>CM065786.1:27815507-29162342 GCA_033296515.1 Macrochelys suwanniensis | reverse complement strand
TTTTATTAGGTTCCTGACAGGGCCTTAATTGACTGCAGGTGCTCCAATTAACCTGTAGCCACCCTCCCTAGTCTCCAGGGAACCATACCTTAATTAGCCTAGGGTTTATATATTTCCCCTCACACTCTACTACTGCTCCCTGGCCTTCTTGTATCACAATGCATACTAAAGAGGATATGTAAGTCTACAGGAGACTAAATTCATCTGCAGTGTAACACCTTCCAAGGCCTGCAGTAACTTGTGCTTCCCCCCCATCTCTAGAACAAAGGGAACTACCTCGGAGGGGTGTCTGTGAGGCACAGCACCTCCTGGAGCTATTCCTGGTGCAATGCTGCTTTCACAACTTTGTTGAGGGCTGTGGCTCCAGGCATAAGCCAACTCTTATTGATTAGAGGGTGAACTCTTGCCCATTAGGTAAATGCTCCCCCAAATGCTTCAAAGGCCCATCTCATGTATTCTGACTGGAATCCCCCTCCCTGCTATATTCCTCTGCATTATTCCTGCTAGGATACTGATGGGATATTGCAGAATAAAAGATGTTCAGAGAATGGTGATGAGAGTGATCATGGGGCTGGAAGACCTCTCCTGTGAAGAGAAATTGACAAGATTGGGACTGCTATTTTAGAAAGGTGACAAAGAAGAGGAGACCTGGTGAAAGTATGTAACATATTAAATGGTCTAAAAAGGGTAAATCGAGAGCTTCTATTCTCCCTGACTCACAACATCAGAACAAGGGGACATTCAGTGAAATTAAACAATGGGAAATTCAAAACTGATAAAAGGAAACACTATTCCACATAATGAAATGTTAGTCTGTGGAACTCATTACCACAGGATGTTGCTGAGGCCAAGAATTTAGGAAGCATATGATACTAGCCACTGTTGGAGGCAGGATGGCCCAGGAGTGTGATCAGTCTAGCAATTCCTATGTTCCTAAACACCCTTTCCAGCAGCCAGGAAGGGGAAGGGTGGGGAGTATAGAAGGGAGACAGACTTTTGCATTATGGTGTCAAATCAATGCAGGAGGACATTGTCACGCTGATGAAGGGGAAGGATGCATACATTGTGATGCCATGATGAATCATAGAATACCAGGGTTGGAAGGGACCTTAGAAGGTCATCTAGTCCAACCCCCTGCGCAGAGCAGGACCAATCCCCAATTTTTGCCCCAGATCCCTAAATGGCCCCCTCAAGGATTGAACTCACAACCCTGGGTTTAGCAGGCCAATGCTCAAACCACTGAGCTATCCCTCCCCTCCCCAACTCGTCCAAGCTGAATGTCAACATGCTATGAACACGAGTAATTTGGCTGGGGCTGTGGGCCATTGTCTGGCTTGTGGGGAGAGGGCCCCTCAATTCCTAGTCTCCTCTATGGAATACCCCCCTGCAGCTCCAGCCTGCAGAGCTGCCTCTCTGGGTTTTGGGGGAAGCCAAGATTGAAGTTTCTTCCGTGGGGGAAGGGGGAGCTTTTTTGTTGGGTGCCATGCCAGAATTTGGGCCTAGAGTTGGAAAAGACCTGTTAGGCTTGTGGTTCCTAACCTGGGATCCAGGGAGCTCTTCCTGATTGTCCACACAATGAATATTTTGCAAACCAGGCATGAAGGGATTGGATGCTGGGAGGGAGATGAAACTTGGAGAGAACCTCTCTATTACCAAGAGCTCTGCAGGAAGCAAAGACTGGAGAATCCATGTGAGGGGTCCACTGCTAACCCAGCCAGTGCAGTGTATTGTCTTGTGCTTTGTCCAATGGCTCGTTACAGGTGGCTTTGACCTCAGCTAGTGATGAAGATAATGCCTCATATCCTCTGATGATGGAGTACGACATGGGCTGGGCAAGTGGACTTCATGCAATACCAGACTTAAACCTCTGCTCCTGGGTTTGTCTGTGAACAGTAACCATTTTCTTTGTGCGTGCCTTTGATTTTATGTTTTTTCTACATTTTACAAACGTGTCATAAAATAAGGGATTTCATCTCATAATCAGCTCTTCTCCGGCCAATTCACTTGTATCAAATGCACCAACACGATAAGGTTGTATTTCAAGAGCAGCTTGTCATTTTTAGATAGAAACACCTTAAATGTCTTGCTGGAATTCATCAGGACTTGGAGTGATGCTAGTTCTCCCTCTCCCCTCCAACCCCTGTCCCTCTGGTGCCCTGTTATCTTTTGTTTAGAATAATTGAGCCCTCCAGGAATGGAATCCACAAGGGAGCAGGGTGTTTCAGGATAGCCACGGGCAGTTTGCAAACTCTGCTCATAGCAGGGGGGGAGGGATAGCTCAGTGGTTTGAGCATTGGCCTGCTAAACCCAGGGCTGTGAGTTCAATCCTTGAGGGGGTTGTTTAGGGATCTTGGGCAAAAATCTGTCAGGGGACAATACTTGGTTTTGCTAGTGAAGGCAGGGGACTGGACTCGATGACCTTTCAAGGTCCTTCCAGTTCTATGAGATAGGCATATCTCCATATTTAAATTTATTTTTTATTTAAATCTGTAGCCCTTGAATGCTTATAGAAGTCCAGCGTATTCCCTGCTGTCAAGGGAACATGATGCTCATTGCACTCCTCTGCCCAAGCTTGCTGTGGAACAAGATGATCATGCACAATAGTGAGTCCAAATACTGGCACAAAGCACACTAGAACATGCTCATGAAAATAATAGCTACATCATAATAAGCCAGTGGAAAGCAGGCTCAATGGGAAAGCTCACGGGAGGTGGGGTGGAGCAGAAATGGAAAAGACTCTGGGCGTTTCCTTTAGGTTTGGCTTGCATAAGCCATTTTTAAAAGTTCAACACTTGTTCAACACTTGTTCAACACTTGTTTCTCTCTCTTGTTGTTTCGGACTGTGCCTGGGCCATTGGTGGCTTCTCGTTACTTTTGTAATGTCTTTGCTTTATTATCTGATTATTTGTATTATGGTAGCACTTAGAGGTCAGGGCCCCATTGTGCAAGGTGCTGTACAAACATAGACAGAAAGGTTCCTTATTCCTTCTGTGGAAGGGAACTTTGGGGTAGGTTTTTAAAGACACAGATAGAAGTCAGGACATCAAATCCCACTGGCTTTCAGTCAGTGGCAGAGCCATATTTTGCAGCTGCGGGGGAGGGGCAATGGGTCATTGGGGGTTGGCTGGTGAGTGAGCTTGCCCCATATTCACCTGGCAACTCCTGTCCTGCAGGCCTGGGCCCAGCTCCCCACTCCAGGCATTGCTGCCTGGTGCATGGGGTCACAGCGCCATTCCATCATGACAGAGGGGCGGCTGGGCTACGTTTGAACGAGTGGCGCCGTGACGTGGAGCACGGATTGCAGTGCCATGCAGTTCTGTGTGGCGTGTCCCAATGTGCGAAGCAGGGAGCAGGGCCCAACCTTGCGGGACAGGGCTGCTGCTGCTGGATAAGTGCGGGGCAGACTCACTCTCTAGCCCTGGGTGAAAATTCATGTCGTACACCTGTCAATTGCAAAATATGCTTGAAAATCCTCCACACGTACACCTAAAGGCCCCTGGGGGGCAGTCACATCCTCACCCTGTCCCATTAGCTCTGCCACTGCATTCAATGCCAACTGGGCACCTGACTGCCACTTGTGCTCTCCCTGTCCATTTCAATCCCGCATTAAAACTAAAACCCTTTCACCGCGTTAGCAGGGATGCCTGAGATTAAGAGCACATGAAGGACTTTACAGTTCTGTTCTGTCCACCATTCGTGCTGTTTGTTACCAGGCTCTTTGCATTTCACTCCGCTTGGACAGCAGTGCTGTATGAATCAGTTTTTATTTTCTCCTTTTAGTCAATTTGGGTGCAGGATCGTTGTGCACTTAGGCCCCAATCTAACACTTAGATCATTTACTTAATTTTAGTCACGTGCTTACACTGATCCCTTTTCAGCAGAGCACAAAGCACGTGCTTCAACCCCATGGGACTTAAGTACATGCCTAGAGTGCTTTGCTAAATCAGGGCTGAACAGCCCAGGGCCTGCTCCAGCCTCCCACTGAAATCCAAGGCAAATCTCTTACTGATTCAGATAGGAGCAGGATCAGACTCCATATGCTGAGCCCCTGAGCATCCATCCAGTCCTTACCCAGGCACCTCCCATTCATTCCAGCGGCCCTCAAGATTCAAGTCAAAGGACACACTTGACATTTTCATCACATCTGTCCTGGCCAATGCAGTGGAACCCAGCGCCGCCCTCCCCCATTTATAACACAGGTGCACAGCTGGGGGTGCTGTTTGACCTTGGGCTACTCCTGGATTCCCAAGTAGCTGCAGAGACCAAGAGCATTTTTTTCCATCTGCACTTATAGATTCATAGATTCTAGGGCTGGAAGGGACCTCGAGAGGTCATCGAGTTCAGCCCCCCACCCTCATGGCAGGACCAATTACTGTCTAGACCATCCCTGATAGACATTTATCTAACCTACTCTTAAATATCTCCAGAGATGGAGATTCCACAACCGCCCTGGGCAGTTTATTCCAGTGTTTAACCACCCTGACAGTTAGGAACTTTTTCCTAATGTCCAACCTAAACCTCCCTTGCTGCAGTTTAAGCCCATTGCTTCTTGTTCTATCCTCAGATGCTAAGATGAACAAGTTTTCTCCCTCCTCCTTATGACACCCTTTTAGATACCTGAAGACCCCTATCATGTCCCCTCTCAGTCTTCTTTTTTCCAAACTAAACAAACCCAATTCCTTCAGCCTTCCTTCACAGGTCATGTTCTCTAGACCCTTAATCATTCTTGTTGCTCTTCTCTGGACCCTCTCCAATTTCTCCACATCTTTCTTGAAATGCGGTGCCCAGAACTGGACACAATACTCCAGTTGAGGCCTAACCAGCACAGAGTAGAGCGGAAGAATGACTTCTCGTGTCTTGCTCACCACACACCTGTTAATGCAGCCCAGAATCATGTTTGCTTTTTTTGCAACAGCATCACACTGTTGACTCATATTTAGCTTGTGGTCCACTTTCTGCCGTACTCCTTCCTAGACAGTCTCCTCCCATTCTGTATGTGTGAAACTGACTGTTCCTACCTAAGTGGAGCACTTTGCATTTGTCCTTATTAAACTTCATCCTGTTTACCTCTGACCATTTCTCCAATTTGTCCAGATCATTTTGAATTATGACCCTATCCTCCAAAGCAGTTGCAATCCCTCCCAGTTTGGTATCATCTGCAAACTTAATAAGCGTACTTTCTATGCCAATATCCAAGTCGTTGATGAAGATATTGAACAGAGCCGGTCCCAAAACAGACCCTTGCGGAACCCCACTCGTTATACCTTTCCAGCAGGATTGGGAACCATTTATAACTACTCTCTGAGTACGGTTATCCAGCCAGTTGTGCACCCACCTTATAGTAGCCCCATCTAAGTTGTATTTCCCTAGTTTATTGATAAGAATATCATGCGAGACCGTATCAAATGCCTTACTAAAGTCTAGGTATACCACATCCACCGCTTCTCCCTTATCCACAAGACTCGTTATCCTATCAAAGAAAGCTATCAGATTGGTTTGACATGATTTGTTCTTTACAAATCCATGCTGGTTATTCCCTATCACTTTACCACCTTCCAAGTGTTTGCAGATGATTTCCTTAATTACTTGCTCCATTATTTTCCCTGGCACAGAAGTTAAACTGACTGGTCTGTAGTTTCCTGGGTTGTTTTTATTTCCCTTTTTATAGATGGGCACTATATTTGCCCTTTTCCAGTCTTCTGGAATCTCTCCTGTCTCCCATGATTTACCAAAGAGAATAGCTAGAGGCTCAGATACCTCCTCTATTAGCTCCTTGAGTATTCTAGGATGCATTTCATCAGGTCCTGGTGACTTGCAGGCATCTAACTTATCTAAGTGATTTTTAACTTGTTCTTTTTTTATTTTATCTTCTAAACCTTCCCCCTTCCCATTTGCATTCACTATGTTAGGCATTCCCTCAGACTTCTCGGTGAAGACCGAAACAAAGAAGTCATTAAGCATCTCTGCCATTTCCAAGTTTCCTGTTACTGTTTCTCCCTCCTCACTGAGTAGTGGGCCTACCCTGTCCTTGGTCTTCCTCTTGCTTCTAATGTATTGATAAAAAGTTTTCTTGTTTCCCTTTATTCCTGCAGCTAGTTTGAGCTCATTTTGTGCCTTTGCCTTTATAATCTTGCCCCTGCATTCCCGTGTTGTTTGCCTATATTCATCCTTTGTAATTTGTCCTAGTTTCCATTTTTATATGACTCCTTTTTATTTTTTAGATCTTGCAAGATCTCGTGGTTAAGCCAAGGTGGTCTTTTGCCACATTTTCTGTCTTTCCTACCCAGCGGAATAGTTTGCTTTTGGGCCCTTAATAGTGTCCCTTTGAAATACTGCCAGCTCTCCTCAGTTGTTTTTCCCCTCAGTCTTGATTCCCATGGGACCTTACCTATCAGCTCTCTGAGCTTACCAAAATCCGCTTTCCTGAAATCCATTGTCTCTATTTTGCTGTACTCCCTTCTACCCTTCCTTAGAATTGTGAATTCTACGATTTCATGATCACTTTCGCCCAAGCTGCCTTCTACTTTCAAGTTCTCAACGAGTTCCTCCCTATTTGTTAAAATCAAATCTAGAACAGCTTCCCCCCTAGTAGCTTTCTCAACCTTCTGAAATAAAAAGTTGTCTGCAATGCAGTCCAAGAACTTATTGGATAGTCTGTGCCCCGCCATGTTATTTTCCCAACATATATCTGGATAGTTGAAGTCCCCCATCACCACCAAATCTTGGGCTTTGGATGATTTTGTTAGTTGTTTAAAAAACAACTTGACAAGACACCTGCAACGCTTCCTCTCTGGGCCATGGGGCAGATTTTCTGCCTTGTTCTGCTCAGTGCAAAGTGAGCAAAGCCTCCCCTGGATCCCAGCTGGCTGGTGTAGCACCTTCTCCCTGCAGTCCCTGCCAGAGGCACGGTTTTGGGGGTCAGGAGGAGGAGTGGCTGCACATGAGCCACCCCCAGCTAGTGGAAGGTCCTTTGGGGACCAGAGCCATCTGGAGCAATTTAGAGCAGGCCCAGAGCAGAGACTCGGGGAGCTGTGACTGGTGGTTGGCTTTCAGCTTCTTCTCCTTGTCCTCTGTTTTGGGTGGCTGTGTGGGAGGAGGGGAGCTATCCTGTGCTGAGCCCTGGTCTACACTACGAGTTTAGGTCGAATTTATTAGCGTTATTCGATTGATCCGTGCACCCGTCCACACGACGAAGCCATTTACATCGACTTCTAGGGCTCTTAAAATCGATTTCTCCACTCCACCCTCAATGAGGGGATTAGCCCTAAAATCGATATTTCCGAATCAAACTAGGGTTAGTGTGGACGCCATTCGACGGTATTGGCCTCCTGGATCTATCCCACAGTGCACCATTTGACCGCTCTGGACAGCAGTCTGAGCTCCAATGCTCTGCCCAGGTAGACGGGAAAAGCCCCGCGAACTTTTGAATTTCATTTCCTGTTTGGCCAGCGTGGTGAGCTTCAGGCGAGTGCAGATCTCATCAGCAGACCATGATGGAGTCCCAGAACCGAAGACAAGCTCCAGCGTGGACTGAGCGTGAGGTACGCGATCTGATCGCTGTATGGGGAGACGAAACCGTGCTAGCAGAACTACGGTCCAAAAGAAGAAATGCCAATACATATGCCAAAGTCTCCAAGGGCATGCAGGACAGAGGCTACAACAGGGACGTGCAACAGTGCCACATTAAAATTAAGGAGTTCAGGGAAGCCTACCAAAGAACCAGAGATGCAAACGGCTGCTCTGGGTCAGAGCCCCAGACATGCCGCTTCTGTGATGAGCAGCATGCCATTCTAGTGTGTGCAGCCAGCACTGACCCACCCACGTGGTATGACTCTGTATGTGGATCATCAGAAACCACCGAGGAGCATTTTTGGGAAGAGGAAGGTGATGATAATGCTGCTGAAAATCGCACACAGACACAGCAAGGAAGCGGAGAAGCCCTTTTCCCCGACAGCCAGGAACTTTTTGTCACCCTGGAGCCAGTACCCTACGAACCCACCCAAGGCGTGCTCCTGGACCTTGAAGGTGGAGAAGGGACCTCTGGTGAGTGTACCTCTGTTAAATTGATACATGTTTTATAAGCAAGCGTGTTTAATGATTAATTCGCAGCCAGTACAGCTATAGCTACTGAAAAAGTCTGTTAACATGTCCGGGGATGGAGCGGAAATCCTCCAGGGACATCTCCAGAAAGCTCTCCTGGATGTACTCCCAAAGCCTTTGCAAAAGGTTTCTGGGGAGGGCAGCCTTATCCTGTGCTCCGTGGTAAGACACTCTACCACGCCAGGCCAGTAGCACGTAGTCTGGAATCATTGCTTTGCAAAGCATGGCGGCGTATGGTCCCGGTGTTTGCTGGCATTGAAGCAACATCTGTTCTTTATCTCTCTGTGTTATCCTCAGAAGAGTGATATCATTCATGGTCACCTGGTTGAAATAGGGGAATTTTATTAAGGGGGCATTCAGAGGGGTCCGTCCCTGTTGGGCTGTTTGCCTGTGGCTGAACGGAAATCTTCCCCACTTTTACCCATGCGGTGTGGGGAGGGGGAACAGTGATCATCTTGGATGTGTGTGTCTGTGTGTGTGTGTGGGGGGGGGGTCGATTAGGTTTGCGCTGCATGTTAACCCGAAAACCGCCACCCCTCCCTTTTCAATTGCCAACCCATTTTAAATGGTCAACTCAATGGCTGTTTGTTATGGGAAATGAGGGGGTTGCTATTTGAAAGCATTCCCACATGTTATGAAGGTTAAACAAGCCAATAGACTGTGGCTTACCATGGCTGCCTGCAAGCCAAATTCTGTTGCCCGCCGGCCCTGCTTGTGTGACCTCTCACACCAAACCGGCAGACCCTCAATATAACAGGCAAAGTGCAACCTTGGACCAAATGCACATGTGCTATGTAGTGTTTGGAGCATTGTTCTCTAATATGTGTCTTTTAAACTACTCCTCTCCCATTTGTTTCCTCCTGCAGTTGCAAATGTTTCAACGCTACCCCATTCATCACCATCCCAGAGGCTAGTGAAGATTAGAAGTTAAAAAAAAAGGAATCGAGACGATATGTTCTCAGAGCTCATGCAGTCCTCCCACACTGAAGCTGCCCATCAGAATGCATGGAGGCAGACACTGTTGGAGCCCAGAAAGGCAGAATTTGATCGCGCAGACAGGTGGCGTGCTGAATACGACTGGCGGGATTAAGAGAGACAGCAGCGGGCTGAAAAGAGTAGGTGGTGTCAGCATGCTGAGAGAAGGCAGGATGCAATTCTGAGGCTACTGGAGGATCAAACGGAAATCCTCCAGCTTAGAATCATAGAATCATAGAATATCAGGGTTGGAAGGGACTTTAGGAAGTCATCTAGTCCAACCCCCTGCTCAAAGCAGGACTAATCCCCAGCTTATGGCTGGGGAAAGGCGTATGGTTGAGGAAAGGCCACCTGAGCCCAGACCGCCACTACAGCCCCTGTGTAACCAACAGCCCTCCTCCCCGAGTCCCATAACCTCATCACCGAGACGCCCAAGAATGTGTTGGGGTGGCATCCGTGCACCCAGCCACTCAAGCCAAGAGAACTGTCCAAGCAACAAAAGGCTGGCATTCAATAAGTTTAAAAGTGCAGTGTGTCCTTGTCCTTCCCTCATCCTCTCTTCCACTACACATCCTGGTGCTTTCCTTCCTCAAGGCTGGCATTCAATACGTTTTACAGTGCTGTGTGTCCTTGTCCTTCCCTCAACCCCTCCTCCACCACACATCCTGGTGATTCCCTTCCTCCACCACACATCCCGGGCGACCTTTGCAGTTATCCGCCTATTTGTTTGACGAATTAATAAAGAATGCATGAATTTTAAGCAAAAATGACTTTATTGCCCCTGCAAGCAGTGACCGAGGGGGGTAGGGGCGGGCGGTTAGGTTACAGGGAAGTAGAGTGATTCAAGGGGCGGGCCTTTTCATTAAAAGGGGAAAAAACAGAACTTTCACACAGCATCCTGGCCATTCATGAAACTGGTTTTCAAAGCTTCCCTGATGCGCAACGCACCCTGCTGTACTCTTGTAATCGCCCTGGTGTCTGGCTGCGCATAACCAGCGGCCAGGTGATTTGCCTCAACCTCCCACCCCGCCATAAACGTCTCCCCCTTACTCTCACAGATATTGTGGAGCACACAGCAAGCAGTAATAACAATGGGAATATTGGTTTCGCTGAGGTCTAACCTAGCCAATAAACTGGGCCACCATGCCTTTAAACGTTCAAATGCACATTCCACCACCATTCTGCACTTGCTCAGCCTATAGTTGAAAAGGTCCTGACTACTGTCCAGGCTTCCCGTGTATGGCTTCATGAGCCATGGCATTAAGGGGTAGGCTGGGTCTCCAAGGATAACTATAGGCATCTCAACATCCCCAACGGTTATTTTCTGGTCTGGGAAGAAAGTCCCTTGCTGCAGCAGCTGAAACAGACCAGAGTTCCTGACGATGCGAGCGTCATGTACCTTTCCCGGCCATCCCACGTTGATGTTGGTGAAACGTCCCTTGTGATCCACCAGTGCTTGCAGCACTATTGAAAAGTAATCCTTTCGGTTTATGTACTCGCTAGCTTGGTGGTCCGGTGCCAAGATAGGGATATGGGTTCCGTCTATCGCCCCACCACAGTTCGGGAACCCCATTGCTGCAAAGCCATCCAGTATGACCTGCACATTACCCAGAGTCACAACCCTTGGTACCAGCAGCTCGGTGATCGCCTTGGCTACTTGCATCACAACAGCCCCCACTGTAGATTTGCCCACTCCGAATTGATTTGCGACTGACCGGTAGCTGTCTGGCGTTGCAAGCTTCCACAGGGCTATTGCCATTCGCTTCTCTACTGTGAGGGCTGCTCTCATCTTGGTGTTCTGGTGCTTCAGGGCAGGGGAAAGCAACTCACAAAGTTCCATGAAAGTGCCCTTATGCATGCGAAAGTTTCGCAGCCGTTGCTGATCGTCCCATACCTGCAGCACTATGCGGTCCCACCACTTTGTGCTTGTTTCCCTGGCCCAGAATCGGCGTTCCACGGCATGAACTTGCCCCATTAACACCATGATGTCCACCTTGCGGGGGGGCCTTTTTTGAGAGAGGTCTGTGTCCATGTCCTCATCACTGTCCTCAGGGCGCTGCCGTCTCCTCCTCGCTTGCTGTAGCTGTAGCAGCTCCTGGTTCTCGTTCTCCATATACTGCTGGACAATGCGCGTGGTATTCATAACGGCGATAACAGCCGTAGCGATCTGAGTGGGCTCCATGCTTTCCCTGGTATGGCGTCTGCAGGACAGCAGAGTGGCAGCAAAAGCGGCGTGTGGATAACAATGGTGTCAGCAGTATGGCGCCTGCATGAAAAAAGGCGCGAAAGGATTTTTTGCTCCCCCCTCAGTTGCTTTCACGGAGGGAGGGGGGAACAAGGGTTAGGCTCCTTTCCTTCTAGCAGCAGATGGTGCAATATGCTTGCTATCATCTCCTGGCCCCCTCAAGGACTGAACTCACAACCCTGGGTTTAGCAGGCCAATGCTCAGACCGCTGAGCTATCCCTCTGCCTGTCTTCCAGGCAGTACTGAATCCCCATTAAACAAAACATAAAAATGAGAATGACCAGAGTCACTCTGGTCACTTCCATTTATGTCTAAGCACCCCTGGCCAGCCAGGAGCACACAGGGGACGATGATGATTTCAGGCATACTGCACCATCTGCTACTAGAAGGAAAGAAGCTTCTGCTGTGTAGTCCCACTACCAGCCTCAGGCAGAATGGCCCCCTCAAGGATTGAGCTCGCAACCCCAGGTTTAGCAGGCTAATACTCAGACTGCTGAGCTATCTCTCTGCCCGTATTACAGGGGGACTGAATCCCCACTAGACCTCATGTCCAGGCGTACGCTGGAGATGTACTGTCATTGTGAGCTGAGCAGGCTCCATCTTTGCCATAGCAAACCCGGAAACCCCGGAAAAAAGGCGCGAAAAAGGTTGCTTTCACGGAGGGAGGGAGAGAGGGGGGATGGCTTGACGACATGTACCCAGAACCACCAGCGACAATGTTTTCTGCCCCATCAGGCTTTGGGATTGCAACCCAGAATTCCAATGGGCGGTGGAGACTGCGGGAACTGTGGGATAGCTACCCGCAATGCAACGCTCCGAAAGTCGACGCTAGCCCCGATACTGTGGACACAGTCCGTCGACCTAATGGCCTTAATGGTCTTTAGTGGGGACACACACAATCGATTCCATAACATCGGGATTTAAAAGATCGACTTCTATAACTTCGACCTAATTCCGTAGTGTAGACGTACCCTTAGTGCTGCCCTGCTGTGCCTCAGGCTCTGATAGAGCTGCAGGCTATGGACAGCCAGTGATTTGCTCTTCTCTGCCTTGCAATGCAGTGGGCGGCCAGTAGGGAAGCAGAGAAGAACCATGGCTGCTTGGCTCCCACCGGAGCTGCTCCTGGGGCTGATGAGGAAGCAATGGGAGACTCTGCTGTCTGCGGTAATGGAGCTGAGTCATAGCCCCTCATTTAACAATCACAGGCTGCTGCTAAGGCATGTTTCATCATAATCCAGTACACGCTGTTTTCTTAACAGAGTTGCCTTTGGGAGCCACAAGGGACCCCAGGGCCATAGAGTGGAGCTCCCTGGTGCATCTAACCCAGCTGCCAGTTTATATAAAGCATACATACATGTAGTATTGCTGGGTTTGCTAACTTTGCCTTCTTGTTCTTGCCCAGCATGGCAGCAACTGGAAGGAAGGAAAGGGTTAATAAAAATTAATTAATATAAGAAGTCTGTGCATTATTACATTTCATTTGAGCTTTAATTAGACAGCTTTTTTTCTTTATATAAAAGTCTTTGTTGTGTCAATTAGTTGATTGACTATCATCCGGTTTCTGGGTTAGTGAAACCTGATCTGTTGTGAATGAATTTGTTTATCAGGGAAATGGGACCATGGAATGGAAAAAAAATTCAATTAAATGTCAGTGTGCTGAGTGACAAGCTGCATTTGATAGGGCTTTTAGTTTAATTGCTTGTATTTCATTAAGAGATTTATTTATCAGGAGAATTCTCCATTTTAAAAAGATCTTGGCTGGAGCTTTGTTTGCTTCTGCCTTTTTGGGTACATTTGTGATATTCCAAAAGCAAAGAGCACTCTTTTTAATTTAGGATGGATAATTTATTTTCTGCTGCCCAGAGATCATTACGTTATCAACCATGGCCAATGGTTGCCTTCCGATGATATCCAAACACAAAATGGTATGTAGCCAGCACAGTGTGTACCCTGATGTCAAGCAGTTGAAAGCAGATGAAAGGTTATCATCAAAGATCTGATAGTCTCTTGACTGTTCCATGACCGCACTGAAAACAGCTTGTTAATCTCACACATTTATTTGGGTAGAAAATTGTTCAGTTGAAAGCCCTGGAAATGTTTCAGAAAGTCTTAAATGTCTTTTAGCCTGGAAGTTCCTTTGGGAGGGTGGATGGTCTCTATTTGTGTTTTGTTCAGGCCCCAACACATCATTGATATTTAACAAAGAATAAATCAGGTGTTTTTTGTAAAGAGCAGGTGCCCATGTAAAATACTATATGATTACTCTTACGGCTTGGCTAGATACAATTTCTAGACCAATATAAACAAAATGGTGCAATCAGCTCACATGGCTGCTGTTATGTGGCTATAAAGGTGTTTACATTTTGGTACATTTATGGTTGTTTCTAAATGAATATCATTCATCCAGTATAAAAACAGTGTGTAGAAAAACCCTTCAACTACAGAGCCCATTTGTATGGGAGATAGAGCTGAGGATTTTACCAAAGCTGCTGAAATTTACAAGAAGTGAAAATCTACTCCCCATTGATATCCAGGGAAATAGCATGGCCTCCAGATGTGGACCTGCATGGAGGCACAAGTGCAGGTGCTCACCCCTGCTCAGGATCCTAACCCCTGCATGCTTACAGGCGGGAGGCAGTCTGAAAGGCACATGCAACGTTCACTGATACATAGGGGTTTGCACCTGCAAGCATGTTCACATTCAGTTTTACAGCTGGACAGGTGTTGCTTCTTGGCTCTATGTCAGAGTCCCGGCCTTAAACTCAGAAACAGGAGCAGCCCTGCTGCTGTGTTACTGGGTCAGCTGCAGGACCTCAGGTGGGCTAGGTGCATAGGTGTTGGAACTAGGAGTGCTGGGACTGCTGCCACACTCCCTGGCTTGAAGTGGCCTCCATCATATCCAGGGTTTACAGTTTGGTTCAATGGCTCCCAGCACCCCCACTGTACACATTGTTCCAGCCCCCCTGCAGGCGGGGCACCCCAGAGCAAGACCTGGAGCAGAGCATGCATGAAAATGATATCACCATGCTGTGCATAAGGGAGGAAGTGGAACTGACCATTAACATTAAATGGTCAGTGGTAGAAGATGACACAACAAGGAGTAATGGTCTCAAGTTGCAGAGGGGGAGGTTTAGGTTGGATATTAGGAAAAACTTTTTCACTAGTAGGGTGGTGAAGCACTGGAATGGGTTACCTAGGGAGGTGGTGGAATCTCCTTCCTTAGAGGTTTTTAAGGTCAGGCTTGACAAAGCCCTGGCTGGGATGATTTAGTTGGGGTTGGTCCTGCTTTGAGCAGAGGGTTGGACTAGATGACCTCCTGAGGTCCCTTCCAACCCTGAGATTCTATGATTCTATGAACAAGAAGTGACACTGACAGTGCAGCCAAAGTAGAGGGGAAAACAGCTTAGTGCTGCTGCTGCCCAGGGATGGAGGGAAGGTCTTAGCCTACAGGCCTGTTGATCAGTCTCCTTTTGCCAGCAAGACATTCACTAAAGGAGAAAGAGGAAGTGAAATAAATTTGCAGGGTTGTCTCCCAAAGCCACCCCTGTTTCCTAGTCAGTCCTGATCCCAGCACTTCTGAGAGAAGGTTCAGCCCAGACACTTGTTGTCCAAACTGATTGCAATGGTGCAATCTGAAAAATAATCTGTAAAAATGTCATTGTGGTATGTGGCTGCACCTACCTTCTCCCTGCCTGTGACAGGGCACATTTAATCCAAACGCAGTGAGTGGAAAGGACTGGGGAGCAGAAGGCGGTAGCTTGGCTCGTCAGCTGCTTAGCATTCTCTGTGCAACTTTCTTTCAAACTCCTCAACTCTCTTCCTCCAATGGACCTTGCAGCTTCTTTGACATGCAGCTGACACTCACTAGGTGCTCTGTATCTACTGCAATATACATAATTATTATAAATGATAATTATACCCAGCAAGTGGAAGATCAAGCCCTTTTCCTCTTGAACCCATCGAAATACACCTCTGCCCTTTTCTGCCATTGCAGGATTCAGTGCCCCCCTCCTGTTGCCCAGACAGCAGAACTGGGCCAAGGTGTGGTCTCTAAAACTCATTATTTTTACTAGTCAGTGACCAGAATTCACTTTGTAAGGATTCAGGTAAGAGGCAGTGCACAAACTCTTAGCAATTATACCCGGCTGGAACACTGCATCCATTATGCAGCGCAGGCAGCACCGGCAAAGGACGAGGAAGCACAAAGTCAGTTACTGATGCAGAGGAGAATGACAGGACACAGACGTACTGTGCAAGTTATGCTCCCTGGGGCCAAAAGGTTTCACATTTACTTATAGATATTCTTACCTGGGTAAAAAGTCTGGGCAGAGCAGCATTGGAATTTAAGAAGACACCTGGACTTTGCACCGGAGTCTACTGAGGGGAAAAAATTACCTCCATTAAGGACCCCAGCATTGCTGAGCAGACTTTGGAACAGAGGGAGACGAGAAAAGGGAAACAATCTGTGGAACTTGGTTTGAACAACTTTCCAAGGGATTATGTCATGTGACAAGAGCCAAGAATCCCCGCGAGTCCCTTTCTTCTACCTCTGAACAAGGAACTTTGTCAGATTAAGGGAGAGAGTATTATCCCTAAAGCTACTCTCTGCCTCTGCTTCCCTGCAGAGCTTCTGCCTTGAGCCTCCCCCACCTCTCCTCCTGTCACAGTCGAAAAGGAACAGTACACACATAGAATCATAGAATCATAGAATCTCAGGGTTGGAAGGGACCTCAGGAGGTCATCTAGTCCAACCCCCTGCTCAAAGCAGGACCAAACCCAATTAGATCATCCCAGCCAGGGCTTTCTCAAGCCTGACCTTAAAAACCTCTAAGGAAGGAGATTCCACCACCTCCCTAGGTAACCCATTCCAGTGCTTCACCACCCTACTAGTGAAAAAGTTTTTCCTAATATCCAACCTAAACCTCCCCCTCTGCAACTTGACACCATTACTCCTTGTTCTGTCATCTTCTACCACTGAGAACAGTCTAGATCCATCCTCTTTGGAACCCCCTTTCAGGTAGTTGAAAGCAGCTATCAAATCCCCCCTCATTCTTCTCTTCTGCAGGCTAAACAATCCCAGTTCCCTCAGCCTCTCCTCATAAGTCATGTGCTCCAGCCCCCTAATCATTTTTGTTGCCCTCCGTTGGACTCTTTCCAATTTATCCACATCCTTCTTGTAGCGTGGGGCCCAAAACTGGACACAGTACTCCAAATGAGGCCTCACCAGTGCCGAATAGAGGGGAATAATCACGTCCCTCGATCTGCTGGAAATGCCCCTACTTATACAGCCCAAAATGCCGTTAGCCTTCTTGGCAACAAGGGCACACTGTTGACTCATATTCAGCTTTTCGTCCACCGTAACCCCTAGGTCCTTTTCTGCAGAACTGCTGCCCAGCCATTCGGTCCCTAGTCTGTAGCAGTGCATGGGATTCTTCCGTCCTAAGTGCAGGACTCTGCACTTGTCCTTGTTGAACCTCATCAGATTTCTTTTGGCCCAATCCTCTAATTTGTCTAGGTCCCTCTGTATCCTGTCCCTACCCTCCAGCGTATCAACCACTCCTCCCAGTTTAGTGTCATCTGCAAACTTGCTAAGGGTGCAGTCCACACCATCCTCCAGATCGTTGATGAAGATATTGAACAAAACCGGCCCCAGCACCAACCCTTGGGGCACTCCACTTGATACCGGCTGCCAACTAGACATGGAGCCATTGATCACTACCCGTTGAGCACGACCAGCCAGCCAGTTTTCTATCCACCTTACCGTCCATTCATCCAGCCCATACTTCCTTAACATCTGTTCCTGCTGCACCTTGACTGGTCTCAGCCATGCAGGATCTCAGGATGTGGCTACCAGTGACAACAGCTGGTGTCATCTGATTTTTTTTTCACACTTCTAGCAAGAGTGTAACTCCTGGTAGAAGCTTTGGGCTGCGTCTGATGGTTAAAGGAGACCCTTCAGACACTTTAGATTGGGCATCTCTCAGCACCTTAAGCAGTGTCACTTGGGCTGAAGACTGATCTCTGAGGCTGGCCCCATGGTTCTGCTTTGTTAGCCCATAAAGTAGTTGAGCTGGACTTTGTATGTGATGCTGCTCTGTAGCTCAGCAGAACTAGTATGGGATTTTTTTGTTGCTGAATTGTTTTAGCAATCTGTACTGCTCTCTCTCTCAGGCAGTCCATTCCCTTATGGCCAGCAGGAACTGAAAGCAATAAGCTTCACTTCATACTGTACCCCAAAAGCTCAGAACACCAAGCTGGAAAACTGTGACCCTTTACCAGTGCCTGGTTGGTCACAGATACTAGAATGGGAAGAGATGGCCTATGGCTAGGCCTGGTTGAACATTTTCTTTTGAAACTGACTTTTTAAGGAAAATTGGGCTTTTGAATAAATTATTATTTTGCACAAGAAATCTCTGCTCTTCTTTGCCATGTGAAGCAGCCACTAGAGAGGGACATATCGCACTTAGCCAGCCTGTTCCATGCCCAGCAGCCTCAATATAGTGTCCCATTTTTAATCATTACAAACAAGTCCTGCCTCATCTCCCACAAGAGCTACTGCACCACCCAGTCAACTGAGCTATCTTCTGGCTCCCTGGAGGAGACTTATTGCACTTCACCTTGCAAGGAGTGCACTCAGTATGCAGCGCAGCTGTGTGACATCAGTCACAGATGTTTTGTTCTCATCCCTAAGTAGCTAAACAAGCTTGTGCCTATCTGTAAATCTCCATCATCCTAACTGTGGCACATTGCCTGAGATAAGGGTGCTAGGCAATGATAATTATGTTTTCATTTGTTGCAAGAAAACTTAATACACAGACTGGCAGAAATATTATCCATCCCCCGTTAATTATGATCTGCTTACTGAAGGTAATCATGCAAAAACAAAAAATGTAATCAAAATAAAATAAAGGGGGAAGCAGCTTGTGTGTTTGCCTCCACTCCCTGTGGAATTAGCTCCTGTGATACCCCACCACTCTATTATTAGTTTGTCATGCTTCGTGGCAACTTAAAGGGACCTTGCCTTCATTGTCGCAGTGATGCTGCCCCTCATGGTGATAATGGGGATTGCAGCAGGAGCTCATGTGTGTGGGGAGAGGCCCATGGAACTATGCTCAAGAAACAATTCACAGAGAAAAGTACTTGGGAGGATTGGACCCTGGGCCAAATTCTAACACTGGTGTAGCCAAGAAAAATCCAGAGTAACTGCACTGACTTACTGGAGTTAATAGGGGAGTCACAGTGGTGGAACTTCTGAATTATAGTATTTGAAGCAAAGCACACAATGGCCCACTGTGCTTTCCCCCTCCAGACCATGGGAAAAGTCATGACTGAGTGGGGTTTGCTGGTGCTAAAAGGCAGGTGGATGGGCAGACTAGGCCAGAACACAGTGACTTTTCATTGGGGAGTGAGATGACCGTGCTTACAAATGGAGCTACAAAGAATAGATTCAAGAATGAATCCATTGCAATGATGGCTTCCAACCTCCTGGGCATTTGTCCCAAGTTCCCAGGACTCAGAGCTTGGCTGCACAAGCTAGATCCATCCCTAATACAAACAAAAGTGCAACAGCCATGCATGTCTGCAATTACTCAGGGTTTATTGCAAAGATTATGTCTAATTAGGGACACTCTTGTGATCCTTCCACTGTTGCTGATATAGGCCTCCAATTTCTATGATCACATTCTCGCCCACTATGGAGTTTAGGTTGCTCCAGGTTTTTGAGATCCTCTGTGGGTCAGAGTGCACGTTAATCAATGGAAGGTGTGCAGTGCTCCCGTGACCAGCACAGAAGCCCTGCCTCCACTGAGATTTGAAGCAGAGCTAGAACTTTTCCAGAGGAAAACCCTGTACTCACTTGGGAAGTGCTAATGAGCTGTTTAAACCCTGTACTCACTTGGGAAGTGCTAATGTGCTGTTAACTCTAAGCCCTGGTCTACACTACGAGTTTAGGTCGAATTTATTAGCGTTATTTCGATTGATCAGTGCACCCGTCCACACGATGAAGCCCTTAACATCGACTTCTAGGGCTCTTAAAATCGATCTCGCCACTCCACCCCCAACGAGGGGATTAGCGCTTAAAGCGATATTGCCGAATCGATGTAGGCTTAGTGAGGACGCAATTCGACGGTATTGGCCTCCTGGATCTATCCCACAGTGCAACATTTGACCGCTCTGGACAGCAGTCTGAGCTCCAATGCTCTGCCCAGGTAGACAGGAAAAGCCCCGCGAACTTTTGAATTTCATTTCCTGTTTGGCCAGCGTGGTGAGCTGCAGGTGAGCGCAGATCTCATCAGCAGAGGTGACCATGATGGAGTCCCAGAACCGAAGACGAGCTCCAGCATGGACCGAGTGTGAAGTACGCGATCTGATCGCTGTATGGGGAGACGAAACCGTGCTAGCAGAGCTACGGTCCAAAAGAAGAAACGCCAATACATATGCCAAAGTCTCCAAGGGCATGCAGGACAGAGGCTACAACAGGGACGCGCAACAGTGCCGCGTGAAAATTAAGGAGCTCAGGCAAGCCTACCAAAAAGCCAGAGATGCAAACAGCCACTCTGGGTCAGAGCCCCAGACATGCCGCTTCTATGATGAGCTGCATGCCATTCTAGGAGGTGCAGCCAGCACTGACCCACCCATGTGGTATGACTCCGTATGTGGATCATCAGAAACCACAGAGGAGCATGATGATGATAATGATGCTGAAAATAGCGCCCAGACACAGCAAGGAAGTGGAGAAGCCCATTTCCCCGACAGCCAGGAACTCTTTGTCACCCTGGAGCCAGTACCCTACGAACCCACCCAAGGCGTGCTCGATGCAGGAGAAGGGACCTCTGGTGCCTCTGGTGAGTGTACCTCTGTTAATTAATACATGTTTTATAAGCAAGCGTGTTTAATGATTAATTCGCGGCCAGTACAGCTACACCTACTGGAAAAGTCTGTTAACATGTTCGGGGATGGAGCAGAAATCCTCCGGGGACATCTCCAGAAAGATCTCCTGGATGTACTCCCAAAGCCTGTGCAAAAGGTTTCTGGGGAGGGCAGCCTTATCCTGTGCTCCGTGGTAACACACTCCACCACGCCAGGCCAGTAGCACGTAGTCTGGAATCATTGCTTTGCAAAGCATGGCGACGTATGGTCCCGGTGTTTGCTGGCATTCAAGCAACATCTGTTCTTTATCTGTCTGTGTTATCCTCAGAAGAGTGATATCATTCATGGTCACCTGGTTGAAATAGGGGAATTTTATTAAGGGGGTATTCAGAGGGGCTCCGTCCCTGCTGGGCTGTTTGCCTGTGGCTGAACAGAAATCTTCCCCGCTGTGACCCACGCGGTGGGGGGAGGGGGAACAGTGAACATCTTGGATGTGTGTCTGTGTGTGGGGGGGTGTCGATTAGGTTCGCGCTGCACGTTAACCCAAAAACCGCCGCCCCCTCCCTTTTCAATTGCCAACCAGTTTTAAATTGCCAGCCCAAAGGCTGTTTGTTATGGGAAATGAGGGGGTTGCTGTTTGAAAACATTCCCACGTTATGAAGGTTAAAGAAGCCTATAGACTGTGGCTTACCATGGCTGCCTGCAAGCCGAATTCTGTTGCCCGCCGGACCTGCTTGTGTGATCTCTCACACCAAACCGGCAGACCCTCAATATAACAGGCAAAGTGCAACCTTGGACCAAATGCACATGTGATATGTAATGTTTGGAGCATTGTTCTCTAATATGTGTCTTTTAAACTACTCCTCTCCCATTTGTTTCCTCCCGCAGCTGCAAATGTTTCAACGCCACCCCCTTCATCACCGTCCCAGAGGCTAGCGAAGATTAGAAGTAAAAAAAAAAGGAATCGAGATGATATGTTCTCAGAACTCATGGAATCCTCCCACACTGAAGCTGCCCAGCAGAATGCGTGGAGGCAGACACTGTCGGAGTCCAGGAAGGCAGATTTTGATCGCGTGGACAGGTGGCGTGATGAAGAGAGTAGGTGGCGTCAGCGTGCAGAGAGAAGGCAGGATGCAATTCTGAGGCTACTGGAGGATCAAACAGAAATCCTCCGGCTTATGGCTGAGGAAAGGCGTAGGGTTCAGGAAAGGCCGCCTGAGCCCAGACCGCCGCTACAGCCCCTGTGTAACCAACAGCCCTCCTTCCCGAGTCCCATAACCTCATCACCGAGACGCCCAAGAACGCGTTTGGGCGGCCTCCGTGCACCCAACCACTCAAGCCAAGAGAACAGTCCAAGCAAGAAAGGGCTGGCATTCAATAAGTTTTAAAGTGCTGTGTGTCCTTGTCCTTCCCTCATCCCCTCCTCCACCACCCATCCTGGTGCTTCCCTTCCTCCACCAGCTATCCCGGGAGACTGTGGCAGTTACCCCCATAGTTCCCCCTCTTTGTTTTACGAATTAATAAAGAATGCATGATTTTTAAGCAACAATGACTTTATTTCCTCTGCGAGCGGTGATCGCGGGGGGGGGAGGGCAGGGCGGTTTGGGTAAAGGGAAGTAGAGTGAATGAAGGGGCGGGGCTTTTCATTACTGGGGAAAAACAGAACTTTCACACAGCATCCTGGCCATTCATGAAACTGGTTTTCAAAGCTTCCCTGATGCGCAACGCACCCTGCTGTACTCTTGTAATAGCCCTGGTGTCTGGCTGCGCATAACCAGTGGCCAGGCGATTTGCCTCAACCTCCCACCCCGCCATAAACGTCTCCCCCTTACTCTCACAGATATTGTGGAGCGCACAGCAAGCAGTAATAATAATGGGAATATTGTTTTCGCTGAGATCTAACCTAGTCAATAAACTTCGCCAGCGAGCTTTTAAACGCCCAAATGCACATTCCACCACCATTCTGCACTTGCTCAGCCTATAGTTGAAAAGGTCCTGACTACTGTCCAGGCTACCTGTGTATGGCTTCATGAGCCATGGCATTAAGGGGTAGGCTGGGTCCCCAAGGATAACTATAGGCATCTCAACATCCCCAATGGTTATTTTCTGGTCTGGGAAGAAAGTCCCTTGCTGCAGCAGCCGAAACAGACCAGAGTTCCTGAAGATGCGAGCGTCATGTACCTTTCCTGGCCATCCCACATTGATGTTGGTGAAACGTCCCTTATGATCCACCAGTGCTTGCAGCACTATTGAAAAGTAACCCTTTCGGTTTATGTACTCGCTGGCTTGGTGGTCCGGTGCCAAGATAGGGATATGGGTTCCGTCTATCGCCCCTCCACAGTTCGGGAACCCCATTGCTGCAAAGCCATCCAGTATGAGCTGCACATTTCCCAGACTCACAACCCTTGGTACCAGCAGCTTGGTGATCGCCCTGGCTACTTCCATCACAACAGCTCCCACTGTAGATTTTCCCACTCCGAATTGATTCGCAACTGACCGGTAGCTGTCTGGCGTTGCAAGCTTCCACAGGGCTATTGCCAGTCGCTTCTGTACTGTGAGGGCTGCTCTCATCTTGGTGTTCTTGCGCTTTAGGGCAGGGGAAAGCAACTCACAAAGTTCCATGAAAGTGCCCTTACGCATGCGAAAGTTTCGCAGCCACTGGGATTCATCCCAGACCTGCAGCACTATGTGGTCCCACCAGTCTGTGCTTGTTTCCCGGGCCCAGAATCGGCGTTCCACTGTATCAACAAGCCCCATTAACACCATGATGTCCACCTTGCGGGGGGGCCTTTTTTGAGAGAGGTCTGTGTCCATGTCCTCATCACTGTCCTCAGGGCGCTGCTGTCGCCTCCTTGCCTGCTGTAGCTCTAGCAGCTCCTGGTTCTCGTTCTCCATATACTCCTGGACAATGCGCGTGGTGTTCATAACGGCAAGAACAGCCGCGGTGATCTGATCGTGCTCCATGCTTTCCCTGGTATGCTGTTTGCAGGACAGCAGAGTGGCAGCAGAAGCGACGGGTGGATAACAATAGAGTCAGCAATATGGCGCCCATATGAAAAAAGGCGCGAAAGGATTTTTTGCTCCCCCCTCAGTTGCTTTCACGGAGGGAGGGGGGAGCAAGGGTTAGGCTCATTTCCTTCTAGCAGCAGATGGTACAATATGCGGTGAGCAAGGGTTAGGCGCCTTCCCTTCTAGCAGCAGATGGTACAATATGCTTGATATCCATCATCATCTCCTGGCCCCCTCAAGGATTGAACTCGCAACCCCGGGTTTAGCGGGCCAACGCTCAGACCGCTGAGCTATCCCTCTGCCCGTGTTCCAGGCAGTACTGAATCTCCCTTAAACAAAACGTAAAAAAGAGAATGACCAGAGTCACTCTGGTCACTCCCATTTATGTCCAAGCGCCCCCGGCCAGCCACACCATAGGCCGCCGGCCAGGAGCACATGAATTTCAATCATATTGTACAATCTGCAGCTAGAAGGAAAGGAGCTTCTGCTGTGTAGTCCCGCGACTACCAGCCTCAGGCGGACTGGCCCCCTCAAGGATTGAACTCGCAGCCCCGGGTTTAGCGGGCCAACGCTCAGAACGCTGAGCTATCCCTCTGCCCATATTAGAGTGTGACTGAATCCCCACTAGACCTAATGTCCAGGCGTACGCTGGAGATGTACGGTAATTGTGAGCTGAGCAGGCTTCCGTAGCAAACACGGAAACCCCGGAAAAAAGGCGCGAAAAATATTGCTTTCACGGAGGGAGGGAGGGACGTTTGATGGCTTGATGACATGTACCCAGAACCACCAGCGACAATGTTTTCTGCCCCATCAGGCTTTGGGATCGCAACCCAGAATTCCAATGGGCGGCGGAGACTGCGGGAACTGTGGGATAGCTACCCGCAATGCAATGCTCCGAAAGTCGATGCTAGCCCCGCTACTGTGGACACAGTCAATCGACCTCATGGTCTTAATGCTCTTTAGTGGGGACACACACAATCGATTCCATAAATTCGGGTTTTAAAATATCGACTTCTATAAATTCGACCTAATTCTGTAGTATAGACGTACCCTCATTGTAAATAGGACATGAGCATCTTATTTCATGGCAGCCTGAAACACTTGTATTGGTGATTGGGAACAACTGCATTGCTAAACATTTTCCTCCTCTCTGATGATCCATGGATGAGCTGTACCACTCATCACATTAAAACTGATGAGATACAAAAGCTGTAGTGGGGGCTAATGAATAAATTGCATGCAAAGTATGTATCATGCGGGGGGGAGGGTGAAAACCTCTTGGCAAACTAGAGTTTAAAAGCATGTTTCAGTGGCACCTAATAGGGCTGCTGTCACTATGGTCTGTCTACACTTTCTGTACGACGGTATTTACTAGCTCGTTTACACTGGGTACATGAAATACTCTCACACTGGTATATATTCATCCTTTGGGTAATAAAGGGATGAAACAAATAGGCTAGAATATGTATCATTGTACAGCAACTGATGAGAATTGTCAGACAAGGCACTTTTCTCTAGCACTGTAAGCATAATAAACACTTAGACTGACACAATGTTGGGAGAGCATGAGTTCCCATCCCAAGTCCCCTCCTTCCCAGAAATAATAAAAAATACATATTTTTAAGGAAAGTCTCCACAACCATCCTGTCCCCTCAGCTGAAGAGAAACCTCCTTCTGAGATCCTAACATTGTATATGGATGAGGACGAATACTAAGGCCTGGTCTACACTGTGGGGAGAGGGGGTAATCAATTTAAGTTGCGCAACTTCAGCTATGTGAATAACATAGTTGAAGTCACTGTACTTAGATCTATTTACCACAGTGTCTTCACTGCAGTAAGTCATAGAATATCAAGGTTGGAAGGGACCTTAGGTGGTCATCTAGTCCAACCCCCCGCTCAAAGCAGAACCAATCCCCAATTTTTGTCCCAGATCCCTAAATGGCCCCCTCAAGGATTGAACTCACAACCCAGGGTTTAGCAGGCCAATGCTCAAACCACTGAGATATCCCTCCCCCCAACTTCAGCTATGTGAATAACGTAGTTGAAGTCGCCGTACTTAGATCTATTTATGAGCTGCAGTAATACAAATAATACATAATAATAATACTCTCAACCTATGAGGGAAGAGAAATAATACCTTTTGACTCCTGTGACCAATCAAAGATATGCCACTCGGCTCAAACTGCAAAACAAGTTGTAAGCCATGGAATTGAACTGTTTGAATAATTACTAAATTCCTGATTACACTGATTTTCCTGGAATGGCCAGGAGCAGAAAAAGAAGTGACATTTGTCACACCAACCCTCTGTTGTGAATTAGTTACTCAGCTCTAGTGCCTTGTATCGACAGAGCAGACACACACTCTGCAGAGACCCGTCATGTGTAATAGTATTTTAATATCTTTATCTGAGATTTTATTTCTTACTGTCAAACGTAGCAGTGATTCCACTTCTGTTTGAGTAAGTAATCAGAAAAGAAGGCAGCAATAATCCCTCAGGAGAGCAAGGCACGGGGCTAATTACTTCAGCTAGAGATTTGTAAAGACACATTTTTAGCGTTGGGATTTTATTGCTCCACGGGGTAATTAAAGGATGACCCTGTCAAAAGAAGTTTCACAATTTTAAATATTCTTTTTCCAGCTGTTTAGAATAACCCCTTCCAAGCTTGCCGTGGGGATCTCTTGACTTTCTGTGCATTTTCCAAGCACACGTGCTCACTAGTTTGCGGTGATAGGGCTATTTTGGGGTTTGCACGCTGCTCTGCTCTCTGGCACACTGGAATGCTGCTCATAAGGGATGGCTATTGCTAAGTTGTCCATGAATGCTGGGATGCGGGGAACTGTCCATTGCAAAGTGATATAACGAAAAATCTGTCTTGGACATTTTGACATTGGCAGCGTGTCTTTAGCTGTAATGAACCTGCACACTCAAGCTTTCATGACAGAGGGACCAGCCGACTCAAGGGATTGTAATTGGATAGGGTGCCTGTTTCTGGTTTGAATTAGATTACCAGTGACCACGAGTCAGTACCATGGTCTGACAGCTGTTCAGCGGTATGGGTGGAAGGAAGTGGAGGTCTCAGTTCATTTCCTAGGGTCCAATCCAGCATCCACTGCAATCAAGGGAAAGACACTCATTGACTTCACTGGGCTTTGGATCAGACCTCTACCTAACAGGTGTTCACATCATAAAACCCCGCATGGGGCTTGGTGCTAATTGGCTGTCTCTGAGAAGGAAAGAGATTACTTTATGCTGAGAGCTTGCCCTTGGGTTGTCCCTCTAGAACATGGAGTGAAGCACACTAGCCGTGTAGTATGGGGGAACTTCTTGTCATTTGATTGATAAGGTCTTTGGGGCAGGTATTGTCTCTCACTATGAATTTATGCAGCTCTTAGCACAATGGGGCCCCAATCTTAAATGGGTCTTGTCAAAGGATGGCCCAGCTAGTGCACCGTCTTGTTGCAGGGTTACCCCACTCAGGTAACCCAAGGACTCTACTTCAGGCTCTCTTGCCTCAACAATGCCTATCCTTGGGGCCCGTTCATTATCAAACCCATAGTGCAAATCAGTCCAGAACAAGAGTCCCCAATATAGTCCATCTGTAATCAGTCTATATAGGCCTTAAAATCCCATGACATAATGCACCACATACCATACATCGGCATCTGCTCCTCCACCTGGTCTCCTCATCAGTCCTCTTCTGTCCCCAGCCCTTCCAGCTGGAGTGCAACACCACTCTTCCCAGCAGGAACCCTGACAGCTTCGCTGCTGGAGATCACCCTCACCACACCCCAGATCTCTAGCACAGCTCCAGCCTCCCTCACTGCATCCTGGCTCTCCAGCACAGCTCTGGCATCCCCCATTGCACCCCGGCTCTCCAGCAGAGCTCCGGCATCCCTTGGCTCCCCAGCACAGCTCCTGTGTCCCTCACCATGCCCTGGCTCTCCAGCAGCTCCAGAGTCCTGGCCATGCACTGGTTCCCCAGCACAGCTCCAGTGTCCCCCACCGTGCCTCAGTCGTAGCCTTCAGCCCTCTCTGATCTTCTTGCTTCAGCCCTTCAATTCTGAGAGCCAGCAGACATCTCCCTCTGCTGCTCTTAGCCTTCAGTTCTTTCCTGCTATCTCTGGACATGGCTTTCTGCCTCAGGAAGGTCAGTAGGGTAACCCCTCCACTGTCCCCTAGCCCTCAGTCCTTGTTAGCCTCTCAGCACTGGGACTGGCTCAGGAAGGTCAGCCAGCTAGCCCCTCCGCTGGCTTCCTGACAGGACTGGCCTCCTGGGTGGGCAACGTGGGTGACCACCCAGAGTGCCAGGGTCAAGAAGCAAGGGTCTGGGGTGTGAGGCCACAGATGGGAGCTTGGTGAAATGAGGGGAGAAGCAATAGGTCCCAGAGGTGATGGGGAGGCAGTGGGGATGAAAGGCAATGCCTGGGGAGCATGGAGAGGCAGCGGAGGCCAGGGGCAGTGCGGGGATGGGTGGGGAGCCCAGGGAGGCAACGGGGGTCGGGGCAATGGGAGGATAGGTGGGGATCCCAGGGAGGCAGTGGGAGTCAGGGTCATCAAAATACCAGTTTGCCTAGGGCTCCATTTTCTCTAAGGCTGGCCCTGTTTCCTGATAATTTCTCCCTCTGTCCAGGGATGGCCTGTGGAGCTTTCTGTTCTCTGCAGCTTTCCCCAGAGACCTTCTCCAGTCTCCTGACTCCCAGGTCTTCCTCTTTCTCAGATTCTCCCGGATCCTTTATAGTCTCCAGGGGCGTAAGTTCAGCATCTTTCACCAACAATAGATTGATTTTGAAAACAGTCTTGAAGACCTGTATTCACACAGGGCAGGAAATGCTAGCTGTGGGAATAAATTAGATGGCAAAGAAGTGTCATGGCAGGCATCACCAGCTGGTGCTGTTACATGTACCTGCTACCGGAACACCAGCAACAACAGTCCTGCGTGTTCTTTTTCTTAGTGCGGAGTAAGTGCTCCATCTAGGGAAGACATGTTTGCTCTTTTTGTTTGGTTATGCAAGGTTGTGTGTGGAGGTGGTGATCCTCAGAGAGGAGAATTTTCTCTCTGTCGTGGTCTAATCAGCATCAGTTCATGAAACAGAATTGCTTTTGGGAACTCAGCACCGGTGGTAGTCTGAGATGCATGATGAAGGGGCTGCCCTGCATCCTGTTTGACCATGTCTGTTCCAGGGCTGGTGTCTATGTGTAAATAAAACAAGTTACACTTGGAATATACTCAGCCTCCATGTTGCTGGTTTCTCCTCATGAAGCTGCCATGCAAAGCTCTGAACACTTGCTACCTCTCAGCAGAGGGAGGACACCGATGTAGGAAAAAAGGACAATGGAAACAACCTCACACCACGGTCTCAGAACTAAATCTCAGCCAGATATGGATCTAATGGAGCCTCATCATATAGTCTGAGTTCTTTTGGAGGGGGGTGAGAATAGGGTGACCAGACAGCAAATGTGAAAAATCAGGACAGGGGGTGGGGGTGGGGGGTAATAGGAGCCTATATAAGAAAAAGACCCACAAATCGGGACTGTCTCTATAAAATCGGGACAACTGGTCACCCTAGGTGGAAATGAAGGTACTAGAGGGGGCTTCCACAGTTGAAGGGGTTGTTTATAGAATCATAGACTCATAGAACCAGAGGGTCAGAAGAGACCGCAAGGGTCATCTCGTCTGACCCCCCTGCCAAGATGCAGGATCTGTTGTGTCTAAACCATCCAAGGCAGATAATGACAGCAGAGTGTTGGTTTGGTTTTTTTTTTTTTTTTGCCAGTGCAGAGAACAATGGGGTTTCTCTGTACACGCTACATCTATTAAACGTGGGAGATGTTTGCAGGCTTCCTCCATAGCGAAGGCTGTGGGTCGCAGGAAGAGTCTGTCTTGGTTATTAGGGAGGATCCCTTTCAGGTCCAGCCTTATGTTTCTGCTGCTGAAATGGAAGAGTAAAGTTCCAAAGGGCAGTGGCTGGAATAAGTGTGATTCACAATGTCTGTGCATGCCCATGAGCTCCCCCATTGGCTCCTCATGCTTGGGATCTGGTGGTGGTGGGCAGACACCTGGGTTCCAGGATCCCTCCTTGCCTGAAGATACCCATCAAGCTTGTTAACAACTGCAGAGCATCATTTTCTGCCCCCTTAAGAGGGAATGCTGTGTTCTACTGGGAGGCCGCCTAGTGGGGGAACTGCCATACAGAGTCTGCAGGTAGCTGCTAGGCAGAGCAGCCCCGGCTGGGTTGCTCCTGACCTGCCTGAGGCCTGTGATGGTAAATGGAGCACAAAAGAGTTACATTGTTTTCAAGCTAGTAGCTGAGGGCCTGTGCACTCGCACAGGTGTATCATAGGCACTGACTTTAATTTTTCCCCATGGGTTCTCCACCCCAGCTCTGCCCTGCTCCCACTTCGCCCCTTCCTCCGAGGCCCTGCCCTTACTCTGCCTCTTCCTGCCCTCACCCCGCCCCCTCCCCAGAGGTTCCCTGCCCACTGTTCGCTGCTATCTGCCCGCCCCTCTCCCAAGCGCCTCCACTAGCCACCAAACAGCTGATCGGCGGCACTGCCCACCAGCTGTGGCTGGCAGGTGCTGAGCACCCACTATTTTTTCCCCGTGGGTGCTTGAGCCCCTGAGCACCCACGGAGTTGGTGCCTATGGGTATAATTCATAAAGCCACGTGTCTAACAAAAGCAAAAATGGCTGAGAATTTAAAACCTGGATGCTAACGGACCGCGAATCCCAGCGACATTCCAAATAGAGAAAGCTCTCAGCCAGGAACATAGCTGTTACCATCGCTTCATGCTGACTCAACAGATGCTTCAGAAGGACACAGAGTCAGGGGCATTCCTGGGATGATGCCTCGCTCAGTCCAATATTCACAGACTGAGAGAAGTTAAAGGCAGAGCACACCTTACTCCCAGCCACCCACATCAGCCCTGATCACACAGGATTGCCCCCTCTCCTTCCTGCTCCAGGGTGCCACCTAGTTAATTCTAAACAAGCCAAGCGCCTCCCACTCATTCCTGCAGGGAGCATTAGTCCAGGCTAAGCTCAAGAATGGCTTCCTGAAGGTCCATCTCAATGTTGCCTTGGCTCAGTTTCACTCATTGTTCTTGGTTATTCACCTGGATCGATCGGACTTCAGCTGTCGTTAAGACTGCGCCGATCACAACACGTCTGCCATTCTTCTCGCACTCTTGCCTTTCTTCTCCACGTTCATCCGAAACGTTTAACGATGTCATCTTCCCATCTTCTTGGAGGCTGACCGGGGGGTCTTTTCTGTTCTCGCGGGTACCACTCAGCAATGATTGCGGTCCACCTGTTATCCGTGAGCCGTGCTGTGTGGCCCGCCCATCGCATCTTGTTATGTCTGCTTTCCACGACAATATCTTTCACACCGCTGCGTTCTCTGATGATTTCATTTGGTATACGATCCAGAAGGGAGATTCCCAACATAGCTCGTTCCATTGCCCTTTCAGCTACCAACAGCCGTTGCTCTTCTCTCTTCGTCAGTGCCCACGTTTCACTGCAATACAGCATGGCTGGCAGCACTGCTGAGTTGAAAATATTTTTACGTGTGGTCTTGTCAATTTTTCCTTTGAGGACGTCCTTGATGGAATTAAACGCACACCATCCTGCCGGAATCCTTCGCGAGAGTTCTCCGTTCAGGTCTTGGCGCATATTAACTTCTTGGCCCAAATATATGTACTGTTCCACTTCTTCGATGTCTTCTTCTGTTACCGTTATTCGGGCTTTTCGTAAGACGTCTGATCGCATATATTTTGTTTTGCAGCGGTTCATTTTCAGGCCGACTACTTTTCTTGTCGAGTCTTCGTAGCATGCTCTGCAGTTGGTTGGTGCTTTCGGCAATTAGTACAATGTTGTCTGCAAATCTGAGATGAGATAATCTCTCTCCGTTTATGTTGACACCACTCCTCCAATTGATCTTGTTCATAACCATTTCGAGGCAGGCGGTGAATAGTTTTGGTGAAATTGTATCTCCTTGCTTTACGCCTTTCTCGACTGGGATGCGGAGGGGAGTTTCAAGGAGAGTAATGTCTGTCGTACATCCAGTATTCGCTTCCTTCAACAAACTAATGTACTGCGTGTTAATGCCCTGCTCTGCGAGCGCCTTTAATATTGCGTTAAACTCAACGCTATCGAAGGCCTTTTCATAGTCGACAAAAGCAATGCACAGTGGGAGTTTGTATTCCCTCGCTCTTTCTAGGAGCTGGCTAAGGGTAAATATATGGTCGATTGTACTGAAATTTCTTCGAAACCCTGCCTGCTCTCTCGGCTGTTGTTCATCCAGACTCTGCGAAAGTCGATTCGTTATCACCTTTGTGAAGAGCTTGTAGATGTGAGAGAGCAGGCATATAGGGCGGTAGTTCTTAAGATTTTCTCGATCACCCTTCTTGTGCAGCAAGATGGTATTTGACTCCTTCCAGCTTGATGGTATTTTTCCTTCTTCAAGATATTGACTGAATCTTAAAGTGAGGGCCTTCCAAAGTTTTTCGCCTCCTGCATAAATCATTTCTGACGTTATTCCATCTTTGCCTGGAGCTTTTCCCTTCTTCATCTGGTGTAGTGCGCTTCGGACTTCGCTGACGATTTTTGGGGGGACGCGTTCTTCTGACTCTTTGAGGGTTGGGAGGGGGACGTTGATTCTTGATTTGAACAGTTGTGTATAGAAGTCCTTGCAGACCTCCTCCATCCCTGCTCTGTCGATTACTGTCTCTCCATCCTTGTTCTTCAATGCTGTTACGCTCAATCTATACTGCATCAATTCCCGCTTGCATGTCCTGAGGCTCTTGCGTGATTCAGCTGTTTTAAGGCGCTTTTCTTTCCAGAAGTTCTCGAAGTCATCCTTCAGTTTTCGCCGTATAAGCTTGCACAGAATGGAGTACTCGAGGTTGTTATCCGAGCTCCTTTTCATGTTTCTCCGCTTCTCCAACAAAGCTTTTCGTTTCAATCGAGATTCTTCCCTTCGCCTTCTTCAGCTTTTTAATTTCAGTTGCTTTTATGCAACATCTCAACTTGTCAGCAAAGATACTATAGTCCTCATCACACTTTTCCATCTGGCTCCAGTCAAACCCAGAAATCGCTTTTTTCAGCTTTGCTTCATCAAATGTCTTCGGCTGCTGTTTCCTGTTTGCCATCTGTAACACCTTCTTTTTCACCGCTTCGTCGAAAATCAACTTCGCTCTAAGCAGGCGATGGTCACTGCCGGTGTTGAATGGCTGCACCACAGAGATGTCTTGAACGATGCGCCTTTTATTGACTAAAATATAGTCAATTTCATTCTTACTCTTCGCGTTTGGTGTGATCCATGTCCACCTTCTTGAGATCTTCTTTTTGTACCAGGTGTTTGCCATGTACAGTTCTTTCATTTCTGCCATTGCTACCAGCCTCTCTCCTCTTTCACTCCTTTCGCAGCTGCCATATCTCCCTATGAACTTTTCGCCAGCTTTCCCTCGCCCGACCTTGGCGTTGAAATCTCCCATCGTGACAGTGTAAGTGGACTTTTGCGCGAGAGTTCTTTCAAGCTCTCGGTAGAATTCTTCCACTTCTTCGTCCTCACTTGCACTTGTGGGAGCGTAGGCCTGGATGATCTTGAGGGTAGCTTTTGACTCCATCTGAAGATGCAGCACACCGATACGTGATGATGTTCGCTGGCATGATATGACTTTTGAAGACCAATCTTTATTGACGATAAATCTGACTCCTCCAACATTTCTAGTGCCATCTCCCTTTCCGAGCCTCACAGCACTTCCATCCTTCCAGTTGACTTCCAACTCCTTCTTTCGTCAGGTTTTGCAGACACCGAGAATATCGCATTTTATCCTTTTCTTCTCCTCCATCAGAAGGTTTAAAATTTCCTCCTTTGCCAGTGACCTACTATTGTAAGTACACACAGCGAGGATTGTCCTTTTCCATGTTGGCCTAGCACCTGACATTTTTAGCAACCTCTTGTCGCTCATTTTCCACTCCGCCACCGTAGAACGTGCATTTATTTGTGTCGTTTTAGCCGTTAACTTCAAGCCATCCCACTGGCTAGGTGGGCAGGCATGCGTACCTCCTCAAGCTTAGCTAGCCTTCAACCTCTAAGGAGAAGGAAAAGCGCTCTTTCCTCTGAGAGAGCAACCCTCCTCCCTGGATTGGATAGTCCGACACCTTTGTAGCATGGTAAAACCTACCAGGGCATACGCCCCGCTACCATAGCTGTCAGACGGCCAGGGTCACCGCTGCACCACATTGAGGCGCTGAGGTAGGATTTTGCAGCAGTCTTTGAGAGACTTGGTTATTATTAATTATAATCGTTATGTAACCCTTCTGCCAGGACGAGTTGACAGCAGCAAGGGCTGGATTCAGTACATAGGGGTTCCCTTTTCAACAATACAATGTAAAACCAGCTCGAGCCCCAACCCAGTAACCTGGGAAAATCTTTACACGCCCACCCTGGGCGCCTCAAAGAGGCAATACTTCCCCTCTCGCAAGCACAGGGCCTCAGTGTAACAGAAAATCTTTAATAACTGCAGGTAAATGACACCAGCATTAACTTGGGAAAACACCGCAACTAGGATTCATAAACCAAACTGAGCAGCCAATTGGGCCATGGCCTGTCCCTTTGGTTCTTGAGTCCAGCAACCCAGAAATCACTCAAAGTCCCCAAAAGTCCAAGAACCCAAAAGTCCAGTCCCAAAGTTCAAAAGTTCATCAGTCTGGGCAGAAATGGGGAGGGGAGAGATAAGGGGCACCTTACATGGCTTGAAGATGATTGCGTCACCCCTCCGTGGGGCTTTGCTCTGCTCCGCCAGCCGTCCCGCGGGCCATTACAGCTGTCCCCACGAACTGCTCCGCTCCGCCGGCAGCGCTGCACCACCAGCCGTCCTGCAAGCCGCCCTGCAAGCCGCTACAGCTGTCCCCACAAACTGCTCGCCGGCAGCGCCGCGCCGCCAGCCGTCCTGCAAGCTGCTCCGACTGTCCCCACAAACTGCTCCACCGGCAGCGCCGCCAGCCACTCTGCAATAGATCTTCAGGCTTCCCCACTACTTAGTGATTTCAGCTGATAAGACTCTTAGCTTTTTAGTGATTTCAGCTTGTAGTTGGGGGAGCCTTAGGGCTCATTTGTACTCTTAGCCCAAAGTGATTTCAACTCAGCAGCCTGAAACCAGACTCCCAATGAACTCAACATTAGCTCTGATATGCCACAGTAGAGAGAGGAGAAGGTGTAATCAGTGTTTCAGACCCTCACAGGGGACCCATACCACCAGGTACTATACTTGCTCTATAGCCAAAAGGCCCAATCAAGAAACTCATCCCCCACTTCTCTCAATTCACTAGGTTGTGGAACCCATGTCCCTCGCCTAGCGAGTGCTGCTTAGTTGATGGCGAGTCCCTCCATCATAACAAAAGCCCACTGTCCTTGATTCACATAATCAGGGTAACAACACTTTATTCTTCCTGCCCCAATAACAGAGAAACTGGGGATCCCACAGCAGCCAAAGTGACCATTTGGGCAAGCGGTCCATCATGCTTTGCAGGGTGGGTGTGTCCATGCAAACAAGATTAGCCCCTGACAGCCCTTTCCACAACTCACCACCAGATGTCAGGGTAGAGCTCATCCTGACTGCTTACAGTTATATGGGAATGGGTAACAGGGGATGAATCACTTGATAATTACCTGTTCTGTTCATTCCCTCTGGGGCAGCTGGCATTGGCCACTGGCAGAAGACAGGATACTGGTCTAGATGGACTTTTGATCTGACCCAGTATGGCCATTCTTATGTGTTCTTATTGTTTGTACTGTGGCAGTGCTTAGCTGCCCAGTCATCTGGGAGCCCTAAAAAAATCTTAGGCGGGCTCAGCTAGCAGGACCCATCCCTGCTGGACAGCCCAGACGGCAGAGCACCAAGACCTTCTCCTCCTATTCTAACTTGAGAACCATCACGTTGGCCTCTGGGCCTGGTTTCAGGGCCAATTCCCAAGGAGTCAGTGACCTCCAGCTTCCCAGATCAATTGCAGAGTCACAACAAAGACTGAAAATTGGCAAGAATCGGGACTTGGCGAACAGGGCCAGATTCTCATTTAGGCGAGGGCCCCTTTCCACCACTCTGGCAGTGCAAAGGAGCCTTAGTGGAAAGGGAATGAGTCCCATCATCATGTTAATGATCAAACCAGGGCCTAGAAACCTGGGTCATGTTTCAGTGAAAACAAGCCCTTATTTCCCTCCTTATCTCACAGAGAAGGCTCTGATCAACAGGAACCTCATGGTAGGAATGGCCTAATCGAGGCAAATTACCATTTTATCATACGATATTAGCATTTAATCCTATATTTATGTAGCCTGCTTGAAATACACTCCCCACTCGTACTTTACAGTAAGTCTCCCATGCTATGACAGCGCCACTCTGTTTTTATCTGTACAGAATTGAACTTGTACCTGTGACAGGTGCAGAGTATGCTACATCTTTTGATCATCACACAAACCACTCATCCCAAAGTCCTTTAATCTAAGCAATGCAAGGAAAATCCTGTGCACTAGCTTTATGCTTCCTCCAGCTCCCAGGGTTTAAACAGGAGGCTCCACAGCTACAGATCAATGGACCTAATTTGTTTGTCTTTAACTTACATTGGTTTAAAGGAAAGCTGCTTAGCCCAGCTGTCTGGAAGTTCACACGATGGGAAGTGCCTCATACCACATAGTGATGGGAGGGTTTGGGCTACATTTGAAACTTATTGTAGTTATTGAACCAATCAGGTAATTAAAGACTATTAAAACATTTGCAACAAATTATTTCTCTGTCAAATGTTCACATCTTTTGTGGCCCAGAAGCTAACTGTGAAATTCTCAAATGCATCATTCATTCTTCTGCTCCTGGAGCTAGGCCTGCACACTTCAGATCAGCCATTTCCAGCAAGCCCGGTCTCCAAATTGATCAGGTATACACAATTAATTAACAGATTTCTGAATTCTGCACCCCCCATATCCCATATGAACTGCTCCAGAAGATTTTATTGGGAATATTCAATATCAAAATACAGTGATTGATGGTGTGCTGGTTAATTATATGAATTGTGGTGTTGTTTATGTTCCCTTCTTGGATAACTCGGGTAACTAACTAAAATGACATGCATTGGGAAATTATGAATTCCGAATTTGCAGTCAAATACACAGTTCAAACTCCCCTCTCAGCAAATATTTTGTCTTAAAATTCACTTTTCACAAGGATCCATGCCTCCAGAGCTCAAGTGATTGTTTGCAGAAAGCAAAAAGGACAGTGTCAGCAATAGAGTCAAATAAAAATGCACTTACACATTCAAGTGAATAAATGTGGAGAATCCTTTGCACTATTTGCTCATCTTTAGAAATAATCCCTGTGAACATGAGATAGTGACCTATGACAGCAGGGAAACACCACCTCTTAGGGGCCATTGCCAACTGTTAAAGTCCTAAGTACAGATTCTGCTTTACAAAAAAGGAGGACGAGGGGGTTACAAACACTCAGTAACATGAATGGAGTTGTCTTCATGAACGGTGTCAAAACCCGCAGAGAACAGGGAAACCATTTTGGAAACCTAAACCCAACAACTTGGTGCTAGCGCGTGATAACCTGACATGAACAAGACTTTAGAAAGAAGGACTGGCCAGTTTCATTGCACTGACCAAGTCGAAGGAAGTGCAAATAACGGTTAGATTGGGGAGCCCCTACTCATCTCAGTGAGCACTTGCTCAGACAGTAGCCCACTGACATCACTGGGGCCTCTTGCAGAAGCACTCATGAGGTCAAGGAAGGGCTTCGCAGGTTGGTTCTGTATTACGTTTTCTACCATTCTCCCAGCTGTGGAGAGTTCTAAGGGCCAAATGTTGCCATCCTTACTCCCAAGATGTAGTATCTTACTCTGCGAGGAGCCCTGCTGAAGTCAATGGGGCCACTGCGGGAGGAAAATACCAATAGAAATATTTGAAGCTACTCCTCAGCTTGAGATGGGGGATGGAATCTAGCCCTCAGACCCTGGAAATAACACACAGGCCCGGGTTGTTTTTTAATGCAGAGGGCCACATTTTGGAAAGTTTAGTCCCCCACATGCTTGCAGTGCAAGTCACGTATGTGCACACACGCATCCTATTTGCCCTCAGGCTCGTGGTAATTGTGCCTGCCAAAGAGATCAACAATCATACCCTGAAGCCTTTGAAAACCTGGCCCCCAATTTTATTTTAACAATGTCTAATTAAAGACTTTGCTGGCAAACATAATTCCTCGTATATACAGGGTGAGAAAAGTTACTTGCTGTGAAGGCCAAGATTCCCTTGCTAGGTAAGATCCATACTGGGCAAAATAGGTCCAGTTCCCTTTAATGCTTCAGTCAAAATGGTACAAGAAAATAACAAAGAATTGACATGCTATGCAAAATAGCAAGGAAACCTTTTTTCCATTACAGTAGTCACAGGCCATTTTGCTCTTCAATGGTGTCAGGGGACCATTAGAACACAATCCCTGATGCCTGCATATCATAATGAAAATCATATTTCTTCCTGAACTGCTACATCAATTGTCTTTTTTAGTAACCTAGGAAGTGCAGCTGCATGCAAACTGTAGAATGGTCCTTCGCTTCTTAATCAGTTCTCCGGCAAGATAAGTGATAACTGCGTAATGTAACTTTCCAGTCTGGTAAATAAGAAGTAGGTACAACATGATCCTGTGCTTTAAATAGAATTGTATTCCTGAGAGTGAGCAAATAAGTTCCACTGTAACTGGGGCAGGCAAACTGGTTTGGATAAGTTCAGAGCATCCTTCTCCCCAGCACACCGCCTGCAAAACTGGAAGCATATTTTTCAGAAGTTGGAAAATATTTGAGGCCCCAATCCTGTTACAATAAAGGCAATGGCAAAACTCCCACAGAATTCAAGTGTGCAGCACCAGATCCACAGTGCATGTGAGAGGAGCAGGGCCAGTGCAAGGAAGTTTTTCGCCTAGGACGCAAAACTTCCTTGCACCAACACTGTGCACCCCCCTCCCATCCCGCCCAGCTAACGTGCCCCCACCCCAGCAGCCAGCTAACCCCCACCCTGCGGCAGCCAGCTCCCCATCCCCCGTGAGGCAGCTCTCCATCCCCCGCGACGGCTCCTCAGCTCCCCGCTCAAGGGTCACGGCGGTCGGCTCTCCACCCCCCCTCCCCCCGCGGTGGCTAACCCCCCCTGCCTGCGGGCCACGGCAGCTCACCCCCCCCACCCGTGGAAGCCAGTTCCCCATCCCCCTGAGGCGGCTCCTCAGTCCCCCGCCCACAGGCCGCGGCGGCTCCTCAGTCCCCCGTCCGTGGGCCTTGGCAGCCTCCCCCACACCCGCAGCAGCCGGCTCCCTGTTTCCCTTCCCCTGCGGCAGCCTCCCCCGCACCCGCGGTGGCTGGCTCCCTGCTCCCCTTCCCTCCCGTGGCAACCTCCCGCCCCCCGGCCTGTGGCGGCCGGCTCCCCGCTCCCACACCCTGTGGCAGCTAACCCGTGGGCCGGGGCAGCCTCCCACTCCCCCGCCCGCGGCAACTCCCCATCCCCCGGTGGCAGCAGCTCACATCCACCGGTGCCAGCAGCTGCCGCATCGCCACCGGGAGTAACCGCCCCCCAAATGCCGGCGCCCTAGGCGACTGCCTAGGGTTGCCTAATGGAAGCGCCGGCCCTGGAGACGAGCTGCCTAAGGTTCATGGGCTAGTGCCGGTATGGCAGAGAAGAAGCAGGATTTGGCTGGAATTATTATAAAAAGGAGTCTTTATTGAGGCAGCTGGACAAAGACAGAGCCTACAGTTCTCTTTGGCTCTCTATCTGCCAGCCTGCCTGAATTAAGCACTCATGGAAAGGGTTGCTGGCAACACTACACATAGGACAGTGTACCTGACCCAATCCACTCACTCTCCTTGCGTGCCCACCTCCTCCCTGCCTTGCCCTTCCCACTTGGGGGATGGTCCGCAGGGAGTGCAGGGACTGCACTGTGACCACCCCTCATGGGGGGAGGGGAGACCCACAGCCAGGTGGCTCCTAGCATCAAAGTGCTACAGACAGCACTTGCAAGAAGAGCTGCACCATTTACATCCAGAGTGAGAGCAGAGCCAGGGATGGAGGGTAGCAGGACTTTCCTCTCTCAGGGGAACTGGCCTGGGTATTAGAACATCCGTTGTACAGCGTGGCTTGCTCTTGGGAGCCTGGACTCTGTGTGTATGTCCTTGTGTGTATCTCCATATATTTGGAGTTGTGCAACCAGTGACTAGTTAATTTTGTATGCTACCTTAATTATAAAATCCAAAAGAATAAATTAAAAAGCTACGGTTTGATTTTTATTTTCTATGCAGCAAAGTGCCTGTCAGCAGAGTCCCTGCAGGCTGTACAATACACACAGAAACAGTGAGATCAGCACTAAAGTCTGTTACCCTCTTTGAAACCACAGAGTTCCCCCAAATCACACCCAGTCAGGCAAAACCCTAAAAGAGGAGATGGGCCTTTCAATGTGCCCTGAAAGTCAACAGGCTTGGGCTCTGGTGGACCAAAATGGGAAGCAAATTCCACTTTCCAAGTCCCTCTTCCAATAATGCCTTATCCCACCCCCAGACATTCAAATTTAGGGACTAGGACTGAAAATTCCTCAGCGGATTACAGCTGCAGTAAGAGTGCATGGGCACAGAGACAGATGTCCCAGATAGCTAGGCCCCAACCCCCGTAGTTCGGTGTCAACACCTTCAATTTCACCCAGAAGCTAAGAGAAAACGTATTCAGCCTGCAGAGAATGGGTGTAAGATGCTTTCTGCAGCTAATGCCATCCAGCAGAGGCACAGATACATTCTCCACCAGCTGCTGCTTCCAAGCCACATTCCAGGATAGACCCATATAGCCAGCATCCCAGTCTAGATGCAACAAAGGCATCGCTGACTGTAATGAGGGGCAGGTGAGAATGGTGGTGGAAATAACCTTGCTATAAGCTGATGAACAAAATTGTTATTTTTCTTGTTTTCTTTTTGCTGATGAACAAAGGCATTCTTGCTCCTGAACACCAATGTCACCTGGATTCCCAGGGGCAAGAGGGACCCCAGTGCATCCCAAGTTGCAAAGCTCTTGGGCAGAGGGTGGGAGGCCTCAACAGTGAGATCAGACACTACCCTACAATATTTTCTAGATTCCTCCCCAACGGCATTAATCCCCCGAGTTCTGTCTGGATGGTGCTTCAAGTAGCTCACTCTCATGCGAGTCCAGTCTCAGCCAGCCACTGAAGAAGCAAAGGTGCATCCTCATCTGGGAGCCTGTTTAAAAGGGGACGTGACGTTTTATCTCACCTGCCTTCTGGTGACACCACAGCCCATGTGGGTTTGGATAAAGCAAGAACTCAGCCAAACTTTCACTCAGAACTCAAGCCAGCCAATGCAGACATGGCTTTAAGGGACAAAAGAAGTTCAGTTCAGTGTTTCTGCTACCCCTTGTCCCATGTGCTATTGCACGTGTCCATTTTGCAGGCAGCAGAAGTGCAAGAATGCCAGGAGAGGCTCTCTTGTGGCATTGGAGCCTGGCCAGAAGCTGCACCTTCTAGGACTTCAAGAAACAGGCTGTTGTGGCAAGATTTCTAGCCCCTGTTTGCCAACTCAAGTGGCTGGGGTGATCATCCAAACTTTGGTCTGTTTATCTGAGCCAGTCGGATCTCCTGAGCCCGATGATGTTCTTTGTCCATTGAATATGAGCACCATGCTCTCTCATCATATACGGTTTGGTTTAACAAGTGTCCTTTTCTAAACACTTCTGATTATTCCAAACCAGTGCACCTAATCCATCTATCTAGGCATTTATGCTGTGCTCATCACCTTGGAGTCTGAACACCGTGAATCCAAAGAGCTCTGAGTCACCATCATGGGGTAACTAGCATGGATGGGTCTCCGGGCAGGCTAGTCTGCCATAATTCTAATGCCATGGCATTGTGCTGATGCTTTTGCCTTTCATCCTAATCTACACTTTGCTTCATCGAGCAAACTCCTAACAAACATCACTCCCTCTGCTTACTGTAGGCAAGCCCCAGCCTCTCTGTAGTGCATCTCTGACAGCTCCTCATTCCTCTTCTGGACCGAGTGACTGCAGAGAAGAGTAACATCACCATCCGTGACATCAGAATGATGACACAGTGCCAGGGCCACTTACAAGCCAATAAACAGATCAGCCAGTTGGAATGAGAATGCCTATGAAGTATGTTTCTCTCTGTCTTTCTCACACCCGCACAGAATGAACCATCTACCTTGAGAAACAAATAATTCAATCTGCTGCCGGATTTCCAAAGTCTTTAATGAGAGTACTATTTATTTAGCATCGTCTGGTAATACATCCACAATGACAAGCTTCTGGGACTAAATAATAACTCGGCTGGCAGCACAGTGCAGGGAATAGATGCCACTGAAATATGAACAATCTGTATTCCAAAATATATTATTTCAGGTTCTAGTTTAATTAGAATTTATTTTAAACAGGTTTTCATCAGCTAATGAAACTACTGTCAGTGATGGACAACTGCTGGGCAAGCGCCAGTAGATTTTAATCTCTACCCAGTGCACGCAAGCAATGAGTGTACGGGGAGCCCAAGGAAAGTCTATTAAAGATAGACAGCAATTTAAAATTACTCATCTTAAGAGAGTATTGATGCAGTGGGGAAACCATTACAGAATAGAAAATTATATCATTAGATAACTGATCCAAATGTAGGGCTCACCTTAAAAAAATAAATGATGTTGTATACAGCTCGTTCCACTAACTGCTGAAAGGGGTTTCTTTTTTACGGGAGAATTATGTGTTAGAACATTTGTATCATTGTGTGCAGTGAGTTTTTAGGAGATCACTGTCAAATTACTGCCATCGGGATGAGTGGGGAAATTTACCAGGTTGTAGTGTGACAACTGCTTGGGATAAGTGTTCCTGATGGCCCACGAACAATCCAGGTACTGGAGACCTTGGGAAAGGGGACCAAAGAAGACAGATGCACAGACACATCTATCGTAAGTACTTCTTTGGCCCCTGTTACCATAGTATCTGAGCATCTTGTAACCTTTGATGTCATTTAGCTTCACAACACGCCTGGCAGGTAGTGGAGTGTTACAGACAGGGAACAAAGAGGCTAAGTGATTTGCCCAAGGTCACACAGCTAGCCTAGGGCAGAGGAGGGAACTGAACCCAGGTGTCCAGTAGCTAATGATAGGGCACTAAGCACTGGGCCATTTTTGCTCATTGTGAGGGGTGGGGCCATATTATTTGTTATTTGCAAAGATCTGGATAAGCACCTTTTATCTCCTGACAAGGCTGTGAATCTGAAACGTTAGCAAGACTCAGCCAATAGACTCAGAGCTGACATGCCATAGCTGGAAACAATCCTATGGTTGGGTGTTTGATGGTGTTGGCTTTGGTGTTGGGCTTTGTGTCCACAACACGAGACCACCACTGCAGCTGCAGTGGCCAGGGGCAATGGATAAGTCAGTGAAAGTCTGAAAATGGAGGTGTAGACTTTCCCAGGCACATGGGGCAGTTAGGTCCCTAGCTCTCACTGGTAGACACTGGGAGCTGGCGCATACCTGCCCTTTGAGTCTCTGAAAATCTCCCCTCGAATCAGGTCCCCACAGCTTGTGAAGGGTGCAGGTCTCCTTCTCAGGGATGCTGGGTTACCCTCTATACTCTGCCGCTGGCCCGATCACTCTGGTGAAGGGAGTTCAGGCACAGGCACCAAGCGAGCATTCAGCATCACTAACCGGACTTAGCTCAGCATTACTGTGCTGTTCCCGGCTGAGTGACTCTGGAGTCACCACCTTTGTAAGGCTACGTCTACACTGTTATCTGGGGGGAGGGAGGGAGATTCCCATTGCTCACAGATGTACTCGCACTCGCTCTCTTCTGAGCTAGCATGCTACACATAGTAGTGTAGCCATGGGAGCTCAGGCAGAGGCAGAAGGGCAACTCGAGTAAGTACCCAGGGGGTCCCAGCAGCTCTGTACTTGGATCCACTAGCCCTGCTGCCACTGCCTGCCCTACCATGGCTACACTGCTATTTTTAGCACGCTAGCTCGGAGGAAAGCTGGCACAAGTACATCTGCGGTAACTGTGATTCGCACCCAGAACTCCAAGAATAGATGTGGCTTAAGCGTTCTGTAGACATAGGCAATGAACGGGATGTTCAGAGTCTTAGGTGGGATAGGGGCTCAGCCCTTTCAGGGCATGTCTACACTGCAATCAGAGGTGTGACTGCAGCACTCAAGCTAGCTTTGATCTAGCTAGCTCAAATCACACTAGCAGGATTAGCCATTCGGGTACGTAGCCATGACCTTGGGCAAGCTTGCATAGCCTGTCCAGGAGTGAGAGGTTCCTGAGTCACATGGAGGAGTGCATGGGTGATGTCAGGCACAAGCAGCTGGCACTTGCTCAGGAGGAAGGATGGTGGCACTCAGAATCACAGCGTCTGGACGTAGGACAGGGCAGGTTCTGAACTCTGCCCTGTTTGGAAGCTACTTTCTGAAAACTGACAAAAAAAAGACAGCATTTCAAGAGTCAGTACAACCAGGAGAGCTTTGCTTCCCCAGCTGGGGCAGGAGAGGAGTCCTCCCTAGCCAGGAAAGCAGCTGTCACTGACTCTTACCAGGAAATAGCCAATCAACAGTTACCTCAGTCACCCCCTGCCATGGCTGCCTCCTCCCTTCAGCTGTTGCAAAGGGGCCCTCTCTTCTTCAAGATGAATTTCAGGGCCAGATTCGCCATTGCCCCGCATCTTGTGCAGGTTTTTACGCTAGCGCCGGGCAAGTGCTAAGTGCAGCCAGCTCAGAACGGCGGCATTTCATGGGCACGTTGCACAGACACCACCACAGGTGCAGGGCGATGGTGAATTGGGTCCTCCTAGTTTGGGACCCATGTGCCCCAAGTGGGAACATCAGGAGGGGATTCTGAGGCAGCACAAGGTGGAACCAGGGCAGAACGGAAAAAGTCCAAAGGACGTTTAACAAGTTTCACTGCTTTAATCTGATCTTTGGTGGGTTCTGCAGGTCATCGTGCAACGGGATTCTCACGTTTGCATTGACATGGTTAGGAAAGCGAGATGTCTGAGCAGCTCTGTGGAGGCTGGATGTGCGATAGGACCAGGAGCCAGGCTACTGGAGTCAATTTGAGTGTCCCTAACACTATGCGCTTAGCATTATTGACTTGAGTGTCAAGAAGTTTAGTAAAACGAAAATAAGAAAGAAAAACTTGTAGCACCTTAGAGACTAACAAATTTATTTTGTAAGAAGTTTAGTGTGACTGCTGTGAGACCACACTGGCGCACAATATTCAGCTGCAGGATATGCCAAGGCAATTGTTGCAGTTTGTAAGGTCAATGGACTGGAGCTCCATGATATTCCAGCCAATTTTCGCAACACGAGACCTGACCTTATTGCGGGTGTTCTTTAGGTGTTGTCGAAAGATCAAACTCCGGTCCAGTGTAACGCCAAGATACTTTGGGTTGGCCTCATGGCTGACGCACTCACTGCAGAACTGGACATTGAGACTGGTATTAGCCATTTTATTGTTCAGATGGAAAGCGGTTACCATAGTTTTTTTTGGGTCAGGCCTAAGTTTCCAACATTGGAAATAATCAGCCATCATACTAAGATCTCAGGTTAGGGTGCAGCTGATGGTATGGAGGCATGTGTGCTGAACAGCTAGGGAAATGGCATCCGCATACACAAATTTCTTTGACTCCGTCACTGGTATATCCACAGTGTATAGATTAAAAAGTACTGGGGTCAGGACAGAGCCCTGAGGGATGCCAAAGACAAGATTAAAATCCTGCAACCCTCTATGGAACCGTATCAAGGCCCTCACACCCAACTTCGATGCTGGGGCTCAGTGGAGAGTCACACGGAGCGTTTTGACCACTCAAAAAAACCCCAGCTCATCGCTGACCCTGCTGAGGAACCACTGGATTTTGATTTACGTCGGAGAGACTGGTGCAGATTGAATCGCATCAAGACATCTCATGGGAGATGCGGACAAACTCCCTTTAAATGGAAAATGAGGCAAACACCTGTATGTGACTGTGGTCACCAAGCAAAAACGATGGAGCACATCATATCTGAATGTCCCCTTCATTCTTTTGTTGGGGGCCTAAAGGACATTTACCAGCTCACTGCTGCAGCAATGTGCTGGCTATCAAATCTAGATATAAATTTGTAGTCGTTGCTACCTACCCAAGCCACATGAAAGCAGTAGCGGCGCCAGGGTTAGCACTCGGCACTTCGGCGGCAGCTCCTCTGAAGCTGCGTTCTCGGCGGCGTTTCAGCGGCCATTTTTCTTGCCGCCGAATTGCCGCTGGGGAGTCGCCGCCAAAATGCCACCGAGGGTGGTGAAATGCCGCCCCCCAAATCCTGCTGCCCTAGGCGACCGCCTAGGGTCGCCTAGTGGAAGCACCGGCCCTGCATGAAAGAAGAAAACTTGCTGCTTTTGGAAAGAGAAAGTAGCTCAGTGTCGTTGGTGTTTTTTCCCAACATTTCATGTTATTTCCTTGTGCATTATTTCAGAGCAAGACTTTAAGGGTTTTTCTTCTTCCATTGAGACCACTTTCCCAGCCGAGTGAGCTCGGAAAGGTGTGCTTTGTACAGAGCCATCATAAACAAACCAAATACATATTGCAAGCATATTCCTCCCACTCATCTGATGTCTCCTTCCCAGCCCACTGCTGCAGGCTGCTGTTCCAGGCACACCTGCTCTCCTCGGAGAAGGAAAAGGAAAGAAACGTGTCTGACATTATGGGGGGACTGGTACTGACTCCAATATTCAGGTTCCCTGACGCTTTCCATTATAAAAGGTTCTTGTGCCTTTTATTTGAGAAGCACTAACCCCAGCACTGCCTGTAGCAGGCCCTTGCAGTTCAGCAGGGGAAAGCTCTGGGGCTGGAGAAGTGCCTTTCACTTGTCCTATAAAATCCTTAGCCAGGTTTTGCTGTGATAAAAATGACTGAAAATCACCATTTCCCTTCTTCCGCTTGTGTTGGCAGCCTGCGGCAGGAATAACTGAACGTGAACATTCTAAGGCTGGGCCTGCACTGCCGCCAAAGTGCAGTCACTGCCAAGGATACCCAAGAGTTGGTGAAGAAGCTATGGAGACATGGGAGGTGGACTGAGCTCAGATGAGCTCCCACTCCCCAATTGCATGCCCCAGATCCCAGTATATGGCTCCAGCTCCCATTCCCCTCCTCCTTTGGTGACAACGTAAGGGGCAGGAGCTCATCCAGCTCCCACTGGGGGAGAAAAACCTGGGCCATCATAGAATCATAGAATCTCAGGTTGGAAGGGACCTCAGGAGGTCATCTAGTCCAACCCCCTGCTCAAAGCAGGACCAACCCCAACTAAATCATCCCAGCCAGGGCTTTGTCAAGCCGGGCCTTAAAAACCTCTAAGGAAGAAGATTCCACCACCTCCCTAGGTAACCCATTCAAATGCTTCACCACCCTACTAGTGAAAAGGTTTTTCCTAATATCCAACCTAAACCTCCCCCTCTGCAACTTGACACCATTACTCCTTGTTCTGTCATCTTCTACCACTGTGAATAGTCTAGATCCATCCTCTTTGGAACCCCCTTTCAGGTAGTTGAAAGCAGCTATCAAATCCTCCCTCATTTTTCTCTTCTGCAGGCTAAACAATCCCAGTTCCCTCAGCCTCTCCTCATAAGTCATGTGCTCCAGCCCCCTAATCATTTTTGTCCAGCCCTCCGCTGGACTCTTTCCAATTTATCCACATCCTTCTTGTAGTGTGGGGCCCAAAACTGGACACAGTACTCCAAATGAGGCCTCACCAGTGCCAAATAGAGGGGAATGATCACGTCCCTCGATCTGCATGGAAATGCCCCTACTTATACAACCCAAAATGCCATTAGCCTTCTCGGCAACAAGGGCACACTGTTGACTAATATTCAGCTTTTCATCCACTGTAACCCCTTAGATCCTTTTCTGCAGAACTGCTGCCCAGCCATTCGGTCCCTAGTCTGTAGCAGTGCATGGGATTCTTCCTTCCCAAGTGCATGACTCTGCACTTGTCCTTGTTGAACCTCATCAGATTTCTTTTGGCCCAATCCTCTAATTTGTCTAGGTCCCTCTGTATCCTATCCCTACCCTCCAGCGTATCAACCACTCCTCCCAGTTTAGTGTCATCTGCAAACTTGCTAAGGGTGCAGTCCACACCATCCTCCAGATCGTTAATGAAGATATTGAACAAAACCGGCCCCAGCACCGACCCTTGGGGCACTCCACTTGATACCGGCTGCCAACTAGACATGGAACCATTGATCACTACCCGTTGAGCCCAACCATCTAGCCAGTTTTCTATCCACCTTACCGTCAACTTGCTGGCAAGAATACTGTGGGAGACTGTATCAAAAGCTTTGCTAAAGTCAAGAAATAGCACATCCACTGCTTTCCCCTCATCCACAGAGCCTATTATCTCATCGTAGAAGGCAATTAGGTTAGTCAGGCATGACTTGCCCTTGGTGAATCCATGCTGACTGTTCCTGATCACTTTCCTCTCCTTTAAGTGGTTCATAATTGATTCCTTGAGGACCTGTTCCATGATTTTTTCCAGGGACTGAGGTGAGACTGACTGGCCTGTAGTTCCCTGAATCTTCCTTCTTCCCTTTTTTAAAGATGGGCACTACATTAGCTTTTTTCCAGTCATCCGGGACCTCCCCCAGTTGCCATGATTTTTCAAAGATAATGGCCAATGGCTCTGCAATCTCATCGGCCAACTCCTTTAGCACCCTTGGATGCAGTGCATCCGGCCCCATGGATTTGTGCTCGTCCAGCTTTTCTAAATAGTCCCAAACTACTTCTTTCTTCACAGAGGGCTGGTCACCTCCTCCCCATACCGTGCTGCGGAGTGCAGCTGTCTGGGAGCTGACCTTGTCTGTGAAGACAGAGGCAAAAAAAGCATTGAGTACACTAGCTTTCTCCACATCCTCTGTCACTAGGTTCCCTCCCTCATTCAGCAAGGAGCCCACACTTTCCTTGACGTTCTTCTTGTTGCTAACATACCTGAAGAAACCCTTCTTGTTACTCCTAACATCTCCGGCTAGCTGCAACTCCAAGTGTGATTTGGCCTTCCTAATTTCACTCCTGCATGCCTGAGCAATACTTTTATACTCCTCCCTGGTCATTTGTCCAATCTTCCACTTCTTGTAAGCTGCTTTTTTGTGTTTAAGATGAGCAAGGATTTCACTGTTAAGCCAAGCTGGTCGCCTGCCATATTTACTTTTCTTTCTACACATCGGGATGGTTTGTTCCTGCAACCTCAATAAGGATTCTTTAAAATACAGCCGGCTTTCCTCGACTCCTTTCCCCGTCATGTTATTCTCCCAGGGGACCTTGCCCATCAGTTCCCTGAGGGAGTTGAAGTCTGCTTTTCTGAAGTCCAGGGTCTCTGTTCTACTGCTCTCCTTTCTTCCTTGTGTCAGGATCCTGAACTCAACCATCTCATGGTCACTATTGCTTCCTCTACTATTTCTTCCCTGTTTGTGAGCAGCAGGTCAAGAAGAGCTTTTCCCCTAGTTGGTTCCTCCAGCACTTGCACCAGGAAATTGTCCCCTACACTTTCCAAAAACTTCCTGGATTGTCTGTGGACCGCTGTATTGCTCTCCCAGCAGATATCGGGGTGATTAAAGTCACCCATGAGAACCAGGGCCTGCGATCTGTTATTTGCTGGAAGAAAGCCTCGTCCACCTCATCCCCCTGGTCTGGTGGTCTGTAGCAGACTCCCACCACGACATTAGCCTTGTTGCTCCCACTTCTAAATTTAATCCAGAGACTCTCAGGTTTTTCTGCAGTTTCATACTGGAGCTCTGAGCAGTCATACTGCTCTCTTACATACAACGCAACTCCCCCACCTTTTCTGCCCTGCCTATCCTTCCTGAACAGTTTATATCCATCCATGACAGTACTCCAATCATGTGAGTTATCCCACCAAGTCTCTGTTATTCCAATTACATCATAATTCCTTGACTGTGCCAGGACTTCCAGTTCTCCCTGCTTGTTCCCCAGGCTTCTTGCATTTGTGTATAGGCATTTAAGATAACTCACCGATTGTCCTGCTGTCCCAGTATGGGGCAGGAGCCCTCCCCTCTTGCACTCACCTACTTGTGCTTCCTCCCGGTATCCCACTTCCCCACTTACCTCAGGGCTTTGGTCTCCTTCCCCTGGTGAACCTAGTTTAAATCCCTCCTCACTAGGTTAGCCAGCCTGCTTGCAAAGATGCTCTTCCCTCTCTTCATTAGGTGGAGCCCGTCTCTGCCAAGCACTCCTTCTTCTTTGAACACCATCCCATGGTCAAAGAATCCAAACCCTTCTCTCTGACACCATCTGCGTAGCCATTCGTTGACTTCCACGATTCGACGGTCTCTACCCCGGCCTTTTCCTGCCACAGGGAGGATAGACGAGAACACCACTTGCGCCTCAAACACCTTTATCCTTCTTCCCAGAGCCACGTAGTCTGCAGTGATACGCTCAAGGTCATTCTTGGCAGTATCATTGGTGCCCACGTGGAGAAGCAGGAAGGGGTAGCGATCTGAGGGCTTGATGAGTCTCGGCAGTCACATCATGAATCCTAGCCCCTTGCAAGCAGCACACCTCTCGGTTTTCCCGGTCAGGGCGGCAGATAGATGACTCAGTCCCCCTGAGGAGAGAGTTCCCGACCACCACCACCCTCCTCCTCCTCTTGCATCCTCCCACTGCAAATCCACCAGACCCTGAACATGGCCCCAGTGACCCATGACCCCTTCTGGGGATGCCACATGGGCTAGGAGCACCACACCTCCCATGGGGAGAGAAAGAGTTGAGCTGGACCGGCTAGGGCTTCCCCACTCACCAGCCATTGCCAGGACTGAACACATGGGCCTTCTACTAGCTAATGTGATTATAATTAGCTCTGGAGCTGCAGCTGTGCAACAGTGCTGAAGAGTCAGCATTGAAGAATGATTCATGATGTGGGGGTTACTATTATATAGAGAATTTATTTGTACATTTCGCCTTCAGGAAAAAAAACAACCAAAGAAATAGCATACAAAACTTTGCTAAAAGAACGTTATTCTGTTTGCAAAGTCAAGCAACCAAAAGGTAGGAAATACAACTTTTATTCGGCCCCCTGGTGTCTATGCATTATGGGACAGGCTTTAATTAAATGAGCACGTACTATTCTTTCCACAGGATCTTGTATCATTTGGTGCAGAGGATGGATGAGCAAAGGAGCAGAATGAAGGCTGCATGGGCAGTCACAAATCTGGCATTTCCTAACATTTCCAATTCAGCCCTAGGAGAAGGCCAGGGATTGCTGGGATGATTTTAGCATGAGTGTGACAAACCCAGGAAGGAAAAGTGCAAGGGCTGGATTCACGGCTGTCCCTGGCCCCTTTGTGCCAGCTATGCTACATGGGGCCTGTCAGGAATGGAGCAAGAGACCTTCGATCACAGAGCCAGTTCTACACAGCCCGACACCATCCTGCAGGAGGCCCAGGGCAGGGTAATTCCAGGGCAGGAGAGCGGTGTATTAAGGGTGGTTGTGGCCAGGGAGATGCTGCCCTGTTGCAATGGCAGCTGCGGCCCAAACCAGCTCCCAGCAGCCCCCAAATCAAGGTGACACAGGCCTATGCTAGCTTCAGCACCCTGACAAGGACGGATTCCCCTATGCATACTCCTGGGAGCCAGAAATCCAACCCCATTCCCCAAACATAGCCAAAATCTGCTCCAGGGATCATTGTGAGGAAGTTCTATAGTCTGTGTTGTACAGGAGATCAGTCTAGATGATGACAATGATCCCTTCTGGCCTTGGAATCTATGAGTCTATAAAAGGCTTGGACAGAGTCAGAAATGACCTGGTTTATCTTATCTCTGGTCTTAATCCAAACCAACCTCCAACCTTCCAGCCATGGGAGATTTTCCTCAGCAATGCCTGCAGCTCCACGATTCTCAGTGGATTCTTATAGTAATGAAGTCTCTAGAAGGTCGCAGAGAGGTAGCTGAGTTATTAGCTCTGAACGTTCTTTTCTGGAAATAGCGTAGTGATTTCAAGGGGAAAAGAGTTGGGTGTTTTTTTTGTGGTGGGGGTGGGGGGACATGTGTGTGATGTGACTTTTTTATTTTTGTGGAATGAAATGGAGTTTTTTGATATAGTGAATATTTAAATGATGGGAATTTGCAGAACGGAGCAGATAGAGACTGCCTCTTGCGATAAGAGACGTTATGATTATTGTGAAGAATTCTTTTAAGATTCCATCTTAATCGTTCCGCTATTGAAATGGAAGAATAAAGTAATAAAATTAGATGTTTTGAAAAGACTTGATTAAAAAAATAATTATCCTACCAGCTCATGAGTTTCTACTTCCTGTCAGATTTCTTCCTGCTCAGCCACTTTCCTAGCTGCAGCTCTCTCTTCTAACACCTCTAACAAAGGAGACACCTTTTTCCTCTTATACTCTGGCATCTCCCCTCTCTGGGATTTCTCTCTAGCTCACTTCCTCTTTGCCTGCCTCTCAGAGCTGTCCCCACCTTTGCCCCTTCTCTGGGCACCTCTTCTTGGTCCCTGCACTAAGTATTACCCATTTCTGGATTCTGCTCCATTACCTGGGAACTCCCATGATTACCCCATCACCTTCACCCATGTCTGAGCAATCTCCAGCTTGACCCATCTTCAGCTGTTCTGAACCATTTTCATGTGGGTTATCACCATCACAGGTGGGACCCCCTGCCGGCAGCCTGACAGACTGTTGTGAGAGACAGGAGCGGCTCTGACAATTTTGCCGCCCCAAGCAGTCGCCACGGCCCCACCCCCGACGCAGGGCGACGTTGCAGAGCCCCGCCTCCGACGCAGGGCGACGTTGCGGAGCCCCACCTCCGACGCAGGGCAATGTTGCAGGGCCCTGCCCCCGACGCAAGCAGTCCGAGTCCCGCGGCGGACCTGCCGCCGAATTGCTGCCATGGCGGGCGAGAATGGGGCGGCAGTCTGAGTCCCGTGGTGGCAATTCGGCGGCGGGAAGAGCGGACCTGCTGCTGAATTGCCGCCGCGGAACTCGGACTGCCACCCCATTTTCGATGCCGCCCCAAGCACCAGCTTGGAAAGCTGGTGCCTGGAGCCGGCCCTGGTGAGAGAGCCGGCCCAGTCTCAGGATCCCCAGCTGTTTTAAACTTCGAGTCTGAACAGAGTCCAGGCATTGCTCCAGTCTTGGGGGTCCCTAAACACACTCAGGCTGTTGACCTTCTATCTAGCACCCCATCTTGAGGGTTAGCTGTAGCCCCATGGCTTAGCGGCTTAGTCTCTAGAGCCAGTGCTGACCCCTCAGACTCCATTTGTAGCTTAAACATGCCATCTCCCAGATTCCCACTGCCTTCTGAGTTACAGCCTTCTGGGGGGCTTGTGGTAGTTGTACACATAACACTCACAGACACTTCACACAGGGTTCTCCCACACTGGTGATATTTACTTAATCACACAAAAAATACACTGCTATATACAAAAAGAATAAACCCTGCATGCTTACCCTGCCTCCATTTCCTCACCACTCCCAAGCAGCATTTGGGCTGGGGGACAGAGTCCCTGCAGTTGTCCCGAGTCCTACTTCAGTGCCTGGCTTGTCCTAAAACAGGGAACGTTCTTTCTCCACTCAGCTACTCTCACCTGGACTGGTCCAGTCCCTTCTTAGTGCTGAAACTTCGTGTATGTCTCTTTCCCTCTTCCCTCCCATGAATCTTTCTTTAAACCCCTGACTGGTCACCTGGCTTCCTTTGTTCTGCTCCTGGTAAATTTCTACTCTCCACATCCCACCCCTCAAAAACGTGGAGTAAAACTGTTGTTTTCTAGGCCTGAGCTCACCCATTGTTCCCAACTATTTTTATTGTAGTGGCTGATCACTGAGCTCTCACAACCCTCTGTTGTCCCTGGCCTAGGAGTATATGGCTCAGCCCATGCCAGCAATGGTGGGATTCACATTTAGAGGGTGGTATTGACATATTCAAGGTGCTGCAGTTTCAAAATAACTTGGTAATGGTACAACTAGACTCCCCACACCTTCCCCCTCTGATTTCATAGGCTGGCAAAATTCCACCTATTTCAGACCAGCCTGGCACCTACTTACATCTTGGGCCAGATCCTTCTGAGGTGTAAATCACTGTAGGAATCAAGGGAGCTATAGTGAGGTTCTGGCCCTGAGCTCCTAATCTCCTTGCTGCTTTGGCGGATTGTCAAAGACTGTGGCTGAGGGGGGAGGGATAGCTCAGTGGTTTGAGCATTGGCCTGCTAAACCCAGGGTTGTGAGTTCAATCCTTGAGGGGGCCATTTAGGGATCTGGGTCAAAATTGGGGATTGGTCCTGCTTTGAGCAGGGGGTTGGACTAGATGACCTCCTAAGGTCCCTTCCAACCCTGATATTCTATGATTCTATGAATCCCATGCACAGCCCAGCCCATCATGCTGAATTCCAACATGCTTCCTTCCATGGCAGCAGAGTGTGCTGCTGCTGGCCCCAGATTCATTCTGACTCCATGGTGGGGCTTGGCAGCAGCAGTTGGGATGGCCAGAGGGACTGCCTTCTCCTTACTATTATTGCATGACTCCAATAGTGCCCACAATGGCGTAATCCAAACATAAGAGAAGGCAGAGGGCCCACTGCAAAGACCCTCCTGTCTGACAGACAGACAAACAAAGGGGTGAAGGGAAAGGGCGAGTGAGACAGAATGGATAAAAAAATGGAATCGCAGAATCATAGAAATGTAGGACTGGCAAGGACCTAGAGTCATCTAGTCTAGCCCCCTAGACCAGTGGTTCTCAACCTGTTTATCAGTGTGGGCTGCATATGCGACCCACAATGTGTTACATGAGCTGCAGGTTGAGAACCACAGCGCCTCCCGCCCAAAACTCCACACAATCCCCTATGCCCAGCACCCCTGCCCAGACCGGGGCCAGGATCAGAGCCCTGGGCAGTGGGTTGGGCAGCCGGGACCTGGACCCTGCAGCACGGGGCCAGACATTGGACCTCAGGACCCTGCCAAACAGGGTCAGGCAGCTGGACCCCGGGACCCCGCCACATGGGGTCAGGCAGCTGGCAGCCAGACCCAACTCCAGGAGCAGAGCCCCACCTAAAACATGGGGGGTGCTGCATGTCAAAACTTTAGTTTCCAGCGCCCCCCCCACTGCCCAGAAGTTCCCCCCACAAACCTACCCACAGACCCACTCTCTCTGCCCATCTGTGGCACTCACCAGCCCCGTGCTGGCAGGAGCATTCATGCAGGCTGCAAGATGCTGTCTCTCCCTCAGCCAGCCCTGCCCCCTGGCAGAGCAGAGTGGCACATTTTGATTTCTTTTTTTAGCACACAGCTGGACTGCAGCTATGTGCTAATTGGTTGAGAACTGCTGGTTGAGAACCACTGATCTAGACCATCTCTGACAGGTGTTTGTGTAACCTGTTCTGAAAAACTTCTAGTGATGGAGATTCCACAACCTCCCTAGGTAATTTGTTCCAGTGCTTAACTACCCTGACAGTTAGGAAGTTTTTCCTAATGTCCAACCTAAATCTCCCTTGCTGCAATATAAGCCCATTGCTTCTTGTCCTATCCTCAGTGGATAAGGAGAACAATTTATCACCTTCCTCTTTATAACAACCTTTTACAGACTGTCATCATGTCCCCCCTCAGTCTTCTCTTCTCCAGACTAAACAAGCCCAGTGTTTTCAATCTTTCCTGGCAGGTCACGTTTTCTAGACCTTTAAGCATTTTTGTTTTTCTCCTCTGGACTTTCTCCAATTTGTCCATATCTTTCCTGAAATGTGGTGCCCAGAACTGGACACAATACTTCAGCTGACACCTTATCAGGACTGAGTAGAGTGGGAAAATTCTTGCATCTTGCCTTCATCACTCCTGCTAATACATCCGAGAATGATGATTGCTTTTTTTTGCAAAGGTGTTATATTGTTGACTCTTATTTAGTTTATGATCCACTATAAGCCTCAGATCCTTTTCTGCAGTACTCCTTCCTAGACCGTCATTTCCATTTGTATTTGTGCAATTGATTATTCCTTCCAAGTGGAGTACTTTGCATTTGTCCTTACTGAATTTCATCCTATTTACTTCAGACCATTTCTCCAGTTTGCCAAGATAATTTTGAATTCTAATCCTGTCCTCTAAAGCACTTGCAACCTGTCCCAGCTTGATATCATCAGGAAATGTTATAAGTGTACTCTCGATGCCATTATCCAAATCATTTGTGAAGATATTGAATAGAGCCAGTCCCAGGACAGATCCCTGCTGGATTACACTCGTTATGCCCTTCCAGCTTGACTGTGAACCACTGGTAACTATTCTCTGAGTATGGTTTTCCAACCAGTTGTGCACCCACCTTATAGTAGCTCCATCTAGGCTGTTTTCCCTACTCTCCAATCCAGACTGGAGTTGTTGCCAGTTTGTGTGCTGCTGCTGCAGAGACAATTCCTTTTCTTACAAAGAGATGGAAATAGAGTGTGTTCTGGTGCACTCATAAAGCCAGCAAGTGCCCCTCCCTCCTTCTGCTTCCTGGCCTGGGTGGGGCATCTCATGCCTAAGGTCTGGGATGGAGCCGGTGCGGGAACTGCTGCATGCTGAGTGTCAGGGAGGTGGCAGAAAAGCCAGGGTCTGAGACATTCTTTGGGGAAGTTGGACAGAAATGTAATGACCCTGCTGGCTTGTTACTGGGCACTGCCACTGTGCTAACCCCAACATCCAGCCAGGAGACAGCTCCACAATCCCTCCAGCACAGGAAAGGGAGGTGCTTCCAGAGGGGCCAGGCATGAGCAGAGGCAGAGGTTGTGTGGGAGCAGGAGCCATAGCCTACAGCCTGGGAGCTGGCTGTGGAGAGAAGGCCTGGCAGCCTGGGATTTGTGAGGGATGAACTAAGCACCAGACTGGGAAGCAGCCTGTAGCTTGATAAGTAGGAGCAGCCTGCGAACAAGGGGCTGTGTGGAAGTGTCGGGCATCCTGAGCAGTGCTGCCCCTAGAGGCCAAGTTGGGACCCACTGATCTTTGTCACAGCTATCGTGCCGAGAGGAGGTGCCCTGTGTATTGCTGGAAGCCCTACTACAGCATCTTTGTTACTTCCCTGGCAGTGCGGATGGGAACCCGCTGAGGGCTAGAGCCTGTAGAGCCTTGTGCTTGGAATGCCCAGAGACCTTGCTCTGAGCATGTGGTTCACCCAGCACTCTGCGCGCTACCACCTATCTAGGGCACAGCGATGCCATGCAGCAGGGTGGCGTAGGGCACTTTGCGGCACTGCATCGGGAACTGTCACTTGCAGTCCCTTCTGCTGGGGCCTCCTGTGCTGCCCCGGGCCAGGCTCCCCTCTCTGCACACATCCTCCCAACTGCTCAATGGTTCATCCCATAGAGGGGAGAAGTCTCCCAAGCCCGCTGAAGGGTCCAGCCCTCACCAGTCCCTACCCCTCACTCCCTTGCAGCTGCACTGCTGGTCGGCCAGACAGGAGCCATTTGACAGCTCCCTCACTGGCCTGGTTTGGAACTGTGCCTCCCATTGTAACTTACCTGTTGAACCATTGAGTTTCAAATCTCCTCCCAGGAGATAAATATCTCTGGACTCTAGGTAATAAACACTTATCCCATGAATTCATGAATCCATTAATCTCATGAATCCTCATTCTTTTATGGCCCTAGAGGAGCAAAACAACTCACAATGGGAAGCCTAGGGCAGAGCTGGTCAAGCATAGTCAAAATGAAATCTGAAAATGCATGAAATGAATACCCAGACACCTGTTGGAAAAATAACACAGCAGGGCATGGATTATCCAACAAGTTCTTGGATTGCATTGGAGACTTTTTTTAATTTCAGAAGGTGAAGAAAGCACCTAGGGGAGAAGCTGTTCTATATTTGATTTTGACAAATAGGGAGGAACTGGTTGAGAATTTGAAAGTGGAAGGCAGCTTAGGTGAAAGTGATCGTGAAATGGTAGAGTTCATGATTCTAAGGAATGGTAGGAGGGAAAACAGCAGAATAAATATAATGGATTTCAAGAAGGCAGACTTTAGCAGACTCAGGGAGTTGGTAGATAAGATCCCAAGGGAAACAAGTCTAAGGAGAAAAACAGTTTGAGAGCCTTGGCAATTTTTCAGTGTTAAGGGCACAAGAGCAAACTATCCCACTGCATAGGGCAAGAGACCACCATAGCATAACCAGGAGATCTTCAATGATTTGAAACTCAAAAAAGAGTCCTACAAAAAATGGAAATAGGTCAAATTATGAAGGATGAATATAAAAAAACAAAACAAGCATGTAGAGACAAAATTAGAAAGGCCAAGGCACAACATGAGATTAAACAAGCTAGAGATGTGAAAGATAACAAGAAAACAGTCTACAAATACATTAGAAGCAAAAGGAAGACCAAGGACAGGGTAGGCCCATTACTCAATGAGGGGAGAAAAACAATAACAGTGTGACGGGGTCCATGGGGTACAGCCTGGTCTGTGTTATGAGCCCTCAAAACCCACCAACCTGGGTTGCCTCTAACATTGTGATGCTGATGTCAAGCTACAAGCCTTTGACAGGCACTGCACTTACACAGCCATCCATCCACAGGCATGGACACGTCCAACTGAGTTACATGAATGATCTCCCAGCCACTCATGAACCATTAATAGAGAGACTCCATCCAATTCCCCCCAGCTCCCCAGTCTTCCACACCACAACTTGCACTGGTCAGAAGCCTGGCAAGTGTAAGCTTATTACTTAGTTTGCCATTTCTTTATAGGGAAGGGGACATGCACCAGCTTTTGTAATCTGAGCTGAGATTTTCCAAGCACTTCCACCAAAACACATTGTTTTAGTTAAATGATAAGATGGATTTATTAACTACAGAAAGACAGATTTTAAGTGATTATAAGTAGCAGGCATAGCGATCAAAATCGGTTACGTAAGAAACAAAAATAAATGTGCAGTCTAATTCTAACTTTAACAGACTGAGGAAGATTTGAATCAAGCAGTGTCTCACCCTAACAGATGGTACAAGTAAGGTACAGTTCCTCAATACACAGACTGGGCACCCTTCCAGCCTGAGACCACTCTTCCCCTGTTCAAAGTTTCAGGTGTTTTTTCAGGTGTTGAGATGGGGGTGGGGAGGAGAGGACAAGTCATGATGTCACTGCCTCTCTTTTTGTACCTTCTTCCAGATGCTAGAAAGATCCTTGCTGTGACGTGGGGGTCAGTCAGTCCCCATTGGGAAAGCAGTCTCCATTGCCTACATGCCTTCTCTAAGGAGCCTCTGGAATAGTGGATTGTTTTCTTGAAGGGCCATTAATGCTGTCTGGGCCCTCCTTGGTTGCAACTGAAAGGCTGGCTGTGGGCATTTCCAACCTCACAACATATTTCAGTGACACATATAGCAATACTTCACAACTTCACACACAATGACAGCACATACAATCCAACCAGATATTAATGTTCAGCAGATCAAGACTTTTAAAATGATACCTCACAAGACAAACGTTGTACAAAACACATCATAATTTTATGAAGGTGGTGAATATGCGGGTCCAGGGTGGTACTTTGGGGTACAGCATGTCAGAAATAGAAAATGTAGAAATGGCAAAAGTGCTAAATGACCTTTTTGTTTCAGTTGTCATCAAAAAGGTTAGTAGCAATTGGATGTCTAACATAGTGAATGCCACTGAAAATGAGGTACGATCTAAAGCTAGGATAGGGAAATTACAAGTTAAAAATTACTTAGACAAGTTAGGTGTCTTCAAGTCGGCAGTGCCTGATGAAATACAACCTAGAATACTCAAGGAACTGAATTAGGAGATCTCTGAGCCATTAGTGATTATCTTCAAAAAGTCATGGAAGATGGGAGAGATTCCAGATGACTGGAAAAGGGCAAACATAATGCCAATCTATAAAAAGGGAAATACAGACAACTCGGAGAATTACAGACCATTCATTTTAACTTCAGTACCCGGAAAGATAATGGAGCAAATAATTTGGCAATCAATTTGCAAACACCTAGAAGATAATAAGGTGATAAGTATCAGAGGGGTAGCCGTGTTAGTCTGGATCTGTAGAAGTGACAAAGAGTCCTGTGGCACCTTATAGACTAACAGAGGTATTGGAGCATAAGCTTTAATGGGTGAATACCCACTTCATCGGATGCAAGCCATCCGACGAAGTGAGTATTCACCCACGAAAGCTTGCATCCGATGAAGTGGGTATTCACCCACGAAAGCTTATGCTCCAATACCTCTGTTAGTCTATAAGGTGCCACAGGACCCTTTGTCTCTAAGGTGATAAGTAACATCAGCATGGATTTGTCAAGAACAATTTGCTTCAAACCAACTGAATAGATTTCTTTGACAGGGTAACAAGCCTTGTGAATAGGGGGAAGCAGTAAATATGGTATATTTTGACTTTAATAAGGCTTTTGATACTGTCTTAGATGACCTTCTCATAACTGGCCTGCTAAACCCAGGGTTGTGAGTTCAATCCTTGAGGGGGTCATTTAGGGATCTGGGGCAAAAATTGGGGATTGGTCCTGCTTTGAGCAGGGGGTTGGACTAGATGACCTCATAAGGTCCCTTCCAACCCTGATATTCTATGATTCTATGATTCTATGAAATACAACCTAAATGGAGCTACTGTAAGGTGTGTGCATAACTGGTTGGAAAACCATTCCCAGAGAGTAGTTACCAGTTGTTTATAGTCAATTTAGAAGGGCATATTGAGTGGGGTTCCACTGGGATGGCTCCTGGCTCTGGTTCTGTTCAATATCTTCATCAATTATTTGGATAATGGGGTAGAGAAAGATTTATAAAGTTTGTGGACAATACCAAGCTGGGAGGGGTTGAAAGGGCTTTGGAGGATAAGATTAAAATTCAAAATGATCTGGATGAACTAGAGAAAAGGTCTGAAGTAAATAGGATGAAATTCAATAAGGACAAACGCAAAGAATTCTACTTAGGAAGGAACAATTAGTTGCACACATACAAAATTGGAAAGGACTGCATAGGAAGGAGTACTGCGGAGTACTGCGGAAAGGGATCTGGGGGTTATAGTGGATTACAAGCTAAATATGAGTCAACAGTGTAACACTGTTGCAAAAAAAGCAATCATTCTGGGATGTATTAGCAGGAGTGTTGTAAGCAAGACATGAGAAGTAACTCTTCTGTTCTACTCTGCACTAATAAGTCCTCAGCTGGAGTATTGTGTCCAGTTCTGGATGCCACATTTCAGGAAAGATGCAGACAAATTAGAGTATCAGAGGGGTAGCCGTGTTAGTCTGGATCTGTAGAAGCGACAAAGGGTCCTGTGGCACCTTATAGACTAACAGAGGTATTGGAGCATAAGCTTTTGTGGGTGAATACCCACTTCATCGGATCCAAGAGTGGAAATTTCCACTCTTGCATCCGATGAAGTGGGTATTCACCCACGAAAGCTTATGCTCCAATACCTCTGTTAGTCTATAAGGTGCCACAAGACAAATTAGAGAAAGTCCAGAGGAGAGAAAAAAATGATTAAAAGTCTAGAAAACATGACCTATGAGGAAAGACTAAAAAAACTGGGTTTGTTTAGTCTGCAGAAGAGAGGACTGAGGGAGGACATGATAACAGTTTTCAAGTACATAAAAGGTTGTTACAAGGAGGAGGGTGAAAAATTGTTCTCGTTAACCACTGAAGATAGGACAAGAAGTAATGGGTTTAAATTGCAGCAAGGGGGGTTTAGGTTAGACATTGGGAAAAACTTCCTAACTGTCAGGGTAGTTAAGCACTGGAACAAATTATCTAGGGAGGTTGTGGAATCTCTGTCATTGGAGTTTTTTAAAAACAGATTAGAGAAACACCTATCAGGAATGCCTGCCTTGAGTGCTAGGACTGGACTAGATCGCCTCTCGATGTCCCTTCCAGTCCTACATTTCTATGATTCTGTGAAACTTGACTAGTTTGGGTTTTCTGGAACGCAGGTCTATTTCATGAAGTTTTGCATAACCCTTGGCTAATTTACAGGGAGATGTGAGTTATTCACTACTTGTAATTTAGTCAACACATGGCACCTTGTTTATTTTTTTTATGCCAAACATCTAGAAATGAGTCCCGATTTCCTCCAAATCATTCCCCACTCCTCCTAGAGTTTGGGAGTGTTTAGCTACAAGGCCTGGCTCACTTCTAGTATTTTTGAGTTTTATTTTTCTACAGTTAGCAGCATTCCTCTGTATTTAATATGCCTGAGGGGCAGGTGCACACATCAGGGTCTAGTTTCCTCTTAATGGGCACTAAACGGAATGCAGACCTCTGAGAGAGCCTGAGCATACAATCTGGGCAGGAGTAGCATTCTGGGAGGCAGGTATGCAACGGTTTCCCCTAAATAATATTTGAAAATGAAGAAAAACATGAACAAAAGTGCAGGCTGCGCTCTGCCAGACCTCTCTGCCATCCCTCCCAGTTCCTTACATCTCACTCTTTCCAGATGTAATTGCAAAATATGTTCATTCTGCATTTCTAATGGGGAAACACAGATGGTAATGGCTGAGTGTAAAATGTATCTATTAAAATCTGCTGCTGATTGTTCCTCATAATGGGCTTTGGTCCTTTGAAATATGCTGGAGAAGATTTGCATGGGAATTTCATGATGCAGAGGGTTAGGGGATATATCTGTTAGATTCTGGACGTATTTCTATTGCAGTAGCATGTAGATCAACTGTGATCAGGACTTCACTTGTGCTAGGCACTGTACAGACATATAGTAAGAGACAGTCCCTGCCCCAAAGAGCTTACAATCTAAATAAATAATATAGACAAAGGGAACATTATTATCCATTTCACTTAAACCTTTGATTCATTTGTCCCTTAGATATGTTGTTTTCTGGGAAGCCCATTTACATCTCCACTATACAGGAGGTCAGGTTGTGCCACCCTTTACTCTTTCCATGTAACTTTACTCTGAAGACACCTGCTGCAACTTCAGATCCATTGATTGGTTTGTGGAGTCAGGTACCAGTCAGCAAGAGGCCTGGTGGCACAGTGTGGCCCAGGGTAGCAGGATAAGACTGCTCTCTCTGAATGATACCAGGCTAGGTGCAAGAGGTGTGATTTAGAGAGTCATATTTACTGTAGGTGGAAAATGTCTGAGATTAACTTCCTGGCTGATGTGTGGCTGGAGAAAGGCAAAGCATGATTATTTATGAATTATTATTGCCATTGTTTCATGGCTGGAGACATCAGGCGGGCAGGGAGGAAGGTGAAGGAGAACAGAATGACACTTGATAAGCACACTAAGCTATGGAAGATACCAAAGAAACCAGAACCAGAGCCCTGTAGAAAGCCCATTGGGAGATCCTGTGTACAGGACACATTAGAACCACAAGCTATCTGGGATGAATGATCCGGGAAGTGAGAGCCATGAGACTGCATGGTTCTTCAGTCCTTGCTCTGAGGTCTGGATATGGCTGATGCACATTGGAGAGGAACCTGAATCAAATCCTCCCAGACTTTGGTGAAATTTGGCGCTAGGTCCAAACTTTCAACTGGCTCCTCTGACAGCTTTGAAAATATGTTGCAATATTCTGGACAAACCTTATGGAATTGAGTATTTTATGAGTCCAGTGTATTAAAAATGCCATTATTTATGTGTTATTGTGGAACTGTATATAATTCTTCTAGGAGACATGATTAATGTAATCTCTGGGAAGTATTAGGAACTTCAAAGGATTTGGGGGGACAATACGTGTGAAGTGGATTTCCTAGGAAATACTTGGGGTGCGTGGAATGTGATGACCCACCCCCTTTTGAAGCTTTGCTTTGAGCACAAAAACATTGTCTGGCTGATTACCTATTACCTCTCTTCAAAGGCCCAAACGGGATAAAGGCTGACTCACAGATTCATAGGGTTCTTGTTCTGAGCAAAGGGTGTGATGCACATGAAACTACATGACCACCCCGGGTGGGGTTTGAAGGACTGCTAACCTGCCAGAACCCATGTTGGGGGTGATCTCTGGTAAGCTTATTACCATGCATGTCGGTTCTTTTGTTGTTTTTAAGATGTTTTCTCTGCATTGCTTATACCATAATAATAAAATGTGCTTATTTAGAAAGAGCTGTGCGGTAACTAATACCTGTGGCAATTACACTGTTAACAGTCTCTGAAGAGAGGCAAAAGAAGCTTGCTTAGGCATCCTGTCTTTTGCTGGGTAGTGAGGGGACTGTGCAGCCTGGAAAGGCCCAGTCAGGAAGGAAAGAAACACGTGACTCCACCCATAGGTGCCAACTCCGTGGGTGCTCCGGGGCTGGAGCACCCACGGGGAAAAATTGGTGGGTGCAGAGCACCCACCGGCAGCTCCCCGCCAACCCTGGGGCCCGCGCCAACTCCCCGCCAGCCCCGGGACCCACCGCAAACTCACCTCAGCACCGGGAGACATTGCGGGGCCCCGCCCCCGATGCTGGGTGACGTTGCGTCGGCGTCGGGGGCAGGGCCCCGCAACGTCACCCGGTGTTGGGGGCGGGGCCCGGTGTTGGGGGCGGGGCCCACCCCCGACGCCGGGCGTCAGCCCCCACCGGCACCACCGGAAGTCGGCGCCTGTGACTCCACCCCAGAGCACCAACAGCTGGGGAGCTGGAAGCCTCGAGTGGGTGCACTTGCTGGACCAGAGATGGGGAATACAGGTGCTATTGCCCTGAAATGTGGCAGCCCCAACAGTAGGCAGAACCGAAGCCTCAGTTGCTGCCCCAAACCTCTTGACTGCTGAGGGAGCTCAGATCCCCAATCGAGGCCCTCTCTCAGGTGAATTCATATTGCTTGTTCCTGTGTGCGCTGCACTGAGGTTTCACCTTGGCCCTAAAGTTGGCCCTTAGCATGCTCTCAGGGCCTATCCAAAGAGTCCCACTGACTTCAGTGGGCTTTGGATCAGGCCCTCGGTGCAGGCTGCCTTGCTGGTGCTGCTGCTTCCTTATCAACAAACGTGCTGAGCTCTTGCTATTAAAATCAATCACTTCACCAGAGAAAAATTCAGAGCTGACAACTTCCCCACCAGAACCAGAGTAGGGTGACCAGACGTCCCGATAAAATTGGGACTGTCCCGATTTTGAGGAGTTTGTCCCGCATCCCGACCGAAGTACGGTCAGGACGCCATTTGTCCTGATATTTTGTTTTGGGACTTTTTTTTACTTTTTTTTCCCCCCTCCCCTTCGTCGGTGGGAACGACTTTTAAATTGTTAAACTCACCCAGCACGTCCCGGTCTTCAGCAGCAAGTCCTTCAGTTGCTGACGGTCTTCGGTGGCACTTCGGCGGTGGGCACTTCATATTACCTGCCGCTGACGTGCCACTGAAAACTGTGAGCAACTGAAGTGCCTGCCAAAGTGCTGCCGAAAACTGGGATGTGCCGGGTGAGTGTTCCGATATTTTTCCTGTCAAATCTGGTCACCCTAAACCAGAGGTACTAGCAAGTCTCTCTTGCTCACACCAGTAACCACCTTATAATTAACAGTGTAGAGGACACTGCTCAGAACCAGCTCACTAAATGCTTAGATTTCAGTTTGGGCTACTTCCAGCTCTGGTAAATCCATTAATTACACTTCGTACAGCAGCATTTACTGATGAATGAAAGATTTCATTAAGCCCGCCTGCTTCCTATAGCGCAGCAAGACCTCAGACAAGTTCCCCCGAGCTTCAGCGCTGATTAAGTAGCACTGCTATGTCTCATTCTGTTACACACACGGCTCACCTGAGGGGAGGATTTAACCAATGATCTTTCCTCTTATCTCCACTCTGCTGCTCCATCCCACTGTCTTTATTGCCAATGGGGACAGAAGTGGCATCGCAAAAAGCAGCTAACAGTGGGCTCACCAGTTGTTAGTTTCCCTCACAGCAGCAGCAGGGAGTTGATACAAGTGAGAGTGACTCTTAAAGGGACACACTAATGTTTTTAAAGGTCCCAGTTCTGATCTGTGATCCAGCAAAGGATGTCCACATATGTTGTAACATTAGCTGCACCTTTGGTGTTGCTCTCACACATTTTGTCCTTTCCCCTCTCACTTAGGGGGTGTGATTTTGACCCTTTAATACTGTTTTGGGTAAGTCCAGAAATCTGCTCCCCTAAGGAATTTTCTAACCACGCCCTCTCCACAGAGAAAGCCAGACCACACAGCCAAAATGGCAACTGTAGTAAACCCCCGGGAGTGAAGCTTGACTGTCAGGGAAATTCACAGAATGGGATTCCAATGCGGGGTTTCACCTCCTGGATGGATTTGGGAAATACTCTAAATCCTGTGCATAGATTAAATAAAAGAACTGAGCCCCAGTGGTGAGGCTAGTAGAGGGTCCAGGGGATGAGCACCCGCTCCCCAGCAGACTTTAGGTGTATGTATGATGCCTTTTCAACCATTATATGCACAGAGGTAGCTCTAGGCATAGGCAAGCTAGGCAGCTGCCTAGGGTGGCAGATTTGCAGCAAGCTGGGAGGTGATCGACTGTGCACTAGCCTGCTGTGGTGTGCACCCGTGCGCATCCTGACCTGTGAGCAGTAACCGTTACGTGAGGCCTCTTTGAAACAGGACTAGACCAGAGTGATAACAAACTTAATGGGCATCAGCAGACAGCACCCAGCACGCATTAACACATGTACAGAGGCCTCAGCACAGACCATGCAGCTAGAGGGCCCAGACCAGTGGGGATGCCCTCGGGCCCTGGCGGTGTCTCCCTGGACAAGCATGAGGATGAGGGACCCCCTGGAGGGGCAGTGACCAGGTAAGTAGCACCCCTGACCCCCCATCTTCCTGTCTCTTGTAGTCCTTCTGCTCCTCTCTGGCCCCCATGTCTCACCTTCACCCCAGCTGCCCCATCTTGCCCTACTGTGTAGGGTACCCCACACCCTAGCTTCCTGCCATTGCTCCCCCTACCCACTGCAAAACCTGGCTCTGCCACCGCTTAGCCCTACAGGAAAACCTGCTCAAAGGTGGCACAAGAATTGTGGCTAGAGTCACATAGAGAATTAGGCACTTAAGTCCCACATTTAGGCACCACTGGCATTCACAAACCCTTGCTCAGCACCTAGCTCAGGGCTGTGAATTCTACTGGGCAGCAGGACACCAGGTGCTCCAATGCTCATCTTTAAACTTCCTAAGTCCCTTTATGAATCTGGCCCTCAGTGCTTGCCCCATTAGACTTCTTAATGAGTTAACCTCCCCCTATGCCACTCCCATGGGACCAGAGGGGACCAGGCCTTCTTCTATAGCCACCCTCCCAGGCAGCTAAGCAGCATGAGTCAGGTGTACGTGGGAGGGCAAGGGGAGCCCATTTCCAAAGTCCTCTTTATCCTTGTGCTGTGATCAGTGGATGGAGAGAGGGCTGCAGCCCCTGTCCCCTGGAGGGGCAGTTATTCGAGGTGAATTAGGGGTTTGTGGGGCCCTAGGCCAGAGCAAGTTGGGGCCCCTCCCCACCCCTTCTGCCTGAAGTCCCCCCTGGCCTCCCCCAGGCGTTCCTGCCGGGGAGTGGGGTCAGGGCGCAGGGCTTTTCCCACTCCTCTAGGAGTGCCAGGTGGGCAGAGTCGGTCAGGGCATGGGGGTGCCCATTTTTCCGAGGCCCCCCAATTGACGGGGCCCCTGGGCATGAGCCCCATTGGCCCAGTGGCTAATCCGCCACTGCAGTTATTGTCTAGGTCCCTCTGTACACTATCCCTACCCTCCAGCGTATCAACCACTCCTCCCAGTTTAGTGTCATCTGCAAACTTGCTAAGGGTGCAGTCCACACCATCCTCCAGATCGTTAATGAAGATATTGAACAAAACCGGCCCCAGCACCAACCCTTGGGGCACTCCACTTGATACCGGCTGCCAACTAGACATGGAGCCATTGATCACTACCCGTTGAGCCCGACCATCTAGCCAGTTTTCTATCCACCTTACCGTCCATTCATCCAGCCCATACTTCTTTAACTTGCTGGCAAGAACACTGTGGGAGACTGTATCAAAAGCTTTGCTAAAGTCAAGAAATAGCACATCCACTGCTTTCCCCTCATCCATCGGTTATCTCATCACAGAAGGCAATTAGGTTAGTCAGGCATGACTTGCCCTTGGTGAATCCATGCTGACTGTTCCTGATCACTTTCCTCTCCTTTAAGTGGTTCAGAATTGATTCCTTGAGGACCTGTTCCATGATTTTTCCAGGGACTGAGGTGAGACTGACTGGCCTGTAGTTCCCCGGATCTTCCTTCTTCCCTTTTTTAAAGATGGGCACTACATTAGCTTTTTTCCAGTCATCCGGGACCTCCCCCGATTGCCATGATTTGTCAAAGATAATGGCCAATGGCTCTGCAATCACATCGGCCAACTCCTTTAGCACCCTTGGATGCAGTGCATCCGGCCCCATGGACTTGTGCTCGTCCAGCTTTTCTAAATAGTCCCAAACTACTTCTTTCTTCACAGAGGGCAGGTCACCTCCTCCCCATACCGTGCCGCGGAGTGCAGCTGTCTGGGAGCTGACCTTGTCTGTGAAGCATTGAGTACACTAGCTTTCTCCACATCCTCTGTGACTAGGTTCCCTCCCTCATTCAGGAAGGGGCCCACACTTTCCTTGACTTTCTTCTTGTTGCTCACATACCTGAAGAAACCCTTCTTGTTACTCCTAACATCTCCAGCTAGCTGCAACTCCAAGTGTGATTTGGCCTTCCTAATTTTACTCCTGCATGCCTGAGCAATACTTTTATACTCCTCCCTGGTCATTTGTCCAATCTTCCACTTCTTGTAAGCTGCTTTTTTGTGTTTAAGATGAGCAAGGATTTCACTGTTAAGCCAAGCTGGTCGCCTGCCATATTTACTTTTCTTTCTACACATCGGGATGGTTTGTTCCTGCAACCTCAATAAGGATTCTTTAAAATACAGCTGGCTTTCCTCGACTCCTTTCCCCGTCATGTTATTCTCCCAGGGGATCTTGCCCATCAGTTCCCTGAGGGAGTCGAAGTCTGCTTTTCTGAAGTCTAGGGTCTGCGTTCTATTGCTTTCCTTTCTTCCTTGTGTCAGGATCCTGAACTCAACCATCTCATGGTCACTGCCTCCCAGGTTCCCATCCACTATTGCTTCCTCTACTATTTCTTCCCTGTTTGTGAGCAGCAGGCCAAGAAGAGTTTTTCCCCTAGTTGGTTCCTCCAGCACTTGCACCAGGAAATTGTCCCCTACACTTTCCAAAAACTTCCTGGATTGTCTGTGCACCGCTGTATTGCTCTCCCAGCAGATATAGGGGTGATTAAAGTCACCCATGAGAACCAGGGCCTGTGATCTAGCAACTTCTGTTAGTTGCTGGAAGAAAGCCTCGTCCACCTCATCCCCCTGGTCTGGTGGTCTGTAGCAGACTCCCACCACGACATTACCCTTAGAAGCGACAAAGGGTCCTGTGGCACCTTATAGACTAACAGAGGTATTGGAGCATAAGCTTTCGTGGGTGAATACCCAGGACCCTTTGTCGCTTCTACAGATCCAGACTAACACGGATACCCCTCTGATACTTGAGACATTACCCTTGTTGCTTGCACTTCTAAATTTAATCCAGAGACTCTCAGGTTTTTCTGCAGTTTCATACTGGAGCTCTGAGCAGTCATACTGCTCTCTTACATACAACACAACTCCCCCACCTTTTCTGCCCTGCCTATCCTTCCTGAACAGTTTATATCCATCCATGACAGTACTCCAATCATGTGAGTTATCCCACCAAGTCTCTGTTATTCCAATTACATCATAATTCCTTGACTGTGCCAGGACTTCCAGTTCTCCCTGCTTGTTCCCCAGGCTTCTTGCATTTGTGTATAGGCATTTAAGATAACTCACTGATCGTCCTGCTGTCCCAGTATGGGGCAGGAGCCCTCCCCTCTTGCACTCACCTACTTGTGCTTCCTCCTGGTATCCCACTTCCCCACTTACCTCGGGGCTTTGGTCTCCTTCCCCCGGTGAACCCAGTTTAAAGCCCTCCTCACTAGGTTAGCCAGCCTGCTTCCAAAGATGCTCTTCCCTCTCTTCATTAGGTGGAGCCCGTCTCTGCTTAGCACTCCTTCTTCTTTGAACACCATCCCATGGTCAAAGAATCCAAACCCTTCTCTCCGACACCATCTGCATAGACATTCGTTGACTTCCACGATTCAACGGTCTCTACCCCGGCCTTTCCTGCCACAGGGAGGATAGACGAGAACACCACTTGCGCCTCAAACACCTTTATCCTTCTTCCCAGAGCCACGTAGTCTGCAGTGATACGCTCAAGGTCATTCTTGGCAGTATCATTGGTGCCCACGTGGAGAAGCAGGAAGGGGTAGCGATCTGAGGTCTTGATGAGTCTTTGCAGTCTCTCCAGCTCAGCCACACAGAGAGAGCAGTGCACAGGGTTTAACAAGGTTCCACTTTCTCAATGTGCCCTGCATTCAGCTTCGCTCTTTGTGAATGAAACAGCCTCCCTTACCTACCCTGTGTCTTTCTCAAGCTCTCCTGATGAAGGAGGGGGTGCTGAGGAAGGACTGGTCCCTTCTGACCTTAAAGTCTATGAGTCTATGAGTCTATGAGATCCCTGCCCGGCCAGCTGAGCAGGTGGGGGAACTTCTATCCCCCCAGCTCACGACTGCCTTCCAGAGGGATCCTCTCTGAAGCTGAACCTTGAGCCTCTCCAGATCCCTGCTCTTCCTGAAAGGATGTGGGCCTCAGTGGTGTTATCCCAACACAGACAGGGGCTGGGCCTTTGTGAGCCTGCTCCTGGCTTGGTGCTACAGCTCCGGTGGTCAAAGCTCATGTTTTTATCCCCAGAGATCCCGATCCTCTGGTTCAGTTGTCCTTGCCAATAGCCCTCCCATGGGTGTCGCAGGTCACCCCTTACCATTCAAATGCAAAGGACCAAGGTTCCCATTTGTGTTATGCCTTCTCAGAGCAGCGGAGCCCAAATTACTTCCATCACAGGCCCTGATCCTGGACCGAGAATGTGAGCATGTTCCCCCGCTCCTTCCAGCCACTGAAACAGACACGCTTCCCCACAACAGTCACAGGGGCTCCCCTGACATCCCCTCTGCCAAGATGTGCTAAGTGGCCAGACACAGTAGCCATTCTGGGGGAATGGTCCCCTAGCTGGCCAAGGAGAGATTGTGGTCACCACACACTGCGGCTGTGAGAGGCTGAATCCCATCCCTGGTTCATTACGCAGTAATGTGTGTGAGCTGGTGCAGAGGCACTGGCCCCCAGTGAACAAGGGGTTAATTGAAGCTCAGCAGCCTTCTCCCCTGCCCTGGCACAGGGGCAGGGCCATCCGTGTGATGGGCCAGAAGGGGGGGAGGGGAGAAAGCCCTCAGGCCGATGCCTTCTGATTAACCACACAAACGTTTCCCGCTCTGCCCTGCCACTGTGCCACAGCCAGGGGTCACAGGGGAAGAGACCAGGTCTCTGTGCCTGTCCAATCTGCGCACCCTCTGCTACGAGTGCCAGTGAGGGGGCTCAGGTGGAGAGTGTGCTTTGTGGGGTGGATACTGATGGACCAGGGCAAGGCCTGAAGTCCCCAGCTCCAAAGCACTGTTCCCAAAGGCCTGGTGAGGAAGCACAGCATCTGGCCAAAAATGAAGAGGGGAAAGAAGCTTGTCAGCCCTAAAAGTGAATGAATTGGACTGGAGTGACCCAGATGTGAAGCGCCTGAAAACCAGAGGCCTTCAGTTCCCTGACCTTTCCCCTACGACTTCTTTCCCTTCCCCTTCTTTGACCAAACCGATATTGGCTTTGCTAGCATTTCTGCTTTCACTGTTGGTGCCTCTCCCTCCGTCACTCTTTGGTGGGTGCTTGTTTAAGCATCACGTTCTCAGGCGGCACTGTCCGTGCAGTGTCGCTGCAATTATGATTTGCCAGTTCCTCCGCCGTTGTAGGCTGTTAATGTGCATGGTTACTGTGGCCAATGTCCCCTCGCTCGAGGTGCTGTACTGGTACCAGTCGGTCCCTGAGTGTGGAGGTTATAGTCCCTCTGAGCTTTTGTGGCCACTTCAGTAGTTGCAGGCTCCAGCAGGTGTTGTTCTCCCTCTAGATCCTCCAGCTCACTCATCTGCTGGGGCTGCTGGAGGTTTTTGAGGCTGGACAAATCCATGCTGCTGTTAGCACAGTTCTGTAGCATTGCTAGGCAAGGTCCCATGTGGTCTGCAGCACATTAGCCCTGCAGGACGTGGCAAAGCCCTCAATGTGTGCAGTAGTGCCAACCCCGAGCACTCAGAAATCAGGAGTCAGGGCCCTCAAATATCATGAGATTAGCTTGAAAATAATGAGATTTTTAGGGATTCTTTTTATTTGCTGCCTGTTTTTGAGCCCTGTGGGGGCATATCTCCCAGCTTTCTTCCACAACCATGAGGGCTAGAAGTGTACTTTTTTTCTAAATGAAAGTTGAAAGTCTCACATGATCACATGACTCCAGGAGCTGGCGCTTTAAGAAAAAACACCCAGTGTCATGAAACCTGCAATAAAATTGCAAGAGTTGGCAGCACATGAGCAGAATATAAGATCCTCTACTCACCTTCCGTTTTAATGAAGTAATTCTCCAAATGCACCCGGAGTGAGATGACAACAATCTCACATATTTGCTCTGAAGCACAGGAACCTCGGCAAGGAGAGCTTTGCCTGCTGGGGATTGTGTGTCTCTGGTGAGGGCCCACTCATGCCCTGCACAAGGTGGGAGTGAGGTACTGCTAAGTCACAGCACCCACCGCCACGCCCTGCAGAGTGGGGTGTTTGGTACTGGTGAGCCACCGCACTCACAGCCATGCAGGACAGTGGGAGAGAAGGGGGTTGGGTTAGCCATGGCCATGGCCCTCACAGCCAACTCCTGAAGTGGGGAGCTGGGACGGGTACTGCTGAAACACTACATTCACAGCCATGTCCTGCAGTAGAGCCACTGCAACCACAGGCACATCCTGCAGCGGAGGGGTCAGGTACTGGCAGGGGACCAATGGGGGGGTTGACCAGAGCTGGGAATTTGGGCCAGCCTCCCCTCCCCCTGGCAGTGAGGGAAGTCAGATCCTCCCAGGGGGTGGGGTCAGGGCAGGCACTGGCATGAGGCTCTAAACTTTGAATATCAGCGTTGTCATCCATTTCACTGCTCAGCCAAGTGCAGAGGAGAGACCAGGGGATGGGAGGCTGTGGAGCTCGGCATAATGGGCTCAGTTTGGTGCCAGTGACTGGGCTGTAGACTCATAGACTCATAGACTTTAAGGTCAGAAGGGACCATTATGATCATCTAGTCTGACCTCCTGCACAATGCAGGCCACAGAATCTCACCTACCCACTCCCGGAATAATCCTCTCACCTATGTCTCAGCTATTGAAGTCCTCAAATCATGGTTTAAAGACTTCAAGATGCAGAGAATCCTCCAGCAAGTGACCCGTGCCCCACGCTGTGGAGGAAGGCGAAAAACCTCCAGGGCTTCTGCCAATCTTCCCTGGAGGAAATTTCCTTCCTGACCCCAAATATGGCGATCAGCTGAACCCTGAGCTTGTGGGTAAGATTCACCAGCCAGACACCCAGGAAAAAGTTCTCTGTAGTAACTTCTAACATCCCATCACTGGCCATTGGGTTTATTTACCACTGATAGTCAAAGGTCAATTAATTGCCAAAATCATGTTATCCCATCAAACCATCCCCGCCCCCATAAACTTATCTAGCTTAATCTTGAAGCCAGATAGGTCTTTTGCCCCCACTACTTCCCTTGGAAGGCTGTTCCAGAACTTCACTCCTCTGATGGTTAGAAACCTTAGTCTAATTTCAAGTCTAAACTTCCTGATGGCCAGTTTATATCCATTTGTTTTTGTGTCCACATTGGTACTGAGCTGAAATAATTCCTCTCCCTCCTTGGTATTTATCCCTCTGATATACTTAAAGAGAGCAATCATATCTTCCCTCAGCCTTCTTTTGGTTAAGGTAAACAAACCAAGCTCCTTGAGTCTCCTTTTATAAGACAGGTTTTCCATTCCTCGGATCATCCTAGTGGCCCTTCTTTGTACCTGTACCAGTTTGAATTCATCCTTCTTGAACATGGGAGACCAGAACTGCACACAGTATTCCAAATAAGGTCTCACCAATGCCTTGTATAACAGTACTAACACCTCCTTATCTCTACTGGAAATACCTCCCCCAATGCATCCCAAGACCGCATTAGCTTTTTAAACGGCCATATCACATTGGCGACTCATAGTCATCCTGTGATCAACCAGGACTCTGAGGTCCTTCTCCTCTTCCATTACTTCCAACTGATTCGTCCCCGGCTTATAACTAAAATTCTTGTTATTAATCCTGTGACAGTGTCCCCATAAAACTTTATGGGGAGATGCTTATAACTATATATGTGTAACTGGGATATGTTTTATGCTACATGTGCCATGTAACATATCTCTGTGAAAGTTATGACCTACTGAATTTATTCCTCCTGTTTGTAGGCATGTATCATTGTTGTGGTTGAAGTTATGAACATTGGTTTTATATTTGCTGGTTTTATGCATAGCTTTTGTAAGAACATGGGACCAGGTCCAGAGGAAGGAATGTGCAAGTTAAGTACAAGTACTTAACAGACAAAAGAAGGTGCAGACCCCAATCCACATCGGGGCCCCAGTCAAGGATGCAACTGGTTAGACTGGTTAGGGGCCATGGACAGGTGACTTGCCCATGTGATCCCAAAACTCCAGGGCAACTGGATCCTACGCAGGGAGAGGAAGAAAGGCTATAAAAGCCCTTGCAAGACCCTTCCATTTTGTCTTCAGCTGGCTAAAGAGAGAGACTTTCCACCCCACCCCCCCAGGACACACCCGAAAGAGACTGAACAAAGGACAAAGACATTAGGGGGGTGAGTGATTGCTGGACCCAGGCTAAGTGGAAGATAGCCTGTTTACTGGACCTAGTGAGGTTTTTATATCTGTGTGAAGTTTGATTAGACATAGAACTGTGTGTTCTATTTTATTTTATTTAGTAATTCACTTTGTTCTGTCTGTCACTACTTGAAATCACTTAAATCCTATTTTCTGTACTTATTAAAATCACCTTTTACTTATTAAGTTTCCTTGAGTACGAGTTGGTACCTGGGGAAAGCAAACAGCTTTGCATATCTTTCTATCTTTGAAATAGAAGGCGAACTATTTATGAGTTTACCCTGTATAAGCCTTATGCAGGGTAAAACGGATGTATTAAGGGTTTAGACCGCTTAGGGAGCTGGGCACCTGGGTATCAAAGGTAAGAGCGCTTCCAGGAGCCTTACCGTGGTTAGTGGACTTGGCTCGGACCGGAGTCTGTGTTTGCAGCAGATCAGTGGAATCTGGCTCAAAACAGACAGGATTCGGGAGTCTCTAGCTGGAAAAGGCCTGAAAGCAGGGGTAAAAGTAGCCTTGGCACACCAGGTGGCAGCACCAAGCAGGTCTCTGTGACCCAACCCGTCACAAATCCCTAAATGCATAACCTTACACTTCTCACTATTAAATTTTATCCTATTACTATTACTCCAGTTTACAAGCTCATCGAGATCTTCCTGTATGATATCCCGATCCTTTTCTGAATTGGCAATACCTCCCAACTTTGTGTCAATACCTCCACTTATCTGTCTAACCAGATGGGGGAGCCCAGCCTGAGCAGCCCAGGCAGGAATGAGAGTCCCCTCAAGGGGGAGCGCCAAGATCACGACCGTACTGTGAACATGGGCACCCCCTGCTGAAAGCGGCGACTTGCCTTGGCACCTGGGGTGGGCAGAGTCTGGATGATTCCACTGCCTGTTTGGCCAGCTCCTTCCCAGGCCTTTTCACTCCTTTCTTCAGGTGCTTGGGGAGAGATGTGGAGCAGGACCCCTCTCCACAAACAGCAGCGCAGTGACCCAGTGGAGGCCGTCAGCCTTCTGACATGGGCAGTGCCCCTCATGGTGCATCTGGTTCTTCAGCAGGGCCTGTGTGGCTCTTTCTGGGGTGAGGCTCCTTTTCATCTCATTCTCATCCCTCCTGCTCTGTCTCCCCTGAATATGTCAGTGGTGCAGGTGCCTGCATTTTGGATAGTTGTTCTAGTAATCTCCGCTCTGCCGGGTAGAGAGCAGGGCTCTGCAGGTAAGTGAAACCCCAGCCTCCAGGTTGGATTTGACTTCTGAGAAGCAAGGTTTTGTCTTGGATTGGAATGGCACATCCCAGCAATGGCAGCTTTGGAACTCTGTGTGCTGCACCCATACCCAAGAACCTCTGAGTCAGCCATATTTGTAAGGGGAGAGTTCTCTATACAGTGCTCTGAATTCTGCCCCACAGAACTATTACATATCCTAGCTGGGATCGGTCTTGTTTGTGTTCCTGTCCCTTGTTACTATCCATTAATCTGCTCCACAGAGCCAATATGTACCTTTCAATTATTCATATCTTGCAGCTTAGGACTTAATTGAACATTATCAAGTAAACACTGAAAGATAATGATAATGCCTTGCACTTAGCTAGCTCCTTTCTTTCAAAGGATCTCAAATTGCTTTGTAGGCAGTATAGACATAGATCACTTCACCCATCACGAAAATGCACCCACTTCTTGGATGGAACATGACAGCTGTTCAACAGCTCACACAGCAATGCATGACGGTTTAGGACAGGAAGTGAAGAACAGCATCAAATCCAACTGAAGTCTGAATGAGGCAGGATGTAATTCCCTGGATTGAAATGTGACCAAGATACCAGGGCCAGCTCCCTTTACTCGTATACAGTACTCTGTGATACTCTGCAATCGTTGACAGTCGCATAGCACAGTAGCAGAGCCTCAGTTTGTCATCTCTGAGGAGGTCCCACTGGTGGTGCAAGAGTGTGAGTATCAAGCTCAGGGCAGCCTGTTAAAAACCAGGGTACAATCCCCACATTGGTTGTGAGTTCTAAACTTAGATTTCACCAAGTGCAAACTCCTCAGGTGCTTTAACAGCCTTACCGCGGAGTCACCCTTGGGTGCTCTGGTCTGTCTTGCCATCCCGGTGAGTATATCTCTGTGACAGATGACTCCTTATACCAAGAATCACAGCAATATTCAGGTTACTCCTAATCTCAAAGGACCAGTCACTTACCCCAGGTCAATTGTGCTTTAGGTCTTACACTGAAGAAAACGCTTGTAGCCAATTCTATAATAAACAATATGAAGATTTATTAAATTGGAGAGTTATTTACAAGGTTAAAGCAAGCAAACATAGACACATGAATGAGTTACAATCGTAGGCTTTTATAATCAGCAAGCTCTATTTATCATTTAGGGCTAACCCAGGCTACACAGTGGGTAATTGCTTGCTTATGCCTAGAAACACCTTCCCCTCCAGAGCCCAAGCAGCTCAGAGATCCTTAGTTCCATCTTCATGGCGAGGAGAGCAGAACGATATGAATCTTTAGTCCTTTTGTTAACAGTTGCTCAATCCAGATGTAAAGAGTTTCCAGTTGTAAGCTCCAATCACAGCCTATCTGATCTTAATGGGTCTCCTCTTTCGGGAGGGGCATAACAATTTCTATAGACGAGCACACTAATTAGTGTTACTTTCCTGTGTGGCAATTCATAGAGTCACAGACGCTCACAATACAAAAGCGCAAATATTACGTTACAATATGGGACACAGATATTATAAGTGAGATTAATTCAGGCAGCAACTCACAAGCATTCAATAGAGTCTAAACACTAAACACGTTCTTTATAATTCTAATATCTATTTTATCAATGTGAGCCAGACAGATTCCAGCTGTGTAACTGTCAGTGCCCAGCTGAGAGTCGGGGAACCTGGCATAAACTGGCACCTGGCCTGCCAGCATGACAAGCTCATCCCAAAGATAAACCAAATCTCCTTTTTGCTGCCCCATGAGCACTTGATATACTGTGTGTTAGTAGAGAGAGTTCATCATGGACACTTCTCACCTGTTCCCAATCCCATAGACCCTCCTCCCCACCCATCCATGCTTGTGGAACATCCCTGTAATACCTACAGCAACCGTTTTATGTGGAAAAGCATTAACAGGTGTTGGCAGGTTCTTATTCCATCCCTAGAAACCCAGGCTGGTAAGCCCTCCTGATGATTAAAAGCACACACTCCACCAGGTACCTTCACCAAGTGTCTTTATTATTATTTATTTCCTTATGCTCCAGGTACAACACAATGTAGCAGCAGATAGAAGGGGCTTCCTTTGTGTTCCCTGGCTCAGCCTTTAATACTGTTTGCTTTCTCCTCTGAGCTATCTTGCTAGTGAGCTAATTACCTCATTAGCTCATCAGACTCCCTATAAGAACATAAGAATGGCCATACTAGGTCAGAGTAATGGTCCATCTAGCCCAGTATCCTGTCTTCCAACAGTAGCCAATGCCAAGTGCTTCAGAGGGAATGACCAGAACAGACAGTTATCCCCTGTTGTCCACTCCCAGCTTCTGACAAACAAAGGCTAGGGAGACTCAGAGCATGGTGTTGCATCTCTGCCCATCCTGGCTAATAGCCATTGATGGATCTATTCTCCAAGAACTTATATAGTTTTTTTTACAACCCTGTTATAGTTTTGTCCTTTACCACATCCCCTGGCAAAGAGTTCCACAGGTAGACCGTGCATTGTACGAAGAAGTACTTCCTCTTGTGTGTTTTAAACCTGCTGCCTATTCATTTAATTTAATTGGGTGACTCCTAGTTCTTGTATTAGGTAAAGGAGTAAATAACACTTCGCTATTCACTTTCTCCACACCAGTCAAGATTTTATAGACCTCTATCATATCCCCCCTTAGTCATCTCTTTTTCAAGATGAACAGTCCCAGTCTTTTTAATCTCGCCTCATAACCACACAGGTGCAAAGGTAACAAGCAGGGAGAACTGGAAGTCCTGGCACAGTCAAGGAATCACGATGTAATTGGAATAACAGAGACTTGGTGGGATAACTCACATATTGGAGTACTGTCATGGATGGATATAAACTGTTCAGAAAGGATAGGCAGGGCAGAAAAGGTGGGGGAGTTGCGTTGTATGTAAGAGAGCAGTATGACTGCTCAGAGCTCCAGTATGAAACTGCAGAAAAACCTGAGAGTCTCTGGATTACATTTAGAAGTGCAAGCAACAAGGGTAATGTCGTGGTGGGAGCCACGAGACCACCAGACCAGGGGGATGAGGTGAACATGGCTTTCTTCCAGCAACTAACAAAAGTTACTAGATCACAGGCCCTGGTTCTCATGGGTGACTTTAATCACCCCGATATCTGCTGGGAGAGCAATACAGCGGTGCACAGACAATCCAGGAAATTTTTGGAAAGTGTAGGGGACAATTTCCTGGTGCAAGTGCTGGAGGAACCAACTAGGGGAAAAACTCTTCTTGACCTGCTGCTCACAAACAGGGAAGAAATAGTAGAGGAAGCAATAGTGGATGGGAACCTGGGAGGCAGTGACCATGAGATGGTCGAGTTCAGGATCCTGACACAAGGAAGAAAGGAGAGCAGTAAAACAGAGACCCTAGACTTCAGAAAAGCAGACTTCGACTCCCTCAGGGAACTGATGGGCAAGATCCCCTGGGAGAATAATATGACGTGGAAAGGAGTCAAGGAAAGCTGGCAGTATTTTAAAGAATCCTTATTGAGGTTGCAGGAACAAACCATCCCGATGTGTAGAAAGAAAAGTAAATATGGCAGGCGACCAGCTTGGCTTAACAGTGAAATCCTTGCTCATCTTAAACACAAAAAAGCAGCTTACAAGAAGTGGAAGATTGGACAAATGACCAGGGAGGAGTATAAAAGTATTGCTCAGGCATGCAGGAGTGAAATTAGGTAGGCTAAATCACACTTGGAGTTGCAGCTAGCCGGAGATGTTAGGAGTAACAAGAAGGGTTTCTTCAGGTATGTGAGCAACAAGAAGAAAGTCAAGGAAAGTGTGGGCCCCTTGCTGAATGAGGGAGGGAACCTAGTGACAGAGGATGTGGAGAAAGCTAGTGTACTCAATGCTTTTTTTGCCTCTGTGTTCACAGACAAGGTCAGCTCCCAGACAGCTGCACTCTGCAGCATGGTATGGGGAGGAGGTGACCTGCCCTCTGTGGAGAAAGAAGTAGTTCGGGACTATTTAGAAAAGCTGGACGAGCACAAATCCATGGGGCCGGATGCACTGCATCCAAGGGTGCTAAAGGAGTTGGCCGATGTGATTACAGAGCCATTGGCCATTATCTTTGACAAATCATGGCAATCGGGGGAGGTCCCGGATGACTGGAAAAAAGCTAATGTAGTGCCCATCTTTAAAAAAGGGAAGAAGGAAGATCCGGGGAACTACAGGCCAGTCAGTCTCACCTCAGTCTCTGGAAAAATCATGGAACAGGTCCTCAAGGAATCAATTCTGAACCACTTAAAGGAGGGGAAAGTGATCAGGAACAGTCAGCATGGATTCACCAAGGGCAAGTCATGCCTGACTAACCTAATTGCTTTCTATGATGAGATAACAGGCTCTGTGGATGAGGGGAAAGCAGTGGATGTGCTATTTCTTGACTTTAGCAAAGCTTTTGATACAGTCTCCCACAGTATTCTTGCCAGCAAGTTAAAGAAGTATGGGCTGGATGAATGGACGGTAAGGTGTATAGAAAACTGGCTAGATGGTCGGGCTCAACGGGTAGTGATCAATGGCTCCATGTCTAGTTGGCAGCCGGTATCAAGTGGAGTGCCCCAAGGGTCGGTGCTGGGGCCGGTTTTGTTCAATATCTTCATTAATTATCTGGAGGATGGTGTGGACTGCACCCTTAGCAAGTTTGCAGATGACACTAAACTGGGAGGAGTGGTTGATACGCTGGAGGGTAGGGACAGGATACAGAGGGACCTAGACAAATTAGAGGATTGGGCCAAAGGAAATATGATAAGGTTCAACAAGGACAAGTGCAGAGTCCTGCACTTAGGACGGAAGAATCCCATGCACTTCTACAGACTAGGGACCGAATGGCTGGGCAGCAGTTCTGCAGAAAAGGACCTAGGGGTTACAGTGGATGAAAAGCTGAATATAAGTCAACAGTGTGCCCTTGTTGCCAAGAAGGCTAATGGCATTTTGGGTTGTATAAGTAGGGGCATTTCCAACAGATCGAGGGACGTGATCATTCCCCTCTATTCGGCACTGGTGAGGCCTCATTTGGAGTACTGTGTCCAGTTTTGGGCCCCACACTACAAGAAGGATGTGGATAAATTGTAAAGTGTCCAGCGGAGAGCAACAAAAATGATTAGGGGGCTGGAGCACATGACTTATGAGGAGAGGCTGAGGGAACTGGGATTGTTTAGCCTGCAGAAGAGAAGAATGAGGGGGGATTTGATAGCTGCTTTCAACTACCTGAAAGAGGGTTCCAAAGAGGATGGATCTAGACTGTTCTCAGTGGTAGAAGATGACAGAAGAAGTAGTAATGGTCTCAAGTGGCAGAGGGGGACATTTAGGTTGGATATTAGGACAAACTTTTTCACTAGTAGGGTGGTGAAGCACTGGAATGGGTTACCTAGGGAGGTGGTGAAATCTCCTTCCTTAGAGGTTTTTAAGGTCAGGCTTGACAAAGCCCTGGCTGGGATGATTTATTTGGTGTTGGTCCTGCTTTGAGCAGGGGGTTGGACTAGATGACCTCCTGAGGTCCCTTCCAACCTGAGATTCTATGATTCTATGATCCCCTCTAACCTTTCAAACTCAGAGTGCCTAATTCCCTTCTACTCTAACTACACCCAGTGTCCTGTGTGTTCTAAGTGACTAGGGTGCTGGCTGTCAACAGAGGCTCTGTTTATAGCTGCTAACAGCACCCTGTTGGATCAGGAAAGAATTTAGTTATTTTATAGTTCTGGAGGTTGTGGAAGTCCGTAAAGGGAATTTGGATGCAGGCCTCTATACGAGCAAGAGTCAGGCTAACTCTAGCTGTGATAACGCGAGATTTGTAGAAGCGGGGATTGTGTGAGGCAAGGGGAAAAGAACTAATACAAGGTTACAGTAACCTCTCTCACAGTTCTTTTCCCCTCGCCTCACACAATCCCCGCTTCTACAAATCTCGTGTTATCACAGCTAGAGTTAGCCTGACTCTTGCTCGTATAGAGGCCTGCATCCAAATTCCCTTTACGGACTTCCACAAGGTGGTCCTGATCTTTAAGAGCTCTTCCTCTTTCCCCTATTCCTCCTCTGATGTGACAGTCTGCTCTCTCCTTTTCCTTGGTTCCAGATGTTTTAACAGGCCTCTATGTTTTCCTTTACATGAAGAAGCTGGAAGCAAGGAGTAAGAGCCGAAATGACATGATTTGTCAGCCTTTTGGCAGCTCTGCAGAGTACCAGTGGCCACTGACCACAGGGTGAGAACCACTGCAACATGGTGCTGTCAGAGTGGAACATGTCCCTGTGACGTTGCACACCATATGTTTTATGGAAGTATGCTAATGAGTGTAAATATAATGTAACTGGAATATGACTCATGCAAAAGGTATCATTATAAAGCTTATAATCTACTAATTCATCCTATTTGTATGAATGTATCATCCTATTTGTATGAATGTATCATTCTTGTATCTGAAACTAGGAATATGAAATATAACTCTGAGGTCCTATTGTAATTATGCATTAATGGTGGTTTGGAATCTTGATGGCTCCCATAAGAACATAAGAAAGGCCGTACTGGGTCAGACCAAAGGTCCATCCAGCCCAATATCCTGTCCACCGACAGTGGCCAATGCCAGGTGACCTGGAGTGAGTGGACCCAACAAGTAATGATCAAGTAATCTCTCTCCTGCCATCCATCACCCCCCTCTGACAAACAGAGGCTAAGGACACCATTTCTTATCCATTCTGGCTAATAGCCATTAATGGACTTAACCTCCATGAATTTATCCAGTTCTCTTTTAAACCCTGTTATAGTCCTAGCCTTCACAGCCTCCTCAGGCAAGGAGTTCCACAGGTTGACTGTGCGCTGTGTGAAGAAGAACTTCCTTTTATTTGTTTTAAACCTGCTGCCCACTAATTTCATTGGGTGACCCCTAGTTCTTTTATTATGATAATCTATTATTATTATTATAATAATCTATTTATTATTTATTATGTGGAATCTCCATCTCTGGAGATATTTAAGAGTAGGTTAGATAAATGTCTATTAGGGATGGTCTAGACAGTATTTGGTCCTGCCATGAGGGCAGGGGGCTGGACTTGATGACCTCTCGAGGTCCCTTCCAGCCCTAGAATCTATGAATCTATGAATCTATGAGTTCCATTAACTAGGAGAATTGGTTGTAAATGGCTCTGTTTACTTGTAAGCCTTCCTGTATAAGTGTGTGCCAGCGAGTGGGTAATGAAGTCTCACAGGACATTTGAACATGTCACATGATACTGGAATCCATTTTTAACCTGGTGCTTTTCCATTTAGAAGGAGGGGTGAGAACCCAGAGAAAGACAATGGATTCCCGCCTTGTGCCAAAGCTATAAAAGGGGGTGGAATAGAACAAAAGGTGGCCAGTCATGAGAAATCCCCAAGTTACCACCTGAGCTGGAACTAACAAGGACTGTACCAGGGGAAAAGATTGGGCCCAGACTAGGAAGGAGTCTAGTCTGTGAAAGAAGCTTATTGGAATATCTCTGAGGGTGAGATTTACCTGTATTCAGTTTCTTAATGTATTAGGCTTAGACTTGCGTGTTTTGTTTCATTTTGCTTGGTAACTTACTTTGTTCTGTCTGTTATTCCTTGGAACCACTTTAATCCTACCTTTTATACTTAATAAAATCACTTTTGTTTATTAATTAACCCAGAGTAAGTGATTAATACCTGGGGGAGCAAACAGCTGTGCATATCTCTCTATCAGTATTATAGAGGGCGGACAATTTATGAGTTTACCCTGTATAAGCTTTATACAGAGTAAAACAGATTTATGTGGGGTTTGGATCCCATTGGGAGCTGGGTGTCTGTGTGCTGGAGATAGGTGACCTGCTGAGCAGTTTTTGATTAAAGTCTGCAGCTTTGGGGGCATGGACCAGACCTGGGTATGTGTTTGCAGCTGGCTAGCGTGTCTGGCTCAACAAGGCAGGGTTCTAGAGTCCCAATCTGGCAGGGAAAATGGGCTCAGAGGCAAATTCAGCACATCAAGTGACAGTCCCAAGGGGGTCTCTGTGACTGAATCTGTCATAGTCCCATTTTAAGGCCACATGTCAGTTGTATCCTAAGTCCCATGGGATTTATGGTGCAGTGAATGATATGCGGGATTTGAGAGCCTGCCCCTCCAGGCCTGGTGCTCAAAGGGTTAAGGAAGGGGTGCTGGCAGGTTTCTCCCAGAGTTAGTGCTACCTCCCTGACCATGTACATTGCCAGACACACAATGCTGACTGACAGTATTAAAGCCATCAGAGGGGGATGCTCTCACAGGGCAGTGGATGAAACGCTTCAGGCCTTTGCTTGGGCTGCTCAGGGTGGGCATGAGGCAGAGTTTGGCTCCTATTACAGAGCATGTTCTTGCATCCCCTGCTTTACTCTGGGTGTTTGTGTCGTTTTTAATAGCTGACGTATCAAGTGCTATTTCTGGCAGATCACTAATGCTTAAAGAACAGCTACATTAGCTGAGTCAATGCTGAGGATGTAAATTCGCAGCTGGGGAAGCTGAGGTTTAAGCAATAAGACTGCTTAGTCTTATTCCATGGCTGGATTTCTAAGTGATTAGAGCCTGCCTCTGGCGCTATGGTAAAGCACAAGGCTGGAGGTCAATTGACTCTGAGCACCTGCAGGGTGCAGCGATTGCCCAGAGATGTGCACTCTGGAGGGCCCTGTTACCATTGCACCCATGCAAGCACCTACCAGAAGGACGTTTAAGAGTTTTATTGAAATGACAGAATAATAAACGAGGAAAAGGAAAACCACCAGCACAATGGAAGCCGGCGGCGATTATACTGATAGGGAAACCTGGCAAATTACGCACAAGAGCTGATGCACGTTGACCCAGCGCCCTCCCATCAAGTGAAATGAGTAGCCAGCTGGAAAAAATGAAATTATAAACAGTGAACAAAGCAAGTTCAGGAAAGGAAGATGCACAGAGGATCATATTGTAAGATTAGAAACAGAAAAACAAAAAAGCACGAGGAACAGAGAGTTTATGAGAGCTGTCTCTTTGGACATTGTATGAGATACTGTAGAGGGAAGGCTTGCTGCATAAACTGGCCACAATTGGAATAACAATAAGAATGTTCTGCTGGATAAGCGACTTCTTAAGTGATAGAACCGTGCTAGTCGGGGTGGGGTTGGCATTATCAAATATTTATAAACTTACTAATGGGGAGCCTTATCAGCCCTACCATGTCTAACATTATGTTTAATGACCTCCCTAAGAGCACGCAGGCAGGAATACATATTACTCTATTTGCAGATGACTGTATGGGCCAAACTTAGAGGACTTAAGATAGCTATGGAAAGAACGAATGAGGCACTCAGGACGATTCCTGCGGATTTAAGTTTTCACTTGCTAAAGCAAAGGGAATAATCGTTACAAAAAGGAAGCTTGGGGGAGAAGAGAATTTTATGCAGAAACAATTCAGGTAGTTCAAAACGTTACGTTCTTACGAGTTATGTTTGATAACAAACTAACTTGGAAGGTTCATGTAGATAATATCAAGACTAAAGGAAAAAATAGGATGAATCTGCTTAAAAGTATTGCTGCGAACAATTGGGGTGCAGATGAGAACACCTTGCTGATGCTGTATAGGGCACTAATTAGACCAGTTATAGATTATGGATGCCAATCTTTTAATTCAGCTTCCAAATCAACACTTAAAAAATTAGAGACGCCCCAATCCCAAATTCTGCCAATCACATGTGGTGCAAGCATTGCGACACTTGTGCGTGCTGCAGGTAGTAACCAGAGAAATGCCTATAAACTGAAGGATGAAATTATTAGATTTAACCTTTTGGGCTAAGGTTAATGGAGACAGTGGAGATAAGAGTACTTACACAAATATACAAGGGTGTGGGAATTAAGTAGACAAGATGTAACTGGGCGCCACAAACTCCCACATGCTAACAGCATCAAAAGGTGGGTAAAAGGCTTGGGTGAAAAGGAAGGACTGGAAGAAGTGAAAATCTGTAGTCCTGGGAAATCAAATGATAGCTAGATGGTTGTCTCTCCAGCTGTGGATTTGGAATTATACAATAACAAAAAATGGAAGAGCAGGACTGTCAAATATAATACTTAACATTTATGAGTTTATACATGGCAAATTGGGTCAGCATTGCCAGATTTATACTGATGGCTCTAGAGATGACAATAAGGGTGGAGTGAGAATGACCTTTTGCATCCCTGAATTGAGAATTAAGAAATCTCTGACTATTCAGTTTGGTGGCCATTATGATAGCCAAATTGATGGGCATACTGTTGGCACTGACCTGGTTAAGGGATGCACACCCAACTATGATTGTTATCGTATCTGACTCTTTATTGGCTATAACAGTAATCAGAAAGGGAGCCTTAGAAAGTAGGAATGACTTAATCAATGAAATATTGTTCTTAAGTATGGAGACAGTACAATTAAGCATACATATTGAAATAGTGTGGATTTCGGCATGTCAGATACCAGGCAATGAAATAGTATCTAAAGCAGCCAAAAATGTCTTTAAAATGAGGAGGTTGATATAAAGATCTCTTTAATCAAAAGTTTGGTTAGGAGTGAACTTAAGAAGGAATGGCACAAACTATGGAGTAAAGAGAAAAATGGGTGAAGATTCTATGATGTATGCCCTCAACTTTAGCATAATGGTTTGGTTAATAGCTAATGATCGAAGAAGCAAAGTAACTATCTTTAGAGGGCTAGCAGGTCATTGTGACCTGAATGGTGATTTATATTTGCTAAATATGCACCAAGCTGGGTTGTGCATCACATGGAAAGTTAAAGAAATAGGTGAGCATCTGCTGTGGCAATGCAGGGAGAATGGCACAGAAGGAAAGATTCTTGATGAAGAATTGAGGTGCCTCAAGGTGAAAGAACAGTTTGAAGGGGCTGGGGAGAGTAGTGAGACATCAGGGTAGCATTGAAAAAGCACTACTTTGCTTTTTTAAAGAGACAGGACTGGGTGAGAGGATTTAGTTTTTGCTTATGTCAAAACAGGGGTAGGTGGCGGTCATAGCCTCATGTGTCAAAGCTGCTGTGCCATAAAACGACAGGGAAAGAAAGAAAGAAAGAAAGAAAGAAAGAAAGAAAGAAAGAAAGAAAGAAAGAAAGAAAGAAAGAAAGAAAGAAAAAGAAATGGACAATCCCAAGAGGGGAGCAGGCAATTGAGCTTCCCAGCTCCTAGGAAGAGGCCTGGAATTTAGCAGAGCCTCTGCCCTCACAGAAAGGGAACCCAGGTCCCCTTTATTAAAAAGGGGGAAGGGGCTGTATGCTATAGTTTGTGCCGGAGACCTCAGAGAACTTTAGAGAGAGGCCAAGGACCTGGCTGGAACTGCCTACAGGTTTTGCCCTTTTGGTTAATTTCTTTTGCTGCCCTTGGATTGTTTGTTTCCCTTGGAACTCCCAAAAGGGGAGAAATAATCAGAAGGCCTCGGCTGGAGGGCTGAGAGCCTGTCATCACTAGACTGCACTGAATGCTTCTGCTGGAAACACTTCCCATGCCACCTCCAAAGGAAGTGCTCTGGTGGGGACGTATCCTTGACAGAGAATTAGCTCCACATCCGGAATTTTAAGAGTGCTTGGGCTGGGCTGGGTGGGGTGTCCTTGCCACTTACATAAGGGCTTTCCCATCTTAAAAAACATGGCAAAATATGCAAATAGGGCTAAGGATTGATGGAACTTGCAAACTGAGACTCAGTACGTTCTGTGAAGCTCCTTAGTGAAATGGAGCAATGAGTCCCAGTGCCGGGAGAGCTGCAGGAAAGTGGAGCAGCATCCAGTGACCAAGTGACAGCCACTCTGGATTCAGCATCAGACTATCCCCAAACCACTCCCCAATGTTACTAGTATACTAGTGACCATGTAGCTGTCACTGGGCTGCAGTCGAGTCATTCAGCAGAGTGCAGTGTGTGCAACTAGCACTGAAGCACAAAGTTCTGCAAGTGGTAGCTTAGAGCTGGCACGCACATTTCTGTGCTTCTGCTACTCGATGCTGAGGGGTAGCATGCACCCTAATGTGATGGTAACTGATTGTCTTCCTGTGCATGGGGAGATGAATCGCCGTGCCTTTCGATTTGCAGCTTAGGGCCATCCATGAGGCTACATGTTTAGGAGTGGCAGGAACTTAAGGTGCACTCCAGTTTATACAGGATACACAGGGGCTCTCTGCAGGGCACCAGCCCAGCCAAAACACTTGGGAGCATTGTGTCTCATGAGCTCTCTGCATTGTGGTGCACACCCACTGCCTCACCCTGTACTGAAGTGCAGCATGCACTCCCCTCTCAGACCAGTCAGCTGTGCTGTGTGGGGGAGGAGTGGGGTGGGAACCACAACCCTGCCTCCTCCCTATCCTTGCTCACTACTTTTGGGGTGGCTACTGCCCCTGGGGAGGATAACAGGGTGCAGTCCTTGTGCTCTGCAGAGCACAGGTGCTGCAGGTGGGGCTGGCTCCTCCGCAGTTAGTGGGAAGGCTCCCAGCTCAATTCTTCCTACTAGAAGTACACCCTTCCCTCATCCAGTATCGACAGGGATATTTCCTTTGCTAGTAGCTGCATGATTAATTTGCTCTCACAATAAACAAACATCTTCCCTCCCCAAGTAACCTGCAGCCAGGGGAAGCTTTGCAGTTTGGCAGGCTAACATACTGTAATCTAGCTCTGAATCCGGCACGTCACTTTCTTCTGCAGTGTGCGGAGGGGCTGATGTAGCGAGGAGAGCGAGTCTCTTGTTGCTTCTTGGCAACCTGACAGATTCTGCCTTTGGCATTAAGGGCCAATAAAACTGCAATCAAAGTTTCCTGTACTAATTCCTCCCACTAATTTTCTTCTAAACAAGATTAGGGATGAACTGTAGTATACAGGTAGCTGATACCTGAGATGGGTCGGTTCTTGGCCATTTGCCATACTGGATCAAGTCCAAATGCCTGCCTTCAGCAGGAGATACTCATGCTTCAGGGGTAAGGGGAAAGGGGGAAAATCTCATGCCCTCGGTTTCTTGAAATACAGGGCATGATAAGTGTGAGATTCCTTTTCCGACCCCTGTAGCGGTCATTTTATGCCCTATGTTGGCTCTATGCCACTTGGGAATTCCTCTTACACCAGAGGAATCCCCACGTGGCTGCTTAAACCAGCTTTGTTCCTGCCAGTTCAGCATAAGCAGACAGAGGGCCCAGGATCTGGCCCTAAATTTCATAACCTTGTATTTTAATGGTCAGTGTCAACAAACCAACACCTACTAAAGTGAACAATAAATGTGTCAGTTACACTTCAGAAATGCTTCAGTGCAGAACTGAAGAAAGAACCAACGAATCTCTATACCCTCTCTTTAGTTTGTGGCAGCTTTATGCTGAGAAATCCCAAGGATCACAAGCTAAATGGTGTGTAACTTGTTCCAGAACTCAACACATTTCAGTAAAATCAGCTCACACATTCTGGAACTTCTACTGCAGAAAAAGTTTTTTGTGGCGTTTGTTGTCCTATGTGGTGTATTGAAATTGTAAACTGTCCCTTTAAATGCTCACGGAAGTTTCCTGGTCCTGCTTTCAAGCTAGGGATTTTGTGTGTGATCTGGACTTAGCAGCAATCAATCTGCAGCCAGCCAACCTAGAGTAAGGTGGGATGTGTTGTGCATCTTTGTTTTAGAGAGCAGCCTGCTTTGTCTCACTCTCTGGTTTTGAGTTCTTGTGTGTATGATTGTTTTGAATTCTAAACAATAACAGCGTTATGTTGCAGTCTTCCCACAAGAGTACCTATGTTTTTATCTGAAGTCCCTGTGGGTATGTTGTGAACATAGCAGTCTGATGTTCCACAGCACTCCAGCTACCCCATCAAGTGGGATAAGAGACACAAACTACTGAGCCCAATGAGAGAAAGCCCAGATTTATACTGATCTAATGCACAGGAGACTGCTGTTTCTGATCTTCGCTCAGGGAAAGCCATGCTGAGTTGGCTTTAAAAAACGGAGAAGTGGATATTTATATGGATAGCAAAAATATCCAATCAGAATAGTTATTGCTAACTAACATTGTGGAAGGGATATTAAAGCTCATGGTTCAAGGCTTATAACAAAAACTAACTACAAGGGAGACCTAATGTGGGGCATATTAACTCATACCTGCCTATTGCCAGGTACCTGCATCTTCCTCTGAAGCAGATGGTGCTGGCTGCTGTCAGAGACAGGACACTGAGCTAGATGGACCATGAGTCTGATCCAGTCCGGCAGTTTGCTTGTTCCTATTTAAAAAATCAAGTGCAGATAGCATTATTGTACCACTAATTACTCAATATATTACCTTGGCCCTACTTGATATATATGTCTAGAGTGGTCCCATAACTGTATCATATTAACACAGAAAAACACTACCTTGTATCGCCAACTGAGGTTACTCAAGATAAGCAAACAGTGACGCAAACATAAGAAATCTAGGGAATTGACAGTTATCACTGTGGTGCTCCCCAAATGCACCCAGGGTTCTGATGCACCCCCACCCCACCTGCCCTGAGCTTGAGGAAATCTTGTCTGTACCTGTTGTGGATCAGCTCCCTGAAACCTGCAGCCTCTGCACAAGCACTGTGAATGGATTGAGTTGAATGCACCTTTGGTCATTTGAAGGGTCGCTGGAGTGGTTTACTTACACGATTGGACCTCAATGATTCTAGTTGTATAGGGCAATGGAACTGAATACTGACACCGTTTTCCACAGGTGGTGGTGATTTTAGCTGATATCTCACTTCTGAGTATAACAGAGGCAGGAAAAGCCCAGTTGCTGCTGCTGCTGGCATCCCAATGCCACCCAAACCCATATGCTGCTAGCTGTATTGGTGCCTGCTGAAATAATCGCTGAGTGGCATGGGAAAGTGTCCTATTATAGCAGAAGAAATAAGACAGTCCTCCCCAGAAACCTTCGTCAGAGGATTGCAGAGTATCTTCATGAGAGTTTCATTGAGATCACTACACAGGATTCACAGGACATCCCGGTGCACATAAACAAACTGCTCCATGTGGCCCTTCACTGCCTAACTCTAGAGGGGAATGAAAAGCAGATGGCAACTCTACCTCTCTTGGCTGTTCCACTACTTCTTCTAGCACAAGTAAAAAATAAATAAATCAAATGATGTGTCCTGTTAATTTGGGAGTATCATCACTGTATTTTCAAAGCAAACTGCACAATTGCCAGAGGTTCCTTCCCCTGCATCAGGCTCACCCGTGCTGGACTTTTGGGACTGGCTGGACTGCAGTGGACTCAAAAACAGGTCTGGGCTCGCTGTGCAGCAGGATCCCCCTGTTACCTGTCCCCTATGCCCCTTCTCCCCTTTCTCATTCACCTCCTCCTGACGGTTCACGGCAGTGGCCTGTGACTCAGGCTTCTTGAAAGTATCCATGGTGCTCTTGGAAGAGGTGGTGGGGTCTCCATCGAGGATGGCATGCAGCTCTTTGTAAAAGTGACAGGTCTGTGGCTCAGCATCAGGTTGATTGTTGGCCTCACTGGCTTTCTGGTATGCTGTTGCAGCTCCTTGGCTTTCACGCAGCACTGCTGCTGGTCCCTGTCATAGCTCTTCTCCTGCATCCCCTGAGCAATCTGCTCATAATGTCCACATTTCTATGGCTGATTCAGAGCTTCTCCTCACAGGCCCAGGAGATCCATACTCATAGGCACCAAGTTTCTAATCTGCCAGACGGTGCTCCCCCGGGCTCCACCCAGGCCTCGCCCCAACCCTCACTCCACCCCTTCCCCCAAAGCCCCACTCCCACCCTGCTTCTTCCCACCCCCGCCCGCCTCTTCCCTGCCTCTTCCCATCCCTGTCCCACCTCTTCCCTGCCTAGTTCCGCCCTCTTCCCCGAGTATGCTGCACCCTCACTCCTGCCCCTCCCCCAGCACCTCCTGATGCTGTGAAACAGCTGGTCTGCGGCAGGCGATAGGAGTTGGCGCCTATGCCAGTACCTCCTGTCTACTCTAGGCAAGAGCATGTCTGGAGTATGTAGCTGGCATGGTCAGCTGGGCAGTTGCACTCAGCAAGGGAGAGTTGTTAGTTGTGCTCACCAAGCTGGGCATCCAGGAAAAGGAATTTCAAAACTTTGTGGGGCTTTAAAGGGGAGGGGGAGCTTCCAGTCTCCATGACCCATGGGCAGCTGAGTTCACAACGGTGACCAGAGTGGTCAGTGTGGGACATTGTGGGACAGCTGCTAGAGGCCAGTAATGGTCAACGTAAGTAATGCAGTTTCTACACTCTCCCTGTGTCAACCTAACTACATCGACCCTGACTCTATGCTGCTCAGGGAGGTATTGTTATTAAATTGGTGTATCGCTTACATCAGCAAGACCCAAATTGAAGCGAAGGCACATTCACAGCTAGGTTGATGTAAGCTGCCTTCCGTCGACCTAACAGTGTAGTGTAGACCAGGCCTAGGTGAAGCATACCAAGCTGTCCTCATTGCCCCCCAGACAGCAAATCTTTGAGGGTCACATCAAGATAGCCCCCCCCATTTACCTCTTCTTGTTAGTTTCCTTTTGAAGTCACTGCCAGCTCTTCATTAGCGTTGACTTAGAATGCTAAAGGCTGCCCATTATGAACCAGACAATATTCAATTTACTTGTAAACAGACAGAGCAATAAACATCTCTTGCCTAGAGAAAAACCTGCTTTTCACTCTTTCTGGTGATCAATCCCTAGACACAGACCTTAAGGGCACAATTTTCGGTGTATGTACATAACTCCATACACAACAACTGTACATGCATTTCGCAATGGTATTGATGGCCAGTATAACACAGGCTTTCATTAGAGATGCCACATGACACTCTTGGATGAACTAGCATGTAAATACCAGATCCTGGGGCTTCCTGTAACCCATATGCACACTGAAATAAGAAAGAAAAACTTGTAGCACCTTAGAGACTAACAAATTTATTTCAGCATAAGCTTTCGTGGGTTGTTACCCACTTCATCGGATGCATGGAATGAAACATACAGTACACAGATATTTATACAGTCAGAGAAACATGATAAGGTCGAGGTGCATAGACCAACCTTAAGAGGCGAATTAGTTGAGAGGAACCATAACAGCAGGGGAAGAAAAACCTTTGAAGTGATAAACATGATGGTCACACAGGTGTGAATGAGGATCGTTAACTTAAGGGAAATAGATTCAATTAACGTAATGGCTGAGCCATTCCAAATCTCTATTTAATCCGGACGCAATGCAACCTAGTTTGCATATCAATTCGAGTTCAATAGTTTCTCTTTGAAGTCTGCTTTTGGAGTTAATCTGTCGCAACACTGCTACCCTCAAGTCTGTCACTGAGTGATTAGGGAGGTTGAAGTGTTCTCCTACTGGTTTTTGAATGTTATGATTTCTGATGTCAGATTTATGTCCATTTATTCTTTTGCGTAGAGACTGTCCGGTTTGGCCAATGTACATGGCAGAGGGGCATTGCTGGCACATGATGGCATATATCACATTGGTAGATGTGCAGGTGAATGAGCCCCTGATGGCGTGGCGGATGTGATTAGGCCCTGTGATGGTATCACTTGAATCGATATGTTGACAGAGTTGGCATCGGGCTTTGTTGCAAGGATAGGTTCCTGGGTTGGTGTTTTTGTTGTATGGTGTGTGGTTGCTGGTGAGTATTTGCTTCAGGTTGGGGGGCTGTCTGTAAGCAAGGATTGGTCTGTCCTCCAAGATCTGTGAGAGTGAAGGATCATCTTTTAGGATAGGTTGTAGATCTTTGATGATGCGCTGGAGAGGTTTTAGTTGGGGGCTAAAGGTGACGGCTAGTGGTGTTCTGTTATTTTCTTTTTTGGGCCTGTCTTGTAGTAGGTGACTCCTGGGTACTCTTTTGGCCCTGTCAATCTGTTTTTTCACTTCAGCAGGTGGGTCCTCTGCCAGTTGGCATCAAGATGTCCCTGGTCACAAACACACAGCACAATCACTAATCCACAATGCTTTTCAGAATGCGCAATCTTTACCAAGACCACAGAATGCATGGGTGATAAATGTCATGTTCCAACAGAAATGCCACAAACAAACCTTGGAAAAATTCCACCCCACAGTGTCCAAGTAGGTTTCAAACTCAATCCGCGGAAGCAGTGACTCTGGAAAGGATTTGGGGGATGTGGTGGATGATCAGCTGAACATGAGTGCCTGGTGTGGCACTGTGGCCAAAGAGGTTAATGCAATCCTTGGATGCATTAAGAGAATCTCGAGTAGGAATAGAGAAGATGTTATTTTACCTCTGTATTTGGCACTGGTACAAACGCTGCTGGAATACTGTGCACAATTCAAGAAAGATGTTGATAGATTGGAGAGAGTTCAGAGAAGAGCCATGAGAATTTAGCTTATTTAGCTATTTAGCTTAACAAAGAGAAGGTTAACAGGTGATTTGATTACAATCTGTAAGTACCTACCCGGGGAACAAATATTTAATAATGGGCTCTGCAATCTAGCAGAGAAAGGTCTAATATGATCCAATGGTGGGAAGTTGAAGTTAGACAAATTCAGACTGGAATTAAGGTGTACATTTTTAACAGTGAGAGTAATTAACCAATGAAATAACTTAGTAAGGGTTATGGTGGATTCTCCATCACTGACAATTTTTAAATCAAGATGGGATGTTTTTCTAAAAGATCTGCGCTAGGCATTATTGTGGGGAAGTTCTCTGGTCTGTGCTATACAGGAGGTCAGATGAGATGATCACAGTGGTCCCTTCTGGCCTTGGAATCTATGAGCCTATGAAAATGATATCAAAAGAAACACAAAAATCATGATGAGCTAGACCAGTGGTCTCCAAAGTGGGGTGCGCGCAGGAGGAGCACCGCCGGACAGCACTCCGCTGTTCTTTTTCTTCTGCAGCAGTTCTGCACGCCTGCAGCAGGTCTTCCCGTACTCTTTCTTTGGCAGCACACCTGCGGCAGGTCTTCCTGTCTTCCTTCTTCGGCGGCACCCCTGCGGCAGGTCTTCCTGTCTTCCTTCTTCGGTGGCACGCCTGCGGTAGGTCCTTCCCTCTTCTTTCTTTGGAAGCACCCTGGGGGTGCGCAATCCAAAAACTTTGGAGACCACTGAACTAGACTATAGAATCATAGAAGATTAGGGTTGGAAGAGACCTCAGGAGGTCATCTAGTCCAACCCCCTGCTCAAAGCAGGACCAACCCCAACTAAATCATTCCAGCCAGGACTTTGTCAAGCCTGACCTTAAAAACCTCTAAGGACGGAGATTCCACCACCTCCCTAGGTAACCCATTCCAGTGCTTCACCACTCTCCTAGTGAAATAGTTTTTCTTAATATCCAACCTAAACCTCTCCCACTGCAACTTGAGACCATTGCTCCTTGTTCTGTCATCTTCTACCACTGAGAACAGTCTAGATCCATCCTCTTTGGAACCCCCTTTCAGGTAGTTGAAGGCTGCTATCAAATCCCCCCTCCCACTCTTCTCTTCTGCAGGCTAAACAATCCCAGTTCCCTCAGCCTCTCCTCATAAGTCATGTGCCCCAACCCCCTAATCATTTTTGTTGCCCTCCACTGGACTCTCCAATTTGTCCACATCCTTTCTATAGTGGAGGGCCCAAAACTGGATGCAATACTCCAGATGGGGCCTCACCAGTGCCATATAGAGGGGAATAATCACTTCTCTCAATCTGCTGGCAATGCTCCTACTAATGCAGCCGAAAATGCCATTAGCCTTCTTGGCAACAAGGGCACACTGTTGACTCATATCCAGCTTCTCGTCCACTGTAATCCCTAGGTCCTTTTCTGCAGAACTGCTGCCCAGCCAGTCGGTCCCCAGCCTGTAGCAGTGTATGGGATTCTTTCGTCCTAAGTGCAGGACTTTGCACTTGTCCTTGCTGAACCTCATCAGATTTCTTTTGGCCCAATCCTCCAATTTGTCTAGGTCACTATGGACCCTCTCCCTACCCTCCAGCGTATCTACCTCTCCCCCCAATTTAGTGTCATCTGCGAACTTGCTGAGGGTGCAATCCAACCTATTATCCAGATCATTAATGAAGATGTAGAACAAAACTAGACCCAGGACTGACCCCTGGGGCACTCCGCTTGATACTGGCTGCCAACTAGACGTTGAGCCATTGATCACTACCTGTTGAGCCCGACTATCTAGCTTGCTTTCTATCCACCTTATAGTCCATTAATCCAATCCATATTTCTTTAGCTTGCTGGAAAGAATACTGTGGGAGATGGTATCAAAAGCTTTGCTAAAGTCAAGGTATATCATGTCCACCACTTTCCCCATATCCACAGAGCCAGTTATCTCATCATAGAAGGCAATCAGGTTGGTCAGGCATGACTTGCCCTTGGTGAATCCATGTTGACTGTTCTTGATCACCTTCCTCTCCTCCAAGTGCTTCAAAATGGATTCCTTGAGGACCTGCTCCATGATTTTTCCGGGAACTGAGGTGAGGCTGTAGTTCCCCAGACTCTTCTTCTTTCCCCAGTCGCCAGGAGTTTTCAAAAATAGTGGCCAATGGCTCTGCAATCACATCAGCCAACTCCCTCAGCACCCTTGGATGCATTGCATCTGGCCTCATAGACTTGTGCATGTTCAGCTTTTTAAAATAGTCCTTAACCTCTTTCTTTCACCAGTGAGGGCTGCTCACCTCCTCTCCATACTGTGCTTCCCAGTGCAGCAGCCTGGGAGCTAACCTTGTCTGTGAAGACCAAGGCAAAAAAAGCATTGAGTACTTCAGCTTTTTCCACATCATCGGTCACTAGGTTGCCTCCCCCATTCAGTAAGGGTCCCACACTTTCCCTGACCTTCTTCTTGTTGCTAACATACCTGTAGAAACCCTTCTTGTTACCCTTCACATCCCTTGCTAGCTGCAACTCCAAGTGTGCTTTGGCCTTGCTGATTACACCCCTACATGCTCGAGCAATATTTTTATACTCCTCTCTAGTCATCTGTCCAAGTTTCCACTTCTTGTAAGCTTCCTTTTTGTGTTTAAGCTCACCAAAAATTTCTCTGTTAAGCCAAGCTAGTCACCTGCCATATTTGCTATTCTTTCTGCACATCAGGATGGTTTGTTCCTGCGTCCTCAATAAGGCTTCTTTAAAATACAGCTAGCTCTTCTGGACTCCTTTTCCCCTCATATTAGCCTCCCAGGGGGATCCTGCCCATCAGTTCCCTGAGGGAGTCAAAGTCTGCTTTTCTGAAGTCCAGGGTCCGTATTCTGCTGCTCTCCTTTCTTCCTTTTGTCAGGATCCTGAACTTGACCATCTCATGGTCACTGCTACCCAGGATGCCACCCACTTCTACTTCCCCTACCAATTCTTCCCTGTTTGTTAGCAGCAGGTCAAGAGGAGCACAGCCCCCAGTTGATTCCTCCAGCACTTGCACCAGGAAATTGTCCCCAACACTCCCCAAAAACTTCCTGGATTGTCTGTGCACTGCTGTATTGGTCTCCCAGCAGATGTCAGGGTGACTGAAGTCCCCCAGGAGAACCAGGGCCTGTGATCTGGAAACTTCTGTTAGTTGTCCAAAGAATGCCTCATCTACCTCATCCTCCTGGACTGAAGGTTTATAGCAGACACCCACCACGACATCACCCTTGTTGCTTTTGCCTCTAAACTTAACCCAAAGACTCTCAACAGGCTTTTTTCCAGTTTCATACTGGAGCTCTAAGCAATCATACTGTTCTCTTATATATAGTGCAACTCCTCCACCTTTCTTCCCCCGCCTGTCCTTCCTGAACAGTTTATACCTATCCATGACAGTGCTCTAGTCATGTGAGTTACCCCATAAAGTCTCTGTTATTCCAATCACATCATAGTTCCTTGACTGTGCCAGGACTTCCAATTATTCCTGCTTGTTTCCCAGGCTTCTGTGTTCATATATAGGCACCTAAGATAACTAGCCGAGTGCCCTTCTTTCTCCTCTGTTGAGGAGGCCTCCCCCGTTGCACCCTCCTCCTTGTATTTCCTCCCACTTCCCCACTTACCTCAGGGCTTAGGTTCCCATCATCCGGCATACCTAGTCTAAAGCCCTCCTTGCTAGGTTAGGAAGCCAGCCTGCGAAGATGCTCTTCCCTCTCTTCGTTAGGGGGATCCCATTTCTTCCTAGCAATCCTTCTTCCTGGAACAACATCCCATGGTCGAAGAATCCAAAGCCCTCTCTCCGATACAACCTGCGTAACCACTCATTTACTTCCACAATTCGATGGTCCCTACCTGGGCCTTTTCCTTCAACAGGCAAGATGGATAAGAACATGACTTGTGCCTCAAACTCCTTTATCCTTCTTCCCAGAGCTACATAGTATGCAGTGACCTGCTCAAGGTCATTCTTGGCAGTATGATTGGTGCACACGTGGAGAAGTAGGAAGGGGTAGCAGTCCGAAGGCTTGATCAGTCTTGGCAGACACTCTGTAACATCCTGAATTCTAGCTCCAGGCAAACAGCACACTTCTTGAGTTTCCCGCTCTGAATGGCAGATGGATGACTCCGTCCCCCTTAGGAGGAAGTCCCTGATCACCACCACCTGTCTCCTCCTCTTGGGAGTGGTGGTCATGGAACCCCACATCCTTAAGACAATAGATCCCTTGCCTTCGGGTCTATGGGATCTCCTTCTGATCCCTTCCCTCAGATGACTCTTCCAAACCATTCTCTGCCGTAGTACCCATGATGAGAGCCTGAAAAAAGTTTCTTACCTCTGTCTGCATTGGGAGTACATGGGTTCTCCTCTTTCTTCTTCTGAAGGTCAGATGCTGCCAATTTTCTTCCCCGTTCTGCACTGCCTCCTCTGGTCTTCAGCATGCTGTGCCTGTAGTACCAAACACTGACTTCTATCCAGAAAATCTTCATTTTCTCTGATGAAGAATGTGTTCATGCCTGAATAGCAGGAGAGAGCCTTAATGTCAGGTGTTTGTCTGAAAACAGGTCACATGCTACCGATGGTGTTTCTCCCTATGGAGCAACATTGTGATGCATTCTACTCATAACTAACAAGTAATGTAATATCTTGATTCCCTTTCTCTTTGATTTTACATCCGTGAAAAACTTTTCAGTTGTATCTTGCCCCTGAAGTTGCTGGTTTTATTTGAATGTTGTCTGAAATAGAACAAACAGACTTTTCATTTCATGAAATGCCATTCTCCCATCCCTAATTTAAATAGCAAAAGCAAATGGTTTGATCTCTGTTTATACATACCTAGGGCAGACAGACACTTTGCAGTACCATGAATGATCACTAGGTGACTCTGATACACTGCTGGAATGACTCTGCCTGTACATCTGCCTGGCTGGAAAGGTGTCTGTTGATAGCAGATACTCAGGAAGGGCATTTTCAGAGGTCCAGCTCCCTAGATGGTTCTATAGCAATGAAATCTGAGATCTTTCAAATACTGCAGCAGTGAAGCAATCATGTACCAAACCACTATTCAGGAAAGCCTTCACTTCCTCACCATTTGCCTGGTGTCACCATTTAACTGAGGGTTGCAGTGGAGGGTATCTCACCCACTATAACTACCTGGGATTGCTGGTGGAAAAACTGTGCCCATCCTGGAATATGTGAAGGCAGAGAGAGAGGTGTATTTGACACCGATTGCAGTCTCCTTTCAGAACTGCAAGCAGCAGAGGTAAAGATGGGATGGGGCCATTGAGTTCAGCTCTGATCATCTCCAGAGGAGTTCAGATCCAATGTCTTGATTCTGACCCATCTCAGATTAGCTCAGTGTGACACCCAATGGCTCCCTATAATGGGCTGTGATCTACCAGTGAGCCATGGGCCATGCACTGTGCACAGTATAGCACTTCTCCACCACTTAAATGACCACAGTCGCCCGAGAAGTCTTGGATCCTAGGAAACGTCATTCAGGTGGCTAGACTAGCTAGCCAAGTCTCCAGGTGTTCAGAGGTTCCATTCAGTTTGGAGAGTTCTGTGCGGGCCTTGTCTGAGCCTCTCGAGTCTGAATCTTTCAAAACCTGTGTTTTGGAATTCCCAGGGCGTTCACTTCAGACACTGACTGGAGCTGGGAAGGACACAGCTGAGTGATAATGAAAAAAGCTCCAGATAAAGCTATCTGAACATTTTCAAATCCTCAAGAGGGTTCTTCTCACAGCTGTGTTACCCCATGTCCTGGGCCACTGTTGCATTCCTTGGACTAGAGCTACAGTAAGGTCAGGTTTCTCCCCAAATGTTATTTGACCAACTTGATCATCAGATTTTTTTCTGAATTCTTTTTTTCCATTGCCTGACTCCTCGGTCTCCCCGTAGAACCCAAGGTTACCCTGGACCTGGTAGAAACTGTAGATGGCATCAGACCTAGTTACACAGGAGACCGTAACACTGGAAGTGGCATCTGGGGAGCACCACAAAGTCCTACAGTTTAAATGTATTTCCTCCCCACATTTCGCCCTGATTTTAGGGGCACTCTGGCTCATTTGTCACAATACCCATATTCTGGAGTCCCAGTGCATCATTGCCTTCTCATCTCGATTCTGTAGGAAGAATTGCCTTCTTGTTCAAGAATTCAAAACCCTAGAAACAAAGCCAGAGGGATCCACTTTGGTAACCCAGACATTCCCCCCACATGGTGGCAATCCTGTCAGACTTAGAAACGCCGTCTCCACATGATGAACCATGACTTCCTGTGAAATATCAAGACTACCATGATGTCTTCAAAAAATGGAATGCAGACTCACTATCTCCACATCACAAGTAGAGTTGCTCCTTTGACCTGCAGCCCGGAGCCAAGGTTCCATTCGTATCTATATATTCTATGTCTAAACTATCAGTGTTAGTTAGTAGTGTTAAGGGAGTACCTCCAGGAAATCCTAGCTAAAGGTTTTATCTGCCTTGCTACCTCCCCTGCAGGCATGCCATTAGTTTTTGTGAAGAAAAAAGATGGGTCTCTGAGACTGCATAGACCACAGAGCACTGAACAAAATAACTATATGCAATTGGTACCCCTTGTAGTTAAGTGTAGAAGACTGGAATGTCATTGCCTTAGTAATGCTATTCAGGCTGCTCAGTGCTTCTGTCCTTGGAGTTCCAGTGTTATCAGTACTACCAGATAGTGCAGTCTGCTAATTCAGCAGACCTCAGTGTTACTCATAAAGAAAGACCACTGGCATGGATTGGTGACAAAGGCATTCAGCCAGGTTTATTGCCCTCCAGGCACAGAACTAGCATCCCATAGGAGCTACAGGTACTCAAACACATGAGTGCCCAGTGCCAAGGAACAGCTCAGTCAGCAGTGGGAATTTCTGCTGTCCCCTCAGCTGCACAAAGGGTTAAGGTGAGGTACCCTGACATTTATAGCCTGAGACAAACAACTGGGATAAACAACTTACATACCACCTTACATGTTTCATGACATCCATTTGTTACGTCCCCTTGTTCCTGATATCTTGGACAAAGCATTCCTACTCATTATTTTGCCAAACCATCTTATCTTATACTAGATTGGGATATATCTGTACTAGCTGGAATATATTTATGTAAATATCTAGTGCCTATTACACTAGCAACAACTTTGCCAAGTTCATATACTGGACAGTGAACTTGCAAACATCTGCTTTAATACATGGCCTAACTTTGGTTCACAGCCTCTGGTTCAAGCCTCAGATCTTGCACTAGGTCGAGTGCTCCAGGCTCTTTCTCTCTCTACTAGACCACTTATCTTTAATCCTAGATCTCTTGGACTGAGTACAGTCAGCACAGGTGTTTACCAAACTGAAGCATATAATCTAGATCAAACGAGGGCAGGAGATGAGTGTGAGACAGCCTCTAGAACCAGGTATGGACACTTTGAGTATTTGGTAATGCCCTTTGGACTCACCAGTGCTACTGCCATTTTCTAGCACCGGATCAATGACATATTTTGAGATATCCTAGATAGTTTGTGGTGGCATACCTAGATGACATCTTAATCTATTCCAGTGATTAAGAAAGCCATGACCACAGTGTCTGTGAAGTCTTCACACAATCACATCATAGAATCATAGAATCATAGAATCTCAGGGTTGGAAGGGACCTCAGGAGGTCATCTAGTCCAACCCCCTGCTCAAAGCAGGACCAACCCCAACTAAATCATCCCAGCCAGGGCTTTCTCAAGCCTGACCTTAAAAACCTCTAAGGAAGGAGATTCCACCACCTCCCTAGGTAACCCATTCCAGTGCTTCACCACCCTACTAGTGAAAAAGTTTGTCCTAATAACCAACCTCAACCTCCCCCTCTGCAACTTGAGACCATTACTCCTTGTTCTGTCATCTTCTACCACTGAGAACAGTCTAGATCCATCCTCTTTGGAACCCCCTTTCAGGTAGTTGAAAGCTGCTATCAAATCCCCCCTCATTCTTCTCTTCTGCAGGCTAAACAATCCCAGTTCCCTCAGCCTCTCCTCATAAGTCATGTGCTCCAGCCCCCTAATCATTTTTGTTGCCCTCTGCTGGACTCTTTCCAATGTATCCACATCCTTCTTATAGTGTGGGGCCCAAAACTGGACACAGTACTCCAAATGAGGCCTCACCAGTGCCGAATAGAGGGGAATAATCACGTCCCTCGATCTGTTGGAAATGCCCCTACTTATACAACCCAAAATACCATTAGCCTTCTTGGCAACAAGGGCACACTGTTGACTCATATTCAGCTTTTCGTCCACTGTAACCCCTAAGTCCTTTTCTGCAGAACTGCTGCCCAGCCATTCGGTCCCTAGTCCGTAGCAGTGCATGGGATTCTTCCGTCCTAAGTGCAGGACTCTGCACTTGTCCTTGTTGAACCTCATCAGATTTCTTTTGGCCCAATCCTCTAATTTGTCTAGGTCCCTCTGCATCCTATCTCTACCCTTCATCGTATCTACCACTCCTCCCAGTTTAGTGTCATCTGCAAACTTGCTAAGGGTGCAGTCCACACCATCCTCCAGATCGTTAATGAAGATATTGAACAAAACCGGCCCCAGCACCGACCCTTGGGGCACTCCACTTGATACCGGCTGCCAACTAGACATGGAACCATTGATCACTACCCGTTGAGCCCGACCATCTAGCCAGTTTTCTATCCACCTTACCGTCCATTCATCCAGTCCATACTTCTTTAACTTGCTGGCAAGAACACTGTGGGAGACTGCATCAAAAGCTTTGCTAAAGTCAAGAAATAGCACATCCACTGCTTTCCCCTCATCCACAGAGCCAGTTATCTCATCATAGAAGGCAATTAGGTTAGTCAGGCATGACTTGGCCTTGGTGAATCCATGCTGACTGTTCCTGATCACTTTCCTCTCCTTTAAGTGGTTCAGCACAGGTTATAGACAAAACTGGAAAAGTGCGTATTTGACCAATCATCTGTCAAATTTTGGAGGTTCATCCTTTCAGCAGATGGAATATGGATGAACCCTCAAAAGGTGTTTGCAATTCGGGATTGGTCTGAACCCCGGAACATCTGATGCATTCAGATGTGCATGGGGTTTGCCAACTTTTACAGGAGGTTTATTCCATACTTCTCAGAGGTCATAGCCCCTATAGCTGCCATCCTTCACAAACCTGCAAGATTTCACTGGCCCCAGAGGTCTGATAGGCCTTTGAATGCCTGAAGATAGCTTTCATTTCTGTCCTGATGCTTCTCCACCCTGATCCTGACCAACCCTTTATCTTTGATGGTGATATCTCTGATATAGCAATTGGGGTGGTACTATCCCAAGGAACAGGTCCCCAGCATGAGATGCATCCATGTGCATATTTTTCATGAAAATTCACCTGGGCCAAATGCAATTATGAAATAGCTGACATGGAGTTATTCACCATTAAGTTTGGATTGGAGACTTGGAGATACTACCCTGAGGGGGGTATCCTAGTCTTAACCAACCATAAGAATCTAGAATACCTATCATCTGCCAAGGTGCTGAATCACTGGCAGTTGCATTGGGCCCTAGTCATCTTGAGATGTAATTTCACAATCATGTGTCACCCAGGCAACAAGAATGGCAAGGCTGATGCCCTCTCAGAAAAAGGGGGATGCTACACAGAATCCACCAATGCCAAAGAACCACCAGCTGGCATATTAAAACCACACAATTTCATTTGTGGGTCTGTATCTTCAGACTTCCTTACCATGCTTCAAGCAGCCCTCCCTAACAATCCTTTTTTTAAACTCATAACCTCATCCAAGAAGGTCTTCCCAGTATCATCTTACACTACTATTCCTGGGTCAACAACCTCCTCTATGTGTCTATATGTCCCCAACAATTCCCCAACCTGCTGCACATACATCATGATACCTCTGTGCCGGTCACTTTGGACAATCTAAAACTGCGCATTGTAGCCCTCTTGTTCTGGTGGCCACAAATGCAGGATGATGTTCGGTCCTACGGCAGGTCCTGCAACACCTGTGCGCAAACAAATACCTCTTGGAGCAGACTTTTTGGCCTCCTGATGCCATCTGAGACCCCTTTCTGGCCCTGGTCATGCATAACCTTTGATTTTTATAGTGGAGCTACCCGAGTCTGAGGGTCACTCCACCATAGTGAGTGTCGTAGACCAGCTTACCAAAATGGTATATTGTGTACCATGCACATCTCCCAACTCTGGAAACCACTGCATGCCTTCTGGTTATACACCTCTTCTGCCTCTATGGCCTCCTGATCATTTTACCATAGACTGGGGATCCCAGTTCGTATTCAGGTTCTGGAAGGAAGTGTTTCACTTCGTAGACATCTGACCTCCTGTGTCCAGCACGTACCACCCTCAGCTGGATGGCCAATCGGAACGGGGCAACCAGGTGCTCAAAACAATATCTCTGCTGCTTCCTAAATCACTGTCAGAACAGCTGAGTTCCATTACTCCTGCTTGCTGAATTTGGGCATAAAAACATGGAACATGCCTCCATCTGATCCAGCCCCTGCTACTCCAACTATTATTTTCATCCTCTTTTCCATCCTTCCATCCCCCCATCCACAACAGTTCCCGCTGTCCTGTATCTTGTACAGACGATTCACGAAACCCAAGCCAACCTAAAGGAGCATTTGAAAGTGGCCAAAACAGCCTATAAACACCATGCTGACAAACACTTACAAGAAGCCCCGACTCTTAAGGTAGGCCAGAAAGTGTGACTGTCCACAAAACACCCACAGACCAGCCAACCTGCATGCAAATTAAATCATCAGTATGTAGGCCCTTTCACTATTACTCAGCAGATCAATCCGGTTGCATTTGAATTACAGTTTTCCCAATCCTGGAAGATCCATCCAGTCTTCCATGTCTCCTTCCCGCAGCCTCTCTTTGACAATCCATTTCCTGGCTGGCATGTGCCCCTTACTCCCCCAGTTCAAGTGGACTACCTTGTCCATGATATCCTGGACACCCGAAAGTGCAGAGGGGCCCTGTACTATCTGATTGACTAGGAGGATTATGGGACCAAAGAACATTCTTGGGAGCCAGCTCATCTTGTGCATACTCCTGAAAAAGTATTGGCCTTCCACAGGGATCATCCAGAGAAACATGGCCCCATGGGCAGGTAGGTGGTAGTGTCAGGCACTACAGATCTTGACCCCATGCCTATACATCTGGTAAGCAGGAGCCGTCTCCTCTGTACCACCAAGCTGCAAGGAGGAATGTGGGAATTGCTGCCAATACCCTACTACCAGAAGCTACACTTGCTGACTCAGCAGGATCAGATGATGAACAGCAGATGGCTGATTGGATACCACTGAGTATAAAGCGGCCTGTTCCTCTCCTTTCCCTTGTCTGAGTAGCTAGTTGCTAGGCTTGTTACTGCTTAGACCGCTAAGACCAAGTCCTTGCTTGGTAGCTGCTACTTGTTCTTACTAGCACACCCTGTCTCTATCCCTGTCACCACTCCGGTTCCTGATTCCTTGCACTAACCCTAGTTGATGTGTCTGGCCTGACCCTACTCCAGGCTCCCACCAGTAGGTCAGAGAGCCCACACTACTGGCCCTGACAGATGCCCAGGTCCCTTTCTTGGGTTGACACAATTAACTTACTTGACCCGTGTAAGGTGTAAGAGTAGTTCACATATTTTCCTTCCTATACAAATAACTCTGCATTTATCAATATAGATTTTCATTTCATTTGTATCATTTTAAGCTGATGTGTTAAAAGAGAGACTATTACAGTATGAGTCACCTAATTAAAGTAATGGCATGTGAACTCTCAGGCTCGAAGTGCACTGTTTATACCAAAAGCTGGACTAAGGGCATGTTAACTGGACACATAGGGCCAGATCCTGCCCTCATTTTCTCTTGCTTTACACAGGTGTAATTTCACTGACTACAATGGAATTATTCCAGAGTTGCATCAGCACTCCTGAGAGCAGAATTTGCCCTTTAGATGGCTTATCTGCATTCACACTTTTCTAATTCTCTCTGCATTGCACTTTCTCTGGTGCAGCCTCAGCAGGGTTAGCAACAGTTTGCTAATGGGTAGGCACTGATATTGATAGCAGTATCTGGGCTGTATTCAGTGCCATAACAAGGGTGAGGTGAGTGAGGCACTTGACTCGGGCGCGCCAGCTGTGGGGTGCAGAAAACTCCCCGAGCCGGCGGCATTTCGGTGACAGTCCAAACACTGCCGCCGTCTTCGGGTGCCAAAAGATCTAGTTACGGCTCTGGCTGTATTGGACATGGAATGTAACACACAGAGTGGCTGGCCCCAGACTCTGCCTTCTTGAAGTCAACTCATATTTTCTCTTTCTTCACAGTTCATCCACTGCTTGGAGTACATGCAGAACCCACTTCCCTCATTCTACAGGATTTTCTTTCAGCATAGAGGTGAACATTTGGGATATTTTTAGGTAGGTCTTGCTGAGCTAAAATGTTCAAAGGATCATGAGGCTAATGCAGCCTAGCAATATTTGGCCAGATATTGACCAAAGTAGGTCAAATGTTTTCCCTAGAGATGTGTTGTTGATGCACAAAATGGTGAAAATTTCAAAATGTTCATCAAAAAATGGGGGGGAGGTTGTCAATAAAAAAGAGAAATGTTAAGGGGTTGCTGAAAATAGAAAGGTTTCAGTAAAGAACCCAAAGCTTTTGAACAGAAATTTAGATGAAAATGAAAAAAATTCATCAAAAATTTTCACATGGAAAAAATTTTCCCAGTCGGTGCCAATAGTGACTGAGCCAAACCCTTGGGCCATACTCCTTGTGGGTGTAAATTAGCACAGCTCAGTTTCACTCAATGGAGTGGTGTAAACTGACATAAGCACAGAATTTGGCACCTCCTCCGGCAAAAGAACCAACAACGAACCAAACAGCAGAATGCCTTCTGCTCTGAGTTACCCTAGCCTCATAAACTTCACTGGAGCTCATTGAGATTTACAGCAGCACTGAGAGGGGAAGTTCATCCACTAGCCCCTTCACTTTACTGAGAAATGGTTGGCGTTGCATCATTCCGCGCACTGAGCGTTGTGATCTGTGCGAACGGTGCCAAGCTGGGAGTGGTTTTGCTCTCTTTGCATTGAAGAGCGGGGATTTGCTTAGTCAGGAGTGCTCGCGTTTGCATGTGGGAACAACCCCTTTACTCTGGTTTGGCAGGACATGGAATTCTGTCACTCAAAAGCGAATGGGAGTGAGGGTGGGGAGACAGGACAGAGAAGTTGCTCTCAGTCGAGGGCCTGATTTTGATCTCATTTACACCAGTGTAAATTGGGAGCAATTCCGCCGACTTCTAGAGTTACATTCGTGTGAAGCTATAAGTGAGAGGAAAATCAGGCCCTGGGTTACTTAGCCACTCACTGGATAATTTGCTAATGAGCTGGAGAGCCTCCATTATTAGTGTGTATTTATTTTCCTTCCACTTCACCACTAGAATCCCTGCTGTGTCAAATTCTCCCTGACATTTCAGCCATTCACGCTATCCTCCCGCATCCCTCCACCCCCCCAATAACAAATGAATATTACAGGGATAAATAGCAGCTTCCATCCTTCAGTCTCAGCTTTGCACGCTCACCCATATGGATGTGACAGTAAAAAATGGCCTTTTATGTGCTGCAGAAGTTCATAACGTTCCTGTCTTTATAGCAATTGAGTGCAAAAGAAATAAAATCAATAAAATATTCAAAGCTTTCACATTATAAGCGCTAGCAAAAGTTTTTACCAAATGTTTACTGTATAATAAATTCTATTAAAAAGCCCAAGATTGCATGGTTAAGGGGAGTGCGGGGTGGGGGTGGAACGTTGTCACTTTAATTGCAATGGCATAAATATTTGATAGTCAGTAAATTAGATCTGTAGCTATGAAAACATTCTTGCAAATGGATTTTTACCTGTAGCACAGTGCCATTAGCAGGAGAAAGTCAGCACAGCCCCAGGGCCTGTAATTAACTCAGCCCAAGCAGAACTAAATATTTTTGACAGTTTTCCTGGTCTGGAATTAACTGTCATAGCAGAGAATGAAAGAAAGTGCATTGTCACATTATGTTTACGTAAAGTCTGTAAAATGCTGTGTTTTTTATTTTTGTTTTGCTAAGTCTGGGTTTCATGCCCCATTATTTTTTTCATCATTAGAGACAAGCTTAAAAGCAACTAATGATGTATTTTATATCCTCAGACTAGTATCGAAGCCTTCTGAAAAAAGGGGAAATACATTAACTCAGTAATTCAATTTTTCCCTTCTATAATAAAGCATGGTACACTGTGTGCTGGTATAAATCATAATACTGTGACATTTGAAGACATTAGAACCTGTGTTTTTTCCTATCTGAATCAAGATTCTCAGATAATAAGCAGTTGTCTAGCCAATGTCTGTTTGTCTATCTTACTAGGTTTGGGGGTTTTGTGTGTGTGTTTTTGTATTTATGAAAATAACTGTCACTCTACTGAAATGCAAACCCTTGAGGGCAAATCTACTTAATGCATCCCTGAAAGCTACTTATTGTCCAGTAGCTCAGAGGAAATCAGTACAGCAGTAATTGAAGGGATGTGTTGGGTTTCCTGACACATTGTCCTAGAAATTATTTTACCTGAAATAAAAAAGGTTGTTTTTACTGAAAGAGTTCTCTTGCAGTAAGAATGTTTATAAATCAAAGGATTAAAGTAGAAATGACTTGTAAATATAGATTGATAACCTAAAGAGGGCAAATATTATAGCTTATGTTAAAAAGAAAATTTAAAAAACTGTTTATCTAGAATATCTATATCTATCTATGTATCTATATACAGAGAGAGAGAGAGAGATGTGCAAAAGTGTGTAGTGTGTTCTCATGTTTTTCCTTGCTGACAGATTGAGAAGACAAGCAAATAAGGAATCAAAACTACCAGATTTTTTCATGGAAATTGCCAAGCAGCGACAAAAAAATCTAGAAGAAATTACAGCTATTTCAGGAATCTTTCTTGGTAGCATTGCCACAAACGTTCTTCTCGGAAATAATTCATGATCCTTTTATTTGGAATTTCTGTGTGTCAGTAAAAGAAGAGGAAAAAAACCACCAACCCCCCACACCCTTCTTTTCCCAAGATACAACACACAAGACATTTTTATTTTGTAATTCATTTCAGCATAGAAGTCCTTCTGTTTTCTCTACACAAATGCCAGCTTTGTTGAGGGGCTTTTTCTTAATGATTTCTAATCAATTTACAGTTGCCTGTTAGCGTTAACCTTCTGTTTTGTCAGTTTCAGCATCTTTTTACATGTGTAAAAACAGCCTTTTGACTAACAAGCCAAATATTAAGAAAGAAAGAAAGAAAGAAAGAAAGAAAGAAAGAAAGAAAGAAAGAAAGAAAGAAAGGAAATCTGAAGATAAACACCCTCCATATGCAGAGAACAGCGAGTGAGCTTTCCAGTCACAATGGGAAAGGGACCCTAACATGCACAGGATAAACAGGAGACAGCAGATGAGAGCTTAACTGCTCTTGACAATCAGAGGCTCAGTTTCAAGTGACTTCATTCAGATTAGAAATTGCAGCCTCTGCAATAAAGGACATTAATTTTTTTCATCTATAGCCATTTAAGGGCCGGATCTGGTGAGGTGCTGAGTGCACAGCAGAAGTCAATGGGAGCTTCAGGGGCATAGCACTTGGCTGGAAGCACTCAGCACCTTACAGCACCAGTCCAAAATGGAAGACAATCATTGCTATCAAGATGACTGCTACTGCATATCCTATTACTGAATTAACCAAATTACAGTACACAGTATCATTACTAAATTAATTAGTGCAGTTAGAGATGTGTGTTCTTGTTAGTTTTCTTTTTTGGATCAGACATTTACTTGCCCTTGTAGACCCTAGAATCTCAGGGTTGGAAGGGACTTTAGGAGGTCATCTAGTCCAACCCCCTGCTCAGAGCAGGACCAATCCCCAATTTTTGCCCTAGATCCCTAAATGGCCCCCTCAAGGATTGAACTCACAATCCTGGGTTTAGCAGGCCAATTCTCAAACCACTGAGCTCTCCCTCCCCAAGCTGTAGACCTAAGGCTTGGTCTACACCTAAAATTTAGGCTGACCTAGCTACATTGCTCTGGGGTGTGAAAAATTCCCACCCGTCAGAGATGTAGTTAAGTTGACCTAAGCCCCAGCGTAGACACTGCTAAGTCAACAGAAGAATTCTCCCACCAACTTAGCGACTGCCTCTCGAAGAGATGGTTTCACTACAGTGATGGAAGAGCCCCTTCTGTCACTGTAGTAAGTGTCTCTCCTACAGCAATGTAGCGGCTGTGGCACTGTAGTGTTTTTAGTGTAGACATACCATAAGTCATGGAGGCAGTCCTTGATGACACCGGTATTTCTGTTGACTTCAGTGGGACTTACGTGAGTGACTCCCAATGGGAGTTAGATGCCTAAATACCTTTGAGGATCTGGGCCTAAATCTGTAACTCAGGTACAGAGATCCAGAGGAGTATCTTTTTTTGCAGATATTCTCTCTTCTTACACTTTATTCAACCTTGTTTTTTTCCCTAAAGGCACATGTACACATTCCTCTGCTGCTCTGTCCCCTCTTCATGGAGGTTGTGAGGCTGACACATACTGCTGTGTATCACAGCAAGTGGGATCTGACAGCATGTATCACAACATAATGCAACACATCAACTCAGGAACGTGAGAAATGTCACAATCACTTTAGAAGATTTTCAGGAGCTTCCCACTCAGAGTGTTGCAGGTCAGGCAGCTGTAACCCAAATCTTTGAAGGTTAAGAGATACTGGGATTTCCTGTCCAAGGCCAGGGTCATATTTTTGCCATGCCACTTACCTCCTTTTTATCAGTTATGTAAAATGCAGGCAGCTGAGCTCACTTCACTCCAACTTTCTGACTACACTAAGGAATTGCACCATTTCAGCCTCCAGCAGCACAGTCACAATGGTGCAGTGTGTCCACATGAGGCACTCTGCTTTAGGCTCAGAAATGCAGCATGTCCATGCACAGCATTCACTTCACTGCCTCCATGGTGGGTACCTATCCCTTTGTTCTTAGCATGGCTCCTATGGTTCCCTTCCTCCTCCCCTTTTGAGGGCCACATCTCCTTACAGCACCAACCCCACCTCTCCATAACTGCTGAGTTCCCAGGAGGAACATTGGATGTAGGGAAATTCCCCTCTTTCACTCCTGCTCCCTTCAGCCCTTCTCTGATTGGCTGCCTTCTGTGAAGCCTCCCTAGAGCTCTATTAATCCCTTAGAGCCCAGTGAGGGGCAGGCACCCCATCACAGGGTGAGAGGTCACTTACATTCAGATTAGACACAATCTTCAAGGCACTCTCCAGATAGCCGCTGCACAACATTAGAAGTCCATGTTTTTTAGGTTCTCGCAATATAAAGGATTCAGCACTGAGTGAGTAAAAGAAGTTCTATTTTATTAGTACCAGCTAAACAGCACAAGAAAATGCATAGCATTCAGTGTTTAAGACCCAATGCAATGTTAATGTCCTAGGCCTCAGCTGAGAGAGCTTCATCTAGCTGGGGTTTGTGAGTTAGTAGGTGAGTCATAGAATCATAGGACTGGAAGGGACCTCAAAAGTCCAGTCCCCTGCACTCGTGGAAAGACTAAGTATTATCTAGACCATCCCTCACAGGTGTTTGTCTAACCTGCTCTTAAAAATCTCCAATGATGAAGATTCTATAATCTCCCTAGGCAATTTATTCCAGTGCTTAACCACTCTGACAGGAAGTTTTTCCTAATGTCCAACCTAAACCTCCCTTGCTGCAATTTAAACACATTGCTTCTTGTCCTACTTTCCAAGGTTAACGAGAACAATTTTTCACCCTCCTCCTTGTAACAACCTTTTGCGTACTTGAAAAATGTTATCATATCCCCGCTCAGTCTTCTTTTCTCAAGACTAAATAAATCAAATCTTTTCAATATTTCTTCATAGGTTATGTTTTCTAGACCTTTAATCATTTTTGTTACTCTTCTCTGGATTCTCTCCAAATTGTCCACATCCTTCCTGAAATGTGGCGCCCAGAACTGGACACAATACTCCAGTTCAGGCCTAATCAATTCAGAGTAGTGCATAAGAATTAATTCTTGTGTCTTGCTTACAACACTCATGATAATACATCCTTGAATGATGTTAGCTTTTTTTTCAACAGCGTTACACTGTTGAATCATAGAATATCAGGGTTGGAAGGCACTATGACCTCCAGATCCCTTTCCTCAGTATTCCTTCGTAGGCAGTCATTTCCCATTTTGTATGTGTGCAACTGATTATTTCTTCCTAAATGGAGTACTTTACATTTGTCCTCCATCTAGGTTGCATTTCCCTAGTTTGTTTATGAGAAGGTCATGTGAGACTGTAACAAAAACCTTACTACAGTCAAGATATACCATGTCTACCGCTTCCCCTCCATCCACAAGGCTTGTTACCCTCTCAAAGAAAGCTATCAGGTTGGTTTGACATGATTTATTCTTGACAAATCCATGCTGACTGTTACTTATCACCTTATTATCTTCTAGGTGTTTGCAAATTGATTGCTTTATTATTTGCTCCATTATCTTTTTGGATCCAGAAGTTAAGCTGCCTGGTCTGTAATTCCCTGTCCTTATTTCCCTTTTTATAGATTGGCACTATAGTTGCCCTTTTCCAGTCTTCTGGAATCTCTCCCATCTTCCACGACTTTTCAAAAAATTGCTAATGGCTCAGATATCTCCTGTCAGCTCCTTGAGTATTCTAGGATGCATTGCATCAGGCCCTGGTGACTTGAGGACATCTAATTTGTCATGTTTGTTTGCAAGCTCAGAGGTCCTGATTCAAAGCCGGTTGAAGTAAATGGAATACTCATATCCAGCCCTGAGCCATTGTATTACCAGCCAGCATTGCAGGTCGTGCTACTCATCTGCTAGCCACCTTTTCCCTCTCAGCTCTCGGCACAATATCCAACCTTTCTTCTGTTCTGGCTAGTCTCATTGTCTCTTCTTGCATCTGTCTAGGGTCTGGTGAGGTGTGTCCTCTCATGAATCTGCAAATCTCCTTTTTCTCACTTTGGCTATGAGCCACCTGTGTGCCTATAAAGATTACAGAGACCCAGGACACTGTGGCTGGGGTGAATGCAAGACTGTCTTAGCCCTGGTCTACACTACGAGTTTAGGTCGAATTTATCAGCGTTAGATCAGTTGAACCATGCACCCATCCACACGACGAAGCCATTTACTTCGACTTGAAGGGCTCTTAAAATTGATTTCTGCACTCCACCCCCCACGAGGGGATTAGCGCTGAAATCGACCTTGCTGGGTCGAATTTGGGGTAGTGTGGTCGCAATGCAACGGTATTGGCCTCCGGGAGCTATCCCACAGTGCTCCACTCTGGACAGTGCTCTCAACTCAGATGCATTGGCCAGGTACACAGGAAAAGGCCTGCGAACTTTTGAATCTAATTTCCTGTTTGGCCAGTGTGGTGAGCTGCAGGTGAGTGCAGATCTCATCAGCAGAGGATGATGAGACCATGATGGATTCCCAGAATCGAAGAAGAGTTCCAGCATGGACCGAACGTGAGGTATGAGATCTGATCGCTGTATGGGGAGATGAATCCGTGCTATCAGAACTACGGTCCAAAAGATGAAATGACAATACATATGCCAAAGTCTCCAAGGGCATGAAGGACAGAGGCTACAACAGTGCTGAATTAAAATTAAGGAGCTCAGGCAAGCGTACCAAAGAACCAGAGAGGCAAATGGCTGCTCCGGGTCAGAGCCCCAAACATGCCGCTTCTATGATGATCTGCATGCCATTCTAGGGTGTGCAGCCAGCACTAACCCACCCATGTGCTTTGACTCCATCAATGGAGTATCAGAAAAGAGTGATGTGCATTTTCGGGATGAGGAAGATGATGGTCATGATGTTGAAGATAGCGCACAGCAAGCAAGCAGAGAAACCGTTTACCCCGACAGCCAGGAACTGTTTGTCACCCTAGAGCCAGTACCCCACGAACCCACCCAAGGCGTGCTCCCAGACCTTGAAGGTGGAGAAGGGATCTCTGGTGAGTGTACCTCTGTAAATATAATACATGGTTTAAAAGCAAGTGTGTTTAATGATTAATTTGCGGCCAGTACAAAAAATCTGTTAACATGTCTGGGGATGGAGCAATAATCCTCCAGGGACATCTCCATAAAGCTCTCCTGGATGTACTCCCAAAGCCTTTGCAAAAGGTTTCTGGGGAGGGCAGCCTTATTCCGTTCTCCATGGTAGGACACTTTACCATGCCAGGCCAGTAGCATGTAGTTTGGAATCATTGCATTACAAAACATGGCGGCGTATGGTCCCGGTGTTTGCTGGCATTGAAGCAACATCCGTTCTTTATCTCTCTGTGTTATCCTCAGAAGAGTGATATCATTCATGGTCACCTGGTTGAAATAGGGGAATTTTATTAAGGGGGCATTCTGAGGTGGCCGTCCCTGCTGGGCTGTTTGCCTGTGGCTGAACAGAAATCTTCCCCGCTGTTACCCACGTGGTGCGGGGAGGGGGAGCAGCGATCATCCAAGAGAATTGGGGGTGTGTGGGGGGGGTTTGATTAGGTTCACGCTGCACGTTAACCCAAAAACCGCAGCCCCTCCCTTTTCAATTGCCAACCCATTTTAAATGGCCAACCCAATGGCTGTTTGTTATGGGAAATGAGGGGGTTGCTGTTTGAAACCATTCCCACATGTTATGAAGGTTAAAGAAGCCAATAGACTGTGGCTTACCATGGCTGCCTGCAAGCCGAATTCTGTTGCCCGCCGGCCCTGCTTGTGTGATCTCTCACACCAAACTGGCAGACCCTCAAGAGAAGAGGTAAAGTGCGACCTTGGACCGAATGCACATGTGCTATGTAATGTTAGGAGCATTGTTCTCTAAAATGTGTCTTTCTAACTACTACTCTCCCGTTTTTTTCCTCCCGCAGCTGCAAATGTTTTAACGCTCCCCTTTCATCACCTTCCCAGAGGCTAGAGAAGATTAGAAGTACAAAAAAAAGGAATAGTGATGAAATGTTCTCAGAGTTCATGCAGTCCTCCCACACTGAAATAGCCCAGCAGAATGCATGGAGGCAGACAATGTTACAGTCCAGAAAAGCCCAATATGAACGCAAGGACAGGTGGCGTGTAGAAGACCATGAGTGGCGGGTTGAAGAGAGTAAGTGATGGGCTGAAGATAGTAGGTGGCGTCAGCTTGCTGACAGAAGGCAGGAGGCAATGCTGAGGCTACTGGAGGATCAAGCTCCGGCGTATGGTTGAGGTGCAGGAAAGGCAGCATGAGCACAGACCGCCGCTACAGCCCCTGTGTAACCAACAGCCCTCCTCCCCGAGTCCCATAGCCTCCTCGCCCAGACGCCCAAGAACACGGTGGGGGGGCCTCCGTGCACCCAACCACTCCACCCCAGAGGACTGTCCAAGCAACAGAAAGCTGGCATTCAATAAGTTTTAAAGTGCAGTGTGTCCTTGTCCTTCCCTCCTCCCCTCCTCTATAATGCTATGGGGTGGTAGGCCCACCTCATACATGCCATTCCTCCCCTTGTTTATGGCCAGGGCTTGAAAGGGGGTCAAAGGTAGTTGAAATGCTGATGCCAGAAGAATGCTCTCTTGGCTGGAACTGGCCATTTAGAGCTTTCCCCAGTGTAGAGAGCCTGGATCAGGATGAAAATCTCAGCCAAAATCTCAGTTGGGGCTGCCTGAGGTTTCTGAGAGAGTTTTTGCAGGGTATCTAATGAAATGAGCAACAGTACAATAGAAAAGAGCAGCCAGTTAAAGTTTTCAGAGACTAATTCCCATTTGGTTGTTTCAGGCTTTACTTCTCTTGTGTTCACTTCAGCACACTTGGAAATAATAAATGCCAAAGTGGTTGAGTTCCCAGTAGTGCTGCTGCCACTGCTCAGTGCTCTGCCTCCTCTTAGTATATTTTCACAAAGGACCCTAAGCACAGGCAAGATGGTACACTCAGATGCACCCCACAATGGCAATCCCATGGACTCTTGCATGGTTACACTGATTGAAACTTACATATTTCCTAGCATCAGCTGTTGGCTTCAAGGATGCTGAAGGGGTACATCAGCCCAGGCAAACTGGTCTTCATAGGTCAGCTGCTGAGCCACTAGAACAGGGTTTCTCCAGTACTTTCATGAGGTGTACTTCAAATATCATATAAAACATGACTTAATGCAATAGGGAAGAAGGTATCTCAATGTTCCTCCTGTATGTGAGCTACACACTTCTTCACAGTCCCATGCAGTCTCTCCACTGTCCCATTTCCTTGGGGATGGGACACAGCAGATTTATTATGTACTGTGCCAATACTTGTCACAGAGCCTTCAAACTCTCTTGGTACAAAAGGTCTCCCATGATCTGAAACAAGGCTCTCTCTCAAATATCACAGATAAAGTGGTTAGGCAAGAAATGACCTCCTTTGAGGTGCCTTATGAAATTAGGAATGCAAAGGAGTAACGTGAGTAATAGTCTATAACAATCAACAATGTGTAGCAATGTAATACAATCAAGAGGCCAGTAATAGCCACTGCAGTTCTTTGCTATGGTCTGTCTATGACTACCCATTTCAAAGGGGCCAGAGGAGCAGTAGTTCTATGCATAGGGCACGCTGAGCATGCCTTCAATATGATGCTCAATGTCTGAGTGCAGCCCTGGCTTGCAAGCACAACTATGTAGAAGTTCCTTCATCTTCATAATCCCCAAATGTGCTTGATGAGCCACATCGAGGACTGTGTTGCAAAGCTGCTGGGACAAACACCTGGGCTCCTCTGTATAAGGTATGTTGAGTAGCACGTGTCTTCACCAGAAGATAAGAATGAATTTTGTAGAACACAGACAAAGTTCTCCTAAGACTGTATCCATCCAACCCACTTGTACAGCACTTATTGCTTTGCACAGTTCAGCATCTTGAAGAGTGGAATCAGCGGTCCACTCTAAGTAAACTGGCATATCTTTCAGTAAAAAGCATGCCGTGTACTCTGCTGTTTCTGCACACAAGGGTGCCAGCCCAGAAGCATTTCTTGAAAGAGCACTGGCAAATAAATCATGTCTTCCTTTGATATGAATCCAATTAAAGTTTGCTGTAACAGAATAAGCCTCTGCTGTAGCCTCACACTCAGCAGATTACTGGCCTTATGACAGAGGCTCAGAATAGGTAAACGATCAGTTTCTAAGGTAAAAGTTCTTTTTACTATGTAGACTTTGAAGCGCACAGTAGCAAAAACCATTGCCAAGAACTCTAGCTCAATCTGGGAATATTTTGCTATCATTGAGGTGAGAGTATGGGACACATATATAACCGGCTGTCCCTCCTGGAGCAGAACTGCGTTCAGACCCCATTGTGTGCATCAGTTTGAATCACTCCAGGCTTCCTTGGATCAAAATAAGAACAGGGGTTGGATCCAACAGAGGGCTTGATGCAGGATTTCAAAACCCTGCTTTGCCTCCTTAGTCCAAACCAACTGCCCCTGGCCCTGGGTTAAATCCCATAGTGGCTTGGCAAGGGTACTAAAATGGGGCAGAGCATGGTGTCAGGCAAGAGTTAAAATTTAGCTAACAGCTAAGACAGGAACCACAGATCAAGCAGGAATGCTTTAGAGGCCCAAGGACAGTGGCTTCTGTCAATACCTGATAACTTAGATGTTCAAATGTCTATCCAGTAAATCTGCTTATCAGTAAGAACGGACAATGCTGACCACCCCTAGGGCCCCCGGATATCTGTAAGCACTCATCCCTACCCACCCCCTCCACCTCTCCCACCCTCAAGGTAGCCAATAGCTCGTGTTTGGCTAAAGCCTCTTCCAAAAGGGCAGCCAGTCTTGATTTGAAGACATCAAGAGACGGAGACTCCACCACTTCCCTTGGTAGCTTGTTCCAATGATTAATGGCCCTTCCTGTTAAACACTTGCATCTTATTTATAATTTGTATTTCTCTGGCTGCAGCTTCCAGCCATTGGCTCTTCTTATGCAGTTCTCCACTAGATTAGAGTCCTTTCGCACGTGGTATTTTCAGCCTGGGAAGGTATTTACACACTGTGATCAAGTCATCTACTGAGCTTCTTATTGATAAACTAAACAGAGTGAGCTCTTTGCGCTGGAGTAGCTGAAATGCTGGCGCTACACTGACATTGCAATAGTGCTGGGCAGCTCAGAGCAGGATGCAGTGGTGTTGAGCATAGCTCCCAGCAACTGCCATCACAATAGTGTTGGCATCACTTGTGACTGGGTCAAGCACTTTTGTGTGGGGACACCAGGTGTGTTATAAGCAATTGGCAGGTACCTGCAACAGCAAATTTCTCTGGTGTGCATAGGGTTAAGGAGGTGGGGCTGCAACTTGGACTTTGGGCCAAGGAGAGGAGACCGCCTTTTTCAGTCTTCCAAAGAGCAACAGAGTAGGACTGCTGCACATTTTGCATATGGTACTACAGAATAACGAAAGCTGAATGTGTGGGGCACATTGTCCATGGGGTATGTAGGGCATTGACCTCTGTAAAGTCTGTATGTACAGGGTGAAAACAGTGTGGAGAGGGGATGTGAGGAGATGTGGACCATCAGGAAGCCAGGCAGGAAGAGGGGCGAGGTAGGATTCAAGCAGAAGGTCTGTAGAGAAGTGGGGGGAGAGAGAGAGAGAGGCAGCAGCTTCCTGTATAATTAGAATTGTTCAGAAAATGGATTTTTTTCCCTGTGAATTTTTAATTTTCAGCAATGCCTCATGGGAACTGTGGCTCAGACACCTCCTGTGCTCATTCTCCTCTATGGGGAGGGCTCCCTGACTGGACTACTTCTCCCATGATGCACCATGGTCTCCCCTCTTGGTAAGAGCCCCTGGTTGTGCATCACAGGAGATGTAGTCCAATCAGGGGGACCGGCCCATAAAGGAGAATGGGGCCACGCAGCACCCAAACTACCACCCACATATGGCACCACAGTGGCATTTCTGAATTGAAACTTTTGGGGTTTGTTTGTTGACAAAATGTCAAAATTTTCTGCCAAAAGCACAAATTTCTGGTGAAAAATTTTGTTTAATTGAAAACTCAATTTTCTGTCCAAAACAGCTTAAATGGAAAATTTTCCACCAGCCCTCAGGCTAATGCTGTTTTCCTTATTGTAATAAAGTTCCTTGTTCAGAGGTAATAGCAAGTGACTCGTTGTATGATTCTTTACCAGTGTTATAGATTGGAAGCTGAAACACAACACGGCTAGGTCAATGCTGCAAGTGAAGGTGTGACTGTAGCACAGGCAGGCACATGCTAACATGGGCAACAATAGGAGTGATGTCATGGCAGCACAGGCTTCACTGTGCGGTAGCCACCTGAGTCCAGGTTTGCTTGGGACCTTGGGTATGTACCTCGGTGGCTAGCCCATGCTATCATTACATATGCTAGCTAGATTAATGCTAGCCCAGCTATGCCCACCTGTGTTACAAGCACTGCCTTGTAGCATAGAAATACCCCGAGAGAGCCATTCGAGCAGGAGCAGCAAGTTGCTGATAAGGTTTGTTCCTGAGTTCTGACTCAGTGATGCACCTGAACCTTTGGGTGCATCTCTAGATTCTCTGATCTTCTGCAATCACTAACCAGAACCAATAAGCTGCATGTAATTTATCCATTCTCCTTTAAAAGCAGCAGCACAGATTAAATCCTTGTCCATTTTTAAGACCACAGCCTGGTTTCTTATCAGCTAAGGTGACCACTGTGCAAAGTGCTGCTAAGGACATCCCTCCCATGGGTCACTGAGAGGCAGACAGTCAGAGGACCATTCCCATCAGCCTGGTCTTGGGAGCAGAAGATAATGGGGACTTTCTGGATCTTCTGAAGAGCCAGGCTCATGGAGATTTATGTTACTAGCTTTTGCCTCCTGGAATTTGGGCTTTAAAAGTTTCAAACAGCTGTGGTAATATACAGGAGAAAAAGAGTGAGCTAGGGAGAAACAAAAAAGAGGCTTTTAATGGCACTGTCATTCTAAACCCAGCGCTGTCAATTTCATGTTTTGGTAACCTTAAAAGATGAGCCATGTCCAACAAAGCCTTTAGCTCTGACATCACGCTGACCATCCAGCCTTGATCCCAAGCTCAGTTTCTGCATGAGCCATTGCAATCAGCTCCATCTCGAGATATTTCTCTCCTGCCTCTTTCTCTCTCATCTCTTGCCCATCCCCCAGGCATGTACCAGCATGATATTACCTCTCTGAAACCAGGGGAGAAATGAAGGGAGAGCAACAGAACATGTACATCACAAGGAAGTGGTTTTCCTCGTGACAATGACCACATGAAAGCACTCAGCATTTACTCTCATGGGACCTCTTTGCAGTTTGGATTGTGGGAGAGTAAAAGCAGTTAAAAATATTGTAGCTGATGAAGAAACAGGCAAATGCTGAAATGCCAGCTGGTGTTTGCAGCTTGTAAGCTATTGGGGAGCCTCAAATGGCTGATATATCCTATGCAGTGTTTATTGGTTGTTCTCAAGGCCCTGTGTCCAATGTGGTATGTTTGATCTACAATATGCAGCATGGACCACAGACCTATGCAGCAGAGAACCCCCAAGCTTTCTACCCACAGCTGACCCCTGTATAGTCCAACTAATACAGTCTGGCTTATGCTGATTTAGTTTGATAAATAATTTAATTTGTTTTACAATTCCTCCCCATTCTATTCCCCTGCCTCCCACTGCAGGTGTTGAGTAGCTGTACAATGGAAGTTGTCATGCAGAAGCTGGAGGTTTCAAGAGCTAAGTAGGGGAAAAATTAGAACATTAGTGGCATCCAGAAAGTGACCATGGGAGGTCACTGAGATTTCCACACTCCAGAGGCCTGTGAGAACCTTGTTATGCAGATCCAGTATATTTGAAAAGAATTTAGTTATTACTGCAGTGGATGCTATAGAAAACATGTAGGTAGATAGATGGAGGTGGATGGATGGATGAATAGATGCACAAATGGATGAATAGAGAGACATTTATTCCTTAGCTCAATATTAACAATTTTCTTTCTATGTCTGGAATTTCTTTCTCTTTTTAGAGCATTTCAGAAAGGAAGTGGGAGGAATAGACAGAGGGGCCAAGAAGAGCACCTGACAGCAGATCTCCCACTGGCACAGAGACCAGAAGAGGATGGCATCTTTTGTTGAAGCAGGACCTCTCTTCTCCTTCGGCAGCACCACACTGGCCACATTAACTTAATAACCAGCTTTTTAGCAGATCTTAGTGAATGGGAAGAAATATCCTTGTTGTCATGGTGACAAAAAGGGGACCCTCTGAAAAAGAGTATGGAACGAAGAGAAGAAGAATGGTTACTATGCAATACAATGAGACACTCCCTTCAGACACTGGAATCGCAAAGGCCACAGCATGGAATAGAATGAAGCCAAACCTTTGGATGCAGAAAAGAGTGTTGGTTCTTGACCCTTCCAGGGGGACAAAGAGAGAGAATAGAACTATCTTTCTGAAAGCTCCTACTTGAAATCTGTTGTGTGATGCCTGCCATAGAAAAAGAGGCCCAATACCTGGGAGAAGTATGTGTAGTCCCCTGTGTTAGACAGCTGAACTTCACTAGCTTGCATTAATGATTGGGAGACCTATTCCCAGTTAATGAATTCTGAAAATCAGCAAGTGAGTGAACAAACCCAAAACAAGCCAGGAACATGCATCACCAACAGTACTTTGTTCATGTATTTTGACAACTCTAGTTTTGCTTTAATTATTTATAAGACCTCATAATGCACTGGAGTTGATTTTCGCAAAATAACGAAGCCTTAGTAATACAGCTTCTGTGCTCATATCTGCAGGGAAGTGGAGAGAGATAGCAGCTCTCTGATCTGAGTCAGAAAGTGAAATACAAGTTGGAGTTGCGTTCTGCTGTGGCAAAAGTTTTCAAAGGTTGCAGCAGAGAAGAGGGACGGGCCAGGGGAACTCGGCACCCTAGAAGTTAAAAGTGAAGCTGGTCCAAAAATTTCCGACAGAGTAGTTTTCCCTCCAGAAAATGTAAAATTCAGCAAATTGAAATGTTCCATGGGAACGTATCAATGTTGTGAAATTATTGATAGATAAGGTAATAAAGCTAAGGTCAAAACATTTTGTTCTGAAAAGGTCAAAATGTTGTGTTTTGATTATTTTTATGCTGTAATACAAGTCAAAACAATAAGGTGTAAACAGATTATTTCCAAATATTTCATTTTGTGAAAAATTCTGAGCTTTCTAATTTTCAGCCCAAATTGGATGAACCAAAATTTGAAATCTCGGAATTTCCCATGTGATGGAAAATCTGTTTTCAGCCAGTTTTAATTAAAAGGCTCCTGCCACTTTAAATCCAGTTGTACAGCATCCAAAGTGTTTCAAAGGAGTGGGAGAGCTGTTTAAACTGCATAATTATTATCAGCCTTAGTAACCCTCCCTGTGGTGAAGGCACATGCAACAGGGGCTCAATAGCACACAGGCTGCTAACCCAGCTCCAGGCACTGGCTCAGGGTGGGGGGCTGATGGAGTCTGAAACAGCATCACTCCCTCTGGCCTGCTTCACTGGAGGCAAGCAAGCCCAGGGAGGTTGCCCCAGTGGAGTCTGCTGTCACTGTCCCTTCCCTTCTGCCACCTGTGCTCCTCACTCCATGTCCCATGCAGGTTGCTACGCACTGGCATGAAGCAGGTTCCTAAGGCCATACCCCTTAACAATCCTATGGATCTCAGGGATCTGTGAAGACGGGACCCCTCTCCACCTGGCAAAGGCAGGAGCCCTCACCAAGGGACAGCTGCAGCGCCACTGTCCCCTTCTTCCCCATGGCAGCATGGCATCTGCCAGAATCATGCTGCCTTTGGCTGAGCCAAGAGGGGACCCAAAGGGAGGCAATACATCTCTGCACTGTGCTGCCTCCTGCTCAGATTTCCATTTGGCACCATGGAAAACAGCAGCACCCCAACTATGGTGCATCTGGGCTCTGGCCCCATTCCCAAATACCCACAGGGTAATACTCATGCTGAATCCAGCGCAGTGTCAGACATGGATGTCTTTCCACCTGGCTCTGGGATGAACCCATCTTTGGAGGGCTCTTTCTGCTCATGGACCTGTCTGGCATGTTGGTCACAACGGTGCATGAGGACCACTGTAGCTGTGGGTCCTACTGAAGTCAAAGGAAAAAGTGCCTGCTTACCCCAGGGCTGAGTTTGCCACAGGGTCCCTCATCTACCAAAGCGTGGGTACTGCAGGTTCCAGTCTATTGCCGGAGGTTCTTCTCCTTCACACAGGCTAGACACACACTTATTGACAGCAAAAATCCCATTCTCACAGGCCAATGGTAAGAGAATGCAAAACCACAGCCAGTTTATATATGTAACCCACCCACCCCCACAGCAATATAATTATTCTTTTTAATCAAGTCTATTCAAACCATTTATTACTTTATTCTTCCATTTCAATAGTGGAATGATTAAGATGAAATCTTAAAGGAATTCTTCACAACGTCTCTTATCGCAAGAGGCAGTCTCTGTCTGCTCCGTCCTGCAAATTCCCAGCGTTTAAATATTCACTATATCAAAAAACTCCATTTCAGTCTGCAAAAAACAATTCAGAGACTATGGAGAAGAAATAGAAAGAGTCCCATTACTGCCTGCAAACAAATTCAAAAAACAAAACCCACAGTCCTAGCATGCATAACTAGTGGCAAATTTAGCTACTGCTACAGAACATCAGCTTTATGGCAGGAGCAGTCCTGTGGCATATGAAAATCATTTTGAAGACTCCTTTATTTCGATGTACACTATACATTATATAAGAGCCATGCATTTTTAAACTCACAATTTGTTGTCGTTTTGTTTTTCGATGCAACATATATTGGTAAAAACAAAACTGCATCTACACCCTGTCCGGGACACATTTGTCAAGGTTCTCAGAGCCCATAACAGAATAATAAAAAGGTGGAAAGTAGTGAGCTATGAATAAAGTCTGAATCCTCTTCAGCATAGACAGCACCTCAGCTATAGATCCACTGGAAGCTGTTGCAGTACAATGAGGAGAAACTCTGTATGTGCAGTGGGATAACTAGAGGCCACAGTGCTGGTTTCACTGGGACTGTCCTGGCTGTTCATATGAGGTTGTGGTGTCTCACGGACATGTCTCAGGTCCCCTGAAATGCCTCGATTTCTCAATTCCTCCATTAACAACATTGGATTTTATTAACAATAAAAAACCATGTGTTTGGGACATCTTGCTGTAACTCTTGGGTCACTCCCATGAGGTAGTGAGCATGGATTTCGTGCCAGCCATTGTTCAAGGCCAAAGCTTATCATAAGTTATCAGGTGGCAACATTGCTATAGCTGAGTCAATGGCCCACTCTAGTCAGTGCAAACCCCTGTTTTAGCTTCTGGGTGGTCAGAGGTCCATGGCAGTACCAATGTCCCTTGCTTTACAGTCACCAGAACCATAGAGAGGAGGAAAGTGAATGTCAGAAGGATATGCAAGAAGAGGGAGATCTCTGCCTTGCTTTGATGGCCCTACTGCTCCATTTTCCCAGCCCAAATGGAGCAGATCCAAAGAAGTAGATGGAACATGGAGTGCTGGAGTATTTAGTGACCCTGACCATGTTGCCACAACAGTGCCCCAGTTTTTGATTTTGAAAATATGGTACCTTAAGCATAACCCTCAACAATATTAAAGTAGGGGGAGAATGTCTGTCTAGGAATATTTCCATCAAACTGGAAGAGTATATTGATTGGGGTTCTGCAGGGACCTGTCTGGGTCTGGTTCTATTCAATATCTTCATAAATTATTTGGATCATGGCATAGAGAGTCCACTTATAAAGTTTGCGTATGATACCAAGCTGGGAGGAGTTGCAAGAGCTTTGGAGGACAGGATTAGAATTCAAAATGATCTGGGCAAACTGGAGAAATGGTCTGAAAAAAATAGGATGACATTCAATAATCAATTGCACAGATACAAAAAGGGAAATGACTGCAGAGAAGGATTTGGGGTTTATAGTGGATCACAAATGAAATATGAGTCAACAATGTAACACTGTTGCAAAAAAAGCAACATCATTCTGGGATTAATTAGCAGAAGTGTTGTAAGCAAGACATGAGAAGTCATTCTTCCACTCCACTTAGCAACGATAAATGTGTCCAGTTCTGGGCACAGCACTTTGGGAAAAGCATGGACAAATTGGAGAAAATCCAGAGGACAGCAAAAAAATAGAAAAGAATAAAGTTCTAGAAATATGACCTATGAGGAAAGGATGAAAAAGTTGGGTTTGTTTAGTCTGGAGAAGAGAAGACTGAGGGGGGACATGAGAACAGTCTTCAAATATGTAAAAGGTTGTTATAAAGAGGAGGGTGATAAATTGTTTTCCTTATCCACCAAGGATAGGACAAGAACTAATGGGTTTAAATTGCAGCAAGGGAGATTTAGGTTAGACATTAGGGTCCACGGTCTGCCTAACTCTGTGCTCTCGGGCCCAGTCCCTAGTGCATGCAGAGTAGCCGGAGGAGTCCATATTCAATTTCCCCTGAATGCTGCAGTATCAAAACCTTGATTTTCTCCAGGTTTCCCTGTCACCTGCACTGTTGTAGGGGGCAGCAGCCCACAGACACTTTTCTCCATGTCACTCAAGTGCAGTGCAGGTAAACTTTGGGGGCTGAAACCTACCCATTAAGGCATGACCCACTGCATAGTGCAGAACCTCCATACTCACCAGTCCTGTCCATCAGTAGAAAGTAGTCTGTCTGCTAGCAGAATTGCTTTGCCTTTTGTGCAAATTGATCTTGGGCAAGACCCTCAGCTGATGTAAACTTACATAGATCTCCGTCTCCGTCTCCGACTCAAAGAATACTTTCAAGATAACACTGAACATCACACAGATACACAGATACCCTCCCACCAACAGCACAAGAAGAAGAACTCCACATGGACTCCTCCTGAGGGTCGAAATGACAGTCTGGACCTATACATAGAATGCTTCCGCCGACGTGCACAGGCAGAAATTGTGAAAAAACAACGCCGCCGGCCTCATAACTTAAGTCGTGCAGAACGCAATGCCGTCCACAGCCTCAGAAACAACCCTGACATTATAATCAAAGAGGCTGATAAAGGAGGTGGTGTTGTCATCATGAACAGATCTGACTACCAAAAGGAGGCTGCCAGACAACTCTCCAATACCAAATTCTACAGGCCACTCTCCTCAGATCCCACTGAGGAATACACTAAGAAACTGCACCATCTACTCAGGACATTCCCTACACTAACACAGGAACAAATCAACATACCCTTAGAGCCCCGACCGGGGTTATTCTACCTAGTACCCAAGATCCACAAACCTGGGAATCCTGGACGCCCCATCATCTCGGGCATTGGCACTCTCACTGAAGAACTGTCTGGATATGTGGACTCTCTACTCAGACCCTATGCCCCCAGCACTCCCAGCTATCTCCGTGACACCACTGATTTCCTGAGAAAACTACAATGCATTGGTAATCTTCCAGAACACACCATCCAGAACACAATCTTCCAGAACACAAAGCTAATGTAGTGCCCATCTTTAAAAAAGGGAAGAAGGAAGATCCGGGGAACTACAGGCCAGTCAGTCTCACCTCAGTCTCTGGAAAAATCATGGAACAGGTCCTCAAGGAATCAATTCTGAACCACTTAAAGGAGGGGAAAGTGATCAGGAACAGTCAGCATGGATTCACCAAGGGCAAGTCATGCCTGACTAACCTAATTGCCTTCTATGATGAGATAACTGGCTCTGTGGATGAGGGGAAAGCAGTGGATGTGCTATTTCTTGACTTTAGCAAAGCTTTTGATACAGTCTCCCACAGTGTTCTTGCCAGCAAGTTAAGGAAGTATGGGCTGGATGAATGGACGGTAAGGTGGATAGAAAACTGGCTAGATGGTCGTGCTCAACGGGTAGTGATCAATGGCTCCATGTCTAGTTGGCAGCCGGTATCAAGTGGAGTGCCCCAAGGGTCGGTGCTGGGGCCGGTTTTGTTCAATATCTTCATTAACGATCTGGAGGATGGTGTGGACTGCACCCTTAGCAAGTTTGCAGACGACACTAAACTGGGAGGAGTGGTTGATATGCTGGAGGGTAGGGACAGGATACAGAGGGACCTAGACAAATTAGAGGATTGGGCCAAAAGAAATCTGATGAGGTTCAACAAGGACAAGTGCAGAGTCCTGCACTTAGGACGGAAGAATCCCATGCACTGCTACAGACTAGGGACCGAATGGCTGGGCAGCAGTTCTGCAGAAAAGGACCTAGGGGTTACGGTGGACGAAAAGCTGAATATGAGTCAACAGTGTGCCCTTGTTGCCAAGAAGGCTAACGGCATTTTGGGCTGTATAAGTAGGGGCATTTCCAGCAGATCGAGGGACGTGATTATTCCCCTCTATTTGGCACTGGTGAGGCCTCATTTGGAGTACTGTGTCCAGTTTTGGGCCCCACGCTACAAGAAGGATGTGGATAAATTGGAAAGAGTCCAACGGAGGGCAACAAAAATGATTAGGGGGCTGGAGCACATGACTTATGAGGAGAGGCTGAGGGAACTGGGATTGTTTAGCCTGCAGAAGAGAAGAATGAGGGGGGATTTGATAGCTGCTTTCAACTACCTAAAAGGGGGTTCCAAAGAGGATGGATCGAGACTGTTCTCAGTGGTAGAAGATGACAGAACAAGGAGTAATGGTCTCAAGTTGCAGAGGGGGAGGTTTAGGTTGGCTATTAGGAAAAACTTTTTCACTAGTAGGGTGGTGAAGCACTGGAATGGGTTACCTAGGGAGGTGGTGGAATCTCCTTCCTTAGAGGTTTTTAAGGTCAGGCTTGAGAAAGCCCTGGCTGGGATGATCTAATTGGGTTTGGTCCTGCTTTGAGCAGGGGGTTGGACTAGATGACCTCCTGAGGTCCCTTCCAACCCTGAGATTTTATGATTCTATGATTCTATGATCCTAGCCACCATGGATGTAGAGGCTCTCTACACTAACATCCCACACACAGATGGAATACAAGCTGTCAGGAACAGTATCCCTGATGATGCCACAGCACAACTGGTTGCTGAACTCTGTGATTTTATCCTCACACACAATTATTTCAAATTTGGTGACAATATATACCTCCAGACCAGTGGCACCGCTATGGGCACCCGCATGGCCCCACAATATGCCGACATTTTTATGGCCGACCTGGAACAACGCTTCCTCAGCTCTCGTCCACTCACCCCCCTTCTCTATCTACGCTACATCGATGACATCTTCATCATCTGGACCCATGGGAAAGAAACTCTGGAAGAATTCCACCACGACTTCAACAGCTTCCACCCCACCATCAACCTCAGCCTGGACCAGTCTACACGGGAAGTCCACTTCCTAGACACCACAGTGCAAGTAAGCAATGGTCACATTAACACCACCCTTTACCAAAAACCCACCGACCGCTATGCCTACCTACATGGCTCCAGCTTCCATCCCGGACACACCACACAATCCATTGTCTACAGCCAAGCGCTGAGGTACAACCGTATTTGGTCCAACCCCTCAGACAGAGATCAACACCTACAAGATCTTCACCAAGCACTCTCAAAACTACGATACCCTCATGAGGAAATAAGGAAACAGATCAACAGGGCCAGACGTGTACCCAGAAGCCTCTTGCTGCAAGACAAGCTGAAGAAAGAAACCAACAGAACTCCTCTGGCCATCACTTACAGTCCTCAGCTAAAACCTCTCCAACGGATCATCAGTGATCTACAACCCATCCTGAACAATGATCCCTCACTTTCACAGGCCTTGGGAGGCAGGCCAGTCCTCGCCCACAGACAGCTCGCCAACCTGAAGCATGTTCTCACCAGCAACTACACACCGCACCATAATAACTCTAACTCAGGAACCAATCCATGCAACAAACCTCGATGCCAACTTTGCCCACATATCTACACCAGGGACACCATCACAGGACCTAACCAGATCACCCACACCATCACCGGTTCATTCACCTGCACATTCACCAATGTAATATACGCCATAATGTGTCAGCGATGCCCCTCTGCTATGTACATCGGCCAAACTGGACAGTCCTTACGTAAAAGGATAAATGGATACAAATCAGATATAAGGAATGGCAATATACAAAAGCCTGTAGGAGACCACTTCAATCTGCCTGGCCACACAATAGCAGATTTACAGGTAGCCATCCTGCAGCAAAAAAACTTCAGGACCAGACTCCAAAGAGAAACAATCGAGCTTCAGTTCATTTGCAAATTTGACACCAACTCAGGTTTAAACAAAGATTATGAATGGCTAGCCAACTACAAAAGCAGTTTCTCCTCCCTTGGTATTCACACCTCAGCTGCTAGAAGAGGGCCTCACCCTCCCTGACTGAGCTAACCTCATTATCTCTAGTCTAAGTTTTCCCTACACATTTATATCTGCCCCTGGACATTTCCACTGCTTGCATCCGAAGAAGTGGGTATTCACCCACGAAAGCTTATGCTCCAATACCTCTGTTAGTCTATAAGGTGCCACAGGACCCTTTGTCGCTTTTACATAGATCTAGTGATTTCAGTGGACTTACATTGGCTTACAGCTGTGAAGGATCTGGCCGCTTGGGTGTTATCCTGGAGACCCCTGGCCAACATTTTCAAAAGTGACCAGTGATTTTGATCCCTCTTGTTTGGCATTCCTTCTGTACACATACCACCCACTCATATATTGGAAGTTCACTGCTCAGCCTATCGGCACAACTAATGAGGCACACATGAATCATGGCAGTATGTGCTACTCCCAGAATAGAAGAGAAATAGATTATCTTTGATATATCATAGCCATTTCTCTTTTAGAATGATGAGCATGCTGGTCATGGTTTTCCATAGAAAAGGTTGATTTGAATTTTGCAGTTAAAATAGATATTCAGCATCATTGCTATGTATAACAAATACAGCATATAACGTAAGAATGGCCATACTAGGTCAAACCAATGGCCCATCTAGCCCAGTATCCTGTCTTCTGACAGTGGCCATTGCCAGAAGCTTCAGAGGGGATGAACAGAAAAGGGAAATTATCAAATGATCCAGTCCCTGTCAGTCAGGCCCAACTTCTGGCACTCAGAGATTTAGGGACACCCAGAGCATAGGGTTGCGTCCCTGATCATCTTGGCTAATAACCATTGATGGACCTATTCTCCATGAACTGATTAAATTTTTTTTTGGAACCCAGTTATATTTTTGGTCTCCACAACATCCCTTGACTATGAGTTCCACAGGTTAACTGTGTGTTGTGTGAAGTAGTACTTCCTTATGTTTGTTTAAAAACTGCTGCCTATTAATTTCATTGAGTGACTCCTCGTTCTTGTGTCATGTGAAGGGGTAAATAACACTTCCCTGTTCACTTTCTCCACACTATTCATGATTTTATAGATTTTCTATCATATCCCCCCTTAGTCGTCTCTTTCCCAAGCTGAAAAGTCCCAGGTTCTTTAATTTCTCCTCAAATGGATGCTGTTCCATAGCCATAATCATTTTTGTTGCCCTTCTCTGTACCTTTTCCAATTCCAATATATCTTTTTAAGATGGGGTGACCAGAACTGCATGCAGTATTCAAGGTGTGAGTGTACCATGGATTTATGTAATGGCATTATGATATTTTCTGTTTTATTATCTGTTCCTTTCCGAATTGTTCCTAACATTCTGTTAGCTGTTCATTGAGCAGATGTTTTCAGAGAACTGTCCACAATGACTTCAAGATCTTTCTTGAGTGGTAACAGCTAATTTAGACCCCATTATTTGGATGTATAGTTGGGATTATGTTTTCCAATGTGCATTGTTGTTGTTTGTTGGCGTCCGTTAGTCTCGAGAGACAATGGATATGCGCCCATGGGGAATGTTTAGTTGATGGTTGTGCAGTGTCTGTTGTGGCTGTGGAGCCCCACACGAGAGTGGCAGTCTCGATTGCATTTGCTGCATTTGAAGGCGGTGTCAGCTGTGGGTTGGAGCCACTGCTTCCTTTTTCGTTGAACCCGCTTTTCCTCGGCAAGCTGCCGCAGCTTGTCTTCACCAGTTTTCAATCCAGTGGTCAGAGCATGTCTCCATCTGCATCTGTCCTGGGCGAGCTCTTCCCAGCTGTTGATGTCGATTTGAACAGTCTTCATGTCCCTCTTACAAACATCCTTGAAGTGAAGGTGGGGCCGTCCTGTAGCTCTGTTTCCGGAGGCAAGTTCGGCATACAACAGGTCTTTGGGGATCCGTCCATCTGCCATGCGACTTAGATGGCCAAGCCATCTGAGGCGGCATTGGCGGAGGAGAGTGAACATGCTGGAGATCTTGGCATGTTCCAGCACCTCGTTGTTCGTTATTCGATCACTCCAAGTGATCCCGAGTATGCGACGGAGGCAGCGCATGTGGAAGGTCTTCAGTCTCTTTTCTTGTGAAGCGTAGAGGGTCCAAGTTTCGCTGGCGTAGAGAAGAGTGTTTAACACGTGCACGGTACACAGAGACCTTTGTGTTGATGGTCAGCATGTTGTTGTTCCATACTCTCTGTGACAATCTGGCCAAAATTGTGAAGGCCTTGCCAATTCTATGGTTGATCTCAGGGTCCAGTAAGAGGTTGTCCATGATGGTAGATCCAAGGTAGGTGAACTGACTGACCACCTCTAGCACATAGTCATTGATGGCAATGCTTGGATGTTCTGCATCCTGGGCCATAACTTTGGTCTTCTGAAGACTGATTGTCAACCCGAACTCTTCGCAAGCTCTGGAAAAGCGGTCAATCAGATGCTGGAGATCAGTTTCTGTGTGGGTGGCCAGGGCAGCGTCGTCTGCAAACAGCATGTCTCTGATTGTTGCCTCCCGAACCTTGCTTTTGGCCTTTAGTCGAGCCAGATTGAAAAGTCTCCCGTCAGACCAGGCGTGGAGATAGACTCCCTCTGTGGAATTTCCAAAGGCACATTTCAGCAATGCTGCAAAGAAGATGCCGAAGAGTGTGGGAGCAAGAATGCAGCCTTGTTTTACTCCACTGTGGATGTCGAAGGCATCGGAGGACGATGCATTACTTTGCACTTATCAACATTGAATTTCATCTGCCATTTTGTTGCCCAGTCACCCAGTTTTGTGAGATCGCTTTGTAACTTTTTGCAGTCTGTTTTAGGTTTAACTATCTTGAGTAATTTAGTATCGTCTGCAAACTTTGCCACTTAACTGTTCACTTCCTTTTCCAGATCATTTATGAGTATGTTGAACAGCACTGGTCCCAGTGCAAATCACTGGGGGACACCATTATTTATCTCTTTCCATTGTGAAAAGTGACCATTTATTCCTACTATTTGTTTCCTATCTTTTATCCAGTTACCAATCCATGAGAGGACCTTCCCTCTTATCCCATGACAATAATTATTTTACTTAAGATCCTTTGGTGTGGGACCTTGTCAAAGGCTTTCTGAAAGTCCAAGTATGCTATATCCACTGGATCACCCTTGTCCACTTGTTTGTTGATCCCTCAAAGAATTCTAAACGATTGGTGAGGCATAATTTCTCTTTACAAAAGCTGTGTTGACTTTTCCCCAACATATATTCATCTATGTGTCTAACATTTCTTTTCTTTACTACATTTTCAACCAATTTGCTGGTACTAAAGTTAGGCTTACCAGCCTGTACTTGCCAGGATTGCCTCTGGAGTCTTTTTAAAAAGTCTGTATTACATTAGCTATCTTCCAGTCATCTGGTACAGAGATACCAAGTATCAGAGGGGTAGCCGTGTTAGTCTGTATCCACAAAAACAACGAGGAGTCCGGTGACACCTTAAAGACTAGCAGATTTATTTGGGCATAAGCTTTCATGGGTAAAAAACCCACTTCAGATGCATCTAAAGATTCTTCCATGCATCTGAAGAAGTGGGGTTTTTACCCACGAAAGCTTATGCCCAAATAAATCTGTTAGTCTTTAAGGTGCCACCAGACTCCTCGTTGCTTTTCTGGTACAGAGGCTGATTTAAGCAATAGGTTACACACCAGAGTTAGTTGTTCTGCAATTTCATATTTCAGTTCCTTCAGAACTCTTAGGTGAATACCATCTGGGGCTGGTGACTTATTACTCTTTAATTTATCAATTTGTTGCAAAACCTTCTCTAATGTCACCTCAATTTGGGACAGTTCCTCAGATTTGTCACCTAAAAAGAATGGCTCAAGTGTGGGAGTCTCCCTCACACCCTTAGCTGTGAAGACCAATTCAAATAATTCATTTAGCTTTTCTGCAACAGCCTTGTCTTCCCTGAATGCTCCTTTAGCGTCTCCTCAAATTTAGAGCACTTATACTTTGAGCACAGGATGGATTATCTGCGAAAGTAAGTCTGTTAATTAGTTTCATGGTTAAAAATCATTTTAAAATGGGTCCTTTAAGAAATTTGGTATCCTGAGTCAGACCCTTTTTTTTCTCTGTTCTCAATGATTTTCATAACAGAATATCACAGACTCTTCCCACATAATTAAAACTCACTGAAGTCTTGCGCATTCAGGGCCAGCCCACAACATTTTGTCACCTGAGGTGGGGAGCTCAAATGACACCCCCATGCCCCCTCGCTGTGGCAAAAACTTTGAAAGGTCTTAATTCTGCCTTCTTCCTGTTCTATTCCTCTAGTGGTACTGCTCTGCTACCTACCCCAATAAAGGAGAGCTAACAACTTAAAATGCCTTGGTCAAAAATTTTAAGTAACACTTAACTTTCAAACTCCTGAACAGCAAATGTAACTTTTCTTGTCTGCATAGTAAACACTGGCATTTTTATCTGTTTGCATATCAAAGTGGTGCTTTCCGTGCCTTCTTGGTTGCAAAGATTTGAACTGCTTCCTGAAGGTCCACAGTCTGGGCCAGCTCATGCTCTATTGAGACGGTTGCAAGGCCGACCAGCCTTTCCTGTGTCATTGTGGAGCATAGATGTGTTTCTATTAACTTCAGATTGGAGAAGCTGCCGTCTCCACTGGCAACTGTTACAGGAAGTGTTAGAAGTATGCGCAGAGCAACAAAAGCATTTAGAAAGAGGGTGGTCATCTTATTTGTGCACATATATTCCAGAACAGCCTTTGGAGTTGATCCTGCTGAAATGTGTCTTGAAAGGGCTTTCAGTTCATCACCTAAATCACTCGCATCAATATTGCGCATGTCATCATGTGTCAACACTGTCTCTAGTGCCCTGCATTGCTGGTGTAGGTCTTCATTGCTGGTGAGGAGTTTTGGAATATCATACAACACCCCAAATATACTGCTGTGTTCCTTGAGCTGCATGAAACGTTCTTCAGCTGACTGTATTGCACAATCTAGCACCTGGTTAAATAATTCAACTTTGAATTGGTGTTTGGGGTCTCTTATGGGATTATCCTGTGCCTCGTAATAAAAATGTCTTCTTCTTCGGTGACTCTTGTATTCTTGAATGGGTGAGAAAATAGCTTCAGTGTGAAGTTCCTCTGTCAACTTCTGTGCACTCTTCAGAATGTTTTGAAATCCCTCATCTGACCGGTAAGACTGTAGGTATGACTTTGCTTTGTCCAGTTGTTCCATTGCTCCAGATATATCAAGGTCAAAACCTTGGAGTCTCTTGCTTACAACATTTATTTCAAACAGTATGTCATGCCACAACACTAAGCCACACAGAAATTTGAAGTTATGTATGTTTCTGGTGATTCCATTTCCCTCTGCCACTGTTCTCTCATGAACAGTTCCTGTCACAGCATTATCCTCCATAATGGCAACTATTGCATCATCTATCTTCCCAATTTGGTGTTTGATAGGCTTTATCACCGCCACACAACTTTCCCATCGTGTGGCTCTCAGTGGTTTCAGTGTCAGAGAGGATGTTCCCAGATGTTGCTTCAAAATTTGCCATCGATGAGTTGATGCAGAGAAAAATACATAGATGCTTTGAATTACATTAAAAAATTCAGCAGCCTCACTAGACGCTGATGCTGCATCACTGACCACCAAGTTCAATGAATGAGAACTGCATGGGACAAAAAAAGCTTGAGGGTTTAGCTCTCAGATCCATGTCTGCACTCCTCTGTTCTTTCCTCTCATGTTGGCACCATTATAGTAGCCCTGACCTCTCATGTCAGCTATCACAATTCCCTGTATCTTCCAGCTTTTTAAGAAGCATATTTGTCATACCAGCTCCTGTAGTATCATCAATGTCAATAAATTCTAGAAAATGCTCTCTGACATGTCACCATTGCAGGGACATTTTCACTAGGTTCTTTTTTTGTTACAAAATGCACCATTAAAGTCATTTGTTCCATATGGCTGATGTCAAGTGTTCAGTCCAGAATAACAGAGTAATATCTTGCTGACTTCAGATCTGCCACAATCTTCTGTTTTACTTTTGTTGCCAGTAACTGTATGATCTCATTTTGAACGGTTTTTCCAAGGTAGTGGTGTGTGTACATTTCTTGGGTGGTGACTCTTCATAGATGCTCCTGGAGTACAGCATCAAACTCAGCCATCAGCTCCACAATTTGAAGGAAGTTTCCAATGCTTGGCACATACAACTGATCTGAAATGCCACGCAGTGCTAGGTTTTGGGTAGCAAGCATTCTCACAATGGCAATGAGCCTTTTCAGAACATTTTGCCAGTAAAGAGACTCTGATGCAATCTTCTCTTGATGCTGATCATCTATGGTGGCCTTTAACCTTAGTCTCATCTCAAGCTCTTTCCACCTATGGAATGCTCTCTGGTGATTTGCTGCCTTCTCATGGCATGCCAGATTTCTAGCCAGATTTTTCCAGTCCTTTGTTCCTGTAGAACCCAATGTGGCTGGAACATTAGACTGGAAGAGTTTGCAACAAAAACAGTATGCAGCATTCTGGGTTTTTGAGTACATAAGCCATGGCCTCTCCACTTTGTCACCATTGGGGATTTCACACCAGTAATATGTTGGATGGAAACTTCTGTTTTCATTGTCTTTGGGGAACATTAAGTTTTTCACTTGCTGTGGCCTATGCAGTACAAAGAAGTCCCACAGGCTACTGCTCAAGTGGGTCCACAGTCCTGGATCATCTAGACTTAAGGAACTAAGTCTCAGCTGCAGCTGTTTCTTGCGCCTCCACCACACTCTTCTCTGATCTACAATTTTCTTCAGGAATGTGCATGGTTACATCCATTTGAGATGGAGATATGGATGCTGCAGTAGCTGCCAGGTCACCTGCACTCTGACTAACTGGAAGATCAAGCATCTCCTCACCACTCACATCCTCACTGGGGCCAGAAGGTTCACCGTGAACATTTGTGTCTATGGATCTCAGGAGAGCTCCTTCCTGCTTAGATAGAAAAGCTTCCTTTGCTTTCTTTCTTTTTCTGAATGCTGCCCAAGAGGGGCATTTTCTTCTTTCACTCATGACTGCTGTTCTATGACAGTGGCTCTCAACACTCAATTGAAGGGGACAAATAAGCAGGCTGGTAGCAGGGCCTGAGTAAGGGAAGATAGCAGCATCATAAGGGCCTAACTGGCTCCTACTACTTCAGTTGACTGCCTGTTCTCCTCAAGTGGGTTCAGGGAAGCAGCAGGAAACAGAAAGCTCTCTGAGAAGCTGGTGTTAATCAGTCCAGGCTCCTGGCAATGCTAGAGAGGTACGTAAGAGGCTCCTCCTCCTCTCTCTCCCTGCAGGTCCTGCTGCTTTCTGTTATTCCCTCTCACCTTTTCTCCTGCCTGCCTGTTATGTCTCGTGTGTCCTCCTTCCTCCAGCACAGCACTCCACCATCTCTGTGCATCTAGAGCAGAGAGAATACATACGCACCTGCAGCAGACACAATTTTCTACACTCTGGGTCCTAGTGGCACCCCCCTCCCCCCCACAGTCTGGCACCTGAGGCGGGCGCCCCAGTTCACCTCATGGTAAGCAGGGCCGGCTCTAGCTTTTCTGCCACCCCAAGCAGTGAAGAAAAAAAAAAGCTGCCACCGAAGAGGAAAAGAAGAAACAATGTAGAACCTGCTGCAGACAAGCTGCAGAAGAGAAAACAATGTAGAACCTGCCACAGCCCTGCTGCCGAAGAGGAAGCACTGTAGGACCTGCCGCAGCTGTACCGCTGAAAAAGAAAACCCTGGAGTGCCACCCCAAGAGCAGCACAAGTGCCGCCCCTTCACATTTGCCGCCCCAGGCACCTGCTTCCTTCACTGGTGCCTAGAGACAGCCCTGATGGTAAGGGCCAGCCCTGCACTCATTCACTACATTTGAAGACAGTTTCTCCTTCTGTGAGACCTGATGCATAAAGTTCTTCTACAGAGAGATCCATAAAGACCTACCCTCTTTCAAAATGGCTGCCATCTCTCATTATTCTCAATGGGACTGAAACAACAGGCTGCCCTCAGGGAAGATAGTGACCTCCCTTTCAAAATGGCCACTGACTCCCATTGTTCCTAGTGAGAGCAAAGCCAAGCTACCCTCATGGCAGATGTAGAACCCTTTAGGAACAAAGGGAGGCATGGCCATTTTGAAAGAGGTAACCATCATTTTCCCTGAGGCAGTCTGTGGTATCCCAAGTGCTCCTGAATGCCTACCATGCTTCAGACCAACGCAATCTTCTCTGTCCTCTGGGATCTGAAGCTAGCATTTGTTCCAGCAGAGATATCCAGAAGTACTGAGATCTAGAGCTTGGTTTGACAATGTGACAGCCTTGAAAGGTACTTTTTCCAGTGTTGGCAACTCAAGGTTTTATCATGAGACTCATGCTATTTGGTGTTTAACTGAAAGCCCCAGCTGCTTGAGTCAAGTGATTACGTGTGAATCTGTTTTCAGTTAGAAAAAAGGCAGTTTCTAGCTTTTGTGGTTGCAGAGAAAAGCTTGAAAATGTGCATTGAGTGCCCCCTGATGCTCAAAACCAGGAGGCAAATAAAAAGAACTCAACATTCATTATCTTTTAAAAACCTCATGATTTTTAAGTCTCTTAAGCCAATTTGGGGGAGCCTTAGCCTGACATGTTTTTGAACTCTTGGAGTTGATAGTACAGTCCTTTATAAGATCCCTTTTATATTTACTTTGCAGAATACAGATCTGCCTTCTTGAACCAGGGAAGATCCAGCAAAAACTAAGACAAGCAACGTACTTCTGAAATCCTCCCATTGGATCTGGAAAAAACAGAGGTTGACTGGCACAGCTGCTATATTTCCTGGGCCAGTTCTCCTCTCTGTAATTGACTCAGGCAGTGAAAGGGGAGGAGTCGAGGTGGGATGATATGTTATCTTGTCCTGCACCTAATTCCAGAGGAAGTCTCTGTGTGCATTCATTTACTAGCCTTTTGTATCAGATTACCTCTCATTTATTGTGGTTGCTGAAGGCTTACATGTCACTGAGTAAACAATGAATAATATAGGAGAGAGCAGGGGTTTCCAAATCTCCACATTTAATTTATTAAGTAAACAGCTCCTGGAATGAGACTCTGCCCATGGCTTGATGGCCTGGCAAAATGATTTCAAAATTGGAATAAATTTCAATACACTGCGAGTGTTTTGCTTCCTCCAGTATGATGAGGTGTGTGCTAAATACGGGGGCTCACAGGAGAGCTGCTAAGAGACGGAACTTTATTTTCTGGCCTCAGTCATCTGATATGGCTCAGGGTTATTAATGGCTCTGTTACATGACAAGGGTCATTAAAAAAATCAAATGAAATTAAAACAAAAAAACAATTGCAAACAGGAGATGAAGGATGGTCCAGTGGGTAGAACACTAGCCTAGAGCTTGGGACACTCAATTTTCTGCTCGGTCACAGACTTCCTGTGTGAACTTGGGTAAGTCACTTAGCCTGTCTGTGCCCTGGGTCCTTATCTGTTTTTTAAAAATAGGGGTAATAATACTGCCCTACGTCCTAGGTGAGTTGTAGGGATAAGTACACTAAGGACTGTGAAGTGCTTTGAGATGTACTGATAAATTGACATGGGTATTAAGAGACACAGACAAATATAAGCAATTAAAACACACACAATGACGAGGCCTGCTGTGCAGGTCAGGGGCCCACCCTGGCTGATGCGGAGTGTTGCGACCCTTATTGGCTCTCTGTTGATATCTCTGAATCCTCATGACTTTCTGATTACATGGTGACTTCCTGTTCTCAAAACTGTTCCGCCACGTGCCATCTAAAGGACAGTCTAGCACTCCGGGGGCCTGATCCAAGCCCACTAAAGTCAACAGGTGTCTTTCTATTGGCATCAATGGTCTTTTGGATGTGGCCCTAGAAGCCTAAATCTGGGAGCCAACAGAGTGAGCCTAGACAGGCATAATGTTCTGACCCTAAAAGAGTAAAGATGTGGAGACAATACAGTGTTACAGTTACCTGGGGTACCTAGACCAGCGTGAAAAACATAATTGGTCCCCTGCATGATAACTGGAGCAGAGTTAAGAAAACAGAACCAGGGTTTGTGAAATGGCACAACAGAGGTTTGCTGATGGAAAAATTAATTTTCATCCAATTGTCCATTGCCTCCAGGCTATTGGTAATTTTTTTATTAATCACAACCCTTCTTACGCTGGTATTCAGACTCTGCAGCAGACATAGGGACTGGGAAAGAATACTGGTGCCATCAATCTGGCTGTCTGCCAGGCTCCTCTGCCCACTTCCTGCCACTGTACTTCCTGACTAGTGCTGCCAACAGTCCCTTCTTGCAAGGGACGTCCCTTATTTTTTCATCTCTTCTCAGCAAGATTGGGAGTGGCTGAGTGCTGCAAAAAGAAGCAAGAAATACCCTTGGCGAATGGAGGTGAGTCCTGCTTATTGTTGTTGTTGATGATGATGATATCGGGAGGAGGGGTGGGGTGGGGGTGCCAAGAAAACAGTCCCTTATTTTTGAAATACAGTGTTGGCAACCCTGACTCCATTCATGTGCCTGGCCATTAGCTGAGTGCCCTGGTGGACTGGTCTATTAAAATATGGCAACTAAGTAGCAGATGATAGGAGTCATTACACCTTCTGGTAGGGGCAAAGAGAATGACTAGACAGGAAAGGAGAGAAACAGGAGCTGTAGGATGGGGTCTTAGAAATGCTCATAACCTTACATTTCTATTGGGCCTTCCTCCCCAAAGGATTCCAGAACACTTCACAAATGTAATTCGCTGCCATACCAAACTGTACACAGAGCTCGCCAATGAAACACATTCACCGCTGGATGGCATCCCTACACAGTTGTGCATGGCAGAAAGTGAAGAAAGATGTTTTCCAAATGGCATCACAAGGGGGTGTTTGAGGCAGGCTGAATGCAATTATTCGAGCTGGAATTTGGCCCGGACATCAGGGGTCATACTTTTACCCTTGCAGGCTTGACCATATAAGCTTTCTTGATGACAAGCAGTCAGGCTCTGCATCTAACTTCATGACCAAGTGAGGCTTTTAATGCCCCCAAGGGGAAAAGCTAGGCCCTCCAGCTTTTAGGTGTGTATTAGAGGTCTCGCAAGTAAGCTCTACTTAACTTGTAAGAGCTAATAGGAACCCAGAACCAGGTGAGACAACCATATGCAGGGCAAGGTTTTCTAAAATCTGACCAAGGATCCAGAAAAGGAATTAGCTTCATGTTAGAGTTTGGGGGTTTTTAATCATTATTCATGATAATTTACTAATTTTTATCTGGGATGGAGAAAGGATTCAGGGAGCCCACGCATGCAGAAATGTAAGATCTATACAGTGATTCAACAGAGGGCACTTTCCTCTCTGAGTCAGTACAGAAGCAAGGACTCAGTATGGAACTGGAGGGCTCTGTGCTGCCGGAACTGCTGTCTTGCAGATGAGGTGTAAAACCGAGGTGTTGAGTAGTTGTTACTAAGAGCTTTGGGTGCAAGCCTGTGATGTTGTGACCAAATTCCAGTGTCAGTAACTACATTGCCTCTGCCTGCATTTCCCCTGGACTCAGGATTGTTCTTCACTCCTTGACCTAATAGGCTCTGTAGTGTGCCATGTGCTATTGCAGAGCTGCTGCATGTCAGCGGGGATGTGATCTCTGTACAGTGTATAAAGACCTTTGGGTTCCTTTAGGCCGACAGGAGCTATAGGAAGATAAGAGGTTAATATAATTATTACTGATTGCTTTCAATTATTAGGTTGATGGTAGCACTTTGAGGCGCTATCCACGCTCAGGGCCCCAGGATTAGCGGAACAGAGCGACACAGGAAGGGAGAAGGGTCATGGAAAGGAGGAAGTAGAAGAGATCCAGGAAGGGGGAAGAAGGAGGGGAGCATGGGGGTGGAGCAAAGAGACAATGAGGGGGGTGGGCAGGGCCTGTAGGCAAACAGCCAATCAGCAAGGGGGGCGGGGCAGGGAAATGTTCAGCACAAACTCTGTAGAAAGCAGCCAGGCACTGATGAGGTCCTTCTACACTGCAGCTGGGAGGGGTGATTGCAGCACATCTCGACATACCTGATTGGCTCTAACTAGCTCAAGTAACAATAGCAGTGAAGCTGTAGCAGCATGGGTGGCAGCCTCTTAAGTATGTACCCAGGGTCCTGGCTGGGCAAGACTAACCTGTGCAACCAGCTGTGCTGCAGCTTCACTGCTAGTGTCATTCAAGCTAGGTAGCTCAAAGCCAGCTCGGGTATGCCTGCATGCATTGCAGTCACAGCTCCTGAGTCAGACATGTCCTGTGTCTCTGGCTTACTCCTCTCTGGGATTTTATTTCCCAAGTGCCAATGACCAGTGGAGGGGTGATGCCATGTGGAACCTAGAAGCCCAGAGGGGGCTCTTCCCTGCACGGTTCTGGATCTAGCGGGGGAGGGTGCTGTGAGGAGGGTAATCCCAGTGTGGCCTCAACTCCCCACCTGCTTCTGTTCCTTGTCTCTGTTCCTGCTGGCTCTCCTGACCTCATCTTACAAAGTACACTGGAACTCTGAACTTCTCACGTACTCCAATTTCACACCTTGTTCCGATAGATCAGATCAGAACACCACAACCATTGTAGTATCTGCTTTTTATTGAGAGCTAGAAGTCGCATAGTGGGGGCCCAGTTTATGTCTGGTGTAAACCAAGTGAATTCAGTGGGGTTACCCTAAGGATGAATCTTGTTCTGCCTGGCCAATGATGACCCAAAATGTCTAAATTCAGGTAAAATACAGATTATAATAGTTATTGCTAACAAAATATTTGGAAGGGAAGTTAAACCTCATGCTTCAGAGCTTAAGCCAATCTCTACCTCTTAGAGAGCAGGCTGAGGCAGTGGGTTTGTCTAGACAACCAGTTTGTGTGCAGGAAGTTAGGGTGTAAATCTACAGTGCACGAGGCTGCCAGGCACTAGCTGTGTGGGTCTGTGTGGACCCTGGTACCACGCACTAGGAGTAACCTGGTGCTCACTGACCTATGCCCAAGCACAGTAGATCAAAGCGCAGCAGGAGCCACATGAACGTCAGCGCATGGCTGGCTAGTGTGCTGTCAATTTACACCTCAGCATGATGCACACTAACTGTTCATCTAGACCAGGCCCTAATGTGACAGGTAGATTATCCCATATCTTCCTACTGCAGGGTTCTTGCACTTTCCTCTGAAGCATCTCATGCTGGCCACAGAGAAAGTTCTGAACTAGATGGACCCTGGGTCTGAGCCAGTCTGGCAATTCCCATATTCCTATGTAGCAATGGTCAGGAGAAAGACAGAGCCTCATCCAAAGCCCACCACAGCTAATGGAACCCCTCCACTGTACCCATTGGCTTCAATGGGCTAAAGATAGGCTCCTACCAAGTGTCTTTTGAACAAGGAGAGAAATAATTTCTCCTGGACTCTTGATTCATTTTGTCATGGTTGTAGATTTCTGAGATCCTTGGAGTTCTGAGGTCCATGTACAAACCGTCTTTTCCAAGAAGAGCCAGTTTTAGTGCGGAGCCACATGCATAATATGGAGCCAGTCAGAGAGAAGTCATCTTTCCCCGTTGGCTCTCCCGTGAGCTGTGGAAAGCTGCTCTCCACTTTGCATCCCAGTTGCTCTGTTGCTTCCTCCTCTACTGTGTCTTTCAGAAATATCTTCTGGTGGAAGATTTATGCAGAGGACAGTCGTAGATTAATGCACTAATGTGTTAGCATACATAGAGTTCCATGCCTCTCTGGTCTGTACAGCTGGGTTTAGACTGATGCCTTTCCCCGAGTTGTGATCTTTAACTGATAATAATATTAGCTCTTATTATAATATGTATAATTAATAATATAATTAAATATATCAATCATAATAATATATAATCAGATCTTTTAGTGGACTGAATACCATCTTGCGGTATGTGATAAGATTAAGATGTCTGAGAGTAACATGTCCGACATGTGGACACTAGAAATGCCCATAAATATATAGTATCAGAGGGGTAGCCGTGTCAGTCTGGATCTGCAAGAGCAACAAAGAGTCCTGTAGCACCTTATAGACTAACAGATATATTGCAGCATAAGCTTTCATGGGCGAAGACCCACTTCGTCAGACGCATTTTGTTGTCTATAGCCCAGTTCTCCAATTTATCAAGATCCCTCTGAATTTTAGCTCCATCCTCCAAAGTGTTGGCAAACCCCCCAGCTTTGTGTCATCTGCAGATTTGATCACTATACTCTCTATACCTACATCCAGGTGATTAATATAGATGTTAAATAACAGAAAACCCAGAACAGATCCCTGTCGAACCACACTTGGGACCTCCCTCCAACACATCATCATTCCATTAATAGTTACTCTTTGTTTGTGGTTGTTTAACCAATTCTGTATCCACTTCATGGTAGTTCTGTTGAGCCCACATTTCTCCAGATTACTTATCAAAATGTCATGTGGGACTGTGTCAAAAGCCGTGCTGAAGTCCAGGTATATTATGACCACCACATTCCCCCTATCCACCAGACCAGTTACCCTGTGAAAGACGGAAAGCAATCCTGTTTGGTATGATTTTTTCTTGGTAAATCCATACTGGCCACTAGTGATCAGCCCTTCATCCTCCAGGTATTTGCAAATTGATTGCTTTATACATTGCTCTAGTAGCTTCCCACATATCTAAGTCAGGCTGACTGGTGTATAGTTCCCTGGCTCCTCATTGTCCATTTTTTAAAGATGGGCACTACGTTAACCCTTCTCCAGTTGTCTGTGACCTCTCCTGTCATCCATGAGTTAGCAAATATTATTTCCAGTGGCTCTGATATTTCTTCAGCTAATTCCTTCAGCACCCTGGGGTGAATAGCCTACAGCCCTGCTGAGTTGAATTAATTGACGTTGGTCAGAAGGTCTCAGACATGTTCTTTATGACCAAGGAGAGAAGAGTGTGTGAATTAGAGTTTGGGCAGGATTTTCTCTGCCTTTGCTGATTGGCTGTTTGCGCCAACCCTTTTCCTCAGCTCCACTCCACACCTGACCCCATTACTCTCTCTCCCCTTCTTTTCAGTGTCCCCTCTCCCTTCCCTTTTCTTTCCTTGTGGCTGATCGCCTCCTGACTAACTCCCTCCTCTCCCCAACGGTGGAGCAAACAGGATGTTTTCTGCCATCACACTCTTCACTCTGCTGGTGTGTTCTACCCTTTTCCCCACCCAGTGTCCGTCTTGGCTATTTACACTGTAAGGGCTTCAGGGCAGGGACTCTGTGTTTGGACAGTGCCTTGCACAGCGCGCTCTTGGTTGGGCCTTAGGCATCACCATGATAAATATAATTCATAATAAAAAGAGTTGAAGGGAAGGAGAGGACAAGTGAAAGAAGAGGGGAAGGATGGAAGGAGAGAAGATGGAACAAGGTGAAAGGTCTGATAGAGAAGAAAGTCAGAGGAAAGTGCCACATGGGGGAAATATGGAGATGAAGAAAGGCAGAGGCAGCCCAGAAGTAAGCAGAAGGGGCTATGTGGCTCTGGGGATTGATAAGGGATTTGTGAGCCATTCACCACTTGCAGAGAAGCTCTTATTGTGCCCCAGTCAACACTTGCTCTCCGCAGGCTGTTCCAGTAACTGTGAAATGAGTTTGCCGGGTCTCTGCTTGAAATGGATGAGGGCTGCCATCACAAGTGGCAAAGTCAGCAGAGATGCTAAAGAGCGAATGGGCCACAGAGACTAAACTTACCCCCTCCACCCTGTTGTTGGACTCTGGAACAGGGTAACACATATTGGAGGGGAGCTGTCGGTGGTGCAATGAAAAGGCCGTTGATCTCCAGGGCTACCCAGCCAGCACCGAAAGTAAAGGATGAGATTGCTTTATTTTTTTTAAAGGAGAAAAGAAGAACAAGGCTGGCTCTAGAGAGAAAATAAAATGAAACCAAAAAAATACCCAGCCTGGGAAAATGAGAATGAGGCACGGAAAATGATGGAGAGAAGGAGACAGCTGGTATCAGGAAAGGAAAAAAGAAGGAGCAAGACATGGGATTCGTTGGCAGGCCTGATTCTGCATTGGATAAGCAATCAGGAGGGAGCTCTGCTAAAGCCACTGGAGCTAATAGTGGGCTGAGCAGGAGCAGGATCAGGACCAGTTGGTTTTCTTTTTTCTTTTCATTTTCCACAAAGTTTGGTGCCACGATACCATGCTATAAAACAGAGATGTATGTGAGTCTGTGCATCAGGACACAGCAGGGGCTATGGCTGTGTGGGAGGGGCATTACAAAGATGGCTGGGCATGAGGGATGGGGTCAGCTGTTCAGCAAGCCCACACATCCGGGGAAAGCTTAACCCCACTTTGGGAGTGGAAGTGGGGCATTTTAATTAGGAACGAAGGGCCTGGTCTTGAGAGATGCTGAGCCCTTGCAGCCCCTGTTGCTATCAACGGGTGCTGTGAGTACTCAGCACCTCTGAGAGTTAGGTCCCAAAGGGTTTGGCTGAGATGAGCGCACACTGCACATTAGGAACCAGGTCCTGGTCTGGCTCTTTAACCCGCTCGAGAGCTCAGATTCGGGGTTGGAGGCCAGCCCTTTTTCTAAATTATTTTTGCAGTGGGGATGCTGCATTTTTGACCAGTTTCCTGTAAATGTTTGGCAAAATCAGATCCAGTTAGGAGAGTTGTATCTTCTAAGCTGCTCATTCATGAGCACAATAGAAATTCCAAACACAAGTCAGGGGATCTCTTGGACTTGCTGGAACCTATCCTGGGTTCTTTTAATCTCCCCCCACCTCCATGTACAGGCAGTGCCTCTGCCGTACCTGCTCTGGGGATAAACACAGCACCTCAGTCTGCAGGGTTTCAATCCTATCCCTTCCACCGAATTTGCTAAAAAAGGAGAGCCACAGAAAGCAACATGAATTGTCAGCTCACAACAAGGGCAGGAAAACAATGAACTTCCCAAATACTTGCCCATCTATATAGCCAATGCTTTATTTTTTTTTAATTATTATTGTGATTTTGGTTTATTATTATTATTGCTATGCCAAAAAAAGCAAACCAGAATGAAGTTTTCTTTTGGACTTTATAAACCATTCCCAAGTAATTATCCGAAGAGCAGAGTTTAAATGGATCTGCATGCAATTGTCAGAAAATGTAATTAATTTCCTGTAATTCACAATGTAGAAAAAGTGCCGTAGAGAGTAAATTGGACAGGAGACTTCAGTGCTTGGGAGATGAGGTTTTGAAAGGCTGCTGACTAATACAGCACTGACCTGAAAGCAAATCCTTACATTCATGCTGGACCAACTGTTTCCATGACAACCGTTGTTATTAGTAACTGAAAATGTATCGCTGTTAAGAGTGGCAGCATTTTTTTTTCAGTTCAATTCAAGAGCAGCTGGGTACTTTATTCATGAAGATAAAGTGCTCAGATCGCAATGACACTAATGTTATGTGCTGCACCTATCATAATACAAACCTTATACTTATACATGATACAACTAGATGTGTGGATTGCTTTGGGGGGAAAAGACCTAGGGAAGGCAAGAGGAAATGAGAACTTGTGTCAAAGAAACCATCAGGAAAAAATACCCACACCCCTCATCACCCTTTACGTTAACTCTTTAGTGCAATTTCCTGTGGATTCAGTCAGACTGCAATGCTTAAGGAAAAGTAAATCCTGTTATGAAATCACTGCGTGAGCCTAACGCCCCCTGAGAGGTACTGAGAGGTACTCCCTCGTATTAAGCAGCTGATCACACTACTCCCCTCTTGACTCTACCCTACAAGTAACACTTGTTACTATTGTTGGGAAACAACTTCCAGGGCAAAACTCTCATGCTAATTTTACACGTGTGTAACTTCATTGACTTCAATGGAGTCATTCCTGATTTACATCAGTGAGAGACCAGGGTCACCCCTAGCACTGCTAGAAAACTAGCTTAGCTCTCTTGTTCAGGTGAGTTATTCGCACCCTTGTCTAGTCTACCCTCTCTCTGGCTTGATGATACTTATTGATAATATAAAATGCATTGGGCCTGATTCTGATCTTATTTACACCAGTTTAAATTCAGAGTCATTCCACTGATTTCAATGCAGTTACACCAGATTTACACTAGTATACATTTCAGAAGCACTGTGTTGGGTTTTGTGGAGTTACTGTGGATTTACACCAATATAATGGAAGCAAAATCTGGCCCCAGCGAAGCATCAGTTGTCAAAGTAGATTATATAGGAAAGAGTCGATCCTTTATATTGTATGAATCAGTCTGCAAATAGCAGGAGCACATTCAGAAAGCAAATAAATTATAATCCATAATCAAAAAAATGTTGCAAATTACATCCTTAATAGATTACATTTATAATCTATTTGAAAGAGATCTTTAGGCACTTAATTGACATATTCCAAGATAGCTAATAACATATTGGCTAGTTAGATACCAATTGACATACTTATTAAATATCAATTAGCACATTCCATAATTTGATTCCTAATTTGCTTGCTATAGCTATTCTATCAAATGCCAATTAAATGCTTGAAATTTCTTACAAGTCAGCTGTACTAAGATAATAATTAAGTATTCATTGCTTAAGTAATTTTTAGTTAATTACATGGCAAACTAATTTTGGCTACACATATTAGACCTTCCAATAGATTGTCCTTTATCAATCAATTGGTAGCTAATGAACTCATTATTCATTCCCTACATCGGAATGAAATGCATGTTTGCCATTCTTGTTTTTAGTTTCCTTTACAAGTAGAGTTTAGATCCATCATTGTTCATATAGGCTGGGCTCTATTGTGCCGTTGAGGCTCTGGTGCTGGTTGTAGCATTGTGGAACTGCAGCAATGCAGGGGAAGCTAGGAGGAGCACAATGCCTGCAGCTCCCCAGTACACAGTGGTGCACACAAGGGAGCATGGTACCTGTCTCTCTGTGCAGCAGGACAGCTTGCCTGGCTGGTGTGGGGCAGTCGCTGGGTACAGCTAGGTTGCTATTTTTCAGTGGAAAACATGTTAAAACTGACACTTTGCTCAGGAATGTATCAGCTCCAACAACATGATCTCTCAGGTCCTGGACTGAATTTGTGGGCGAGAAGGAAATGTTTGTAAAGCAACCACAGTGCAATATGAATACGTCTACTCACAGGACTGCAAGCAGGGCACTTGCTGCATTATTTAATTGCATCACAACAAACTGCGGTGGAGGGCAGGGGGAGTGGGAGGGAGGATGCCCCTTGACTAAACAAGTGAGGGAAGGGTGCAGTAAGGTCCCCTATAATATTCTAAGTAACACAGTTAACCCCTTGGTGACCACTTTACTACAGAAACATTTTTGTGGCAATTTTTTTCTAATGGCAGCTGTGTGGAGCTGCCCTTCGGTTTGAAAGGTTAGAAGGGATCCTGGCAGGGGTAGACTAGTGGTCAGAGAGCACAGGTGTGCTGGGCTACTGTGCATGATAACTGCAGCAGTGTATATACAGCACAACAGTGTACATATAGTCTATGGAGGCATCGCTGTACCTAGATTCCTTTATTCTCCCATCCCTGCAGCAGCCCCACTCAAGAATTTAAAATAACAAACAATATCTAAAGCTTTCTCTCTTCCTCCCTAGTAGGCACCAGTCAGCTACTTGATTAGATCATTGCAATGGGTGTGTGTGACGGGGTGTATCAGCCCCACACTGGTGCAGCAAGGGCTAACTCTTCTCTCTTGGCCAAGGAGGCCATGCCCCCTTGGCTCTGCTGGGCTTGCTCCAGCTGGAGACAGGATATAAAAGGCAGCAGAGCAGCGAGAGTGTGAGAGAAAGCATTTGCATGCAAGGGGAACTGACTGAGGGAATACGTCTGTTAGTCTATAAGGTGCCACAGGACCCTTTGTCGCTTCTACAGATCCAGACTAACACGGCTACCCCTCTGATGACTGAGGGAAAGCACACTTGGAGATATGGTTTGCAGTTAGCTCTGAATCCCTGGATATGCATTGTTTGTGCTGAAGTGAGTTCTGTAGTCTACAGCCCGCTCCTCTGGCTGCAGCGCTTTAGGATGGTGGGTTCATGGTTCAGATGGAACCTGACGGCCATGGGACATCATGGTCACAGGGGCGAGATGACCTCTACGCGTGCCAGCACGAATCTCATGGAGGGCTTTCAATATCAAGATGGGCATTTTGCACTGGACTTTGTATTCATTGTGGATATGCAAGACATAAACCTCAGCTTCGTGTGATAAACTGCATTTATTATGCACCTCTGACCATCTTGCTTACACTCTGTGCACTAACTCTTGCCTTCTGGGACCACCTTTAACCTCTGAGCAGATTCAAACGCTAGCCAGTGATTTAGAGAAATGGCTTATTCTTGTTCCAGAAATGTAGAGATGTTTGACCACCACACAACCATGTAAACACAATGTATATCTACAATACAAGCCCACACTCAGCTATAGATCCATCACATATGTCAAGGTGACAGCCATGTGATAAATTGTGATAAAAATTTGGGAGAGATTGTTTTCCAAATCCCTTTGCCTGTAAAGCCAGACTCCTTTCCTTACCAGGAGTCCAGCTGAAGAAGGCTCAGAAGGAGCTGTACGAACCTCTAAAATAGCTTTTCTATTAACGTGTTTGACATTCACTCTCCCAGGCCATTCCAGGGCAAGAAGCGACTGCAGGGGCCTCCAGTAGGAATTCTCCCCTCGAATGACCCTGATCTCCCAAGTGTGGGGAAAGAAAAGATTCTAAAGGGGAGACACTTTTGTCAATGGAAAATCTGTTACAGCCCAGGGCTGATTTTTGCTCAACCTGGGCCTGCGGCAATTGTAACATGGAGGCCTATGAAATACACTAGTGGGCAGAATCCTGGCGAGTGAGCCATGTATGTGATCTCTCAGCTTGTCTGCGGAAGATGAATAACCCAATGGTTAGAGCACAAACCTGGGTTTTGGGAGACCTAGGTTCAATTTCTGCTCTGTCTTTAACTTCCTCAGGTAAGTTGCCTCAGTTCCCCATCTATAAAATAGAGCTCACAGTGCTGCCCTATCTCACCGGGATGTGGTGAGATTGAAGATTGTGATGGACTATCTTAAATTTTTTTTAAAATTTGTTTATATCCATGAACTAATTAATTACACCAGTGCAAAGCCAGTGCAAATAACATCACACTCTTCCATTCACTAATTTATTGTTTAAAAAAATAAAGTGTAGCTATGTTGTTGAGATCATGAACCAAAAAAAGTCAGTCTTTGCTGATTTTTAGCTCAAGGTGCAACTTAGAATTTAAAAATTGTTCCTGCGAGGGCTTGTCTTCACTACCTGCCGGATCGGCGGGTAGCAATCGATCTATCGGGAATCGATTTATCACGTCTCATCTAGACGCGATAAATCAATCCCCGAACGCGCTCCCCATCGACTCTGGAAATCCACCTCCATGAAAGGCAGAAGCGGAGTCGATGGGTGAGTGGCAGCGATCGACTCGCCGCCGTCCTCACGGCCAGGTAAGTTGATCTACGATACGCCGACTTCAGCTACGCTATTCACGTAGCTGAAGTTGCGTATCGTAGGTCGACCCCCCCCTCTAGTGTAGCCCAGGGCAACAGTGCCATTATGCTAGAATAGATATGCTCTATTTACACAGAGTACATCTTACTAGACTTTTTTTTATTTTGTTGGCTACTGGATTTATATCACATTAGTTATTATAGGTCTAATCCTCCACTCTGCTATATCAATCTTATACCAGTATATCTCCATTGACTTCAATGGTGTTACTTCTGATTTACACCACCGTGAACATAGAATCAGGCCAGAAATATGCGAATTAGCCTTTCCATTAGTAATAAATAGCAAATGTGGGAAAAGCAAAACCGGCTATTGCACAAGTACCATTGAGCTACAGTCCAGGCTACCCATGTCCATGTAGCACATGCCCTCAGAGACAGGGCTGGTCTTACACTCTGGTAACCATGAGAGCAAAGCCAGTTAACTGAACCAGGTGATGTGTGCATTGCTGTGTTCACATTTCATGTGTCCCTTATGATGCACGGATCACTTATTACCCTAACCTCACATGTATTTCAAGGTGTGCTGGTTTTAAAATTCATTTCTGTAGTAAATACAAGGAGAACAAAAGGTGTCATGGTGCATGTGACAGAGCTGGAGACTGAGATTCTCTCATTGTTCACAGATGACACATTGTAATCTATTGCCCCTAAAATGTCCCATCCGTGTACTTGCCTGGAGAAGTTGTCTCCATGATCCCTTCGGCCCTTGGACTCTGAGACTGCCAGCAAGGGAGCCAGGGAGTGGCACTTGTAGAGGCTTTGTGATATGCACACCTGCGATCTGAGGGACTGAGACCCCCAGCCCCCTTCACAATGGCCCCATAGTCATTTACAAAAGACTCTAAGCCCTCCTGCATCTTTGGTTATCTGCTGTAAGATGCTGGTTGTGAGCAATTTGCTTAGAGGTGAGCTCCAGTGCAGACAGGCACCAAGGACTCTTGCCAGGCCCTTCTGGCAATGGGACTGGTAGCAGCTCATCCTCATCCTCTCACAGTTGTGTTTCCCCCTCTGTGTGTTGTATCCCCCATTGTCTCTGATATTAGACTTAAACTGTAAACTCTTCAGGGTGGGGACCATTAGTTGATTATGTGTGCGTATATGGTGCCTAACACTGTAGGTCTCTGATCTTTGCTAGATCCCTGTAAGTGCTTCCACAATATAAATCAGGCCTGCACAACATGCAGCCCGGGGGCCGCATGCGGCCCATGTGGGCTCACTGTGCAGCCCGCGGGGGGGTGAGTAGGTGGGCTCACTGTGCAGCCCACGGTGGGGGTGGGAGGTGTGAGTAGGCAAGCGGCTATAACATATTACCAAGGTTCAATACAAAGTCATATAAAAGTTATACAAAAATGCATAATGCAGAGATTTATCTACAACTGCATTGATTGACTGTTGTGTGCAGTAATATAGTGTGCCTGGGGGGTGAAGAGGGGGGTGATGTTAGGGCCGAGCGGGGAGGGGGCGGGTCCTATTTTACTGCTGTGATCTGGTCACCCTATGTGCTCTGTTTCTTTCCCCCTCTACAGGCTTCCACACCCCAGCGCTGGGGAAGGAGGGGTTGTCTCCGCGGGGCAGGCGGCGCTTTGGGGGGTGTTTCAGCCCTCAGCTGTTTTCTTTGGGGTAATATGGCCCTCGCCGCTTTACGAGTTGTGCAGGCCTGATATAAATAATAACACTTTCATGGGATCTAGACTGTCATTTGAACAGGCATAGCCACACAAATGTCCTCCCTTCCGCTGTTGTATATCAGTGATGTCTTTAGCTACAGAGTGGAAGGGAGAGGGACTTGGTGTTCTATTACCCAGGAGACCTTCAATGATCTGAAACTCAAAAAAAGAGTCCTACAAAAAGTGGAAACTAGGTCAAATTATGAAGGATGAATATTAAAAAATAACACAAGCATGTATGGACAAAATTAGAAAGGCCAGGCATAGAATGAGATTAGACTAGCTAGATACATAAAGAGTAACAAGAAAACATTCTACAAATACATTAGAAGTAAGAGGAAGACCAAGGACAAGGTAGGCCCGTTACTCAATGAGGGGAAAGACAATAACAGAAAATGTGAAAATGGCAGAAGTGATTAATGACTTTTTTTGTTTCAGTTTTCACCAAAAAGGTTAGTAGCAATCAGACATCTAACAGAGTGAATGTGAAAATGAGATAGGATCTGAGGCTAAAATAGGGAAAGAATAAGTTAAAAATTACTTAGACAAGTTAGATGGCTTGAAGACTGTAGGACCTGATGAAATACATCCTAAAATACTCAAGGATCTGCCTGAGGAGATCTCTGAGCCATTAGTGATTATCTTTGAAAATTCATGGAAGGCAGGAGAAATTCCAGGGAACTGGAAGAAGGCAAATATAGTACCAATCTATAAAAAGGGGAATAAGGATAACCAGGGAATTACAGACCAGTCAGCTTAGCTTCAGTACCTGGAAAGATAATGGAGCAAATAATCAAGCAATGAATTTGCAAGCATCTAGAAGATAATAATGTGATAAGTAACAGTTAGCATGGATTTGTCAAGAACAAATCTTGTCAAACTGACCTAATAGCTTTCTTTGACAGGGTAACAAACTTTGTGGATGGGGAGAAGCAGTAGATGTGGTATATCTTGACTTTAATAAGGCTTTTGATACAGTCTCGCATGACCTTCTCATAAACAAACTAGGGAAATGGAGCTAGATGGAGCTACTATAAGGTGGGTCCATAACTGGTGGGAAAACCATTCCCAGAGAGTAGCAAACAGTGGTTCACAGTCAAGCTGGAAGGGCATATCCAGTGGGGTCTGGTTCTGTTCAATACCTTAATCAATTATTTAGATAATGGCATAAAGAGTACACTTATAAAGTTTGCAGATGCTACAAACTAGGAGGGGTTGCAAGGGCTTTGGAGGATAGGATTAAAATTCAAAATGATCTGGACAAACTGGAGAAATGGTCTGAAGAAAATAGGATGAAATTAAATAAGGACAAATGCAAAGTACTCCACTTAGGAAGGAACAATCAGTTGCACACATACAAAATGGGAAATGACTGCCTAGGAAGGAGTACTGCGGAAAGGAATTGAGGGTCATAGTGGATGGATCACAAGCTAAATATGAGTCAACAGTGTAACACTGTTGCAAAAAAAGGGAACAGCATTCTGGGGTGTATCAGTAGGAATGCTGTAAGCAAGACACGAGAAGTAATTCTTCCTCTCTACTCTGCCCTGATTAGGCCTCAACTGGAGTATTGTGTCCAGTTCTGTATGCCTCATTTCAGGAAAGATGTGGACAAATTGGAGAAAGTCCAGAGAAGAGCAATAAAAATGATTAAAGGTCAAGAAAACAGGACCTATGAGGGAAGACTGAAAAAAATGGGTTTGTTTAGTCTGGAGAAGAGAAGACTGAGGGGGGACATGATAGCAGTTTTCAATTACATAAAAGGTTGCTACAAGGAGGAGGGTGAAAAATTGTTCTCGTTAACCTCGGAAGGTAGGACAAGAAGCAATAGGATTAAATTGCAGCAAGGGAGGTTTAGGTTGAACATTAGGAAAAGCTTCCTAACTATCAGGGTGGTTAAGCACTGGAATAAATTGCCTAGGGAGGTTGTGGAATCTCCGTCAATGGAGGTTTTTCAGAACAGGGTAGACAAACATCTGTCAGGAATGGTCTAGTTATTCCTGCGTCCTGCCTTGAGTGCAGGGGACTGGACTAGATGATCTGTTGGGGTCTCTTCCTGTCCTACACTTCTATGATTCTAGGTTCTCATTTAAACCAAAATACTTCATCCAAGGAAGGAGGCAAAACCATCAACCACCAACTTACACTGAGATGCATTTTGCTGGATATGATCATACACTGTTCTTCAGAAATCTGGGGGGTCTGACACTCCTCTGCCTGGTACCTTGTATTGTCATTTGAGCCTGTGCAGAGAGAGCTCAAAGTGGGTCAGAACTGCAGGGCCCAATCTTGTGTCATGCCACATAGCAGGTGCAGGATTCGGAGCCCAGCTGGAGAAGGGGCAAGGGTGACTTGGAGCTGCATATGCACCTTCCTAATTCTGAGCTTCTCCAGGGATTCCTTTAATTTACAGCAGCCTTATATTACAGCCTGTGGGCTGCTCCATTCTGGCCACGGCACCTTGTTCTAGAACAGGGATCTCAAACTCAGATCACCACAAGGGCCACATGAGAACTAGTAAATTGGCCCAAGGGCCGCATCACTGAAACCTTTTCATACAATGATACAAAAGTATAGTCAAAAATGAAAAAAATGAAGAGTAATATAGTATTCTATTAAAAAATCAATGTATTAACTTTTTAAAAACTGTAATGCAAAGAGGGGTTTTAATAAAATATAAACACTCAGTAATGTTTGCAGCTTGGCTGCCAGTGGAGTCGGCGCCTATGGTGGGCCGCAGAAAATAACTCCGCAGGCCGCATGAGGCCCGCGGGCTGCGTGTTTGAGACCCCTGTTCTAGAAAGCCCCAGGGTCAGCAGCACGGGGTGTTTATGGCAGCCCTACACAACCCTGCATTGGAGAAATTCCACCGGGACCTGTTCCACTTCCTCCCCCTTCACACTCCTCTAGACTGGACATACAGGGACCGCAGTGGGGGGGAGAATTTGTCCTGTAGCATGTCTTCCCCAATGTCCCTGTCCACGCATGTAAATGACAACACAAGGTACAAGGTACAAGGTGCAAGGTGGGGGAGACTCAGGGCCGCAAGTAGGTGAATCAGATAGCACTGTGTTCAGCGGTCACCACTTGAGGCTGGAAAGGGTGGGGGTGAAGACTTTTCTAGGGGGGACACTGGCCTGTAATCCCTGCCATGTGGTGCAATTGGCTCCATTTCCAAGTAAAAGAAACTGCTCTTCAGAAGCTTTTTTATGAGCCTGGGGATAAGCTGTCTCTGGCTGGGTTGGCTTAGGAACATCCGGAGTCTGGCTGACTCTATCAAGGCATGGAAATCCCCTAGTCCTCCCCTTGATTTGAGGATATCAGAAACCTTGTGCAGAGCAGGAGCAGGTAAACTGAGACCTCATCATCAAGGGAGATTTTCCTACAAACTCTGCAGGGGCTAAAAACACATGCAGGCAGCGACGGGCTGGTACTCATGTCACTGGGATAGAGTATGTAAGACAGTGGAGAGGAAGAAAAATGGAAGAAAGTTATTTTGCCAGTGTCGGGGATCCGAGTTCTGTAACCAGCACTAGAGCTCAGTGAATAATTGATTTTTTGGTTCAGTGACTGAACCAAACAAATCCCAAACAAGAATTCAATTCGTTTTCACCTGGAGCTGATTTTTTTTTTAATGAAACTGAAAACCAAAAAAAAAAAAACCTTTCCACAGTTGATAAAAACAACATGCTGAAAAGAACTGTCAATTTGAAATGAAACAACAGAACAGTTCATTGTGATGGTTCCAAAATTTTGTTTTCAGGTTGTTTTGGCCAAAACTATTTCAGCCCAAATTTGTGAATAGTATGGGTGTCCCAAATGATGCAATTTTTTTTGGTGAATGTACTATTTGCCAAAAAAAAAAAAAAATCAACTCACTCTACTAACACCCTTCAATTAGCTAATCTGTTCGCCTGCTTGCAGAAATGGGCTTGTGAAGCAACTGTGATTGCCACTGGTGGCACCCGCAGCCGTACGCACATTATGGCAGCGGCGAGGACAAGCAGCACCAGACGTTCCACTGCCCACTCAGGTTTGGCCCCAACAGCCCTTCATTGTAACAGGGAAGCTGCGGGGGCAAAATAGAGTAAGCTGGCAGGGCCAAACCTGCATGGTGCTGCAACCCCCATGCGCTAGGTCACAATGCCACCCACACAACTTTGTCTCCAACCCCCCCCCCCCCCCCACACACACACACATCATGACAAAGGGGCTCAGGGCCAAACCTGAGTGGGCACACTGGGCAGTGGGGGTGCCCAGCACTGCTCCTCCTTGCAATTGCCATGGGGCTGGGTCCTGCACCAGGGTTCCTGCAGGTGGCCTGCCTGGCTTCACCCTGCTTCCAGCATCCCATGTCCCCTCTCAGTGATGGGCAGCAGGGCACACTGGCTGGAAGGCGGAGGCTGAGGACTCAGCAGGCAAGGCTCTGGGGCCAGCGGCTGCAGCCAGGATGACACCACAGGGACTGATGGAGCGTACCATGGGGATAATTTCTGGGGATGACCCTAATCTACATGCTTAGTCCCTGCAGAGGATCAGACCAGCTGCCTAACAGCTTTGCTGTTGTGTTGCTTTTGACCTTATTGTTCCAGACCCTTACACCTGAAGTTTTTGCACTGCTTAACTTTTCAAGCATGTTAACTGTAGCGTGCAACTTTAACACAGCCCGGCATGGAGCTGTACAAAGAGTCAGGCTACAATGCACATGCAGACTCAGAAATTGATTGGGAAGGGGTTAGAAAATGAGCGTATGTGTAAGGGTGACAGATTACAGTGTAACTATACCAATGGGGTTTGTTCTTTTAAATTATCAATCCAATTTTGTTTTATTTTTTGGTTTGCTCCTCCAGCTTTGTTTCTGTGAGGAAGCAGAGACTAGTGGTTAATGCACAGGACTGGCCCACAGGAGTTCTGGGGTCTGTTCCCAGCTCTGCCACTGACTCGCTGAGTGACCTTGGTTGAGTCTCTTCCTGTCTCTGGGCTTCAACGTCTCCATCTGTAAAATAGAGATGATAATACTAACCTATCTCACAGGACTGTTGAGAAACTCACTTAATTATTGCTTGTATTATTGATCTTACAGTAGTGCCTAGAGGTTCCATTGTGTCAGGCGATGTACATACACAATGACAGACAATCCGTGTGCTAAAACGTCTACAATGTAGGGCCAAACTGGGACATCTCACTCGCTCTGAACAGTACCTCATGCCAGGTGCATTCCCACTGGAGACAACTGGGCTATCTATCGCTCAGAGTGAGCCAGGCTCTCACACGCCAGCCGTAACAAGGCCAGGCAGACAAAGGGATGCTGCTGATGGGGAAACAGGTGAGTCACTTAGCTGGTCAGAGCTGGGATTAGAAATGAGGGCTTCTGCTCCCAGCCTGGTGTCCTACCATGCTGCCTGCCTCCCAGGCTTTCGAGTCCTTTGTTAAAGAGTCAGGGGCAAAACAAATGCCCTTGACTCCTGACTGGAGCTGGAAATCTGACCTGCCCCATCATCACAGAGGGGTGGCCGGGCCAAACCTGAGAGGGGTTCCAACCCCATGTGCCTGCTTGGACCCCCACCTTTGCAGTCCTTCTGGCACCCATGGGCACCTGCCCCCAGGAAGAAGCAGAGCAGGGCACCGGGCACCCCCAGCCAGGGGAAGGGTTGGATCTGGGCTTTTAGTGCTTCTTGGGGAAGCAAAGTCTGAGACACAGAAGGGGGATGGGTCAGGGGCTCCCGGAACTGCTTGGCCCCTGGTGGAGATGGTGCTCTTAGTGTGACTGCCTCCAGGGTAAGAGCTCAGGGGTCAGGGTGAAATTGGCAGACTGTGGGGCTGGGTGCAGGGAGTGTGTGTGGAGCTGGGTGTGAGTGGGGCAATGTGTGGGGAAGAGCACAGAGCTGGCTGTGGGGCAGCAGGAGAGGAGTGTGCAAGGCTGGGTGCAGGGCAGGGGAAGGAGAGCTCTGGGCCCTCTCCTTAGGCAGTCTTGTTGCGCTCTGGAAGGAGGTGATGCTCCAAGTTCCTCCTCCAATATTGCCCCAGGCAGGGAAATCACCTTACAATTTCCCCCTGGACCTGCGACGATTCCCGTTCGGCACTCCAAACCCCATGCTGAGGAACGTTCACTTGTGGCAACAAGAGAGGGGTCCCTGCTCAGTCAGCACAAGGAAGTGAGGGGCTGCCCATGTCTTTGCTAACCCAGGGAAGTGCAATCCCCTGCCTGTCACTTGACAATGTCATTTTTACATAGACTGAAGCAAGCAGCCTGAACAAACGCCTTTGTGGTGACAGAATGAAAGGGCCACACACTTAGTTTTGGTTTTGACAGAAAGAAGAAAGGTATTTGACAAAATCCAATCTGTCCTTGAACTGAAGTTAGTTTTTTTTGACTAAATGCTTTGCCTGTGTCAAAATTATTTATCAGGCTTGCATGTCATTCCAGGGAACCTGATTCTCAGCGGTGCTGGGGACCAGACAGGGATACTGGGCTATTCTCAACAACTGGTTACAAATAAACCATGTCAAAGAGCTTCTTTCTAACTGCAAACTCAGTCTGGGATCTGAGAGTCAAGCTGGGCTTCCCTTCCCACACATCATCATCACTGACAGAACTGTTCTGCCCTTGAAGATATCTGTACAGCCACATTTGCTGTCAGTGGGTTTGCACAGGGCCAGACATCACTGATTGGAACTTAGTAAACAATTCTGTTGGTGATGCCAAGAGAGAATGGACTTCAGCTCCCTCTCCCAGAGCTGTGTGAGCCCTGCAGGGCTGAGAGAAGTATGGGGAAGAGAAAAGGCTTAAGGTAAAGAAAGAAGAAGAAAGGAAAAGGGGAAATTAACAGTGCTAACGTGAAAGAGAAAACAGTGAAGCTGAAAGAAGAGAAGATAGAAAATGCGGGAAAATAAGATACTCTGGTAGAAAAGAGAAGGGGTGGAGTTAGACATACACATACCGCCATTGCAAAACAGTGTTATAAAAGTCTTTGGAAAAAGCAATTGAGGAAAGTAATGCAGAGGAAGAAGAGCAATAAGAATGGGAGCCACCAGCCCTGGGGAAAATATGGCTCTTCAAATGCAGCCTCGTGCTGTGCACGTTGAGCTAAAAAGTGGCCTACATTCCGGACGATTATTCCACCCTGGAGCATGTATTACCTTGCTGGAATCCAGAGAGGTCTGAGCAGGCATTAGAGGGTCAGGGGTCCAGGTGAGACAATAGCACAGCCTCCCAGAGTGTGTAATTCACTGATGCCCACTGCGGGATCGTACTCTCCCCTGCTGCTATTCTCCTCTTGCTAGCATTCTCTGGGACGCTGTGCTTGCCGTGCATGCTCCCATCGCCCTCAGGGGCCAGCAGTGAGATTCGTGTTATTTAATGCAAAGCTCTCATGCATGTGTAGCATTGGCTGTGTCAGAGCATGCACTGCCAGATGAGCTCATAAACATTCATTCAACCCCAGCGCATGCTCGAGGAATTACCAATCCATAAAGCCCCAGACAGCAGTGTGTGGCTCCTGGATATGTGAAGAGGATGCTGGGTTCTTGGCAACTGTTTTGGGAACATTAACTTATATGTCCCCACTGCAGGCCGAGTCAGAGAGGGGCCTCATGGAAAGCGGCTGCTGAATATTTCTGAATCTTCAATCCTGTAGCTCCTACTTCTCTGGAGGAATGAAACCAGTTAACCTACATTGTTCAGAAGAGGTAGTCCTGCTGTTCTGAGAGGCTCCCATCCCCTTTTGCAGTTAGCAGGACTTAGAGACGTACTCCTGCATTACCCTGGAGCAATAATAATAATTCTTAGCACTTACATGGCACCTTCCATACGTAAATTCCAGTGTGGGGATGTTTTATTATCCCCCTTTATATACGCGGGGAAACTGAGGCATGGATAGAGGTGGTGACCTATATTTTGAAGAAGTGGCCACTGATTTTTGGGGAGGGTCAACTTCAAAGAACTAAGACCTGATTTTCTGAGGGGCTTCCCATGTGCAGATCCTGTTGACTGCAGTCAGAGTTGTGGGTTCTCAGTGCTTCTGAAAATCAGGCCCAATGTGCTGGAACCGAACCCAGTTCTCCTGTGTTATCGTGCAGTGCCTTAACCACAAGACCACGCACAAAAAACACCAAACCCTGTTATAAAACAGCAGTAAAGTAAACTGGGCTATTCCATGATGCCTGGGACTCAAACACTCTCAGCCACAGTCGGGGTTGTTGCCATATACATTTAAATCCTGGCACAATCAGTTGTAGCTAAACAGCAAACACCAATGTTCCAGCCAAATCCCAGCACATGCAAATGTGTTCTGCCTCTCTACATTCCCCTGCAGTTTCAACTGGATAGAGCATTTTCCTTTCCTGCCTCGCCTAACTGTACAATGTTGCTGTGCACAGTTAGACAGCTGCTCCAGGCCATCCCAGAGGTGGGCACTCCAGTGATAGGTGCAGAGCCCTGTGTATCTCAGAGGGGTCTTGTGAAGCTTTATTAATTAATATCGGTAACGCACATGCCCTGGTGAGATGAAAGGTCTTGTAAAAGTGCAAAGTATTACTATTGAAAGCAGGAGTACCAAGGTGTGTTGATTGTGATAATTGTTAGCTTGTGATATGGAGCATGATGGGGAAAGGAGTTAATTTCATTTTCTTTTTCTTTCCTTTTATTGTATTTTGTGCCTGGTAAAATATTTGGATTATATTGAGTTTTAGATTGTGATACTTGGGCTTATCTATATCTCCCACATGTATACCTCTTTATACTCCAGTGGAGTTTTGGCTAAAATTGTTTCCTAGAAGATGAAGCCTCTTATTGGTTTCCTCATGTCTGAACATTTAGAAATACAAAATACATTTACAACAAATACTAAAGCAAACTGTTGGAAGATAGGAATTGCAAGCCCAGATCAGAGTTCATTCTCTGGTGTTCTGCCCTGGGCAGTGGCTAGGTCTGATGCCCCATCTCCCTTAATGACCTCACACGACAATGTTGCCATGCTCTTTTTCGGTGTGAGTTGCTTGTGAATGGATGAGTCTCTGGAATTGCTACCTGAGCCCCAGAGGTGAGCAGTTTGCACTCTGAAGCTTGAAAGTTGATTACTTTACAATCACTCTACTCACCAGGAACCCATTCCAGACCTTGTGTATCACAACAGTTCTGGTGAGCTGTAAAACCCTCTCTCCCATGCAGCTGGGAGCAGGGGAGGCGGGCAGCAGCATACCTGCCTCTAGCACCTGGAACACAGCCATCAAACCTGGTAGGTTCACTGCGAGCTCAACGTCTAAGAGGTGGATTGTTCACACACACACTCCCTGCACACAGCAGGACACAGAAGGAAGAGGAAGAACAGAAAGCACAAAGGCACCAAAACCAGACTCCCAGGGAAGGGTTTCAAACATTAACACTTTCCCACCCGCTTTCGTAGCTGGCAGTGCTAGAGGAGAAAGAAGGGAAAGCTGTTACTTCAAGAAGATGATTATCTACTTCTCCGTTCTGGATGGACGAGGGGACTTTACCCTTTCACAACAGGATGTAGAGAAACGGGGCCAAATTCGACTCTCATGACACCCGTGCATGCTGTGTTCACTGAGGCTTGTAAATAAGAGCTTGTAAATAAGAGCCTGGGTCCTTTCACTAAATAGACACATAATACTGAGCAATTTACTTTGAATATTAATGTTGATTACGGTAAATAGCAAGTATTTTTATTATGTTTCTCCATACATAAAAGACTTTGTCAGGCTTTATTTTAGATTAAGAGAATATGCAAACAAGAAAGAAGAGATGCAAAGTCTCCAAGAGGGAGCACAATGTGTGTATGCCCCCCGGTAACAGTCTGCACTGAACAGAACACAAAATGGTTGCTGCTTTCTGCAGCCACAAGAGTCCTTAGAGATTTCAGAGGTGCAGTGCACAGAAGCAGGGGCCTAACACGTACATAGCTTATATACACCACAGTTTGGTAAAAATGAGATCCTGCCCCTATAAGCATAATTTCCTAGAATCCCTCACACACTGCAAGTTTTGGGGGAAATCTCTGCCCTTGGTTTGTGGGTCTCTGAGCAGGGACAGTTTGGCAGATCTCCTTACTTGACCATTCAAATGCTGAATGGCAACTTTGTGTGTCTTAAAAAAAAGTCTATAAGCTCACATAAATGAATCCCAGTCACTTGAGTGCATGTGCCTGATCCAGCTGCAGGGAAAACCAGGGCAGACATCAACTTCTAACTCTGGTTATTAGTGGTGGGAGAACTCCAAAAATGCCAAGGTTCAGACAAGTGTCCAAAAGTCTTATCTGAGTTTCAGTATATCCCAGAACTGGGGCAGAGACCCCAGGAGATCATCCCATCTCTTGGCACCTGCACATCCTCGCTTCTCAGAGCACTGCGCGTTTTCTGCCAACCTGATGAAATAATTGCATTGTGCTGCCGAGTCACAATGAGGCAATTGCCACATCCTGATGCTATGGCAAGGCGCAAGAGCTAGATCAAGGACAGTTTAATAGGACCCTGTGTGCCTAGAGTGCACGGGGCAGATGATCCAAGTGCAGCATGGGTGGCAGCCCTGATTCTAGCCTGGTCTAAAACCAGGAAGTGCACCAACCCATGAAAATGGGGGAAAGAAATAGACCCAAATATCTTCCAATCTCAACACAGATTGGGCTGTGAGGAGATCTCACCTGGCCCCAAGAGGAGACAGTGGGGGGCAACAGCATATTGTGGTTCCTTTCACTCCATATTCACTGATTCCTCTGTTCCCAGAGAGTAATGGAATACAATTAAACCAAGGGGATTTAAGGGGGAACATAAACCTAGCAGCAAGATCTGTCCAGTTGTGGCTAGTTTTACCTGGGAATTGGAACAAGCCCCTTCACCCAACCATTGAAAATTAGGCTGCACAAACCCCAGAGAATATAGGGTAGGTAACTCTTGTAGTGTTTGGGGTGGGAAAGTTGGCCTAGATGTGACCTAACAGGCCTTTTCCATTTACTAGGCTTGAGACCCAAATTTACTTGTGTCCCTCCTGGGCAGAGCTCAGTGCTGATTATTGGAAATTATTGACACTCAAAATGCTGACTCTGAGGTTACAGAAACTGAACCTAGCAGCAACCGTTCAATGCCCAACGGCCCCCTCCTCTTCTCATTGTTCTTTGTGGGCTGTTGTTTTTTTGTGGTGTCCCTCAACACAGGTTTTGTTCCTGCATTGTAAAGGCCAGTGCCCTAGGTTTGGCCTGGGTGGGTGGAGAAGCGTGGGGCGGGGTGATCACATTTATTCCGAAGCGGTTTTGGAGATGTTTTGCTAGAAAACATCGCATTGGAAGGAGGGGACCATTCGACTGCCACAAAGGGAAAATACAAACAGCCAGCACCTTTGCTCTGCGGTCACAAAGATGGGACGACTCTTCCCCACCCCCGTCCCCCGCCAAAAAACCCATATGCGTCACGGCCGAATAATGCCGATTTCGCATGGCCTTTGACTAAACCCGAAAGCTAAGAGAGAGGCAGAAAATCTGTGGAAATTACCAGGCAAAGCTAAACCACAAGAGGAAAAGAGTTCAACTCTTCTCAGGGCCCAGCATTACCGGAAATATTGCTCTGGGTGCTATTACTAATACCTGCTGAATAAATATCACGCTGCTAAATAGTTGTCACACACATTAATAATCAGACCTAGCATAATATTTAATCAAATAATTTAGTCTGAAGCAGGACTTTCCTTTGCTTTTAATTACAGTTTTTCTTTTAAGCTAACTATACAAATTAGCTAGATTTATAAAGTCACTCACCACCATACCCCTGCCTGCACTATGGCTGAACAATTAAAATGCTCATTCTTGAACAGTAGACTTGTTTAATCTGGTAAAGGATCCATGGAGGCATTCAAAGAAATACTTTAGTGTTCATTACCTACTGGCTTTCAGTGTGTTTCCATGTTGGATGAAGGTGGTCTTTACAAATGACATGCAAAGGAAAATACCACCAACAGCAGGGGCTTGGGGCCTCTTTTTGGTTTTTAATGATGGCTGAAGAAGGCTGCACAGTTATTTGTTTATTATTTATGTCAGGGAGGTGACTGGTTATTTTTCACAATCAAACTCTGGGTCTTGGCTCCCTGCTTTTCATGGAAGGCTTTAAGAATAACAGAAGAGTTGGCACAATAAAAACAGCAGGAATACCATGCAAAGCAAGATTTCTACTGAAACTGCTGAAATCCTTTTGATTTTCAGTTTATTGCTATTAGTATTTATTATTTGTATGGTGCCTAGAGGCCAAGGCCCCGCTGTGCCAGGCATTGTACAAACATGTAACAAATGCCCCAAAGAGCTTACAGTACAAATACCCTAAATCACTCAAATGCCTGAGATACACTAGGGAGAAAATTGTTCTGACCAAGAAACTCCCTTGTTAAAGATCCAATATTTCCCCTTCAGGAGAGAGGCAGGAAAAGCTCCCAATCCACCTCTATGAGACCTCCAATGAGCTATCTGGCAACACCAGGGAAGACCAAACCTGACCCAGCTATTTATCCCCCTTTCCAGGCACTCTTTATCACCCTTTATAGGAACACAGGGCAGGACTCCGTGCTTTATCCCTTTGTGGGTCACAGTTAGACTCATCATGGAGGCCTCACAGCTCTAGGTAAGAGATCGCAGAAGGAACCTGAGTTTCGGGCAAGCTTGGCTGGGGCTCACCTGGGTCTCAGAGAGTGACCCCCTACCCCAAACCTCGCCCTTCCCTTTGCGAGTCTGCCCAACCCCGTGAGCAAGCGTTCAATAAGCAGGAGGGGCTGGGCTTCTGGGAGCGGAGCCCTGAGATATATTTTCCAACAGGGACTGAATCCCAGTGCAATTCTCTTGGGGTAAAGCAAACAACCAACTCAAACGTCAGTGTGCTGATTGCCAAGGAAGCCTATGGCTGCGACGAGAGGATGGGCGGTCTAAGGACATAAAACACGAAGATGGGAAGAGATGGCGGATCTGGTCTGCAGAGCGCACTCTTTCATTCCCAACTCCCCTCTTTGTCTCCCTGGCTCAATGTCACAGGGGCTCCCTGGCTTCCCCATCTCCTCCTGGGCTGCGATCCCTGTGTCCATAAGCAGCTCAGCGACACCTGCACCCCAGGCAAGTATGCACCCTCGGCACAGTGCATGGTATGCACAGCACGGCCTGGCCCTACTGGCAACTCATGCCCTGCAGGTTCCCGAGGCTCACACAATGGGCTGACTCTCAGTAAGTTTCGTTTCTGAGCAGGGCAGCTCCTGTCTGACGAGGAAATGAAAACCAGAAAGAGCATTTCCAAGCCCAGGCAGCCCCCTCACATGGCCCCTTCCTCCTTCACACCCAGCCTGCGGGCACCTCATCCAGAGACGTGTGAAGAGCTGACTCACGCCCGACACTTTCCCCACCTCCCATGGCTGCCTCCAGCATGGCTCACGGCAGCCTCCCAACAGGACATCACTGACATCTGCACCGAGTGCCTCACGTACAGAGAGAGCCAGCTGTGTCAAGGAGCCCCAGAGCACCTGGGAAATAACTCACACAGCTCTGCTGGGACACCTGAACTGGGACTGCATGCACAGAAATGCCACCTCATGCCAGCAGTGCCCAGCCTGGCTCTGTGGGGGTCTCACCTCATGCCAGCAGTGCCCAGCCTGACTCTGTGGGGTCTCACCTCATACCAGAGGTACCTGGACTGGCTCTGCTGGTCCCACCTCATGCCAGCAATGCCTGGCCTGGCTCTGCTGGTCCCACCTCATTCCAGCAGTGCCCAGCCTGGCTCTGCTGGTCCCACCTCATGCCAGCGGTGCCCAGTCTGGCTCTGCTGGGTCCCGGCTCGTGCCAGCGGTGTCCAGTCTGGCTCTGCTGGTCCCACCTCATGCCAACGGTGCCCAGCCTGATTCTTCTGGGTCCCACCTCATGCTAGTGGTGCCCAGCCTGGCTCTGCTGGTCCCACTCATGCTAGTGGTGCCCAGCCTGGCTCTGCCGGGTCCCACCTCACGCCAGTGGTGCCCAGCCTGGATCTGCTGGTCCCACTCATGCCAGCGGTGCCTGGCCTGGATCTGCTGGTCCCACCTCGTGCTAATGGTGCCCAGCCTGGCTCTGCTGGGTCCTCTGTGGGTTACTGTTGCCTGGGCACTTCCAGCATGTCCCCTCACAGTGAGCCCTGGCACCATCTCTCCTTGTCGCCATCCATTTTCTCTCCTCTCTCCTTTGCAATCATAGAATCATAGAATCTCAGGGTTGGAAGGGACCTCAGGAGGTCATCTAGTCCAACCCCCTGCTCAAAGCAGGACCAAACCCAATTAGATCATCCCAGCCAGGGCTTTGTCAAGCCTGACCTTAAAAACCTCTAAGGAAGGAGATTCCACCACCTCCCTAGGTAACCCATTCCAGTGCTTCACCACCCTCCTAGTGAAAACGTTTTTCCTAATATCCAACCTAAACCTCCCCCACTGCAACTTGAAACCATTACTCCTTGTTCTGTCATCTTCTACCACTGAGAACAGTCTAGATCCATCCTCTTTGGAACCCCCTTTTAGGTAGTTGAAAGCAGCTATCAAATCCCCCCTCATTCTTCTCTTCTGCAGGCTAAACAATCCCAGTTCCCTCAGCCTCTCCTCATAAGTCATGTGCTCCAGCCCCCTAATCATTTTTGTTGCCCTCCGTTGGACTCGTTCCAATTTATCCACATCCTTCTTGTAGCGTGGGGCCCAAAACTGGACACAGTACTCCAAATGAGGCCTCACCAGTGCCGAATACACAAGTCCATGGGGCCGGATGCACTGCATCCGAGGGTGCTAAAGGAGTTGGCCGATGTGATTGCAGAGCCATTGGCCATTATCTTTGACAAATCATAGCAATCGGGGGAGGTCCCGGATGACTGGAAAAAAGCTAATGTAGTGCCCATCTTTAAAAAAGGGAAGAAGGAAGATCCGGGGAACTACAGGCCAGTCAGTCTCACCTCAGTCCCTGGAAAAATCATGGAACAGGTCCTCAAGGAATCAATTCTGAACCACTTAAAGGAGGGGAAAGTGATCAGGAACAGTCAGCATGGATTCACCAAGGGCAAGTCATGCCTGACTAACCTAATTGCCTTCTATGATGAGATAACTGGCTCGGTGGATGAGGGGAAAGCAGTGGATGTGCTATTTCTTGACTTTAGCAAAGCTTTTGATACAGTCTCCCACAGTGTTCTTGCCAGCAAGTTAAGGAAGTATGGGCTGGATGAATGCACGGTAAGGTGGATAGAAAACTGGCTGGATGGTCGTGCCCAACGGGTAGTGATCAACGGCTCCATGTCTAGTTGGCAGCCGGTATCAAGTGGAGTACCCCAAGGGTCGGTGCTGGGGCCGGTTTTGTTCAATATCTTCATCAACGATCTGGAGGATGGTGTGGACTGCACCCTTAGCAAGTTTGCAGATGACACTAAACTGGGAGGAGTGGTTGATACGCTGGAGGGTAGGGACAAGATACAGAGGGACCTAGACAAATTAGAGGATTGGGCCAAAAGAAATCTGATGAGGTTCAACAAGGACAAGTGCAGAGTCCTGCACTTAGGACGGAAGAATCCCATGCACTGCTACAGACTAGGGACCGAATGGCTGGGCAGCAGTTCTGCAGAAAAGGACCTAGGGGTTACAGTGGATGAAAAGCTGAATATGAGTCAACAGTGTGCCCTTGTTGCCAGGAAGGCTAACGGCATTTTGGGCTGTATAAGTAGGGGCATTTCCAGCAGATCGAGGGACGTGATTATTCCCCTCTATTCGGCACTGGTGAGGCCTCATTTGGAGTACTGTGTCCAGTTTTGGGCCCCACGCTACAAGAAGGATGTGGATAAATTGGAAAGAGTCCAACGGAGGGCAACAAAAATGATTAGGGGGCTGGAGCACATGACTTATGAGGAGAGGCTGAGGGAACTGGGATTGTTTAGACTGCAGAAGAGAAGAATGAGGGGGGATTTGATAGCTACTTTCAACTACCTGAAAGGGGGTTCCAAAGAGGATGGATCTAGACTGTTCTCAGTGGTAGAAGATGACAGAACAAGGAGTAATGGTCTCAAGTTGCAGAGGGGGAGGTTTAGGTTGGATATTAGGAAAAACTTTTTCACTAGTAGGGTGGTGAAGCACTGGAATGGGTTACCTAGGGAGGTGGTGGAATCTCCTTCCTTAGAGGTTTTTAAGGTCAGGCTTGACAAAGCCCTGGCTGGGATGATCTAGTTGGGGTTGGTCCTGCTTTGAGCAGGCGGTTGGACTAGATGACCTCCTGAGGTCCCTTCCAATCCTGAGATTCTATGATTCTATGAATAGAGGGGAATAATCACGTCCCTTGATCTGCTGGAAATGCCCCTACTTATACAGCCCAAAATGCCGCTAGCCTTCTTGGCAACAAGGGCACACTGTTGACTCATATTCAGCTTTTCGTCCACCGTAACCCCTAGGTCCTTTTCTGCAGAACTGCTGCCCAGCCATTCGGTCCCTAGTCTGTAGCAGTGCATGGGATTCTTCCGTCCTAAGTGCAGGACTCTGCACTTGTCCTTGTTGAACCTCATCAGATTTCTTTTGGCCCAATCCTCTAATTTGTCTAGGTCCCTCTGTATCCTGTCCCTACCCTCCAGCATATCACCCACTCCTCCCAGTTTAGTGTCATCTGCAAACTTGCTAAGGGTGCAGTCCCTTCTCCTCTTCCTCCATCTGTATTTTTATTCCTTCCCCTTTTCTTGTATCCTCCTTTGCTCTGTTACATGTTTGTTGCTGTTTTTTCCCTCCCTTGTGTTCTTTCTCCAGGCGCCCTGACCTCCCTCCCCAGGCCTCCCTCCCCCCGGTGCCATGCAAGGCTGAGCGGAGTGCCATGGCAGCAGAGGAGAGACGCGTGGGCTGGTGAGCCAGTGCCTGAGCCTTTGGGCCTGGGAGCTGCTCCTGCAACAGGAAAAGGGAAGGCAGTGGGGGGCTTACAAGGAGCCAGCTGTCTCTGCCTGTAGAGCAACAGGTTGGCATTGTGTGTGTGGTGGGAGGGCTGGTATGAGTTCCTGCAGTTCTTCACACCCATGCTGAAACCACCCCTCTGTCTGGAACCCCGGGGCCTGCCCCTCACGGAGTGAGTCATTGTGTGAGCAGCTGCAGAGCTCCCATGGCTATCCTCAGCCTTATCTGTGCCCTCCAAGCAGCCCTGGTTTGGTGCTATAGCCTAAGTGGTTCTCTTCTACACCCAGTCATGGTGGGTAAGGGCAGACGGGACCATTAGACCATCTAGTCTGACCTGCTGTAGAACCCAGGCCAGAGACCTTCACCCCATCACTCCTGTAGTGACACCCAATAACTTGCGATTGCCTAAAGCATCTTCCCGAAAGGCCTCCAGCCTGGATCAAGAGATGGAGACTCCACCAATTTCCTTCACAGGTGCTGGAACTAGGGATACTGGGGTTGCTGCTGCACCCCCTGGCTTGCAGTGGTTTCCATCATATCCAGAATTTACAGTTTGGTTCAATGGCTCTCAGCCATCCCCCCACTCACTGTACAAATTGTTCCAGTCCCCCTGCTAGTTTGTTCCAGTGGTAACTCACATTGGTGCCTAATCTCTCATTTGAATTCGTCTGGCTTCAGCTTCCATCCAGAAGAGGAAGAGAGTCCTCTTCTGCCCTTCTCCACAAGATGAAAGAGCCCTTTCCTGCCTGGCGTTTTCAACCTAGGGAAGCATTTATGCACAGTGATCAGACATCTCCCAGTCTTTTTGATGAGCTAAACAGACTGAGTTCTTTCCGTCTCGTTGCAAGGCATTTCCTCCAGCCCTCAAATAATTTGTGTGGCTCCTTTCTGCACCCTGCCCAGTTACTGAACATCCTTATTTCAAGGAGAGCACCAGCTCTGTACACAGGATTCCAGGATCAGTCCCACCAGAGCCATAGACAGAGGTTGAAAACCACCTTCCTACTTCTACTCCCTATTTATCCAGCCAAGGATCACATTGGTCCCTTGTGCCACAGCATCACACTGCCAGCTCATGTTTAGTTGCTTGTCCACTATGAAAGGAGCTAGGGAGCAGAGTCCCTGCTCTCCAGGGTACAGTCCCCCATTCTGTAGGTACGGCCCACACTCCTTTTCCCTAGGTGTGTTTTCATGCAGCTAATTGCACAATTATACATTTTGTTTGAATGGCCCAGCTTACCAGGTGATCCAGATCGCTCCGTGGGGCTGCCCTGTGCTCATCATTACTTACCACTGCACCAGTCCTTGTGTCATCCTCAAATTTTATCAGCAGTGCTTTTTAATTGACTTCCAGAGCACCAATGAAAATGTTAAACACGATCAGGCCTAGAACCGATCCCTGCAGAACCCCACTAGAAACATCCCCATTCCTCACTGACAACTACTTTTTGTGATCTGTCCATCAGCCAGCTCTTAATCCATTTAATATATGCTTTTCTTCAGTGGCGTGGCTCATTTGCAGACATTGGGAGCTGCTACATTGGCTGAAAAGGGAGTTTGGGGGTTACTCTCCAGTTATTAATAGAAATCTTTCTAAAGCCAATCGATAGCTCAGAATTCGTGCAGGGGGGAGACTAGCAGCCTCTAGCAGTTGAAGGTAGTAGCATGTCAGCTCCTATCAAGCAGCATTGCCTGAAACAAAGAGTGTGAAATTAACTATTGAGTGTAAAACACAGAGAGGAGTTTTCAATGCAGGTCACGACCTGGAGGAGAAAATCACTTTTTTCAGTTCTTTCTGTACATTTTGTTGTGCTCCTAAACACCAAGCTGCCATTCTGTCCTTGAATAAGGCCTCCAGCCCTGCTTGCAGTTAGAGAACCTGCAGAGTGCAAACAAGTGATCTGCAGATAGAGTGAGGTGGTAAGCCCCTCCTCCACCTTCACACCCACACACCGACAATCCAGACATTGTGCCTGGGTGTGCTTGGGGCAGCTGCTGAGCAGGTGGGGGAGCAGTTGGAGAGTGGAGTGGGGACTGGAGTCTTGAGTCCACCCCTCCAAGGTGCTGCAGAGGAGCTTTGCTGCTGCTTTCGGCCAGTGGTACAGTTCTACCCTCCCATTGCAAGTGGAGAGCAGGGAGGGATAGGCTTGTCCCCAGAGTGGCACAGCATCATGTCACTCCTCACTGTGGCCTGTGGCCTTGTGGCACAGACTAGCCCCGAGAGATCGGAGAAGTGCAGAATAATGACAATCCTAGAGATCTGCAATGGGAAATACTCCAGTCATCCCTGCCAACAAAGGATGGTTTCCTATAGAACAGTCTCCATCCTAGAAGCTTACTCCACACTCTAGCAGAGCTCACCCACTGGAAGTTTTTAAAATCTATATTCATGCTAAATACCAAACTCCAATCTTAAACTGCTGGCCATCTGCACCTGATTCATCACAGAGGAACGTCAGGTACAGATGGCCAAATAGGGTGACCAGACAGCAAGTGTGAAAAATCGGGACGGGGATAAGAGGGTAATAGGATCCTATATAAGAAAAAGACCCCAAAATCAGGACTGTCCCTATAAAATTGGGACATCTGGTCACTCTATGGCCAAACCAGGTCAGCTCATGTGGGATCTGCCCAGAATGCCAACATTTGGGGGGAGATAGAAGAAAGTTAATTTTACTTTTTCTTCCTTTTCAAATAGTCACATGGCTCTGCCAGGATCCGGGAACAGAAATCCCCCAAAAGGCTGTGTCCCTGATATACCTGGCTGGAACGAGACCTCCCATCCTGTGAGCATGCTAGTGCAAGATTTCCAGCCTGCCTGTTAGTACAGAGAGCTTCAGATAAAGCATCTGATCTTTTGGGTTCGTAACCATTAGAACTGGGAGACTATGTTGGGTGGAAGCAGCGCGTGGCCCATCTGAACCGAGACCTATCAATTAAATCATAGAACAATGAGGCAGCAGGAGCTGCAAAAGCAATGCCGTTCTCTGACAATCCAGAGAGACAGAGTGAGCTCTCAAAGGGGTGGGTCTCAACTGCAAGTCCCTAGGAGACCCATTGGCAGACAGGCATGATTTCTGAGGATCTGGGGGACACAGTGGGGGACATAAATTAGGGGACAGGAAGAGACAGCAGGTGGGAGGGTGTATGTAATGTTTGTGGGTGTGCTGCATCTTTAACTTGTTAATTATGCCATACCTATTTGGGTTGGATTCAGAGGGCAAAGTAGCATTATCTATGGATCCCTGCTCATCAGATGTGCCACTGTTTGCAGTCTTGTGTCTTGACAGTCTAGCATATTTTCAAAGCATGGAATACTCTGCTGATCTGGGGCGGAGCGGGAGAGTAGCATCTGCAGATTGCTCCTGGCTTGACATCAGCTATGTACAAAATAGTGAAGAAAATTGGGGACAGTCTACTCCATTATGAGTGTGTGCCAGGATGTCCAAAGGCAATACACTAGTGGGAGAAGTTCCTAGACTAATAATCGGAGGGGGCTGGAGAATGGGGACTTCAGAGACATTTCTGCTCTTGTTCTGTGAAGGAAATTTATCATTTTAGGAATGTCCCTTACTACACGGCAAGCAGAAGGACTCCCTAGTTATTTCTTCATCTTAAATATTTTTGGTAAGCCGTTGAGTCTGAATTAATACGATTTCGCTGACAAAGAAAAATGAGTGAAGAAGTTGGGTACAGATGAAAGGAAATTTCAGAAGAGCCTGAACCGTAGAAGTCGCTGTGATCTTGTGGCTCAAGCACTATACTAAGGCTTATGAGGCCTGGCTTCCAGTCCCCGCTTTGCCAGAGACCTAAAGCAAATAACTTCAGTTCCCCGGTGTGTCTTTCCCACCCCACCTTAATGTGGCCTATTTAGGCTGAAAGTACAATGGATCCCTGATTTCAGCAGGGGCCTTTGGGCACTAGAGCCAGTTGGGGATTTTCTGACAAAATGTTTCGTAGTCTGAAAATGCTGATTTGTCCAAAAGGATCTGGTCACAGGAAAGGATCGGTTCCAGCGAATCTCCTGAGGTATGCATTGGGGGGGAGGGGGAGGGGGAGAAGGGTGGAGAAAAGCTTTGAAATTATTTCTGAAACAAAAAGTTTATTTTTTTTATTTGAAACAACACTGTGGATGGAATTTTTTGTTAATTTATATCTTAAAAAATTAAACAAAATTAAAAAGGTCAAAATTAAAATGAAAAATTCCTAGATTATTGAAACAAAAACATTGGATTTGACCCAAGATTTTTTTTTCTTTTTTTGAATTATCAATTAAATTATTTGAGATTTTGACCTTTCATCCTGGGATTAAATTTTGAAATCACAAAAATTCACAGTAAGGGAAAGTCACTTCTTGCCCAGCTCCCCTTGGCGCTACTGTAACACCAATCATGGTCACACTTTCTATTACAGTTCTATTTATATCCAGTTTACAAAGGGTTAATAAATGATTAATAGATGTTTAAATAAATGGTTAATCAATTGTTATAGATTTATTGTAGAGTTCAACAGGCTGCTTATAATTGCCTATACCACCTGCTACTGATGTGCCTTTAACCATCAATAAGCATACTAGTCCTGTCTGTAACTTGCCTGTAACATCTATTAATAATGTATTAACTTTTTACAAACCATTTACAAATGGAATCTCAGTATAAAGTCTGATCAAATAATAAGTCCATGCTAAAGATGCTGTTGAAATACTAAGGCCCTGGAGGAAGGAAAATAGGACCTGCTCTGGACCCCTTCCAGCCCTGACAGTTCTAGAAGGCTGAGCAGAAGACCATGAGGGAGAGAGACATGTATGGAGCTTTGCAGAGAAATGGATAAGGAGGTCAGAAGAAACAGCAGCAGCAAAGAGTTAATTAAGGAGCAGGGTGGCACAATCACATCCATGTTGGGGTCCTAAAGGTTTTCCTTTCCAGTCAGGGTTTATTAAAAAGACCATAAGCCAGAACCAGAACGAGAAAGATAGAATATTCCACCGCAGCCCCAGTAACGCTTGGGGTGAGATCAAGAGACCACTTATGTTATTAGCGTCTATTATCACAATCTTTTGTCTCTATATGATTGAACACTTTTGTTCTCAGGCTGAGAGTTAATTTCTGGGCCAGAATTAGGGAGGGGTGGGGGAAAGAGTATCTTTGTACCTTAAAATGGCAGTTTTGGGGTTTTTTTGCATGGTTACATTTGTGTGGGATTCTATTCTCAGGCACATGAAAGGGTACAGACTGTACTCCAGTGTGCGTGAGTAGGGCAGTGGAAAATAGCAGCATAGGGCAGTAGCCCACACAGACTCAAAAAGTTCCATCTACATCAGCTGCGGAGTTATCTGATAAGAAGCCAGAAAATCAGCATTCCCAGACAATGCCGCTGTGGCTGTGATAAACATATGTGATTTCCTGTCTCTACCGTAGATGGGATTCTGTTAGGGTCACTGGTCCACCGCTCTGCAAATGCAGGATCAGGCCCCATCGAATGCTTCAATCCTAGGAGAACAGTGATGTGCATGTTGTCCTGAACCCTTTTCACATCTGGCAGGTTTTGATTGTGTTTCAGTCGGCCGGGTGGAAGAGCAGGTGAAGGTGAGGGAGCTGTTTGGCTCTAAAACACTGCAACAAGGCACGAGGAAGAGAGCCCTTTTGGTTCTGCGCCTGCTTTTTCATCATCTCATGTGCCACCCCGTGTGCGGTATAAGCCAACCCTGCGTTCCTACCTGGAAGCAACCCATGAGCTCCACCGGGGTCAGCCCCACCTATCCGTAGGTGCCTCTGAAATGGCCCCTGCAAAGTCTTTGGTTTCCATGCTGCCAAGACTAACAACAAAGCCGAAGCTCCTAAGGTGTGGGCAGGTGGCTCAGACAGCCATCTGGGCAGCATCTAAGGGCTTGAGTGGGAGTGAGGTACCCAGAGACGTCTGAAGCTGGGGCTTGGTTGTGCCCAGCTGAGTGCCCAGTGCGCAGGGATTTTCTAAACTGCTCAGGCAGATTTCCTGGTTGCTCAGAGCTGAGTGGAAATGTCTGCTAAGTGCACATTAGCATATGTAAATGATTAATTTACAGTTGCTAATATTGCCTGAAAGCAGAATGGAGAGCAGTGATAAAGCTGGCACCACTGGAGACTGGCAAACCCACAGGCTTCAGGCCAGGGCAGGTGATGGCAAAGGAAATTAGAGGGCAAGAGGGTACCCAAGTACACAGACCTGGAAACTGTCCCCATAGTTACAGACATGCCCCCAGCCAGCTGGCGGTCAGGAGAGGGAGGGGAGAGAGCCATCCCTGCCTACAGCCCACAGGGGCAGGACCAGGGATAGAATTCCTGCTGAGTGCAGGTTTGGGGCTGCCAGTTCACAAGGAAGCAGCTCCGTTGGGCTGTGAGCATGTGGATCACACCATTTAGGAAGCAGTCTAGTTTCACAGAGGCAATGGACTGTCTTATTTCAGTGGTGTTTCCCTTCATCCTTTGAGAACCCAGTGGAGAACACAAGTGGAGTGAGACAGGGAGAGCCTGGCTCCCCAGGGATGGCCACTCTAGTTCCCCCGTCAGCAGATCACAGATGTCCTGGTGAGCTTTGCACATGCTGGAAACTAAAAGTTCCCTAATTCCATGCTATTTCCTCAGGGGCTGTATCACTGTATTGCTGTCACTTTGTGTGGATACAGCCACTGTTGAGGAGCTGCTGGGAAGCAAATCATTGGACACTCAGAACCTTGATTCTTCTACCCCTAGAAGCAGAGTAAATCAGGACTAATTCCACTGAAGCCAGTGGTGTTGCTCCAGTAGAAAACTGGTGTGAATGGGAGAAGAATCAGGCCCCAAAGTGTCCCTAATTGGAGACCCAGAAATGGAGAAACCCTAAATAAGAGGGCACTTTTGAAAAGGTGGGCCATGGCTCAGCTTCCCCTAAAAGGGTAACATTTGCCTCTCTCCCAGAGGGGCTTGTGACTTGCACTTGTATTCCTGACAATTGCTATCACTGCAGTGCCAGCAGCACCAGCCAGGACTGAGGCCCCGCTGTGCTAGGCACTATACAGAGGCAAATAAAGATGCAGTTGATGACCAAAGTTGTTACCATTTACTCATGGGACACTAAAGATGTAAAGCACTGGGAAGCTGGGAAATTGGCTGGTGCCTCCATTGTTGGCCCATGAGTGGCTTAGGTAAAGCACTCAGGTAACTCAGTTGGGTGTGTGGCACCACCTGCTGTCGTATTGAGTGATAAGAGGGTCTGGAGGGGCTGGCTGTGTGTCACCAGCTGAGCAGGGGAAGAGGCCAACACAGCTAAATAGTTAGGGGGCTTAGCAGTTCCAACAGCTTCCAGGCTTCACCCCGGGGTACATCCCATCATCAAATATTCATTCCCAATGTAGGTACTTGTAGACTCTAATCGAGTCACCCCTTAACCTCTCTTTGTTAAGCTCAATAGATTGAGTTTCTTGAGACTATCACTCTGAGGGCTTGTCTACACTGGCAATTTACAGCACTGCAACTTTCTTGCTCAGCGGTGTGAAAGAACACTCACCCAGCAGTGCCTCCTTCTAGTCGTCCAGGGAATTAGCATTTCAAACCTCCAGAGCGACCTCTGCCGGTTGCTGTCCTGCTCACCGGTGGCCCCCGTGTCCCTTCCAGACCCCAGTGCCATTTTGTCTGGGGTGCTGCCCCCTGGCAGTACCCCCTCAGTCTGGGTCTCCCCTCCCAGGGGAAACCCCAACCCCTATCCTCACCTTGCCTCAGCCTATTGGCTACTGCCAGTCATCATCAAGCCCCTGTTCCCGGGGGCAGACTGCTGTCTGTAATAGCCAGTAATCATAAGCAAGGGAGGTTTGGACCTGCTGCCTTTACCTAGCCCCAGTACCTCTGTGGGCCTTGGACAAGGCCCTGCAGCCTGGGGAGTTGCCTGCCTGGAGCTCGCCAGGCCTTCCCCAGCCCTGCTTCACTCCAGTACCCTTAGGCTTCCCAGGCAGCTAGGCCCATCTCCCCCCTCAGCTAGAAGGAGACTGCTTGCTTCTGGCCTACTGCCCTCTTATAAGGGCCAGCTCTGGTCTGATTGGGGCATGGCCCCAGCTGTAGCTGCTTCCCCAGTCAGCCGTCCCAGCCACAGCCCTCTCCCAGGGCTGATTTCAAGCCCTTGAGACCTGAGTGGGCTGCTCACCCCGCTACAAACACCCTCCTGAGCGCAGCAAGTTTCAGCGCTGTAAAGCACCAGGGTAGACAGTGCACCGGCGCTGGGAGCCGTGCTCCCAGCATCAGTAGATTCGCCCCTCATGGAGGTGGGTTTTTTAGAGCACTGGGAGAGCTCTTTCCCAGCGCTCTGCCGTGACCACACAAGCCATGTTAAAGCTCTGCCAGGGCAGTGCTTTAGCGTTGCCAGTGTAGACTAGCCATAAGGCATGCTTTCTAATCCTTTAATCATGCTTGTGGCTCTTCTCTGAAACCTCTCCAATGTATCAACATCATGTGGACACCAGAACTGGACACTATTCCAGCAGTGGTTGCACCAGTGCCAAATACAGTGGTAAAATAACCTCTCTGCTCCTTGCAATCTGGTCCTCAATGAGCTAGCTCTGTCACTAACTTGAGCTCAAGTCAGCTTCCTTGGCAGAGGGTGGTTTCCTGCAGGTTATCTGGGGGCTGCAGTGCTCAGAGTCAGGATGACTCTGGGGTACTTTGCCAGAAGACTCCCAGTTGGGTTACTAATTATTATTGGTGCACAGATCATAACAAAAGGCATGTGTGGCATTAGAAGTGATAGGACCTGTCTGGATCTGACTGGGTGAATCAGCCAAAGCTCTAGCCCCAGAAACATCCCTGGTGTCAAGGTATCCTGTTCCATGCAGAAGAAAGAAAGACTTCAACACATGAATCCTTAGCTGAAGCCAACATAGTGGGTATAAATTCAGTACAGGTCATTTGATAATAAATGCTCACTTCCCACACACCAATTTTTACTTTAACTAGAAACTGTTAAGTGACACTTTGGATAACACCACCAGTCCAGAACTCATGCTCACAAATCACTATCTAACCGGATCTCTTAGTAACAGTTTGAGGTTCTAATGAAAAATAAGTGGAGCTGTAAGAAAACAGAATTTTTTACGCACAAGACTTTCCTTAGCCAGAGGAAACTTCACCTCTCAGAAGGCTACAGATGTGACTGTGAGCCATAGTGCAGACATTTCTAAACACAGTTGTTCTCATGCATTTTTAGAAAGTCATAGCGTACTTAATGATCAAACCCAGCACTGGGGCTTCTTTCTAAATGGTATACATGGATATAGTGACCCAGCCGGGCAGATAGCTGGGGAGAGGAAATTTCCAGTTGTTGCCCCTCGATGCTCATCCAGATGGCACACTGCAACTTTGATAGCCAAATTAAATCTGAAGGGGCTAAGTAGGAATTTTGAGTGGCACCTCCAGCCATCAAGGGAATCACGCTTATTTCACATGAGGGTTCAAGAAAAAGTAGCCATTGGTTACTACTCCCTTGTTGCTGCAGCAATTCCATTGTGTCCTTGACAGAGAGCACCAGGTTTGTCAGCCTGTGCCACAACATGAGATAGGGTCATGCAGACCACTCTGCCCCAAGCTGCTGCCTGTACTGCTGCCCTACATGGTGCCAGGCTTGACTGGGTTCCACCTCCAGGGGAAAGGAGGGAGAAGGTGGCTTTGCATTCCTTGTATTCTTGAGCCATTTTGTACTACATGTATTCTTGGGCCTTCTGTCTCCAGTCCCACTCGTCGTATGACAATCAGCACAAAGATTTTTGGAAATGTGACACCAGCCAAACAGCTTGGAACAATTGATCTAAAGCTTCAATGAGCACAGAACTCCCGGCAGATGAAAGCTACTGCTAAGTTCAGGAGACTGAGCTCCCTTTCCCCAGATTCAGGAACAAGACTGAGACTATAACAAGATGCTGCTGACAAATCTTATATTGTGCCTGATGGGGCAGAGAGTCTGCAATGTCACTGACTCTCGTGTGTCTTGTGATATTTGGTGTTTTTGTTAGAGCCGCAGCTGCTGGAATCAGGTTATTTCCTGAGAAATTCAGTCTTCATTTGTTTTAAAAGCAAGTTTCTAGCCCTCATGACTGCACAGAAAAGCTGGAAAATGTGTCCTCAATGTTCCGACACCAGAGGGCAAATAAAATGTGTTATTTTTAAAAATCTACTGATTTTTTGGCGCACAACTCGTGACTTTTGAACGCTTGGGTTGGCAATACTGATCCCAACTGTTCATCTTGAACAAGAAACCCTACCTTGGGGCTCAGCTCTTGACTGGAGTCCTGAGCTAGAAGGTGTGAAAAATGGGAGAAAGATAGACACCCAAAATAAAGTCAAAAAGAAGGAAAAGGGACAGTCAAAAGTCAAGGAGAAGAAGGAAAAGGCCAAGCCTACAATCACAGAGAGGGAGGATTACATGAGTCAGCCAGAGTCAAAGAAAAGAAAATGGAACAGGCGGAGTTGGAAGGCAAGGAGAAGAAGGGGAGAAATGGTTATTTAAAGAGCTGGAAAATTACATTTTTATCCAGAACATTGTGCTAGTTTGATTCATTGCTCCACCATCCAGTTATCTCCCCCAGTTATTGGATGGCAACATCAATAGACATAGACATTTTCCTATTGTCAGATAATGCAGACAGTATTTCACTCATGGCCAGTGGGTATAATAGGCAAGAGGAGGCTGTGCCTCCCCTGGCACAGCCGCTTCTGCCACCTGACACCAGGGCCATGGTGGCCCGACCCCCCGCCCTTTCCCCTCCCTGCTCTGTCTGACCCTTCTCTGAGGCTCCCATGGCCTGCTGCTGCTGTCTGGTGAGTCTTCCTCCTCTCTTCTCCTCTCCTCCACTCCACGCCACCCCCCTTGGGAGGTCTACGCAGCTGGCCTAGCCCCTCCTCTTCACCCCCACTTCCTGTGGGGCTGGGCGAATGGAGGGGACCCCCGAGTAACTTTACACAAGTGAAAAAGCCTTCCAGACACCTAGTAGCAGATCATTGAAATTGTTAAAGGGGCCATTGAAGTGGTAATGAAGTCATTTAACAGGCATTTGCCCAGGAACCCTTTGGCCACATTCAGCTGGTTTTTATATTGTAGAAAAATGTGTTATTGGGGTTAAAAACAATTTCCAAATGACCCGTCAGTAATTCCCATGCTCTGTACCCAGCAGAAGTATTTTTGACTAACCTCGCTCAAGGAGGAACTGACATAGCCAGTGAGTTTATTTCTTGATCCAGCCGTTTTATTCAAACCCTGTTTAAGTAAACGAGTCTGGCAGGGAATTCTGTGTAAGAAAGGTGATTAAACTACTGCCTTAATGCAGGCTGTCATGGACAAACACTTGAAAAAGGAGAGATTAGGCATCTCTCCTTTTTGGTGCAAGTAGCCTGAAAAGCTACGTCTCTCTATACACTGAACTCTAACCACACAGCGGAGAATCCATCTGGCAATTGATCTATAGCTGTTCAATTCCCTTGGGGAATGTTATTAGTGCTTTAAGATGAAAACAGGGGAGGGTCTGGTGGTGGGAGGGTGAGGATGCAAGCGATGAGCCAGCGGCAAGGCAGGTGTCGGGGGGTCTGGCGGGGAGGTGAGCGGCGGGCAGGCGGGCGTGGGGGGAGGAGGCAAGTGAAGAGGGAGACCTCGCAGTGGGGAGAAGAGGCAAGAGGTGCGATTCAGCAGGGAGTGGGCGGGGCTTGGGTCAGAGCAGGGGTGGCATGTGGGCGGGGCTATGGGCAGGAGAGGCAGGACAAGGAGCTAGCCTTCCCCAAGGGAAGTTTCACCCACCACCCATGATTTCACTCCTCTCAGCCATTTGGCTGTGTAGAGAAACACACATCAGTCCAGCTGAGTTTTGGTGAGAAATCACCACTGTCTTTATTCAGTGGAAACCACCATAGCTTCTTTAGATCACAGCTTAGATCTACCTTTCTATTTCTACCAGAGAAAGAAACGGTAAATTTAGCTTCATAATTGATTTGGGAATAAGATGCACTTAATTAATTTCTCAGCAGACAAAGAATTAGGTAGGTGGAGCTACCGGAAAAGTTTTTCCACCTGCACTGGTGATTTGACATTTGTACCTAACAGAATTGCTTTCCAGCTGCAGGTTCTAGCAGAAGATTCCTCAGCACTTAGCATACAGAGGCCGCTGGACAGGGACCGCTCTTGTTATAGGCAAACTAGGCAGCTGCTTAGGGCAGCAGATTGTGCCTAGGGTGTCAGGGGTGGCCAGGACAAACCTGGGTGGCACTCTGACCCCGTCAGACAGGTCACTGAAATTTGGCCTGGGCTCCCCTGTCATGAGAAAGGGGCAGCCAGGCCAAACCTGAGCAAGTGGCACTTTGACCTGGTGCTTGGCCCTCACACTTCTACCATTACCACCACACCCTCGGAAGGCACGTTGCCCCCACGCCTGAATGTCTGACGCATACCTCCAGGGGGCGCCCCATGGTTGAGAACCTCTGTCCCAGGGGGCTGAACACTGAAGGTTTGCCAGGGGTGGCAGATTGTCTTGAGTGGCCTCTGCCACTGGATCTAGTGGGCTGGGTCCTCCACCCCGCCCAAGCACCACTCAGACACAGTGGTGGCCCCGGGGAGCTGGCTCTGCACCAGCGTGCCTGGTGTAAGTTTGAGGTGCTGAGGAGCATGTCTGCTGTGTGGCACTGCAGTCCCTCAGTGACCCTGTAGAAGGGCGGCATGCCCCCTTCCGACTGGCCAGGGCCTAGCTGCTCTCTCTTGTCTAGCACCCCCTGCCAATGGTCACTCTGGCCCTGAGTCTCCTCACGACTCAGCCCTCCGGACAGGTCACTTGAAAGTCTCTCCCCTTTCAGGGTCACAGAAAGTCCAACAAATACAAATGTCTGATCCCTCCGTCCAGGCTACTACCCTCGATTCTGGGTCTGGGTCCATATGCCCTTTTCTCAGGGCTTCCAGTTACCCACATTCCCTGCTTCATGGCACCTTCCCAGTGGCTGGTAGGGGAGCTCACCCTCTGCACTGGGTTCCAGTTCAGGGTCCCTAGGGTAGGCAGTCTGGATTCACTCCACCAGAACCCTTGTGACCATCACCCTGGACTTCTTCCTACCAAGCCTTTCCCTAGGCTTTCTCCTCTCTCTGAAAGAGCCTTCCTGTTCCCTGCAGGTGTCTTCACTCCCTACTGCCAGGAGAAGGACTGCAGAGTGCCTCCACTCCCTCTGCACCCCCAAAGCCCAGGCCAAACCCCCTTAGGCTTCACCATCACTGCCTTGTGGGCAATATTGCCTCCAGCTTCCTCTGCTCTGAGCATTACAGCCTCCCAGGCTTTGTCCTGGCTCAGGGCCCTCCCGCTCCTGTTCCAAATTTCAGCTTCTCTCAGCCTTTAGCCCAAGAGCAGAAACTCCCAGTTACCTCTCCTCCAGTGCAACCAGGTGGGTTAATTGTCACTCAGGCCCATGTTAACCCTTTCACAACTTGTGTGTGGTAAACATCCTATCTCAGACCTACACCAATGGAAGCTTGGGCACCCTGGAGCTCTGCTCTGCCAATTCCCAGCCTGCCCCAGGAGAGCTCAGTACATCCCCTCCCCCTATGCTGTGGGCGGTGGGGGGGTCAGTTGGTGTAGGAGCCAGACCTGCCTATAGTGTGCACAGTTCACCACTGGCAATTTCTGGCCACTTTACAGCACTTGGGCTGAGCCAGCACCACCCTCTCTCCTCTGAAGTGGCCATTTCAATTCCTCCCAGAATCTCTGGTGAGATATTAACTGAGCTCTGCCAGGGCATAGCTGTGGCTTTAGCCCACATGAGCTGCTTCCCCTAGTGTGAGAGGCCATTTGTAGCACTTATTGTATGTTCAGCAGCCCCTCCCTCTTGGGCATTTAAGCCTCCTTACTGAGGAGAGGGAATAAGGCTTTGCACCGAGATGGCACCTTTCACCAGAGGAAAGCACTTTGTACCCCATGAGGCCTGGCTCCCCATCCCATGCTCTTCTAATCCCAGTTCATATTCTCCTCCCAGAGGTGGGAATGGAACCCAGGAGTGCTGGCTTCCAGTCCTGTGCTCTGAGTATTAGACTTCATACCCCCTCTTTTTGCTAAAAGCCTTGCAGCTTTAAACTTCTGTTTGGACAGGAGCAACAGATGGACTGAGGGGGCCGCCACTGAAAGTTGCATCCCCAGTGCATGCATATGACACCAAGGCCTAGTTGGGGAGTTCAGCCCTGATCACGTGTTCCAGAAGGGTGGGTGAGCCCCAAGAGCTGAAGCAAGGGAAGCATAAACTCCATGTTTACAAGTCAAGTTTCTGGTGTAGTTGAACAGGTTCAACGGGTTGTGCTTCGCATTTCTTTAGGATGGCTGCAGGCACTTGAACTTCATGCCCTGTGCTAAGTGCCCTGTGCAGATACAGTCCTGCCCCTCCCCATCTGTGGCCTACAATGGGCAGTTAGGGGGACAAAAGATATTTCCAGTCTTGAAAAACCCAATCAAAACATCCAATTTTTACAAATATTTTAGCAACAGATGGGATTTTCCAGTCCAGTCCACTGCCTTTGTGAGACATGAACCCACTGATACTTGAGCACAGGCCTGGCCTGTATAGCTTCCCTGTGCTCATCCAGGCAGCTTAATATGTAGAAAGTGAAATTCCATCTGGCAACCCTGTACAATCGGAATAAGTTTGCGCAGAGACAAATTGCACTCCTGCAGGAGGCATTTCAGAAGTTCCATTTGTGATGTTACTGAAGATTGAAGGAAACAGGTGTAGAAACCCCTTGCCTTTGAAATAATGCCGGGGCATCATTGCTCAGGGTTGGCATATGAGGATTTGATGGGGCTGTGAGAGATGGAGGCAATCTGAGAATGAGATTTCTTTTTCTTTTTTTTTGCCTGAGGTCTGATAATTGTCTGACCCATTGATGGAAGTGTCTGAGGGAAGCAGCAGTGCTAGTGACTTACAGGTTTCTGTTCAGTGTAGCATGTGGTGGTGGCAGGGAAAACAATGAAAGGGTACCATCTTGCTAGAAGGTAACTAACTCTAGAATGGTAGCTGATGTTCGAGCTAATATACTAAATTTGAGTCCCTTGGTTCAGCAACTGTACCTTGATTAGGATCTGAAAGCCTTGAACTTACCTGCCTGAGTGAATGTAGTGACCTGCTGGTTGGAAGCCTATCTCTCACAGTTTAATTTGTCTCACTTACTCACTCCGTCACTTTAAAGTAACTACTCTGATCAAAGAGATGTTGTTTCCCCTTCTATTTGGAAGCAAATAATGGTTTCACAGAAAGACATCAAACACTCAGCACCTAAGTGTTTGTCTTACAAACCGAGAATTCCTAAAACATGTTCTAAGCCCTAGACGTAGGAAAGAGTCAGCCCTCATTTTTTATGATGGATCAGTAAAGTACTGCACTGGACCTAGGCCAGTGCAGTTCACCTTAGATTGGAATATGCTGCAGTTAATGAGGCAATAACAAAAGAATGACTATTGTGCTCTTTAAAATGGGAGCTGATGGGGCACTGGTTAAAAATAACTAGAAAATAATATATGGAGATACACCTATCTCATAGAACTGGAAGGACCTTGAAAGGTCATTGAGTCCAGTCCCCTGCCTTCACTAGGAGAACCAAGTACTGTTCCATGACAGATTTTCACCCCAAATCCCTATACAGCCCCCTTAAGAATTGAACTCACAACCTTGGATTTAGCAGGCGAATGCTCAAACCACTGAGCTATCCATTCCCCCCTATTCCCATGTATGTCACTGGTCTGTATGAATTTATTTGGGCACAGGTTAAAAAGTGGTCAGTAAGCATGTAATACGGACTAACTGGGTGCTAACAGAGTTGTTGTTTTAAGGAAATCTTCAGTATCATAGTTATTTTCACAAAAACATGGATGGACATTTTCAAACACGGGTGCAAAAATGGACTCCTGTGCAGGCTGCATGGAACACTCCCCTCTGAAAAGAAGGCCGGATGTCTAGTTATGAATTTCAAGGTCCAACTCATCTCCCATTAAAGTCAATGGAAGGACTTCCGTTGACATCTCCGGGAGCTGGATCAAGCCCCACATCCCCAACTTCTGGTAACCAAGTTGGAACATTTTGGCCAAGGCTCATTCTGACATTAAAAGAAATAAACCGCAAATCAAATATAACCAACATGGAGAAAAATTAAGGTCTATGGCTGAATCTGCCTCCATTCCCAAGCTGTTTTTCTAACCCACATATAGGATCGGTCTTTATTTGGTATCCATGCTGCTCTCCTGCCGATGTCCAGCACCAAACTTACAAACATCTCAGGCATAGGTTTCAGTGATATTTCCTAGGGCAAGACAGGTCCAGGAAACGGAGTGGACAAACCACTGCAGCAGTAGCGTAGCCAGGGGGGGAGCAGGGGGAGCGGCCGCTCCCCCTGTGAGCAGAAGTGGCACCGCCTGAGCCCCGCTGCTGGAGCCGGGCTCGGGCGGGGATTTAAAAGGCCCGTGGCTCCCTGTGGCTGCAGGAGCCGTGGCCCTTTTAAAGCGCCGCCTGAGCCCGGCTCCGGCAGCGGGGCTCGGGCGGTGCTTAAAAAGGCTCCTGCCACTGCGGGGAGCTGCGGGCCTTTTAAAGTGCCGCCCGAGCCGCGCTGCCAGAGCTCCGGCGGCGCTTTAAAGGGCCCGGGGCTCCCTGCAGCAGCTGGAGCCCCGGGCCCTTTAAATCACTGCCAGGGAAGCCAGTCTGGTCCGGCACGGCGCTGGCTCTTGCTGGTATGCCGGATCGGACCGGACCGCCGGAGGCGCCCCCGGGTGAGTACAGGGGGAGCGGGGAGGCGCCTTTTTATAGCGCCGCTCCCCCTGTGCTCCAGACCTGCCTACGCCTCTGCACTGCAGGTCAGTTTAGCCGTACAGGAGTACCCCTTATGTGCACAGCACGAGCACCTGTTTACACCTTCCTTTGCTCACCGGGACACCTGAAGCAGATGGGTGACCTTGTAGCTGTGGAATGACTTTAATCATAAATAACCAGCAGAGAAAGAAAAGCTCATCTCAGAATTGTGTGACATATCAAGCCAGGGTTTTACACCGTGTTCTGTCGGCTAGGACAACATCACCTCCAGGTGAAAGTCTAGGTGTTGTGAATCAGGTTCTAATGTCTAATCAGCACCTATGCATGTGTGGAATTCTCATTGACATCTGGGGCTCAGCCACGTGCAGCTCGAGAGGACGAATGAGTTGCTTTTCTCTTATATGTCAGTCCAGCTGAAAGCTGTCCAACTCTTCACAGAGAGCTCAATGTAAAAGGAAAGAAACCTGTTGCATCCTTCTAATTGAATGATACCAGTTTAGGTAACAGTGTGTTACCTCCGGAGGTGGTAAGTAAGTCATAAATCCTCAAAGAATTTAAGTAATAGACAGGAGACCTCCCCTCTCTCCCTCCCCTATGATTCCATGTGGCTCTGCTCCTGTGTTAATGGATATTTTAAATCTGGACGGAATTCAAGAGGCTGTAGTAGGTAGTTAAACATCCAGATGTATCAGTAATAATTATGCTCAGCTTAGGGAGGCAAAGCACTTGAATAACAGGCATGGTTTCCATGGATGGCTACAAGATTATAAACATAAAATTTATAAGTGGAATGGGAACATTTGGTTTATTTTCTCTTCTCTTTACAATCACTGCAGTTTAAATTGAAAACAGTGAAGGGTAGCAGAGCCAGGCAACAACCTGAAGATTGTAAACAAAATAATTCATGTCTTACTGATAGGATATGGTCATATAATCAGTAAATTAATTTAGCCTACTCTAGTTTCACCATTAACTTTCTATTTTCTCATTTCATTGGCATTTCTCTGCCCAGTTTATGTCTCTCCTCAATGCATATTGTGCTATAAACCAGAAGCAAATTCTTGAAGGGTAAATAGAGAGGTAATGAGTCTACAAAAAATGTTATTGAGGTACATTAACTCCTACTTACTATCTTTTAAACTTTTCTTGATCCAAGATTCATTTTACTATTTGAACAGGCTCCAGTATAAAAAGAAGCCAATACGTTTATTACTTTGTGTCCTCTATACCTAGTGTAAGGGGACTGTTATCCCCTTACTAACATTCAGAGCTCCCAGTACCAAAAGGGGAAGGGTCGATGGGACTGACAGTCCGCAGGGGCAATGGGGAGAGGCCAATGCTCCAGGTCAGCTCTGATTGACAGGGCGGGCAGGCGAATCAGGGAGTCAGGAGGTCAGGGTGGATCCCGTCCTCCATGTGAGCTGAAGTTGCCTGAGTCAGACAGAGTGGGCTGAGCTAAGGAGAGGGCAGAGGCCAGAGCTGAGCTGGGCCAGATCCAGAGGGGCCAGAAAAGCAGCCCTGAGAGACACAGACCTGCCCTGGGAGCAGAGGTGCAGCCCCAAAGCCAGAGCACAGCCCAGAGAGACAGACCTGCCCTGGGGGGAGAAGCTGCAGCAGCAGCCGTGCTGAGGCAGAGGAGCTGGAGCTGAGGCAGAGGGTGGAGCTGGGGCTGGAGCAGTCCGGAGCCGGGTGCGGTGAGCAGCTGGGGAAAGCGAGGGGGGACCTGGGCAGTGGGCCCAGCGCAGGGAGACGCCTCAGCCAAGAGGCCCTGCAGGCCAGACTTGCAGGGGGATCTAAACCCCGACAGGGCGGGGGCAACGCTGGGAAGAAGGGTCCTGCCACCCACAGCCTGCGAGTGTGTGGCCACCGCCAGAGCAAGTGTCCAAGCCACAGCATCCCTGCAGCACAGCCAGGGCCTGAGAAGGAGGCCTGGGACTTGCAAAGGAACAGACTGAACTGCCCTGACATTGCAGAGACACTGTTGTGATGTTCCCTGCCACAGAGCGGGGTGATGTGTTTTCTTAACCTTTCCCATTTTTTCCTTATTCATTTTAAAATTAATTGCTGATTAAATAATTTGCATTTGCTTTAAATTGTGTGCAATGATCTGTGGGTTAGGGAAATGCAGAGAGAGTACCCCGGAGTGGGGACACCCTAGCCCCTGACCTAGGTGACCACAGTAAGGTTGGGGGTTGAGCCCCCCAGGAATCCTGGACCCAGCCTTGTTGGGGTTACAAGGACTCTGCCAGACAGGAGAGTGCAAGGGGAGTCCTCGAGGGCAGGGAGGCCTCTGGGTAAAGGAAGTGGGAGCGAGGACTCAGATCCTTCCGCTAGCCCATTTCACCGGGGTAGTGCAGAAGCCAGGAAAGTTCCCCACAATAGCGGGACTATTCCCCCGCTTACACTAGCACCACAAAATGCTTCACGGAAACAAGACAATCCTTTGTGAGTGAAAGGGGAAAGGAAGCATTGTAAGGTCAGATGCATAAAGTGGATGTGGAGGTGGGGGGGAGAGTGCCCCAGGTTGGTCTTCCCAGCCACCTCTCTCCCAATTGTGGAAGGATGGGGCCAGGGGGAGCCCAAAAAGCATTTTCATTTAAATAAGTGCAAACAATGCTTGTGCAATAGCACATCTGTGAGAGTGTGCAGTTAGAGCAATTGTGTATGCAAATCAGGTCACTTTATATGCAAATATATATCCCTTTACCTAATTTGTGTACGCATTTGAATTTAATTCTATATGGGTTTTCTGCAGGCAGAGCTGGCCCTCTGCTTTTTCAACATTTATAATATATGGAGATATGCCTATCTCATAGAACTGGAAGGACCTTGAAGGTCATCAAGTCCAATCCCCTGCCTTCATTAGGCAGGACCAAGTACTGTCCCCTAACAGATTTTTGCCCCCCTGGATTGAACTCACAACCCTGGATTTAGTAGGCCAATGCTCAAACCACTGACCTATCCGTCCCCCGTCTAGCCCTTCCGATCAAACTTTTCCATAATGTGGACCATGTTTTCATAGACAGATGATCTCAGGCACATCTTGCAGACCCTTGCAGTTCCCAATCATGTGGGTGTCACTGTGCAGACCCACTTCATATGAACTCATTACCCTGCTCATTCACCATGGCCTGCCCCCCCGCCCAGCTCCCCTCCCAGCTCCCCTCCCATACCCCATCACCAAGCCCAACCCTGCCTCCCCTACCATTCCTGATCTGCTACATGACCACAGTGGTCAAAGAGAGCCTCCTTGCTTTCAGCTGCTAAAAGCAGCCACACATGCATTGTGTCCTGTCCCCATGTTCCCTGGCTGTTTGCAAAATCAGTAATGGCCTAGCCTTCAAAGCAAACTCAGTGGGGAGGGGAAGGTCATGTCTCCTTCCTGTCCTGAGAGCCAGAGCCCAAGGAGGAAGGTGGAAAGTTGTGGTTGGCTATAAACAAAGCACAGGGTGTCCCTAGCATGACAGGATGGGGGATGTGGAGTCAACAGTTCATTCCAGGACTGCTAGGACTAAACCTAGTGAGATGCACCACTGTGTGAGTCAATCTGGCAGCTGAACAGCCAATGAGAACCACAGGCTCTGTCTGAGTCCAGCAACCTCAATAAAGAAAATCCTACGTATTCATGAGGCTGATGTCTGATCTCTTTTCTATTGCAGGAGGAACTAGAGGGGCTGCTTACCTTGAACAACATCAGCCTGAAGTAGCTGCAATAAAGGAGTGCCCAGCATTCAGAGACCCTGGGAATATATAGCTATACATAGAGTACAGATCTGTATAGCTCTGTCCCTCATGGGGAGTGATGTAAAACCATAGGAGACAGACTGACTGTTATTAGGCAGGACTGGTCTCTTCCATTGGCCTTTCCGATGGCGGGGTCTGTAAGGCGACCAGGAAGCTGAATTCCATGCACACATCCTATTTACAAGCCTGGGGACTGTGCTGTGCCATTCCCAGGTGTGTGTCAGAATAGGGGGCTCTGTTGTCTTGCACAGTTACTGCGAGCTGCTGTCCATATATTCCTTGGGAATTAGCCATACCTCTGTCACAGCTCTGCCCCGTTCCTACAGGGAGCAGGGCCTGCCAGGGGTCTATGCAGTGGGGGCTGCTGCCGGGGGTGTTCTCTCAGGATTAATCTCGAGCTGTCGGTCAGGTTGGGCCCCCTCCTGTACTACTGCAGTTACCAGGGGCAGAAGGGCAGCCGCCACACAGCCATCTCCCATCTGCGCAATGGCCGATGCCCTCTCCCCTCCTCCCCAAGGCAGACCTGAGGAATTACTGCAGCTTGAGGGCTGTAGTAGCCTTTGCAGAGAACATGTGGGGCACAGAGAGGGGCAGGCTCCTTTCCATGAGCTCCCCACCTCCTTCAGCAGCTCTGCAGTTGCTGAGCAAACACATCCCCTCCTGACCCTCTGCAAGGCACAGGGCAGGGATAGCTCACCCTCCTTTATCCTTCCCTAGCCCACCCCAGAGAAGGGCTCGGTTCCTCTCTTGGAACTCAGCACTTTGGATCCCTGGGTGCCTGTGACCACTGCCCCCACACCTGCCAGCTGTGCCCATCGATCACTCAGCGCCCACTCAGTGGGCATCATCGGTGTGTTCCAGGATGCCCTGGTGATGTCACTAGCCCAAAATCTGTGACTGGCCAAATGCCTGGGGCTAGACAGTGGCTGTTTTTCCACAACAGCTAAGTTTGGGTGGTGAGGGGCAATACATGTAACTGAGGCTATGGCTCTCAGAAGGCCTGGGGTTGAGACCTGCTACTGCTCTATGTTACCGTAGCTGAGTGTCTCAGTTCCCTGTCTGTAAAATGGGAGTTACAGTATAAGGCTTTCTTGTCTCTTTCAGCTGTTACCTCTTTGGGGCAGGAGTTGTCCCATTCTGTTTGTACAGCACCTCACACAACATGGCCCTGATCTCTCCGGGTGCTGCTGCTGGAATACAAAGAGAAACAGTTTTCACCCTTCTCTGGAGTTTGCTTATCCCATTGAACCTGCAGAAGGAATCCAGGTAAGTAAGACGTCTAGGTACGATAGCACCTGACACTATAAATGCAGTAGATTAGATGAGGTAGTATGTAATTGGCCCACTTGGAATCAGGCCAGCTTGCTTGGGTTAAAACCCACAGACGAATTAATGGGAAAAGAGGGGTGGAAATTGTGTGTGTGTGTGTACATGTGAGTTTGTTTACGGTACACAGTACACACAAGTTTACAAAAAGAGTATAAATTTTAATGGCAATAATATTTTAACTGCTCAACATGTAAACAACAAGCTGGGCTAATCTGATCAATGCTGCTCTCCAGGCCACATTTGGTATGGTGCTATATATAGTGTTCCTGGAGTTTTATTTAATAGGACGGTACATTTGATCCTAATGTGCCATCTCAAAAGTAATGAAGCAGAAAAGATCTTTATCTTCTGTGAAAGTTGCAGTTATTGGCAACCATTCAGAAAAAAATAAAAGTAATTGCACAATCTTTGGAGATATCGTATTGCTAACTGATTTCAGCGCAAAGCTTGGGTGGTTTTCATTCTGAGTTAATCAGGCAATGGACCATATATGTTGCTAATACATCACTTTCAGCCACTCTCCTGATATTGACAAATACAATTGCTGGGGCTGCTGCTCTGGTCCTTGATCAAATGCTTTTTGTGGCTTGGGCTTCTCCTTTTGGAGAAAAAGAACAATAAACAAAAAAGAAAAAAAAAGAAAAACTCGTAAATGTGCTAAAAGCACCCTCTGCCTACAAGATGACGTTTCTGCCATCTAACTGGCTTGTTTTTTCACAACTGATGCAGATGGCAAAGGAATTCATAGGACTGTGATTGCTCAACGTGCTATAAATAGACCTGGAAGTGAAGACTGTATGTTTAATGTATGGTAATGACCTCCAGCTGAGAGAAGCTCAGCACAGCTCTTGCTGGTTTAGGTTAGGGGGACTGCAGGTGGTGTCCCTTTATTTTTGTTGGGGACCTCAAGTTCCTGATCTTCAAAGGGGAGAAGCTTAGGGTGATGCACAAAAATGCATGTGGAATCATATATCTAATTTATGTGCACACATACCATGACCGTGCATGCAAACTGGATATGTGCACAAAGCCCTGGGCTTGGGAAATCAGGCCCCAAGCATCCTGGTTTGATTCTCGCCACCTGTGCTGACATGTGGCTCATGGTGACAGCTGTGGAGTTACATACTTTGGCTTTGCTGAATCACCTTTCTGCCTGGCTATGAACTAGAAACAAAACTGAATTTACTAGTGTGGAGTGTTTTTCTCTGCAGGTGGCAACTTCTAGGGCACGTCACCACTGAGACGTCCTGCCTGTTCTTGTCTTTCACTCTTTGCTAGGTCCCTGTGCGAGCCCTAACACGCTCCTTGACTGTGACACTCACTATAAGCATGTTCAGACTGCAGATGGGCCTGACCTTCAGATCCAAACACCACTGCACACTGAGGAAGTTCAGATCTCATCTGGGCCCATTCCTCATTTGAGATGATGAGATTGATAATTCTCCAGCACCCGGACTCTAGCTGAGCCAGCTACCAGCACAGAGCTAAGCCAGCACACAGAGGGAACATATTTCCCAGGGAGGGAATGTTAGCAAGAGCTCATCAGACAGAATGAGGAGGTGGCAAGTTCTCCCTGTAGAGAGGAGGATCTCTGAGGAAGATAAGAACATAAGAATGGCCAAAGGTCCATCTAGCCCAGTATTCTGTCTTCTGCCAGTGGCCAATGCCAGGTGCTTCAGAGGGAATGAATAGAACAGGTAGTCATCAAGTGCAGGAAGAGGGGATGATAGAAGCTATTGTCATGGGTAATGGATTATTAGAATATCCCCCAAGGCCATCAGTAGATTAGTCCAATACCTCTCAATACTCTTCCTGGAACACATCGAAAACCAGCTTGGGTCCCTCACGCTGCGGGGTGGCCCAGTTACAGAGGCCATCAACCCTATGGGAACTGTGGTGAGGCCTGACTTCAAACCGCATGTACAACACGTGAAAAAATGCAAAATGCCACATGTGCAAGTGAGCTGAGTTCTGTTTGCCGTGGGAGCCACGACTGGGGATCAGCCTGAATTCGATGCATTTGCATTAATTTACAAAAATACTTCTGTTTTAGTCTCACTGCCACTACAGCGTGAAAAGCCCAATGTTGAAAAGGAAAATAAAAGTGGCTCTGACTGTCCTCTCTTGCATTCCTCTGGTACTTACTCTTGTTGACTTTTCACACAGGAGAGGATTTCACAGAGCGTTCAGCCAATCCATCTAGGAAGAGGCGGTGTTAAAATTACAAAGGCTGCAGGAATATAACTTTCTTTCAAAAATACACAACCAAACAATATGAAGAATGCTCATTCCCAACAGGCAGAGGGAATCACAGAATCAGTGAAGTGGAAGGGAGTGGAAGGGAACTCGAGAGGTCATCTAGTCCAGTCCCCTGCACTCATGGCAGGACTAAGTATTATCTACCACCCCTGACAGATGTTTGTCTAACCTGCTCTTAAAAATCTCCAATGGTGGAGATTGCACAGCCTCCGTAGGCAATTTATTCCAGTGCTTAACCACTTTGACAGGACGTTTTTCCTAACGTCCAACCTAAACCTCCCTTGCTGCAATTTAAGTCCATTGTTTCTTGTCCTATCCTCAGAGGTTAAGAAGAACAATTCTTTTCCCTCCTCCTTGTAACAACCTTTTAGGTCCTTGAAAACTGTTATGTCCCCTCTTGGTCTTCTCTTTTCCAGACTAAACAAACCCAATTTTTTCAGTCTTCCCTCATAGGTCATGTTTTCTATACCTTTAATCATTTTTGTTGCTTTTCTCTGGACTTTCTCCAACTTGTGCACATCTTTCATGAAATGTGGCACTCACACAATACTGGACACAATACTCCTAATCATCACGGAATAGAGCAAAAGAATTATTTCTCATGTCTTGCTTACAACACTCCTGCTAATACATCCCAGAATGATGTTTCTCTAGTTTATTGTTAATTATAATCATATCCTCCAAAGCACTTGCAACCCCTCCGAGCTTGGTATCTTCCACAAACTGTATAAGTGTACTCAGTTTGCCATTATCTAAATCATTGATAAAGATATTGAATAGAACCAGACACAGAACTGATCCCTGTGGGACTCCACTTGTTATGCCGTGCCAGCATGACTGTGAACCACTGATAACTACTTTCTGGGAATGGTTTTCCAACCAATTTTGCACCCACCTTATAGTAGCTCCATCTAGGTTTCATTTCTCTAGTTTGTTTATGAGAAGGTCATGCAAGACAATATCAAAAGCTTTACGAAACCAGCACACTGCTTGCTAAGTGCCACCACTGAATGTCTTAAAAATTAGTCTTAGAATCATAGAAATGTCAGCTGGAAGGGACCTCGAGGGATCATCTAGTCCTGCCCCCTGTGCTGAGGCAGGACCAAATAAACCTAGACCATCTCTGGCAGGTGTTTGTCCAACCTCTTAAAAACCATCAATGATGGGGAGTCCACAATCTCCCTTGGAAGCTTATTCCAGAGCTTTACCCCTTATAAGAAAGTTTTCCCTAATATCTAACCTAAATCTCCCTTGCTGCAGATTGAGCTGTAGCAAGGCACACACGGGGCCCATCTGTTTCAGACTCTGTTGCCCTCTCCAATCAGTCAGAAATGGCTCCACTTGATGCAACACCAGTGTTTGTTATTTACAGGTTCCCCACCACCACTTTCCACCTGTGTACAGGTTTTGCAGCCAGCTTTGCCAAGAGCAGGCCTGGCCAGCAACAGACCAGAAGGTTCCCACCTCCCTCTGTGCCTGGTTTTTCACTTCCTCCTCCTCTCTGGCTTCCTCCCAGCCTTTATAGCCCCTGGCTAATAAGGCTGGCAGGTGCTGCCCGTTACCAGGCAGGCACAGGGCTATCCGACCATTCCCCTTGATTGGGGCTGGAGTGGCAGGGGCTGATTAAGTGTTTCTCACTCAGCACCCTGTCACAAAGCTCATTACTTCTTGTCCTACCTTCAGTGGACCTGGAGAACAGCTGGTCACCGTCCTCTTTATAACAGCCCTTAACATACCTGAAGACTGTTATCAGGTCCCCCCTCAGTCTTTTTTTCTCAAGACTAAACATGCCCAGTTTTTTTAAACTTTCCTCATAAGTCAGGTTTTCTAAACTTTTGTTCATTTTTGTTGCTCTCCTGTGAACTCTTTCCAATGTGTCCACATCTTTCCTAAAGTGTGGGGCCCACAACTGGACACAGAACTCCAGCTGGAGCCTCACCAGTGCCAAATGGGGTGAGACAATTACCTCCAATGTCTTACATACAATTAGGGTTGCCAGGTGTCCGGGTTTTGACCAGAATGCCCAGTCAAAAAGAGACCCAGGCGGCTCCAGTGAGCACCACTGACCAGGCCATTAAAAGTCCAGTCATTGGAATTGCGAGGCTAAGGCAAGCTCCCTGCCTGCTGTGGCTCCGTGTGGCTCCTGGAAGCAGCAGCATGTCTCCCCTCTAGCTCCTATGCATAGGGGCAACCAGGGGGCTCCAGATGCTGCCCCCGCCCCATGCCTCAGTTCCGCATCTCCCATTAGCCGGGAACCACAGCCAATGGGAACTGTGGGGGCAGCACCTGCAGAGGGGGCCGCGCACAGAGTTGCCTGGCCATGCCTCCATGTAGAAGCTGGAGGGGGGGCATGCTGATGCTTCCAGGAACTGCCTGAGGTAAATGTTGCCCAGAGTCTGCACCCCTGACCCCCTCCCATGCCCCAACTCCCTGCCCCAACCCTGATCCCTCTCCCACCCTCTGAACCACTTGATTCCATCCCTGAGCACCCTCCTGCAACCCAAACCCCTCATCCCCAGCCCCACCCCAGAGCCCATACCCCCAGACAGAGCCCTCGGCCCCAGCCCCCTCCTATACCACAAACCCCTCATCCATGGCCCTACCCCAGAGCCCACATCCCCTGCCAGAGCCCTCACCCCTCCCACACCCTAACCCCCTGCCCCAGCCCCCTCTTGCACCCAAACCCCTCATCCATGGCCCTACCCCAGAGCCCACATCCCCTGCCAGAGCCCTCACCCCTCCCACACCCCAACCCCCTGCCCCAGCCCCCTCTTGCACCCAAATCCCTCATCCCTGGCCCCACACCAGAGCCCACATCCCCAGCCGGCGCTGTCACTTGCCCCCACCCCCCGCACCCAAACCCCTGCCCCAGCCAGGCTCCCTCCCGGACTCTGAGCCCCTCATTTCTTGCCCCACCCTGGACCTGCACCCCCAGCCCAGAGCCCGTACCCCCTCACTCACTCCAACCCCTTGTCTCAGCCAGCAGCACCCTCCCATACTCCAAACCCCTTGACTCCACCCCCCAGCCCAGAGCACCCTCCTAAACGCCAAAGCCCTCATCCCCAACCCTGCCCCGGAGTCTGCACCCCCAGCTGGAGCCCTAACACACACCCCTGCACCCCAGCCCCCAACCCTAGCCTGGAGCCCCTCCTGCACTGTGAACCCCTCAGCCACAGCCTAGAGCCCCCTTCTGCACCCCACATTCTTCATCCCTGACCCCACCCCAGAGCCCACAGCCCCAGCCAGAGCCCTCACCCCCTCCCACATCCCAACCTACTGCCTCAGCCTGCAGCCCCATCCTGCACCCTGAACTCATTTCTGGAGCCCGCACACTCAGCTGCAGTGCTCACCTCCTCCCACACCTGAACCCCCTGCCCCAGCCTGGTGAATATAAGCGAATGAGTGAGGGTGGAGAAAGTGAGTGACAGAGGAAGGGGGGATGGAGTGGGTGGGGGCGGGGCCTCAGAGAAGGGGTAGGACCTCAGAGGGGGGGTGGGGCAAGGGTGTTGGATTTTATGTGCATAGAAATTTGGCAAGCCTACATACAACAGACCCATTCATACACGCCAGAATTAGAGTGGCCTTTTCCCCAGCTGCTTCACCTTGTTGGCTCATATTCAGTTTGTGATTTACTATCACCCCCAGATCCTTTTCAGCAGTACTACTTTTTAGCCAGTTATTCCCCATCCCATGCTTGTGCATTTGATTTTTCCTTCATAAGTGCAGTACTTGGCACTTGTCTTTATTGAATTACATCTTGTTGATTTCAGGCCAATTCTCCAATTTGTCAAGGTCATTTTGAATTCTAATCCTGTCCTCCAAAGTGCTTGCAACCCCACCTAGCGGGGTATAATCCTCACATTTTATAAGCATACTCTCCACTCCATTAGCCAAGTGATTAATTAAAATGTTGACTAGCACTGGATCCAGGTACAGGGCTGCCTGGGAGAGGGGAGGAGGCCCCAGAACCCCCACAAATCCATGGAATAATATGACCGGGGGTGGCCGAGCCAAATGTAAGTGAGTGGTGGTGTGGCCTGGCACATGGGCTTGCAGTGCCAAGTCACCCTTCTGTCATGATACATGACAGGGTCGCAGCATCGCTCAGGTTTTGCCTGGCTATCCCCCAGTCATAACCAAGAGGCAGCCGGTCCAAATTTGAATGAGTGGCATTGCAACCTGGCACACAGGGTCATAACACCACTATAGCTAGAGCGGCTGCTGCATGCAGCATACCGCATGCCAGGCTCTCACCAGCGAGGTTTTGAAACCACAGCAGCTCCTCTGATTGCCAGAGACTGTCTGGGAAGCAGGATGGGCTGTCACCTGGGGTGAGGCTTGCCTGCAGGGAGAGGTGAGGTAAGGAGATATATAAGATATATATATAATTTCAGCTGCTTCCCCCCATCTTGTAGGCCAGTAACCTTGTCAAAGAAGGAAATTTGGTTGGTTTGGTGTGATTCATTCTTGACAAATCCATGTTGGCTATTTCTTATACCGCTATTATCCCCTAGATGCTTACATTCTCTCAGAATGGAGAGAGGTAAATAGTGGTGTCCCGCAGGGGTCTGTACTGGGACCAGTGCTGTTCAACATATTCATAAATGATCTGGAAAAAGGGGTAAACAGTGAGGTGGCAAAAAATTTTAGATGATACAAAACTACTCAAGATAACTAAGTCCAAAGCAGACTGCAAAGAGTTGCAAAGGGATCTCACAAAACTGGGTGACTGGGCAATAAAATGGCAGATGAAATTCAATGTTGATAAATACAAAGTAATGCACATTAGAAAACATAATCCCAAATATACATATAAAATGAAGGGATCTAAATTAGCTGATACCAATCAAGAAAGATCTTGGAGCCATTGTGGATAGTTCTCCGGAAATATCCTCTCAATGTGCAGTGGCAGTCAAAAAAGCGAACAGAATGTTGGGAATCATTAAGAAAGGGATAGATAATAAGACAGAAAATGTCTCTGGCAGGGGATGTGGGCTCTGGGGTAGGGCCATGGATGAGGGGTTTGGGTGCAAGAGGGGGCTGGGGCAGGGGGTTAAGGTGTGGGAGGGGTGAGGGCTCTGGCAGGGGATGTGGGCTCTGGGGTAGGGCCATGGATGAGGGGTTTGTGGTATAGGAGGGGGCTGGGGCCGAGGGCTGTGTCTGGGGGGGAGGGATAGCTCAGTGGTTTGAGCATTGGCCTGCTAAACCCAGGGTTGTGAGTTCAATCCTTGAGGGGGCCATTTAGGGATCGGGGCAAAAATTGGGGATTGGTCCTGCTTTGGGCAGGGGGTTGGACTAGATGACCTCCTAAGGTCCCTTCCAACCCTGATATTCTATGATCTATGATTCTATATTGCCTCTGTATAAATCCATGGTATGCCCATATCTTGAATACTGTGTGCAGATGTGGTTGCCCCATCTCAAAAAAGAGATGATAGAATTGGAAAAGGTTCAGAAAAGGGCAACAAAAATTATTAGGGGACAGATTCCATATGAGGAGAGATTAAAAGACTGGGACTGTTCAGCTTGGAAAAGAGATGACTAAGGGGGGATATGATAGAGATCTATACAATCATGACTGGTGTGGAGAAAGTAAATAAGGAAGTGTTATTTACTGCTTTCATAACACAAGAACTAGAGGTCACCAAATGAAATTAATAGGCTGCAGGTTTAAAACAAACAAAAGGAAGTATTTTTTCACACAACGCACAGTCAACCTGTGGAACTCTTTGCCAGAGGAAGTTGTGAAGCCCAAGACTATAACAGGGTTCAAAAAAGAACTAGATAAGTTCATGGAGGATAGACCCATCAATGGCTAATAGCCAGGAAGGGCAGGGATAGTGTCGCTAGCCTCTGTTTGCCAGAAGCTGGGTATGGGCAACAGGGAATGGATCACTTGATGATTACCTGTTCTGTTCATTCCCTCTGAAGCACCTGGCACTGGCCACTGTCAGAAGACAGGATACTGGGTTAGATGGACCTTTGGTCTGACCCAGTATGGCCATTCTTATGTTCAAATTGATTTTTTAATAATTTGCTCCACGATCTGTCCAGGTATCGAAGTTACATTGACTGGTCCATAATTCCCTGGGTCATCTATTTTCCCTTTTTAAAGATAGGTACTATGTTTGCCCTTCACCTGTCCTCTATGAGTTCTTGAAGATGATCGTTAATGGCTCTGAGATTGATTCGACTAGTTCCTTCAGTACTCTGGGGTGAATTTCATCAAGCCCTGTTGACTTGAATACATCTAACTTAACTAAATAGTCTTTAACCTGTTCATTCCCTATTCTGGCTTGTGTTCCTTCCCACTTGTTTATATTGATGGTGTTAAGCATCTGGTCACAATCATAGAATCATAGAATCTCCGGGTTGGAAGGGACCTCAGGAGGTCATCTAGTCCAACCCCCTGCTCAAAGCAGGACCAACCCCAACTAGATCATCCCAGCCAGGGCTTTGTCAAGCCTGACCTTAAAAACCTCTAAAGAAGGAGATTCCACCACCTCCCTAGGTAACCCATTCCAGTGCTTCACCACCCTACTAGTGAAAAAGTTTTTCCTAATATCCAACCTAAACCTCCCCCTCTGCAACTTGAGACCATTACTCCTTGTTCTGTCATCTTCTACCACTGAGAACAGTCTAGATCCATCCTCTTTGGAACCCCCTTTCAGGTAGTTGAAAGCAGCTATCAAATCCCCCCTCATTCTTCTCTTCTGCAGGCTAAACAATCCCAGTTCCCTCAGCCTCTCCTCATAAGTCATGTGCTCCAGCCCCCTAATCATTTTTGTTGCCCTCCGTTGGACTCTTTCCAATTTATCCACATCCTTCTTATAGTGTGGGGCCCAAAACTGGACACAGTACTCCAAATGAAGCCTCACCAGTGCCAAATAGAGGGGAATAATCACGTCCCTCGATCTGCTGGAAATGCCCCTACTTATACAGCCCAAAATGCCGTTAGCCTTCTTGGCAACAAGGGCACACTGTTGACTCATATTCAGCTTTTCGTCCACTGTAACCCCTAGATCCTTTTCTGCAGAACTGCTGCCCAGCCATTCGGTCCCTAGTCTGTAGCAGTGCATGGGATTCTTCCGTCCTAAGTGCAGGACTCTGCACTTGTCCTTGTTGAACCTCATCAGATTTCTTTTGGCCCAATCCTCTAATTTGTCTAGGTCCCTCTGTATCCTGTCCCTACCCTCCAGCGTATCAACCACTCCTCCCAGTTTAGTGTCATCTGCAAACTTGCTAAGGGTGCAGTCCACACCATCCTCCAGATCGTTGATGAAGATATTGAACAAAACCGGCTCCAGCACCGACCCTTGGGGCACTCCACTTGATACCGGCTGCCAACTAGACATGGAGCCATTGATCACTACCCGTTGAGCGTGACCATCCAACCGGTTTTCTATCCACCTTACCGTCCATTCATCCAGCCCATACTTCTTTAACTTGCTTTAACAATTAACCTTATTAGTGAAGACTGAAGCAAAATAGACATTTATCTCCTCAACCTTTTTGATGTCATCAGCTATTAGCTCTCCTTCCTGCTAAATAGTGGACCTACTTCCTTCATCTTTCTCTTGCTGTATCTACAGAAGCTCTTCTTATTGTTTTTATGTCCCCTGCTAGATATAATTCATTGTGTGCCTTAGCCTTTTTGATTTTGTACCCTACAGGTTTGTGTTGTTGTTTTTTTTGTATTCAATCCTTATCAATTTGTCCATGTTTCCACTTTTTGTAGGATTTCTTTTTGATTTTCAGGTCATGAAAGTGCTCCTGATGGAGCCATATTGACATCTTACTATTCTTCCTGTCTTTTCTTCACATCGGGATAATGTATGTTGTGCCTTTAATATTGTCTCTTTGAGAAATTGCCAGCTCCCCTGAACTCTTTTTTCACTTACATTTTTTCCCATGGGACCCTACCTACCAATTCTCTGAGTTTGTTAAAGTCTGTTCTTTTGAAGTCCATTGTCCTCATTCTGCTGCTGTCACTTCTTCCTTTCCTTAGAATCATGCAATCTATCATTTAATGATCACTTTCAACCACATTGCTTTCCACCTTCATATTTGCAACCAATTCCTCCCTGTTAGTCAGAAGCAAGTCCAAAATGGCTGCCCCCCTGGTTACTTCCTCCATAGTTATACTGGAAGCAATGATAACATTTGAAAAAGGAATTGATTTGGAATCAAGAAGATGAACTTTAGAGGAAGTACAATCTAGCAGTGAGAGCAGGAGACTGAGGCCGCCCACCTGGGTTCTGCCCCCAGCTGTACCACTGGCTAACTATGTGATCTTGGACACATCTCTTAATTTCTTTGTGTCTCGGTCTCCTCATCTGTAAAATGGGTCTAATGTTACTTACAGAACCTTCCTCATGGAGGGTTATATTTTGCCTTTCATTCCATGAGTGTCAATGGGGTTGTGTGCATGAAGACAAAGCCAGACCCAGCCCTGCTGTGGGATTAATTATTTTTCTGAAAATAAAAAATAAAACAATTCAATAATAAGGATGATAAAGACTGAGCTACATACTGACGGATCCAACAACATGTCAAGCTCTCCCCAAGTGTCAGCAAGTACAAGGTTTAACTCCTTAGATCTCCTACACAGCTGAGAGATCTTCCAGGCTGGGGTGTTATAGGCCTTGATGAGTTAATGCTTCCAAAACCTTCTAACAAAAACATCACAGAAAGACAAAGGATTGATCGTGCCCCATTGCTGCTTGCTAGACTTCCTTGTACTGCTCCAATTAATTCCTCTTCATCCCTTGGTGTTTACACTCTTCAGATACCTGCAGACAGTTATGGCTTATGGCTTTACTTAGGGCACGAGCTCTTTGGGGCAGGTACTATCTTTTTTGTTCCGTGTTTGTACAGAGCCTAGCACAATGGGGTCCATGACTGGGGCCTCTAGGTGCTACCACAGTACAAATAACGAATAATAATAATGTGGTTACTTACTCAAGGTATTTGTATGAAGTTCATTTAATCCTGCCTCATAAACCAGCCCCGCCAGCCCCCTGATCATTTGCATTGCTCATCTCTGAGCTCACTCCCATTATTTGGTATATGTCCAGCGATGAGGAGTCCACAGTGAATGCAGAATCCCAGCTGCGATTCAGAAGAGGGTCTAGCTCACTGGGGGCTTGTTACACTCTGTGGGCTCTTTGACAGCCTCTCAGGGAATTTCCCACATGTGTCCGGGTCTCTGTTGATTTGACTCATGTGAGAATGAACTTCTCCCCAATTACCATTGCAAGTCATCTCTTTGTCATGTAAATGTCAACATGAGTCACCAGAACGGAACCAACCGTATCAAAATGTCTGCGTTTCCTGTGGGAGGAGTGATATTTAGTACATTGTGCTGGCCAGCCATCTCCATGTGCGGGGGCTTGACGTGACCTAGTCCTGTGATCTGAACAGCTTTGAGAGCTGCCTAATGGGAAGGAACAAGTGAAGGCATCCAATAAATGGCACACTGCATGAGCATCAAGGCTGCACCTTGAGGAGAGGAGTACCACCGCTTAGGGTGTGTCTGCACTGGAGCTGGAGGTGTAATTTCCAGCAGTGTAGCCATTCCAGCCAGCTGCCCTGAGTACGATCCCATCTGAAAATCCCCCTCGGGTGGCTAGCCCATCCCACCACCCATGCAGCCTTGGTTACACTGCTAATTTCAGCACATTAACTCAATCAGAGCCAGCATGGGTATGTCTACTTGAGCTGGAAATTATACCTCCAGCTCCAGTGCAGACATACCCTTAGTCTGACCTCCACCATGAGCAGTACCGGATGGAGCCCCATGGATAAGTAGGAGAAGCACTTCTCCTGTTCTCTCCTTGGGCACACAGAATGGTATTTTATAGCCCAATTCCTCTTGCATTGGACTCAATGGGAATTCTGCCATTAACTCAAGCTAGGGCAGGAATGGGCCACAAACCTCTCCTGTTAATTTCAATATTAACAATCAAGTTCTTTTTGACTGGGCTATTAACATGATCATTAATGGGAGTTTAGGCATGAAAGGAATGCTGGATTGGGCCCTTGGGTATTAAAAACAAGTTCTTGTCTCCTTTGCACTCACATCCACAAACAGGGGGGACCAAGGCAGGTTCTGCGCATGCTCATGTTCCCCGGTACAGCTCGGCCCTGGATCAGAACTGTATTCTGCAACCTTGTGTGCCTCCACCCTTTCTGCTGAACAGCAGCCTCCGTGGGATTCACATTGCGTGGGTCGTAATACATTTTCTAAATAATCTAGACATGATGCTTGTGGATTTAATTTCTTTTGCAGCTGCCTCACTTTCCAGTCCTAGTTGTAATTGTTTGAGTCATTCCTTTTACTAAGGAGAATGGTTATTCCATTTAATCAAAGTATTTACTGGGAAGAATACCTCCAAATTGGGGAGTGATTTTCCTCGGTCAGGCTGCTTCAAAGAGCTTTTGTGTTTATGCTCTTCATTTCCAGCCCTAGAGAAGAGGCTGCTGTCTCAGCACTTCCATTGCAAACCCATATTTTTCAGGGGTACATTATAAGTAGTGATAAAACTTCATTTGGGACTGTAGCTTGGCAGAGAGTTAATCAGCCCAAGGGGGCAGGGGGTATATTTTCAATTATCCATTTTCAGTTAACCCTTTTTAAGCCAAGCTTGAAATGAACAAAAAGATTGTTCAGGTAACTAAATTAAAACCAATCAAACAAACCAAAATACACTCGTACAATTATTTCTTCTCTCCTAACAACCTGGTAGAGGAGTGCACTGGAGTGAACTGAGCCGAACCACAAAATGCCTGAAATCAGTGAAAGCCCCTTTGGGCAGCAGCTTTTTAGGTTTGTTATTTTTCTCCCTGAAGCCACTGTTTCTGTGATTTGTGGCAAAGGGATCCTTCTTTCTCTTTATCAGCAACATCATCATCACTATACTTCTTCTCCTGGCTTGCACATCCCTTCCACTGAGTCGTCTATCTGTCTGTCTGTCATAGGTAGCTGGTTTATACTGAACAATGACAGTCTGCCAGCTGCAGTGGTAGGTACAGTACAGGAGATAGTCTATAGCCAGTAATAACTATTTCATCAGCATCAGTGCTGTTGTTTTATAAAGCATAATTCATAAAAAGAAAACCCTCTCAGAGATTGCCACAATACATAAAAGCATATAAATAAAATATAAATGATGAAAACAAGACATGTTAATTACATACACTGGAATAGGCACATCTAAAAAGCTTGGCTGTCAGTTCTGATCTGAAGTTTGCTGGTGATTTAGTGGGTTTTATATGGTGTGTGGAAGCAAGTTGGAAAAAAAACCCACATCCAGAGACTAAAGGCCTAACATTGTTTACGTTTGGGCAGTAGGGCCACAAAAAGGCCCTGTCAGATGATCTAGGAGGGCAAAAGAGAACATGATTCTACCAAATCAGACTCCAGAGAGAGAAGGACGAACCACAGGTTCAAATAAAGCCTGGACTAAGTGCTTCTAAATTCAGCGCAGGACTGCATAAGAAGCTAGTGAAAGGAAGACTAGCTGGGGGAATAGAGGCCTAGCACATTCAAGGTGAGCCAGTAGCTGGGCACAGCAGAAACGAACAGAAAGAAGAGAGAATGACTGTAGGGCTGGAAATATCAGTGCATGAATCAATGTCTCCATGTCAGAGAAGTTCAGACAGCAGTGATAGGAACCAGCAGTAATTCAGAGGAGGTGGAAACAGAAGCTGGCCATGTGATTGATATGGGGCCCAAGAGAGCTGTGACTCAATGAGAAAGCCAAGGCTTCGCAACAGAGGCGGGGCAGGGGGAGAGATGCGGTCGAATTCAAATGGAGCGAGAAAGCAGGGCCTCAGCAGTAGGACCAGAAATGAGAGCCTGAGCCCACGCTTGCTGGAATCACTGGAAAGACTCCCAGTGACTTCCGAGAACTTTGGATCAGCCATTCTGACTTGGACAGGTTTCACTCTCATCACAGTGTGATAATAAAAGGGGACAAAGCAGGACAAGTGCACCTGCTTCCTCAGGTGACTCGCATGATAAGTTTGCTCATTAACTACACAGAGGAGACAGAGCACTTCATAAAGGCATGTGCTGCACCCTCTGAGCCAGAGGCGGCACCTAAGTATATTGGTACACAAAAAATGTTGTTGTGAGGCACTCGGAGCAGCTGTACACAACATGCCTGACATAAACCCACAAAAGCAGGGAAATGAATAGTTAAGCCCCATAGCAGTACATACGTTCTGCTCTTCCTCTCAGGGGCACACACCATATGACTATCACAGCTACCATACATGCACTGTACCCTGCAACCTTAACTCTTCCCACTATTACCCTTCCACACATGCTCTTTTGCCTGTTTGTTTCTTTCCCAACACTAGCAGTTGTGGGAGTCTGGTGTAGCAGTTGGTTGTGGTGGAAGAGGCAGTTTGGTAAAAGGTTCTGTGCAGAAGGGTCATTAAAAGGGATGATGGAGACCTGGCATCCCTAGAAGGGCAGAATTAAGGTTGTGGTATGAGGTCAGTGGTGTTCAGTTGTTGTGGTGGTACAGCGTAGGTCTGTGAGTAAAGCTATAGAGCCTTTGTGCTGTTAGGTGGCTTTTCCTTCCTTTTGTGGGGTTGTGTCAGGCATGTGGTGTGTGCAGCAACTCTGACCACTTCACAACAAAGTTCTCTGTGTATTAATCTCCAAGGTTTTCTTAAAGCTTAATCATGGGGGTGAACCTGTAAGGAGTAGATGCGCAGCTCCTGACAGAATATTTTATCTGCCAGCCACCTTAACTGTTCTCTGTTCTAAGATAAAATCTGACAGAAAAACCTAGCTCCTCAGTGAGAATGTTCTGGATGCGCCCAGTTCCAATCAGTTAGGTTTGCATGCCCCCATCCTCACCAATCAGGCCTGTGTGAGCCCAGTTCCAATCAACCTATCAGGCTTGTGTGCATTCACCCCAATCAATCAGGTTTATGATTCCCCACCTCCATCCCCATCAATCAGGCTTGTGTGCACAGCCTGTAAAGTTTCAGTTCTAACATGAACAACTAAAAATTACCCCAAATGCAATATTAAAAAAAAATCCCCTTCTCAAGACCCACCTCTCTGTCCAGCTTTGTGTAGCTACACACTGTTTGAAAATACCTATCGGTCAACAATGAACAGGAAATGTTCCAACCGGAGCCCAAATTTAAATGATTCCTAATAAAAATATATGGAGAGAAACCTACCAACATGGCACAGAAAATTCAAAGAGCATAACAGCTAACACTGTACACTGATAAGCCCCTTACTTTCAGCAAAACCAGGAATGTTTGCCCCTTTTCAGGCCCATTTTAGAACACAGCGCTAACAAAGGAATCACTCCCAGGCACCTCCATGGTAAGAAAATGACACCTTGATTGGATCCTTGCAGAACATACGTGCTACTGCTTGCCAGTGGCAGCGAAGGAATTGTAAAGGAAATCTAGTGGCTCCTGGTTAGAAAAACACAGTACAGGCCTAATGCTGGAAATATGCTGTCCCAGATACAGCAACATATAATTAATTCAAGAGATTATAAAAGAATGAACTGCTGTCGGGATGGAATAAGAGGGAAATGACTGAAGTTGGCATAATGCAAGATTTTGGTTCTTACCCTCAGTAAATTCATCTCAGTATTGGTGCAGTATGTGTCCAGATCAGAACTTCACTAAATGATTGAGTCAAAGGGAAAAGTGGTTCCTGGGAGTGAAATCTCAGGTTTAAGGATTGTATTATTAATAATATATATTTTTTGTATTTCTAAAATGCACTATTACACATTTCAGGGCCCATGCACATATTTCATAACATACCCATGTGTTTGCAGTGAACTATGGGTACAAATATTCATAATTAGATGTGTAACTACCAGATCTGCAGGTGCAAATGGGGAAAGTGGATGCAAACTATGCTAGCATCGCTATCGTTAAGACTGAGATTGTACGGTTGTACAATTACTGTTTACCAGTCAGTTTTTCCAAGCACTCTAAAATCCACAAGCATACCTGAATTGCCTTGACGTTTGCTGTGCCTCATCAGGGTTTGGGATACAGTGAATGGTCCAGATTTGGGGACAATTCAATAAGGGGTTCTTGAGAAACAGCCCTCTCACAATATTGTTATGTTCACAGTACACACACAGAGAAGCTAGATAAAAACAGAACTACTCTTACTGGAAGGCTGCAATGTAACACTATGTTATTTCTTAGAATTCAGAATAACATGTAACACTATGTTATTTCTTAGAATTCAGAATAATAACGCACAAGAACCCCAAACCCAACGGAGACAGAGCAGGCTGCTCCCAAAGGCAGAGAGGCACAACTCACCCCATATTGTTCCCCAGCTGAGTGTTGACTCTGATCCTAGCTCCCTTACAGAGCCCCATGTCTGCAAGCAAGACCTGGAAATCCTCTGAGAATTTAATAGAACACAATACTAACACACTTTTCAGTACACCACAAATAGCACGTGGTATAAAAATTGTACTGTTCTTTATAACATTTTTGTGAACACACTTGGGGCTCAAACTATGGCTCTGATCCTCCTCAAACTACTATCACCCAATTGGGATCATAGAATCTCAGGTTGGAAGGGACCTAGGAGGTCATCTAGTCCAACCCCCTGCTCAAAGCAGGACCAACCCCAACTAAATCATCCCAGCCAGGCCTTTGTCAAGCCCGACCTTAAAAACCTCTAAGGAAGGAGATTCCACCACCTCCCTAGGTAACCCATTCCAGTGCTTCACCACCCTACTAGTGAAAAAGTTTGTCCTAATATCCAACCTCAACCTCCCCCTCTGCAACTTGAGACCATTACTCCTTGTTCTGTCATCTTCTACCACTGAGAACAGTCTAGATCCATCCTCTTTGGAACCCCCTTTCAGGTAGTTGAAAGCAGCTATCAAATCCCCCCTCATTCTTCTCTTCTGCAGGCTAAACAATCCCAGTTCCCTCAGCCTCTCCTCATAAGTCATGTGCTCCAGCCCCCTAATCATTTTTGTTGCCCTCCGCTGGACTCTTTCCAATTTATCCACATCCTTCTTGTAGTGTGGGGCCCAAAACTGGACACAGTACTCCAAATGAGGCCTCACCAGTGCCGAATAGAGGGGAGTGATCACATCCCTCGATCTGCTGGAAATGCCCCTACTTATACAACCCAAAATGCCATTAGCCTTCTTGGCAACAAGGGCACACTGTTGACTCATATTCAGCTTTTCGTCCACTGTAACCCCAGATCCTTTTCTGCAGAACTGCTGCCCAGCCATTCGGTCCCTAGTCTGTAGCAGTGCATGGGATTCTTCTGTCCTAAGTGCAGGACTCTGCACTTGTCCTTGTTGAACCTCATCAGATTTCTTTTGGCCCAATCCTCTAATTTGTCTAGGTCCCTCTGTATCCTATCCCTACCCTCCAGCGTATCAACCACTCCTCCCAGTTTAGTGTCATCTGCAAACTTGCTAAGGGTGCAGTCCACACCATCCTCCAGATCATTAATGAAGATATTGAACAAAACCGGCTCCAGCACCGACCCTTGGGGCACTCCACTTGATACCGGCTGCCAACTAGACATGGAGCCATTGATCACTACCCGTTGAGCCCGACCATCTAGCCAGTTTTCTATCCACCTTACAGTCCATTCATCCAGTCCATACTTCTTTAACTTGCTGGCAAGAATACTGTGGAAGACTGTATCAAAAGCTTTGCTAAAGTAAAGAAATAGCACATCCACTGCTTTCCCCTCATCCACAGAGCCAGTTATCTCATCATAGAAGGCAATTAGGTTAGTCAGGCATGACTTGCCCTTGGTGAATCCATGCTGACTGTTCCTGATCACTTTCCCCTCCTTTAAGTGGTTCAGAATTGATTCCTTGAGGACCTGTTCCATGATTTTTCCAGGGACTAAGGTGAGACTGACTGGCCTGTAGTTCCCCGGATCTTCCTTCTTCCCTTTTTTAAAGATTGGCACTACATTAGCTTTTTTCCAGTCATCCGGGACCTCCCCCAATTGCCATGATTTTTCAAAGATAATGGCCAATGGCTCTGTAATCACATCGGCCAACTCCTTTAGCACCCTCGGATGCAGTGCATCCGGCCCCTTGTTGATCTCAGCAGGGCAGGACGGGTATGTACCTTAACTCTGCATTTCCTGGTTTCCAGCGATTTAAGATTCACCTAGAAGCGACAAAGGGTCCTGTGGCACCTTATAGACTAACAGAGGTATTGAAGCATAAGCTTTCGTGGGTGAATACCCACTTCTTCGGATTCAAGCAGTGGAAATGTCCACTGCTTGCATCCGAAGAAGTGGGTATTCACCCACGAAAGCTTATGCTTCAATACCTCTGTTAGTCTATAAGGTGCCACAGGACCCTTTGTCGCTTCTACAGATCCAGACTAACACGGCTACCCCTCTGATACTTAAGATTCACCTACTCTCCACATTCTGGAAGGGTATGAGACAGCACTGAGCACCCTTAACTCTGCATTAATGAATGTTTTGGGCAGTTAATAAATACAGCAGACATGCCTTGGAAGTCAATAACAGCTGCAGGTGTTCAACACCTCTGAAAATCAGACCCAAGGTGATCAAAAGTGGACACCCAAAATAACAGGCAACTTTTGACAATGTATGCCCTCACTGATACTTGTGTCCACAGGTTTTGCAGGCAGAAAAATGCAGATGCAATTATTTGTGAGCACAAAACCAGAGGCCATCTCTGTGGCTATCAGTATGTGCAGGACATGTGGAGAAACATGTGATGAAAGGAGTGCTAGAGCTCACTGGTGTCGTGCCAGAAAGCATCTGTCTCAGCCACTGGAAGTGACTTTTGCAACCCAGCTGCTCCCTGGGTTTATCAAAGATCACACAGCAGCCAACGGCCTTTCACAGTTTAAAGACCAAATAAATCGGTGGCTTCCATCCCAAGGTCTTTCCTCTGCTGTGAGCTGAACTGCCAAAAGAAGCAGTGATGTAAGAGGAGTCTGAGATGGCCAGTTTACACACAGGCTTTTCCGCTGCACACTGTCTGAACCCAATAGTCATCCACCTTGCATGCAGAGGCTCAGAGAGCAGCAATCAGCCAAGCCACTCCATGAAGGCCTGCAGTGTTCTTCAAGGCAGGAGGAGGTTTGGTTTGTGATTCAGGCACAGGCCTGGCAGCCAGGAAACCTGCATTCTAATCCCAGCTCTGCCTCAGCTTTCTGTGTGGCTGTGGGGAAGTCCCTGTGTGCCCCATTTCCCCCAGCTCTAATGAGAATAGTCAACTCTTGTCACCCCTTGATATTAAAGAACAAAGCAAGTAAGACTCATCAGCTTGATGGTACAGATATGGAAACTAAGGGACAGAAACATGAAATGCCTGACCTCACGTCAGAGCCAGGAGAGAGCCCCGCGCTCCTGAGTCCCAGCGGTGAGCATGTATTACTACTTAAGAAATGTGTGAAAAATACAATCTTCCTGTATTCTGAATAACACTGCGATGGGTCTCCTCTTCCCAGGAGCTGGGCAGCTGGTGGGTGTGGTTTGAAAGAGGCTGGGGGAATGGAAAATGAAAGTGTTCTTATCTTGGGTGCTGCTGTCTGGGGCTGGAAGAAGATATAGACCTGGTTGTGGAACAGCTCTGGCTGCATTGAAGAACTGTTGGATTTAAAGGCAATAAAGATTTTGCTTAATTTACAGAGATACTCTGGATACTAAAATATATGGTGTCCTTTTTGCAGTAGCAGGCTCTAGCATGTGGGTATGTTCACCCAATAAAAAGGCAGCAGTAGTGTGCATGACTTTGACTGAACTAGCCATACCAAAAAATGTTGCAGCCACAGGGGAACAGTTTCCTCTGTTAGCAAGTTTTATTTAGGCCGTCTGGCCGAGAATCAGGCTTTGGCTGTTGTCTTCTCAGAACTCACAAGCTAAGCAGGGTTGGGCCTGGGCATTAAAATTGCAATGGTCATGCATGCATAAGGCAAGGATCACATGTGGGACAGGCAAGAGTATCCGTATGAAACCTTGAATAGATGCTCTTGCACTATCCACAAGGAATCATCATGCTTTGGCTGGAATGGGGATGCAACACTAGTTAACAATCCCCTGCATTCCCCAGTATGAGAGAAAATTCACTTAGCTATCTCCAGTGACCTGCTGCAGCATTTCCTCTTGTGTAGGCGATAGACAAATGTCAGAAGCTAGTTCTGCCTCTTAATGGTATTCATATATCAGCAGCAACTAGTTTATTGCTGGTTGCTTGTGTGCTCTTCACTGTTGTATAGGTTTGCATGTGGTGCCAGTTTCTACTAAGCAATGTCATACCCCCACACATAGGTTTGTTCGCTGCCTCCCCTGGAAAGGCTACCCCACCAGCCAGCAAAGTGCTGAATGGAGACTTTCTCCACCAGCAGTTCCAGGTTTCTGCCTGATAAAAACACTGCTTACTTCTCACAGGCCTCAGATGGCCTCAGGCACTTCTGAAAATAGGGGGTATGAACCTCTCTCTGTGGCTGTTCCAAAGTATCTCAGCCAATCACACACATCCATCCTCCAGCATGCTTGGGCTCTGCATTGCACCCAGCCACCCCCTGCATGAACACATTTCCCAGATCTACCCAGGAAACACCCGTGTACCAAATTCTGTATAGTTACACCAGGCTTTTTTTTTTTTTAAGGATATCAGTTGGCAATGGAGGATCACACTGCCCCAGGAAAATTTCAGCCAGGACCTAATTTCAAATATTTCTTATTTAAAATATATGAAGAGAAACCAAATAAAATCACATAGAAATTTCGAAGGACATAAGAATGAACCCTGTCTCAAATTTCAGCTGATGGGCCCCCTACTTGCACAGAAAAAACAGGAATTTTTGCCCATTTTAAGCCCATTTTGAAATGCAACCCTAACTATGATATTGCTAATAGTTGCCACCTGTGATAGGGTGTCCACCCTGCACTGGGCTGAGAAGGTTAAATTAGGACAATTAACCAGATAGGCTGGGGGAGAGCCTGGGATTGAAAGGCTGATTGTTGAGGGATCCCAGCTGAGAAGGAACAGGGAGGGCTGGTAGAAAGTCAGGACATTGGCAGCAGAAAAAGGCTGCAGGGGAAGTAACCTACAGTTACTCCCTGGGAGGAGGAAGTTTGTGCTGCTAAACTCAGAAGCAGAGGAAGGGGTCAGAAAATAGAGCAGAGAGGTAGGAAAACGTTCAAGGAAATAGCAACAGGGTCTAGGAGCAAGCAGACCATAATTACTAGACAAGAGGTCTTTGGACTGGAATCTGGAATAGTGGGTTGGTAGGCCCAGATTCCCCTGCCAGTTGCTGGGAAAGTGACACAGGACCTGGCCTTGGACTGGAAAACTGTCTGGAGCAGCATGAGGACAGCTGATCCAGTGTGACTTTGACCCCCTGGAAAGAGAGAACTATAAACTCACCTGGCTGGAGGGCTGAGTCATGAAGAGAGAGCACCCAAGTCCCAGACAGAGAGCGTGGAAGATACGGTGTGAGCAATCCTTGGGAAGCAGCGTCAGACCCGGACAGATCTAATTCCCAGAGCAGCCAGGAGCAGGTGCCATCCCAGAGGTGAGTAGAGAACCCCGTGACCCCACCATAACCTCCTTTGCTACTAGCACAACCACTACAATGTCAGGGATGTCTGAGGGAGGTTCACTTGTAAACTCACTGCCTGACAGAACCAAGATAGAAACATATCTGAAGATGCTGCGGGGGAGATGTCGACATTCTGATGCCCAGCAGCAAGCACTGTTGAAAGAGAGACTTGCTAGAACTGACCAGCTTCCCTCAGCATTTTTCACGTCTTCTGAGTCCCGGCATCTTCTCTTCTAAAGGATGTCTTTGGGCTGAGAAGCACAGCCAAGGTGATGCTGGCACAAGCACCCAGCAGCAAGAAACGTCCACTCCTGTAGCACTGTCAGCTTCGTCAGTGGCGGAAGCCTATCTGAATGACACTAAATTACTGCCAATATGAGGAAATCCCTTGGGCCCTGGTTTCTGAAGCAAAAAGACTGCCTCGGCTCTAACTGCTGTCAAATATTTAAGCCGTTCTCCTTCCAATGTTAATTCAGAACACATTTTCAGCACAGCTGGGAGTGTTGCTAACCACCAGTCAGTCTGAACACCAAGAATGCCAGAGTGACAGACATCTTTAAGAGTAAACATGGAGCCTTTGTACTGAGCAGATGCTGTTCACTGCTACAAATGCCGATAGTGGATGAGACATCTTTTCAAGAAGAGAGGCTCCAATATGGTGCATAGGAATCTTTCAAACATAAATCCCAGAGCATCTCAGCAACATTTAAATGTTTTAACTGCCCTGACTGGGAGACAGCTGGATTTCCTAGAAGGCCAGCCGTGGAAGCAATAGTATCCCTGCCAAATGCATCCAGCTCCTACTTGTCCTCTGGCAATGATGCACCACTTTTCATTTCAACTCTCTCATAGGCATAGGACTCTGTGGACTACTTCGATTGTAAGGGACTTTTTGTTCAGTATCTGTACAGTGGGGTCCTGGTTCATGACTGTGGCTCCTATAATAATAAATAATAATGCAATGCAATAACTAGCAGCGTATTAATGGGAGTGAGGCTTGTGCTGAATGTTCTTTATGAGTCAGAAATCGTAAACAATTTGACTTGCCCAGTTGTGTGTTTTCTGTTTTTATACCTGGCTTGTCCAGAGAGCCCTTGAGAATGCAGCAGTGACTGGAAATTCCAAACTGAAGACTCCCGGATAGCATGTAGTGCAAGAGAGTTGGTATTTTGTGCTCCACTGCAAAAATCCCAACTTTCCATTTTGATGTTTATCTGGAAATTTCAGGCTCAACCCTGCCACCTTTACTCAGGCAGAACCACCCTGTGCATAAGGAAGGAGACAGACTTGGGCCATATAATTGATTTCCTTCATTTTGTACTTATGCAAGAATGTTAAATGACAAGACCCTTTTGCCACTGGGAGCCTCATTGTTCACTATTACCATTATTCATTATTACCATTAACCTTTCATTTATGGGTGTCTTGGCCCAGGGAGTATTTTATAATGAAACTGCCCATCCAATTCCCTGGGCACATCTAGGAAAGTTCAATACTCTGGTCTTATTTTTTATATGGTGTATTTGAACCTAGGAAATCAACAGTCAAGTCCAGCTTGTTGATCACATACACAGTACAACAGCCAATTTATCACAATTTATCTAGAATGCACAAACGTTGGTCACACCACCAAGTGCTGTCATGACAGAACCACAGCACACAAACAACCTTAACTCTGCCCTCATAGTGATGTCAGCCTCAGATCTTCCATGCTTTGTTCCTTTTGTATCTAGACAACTATTCTTATTCATACTGGTAAGGATATCAGGAAGGTTAATGGATCTGGGATCTGCAAGACAAAATGGGGGAGTGAATTCTGGAATCAAGGGGCCTACATGGCAATTTTTAAAGCAAGATTCAATGTTATGTTATACAGGAGGTCAGACTAGAGCAGTGGTTCTCAACTTATTTACCATTATGGGCCGCATATTCAGTTCTCTGTGTGTTATGTGGACCACATCCACACAATATATATACTACCTGTATGCTGTGAGGATGTCACATTGGCTGCAGCTGTGTGCTGATTGGGCTGCAAGCGGCCCGCAAGTTGAGAACCAGAGACTAGATGATCACAATGGCCTTGGAATCTATGAGTCTATATATACCCTGCCAACAGCCTCCTCCCATTTAAACCCTCACTTGTGTGCCTCCCCCAACTGAATGGGGAGACAGTGGGCTTCTCAGTTAACCTGGTCCCAAACCATTTGTCACCCGATATCTAAGCATCTTAACAATAATAAAGTATACACATTAAGGGCTTGAATTTTCAGAGCACCCAGAATTTCCCTAGAAGACAGTGGGAACTGCAGGGAGTCAGCACCTTTGAAATTCAGGTGCTAAATGCTTATTAAATAATTGCTACAGGGGTCTGTGCTGATGATCCTAAATACTGCATTAGCTCTATTGGGAAGTAACTTGGACTGTTGCTATTAGCTCTGCTGGCCTATTCTTATCAGAAAGGAATTGCTTTGAGTTCCTTCTTGCTGGTGGAAATTCTCTGAGTCTGTTTATGAGTGGACTCTGCAGAGGGTTAGTTTCCCAGGCAGGTTTGTGTACACATATGAAAGGAACAGGAGGCTTTCTGACAGCCTAGCACTGGGCTCCAAGGATAGATTTTAAAAAGTGCTTAGCACTGCTTCTATCTGATTTAATGGTAAAATGCCCTCTGACTCCAATGGGAGCAGCATTAGGCCCTTGCTGGGAGCTATTTGAAAGCCCACCCGTAGGTACAATGCATAGAGGTACTAATGCCAAGAGGTGTCAGGCCTTTCTTGTGTGGGGAAACAGGAGTAAATGGGTTGCGGTGATGGGGGAGTGTTGCTCGTGGAGGGACAAGGGAAGAGGAAGGAGTTGTTGTTTTGTCTCTACGGGAAGGTGCTAAGACACCTTGGGGATAGGTGTAGTGTAAGTCGCCAGAGAGAATAGAATGGGGACAGCACCGTGGTGCTGAATGGGCACATCTGAACATATCAAAATAAACGTATGCATTACTTCATTGAATGAAAGAGGCTGCAATACATAAATAGCTATTCAAAGTGGGAGTGATTCAGAAGGAGCAATTCAGAGCAGTATAGCCTGGTGGTTAGAACACATCTCTGGCAGGGGGAGACCTGAGTTCAAGTCACCGCTCCAATGAATTTCTGAGTATTTATACAAAGTGGAACAGTTTCCACAGGAGAGACTGAGAGCAGCCCTCCCCAGAATAGCCTATAGTCTGGGGGTAAGGATGCTCCTAGGGGAGGAGGGTGAGCTGAAGTCAAGTTCCTGGTCCAAGGGGAGGATTTAAACCAGGGTGTCTCACATCCCAGGAAAGCCCCCTGACTGCTAGGCTAGGGCTATAAAGGGGGACACCCACTTTCTCTTTGACTTACTTTTCTGAAGCTGGCCCTGAAAAACTTTTTCCCAGTGGAAACTAATCAGGTCCAACTCAAGAATAGTTTTCAGGAATAGAAATGACATTTTTCAGCAAACAAACTGTTCATCTGAGAAATTTCATCCTGCTCGCGTCACAAATTCCAGTGAATACTGTGAACCCAAGAAAAATCTTTCTCAATACCTCCAAGTCCATGAGAGCTGGCCCATCCCTAGTCATCTTCAATTCCTCAAGCTGTGTCGGTCTGCAATCCCACAAGCTACTCCGAGCACTTCTGTAACTGAAAAGTATCAGTGCAGTTCTTCTGACCAGTCACTCTTTGGATAATCATTTTATCTTGCTCTTGAACTTGACATCACAGCTGAATTCATCTCATTAGGAATCTGTCATCCATTATGCCCACACACACACACTTTACAGAGTGCAATATTAATGGAAAGTAAAATCACCGCCAAATGGACAGTTGATAGGCAATGAGTGGCATCACTGATTGTTCTTAATTGTCTGATTAGCCTAATGTACATAGTGAGGAACACAATTAGTGTTCTTTGCTTCTGTCACTTACACATTCTTCACACTTACACTGCTGTTAAACTTAGAAAAGTGACTACATGAAACCAGAACATTTTACCCAACAGATCTTCTCCCTCTTTACTTCCAGCTGTTGACTTTATTGACTACTTTTTAATCTTGTTAGCCCTAGAGACACCCCAGTTGCGGGAGACTGAGCTGGAGTCTATTCTGCCTCATGCATCACCACCAGAATTGTTAGCTAACTTCACTCCACAGAGTCTCATTCTGGTATTGTTGACAGTCAAGGCATTTTAGGGCATTTCAGAGGTAGTGGTGGGGCGCCAGCTGTGATACGGTCAGCTGGTAACCTCTGTGCAGTGTTCAGAGCAGAAAGCCTCCTGAAGCTTCATGGTCTGCATATTGGTGGGCTAGCAGAAGCCAGCCTTGGAATAATGACATTCATTAAATAAAAGAGACGTGTCTGCATATCACTGAAGAGATTGCACAGGCAGCTTACACCCCGCTGCTGGTTTTTATGTGCACTGCCTCATCCTCCCCCAGCAGCAGGGAGAGCAGCCCCAGCCCCTGGATACCCTCAGAATCATTTTCTAATTCAAGGTCCTTCTCAGATGAGAGGAGCCACTCTCTTGCGGCACTCAGGGAGTGGGAGTGCCCCATTGAATGCTCAGTGTTTTGCAGTTGAGTTTAGGTGGGGTTAGCTAGGATTAGCCAGATAAACCTGACCTAATCTAGGCTCCCGTACCCAGTCAAGACAAACCTAATTCCAGCCAGCACAGCAACTCGACTGCACTACCATGTACTCACATGCAAGAAATGGGGGACTAGAGCTTTTGGGTAACAGTGGAAAACTGCTGCTCCTTGGAGGGGATGATTTCCCAGCAGTGGGACTGAACACCCAAAGTTAAACACGCTTGAACTTGAGCACAGATTGTACCTCGCTGCAGTGACCTTCATTTCTAAGGGTGCACAGATAAGGAATCATCATTTTTATTTACATTCTTTAATGCAACAGTATTTTGATTATACGGTAGGTGCATCTAGAGCCTTGCATCTTTAATTCCTAAGGATTCACTATACACATGCGGCATCTCTGAAATGCAGCTGTCTCTGGGGAAGACGGTAACAAGCAAGCACACAGAACACTGCTCATGAGCAAAGAGGGAACGGGTATTTTTAGCCAGGGACACCAAAGCAAATTCCTGCTATTATGATCAGGACCAGGCCTTTCATGGCCACTCCAAGATAAGATCTGTTCAAAATATCTGCGCACACACAGAGTAATGTGGACTTCAAGCCATGATGCTGAAGGCCAGATTTTCAGTGCTTTTCTCCATTTGGGTGGGTGTGGTTTTGTATCATCTAATAACTACAGATGCATTTTTACTCCTTCAGTGAATTGCAAACATAAAAATGAAGGTGTTGAATTTCTGCCCCCAGTAGATGGAAGCCAGGCTGAGAATCTGGCCCTAAGTGTGCAGAACTGTTGTGGGTTTTCACCAAAGCCATGAATTCCTAAGGGGAATGATATCTCTGATTAAGAGAACTGCCACCTTTCAAAGCTGGTTTTCTCCTGACCAGTGACATCCCAGACTTCTTTTCCCCTGCCATTTCATAATGAAACTTTGTTCGGGCACATTTCAGGCCAAATCGTGATCGCTTTCCACAGGTGAGTGGTGCATAGACATGAGTGCGTGTATTTGCACATTGTGGCCCATTGGAAATGAGTGAACTCTGAGAAGCTGAGGCTTAGATGTAGCTGTAGCTTTCACAAGAGTGTGTGTTGCACAGGCCTCTGCGCCTGCGTCCGGCTTCAAACCCAATGAAGTAGTGCTATGAGTCTCTGGAAGGTGGGATTGTGTACAGCTCCAGATAAGCTAGAGTTTAGTGTTTGAGTTTCAAGTTCAGTCAGAGCTAGGGTTAGAATTTGGATTCTACTGCACCAAAATGTTATGAGCTGATTCGGTGAGATTTTCTACCCAAAATGGAGGCCGTTGGAGATGATCTGATATTGTGAGATCTCCTGCCCTCTGAAACCTTGCAACATCTCAGTATTGTCTAGCTGAGCTGGGCCTTCAACATCAGGAGTGTCCTGCATAGTAGATAAACTCTCTTCCTACACAGTGTTGTTTAGATGCCAGCAGATGGTGAGTAATGCAGGAGGATTGGACAGTAGCACCTGGATGGCTTATGATAGATAAATGATCATTTTGTAGTTTGCAGATGGAAATATTGGAAACTATAACATCCTCAGAGTCAAATGGCTTTGGAGTTATACTCCAGGGTGAATAAGGACTTGCTACTGACTCCTTTGATGCTGGTAGTTCTGTGAAGATGTTTTGACTCCAATCATCTGCTGAAAACTCATGCTCCATTCCAGTTAGCTCTGTAGTGGAGGAGTTAGACTCAGCATCCTGTAATGGAGAAGCTCCAAGCCCTGTTTTGCTCATGCAGGCATTTTATTTTCCTTTCACAATTCAGTTCTTGATGCAGGTTTTTACGGAACAAACAGTCCTTTTGTAGACCAAATATAAATGGTTCATAATTATCTTGAGAACAAATTGTTTATTGCTACAGTTGTAAACATACGGCACACAGATATTTAGTCCTACCACTATAATTAATAGTAATTTAGGTCATCCTTGCCAGAGGTTGGTGCTTTCTTAGTATATTGGCCAAAAAATTTGAATTCTTTGACTTGTTATTTGTGCTGCTAGCTACACACTCAGAAACAAGACAATTTATTAGTTCATCTCTAAATCACAAAGTAATACAGCAAAACAGAGAGAAAAGACAGTACACGTGCTGCTTCTTTATGTGCGCGTGTGTGTGTGTATGTGCAAGTGAAAATTAGATCCAGGGTTTTCTGACAAAACATTTCTTGTCAGATGTGCCTAAGAGGCTAAGAGCTTATTTAATTGAACTGAATAAGAGGGAATTTGCAAAGTACATTTTTTCCCTGGCTGTCTCACAAATGTAAAACCTCCCTCCTACCCCCTGCTTTAAAAGTAGATAATGTCATAAGTGAAATTGCATGCTGATTTTTTCCTCCCAAATGTTTTCAAATAGGAGTACTATATTTAAACGAAGAGCCACCTCTCCTAATTGGTAGCAATGGCCCAGCCTCTCTCCAAGTTTTTGGATAATCAAGAATCTTATCTATTCAGTCAAAGGAGAAAACAGCTGAACATCTCCTCTTGGGCCCTGACATTCCAGGGGTTCATTTTCATGTTGCAGTGATTCACTGGGGATGTTTCCTGTATCAGGGGTTACGACTACACAGCAACTTGACACCCATAGTTGACCCATGCCAGCCGACCTGAGCTCACGGGCCTCCAGCTGCGGGGCTGTTTCATTGGCTATATAGACTTCTGGGCTTGGGCTAGAGCCCAGGCTGTAGGACTCTGCGGGCTGGGAGGGTCCCAGAGCTTGGGTTCCAGCAGGAGCCCAGAAGTGTACACAGCAGTGAAACCACCCCGCTAGCCTGAGCCATGGGTTTTTCTTTGCTGTGTGGACAGACCCAGGGTGGCTTGTCCCTTAAGAGGACAGGTGCTGCTGTGAGCAGGAATCTCCTGCTAGAGAACCTGCCTGAGAGAAAGGTTTGAGGCCTGCAAGCCAGAGGGCTAAAGAAGGCTGAGTTCCAGCCAGGTAAGAGACTGAGAGACTTTAAACTGGGACCTAGCTCTGGGAAGATGGGCTGGGAATTTCCTACCTCCAGGAAGAGAGTGACAACTGAGGTTGGGACCTGTCAATAAATGGGACCCCAGGAGGGGAATTCTGTATTTACCTGAGGCATGCAAGTTATTAAGGGGCCCTGAAGCAGAGAGAAATTGGTAGTAGGGCCCTGGAGAGAGTCCTCTGGCCATGAGGAGGCGATCAGGGGGTAGCCAGCCCTGTCACACTGTCCACGTGAACAGATCCGTAAATTGTGTAAACAGCAGCTTGTTCTTGCATGCATAAAATGAGGTGAGTGTGTGTTTTGTTTAAACATGCCAATCTAACCTAGTAGCTGGGTGGAACAAGCTGTTTGACCCAGAATGAAAATGGCCACGTTTGGGGGCACAGCCTGTGGAATGTATGCAATCTTGAGTTAAACACTATTAGTGCTCACCAGCTAGGTGTCGGGATGCTATTCACCTACATCGGCACTTCAGTACTACCCCGTGCCTTAGCCCACTGACAGTTGGACAGGAAGTAATGGGCGTAATCTGCAGCAAGGGAGATTGAGGTGAGATATTAGGGAAAACTTTCTAACTCTCAGGGTAATTAAACTCTGGAACAGGCTTCCAAGGGAGGCTGTGGAATGCCCACATTGGGGGTCTTTAAGAACACATTGGACAAACACCTGCCAGCGATGGCCTGGGTTTTACTTGGTCCTGCCTCAGCACAGGGAACTGGACTAGACGACTTTTTGAGGTCCCTTCCAGCCCAACATTTCTGAGTCTCTGATGTAACAAGAAGCTCAGTGGATCACTCAGTTAGGCCTGTGGAGCCTTGCAGTGCGATCCAATATGCAGTGTAACATCACCAATGTGCAATCTCTTCCGTTCAGATGCTATGGGCACCGTTCATTCCCAGTGGTGAAACCCACTGCCAGCTCACCTGCAGCTAGGAGGTGCAGCTTGGTTTTTATGCCTTGCCAGCGATGAGTATTGCCAATGAAAAGACCATCAGTGTCCTGCTATTATTTTCCCATGGCTGCCCCATGTAGCAGCCAATGCTGGAGCTCTGCAGCAGACCAAGAGACAAAGCAACATGTCACTCCAGTGCTTGCTGCTGCATGTCCCAAGTGGTCCAGAACTGCAAAGTAGCAAACTACTGCAAAGTGCAGGCATGGGCTCAAAGCACAGCAGCCTACTCACACATTCAATAGGTAGAAACATCCCTCACTGCCAGAATCCATCCCACCTGTGTGGCCCAATTAGATGGCAATATCCAATATCCTTGAGGGGCTTTTAATAGCTTTGAATGCTAACGGTTCATTACAGGGGCTGTGTCCTGCTCCCAGCCCAGCAGCACAGTGACCAGGCAGCGCTTTGTTAGGATACTGTGCTCTGTACTTTTCCATCCAAGCAAGGTCCTTTTGCTTTGAAAGTGCAAGTCTCAACTGGGAATTCGAGCACAGAAAGCAGGCTCCTTGCTTGGTGCCCTGTACATAATGTTATCTTGCATGTCTGAAAATGTCACATAACATCGAAACAGCAGCTTCAGACCAGACTTCATTTCTGATTTGTTTGTGCTTGAGAAAAATTAAATAGCTAAAACATCAAGTTGCAGAAGGATGTGATCAACTTAAATGCATGAGCTATGCCAAGTCTCTCAAAAATCCAACACTATAAATGTAACAGTTTGGGAAGGGGCAGAGTTTTCCCCACTTTTTCCCATCAACAGTAGGTATTCCTATATTTTGACCCCATTTCTGCCTCCCCGCTCCCCAGGGGATGTGGAGACGGCTAGAACCAATCAACCTATGGGCCACAAACAACTTTCATGAGGAATTTGTTTAGCCCATGGTTTGCATAGTGAATCATTCACCAGCTGATTCTAGCTCTCTGTCCATGGAGTCATTATATGCCCAACACTGGAGGAATCATTTTCAGATGATGGGACATTCAGAAGCTGTTGGCTTTGACTGTTCAGTGTTCCTAATTTGTACTGTGCAGCTGGGCACCTGAGACACATGTCTTGGTGGTCTGCCTAATGACAACCTGGCACAAGCAGGCTTACCCCCCAAGCAGTGACAGCAAGCATTGTCATGACCCCTGGGTTTCGGACCCAGGACCACAGGAGCAGCCACACTCCAATGCTCCACCTGGCAGCCTGCTGACCATGGCTTACCTGGAACCCATGAAGCCCAGCCCCAGGGTGAGGCTCGGCCCCCGAGGTCTGAACTGCAGAGTCCCAGAGTGGCTGATTGATCGGCTGGCCCTATTTAAGCCAGCAGCAGGAACAGGGAGCCTTACAAATAACTGGGCTCCCCCCTGCTCTGGACTGTATGCCTTGGGCTCCCTGCTTCTGCACTTAATTTCCTGGCATTCAACCTGGCTTGACATTTGGCATCTGACTTGTGGTTCCTGGCCTCCAGTTTGGTTCCTGCCTCTGGCCCCCTGGTATCCTGACCCGGCCTGACTCTAGTTCCCAACTTGTGACTAAGGACTCTAGCTCCGACTACTGGGCCTGGCTTCCCGCGACCCAGCCACCACAGGCACACAGGTCCACTGATCTGTTTCTTGGAGACAGCTCAGCTGCTACTGTGTTCTGTTTCCCTCACCAGTGGGAGGAAGAGACACCAGACTCCCTCTCAGAATTACTTCTGGGCCTGGGTCCTTCCCATGGGAATAGCTGCTCCCCTTGGGCTGTGTGCCCAGGAACCTCCCTTACAGGACTGGATTAAGGCAGCCTAAAGCACACCTCTCCACACAGTGCCCCAGGACCTCACCTTTGTGGCCCTGCCGCTACACACCACAATGACATGGACTCAGCACTTTTATTCCTGTACATGTTAGTGCATACATTCACCAGCAGGTGTGGATGCAATTACCCTCTCCAGGTGGGAAGCGCTTCCCAGCTGAACAGGAACAGAGGAATTGTTCCAGGCTTCATCTCCTCTGAATGCCCAGCAGCCACAGCGTTTTGGACTTCTAAGCTTAATTCTGACTTCTACTCTTTGAAAGCTTCTAGTAGGGGCCTGTTCTCTAAGGGCTGCTCCGGCTGGGAGAAAATGGGGGAGTCAGGCCCTGGTGTGGCTATATAGGGCCTTTGCTCTGATGGCCTTGTACCTTCCCAGATCCCCAAGGTCCAGGGAGTTTTCAGGAGTGGGGTCTCCAGCCATTCCCTGGAGGGGTATGCGGTAACCCCCACACACCCACAAAGAATTCTGGGGACCATGTAAGTCTGAACTCTCAGAGCCCTGCTACACACACACACCAGGAAGGGAAGAAGCATCAGGACTGTTTGACTTGGTTTTTGGACCGTCCAAGGTATTTTGTTTGTTTATAATTTCTTTGGTTTTGAAGTGCCCTGGGCCAGTGATCTGAGTAAAATCTGCAGCTCCTGCAGGTGACAGCAACTGACCCAAGCTCAGTAAATGTCATACCCAGCTGCAATAGCTGGCTGTGCATCACAAGGACAGCACGGTGGGCCGCCCGGCACCTTTTGGAGTCATCTGCACCTATGCAAAGTAGGGCTGAAGTGCTACCTGATCGGAGCACTCCACTCACTTGCACCCATTTTAGCATTTTACACCCACCTTGCACAGCCATAAATGATGGTGCAAAGCAGGGCAGGAATACACCCTGGATGTCTGTTGTGATAGGGAATCAAATCCTTAATCAAAACAAAATCCTTTTCAAATAGGTGTCTGGTGTACAAAGAACTATATGGTAGAGACCCGAGCAACTAGGCTTCCATCCCATTCAAATTCCAGCTTTGTTTCCATTTTTTTACCAGGAATCCCACCCTGCCTGGAACTCAGTACAGTGCATAGAGGCAGCTAATGGCTTAATAACAACACAACAGCTGCAGCACATATCATTACACTACTGCACAACGTTTGTAAATGGACACCTTTGGCCAGCTTCAGAGCACCCTGTACAACAGTATCTTCTGTGTCTGGCTCTGTGCACGCTCACCTGCACTCACACGTGCACACTTGTTCCATATTTTGGACATGTGCCACTGGCACACAATAAGCCAGAGTCTGATTTCAGATACACCCTGTAACTCTGCTGCCTCCGTTGTATTCGTTACAGTGTCACTGAGAGCGGACCCTGGCTGGCCCTATGTCTTTAAAATGCAAGTAGCTTGCACATGCCAAGCCTGGCATCTCTTACAGGAGCACAAGTGCACAGGCGAGCATGCAGAGGAGTCGGCTAGCAGCCGGCGCATGTACAGCTGCATATGGAACTTGTAATTCCTTATGAGCTTAGGAACAGAGTGTCACTAAGAGGCACAATGCTGCGAGGAACACTCCTGATCTGGGGATAATTTACGTTTATCCCATTTGCTACAGGAAAAGCCTGCTTATTTTTCAGAACATTTATGTTTGACCAGGTTTCAGTGTAGTAGCCGTGTTAGTCTGTGTCAGCAAAATGAAAATAAGAAAGAAAAACTTGTAGCACCTTAGAGACTAACAAATTTATTTCAGCATAAGCTTTCGTGGGTTAGTACCCACTTCATCGGATGCATGGAATGAAACATACAGTAGACAGATATTTATACAGTCAGAGAAACATGATAAGGTGGAGGTGCATAGACCAACCTTAAGAGGCTAATTAATTGAGAGGAACCAGGAATCAGGTTTTTTACCTTCTGTGTATTCACATGGTTAGACTGATATGGTCACCCACTGGGCAACAACTGGTGCTGGCACGGGGACGAAGGGAAAGATGAGGAATTACAGCCTAGCTCCCACCATGACTGCTTAGAACTCTAACACCTTCTTACACACATATACAAACCAGCATCGATCCTCTCTCTAGTACCATCTCCTCGGGGTCCATGTCTGAGCACCTCCTCTTGCATCGACACAGTCCTGCTGTGTGCTAGATGACAGAAGCAGGTCACCCAAACTCCAGCATCGCTGGCTCCTACTAGGACTTGCCTTCATGCATAGAAGCGGTGGTGGCTTCTCCTTGCTTCTTTATTTCTGCAGCTTGCTGTCCACTTAGGGGCCAGTCCTGCTCTCACTGAAGCCAGCGTGGGCTTTGCCATTGGCTGCAGTGACTATTCCTGCCAATCCGAGAGGCGTGGGAGGAAGGCTCTGAGCAGCCTCTCCCTCTCACCCCCCTTCACATGTAGCAGAGAGGACTTGAATTCCCAGTAACTTCTATAACTGTGTGTATGTCTTTTAAGTAGGGAGGTGGCTGGTCCAAGGTCAGATTCACATCTGAGCTTCCCAAAAGGCTAAAGGTTCGGGCTCCTTGTTCCAGGGCAGGCCCCTCTCTAGTGTAAAACACAGGAGAAGGAGAGTTTATTACTTGTGCCCTTTGACACATCTGCTCAGTCTGAATCCAAACATCAGACTGATAACCCAAAGGCAGGCTCTGTCTGCCTCTCTCCTGTAGGAAGCGGTTTAGATGGGCGTAATGTAAGTCACCTACGTCCCCGCTCCTGCCAACATGCATACATGTGAGTGATTTTATTCACACGAGTAACCTGATCAAACTCAAAGGGACATCGCACGCCTGTAAAGATATGTGTGTAAATGTCTGCGGGACTGGGGCCTTGCAGGATTAATGCAAATGACAGCAGAACATTGGTTCAGCTCCACCCCAAAGCCCTTATGGAGCAGTCATAGAAAATGCAATAGAGAATCCCTTTCTGTATGCTTTGTTAACCATCCTCTAGAACAGAGGTTCCCAACCTGTGGTCCGTGGACCACCAGTGGTCCGCGAGCTCCATTCAGGTGGTCCTCGAATAGTTAGTTCCCTCTAAGGTGCGCACCTGGGCAGCTGCACACAAGAGAATGAAGGGCCACCCACCTAATTAGTGGAGCTGCGAAGGCATGGCTCCACTAATTAGGTGCCTGAACCTTGGAGAAGACACACAGGTAACATGAGGTGGTGGCCTTGGGGGGAATAGGGGGTAGGTGGGAGGGGGCAGTGGGGTGAGAAGAGGGGGTGGGGGGAATTGGGATGTGCAGGGCTGTGGCAGCCAGAGAAAGAGGCAACTTTCCCCAGCTCCAGGGCTGCGGCTGCTGGAGAGAGATGGCCCTCCTTCCCAGCCTCAGCTCGGGGGCTGCCGTGGCAGGGGAGAGAGGGCACATCCATCACATTAGAAAGGTAAGACTACTGATATTAAAATATGAGTTGTGTGCTTTTATTTGTAGAACAAAAAAATGTTAATTATTATTAAGGTTTTTTTAATATAGCGCTTTTATCCAAAGCACTTTACAATAGTTAGCTAACGGTACAAACAACATTTGGAAAGATCAGTAAGTGGTCCGCCAAGACCCTCAGCAATTTTCAAGTGGTCCACGGAAAAAAAAGTTTGAGAACCACTGCTCTAGAGAATTCTACCCCCTGTTATAATAAACCAGGGGTCGGCAACCTTTCAGAAGTGGTGTGCCAAGTCTTCATTTATTCACTCTAATTTAAGGTTTTGCGTACCAGTAATACATTTTAACGTTTTTAGAAGGTCTCTTTCTATAAGTCTATAATATATAACTAAACTATTGTTGTATGTAAAGTAAATAACGTTTTTAAAATGTTTAAGAAGCTTCATTTAAAATTAAATTAAAATGCAGAGCCCCCGAGACCGGTGGCCAGGACCTGGGCAGTGTGAGTGCCACTGAAAATCAGCTCACGTGCCACCTTTGGCACACGTGCCATAGGTTGCCTACCCCTGTAATAAACTATAGTATAGGTTAAAAAAGAGACCCTGATAGAAATAGTTTTATTCTCTATTAAATTCTATAGCTTATTAGAGTCATTTTTATAAAACTCTATTACATTTTGATGGAATCCCATTGGTTTCATCTCTAATAAATTTGATAGGACTTTTCTAAAAGGGTGATAGACTACGTGACCCAGTCTGAGTTCACCTCTATGCACAAGGTCACTCTCCTAGCTGTTTACAGAAGTTACATGTACTCCTCAAGAGGACAACAGAGCTCTAGACAAGTATCATAGAATCTCAGGGTTGGAAGGGACCTCAGGAGGTCATCTAGTCCAAACCCCTGCTCAAAGCAGGACCAACCCCAACTAAATCATCCCAGCCAGGCCTTTGTCAAGCCTGACCTTAAAAATCTCTAAGGAAAGAGATTCCACCACCTCCCTAGGTAACCCATTCCAGTCCTTCACCACCCTACAAGTGAAAACGTTTTTCCTAATATCCAACCTAAAAATCCCCCTCTGCAACTTGAGACCATTACTCCTTGTTCTGTCATCTTCTACCACTGAGAACAGTCTAGATCCATCCTCCTTGGAACCCCCTTTCAGGTAGTTGAAAGCAGCTATCAAATCCCCCCTCATTCTTCTCTTCTGCAGGCTAAACAATCCCAGTTCCCTCAGCCTCTCCTCATAAGTCATGTGCTCCAGCCCCCTAATCATTTTTGTTGCCCTCCGCTGGACTCTTTCCAATTTATCCACATCCTTCTTGTAGTGTGGGGCCCAAAACTGGACACAGTACTCCAAATGAGGCCTCACCAGTGCCGAATAGAGGGGAATGATCACGTCCCTCGATCTGCTGGAAATGCCCCTACTTATACAACCCAAAATGCCGTTAGCCTTCTTGGCAACAAGGATACACTGTTGACTCATATTCAGCTTTTCGTCCACCGTAACCCTTAGGTCCTTTTCTGCAGAACTGCTGCCCAGCCATTCGGTCCCTAGTCTGTAGCAGTGCATGGGATTCTTCCGTCCTAAGTGCAGGACTCTGCACTTGTCCTTGTTGAACCTCATCAGATTTCTTTTGGCCCAATCCTCTAATTTGTCTAGGTCCCTCTGTATCCTATCCCTACCCTCCAGTGTATCAACCACTCCTCCCAATTTAGTGTCATCTGCAAACTTGCTAAGGGTGCAGTCCACACCATCCTCCAGATCGTTGATGAAGATATTTAACAAAACCGGCCCCAGCACCGACCCTTGGGGCACTCCACTTGATACCGGCTGCCAACTAGACATGGAGCCATTGATCACTACCCGTTGAGCACGACCATCCAGCCAGTTTTCTATCCACCTTACCGTCCATTCATCCAGCCCATACTTCCTTAACTTGCTGGCAAGAACACTGTGGGAGACTGTATCAAAAGCTTTGCTAAAGTCAAGAAATAGCACATCCACTGCTTTCCCCTCATCCACAGAGCCAGTTATCTCATCATAGAAGGCAATTAGGTTAGTCAGGCATGACTTGCCCTTGGTGAATCCATGCTGACTGTTCCTGATCACTTTCCCCTCCTTTAAGGCTTTTGCGAACAGGGCTGCAAACAGGGGAGTTTGAGAGGGAGTTGGGAAGGGGACTGCGAAGGGGGCAAGGTACTCTAGCCATTCCTAACTCCTTTAACCCAAACTAAAGGCAGAGGCAGAGTTACCAAGGGGCTGCAGACGGGGGAGTGAGTATCTGTTGTGGGGACAGATTGGCAGTTTGACCGTGTTTGATTTCCTGTTTGAATAGTGTGATTTGGGAGTGCTTTGTTCCAGGCTCTTCTAAGAAGACAGTCAGTCAGCTGTGAACCAGCTGAGTGAGGAAACTCTTCAAAGGAAGGGACTATGGATGCTGAGCGATCCGCTGTCGTGACCTGCACAGGATGTGCCATGTTTGTCTTTCTTCCACAGGATAGAAGCGACTTTGTCTGTACAAAGTGCAAGCTGATCTCCATATTGGAAGAGAAGATTCAAGGTCTGGAGAAACGAGTATCAATCCTGCGTTCCATAAAAGAAAATGAGGAGTTCCTGGATAGACGTCAGGATCGGCTTCAGCGGGCACAGTGTTCTGAGGATTCAGAGCAGGCTACGCAGCGGGGACAGAAGGCCAGTGAGGACCATTGGCGGCATGTGACCTCCAGAAGAGGAAAGAGTATGAGACAAGTCCATGTACCAGAAACGCATATTCAGATGAGCAACCGTTTTCATGTTCTCTCCACAGGTACTAGTGCAGAGAGTGGAGTGAATGATACATCTGAGGGAACAGAGCAGAAGGAGACTCCACTGACTGGAAGGCATGAGATGCACAGTCCTAGAGATGGGGGTTCCACGACCACCACTCCCAAGAGGAGGAGGAGGGTGGTGGTGGTCGGGGACTCTCTCCTCAGGGGGACTGAGTCATCTATCTGCCGCCCTGACCGGGAAAACCGAGAGGTGTGCTGCTTGCCAGGGGCTAGGATTCGTGATGTGACGGAGAGACTGCCGAGACTCATCAAACCCTCAGATCGCTACCCCTTCCTGCTTCTCCACGTGGGCACCAATGATACTGCCAAGAATGACCTTGAGCGTATTACTGCAGACTACGTGGCTCTGGGAAGAAGGATAAAGGAGTTTGAGGCGCAAGTGGTGTTCTCGTCCATTCTCCCTGTGGCAGGAAAAGGCCGGGGTAGAGACCGTCGAATCGTGGAAGTCAACGAATGGCTACGCAGATGGTGTCGGAGAGAAGGGTTCGGATTCTTTGACCATGGGATGGTGTTCCAAAAAGAAGGAGTGCTAGGCAGAGATGGGCTCCACCTGACGAAGAGAGGGAAGAGCATCTTTGGAAGCAGGCTGGCTAACCTAGTGAGGAGGGCTTTAAACTAGGTTCACCGGGGGAAGGAGACCAAAGCCCCGAGGTAAGTGGGGAAGTGGGATACCGGGAGGAAGCACAAGAAGGTGAGTGCAAGAGGGGAGGGCTCCTGCCCCACACTGGGACAGCAGGACGATCGGTGAGTTATCTTAAATGCCTATACACAAATGCAAGAAGCCTGGGGAACAAGCAGGGAGAACTGGAAGTCCTGGCACAGTCAAGGAATTATGATGTAATTGGAATAACAGAGACTTGGTGGGATAACTCACATGATTGGAGTACTGTCATGGATGGATATAAACTGTTCAGGAAGGATAGGCAGGGCAGAAAAGGTGGGGGAGTTGCGTTGTATGTAAGAGAGCAGTATGACTGCTCAGAGCTCCAGTATGAAACTGCAGAAAAACCTGAGAGTCTCTGGATTAAATTTAGAAGTGGGAGCAACAAGGGTAACGTCGTGGTGGGAATCTGCTACAGACCACCAGACCAGGGGGATGAGGTGGACGAGGCTTTCTTCCAGCAACTAACAGAAGTTACTAGATCACAGGCCCTGGTTCTCATGGGTGACTTTAATCACCCCGATATCTGCTGGGAGAGCAATACAGCGGTCCACAGACAATCCAGGAAGTTTTTGGAAAGTGTAGGGGACAATTTCCTGGTGCAAGTGCTGGAGGAACCAACTAGGGGAAAAGCTCTTCTTGACCTGCTGCTCACAAACAGGGAAGAAATAGTAGAGGAAGCAATAGTGGATGGGAACCTGGGAGGCAGTGACCATGAGATGGTCGAGTTCAGGATCCTGACGCAAGGAAGAAAGGAGAGCAGTAGAACAGAGACCCTGGACTTCAGAAAAGCAGACTTTGACTCCCTCAGGGAACTGATGGGCAAGGTCCCCTGGGAGAATAACATGAGGGGGAAAGGAGTCGAGGAAAGCTGGCTGTATTATTTAAAGAATCCTTATTGAGGTTGCAGGAACAAACCATCCCGATGTGTAGAAAGAAAAGTAAATATGGCAGGTGACCAGCTTGGCTTAACAGTGAAATCCTTGCTCGTCTTAAACACAAAAAAGCAGCTTACAAGAAGTGGAAGATTGGACAAATGACCAGGGAGGAGTATATAAATATTGTTCAGGCATGCAGGAGTGAAATTAGGAAGGCCAAATCACACTTGGAGTTGCAGCTAGCCGGAGATGTTAGGAGTAACAAGAAGGGTTTCTTCAGGTATGTGAGCAACAAAAAGAAAGTCAAGGAAAGTGTGGGCCCCTTGCTGAATGAGGGAGGGAACCTAGTGACAGAGGATGTGGAGAAAGCTAGTGTACTCAATGCTTTTTTTGCCTCTGTCTTCACAGACAAGGTCAGCTCCCAGGCGGCTGCACTCCGCAGCACGGTATGGGGAGGAGGTGACCAGCCCTCTGTGGAGAAAGAAGTAGTTCGGGACTATTTAGAAAAGCTGGACGAACACAAGTCCATGGGGCCGGATGCACTGCATCCGAGGGTGCTAAAGGAGTTGGCCGATGTGATTGCAGAGCCATTGGCCATTATCTTTGACAAATCACGGCAATCGGGGGAGGTCCCGGATGACTGGAAAAAAGCTAATGTAGTGCCCATCTTTAAAAAAGGGAAGAAGGAAGATCCGGGGAACTACAGGCCAGTCAGTCTCACCTCAGTCCCTGGAAAAATCATGGAACAGGTCCTCAAGGAATCAATTCTGAACCACTTAAAGGAGGGGAAAGTGATCAGGAACAGTCAGCATGGATTCACCAAGGGCAAGTCATGCCTGACTAACCTAATTGCCTTCTATGATGAGATAACTGGCTCTGTGGATGAGGGGAAAGCAGTGGATGTGCTATTTCTTGACTTTAGCAAAGCTTTTGATACAGTCTCCCACAGTGTTCTTGCCAGCAAGTTAAGGAAGTATGGGCTGGATGAATGGACGGTAAGGTGGATAGAAAACTGGCTGGATGGTCGTGCTCAACGGGTAGTGATCAATGGCTCCATGTCTAGTTGGCAGCCGGTATCAAGTGGAGTGCCCCAAGGGTCGGTGCTGGAGCCGGTTTTGTTCAATATCTTCATCAACGATCTGGAGGATGGTGTGGACTGCACCCTTAGCAAGTTTGCAGATGACACTAAACTGGGAGGAGTGGTTGATACGCTGGAGGGTAGGGACAGGATACAGAGGGACCTAGACAAATTAGAGGATTGGGCCAAAAGAAATCTGATGAGGTTCAACAAGGACAAGTGCAGAGTCCTGCACTTAGGACGGAAGAATCCCATGCACTGCTACAGACTAGGGACCGAATGGCTGGGCAGCAGTTCTGCAGAAAAGGACCTAGGGGTTACGGTGGACGAAAAGCTGAATATGAGTCAACAGTGTGCCCTTGTTGCCAAGAAGGCTAACGGCATTTTGGGCTGTATAAGTAGGGGCATTTCCAGCAGATCGAGGGACGTGATTATTCCCCTCTATTCGGCACTGGTGAGGCCTCATTTGGAGTACTGTGTCCAGTTTTGGGCCCCACGCTACAAGAAGGATGTGGATAAATTGGAACGAGTCCAACGGAGGGCAACAAAAATGATTAGGGGGCTGGAGCACATGACTTATGAGGAGAGGCTGAGGGAACTGGGATTGTTTAGCCTGCAGAAGAGAAGAATGAGGGGGGATTTGATAGCTGCTTTCAACTACCTGAAAGGGGGTTCCAAAGAGGATGGATCTAGACTGTTCTCAGTGGTAGAAGATGACAGAACAAGGAGTAATGGTCTCAAGTTGCAGAGGGGGAGGTTTAGGTTGGATATTAGGAAAAACTTTTTCACTAGTAGGGTGGTGAAGCACTGGAATGGGTTACCTAGGGAGGTGGTGGAATCTCCTTCCTTAGAGGTTTTTAAGGTCAGGCTTGAGAAAGCCCTGGCTGGGATGATCTAATTGGGTTTGGTCCTGCTTTGAGCAGGGGGTTGGACTAGATGACCTCCTGAGGTCCCTTCCAACCCTGAGATTCTATGATTCTATGATTCTAAGTGGTTCAGAATTGATTCCTTGAGGATCTGTTCCATGATTTTTCCAGGGACTGAGGTGAGACTGACTGGCCTGTAGTTCCCCGGATCTTCCTTCTTCCCTTTTTTAAAGATGGGCACTACATTAGCTTTTTTCCAGTCATCCGGGACCTCCCCCAATTGCCATGATTTGTCAAAGATAATGGCCAATGGCTCTGCAATCACATCGGCCAACTCCTTTAGCACCCTCGGATGCAGTGCATCCGGCCCCATGGACTTGTGTTCGTCCAGTTTTTCTAAATAGTCCCGAACTACTTCTTTCTCCACAAAGGGCTGGTCACCTCCTCCCCATACCGTGCTGCGGAGTGCAGCCGCCTGGGAGCTGACCTTGTCTGTGAAGACAGAGGCAAAAAAAGCATTGAGAATGTCATATATACATTCATAAGCATATTTCCATAAAGCCTTATGGGGTGCAACGTCACACCAACTTTGCTGCATAATCTCCCCACCATGTTTCATGTCCCCTTCTTTCTGTTTCAGCTGCAGGATCCACAGCGGGCATCTACCCCAAAACCTATCCAGACATATATTGCTGTCTTTGTGCCCATTCCCAATAGAGGATTAGCAATAGAAATGATGATGAGATTATTTCTAGGAGACCCACGTGGTTCTTATGCTGACCTGGAAGGTCAGTTTCATTCAGGCATAACAATACTGCATGAAGGTTCTAGTCATGATTTCTACTGTTTACGATTGAGGGAGTGGGGGGAGGTGCGGGGAGGGGCGTAGGGGAGGCGGGCAGGGGCAGTGGATGAATGTGTAGGATGATTTTTGTTTCTTTGCTCTCCCCAAAGATCTGTCACTTCTTATTAGCATGGAGTAAGTCATATCACAGCACACATGCAGCAAAGAACTGACGCTGCCAATCAGTCTAAACATGCAAAATGTGTACAGCACTCATCCCGGCATGCTGTTTGCTGAGCTATCGAAGGCAGCTGGGTAGTGACCTGTGGGAGTTGACTCCACAAGACCATTTTCTCACCAGTGACATGATACATTTTTTGAGTCCTTAGTTTTTTTTTTAAATATCTATCTGTATAATTCTGCCATAAGGCAGCCATGGATTTGTAAAATTAGACTGTCATAACAAATTCATGTCCTCATCAAGAGCTGCTGTTGTGCTTCCTCGCAGACTGGAGCATCCAGAGACGAAAGCTGCATTATCTCAGTAATTTCCAAGTTTGATATGTATTTGCAAAAGCAATTGCTTTTAAATGTGGTTTGTTACATAAAAGCAAAGCCACGCATACACCTTCCTCAAGGATGAAAATGGAATTCTTTAAACAAATAAATCAGCTCCTATGCTCTCTCCTTTGCTTCTGGTGTTTATTTTAAAATGATCTAGTTGCATTTGGTACCCGTGAAAGGGAAGGGCTTTTAGCATTGGCTAGCACCAGGTTTTGCATGACCAGCTCTAATCCAACTTGCACCAGTCCCAGTGAGTCCCTTCAGGCCTTAACCACAGACCACAACCACTCCAGGTCTCCTTCCCACCACCATGTTTTATGATATTTTATATTTACAGTGAGTCCCCAGCTTCCCCCTTTGCTTCTGGGGAAGCATACAGGAGTAGTAGCAGCAGCAGCCAGTGCTGCCTACTTCTGCCATCCTTTGGGCACCTCCCCCTTCCAGCACTTCCTTCCTGTCAGTTTGTATAATCCCACCTGATGGGGTTGCATCCCCTTCAATTAGTCCTTCAGTTGTAGCTCTGCTCAGGTAATTGACACCCTCTGTCTTCCCATGAGGTCCCCATCGCTATATACTGGGGAGTATTGGAGTGACTGGGTGCTGAGGTAGCTCCTGGTTAGCACACCCTGTTACAGCATCCCATGGGAAAATGGGAGCAGTGGTCTCTGCCTCTTAAAGGGTGTTATTCTGCATGACAACCAGGCTCAGCAAAGGATTTCTGCTCAGGAGAGACCTAGCAGTGGAATAGCAAGGAGTGCTGCATATCAGGATAATGGACATTGGACAAGCCATTTATTGGGGGTGGGAGGGACAGGACTGGAATAGCAGGCAGGCAGCAGATCAGGATTGAGGGGCAGTGAAAGAGGGCTGTGTGGGAGAAGGCCCAGGCTGGAATAGCTGAGGGTGCTGAAGGTGAATACAGAGGTGCATTAGCCGAGGCCTGTGTGTGTGTTGGCCAGGGAGGGTTGTTCCAGCACTGGGATAGCAAAACTTATGTTCATCAGTGAGTTGTGATGGATGGTGGGTTGAAGGACCCATTCAGGAGAAACGTGCCCAGCTGAGTGCTCAGGCCAGCTCCCACTGACATCCGTGCAAGGATCTCGACTGTCTTCACTGGGCCTGGATCGGGCCCTGTGCCTGTTTAAACCAATGCTCTGAGCCCTAGTGCTCCTGAAATCAGCAGCAACACGCTGCTTGGCTTCAGTGTCAAATGTTCATGTTTGGGGACCTCGAGTCAGCACTCAAATCTGGACGTAGGCACCTGAATCAAAGTGGCCTGACTTTCGGAGCTGTTGCCATGACACCCGTCTGTGTACAGAACGAAGGCATAGCGAGGCCTGGTCAACACTCGAAAATTTTACCAGTAAAACTTGCCTTATTTTAGCAGACCTCTGCATGCATCTTGTGATACAGGAGGGCCAGGGAGCAGTAGTAGAGTGTGAGAGGGGAAATATATAAGCCTTAGGCTAATTAAGGCGTGGTTCCCTGGAGACTAGAGAGGTTGGCTACAGGTTAATTGGAGCACCTACAGTCAATTAATGCCCTCTCAGGAACCTAATAAACCCCCCTGCTTCAGGCAGATGGAGGAGGAGAAAGGAGAACTGGAGTTTGGAGGTGTGCTGTGAGACTTGAACCATCAGAGAACCGAAGTAAGGGAGATCCTGCCCCAGCAGGGGAGGGAGACTCCCTTCCCCAGTGTCTAAGAACTGAAGGTACCTCACCCAAGGGGGAAGAGAGTAAGAACCCACAGGGGTTGAGAGGGGCTGGGACTCAGAGTGAGGAGCAAACCCAGACCCCTCCCCCGATTCCCTCCTTTACCACCTTCCTGAGCCACTAGCGGGGCCCTCAGCACCCCAAGAGCAGGGGTAAGGGGTGGCATCTTAGCCCCCCACCAAGAAAAGCGCAGAACCCACCATACTAATATCAGCCATCTTGTCACAATCTATACTCCATTTAGAATCATGCTGGTAAAACCTTGGCTTTCTATCAGTGGTGAAAACCACCTCCCCAAATGACATACAACATCTACTGGCACTGTGCCACTGGTACAATGCCAGTGTTGACGTTGCATTACTTGTGTCATTAAAGCAGTTATCCAGGAGCAGTCCCACAATGCCCTGTCCCCATGATAGTGATTGCTCTGTTCAGAATTTTGAAATCTGCAGCCAAGGGGTCACAATGACCAGAAGCCCTCCCAGCATGTTTTTGAAATGCCTCTCCTTCTGCTAGCCCACCTTAGCCAGTATACAGGCATGGCGCCATGTAAAGCTAGTGATATACCTCATGCTGCTGCCTGGTGCAGGAAAGAAATTCTGGATCTCCTTGGCCTGTGGGAAGAAGGAGCAGTGCAAGCCCAGCTGCGGAATAGCTGTGGAAATAAAGCTGTCTTATTGGGATGTTGCAGAGGGTATGCGGCAGCTGGGGTATGCCTGGGTGTGACTTTTTGTACCATTATATCCATCACTTTTACAAGATTATGATAAATTTTGTACAAGGTATGCCATCATTGGAAAAGTCATACTCTGCTGGATATTATTGTCCTGGTAAAATGTGTATCAACATTGAATGCAAAGTTACAAGATTCTACTGCATAACATTGTTATAACATGCTCCAAGGTTAAGAAAAGCAGGCCCAAACCAGCTTTTCAGAAACAAAGACACACTGGCCCTCCAGCCAGTGTTAAAGGGCTATCACCTGCTTAAGCAGCCATTCTCCAGCAACAGGAAGATCTGAACAATTAATTTATATTTTATCACAGGGAGGGTTCAAACCTCACATCCATAACAGACTACATGTCGCCATGACTCAGCAAGGATGTTTCTAGCACAAGAAACTGAATTATAAGGAGAGGAGGAAACCACTTGACTTCACTCCTCCTCCTGTCTCTCTGCTCATGACATCAATGAATGTCTGAAGGACACTGAACTAAGTGGGAGGCATCCCAGGCTGAAAGGAGACTCAGCATGTTACATTTACTGAAGCGTATGGTGAGGAAAACCTTCGCTTTGGTCTCGCTTAGTTTGTTAGCCAATAGCTTGCTTTTTATCTATTTATTTTGTAACTAATTTTGACTTGTATGCATCATTATTTGTAATCACTTAAAATCTATCTTTCTGTAGTTAATAAACTTAATCTTATTGTTTTATCTTAACTAGTGTGTTTGGTTAAAGTGTGTGGGAAACTCCATTTGGGATAACAAGGCTGGTACACATATCATTTTCCTGTGATGAAATGATGGACTTTCTATGAGCTTGTAGTGTTTAGGAGAGTACTGAGCAGTACAAGATGCACATTTCTGGGGACAAAGCTGGGACTAGGAATTTTCGGGTGTTGCCCTGTATGCAATTCATGAGTGACTCATCAGAGCATTCATGTAACATAGCTGGGAATTACTTTGCATGCTGAAGGCTGTGTGAACAGGCCAGGGGTGGATGTTTTGGCAGCAAAGCAGTGTAAAAGGCACCCCAGGCTAGAGAATTAGGGGGGACACAGCTGTTCAACAGTCCAGATTGCACCCTGGGGAATGTCACACTGGGATGAGCAACAATGCCAGGCAAAGGGGAAGGAACTGCTCCAAAAGACAAGGGAAGCCAACCAGAAACCTGAGGCCGCCTCCTAGACACCTACTGCTTCAATGCAGCCCTGGATGCTATACTTGGTGTGGACCCCACCACCTCCAATTGGTGACAGTGAACACCGGACCTGGAGGAAGGAACCTGAACAGTGGCCAGCGACGAAGAGCTCAAAAAAGGAAAGGAACAACGAGGCTGCCAGCCCTGCAGAGAGTGAGGATCTCTCTGAGACCCAGAAGAAACCCACCCAGATGAGCCTGGACACAGAGCCCAGTGAGGAAAGGGAAGGGAGCTCAGGGAGGTGTATTAAAGTATGGTTCCACGCGCCTTTTCCTCTTCACAGGCCCTTGTCTCCCACCTCCCACTTCCTCCCCCTTCAAAAATGGCAGCCAAGTGCCTGCAGACTGAGAAAAAAGCAATTGCCTTTTCAAGTAGCCAGTTTAGTTTACAACGTGCCCTGGCAGTTAAATTAGAGAAGACTATAAACATTTAAAGACGATGAGCATAGAAGCATTTCTATATGCATGCTTCTGGCAGGGCAGCCAGATAGAATTTCTAGCAGCATAAATCAATGCATTGCAAACATGGAAAGAAATATACTGAAACCGATATGTGAGCATTCAAATACAGGACAGAGTAAAATTACTAAAATCCTTGCCAGCATACTGTGATGACAGGATTGTTATGAATAAACCTGAAAGCTAAACACGTAATGAAAACACTGCAAGAAGCAGTGCTTTGGTTTTCCAGTCTAAAGATACGTATACACGGGGATAAAACCCTCACAGCCTGGCCGCGGCTGGCATGGGTCAGCTGACTTGGGTTCGCAGGGCTGGGCCTGAGGGGCTAAAACTTGCAGGATAGATGTTTGGTCTGAGGCGAGAGCCTGAGCTCTGGGACCCTCCACCCTCACAGGGTCTCAGTGCTCTGGGTCCAGACTGAGATCGAACGTCTACAAAGCAACTTTCAGATCCTCAGTCCAACCCCATGAGTCCAAGTCAGCTGACCCGAGCCAGCCATGGTTTTTTTATCCCAGTGGAGACATACCCTAAGAGTCCATTTCCATAGCAAATCATTCGCATGCTGTGCTTGGATTCTGGACAGAACGAGGTAGAGGCTTGATAGGGCTTTGTGTTGCGTGCTGGTGTGAAGCAGCAGTGCCAACCCTTTTACGCTTGCAGAGTTTTAAGTTTATTTTCTTATGTATCTCCCTGTTGTTCACAATCTCAGTAAACTTTTGAAGCAGGTACCCCTTAATCTGTCCCCAGACATTTCTGGGAAGGGTAGCCTTGTTTTGCCCCCGGGGTTGGACCTTTCCACGGCACTCTGCACTGAGATTCTGGGTAGAGTTGCCAATTTTGGTTGGACATATTCCTGGAGGTTTCATCACAGGACATAATCTTTAATTGAAGATGAACCTTTAATTCCTGGAGGCTCCAGGACAATCCTGGAGAGTTGGCAACTCTACTTCTGGGGTACCATGGCTGTGAAGAGCTGGCAGTATAATAGGCCAGGGCAATCTTGAGCCACCTAAGCAGCTGCATTTCCTGGGCCTTTGTCATCCCCAGGAGCAATATATCAGCCAGGGTCAGAGGTGACTGGGGGTGGGGGCACAAGGTCATTCCCCCGTACCCATTTGCTGCTTGGTTTGTACTGAGCACACTCAGTAACAGCTGCAGCTGCTACCCTCACTCTGCACCCCCATTATCCTCCCTGGCCAGGATCACCACTGCCTGTAACCAGTTTAGCAACATTTATTGCAATAGCCCTACACTTATTACCTGAGACACCCAGCAGCTCACCCCACATCCCGCACAGCTACTGGCTTTGAACAGTGCCCCATAGACTCACCATGCAGGGAACATCTGTGACGTCCTGAAGCTAGCAGCCCTGAAGCAAGTCTGACCCAGTTCCTACTTTTATTAATCTCTTTATGGGAACATTTCAGGGAGTTTTTGACTTATCTTTCCTTGTCTGGTAAGCCTTTCCATCTAACATTGGCAATGTCTACACTTGGGATGCAATTCCCAGCTGAAGCAGACATGCCCACATTGAGAGGGTGTGCTATAAATAGCAGTGTAGCTATGGTAGCACGGATGACACAGGCTAGCTGCCCCAAGGATGTACCCATAATGTCCATGAGGGTTTGTACGTGGGACGGCTAGCCTGTGCTACTGATGCCCACGCTACCACAGCTGCACCATTATTTTTTGCACGCTAGCTCAAGGAGAGCTAGTGTGAGTATGTCTACACAAGTTGGGAGTCACACCCCCAGCTCCAAGTGTAGACATAGTCAAAGTCTTACTGTCACCTTGTTCATGTGTCACGTAGGGTATCACTGAGAGGCGTCCCCTGCACACCTGCTGAAAGACAAACCTTGAGCAGAAGAAATGGACAAGGGAGGACATAATCTCAGTTCTTCACCGGAGCTCTGAGGCTGGCTCACAAGACGTAAGGGATTGGAAGTACCACATGCTCAAGGAAAGGGAGAAGGAAGGAGTGATGCATTGAGAAGTGCACCAGGATGTATTGCAGCTCCTCAGACAACAAACACAAAATATTATGGAGCAAAATTCCAAAAGACTTACGTCCCAGTCACCTTTGCAATGCATGTTCCTGTGCCATGGGCCAGGCCCGTCCCCACACTGCACTGTGCTTATCAATTGTTTTAAATGGTTTTTATTGACTGCACTGTTCAATACTGTTGGGTTTTGTGAAAATCAAGATTTATTTACTTTGTCTTACAAAGCCACCATGTGATCTCCCCAAATCATCATTTCTCCCATTTTTATGGGTTTTACAGTTTTAACAGGGCACGTACAATTTGTATGGAAGCCAACTAAAGGGTTTTTTTTCATCAAGTAACACAAAAGAGCATCCAGCAGCACATTTCCTTCAATGGCATACTGCCAGCGTGTGAGCTCACGGCCTCTCTCAGCCACATAAAACTTTAGTGTACTCTGGTTAGTGCCCTAATATGTGGCTGTTGAAAAAGGATGTTGATACATTGGAGCGGGTGCCGAGAAGAGCCAGGAGAACTGTTTAAAGGGTTAGGAAGCATGCCTTATAGTGAGAGACTCGAGAAGTTCAATCAATTTATCTTAACAAAGGGAAGGTTAAGGGGTGATTTGATTACAGTCCGTCAATACCTACATGGAGAACAAATATTTAATAATGTGCTCTTCAGTCTAGCAGAGAAAGGTCTGACACAATCCAAAGGCCGGAAGTTGAAGCTAGATGCATTCAGACTGGAAATAAGGTGTAAAAGTTTAACAGTGAGGGTATTAACCATTGGAACATAAGAACAACCATACTGGGTCAGATCAGTGGTCCATCTAGCCCAATATCCTGTCTTCCGACAGTGCCCATTGTCAGATGCTTCAGAGGGAATGAACCAAACAGGGGATTTACCAAGTGATCCATCCCCCATCGTCCACTCCCAGCTTCCGGCAGATAAAGTTTTAAGACACCCAGAGCATGAGATTGCATCACTGATTGTCTTTGCTAACAGCCATTGATGGGCCTAGTCCTCCATGAACTTATCTATGGGTTACCTATAGAGGTGGTGGAATCTCCATCCTTTGAGGTTTTTATGGCCCGGCTTGACAAAGCCCTGGCTGGGATAATTTAGTTGGTGTTGGTCCTGCTTTGAGCAGGGGCTTGGACTAGATGACCTTCTGAGGTCTCTTCCAATCCTAATCTTCTATGATTCTATCTCATTCTTTTTGAACCCAGTTATAGTTTTGGCCTTCACAAACAACTTACCAAGGGTTGTGGTCGATTCTCCATCACTGGCAAATTTTAAATCAAGATTGGATGTTTTCCTACAAGACCTGCTATAGGCATTATTGTGGGGAAGTTCTCTGCTCTTTGCTGTACAAGAGATCAGACTGGATGATCACATGGTGCCTTTGGGCCTTGGAATCTATGAAGCTACACAAATGAACAGACAGTCTTTCTACTTTCCACCCCCTCCACTTTGCCAGCAATATATCCCCCTTTACTTCACAAATATTATGTAAAACACAACAAAGAATATCGGGCAATCTGAGATCCAGCCTCGTCATGAAGCACCAGCAGCCTTCTTTCAATGCATATTCAACAGCCATCCTGCACCTGCTCCAACAGTACTCAAATCTTTCCTTGCTTCTGACCTGGGCCGAGGCCGGTGCATGACTTCATGAGCCAAGGAAAAAATGGGTAAGTTAGGTCCCTGAAAATGATTATTGGCATTGCAACCTTACCAATGTGAATGGGTTGGTCTGCAAAAAAAAAACCCCTGCTCGCATCTTTTCAAAAAGTTCTGTAGTCCTAAACATGCATGCATCACACACCTTTCTTGACCAGTCAATGTTAATGTCGGCGAGATGTTCTCAGTGATCCACCACCACATGCATAACCATGGGGAAGTACCCCTTTCTTCTTGTGCACTGAGAAGCAATGTGGGGCAGAGCTATAATAGGGCTATGCATCTTGGCTATCATCCCACCACAGTTTGAGAAGACCATTGCAATGAATCCCTCGGTGATTTACTGCCCATTGTCCAGAGTCACAGTCCTGTGCCACAGGATGTACTAAATGGCTTGGCACACCTGGCTGATGTTCACCCCTTTCTCCACTGTGCAAGCAGCTCTGGTGTCTCAGCTCACAACGCCAGGAATGTGGCCTTCCGCATCTGAAAGTTCTGCAGCCACTACTGATTTGCATCATGACCCAACCCCACCACACGGTGATCATGTCAGGAGCCTAAAAGAACCACTCCACCATGTGTACCAGCTCAGTGAGAGCCTGCAGCACCTGACAACTTTCATTCACTCCCCGCAGCAAGCACTCCTCTCCTGTTCACTACTGCACAGCTGGCCATTGCGTTAATTGTTGAAGTTCCACAAATACAATAGAAGCAGATGCCCTGTCTCTAAAACAGAGCATCCATGCCCCATCCCTAAGTCCCTCCCGCACCCAAACTCCCTCCTGGAGCCCACACCCCGCACCTCCTTCTGTGCCCCAAACCCCTGCCCCAGCTCAGAACCCCCTTCTGCACTCCAAACCCCTTGGTCCCAGCCTGGAGCCCCCTCCTGTACCCCCAAACCCCTCATCCCCGGCCCCACCCCAGAGCCCACACCCCCAGCTGGAGCCCTCACCCCCTCTCGCACACCAACTCCGGACTCAGCCTGGAGCCCCCTCCCACACTCTGAACCCCTCGGCTCCACCCCCCAGCCTGGAACCCCCTTCTGCACCCCAACCCCCTCATCTCTGGCTCCACCCCAGAGCCTACACCCCCAGATGGAGCCCTCACCCCCTCCCACACCCCACACCCCTGCCCCAGCCTGGTGAAAATGAGTGAGTGAGTGAGGGTGGGGGAGAGTGAGCGACAGAGGGAGGTGAGCTGGAGTGAGTGGGAGGGCCTCGGGGAAGGGGCAGGGCAGGGAGCAGGGCAAGGGTGTTCGGTTTTGTGCGATTAGAAAGCTGGCAACCCTATCTGGGATGCCAACCCAAAATGCAGTGCGTCCTTTGCCGGTACAGGCTCTCATACTGTGTGCATGAGCTCTAGTGATAGTGTGATGTGGGCAACTATAAGGTGGCAAAAATGCTATCGGCATAACTTTTTAATGTAGACATGGCCTTACTTGCAACACTAGGGTCCACAAGACAGATGTTTACCCTCTGGTTAATTAGGGCTAGCTTTTCATTTGTCTCTTCCCATTCATGGTTTCAGACACCAACAATACAAATGAATAGGAGATGCTCCCAAGTTAACCTTTCTGTTACTGACAGTTTAGGAAATTATGGTCTATTGATTGTCGGTAAATTCCCTACCAACCAGCACTTGAAATCCCAACCTGTGAACAAACTACTGTAAGTGATGGAGACCTCTCTAGTCCCTCACATACTGAGGTTAGACTCACTGATGTGCTAGCCAGGCCCCCGCTGCCCAAATTGTGATCAATTACCACCAGAGGCAATGTTCTAAGAAACAGCATATAACGTTGTGTCTGTTGGTAGGTGCTGGTGATGAGTGCCAGAGAATGGCCTCTGTGTTGACTTTTGAATGGCAACTTCTGTATTTGGACAGGAGGAATGTGAAAGACTCACTCAAATGTTATTGGCCTCATGTTCTGCAGAAAACAGACTGTGGGGGAGGGAGAGAAAAATTATTGAAACAAAAGTTCACAAACTCTTTTCCCCTAGTCTAAGAGAGACATAAAACTTGCTGCTCCTTGAGGGCCTCTGCCTTACCCCCTCTTATTCTTTGTACCTCACAATTTAGAAACACATCAGGCTAAATTTCCTTAGATACTTAAGTCCAGACTCACCTCTACATATCTAGTTCAGCTTTAGAGGCAATTTTACCCCCTTACAAATTTTTCTTAAAAAACAATACATTTGCACAATAGGATCTGTAAATCTGTATTTATTCATGCCCTATAGAAGCAAATAATAAAATTCATTTCCTCTAAGCTTATAGAAACTTTTTAATTTTAAGAATAACTGAAAGGTACTAACGTCCAAGAAATTAAACTATACACCAACATTAGGTGGACCAGTATTAAATTGTGTTACAGAAGGTGACAGCCTTAGATTGTTAACCCCTAGTCCTGTAGTTCAAGAGGTCACTTTTCTCGCCTTTGCCCTTGCAAACTGAAGCACAGCATCAGAAACATCCAAAGACTGGCCAACGGCATTTTCAAGTGGTAAAATAGCAAGTGATGTCAGTCTCTCGTTGGCCATGGTCGATCAAAGATATGTTTTAATGAGCCTGAGCTTCGAAAAGCTGCGCTCACCACTCACCACTGTCATCAAACATTACATGTTAAGCATGGCAAAAGAAGTAACAGTATTTCTTTTATATTGTTGTGTAGATAGGGGTTCGATAGATATCTCTTGCATCTGATTTAATATTTCCTTTATTAGTCACTACTTAGAATCGTAGAATCATAGAATCATAGAATCTCAGGGTTGGAAGGGACCTCAGGAGGTCATCTAGTCCAACCCCCTGCTCAAAGCAGGACCAAACCCAATTAGATCATCCCAGCCAGGGCTTTCTCAAGCCTGACCTTAAAAACCTCTAAGGAAGGAGATTCCACCACCTCCCTAGGTAACCCATTCCAGTGCTTCACCACCCTGCTAGTGAAAAAGTTTTTCCTAATATCCAACCTAAACCTCCCCCTCTGCAACTTGAGACCATTACTCCTTGTTCTGTCATCTTCTACCACTGAGAACAGTCTAGATCCATCCTCTTTGGAACCCCCTTTCAGGTAGTTGAAAGCAGCTATCAAATCCCCCCTCATTCTTCTCTTCTGCAGTCTAAACAATCCCAGTTCCCTCAGCCTCTCCTCATAAGTCATGTGCTCCAGCCCCCTAATCATTTTTGTTGCCCTCCGTTGGACTCGTTCCAATTTATCCACATCCTTCTTGTAGCGTGGGGCCCAAAACTGGACACAGTACTCCAAATGAGGCCTCACCAGTGCCGAATAGAGGGGAATAATCACGTCCCTCGATCTGCTGGAAATGCCCCTACTTATACAGCCCAAAATGCCGTTAGCCTTCTTGGCAACAAGGGCACACTGTTGACTCATATTCAGCTTTTCGTCCACCGTAACCCCTAGGTCCTTTTCTGCAGAACTGCTGCCCAGCCATTCGGTCCCTAGTCTGTAGCAGTGCATGGGATTCTTCCGTCCTAAGTGCAGGACTCTGCACTTGTCCTTGTTGAACCTCATCAGATTTCTTTTGGCCCAATCCTCTAATTTGTCTAGGTCCCTCTGTATCCTGTCCCTACCCTCCAGCGTATCAACCACTCCTCCCAGTTTAGTGTCATCTGCAAACTTGCTAAGGGTGCAGTCCACACCATCCTCCAGATCGTTGATGAAGATATTGAACAAAACCGGCCCCAGCACCGACCCTTGGGGCACTCCACTTGATACCGGCTGCCAACTAGACATGGAGCCATTGATCACTACCCGTTGAGCACGACCATCCAGCCAGTTTTCTATCCACCTTACCGTCCATTCATCCAGCCCATACTTCCTTAACTTGCTGGCAAGAACACTGTGGGAGACTGTATCAAAAGCTTTGCTAAAGTCAAGAAATAGCACATCCACTGCTTTCCCCTCATCCACAGAGCCAGTTATCTCATCATAGAAGGCAATTAGGTTAGTCAGGCATGACTTGCCCTTGGTGAATCCATGCTGACTGTTCCTGATCACTTTCCCCTCCTTTAAGTGGTTCAGAATTGATTCCTTGAGGACCTGTTCCATGATTTTTCCAGGGACTGAGGTGAGACTGACTGGCCTGTAGTTCCCCGGATCTTCCTTCTTCCCTTTTTTAAAGATGGGCACTACATTAGCTTTTTTCCAGTCATCCGGGACCTCCCCCGATTGCCATGATTTGTCAAAGATAATGGCCAATGGCTCTGCAATCACATCGCCCAACTCCTTTAGCACCCTCGGATGCAGTGCATCCGGCCCCATGGACTTGTGTTCATCCAGCTTTTCTAAATAGTCCCAAACTACTTCTTTCTCCACAGAGGGCTGGTCACCTCCTCCCCATACCGTGCTGTGGAGTGCAGCTGCCTGGGAGCTGACCTTGTCTGTGAAGACAGAGGCAAAAAAAGCATTGAGTACACTAGCTTTCTCCACATCCTCTGTCACTAGGTTCCCTCCCTCATTCAGCAAGGGGCCCACACTTTCCTTGACTTTCTTCTTGTTGCTCACATACCTGAAGAAACCCTTCTTGTTACTCCTAACATCTCCGGCTAGCTGCAACTCCAAGTGTGATTTGGCCTTCCTAATTTCACTCCTGCATGCCTGAACAATATTTTTATACTCCTCCCTGGTCATTTGTCCAATCTTCCACTTCTTGTAAGCTGCTTTTTTGTGTTTAAGACGAGCAAGGATTTCACTGTTAAGCCAAGCTGGTCGCCTGCCATATTTACTTTTCTTTCTACACATCGGGATGGTTTGTTCCTGCAACCTCAATAAGGATTCTTTAAAATACAGCCAGCTTTCCTCGACTCCTTTCCCCCTCATGTTATTCTCCCAGGGGACCTTGCCCATCAGTTCCCTGAGGGAGTCGAAGTCCGCTTTTCTGAAGTCCAGGGTCTCTGTTCTACTGCTCTCCTTTCTTCCTTGCGTCAGGATCCTGAACTCAACCATCTCATGGTCACTGCCTCCCAGGTTCCCATCCACTATTGCTTCCTCTACTATTTCTTCCCTGTTTGTGAGCAGCAGGTCAAGAAGAGCTTTTCCCCTAGTTGGTTCCTCCAGCATTTGCACCAGGAAATTGTCCCCTACACTTTCCAAAAACTTCCTGGATTGTCTGTGGACCGCTGTATTGCTCTCCCAGCAGATATCGGGGTGATTAAAGTCACCCATGAGAACCAGGGCCTGTGATCTAGTAACTTCTGTTAGTTGCTGGAAGAAAGCCTCGTCCACCTCATCCCCCTGGTCTGGTGGTCTGTAGCAGACTCCCACCACGACGTTACCCTTGTTGCTCCCACTTCTAAATTTAATCCAGAGACTCTCAGGTTTTTCTGCAGTTTCATACTGGAGCTCTGAGCAGTCATACTGCTCTCTTACATACAACGCAACTCCCCCACCTTTTCTGCCCTGCCTATCCTTCCTGAACAGTTTATATCCATCCATGACAGTACTCCAATCATGTGAGTTATCCCACCAAGTCTCTGTTATTCCAATTACATCATAATTCCTTGACTGTGCCAGGACTTCCAGTTCTCCCTGCTTGTTCCCCAGGCTTCTTGCATTTGTGTATAGGCATTTAAGATAACTCACCGATCGTCCTGCTGTCCCAGTGTGGGGCAGGAGCCCTCCCCTCTTGCACTCACCTTCTTGTGCTTCCTCCCGGTATCCCACTTCCCCACTTACCTCGGGGCTTTGGTCTCCTTCCCCCGGTGAACCTAGTTTAAAGCCCTCCTCACTAGGTTAGCCAGCCTGCTTCCAAAGATGCTCTTCCCTCTCTTCGTCAGGTGGAGCCCATCTCTGCCTAGCACTCCTTCTTTTTGGAACACCATCCCATGGTCAAAGAATCCGAACCCTTCTCTCCGACACCATCTGCGTAGCCATTCGTTGACTTCCACGATTCGACGGTCTCTACCCCGGCCTTTTCCTGCCACAGGGAGAATGGACGAGAACACCACTTGCGCCTCAAACTCCTTTATCCTTCTTCCCAGAGCCACGTAGTCTGCAGTAATACGCTCAAGGTCATTCTTGGCAGTATCATTGGTGCCCACGTGGAGAAGCAGGAAGGGGTAGCGATCTGAGGGTTTGATGAGTCTCGGCAGTTACACTCTTCTCGTCTTAAAACACAAGTACACTTTCACAATTACACAATAAAACAAGGTTCACAATATCTCAGCTGGGCTCTCATTTCACTTCACTTCATTCTGATATTTCACTGACTGACTGGCAACACCCTGCCCCTTATATACCTGTGAGGATATGACTGATAACATTCCAGGAGGTTCCAGGAAAATATAGTTCTCGGAAAGTCTGGAAGGTTCCACAAGATTCTACAAAGGTCCAGAACATTCTAGGAGATTAGTGAAAAATGAATCCACTTACTAAACACTGAAACATTTTACTTCAAACATTCTATTTTCCCTTTTGTCGCTAACAACAAAAACAGCATCCTGAGCCTGGTGCACTCCAAGCCCGGCACCCCAGGTGGTCGCCTGGGTTACTTGCCCCTAAATCTAGCCCTGCTGCCTTTTCCCCTTCACCTAAAGCTAACACCAAGGTCACGGGAATTTGCCAGATCCCCTTCCTATACCCTATGTACCACAATACAAGTCACATAGTTCTCAACAGATACACATCGTGAGTTAAAAAGTAATCGTATGCCAGTTCCATAAACAAGCTTCCAGCCTGGCATTCTTTCCTTAATGCCCTCCATTCTGGGCCTGGGTACTCAAAATTTTCCATTACTGCCGGTCTGCCGTTTCTACATATTTTTTGTTTGCTCAAGAACTCTTGCAGTCCAGTCTTTCTCCCTCATAAAGAAAAGAAGAGATGCCTTTCCAGGCACAGCATATATATCTCATAAAATGAACTAATAAGCAAACTCAACTGTACAGTCTTTAAAATAAAACTGATGCATGTAATATATTATACAGGAAGCATCAGTTACTGCAATTGGTAGGAGGCATGATTCTCCTTTCACATATGTAACTTTAGCGCCCTCGTGGCCAAGATGGAGTCTGCTCTGCAGGCAGCTCTGGCCAAGAGAAAGCGCGTGCAGGAAAGCAGCAGGAAAAGTCTCTTCCACCCGAGGGGCACCTGTTCCAAACCCCCCAGAGTGAACACACACACCCACAGGAAAAGTACAATGGATATTATAAGAAAGGGAAATATTTATTTACAGAGGGATGAGAGAAGAAAAAACAACAAGGGGAGATATAGGGGGAGCAGTAAAACAGGGTTGCATCCAAACCAAGGCCCCACAGGCCCAGTGGTAGCACAGGCCGAAAGGGCAGACACTGAGCAATGTGTCTGCACACAGAGTTCAAGAGTCCTGAGCAAAGGTCCAGTCCAGGGGTGAGTCTTGGGTGCTCCTGGTCAATCTTAGGCGCCAGTGAACTTTCCCCAACGAACCCCTCCAGTGCCCTCTTCTGCCACTTGCTGCAAAGCCACACAGAGCGACCCCCTCCCCACTTAACTAGCTACAGCCTCCCTCCTTGTTCCCAGTGCAGAGTCACCAGCCCCAGTACTCACAGCCCCATGCAGCTCTGGGCAGCAGCGATACAGATACTGGGCCCAGCCCCAGCCTGTCCTTCTTGGGCAATGCCTCCCTGGCACAGTGCTCCTCCTGGCTCCTGTCCTGGGGTGTCCCCGATCAGCCGCCCTGTCCTTCTCGGGCTTCAGGCAGGTTCTCTCTCCTTCTCCCCTGAGGGCCTGCAGACTGCAGCCTTTCTTCTCTCTCCCCCGCTCCAGCCCCACCCCCTGGAGTTTCCCTCCTTTTTCTCACTGCTTCCCCTCCCCCGTTAGGAAAAAGATTTAAAGAGGCCATGCTCTCTAAACCCCAAAGGGGTTACACATACATTGGTATAACTCCATTGACTTCAGTAAAGAAGCTCCTGATTTATAGTGGGAGCAGTGAGGGCTATTGTCGGAAAAGTTTCCATTAGAAATTCCTGCTTTTAGATATTCATAATAACTTTACAAAATGTTACCTTTTGGGCTGAAACTGCCCATGTTCCACATCTGCCCAAAGGTGACTTTTGTTTTGTTTTGAAAATTGGAGCAAAGCTGGCTGAGCCATTTTTTAATAAGAGGAAAGAGGAGAATACACTTGTTTAAAAAATCCTTGTGACTTTTTTCTTTGGCAGCTCTACAGTCCAATTGGCTGTGGTTTGAAAAGATGCAATTTGGCAGGGAAATAACCATCATTGGGAAGCAGCTTGGGACTTTGTATTGGAGGAAATTGGGTTTGATTTTACCACGTTATGAGTGCTTGAAAATTGCAATCTGAGCATATGTAGTTGAGATTTTTTTGCTAGGGTTGTTCAAGGGCATGAAGACCAGACAGCCAAACATGCTTGCTGAGCTGTGGGGGGAACTGGATTCTGGGGGGGATGGGCAAGGAGAACCAATACCTTGCATGATACAAATCATGCAGAAGGCAGTGCGGTCATGGGAAGGGTGGAGCAGGAAAGGGCATGGAGGGTATAAAATCTGCCCTGTGCCTGGCCCTTGCCTATGTGGGAGGATTTGTCCCTAAATATACAGCAAGGGCTTGATCCTGCAAGGTGCAGAATACTCTGGCCCCAATGCAGCAAAGCACGTAAACTCCTGCTTAACTTTATTTATGTCAATAATCCCATTGACTTCAGTGGACTGCCTTGTGTTTAAATTTCAGCGCCTGCTTGTGTGCTTTAATGGTCAGAGCCAGAGTGCTCAGCACTTTACAGGATCAAGCCCTTACAGAGCAATGAGAAATGGCTTTTCCCCAGAATGGCTCCAGAGTCTTGGGTTCTGAGGTTCTTGGGAGACTGTGCTCAGGCCACGTTACACCCATCAAACTTCAGCTCTGCTTTGACACAGGAAAAGGTCTTCTCCAAATCGCCCATCTCAAAATGGATGATGGGATTTGGGGCAAATTTCCCCCTGCACTCTCCCCAAAAAGGTTAAAGTCACTTCTGGGTAGAGACTGAGCATGGAACATTTCAGGGGACTGTTTTGGAAAGGAGTGAGTAGAGCAGGTGGAATACTGGAAGAATGGGTCCACAAATGCATTGTTTGACAATGGATGGGGGAAAAAACATGACAAATGTTACTGATGATTATTTTTCAACCAACCGCTGAACTGGCTGAATAGCAGGAAAAGTGTCTTCATGCAAATTCAGCAATTAGTGAGGAGGAAATTAGTTGAATAAACTATTCACAAATATTATTCAACCAGCTGAATGTGTGAAAGGGGGGGAGGGTTTAAATACTGTTGGAAATGGGTTTTCAACCTTAACTCTAACAACTTCTGCCACCATGGTGCTATGCTATTTGCAATATATGGGGGGAGAGAGAGAGCTTTACCCACCAGTAAACAAAATTTGTCGGGGGGGGGGGGGGTTGCATATTCTTTTGAAACCTCTGGTACGGGCTATTGCTAGAGACAGGATACAGGATCTGATACGGCATTCCCTGCGTTCCTAAATCGGATTCTCGTAACACAGATTTATTTATTCGACCTCATTCACAGCCAGTGTCTGGGACCCTGGTTCACACTGGATAGTACCTTACTCTGGGAATGGCCCTGTTGAAACTATTGTGGAGTGAGATACAACTCAGCATGAATAAAGTTATCAGAACCCAACCCTTTCACTTGGATGCACCTCCAACCTTGCTTCATCAGGAGGATGAGGATGTAATGTTATGTGAAATTCATTTTCACTCTATGGTATGTGCAATCTCTGTCCACTCAATATGTGCCATTAAGATCCACTCCATTCAACAATTCCTTGTCACAGTTTTATATGCTATCTCCATTGTTAGCCAAAAGTGCTAATTATCATAGGAGTGCACTATGTTGTGTAAAAATTGATGCAATGCATAGTTCAGAGGTGATTTGCAGTTGAAAGCTCATTAACAACATTTACATCAATGAAGAGAAATGAGGTACAGGACCTAAAATATTTTGCAAATACAGGAAATGTTTTCCTCCCGAGTAACATCTGTTGCATCAAAGCTGCTCTCTGAAATATGCTGATGACACCAAAATGTCTTGAATGAATAGAGCCCACATAACTGGGCTTGGGTAATAATGCTGAGGCCAAAGGTGCTGGTAATGAGCCAGCATTCAAGAAAGCTGGAGTTGCTTTTAAATCCAGTTGTCAATAAATGCCTGAAGCTGCAGTGGTGCTAGAGAAAGTGGAAAGGAGAGATAATGTGTCACTGTCCATTTAGTCAACAAGTTATAACTCCATCAAAAAATAACATTAAGGGAACTTAGAGGTTGCACAGATAGGCATTCAGAATTCTGCCTCCTTGTGCTAATGCTCTACACTACAATCTTTATTACGTGATTGCAAAATACTTCTCATGCAATCCATACATATCAGTTTTAGGTACTCATGTGAAGCATCTTCTATTGGTGTGTTTGACTTCTGCTGCTAGACAGAGTCCATGAAAATCATTTATATAGGAGATACACAGTAAATGAGGCAAAGGACCCTATTCACTTAACAAATTCTTAGAAAATAATGTGTTATTTTATTTTTTGAAAAGTAGCATATGACCATGCAATGAAAGACTAGGTTGTAAGGCATATGCACAAGGACAACAAATGAAGGTTGCATATACAGCCATAATTTAAGCATGTCACGGCTTTTAAGTGCTTGGATGCACAACATTAATACTTTCTTAACTCGGCTATTTTTATGAAATTTCCTAGGCCCTGGGTTCTCAACCTGGGGGGTGCAAATAGAAAAGATTGGAAAATGGGGGGGTGCGTGGAAAATGTTGGTGAAAACAAAATATTTTCATTTTCATCAAAAATTTCATTGAAAAATTGCAACTTTTCCTTTAAAAAACCAAAAACCTGCAAAGTGAATTTTTTTCAGTTTTTTTGCCAGAAACTGCTGAAAACCAAAAAATATTTACGTTTTTTGCTGAAAATTTTTGGGGTTTGGTTGTCTGACATAAAATAAAGAGTTTTTGAAGAAAATTCACTTTCTATGATTTTTGTTGTTGTTGTGGTTGAAAACCCATTGAAACACATTTTGACAGAAAGATTTTGACCAGCCTTAATTATGACCCTTCCATGGGGGGCCAAGAACAGGCATCAGGGTGTTACCATCCTTTTCTTTATGGCTGGATGGGAGATGGGTCCCAGAACATGCTGTAACGGGGTGCGTGGTCTGGGAAAGGCTGAGAAGTGACAACCCCTGCCCTGTTTTTTGTTTTGTTGGGTTAAAGAAAAAAAATCAAAATCTGGCTCTGTTTGGCTTGACACCACTGGCCACGCTGTCCTCAGAGAGCACTGAATCAGAACAGGACTCCCGTTGAGATCTGCTTCATTCACTGCACAGTCTGCAAGGTGGCCCTCCGTGAAGCCAGGTTCCTTTCTCCTGGGTGCCCACCTTATTCAGAGTTTGGCTGTGCCAGACAGGAGGTGCACCACCCTCGGGGGAATTTGAGGAGGGAGTGTGCCAAGAAAAGACAGTGCCTCTCAAATCTTTCCTACTCCCCCGATACAGTGTAGTTCACATAGGCTGGCACAACGGGTCAAGACGAGAGCCAACATTCTGCCTGCCTCAGTTCCTTCTCTAGTTTAAATTGGATCGAGTATTCTTCTTCACTCCCTGCCCAAAGCTTCTGTGCAGTATCTCTGGACACAGTTACATGTCTGGGGTTTTATCTCAGAGCTGGCTGAGCTTCAGGAGTGAGAGAAAGTGACTGTTGCATGTGGTGTCATATTTGTATGGGACTATAGAAGCTAGAGATGGAAAGGATTTATCAAATTATCCATCTGCGTCAATGCAAGATTGATCTATGCTATCCACCTTGCGGTGCTTTGGGATCCTTTGTGATGCCATGCATTACACAAATGTAAGGTATTAGTGTTCATTGTGCTTAATAATAAAGCAAAAATTGTAGCAGTAGCTACTTCTGAATAGCCTTCCACCCATGATCTTATTCAATTCAGCAAAGGCTGTGTACGCAGAACTTTGATCTGAAGAAGAGCCCTTGTTAAACTGAATACTTCTGCCTCACAGCTGCCTACTGAATGTTCCTTCTCTGCTCATTTGGGAGGAGGAGGGAAAGAGTAGACAGAATGGGTCAAGATTGGATGGGCTGTTTGTCAGGTATGATTTCTATCATCCACCCATTTTCACGTCTATTCAGAACACATAATGACTGTCTAAGAAAGCTGGAAATTTGAGTTCAGATCAATGGGAGGCTGATTAATTACCTAAGATTTATTCAGATAACAGAGCTGAGTGCAAATGCAAAGGGAAAGCTTTCAGAAAGTACTCAATAAAGTAAACCAAATCAGTTCAGAATATGTTTTAAGGATAAGTGCAAAGACGACCCAGACAAACGTGGTATCAAAGAAAGAAGAGATCCAAAAGCAAATATCACAAATCAACAACATAGACACGAAGGAGAAAAGAAATCTCTAAAGCTCTTACAAATCTGGAAGCCTATTAAAAACAGAAGAAAGAAAAGGTAAAGGAAATCAAATCAAGAGACATGGAGAGGCACTACAAATGAAACCTTTAACAGCGGGGGAAAATTACTTTCTGATGCAAATGAATTTAAATAGTGGCTCTAGTGGCTACGGAGAATAGCATTTTCTTAATCCACAAACTTCTCCCCATGGGTGAAATCCTGAAGTTAATAGGAATTTTGCCATTGACTTCAATAGGACCAGTATTTCGCCCCATGTGTCTACTTGTGATATACTAATACAACACATCTTTACCCCCATTAGCGCCTCATTGCTGAGACAGCCACAGGCTGGAGATTGAGCTGGATTCAGTTTTGCCTCGTGCTTCATCAGGAACAGTGTCAGCTAAATTCTGAGTGTCTGAGCCAGGCTCTCCTCTCACTCACATTGTTGTGAAACAGGAATAATGCCATTGATGTTGATAGAGTAAAATCAGTGTAAGCGAGAGCAGAATCAGTCCCTCAGTTACGGGGGATAGTAGAATAGTATCTGAAAGTACCCAGCTTGATTCCCAGGCCCCCTGAAGTCAGACAAAATATCTTTTGATTTGTAAACTGAGCAAATCTGACCTGGAGTCAGTGAGAGGCAATAAATACAGAACCCCAGGCTGTAATTTGTAATCATTCAGTCTATAGACAAGATTGCTGCGATGCTAGTTATAGCCGATGGGGTCACAAGCTATAGGTGAATGGCAAGGTCTAAGCAGTGCCAAACCTCTGAAGTGTGCATCAGCTTGGGGAAGTTTCTGTATAATTAAAGCAAGCTCTCTCAAACTGAACTGACTAGAGAATGAACAGTGTATTTCCGGTAGTTGCCTAGAGGAGTGCTCATGATCATAATTTCTTGACGTGAATGGTGCTCATAGTGTCTTTCCATAACCTCAGCTGACTGGGTTCTCCTCCCTCACAGTGAGTGTGCCCAGCAGTTCTGTGCTGGTAACATTCCCAGCACCATGACACGCAGTCCCCACTGCTCTGAATGCACCTGGCTCCTCTGTGGGAGGTTTGTGCAAGAACCCCTGGCGGGGCTGTGGTGCTGAATATAACAGTGCTGGCTGCAGCTCTACATCACATGGATTTCAAAAACCCCTGGAGGGAATGGTTATTACATTAGGGAGCCAAGTGAACGGGTTCTGATCAACACATTGGGAGAAACCTGAAGCTGAATTTGCAGGTACGGGGAGAGTGATGCTTTTATTCCCAGTCGCTTTGAAATGGAATTTCTAAAGCAGTAAGAAAGAGCAGAAATCCATGAATTCTAAAGCCAGAAGGGACCTCAGTGATCATCTAGTCTGACTTCCTGCATAACAAAGGCCATAGGCCTTCCCTGAATTAATTCTTGTGTGGATGCACTACATGCCAATCCTATTACTGTTCCTTGATTTTCCTCAGTTGAGTATAACACACTGGCTTTGCATGGAACAGCAAAATCTTGCAGACACTGTATGTGAAAGGTGGGAGAAACTCCAGTTCTAAAGGCCCACACCTCCTCTGAAATGCAGCAGCAGCCTCTCTCTCATATGGCCACGCCTAGGGATGCTGACAGCATAGTGTAATTTCCATGTCACTCCTGAGTATGCATCATTGGTAGAGTCATGCTCAGGCACTGCTAGGGTACTAGATGAAAGCAACAAAATATCGGGACACATGGGGGGAGCAAAAAAAAAAAAAAAAAACCGGCCAGAGCGGAGTTGTCCAAGCAAAAAAAAAATAACGGCAATATCGAGACAAATGACGTGGGACACAGAGCAAAAAATTGGGACGGTCACCCTAGGCATTGCCCCGTGCCGTGGGGTGGAAGCTGCCTCCCCCAGATGCACAGGCATAAAAGCAGTCCCAGGAGTTGCTAGAAAGTCTTCAGTCCCAAAGCCGTCACAGGGACCTCTGCTTGCTCCCCAGGTGCCTCCATAGGGAATGGCAGCAAAACCAGTCCCAAGGATCAAACCTGTAAACCTGTCATCACAGTACAGAGACAGCGTCTGGCCAGCATCACCTCAGAGCAGAGTGGACCCCTCTGCCTCTCCTCCCTGTAAACTTTTCATCATCATGTTCCTATTACGCCTCTGGCGTTTAGGGCAGTGACGAAGCTCCTCCACTCCTGTCTGTTTCTGGCAAGTCTTTCAATGGGTCCCAGCTGTGCCCCAGGTTTTTCATCTCGGCTTCCACAGTTCTTCACCATGCTGTTTTCGGGTGGCCTCATTTTCGCTTGCTTTCAGGTGTCCATCTTATTGCTACTCTGATGATGAAATCAGTTTCCATCCGAAGCACATGACTGATCCATCTCCAGCGTCTCCTGGCAATGATGGTGCTCAGATCCTCTTGGCTGCACTGTGTCAATAGATCTTGGTTTGAGATTGTTCTGAGCCAAAAGATACGGAGGATTTTTCTGAGGCAGGTTGTATGGAATGAAGACAGTTTTCATATGTCATACTTTCTCATTCCCCAGCAATCTGCACTATAAAGTAGAGTTGAAAGTACGCAGTTCTGCTAAATCTTGAGTTTGGTTTTGGTATTGTATTTTGATGGTTTCGAGACTGTATTTAAACTCCTGAAGTTGTTCCTGGCTCTGTTGATTTTGTTCTGGATGTCCTGGCTTGTTCCACCATCCTGTCTGATAGTGCTGCCCAAGCATGTGAATGTTTCTACATTGGTGAGAACATAATCCTCTATCCATACTGGTGATGGTGAGGCAATATTAAAGGTCATGATATCTGTCTTATTGCGCTTGATTTTCGGTCCAATTTGCTGGCTGAATGATTTGAGTCGAGTTGTTTTTTCTTGTATATGGTGTTGAGTATGTGATAGGAGAGCAGCAGCATCTGCGAAGTCCAGGTCTTCAAGGGATGAGAAAAGTGTCCATTTAATGCCTCTTGGCATGTCTTCTGTTGTACGCCGCATTACCCAGTCGATGGCAATGTTGAAGAGGATTGCAGACATGACACAGCCCTGTCGTATTCTTGTTTTGACTTCAAAACTGAGCTCACTGTGATCAACACTACATGTAAAGTTGAAATAGAAGCTTTTTATGATGTTGATTATACGGAAAGGAATTCCATATGCCTGCAGAATGCACCATAGGCCTGTCCTGTGAATGCTATCGAAAGCCTTCTCAAAGTCTATGAAATTTATGTAGAGTTGCCATTGCCATTCTAAGCACTGTTCTATTATGTTTCGTAGAGTGAAGATCTGGTCTGTGCATCCACCCCCTTTCCGAAAACCAGCTTGCTCTTTTCTGAGAACACTATCAACTGCTGCTGATATACGCTGGACTATGATCTTACATAATACTTTGTTCAGCACAGATAAAAGTGTGATACCACGCCAGTTATTATAATCACTGAAAGTTCCTTTCTTTGGTATCTTCGCTATAACCTCATTGGTCCACTCATCTGGCACTTTTCCTCCCTACAAATTCAGATTGGGACAATGAGAACTTTTTCTATCATGTAATAGCTGCAGCCCCGTACAGAGGCAATCTAAGCTGCTGTGATGGGCAAGTTTTTCCTGCCCCCTCAGCATGTACATTACAGTAGTTCGCAATCTGGTGGGGAAGCGAGCTCTAAGGTAAAAGGCTCACTGGGCAAATGAATATGGGGGTCCAATGCTCAGGCACCAGGCATAGGCGCCGACTCCGTGGGTGCTCTGGGGCTGGAGCACCCACGGAGAAAAATTAGTGGGTGCTGAGCACCCACCGGCAGCTCCCCGCCAGCCCCCTCCCCGTGCCCAGCTAACCTCTGCTTCCCCAGGCGCTGCGGCAGCCAAGCGGCTTTTCCTCAGCTCACATAGGCGGGCCCTCCACCTCCTCCCCATACCCCTCCCCCGAGGCACTGCCCCTGCGCTTTCCCCCGCCCCCTCAGCATGCCGCCCGCCGATCAGCTGGAGCTGGAGGAGCGCCTGTGTGAGCTGAGGAAAAGCCGCTTGGCTGCCGCGGCGCCTGGAGAAACAGAGGTTAGCTGGGCGCGGGGGGGGGGGGGGGCCTGACGGGGAGCTGCTGGTGGGTGCTCGGCTGCTTCTCCCCCCTCCCTCCCAGGCTTGCAAGCCTTGGGGGTGAGGGAGATGCAGCGCGCCCGGGGGAGGAGGCGGGGGCGAGGATTTGGGGAAGGGGTGGAATGGGGGCGGGGCCGGGGGTGGAGTTGGGGCAGGGCCAGGGGCGCGAGCACCTACCGGCGCTGACTGAAGTCAGCGCCTGTGGCACCAGGTATGATCAGGGGGTGGGTGGAGCTGGAGCAGTTGGAGAGGCAGGCAGGAGGACTGGTGCCATGGTGGATGGAAAGTCATGACGGCAGTAGCGGCGCCAGGGTTTTTTCCGCCCTAGGCAGCAGCGCTCAGCACTTCGGCGGCAACTCCTGTGAAGCTGCATTCTCGGCGGCATTTCAGTGGCCACTTTTCTTACTGCCGAATTGCCGCCGGGGAGTCGTCGCCGAAATGCCGCCCCCAAAATCCTGCCACCCTAGGCAATCGCCTAGGGTCGCTTAGTGGAAGCGCTGGCCCTGCATGACGGGGAGGGAGGGAAGGCAGAGATAGGCTGGGGAGCCAAGGCGTGGTGCCTGGAGAGAGGCCTGGCTGATGCGGCTGCACGCCAGCCAGCAGGACATGCAGCACCTGGAGAGGTGGGCAGAGCCAGTGTTAGACATATGGGAGGTGAAGGGGATGGTGGCAGCTATTTCTACCTCAGGCTCAGCTGGGTTTCAGCAACAGAGCCCTGTTCAGGCACTGACATTTCCGCCTGCTCAGAGTGGGACAGGCCCAGCTCTCCTGTGTGACACCCCCCCACCCAGCTCTGTCTCTCCAATGTAAAACCGAGGGTTGCCAATTTTGGTTGGATGTATTCCTGGAGATTTCATCACATGACTTAATCTTTAATTAAAGATTAATCTTTAAATCCTGGAGACTCCAGGCCAATCATACTGATATCCTCCAGTTCTGTCTCTCCTATGTGACACCCCCTCATCCCCACCCAGCTCTGTCTCCCCCGTGTTAGGCGCCCTCACCTTTTCTCCTCTTGCCTCTCATCTCCTCCCCCCTTCTTTTCCCAAGCTCCCCTGGTGTCCTTGACTGTCCTTTTATCCCTTCTCTTCCCTTCTCCTTCACTCTGCCCATTTCCCCCTCACTTCTCTTTTTCACAGTTCCCCAACACCATTTCTCCCTCACAGAACCACACCAACACTTGTCCCTCATCACAGCTACTCCCTGCCCCACTCCCCCTTTCCCCTTGGGAAGCTGGCATAGGTTCCATCATTCCCCCCTGCTTGAGCACTGGGGAAGGTTCCCCCAACTACTGTATCTGCCTTCCCCCACCAGGGCTGCTGGAGGCTGCCCCAGCTTTCTGTCCCTTCCTCTGGGAGACCCCAACCTCCAAGCTCTGCACTACTTTAAACACTAGCAAAGAGCCAGCCATGGGGCTGGGAAACTGGAGCACCAGCCAGAGGTTAAGCCAGTCCCTACAAGCCCTTGGACTACACAGCAGGATGTGGGAGTGGGGGGAGAAGGGGCTGGCTGGAACCACCAGCCTTTGGAGCAGTAAGAGAATCTTCACATTAGGGTTGCACAGAGAAAAATCTCCTTTCCTCCCCCTCCCCCCCCCCCCCCGTTTTTCATCATATGATAATCTTCCTGCAACAATAAGGCTGACCCAGATGGGCCCGAACCAGAAGCATCTAACCTTACCAGGGACAGAGGATGGAGATCCGCCACTCAGGTATATCTCTATGTAAAACTCCTTCATTGGCATAACAGCACTGATGTTCTCTGGAGGGACAGGCCAGATCCTTATCACCCTTCCAGCTGCTTTCTGCCAGCTCCCACTGGCCAGACCACACTCAGTCATCTGCATTTCCTCCCACACTGCCCCCACTTTGCACTCACACTGCTGTGACACCCCTTATACTTCCAAAAAACGCAGCCAAACTTCGGCGGGTTTTTTGTTCCCATTTTGTAAAAAATGGAGCAGCCTCATTCTTCCGCTGTGCCTTCATGGGCCACATTTCAGCCCAGAGCAAACTTTTACAGCAACGTTCTGAAAAAAAAACCCCACACTTTTCAAATATGTTAGCTACAATGCCTGTGCAAACTCAGCAGCTGCTGCCTGATTAACATTTAAATGAGCTTGCATTACTGAGATTGCAATTCAGATCTGATTTTTTTTAAAGCTAAGCTTTCTGCATTTCCTCCCTGTGCCCATTTCTCATATGGAGACACAGGTGCAACCTCCCCTCTTGGCTTTCAAACAGCCAAAAAAACAATCTCAAGGTGCAATCCATCCAGTGACAGTGGAGAGGCCCTTTCACAGTATTTCCTGCTCTGAGAAATTCTGCTGCAAAATGGGCAATCTGCCCTAGACATCCTTGCCTGGTGCAGGAAGGGCCTCCTCAGTACAGTGGAAACATGGTGTTTGCATTAGGGGCAGTGTGGCTAATTATTTCAGAGAAATACTGCCGCTAGGAGAGAGGGGGATTGTCACTTGCTGTTGGTACTGAGAAGATTCTCTCTGGTAGCCATAAAACCATGCCAGGGACTTGTCTTGAGTAGGGCGACTCCTAGGCCAGATGCCTGTGCAGCCATAGTGCCTCCATGCAGGCTCCTTGCACAGATTGGTGCCCACCACCCAGCAGAGTCTCCACTGGGCTCCAAGTGCCACTGCTCTGGGGGACGGGGCAAAGAGATTCCACACTTCCTTCTCCCCCTGGCCACTTCAGGTGTCACCATTCTGGGGGTTGAGGCTCCTACATCTGCCTGCCCCTCTCCCTCCCTCCCTTTTTAACAGGCAGCTACTGAAGGGGAGGGTGCTGGATGGGAGAGGAGGACCAGGAGAGGGCAGAGGAAAGTGAAAGGGAGAGTGCATGCCAGTAAATGAGAGGGAGTCCATGGAGAGAGAAGGAATGGAGGGGCAGATGGACTGAGGGCAGTAGTACAGTAAGAATGGGAGGAAGCTGGAATGGGAGAGGCTGTGCTCAGAGGTTTTACAGTCATTTGTTTCATGTCCAGAGGGAACCTTGGCTGTGAGCTGTTCTGCATATTGGTCCTGTCTCTGATCTCTATGATAGTGGTGTAAATCTGGGGGTGGGGGGATCCATTCAAGTCCATTTACACTGGCATAAATCCAGAGGAATGCCATTCAAATCCATATACACCAAGATCAGAATTTAGCCCATTAAGTAGACTTCAAAATGCTTTTAGAATAACAACGTAAGTCTTTGTCTTAGAAATGACAAGTCAGCTCTAATGCAGAATGGAAGTTGGTGAAATACACTTGGTTTTCTGTCTCGCTCTTTTAATTCACTTGTTCAGACAACAGTGTTCTAGTTTATTTTCTAATTCTTCAGGCTCTTCAGAGTAAAATCATTCCTTTATTAATGAGATTCAGCCCAACTTAACTAAAAAAAAATGAATGTCCAACAGAAGCCTCTTTGTTGCTGCTCAGATGAACAGAAGCAAACACAAGGGGTTTTTATAAATGATTTTTCAGTCTCATCAGCCTGATCTCACCAATCTAACTTATTATTTCACCTCCAAAACATTTTTTCCCTCATAAATCCAGTCTATTCTAAGGAAAAGCCAACCTGGAAGAGGAAAACACTAGCGAATATGCCCCATTTGTGCCTCGTCACTTACAGAGCCACAAAGGGTCACTTGTTTAAAAAGCATAAGGAAGTTTTGGTTCGAGCTCATTCATCGTGACTGCGGAGTCGGCTCTGCGCAGTAGGATTTCTCTGTAGATTGCGTTAGGGAGATTGATCCACCACAAGAGGGAAAATGGACTCATGAGATACTAATTTGCTGCTATTGAAATCCTGGTCTCAATAATACATGACATGGGGGAGATGCAAGGTCCCAAGATAATGCACTTAGCTAGCTCCTCCCCCAGCCATCAAGGCCCATGTCGAGCTAGAAACTCAAGGACGCATTTTCAGAAGTGCCTCAGTAACTTAGGAGCTGAAATGTCACTGGAAAAATCCATGGGAATTAGGTGTTTTTACCCTCAGCCACCTGGAAAACTGGGGAATCGCCTTGATTATTGGTGTTAAAAAGCCTGACTTAAAAATAAGGCCCATATTTGCCACCTCTTGCGGAAAATCCTACCAACTTGGATTCCCTAGCTGAGTTTTCCAATATCATCCCAATGAGTACGGGGAGGAAGGGTGTCTGTCCCCAGAATAGCCAGATCCCCAGGGATCTGTGTGGATCTCAGGGATCTACCAAAGTCTCTGGCCAAGATCCTCTAAGCTAGTTAGGTGTCTAACTCCCAGTGCTTTTTATGGGCTTTGGGGCCCTCTGCTCCCCAACCTGGCTCTGTGGCAGCCTGGCCCTAATGGGGCCTCACTGCTGGGGACTGCATCCAAATCCCCCTCATAGAGAGTCCCTATGGTGCAGGAGGGGTAATGGAAGGTTAGTGCCACCTTAGGCTGCATTATCATTCAGTGGATTCAACCCTGGTTACTTGATTGGGGGATAGTGCATGCAACATTTCTGATACCTCACTGTGACATTACTCAGGGTACAATCTGGACCAAAGAACAGCTGTGTAGCCTCAGTTCTCCAATCTGGGGTGCCTTTTACAATGCTTCGCTGTGAGAGCCACCACTCCTGGTAAGTTACTCCCAGTTATATTGTGAGAGTGCTACAGCCAGCCACTTATGCATTACACCGCTGGCAACACCGGCAAATTCCCAGTCCGAGGCGTTCCCCAGAAATGTGAGTCTTGTACTGCCCAGCACCCTCTAGGACAGGGATTGGCAACCTTTGGCACGCGGCCTGTCAGGGAAATCCGCTGGCAGGCCGGGACTGTTTGTTTACCTGCAGCATCCACAGGTTCGGCCAATTGCAAATCCCACTGGCCACGGTTCGCCGTTCCAGGCCAATGGGGGCTGCAGGAAGTGGCAGACAGCACATTCCTCGGCCCATGCCGCTTCCTGCAGCCCCCATTGGCCTGGAACGGCGAACCGTGGCCAGTGGGAGCTGCGATCGGCCGAACCTGCAGACGCTGCAGGTAAACAAACCATCCCAGCCCACCAGCAGATTTCCCTGACAAGCCACGTGCCAAAGGTTGCCAATCCCTGCTCTAGGACGATACAAGCTCATACAAAATCTGTCATTTTATTACTAGAAAATGATATGCACAAATCCTATGATCCCAAATGGCATTTCCCAAACACGTCAATCCAAACACACCAGTTTAGATAAAATGGTAAAACAAGTTTATTAACTACAGAAAGATAGATTTTAAGTGATTACCACTAATGAGGCATAAAAGTCCAAATCGGTTACAAGAAAATAAAAGTAAAATGCCTAACTTAACAAGCTAAGTGAATTTAAAGCAAAGTCTTTCTCACCACATGTTTCAGCAGTCTTACTGGCTGAATTTCTTTCAGTCAGGATCCCTCCACCCAATCCAATCCTGCTTCCTTTGTTCTTCAAGTGTTGTTGATGCCATGGGTAGAGAGAATGGGAGAGGTAATTTGGGGTATCTGCTCTCCTTTCTTATAGTTCTTTCTCTTCTTTGAGAATCATCTCCAGCTCAGGTTTAGAAGATGGGAAGTCTGTGTGGATGGGAACCCCCAGCTGTTTCTTTGTCAAGATGTAGATTTTTGCCCACATTCTCTTTCCTACCAAAGATTGGCCACTTAAACCATTTGATTTTGTTGACACCTGGCTGAGGCATCAGCTAGCCTTTTGTCTCTGGGGAACTGGTTTGTGACTGCTCTGCAGACTTGGAACACATCTTATAAATTTACACAATGTTGCCACGCATATTTTACCAGAACAATAATGATCAGCATATTATGAGTTTTTAAAATGATCTCACAAGACATACTTTGTACAAAATTTATCATAATCTTGTAAAAGGGGTGAACATAGGGGTACAGATGGTCACACCCACCCTGCCCCTCTGTGGTCCATGGGATGGCACAAGGGATGGTGCCATGGAAACAAATAACTCTTCCTTTGGTGCAGACAGCAGGAGCTCCATGGGCTGAGGGTCCTTTCCATGTGTAGAGCCAGAGAGAGTAAACCATCTCCCCTAGATCTGCATCTGTAAAACTGTAGGATAAAATTTCAGAGTAGCATCCGTGTTAGTCTGTGTCAGCAAAAAGAACAGGATTACTTGTGGCACCTTAGAGACTAACAAATGTATTTCAGCATAAGCTTTTATGGGTTAGAACGCACTTCATCAGACGCATGGAATGGAACATACAGTGAGCAGATATTTATACATTCAGAGAAACATGAAAAGGTGGAAGTGCCTATACCAACTTTAAGAGGCTAATTAATTAAGAGGAACTATATCAGCAGGGGAAAAAAACTTTTAAAGTGATAAACAAGATGGCCTATTGCAGACAGTTGACACAAAGGTGTGAGTGAGGATAGTTAACTTAAGGGAAATAGATTCAATTAACGTAATGGCCAAGCCATTCCCAGTCTCTGTTCAACCCTGAGTTGATGGTATCTAGTTTGCTTTGGCCATTAGACGTTAATTGAATCTATTGAACCCGCAAAAGCTTATGCTGAAATAAATTTGTTAGTCTCTAAGGTGCCACAAGTAATCCTGTTCTTTTTGTAGGATAAGAGGCCATCTGCTGCCAATGAGCAGTTTGCTCTGGTCAGTCAAGAATGGCACCAGGTATAGTTTCAATCTTCCTAGGTTTATACTTCTGGACTGATCTGGCAATTCCCTAGACCACAGGTACAACTAGTCCAGAATCCAGTCTCTGGCTGTGCCAAGTGTCAGCTGATTCAAAGTATCATGCAAGAAACCTCAGAATGGAAGCTATGGGGTAGACTGATCATAGGTAAGTTTCCTCTGACCCCCTTCCTGTCAGTTATCTGAGCCTTCCAGCAGGAGTGTTTAATATCCTTGTTATGGACTTGGCCAAAGACTTTTGAAAGTCCAAATCAATTATCTCAGCCAGAAGCCCTGCTGGTGTCACTGTCAGATCAGGGTCATCCAGGTACTTTATAATCCAATTTTAATATTTTTTTCTATTAATTTACCTGGTACAGAAGTAAGTACAATTGGTCTGTAATTCCCATGGTCAACTCTGAAGCATCTTTTAAAGGTAGGTGCAATTTCTACTACCCTTTACTTTTCCAGTCCAGAAGCTTATTTTAGTGGGAGATTGGATATTTTTGTTTGCAGCTCATCTGCATAATTCTTAAATTCCTTCAGATCTCTTAGGCAATCCAGTCTGGTCCCAGTGTCTCCTCTTCTGACACCTCAATCCCTGACAGGGTCTCATCTGAACAGAATAGATCTGGAGGTAGGGTTCCATAAATACATATCTCCCTAACATTCTCTGTGATAAAGATTGATGCAAAGAACATAAGAACGGCCATACTGGGTCAGACCAAAGGTCCATTAAGCCCAGTATTCTTTCTTCTGACAGTGTCCAATGGCAGGTGCCCCAAAGGGAATGAACAGACAGGTTATCATAAAGTGATCCATGCCCTGTCACCGAATCCCAGCTTCTGGCAAACAGAGCCTAGGGACACCGTTCCTGCCCTTCCTGGCTAATAGTCATTGATGCACCTATCTTCCATTAATCTATCTAGCTCCCTTTTGAACCCCATTATAGTATTGACCTTCACAACACCCTCTGACAAGGAGTTCCAGAGCATGACAGTGCATTGCGTGAAAAAATACTTTCTTGTGTTTGTTTTAAACCTGCTACCTATTAATTTCATTTGGTGGCCCCTTGTTCTTATAGACTCATAGACTCAGACTGTAAGGTTAGAAGGGACCATTATGATCATCTAGTCTGACCTCCTGCACAATGCAGGCCACAGAATCTCACCCACCCACTCCTGCAATAATCCTCTCACCTATGTCTCAGCTATTGAAGTCCTCAAATCATGGTTTAAAGACGTCAAGATGCAGAGAATTCTCCAGTAAGTGACCCGTGCCCCATGCTGTAGAGGAAGGTGAAAAACCTCCAGGGCCTCTGCCGATCTACCCAGGAGGAAAATTCCTTCTCGACCCCAAATATGGCAATCAGCTGAATCCTGAGCATGTGGGCAAGACTCACCAGCCAGACACCCAGGAAAAAGTTCTCTGTAGTAACTTCTAACATCCCATCATTGACCATTGGTCCTATTTACCACTGATGGCAATTAATTGACCTTTGACTAAGATCATGTTAACCCATCAAACCATCCCCTCCATAAACTTATCTACCTTAATCTTGAAGCCAGATAGGTCTTTTGCCCCCACTGCTTCCCTTGGAAGGCTGTTCCAGAACTTCACTCCTCTGATGGTTAGAAACCTTCGTCTAATTTCAAGTCTAAACTTCCTGATGGCCAGTTTATATCCATTTGTTCTTGTGTCCACATTGGTACTGAGCTGAAATAATTCCTCTCCCTCCCTGGTATTTATCCCTCTGATATATTTAAAGAGAGCAATCATATCTCCCCTCAGCCTTCTTTTGGTTAAGGTAAACAAACCAAGCTCCTTGAGTCTCCTTTCATACGACAGGTTTTCCATTCCTCGGATCATCCTAGTGGCCCTTCTTTGTACCTGTTCCAGTTTGAATTCATCCTTCTTAAACATGGGAGACCAGAACTGCACACAGTATTTCAAATGAGGTCTCACCAATGCCTTGTATAATGGTACTAACACCTCCTTATCTCTACTAGAAATACCTCGCCTAATGCATCCTAAGACCGCATTAGCTTTTTTTTTCACGGCCACATCACACTGGCGACTCATAGTCATCCTGTGATCAACCAGGACTCCAAGGTCCTTCTCCTCTTCCATTACTTCCAACTGATGTGTCCCCAGCTTATAACTAAAATTCTTGTTATTAATCCCTAAATGCATAACCTTACACTTCTCACTATTAAATGTCATCCTATTACTATTACTCCAGTTTACAAGGTCATCCAGATCTTCCTGTAGGATATCCCAATCCTTTTCTGAATTGGCAATACCTCCCAACTTTGTGTCATTCGCAAACTTTATTAGCACACTCCCGCTTTTGGTGCCAAGGTCAGTAATACATAGATTAAAAATAAAATTGGTCCCAAAACTGAACCTTGAGGAACTCCACTAGTAACTTCCCTCCAACCTGACAGTTCACCTTTCAGTATGACCCGCTGTAGTCTCCCCTTTAACCAGTTCCTTATCCACCTCTCAATTTTCATATTGATCCCCATCTTTTCCAATTTAACTAATAATTCCTCATGTGGTACTGTATCAAATGCCTTACTGAAATCGAGGTAGATTAGATCCACTGTGGTTCCTTTATTTAAAAAAATCTGTTACTTTCTCAAAGAAGGAGATCAGGTTGGTTTGGCACGATCTACCTTTTGTAAAACCATGTTGTAATTTGTCCCAATTGCCATTGACCTCGAGGTCCTTAACTACTTTCTCCTTCAAAAATTTTTCCAAGACCTTGCATACTACAGATGTTAAACTAACAGGCCTGTAGTTACCCGGGTCACTTTTTTTCCCTTTCTTAAAAATAGGAACTATATTAGCTATTCTCCAGTCAAATGGTACAACCCCTGAGTTTAGAGATTCATTAAAATGTTTTGCTAATGGGCTTGCAATTTCATGTGCCAGTTCCTTTAATATTCTTGGATGAAGATTATCTGGGCAGCCCGATTTACTCCCATTAAGCTGTTCGAGTTTGGCTTCTACCTCGGATATGGTAATATCTACCCCCACATCCTTATTCCCATTTGTCATGCTGCCACTATCCCTAAGCTCCTCATTAAAGACTGAGGCAAAGTATTTGTTTAGATATTGGGCCATGCCTAGATTATCCTTAACCTCCACTTCATCCTCAGTGTTTAGCGGTCCCACTTCTTCTTTCTTTGTTTTCTTCCTATTTATATGGCTATAAAACCTTTTACTATTGGTTTTAATTCCCTTTGCAAGGTCCAATTCTGCATGACTTTTAACCTGTCTCACTTTATCCCTACATGCTCTGACCCCAATAAGGTAGGTTTCTTTGCTGATCCCTCCCATCTTCCACTCCTTGTATGCTTTCTATTTTTCCTTAATCACCTCGCTGAGATGCTTGCTCGTCCAGCTTGGTCTAAAACTCCTGCCTATGAATTGTTTCCCCTTCCTTGGGATACAGGCTTCTGATAGCTTCTGCAACTTTAACTTGAAATAATCCCAGGCCTCCTCCGCCTTTAGATCCATAAATTCTTTAGTCCAATCCACTTCCCTAACTAATTTCCTTAATTTATTAAAGTTAGCCCTTTTGAAATAAAAAACCCTAGTCTCAGATTTATTTTTGTTTATCCTTCCATTTAGTTTGAACTGAATTAGCTCATAATCACTCGAGCCAAGGTTGTCCCCTACAACCATTTCTTCAATGAGGTCCTCACTACTCACCAAAACCAAATCTAAAATGGCATCCCCCCTTGTTGGTTCAGCAACTACTTGATGAAGGAATTCATCAGCTATCACATCTAGAAAAATCTGAGTCCTATTATTATTACTAGCACTTGTTCTCCAATCTATATCTGGGAAGCTGAAGTATTTACTTCCTTAAAAACATTAAAGAGGTCTCTATCCATATCCAGATTAGATCCTGCTGGTCTATAGCACACCCCAAGCACTATCCCAGGGGAGATTCTAGTAGTTTTCTTCCCCAATGTGATTTTTGCCCAGACAGACTCGGTCTTATCCATTCCATCACTTTTTATTTCTTTACAGTCTACCTCATCATTGATATACAATGCTACTCCACCACCTTTACCTTTATTTCTGTCTTTCCTAAACAGCACATACCCTTCAATACCTGTACTCCAGTCATGACTACTATTCCACCATGTTTCGGTTATTCCTATAATATCTGGTTTCACTTCCTGGACCAGTAGCTCTAATTCCTCCATTTTGTTACCTAAGCTCCTCGCATTGGTGTACAAACATTTTAATTTTTGCTGTTTGGCCTCACTCACATTCTTTACCCAATCTGGTATGGGCATTGTACTGCCAGTATGACCTATTAGACTAGTATCCACTCTGCCCTTCCTCCTTATGTCCATTCTCCTACCCCCGGCTATATCCTTTCTTACTTCGTTTTCTTCCCTCTCAATGTTAAAATCCGGCGTGGAGATTACCTGGACATCTCCCAACCCTCTCCCCCAAATTCCTAGTTTAAAGCTCTCTTGATCAGTTTTGCCAGCCTCCATCCTAGAAGTCTATTTCCCTCCCTACTCAGGTGAAGTCCATCCCGAGAGAACAGTCCTCTGTCCATGAATGCCTTCCAGTGGCCATACATCCCTAAGCCCTCCTTATAGCACCACTCCCTGAGCCATCTGTTGATCATCATAATCCTGTCACACCTTTGTTGCCCTTCTCTAGGAACAGGCAGAATCCCACTGAAGATCACCTGAGCCTCGATTTCCTTAAGCGTCTTCCCCAGCCTGGCATAGTCTCCCTTGATTCGTTCCAGTGAGAATCTAGCCGTGTCATTTGTTCCTACGTGAAGGATGATCAATGGATTCTTTCCCGCTCCCTTTAGGATCCTCTTCAATCTCAGGTCCACATCCCGTATCTTAGCACTCGGTAGACAGCACACCCTTCTGTTCTCTGGATCAGCTCTGGTTACAGGCCTGTCTATTCTTCTCAGTAAGGAGTCCCCAATCACGTAGACCAGCCTTTTCCTGGTGACAGTGCGATTCTCCAGTCTATCCCCTGTTCCCTCTGGCTGCAAGTCCTTTCCATTCCTATTTTCCCTTGTAAGCCTCTTCAACCCATCCTGTATCCTCCTGGGGCTCATGTTTGGTGTTGTCTCCATCGACTCTTCCCCTTTTTCTATGGGACTAGCCGCTCTTCTCTTCTTCCTTGCCCTTCCACCTTCAGTGAACACCTGCTGTACCCCTTCTTCATTCTCCAACTCCGCAAACCTGTTCTTGAGCTCTATTTCTCCTTCACTGGCCCGTCTTTGCCTCTGCCTGCTTCTCTTAGTCACATGCTTCCACTGTCCATTTTCTTCACCCGGCAGTCCCCCCCAGAGGCCTTAGATCCTGCTTCCATCTGCATCTCTGAGCTTTCCCCTTCAGCCACCTCGTGCCTTTGCTCCATCAACTGCTCGAACCCCCTTCTAAACTTGACCAGAGTTTCCACCTGCATCTCCAATCCTCGGATCTTTTCTTCCATCAGCTCTGTCGGGCGGCACTTCATGCAGACAAAACTCCTATCAGGTACCCCCTCCAGAACCATGTACATACCGCAGCTGCCACATCCAGTCATCCTCATTGTGTCCTCCACTGCTTGGCTCATGACCACTGCTACCTTTGTATCTGTCAGCCTTCTCACCTAAATCCAGTTAGTCCAGAAAACACAAAACAATCCAAAACACCACCACCCACAGCAAAAACAAATCCCAAACGAGTCCCAAAATACAAACTCCCCTTAGGAACTCCTCTTCCAAACTCCCACTCAAACTTCCCTGTTTGCAGCTTTGTTTGCTGGCTCCTGTGCTGCTGCAGCTGTCTGTGTTCTTGTATTATGAGAAGGAGTAAATAATAGTTCCTTATTTACTTTCTCTATACCACTCATGATTTTATAGACCTCTACCATATCCCCCCTTAGTCGCCTCTTTTCCAAGCTGAAAAGTCTCAGTCTTATCAATCTCTCCTCATACGGAAGCCGTTCTATACCCCTAATCATTTTTGTTGCCCTTTTCTGAACCTTTTCCAATTCCAATATATCTTTTTTGAGATGGGGCGACAACATCTGCACGCAGTATTCAAGGTGTGGCTGTCCCATGGATTTATATAGAGGCAATATGATATTTTCTGTCTTACTATCTATCCCTTTCTTGATGATTCCCAACATTCTGTTTGCTTTTTTGACTGCTGCTGCACATTGAGTGGATAATTATAGAGAAGTATCCACAATGACTCCAAGATTTCTTTCTTGAGTGGTAACAGCTAATTTAGACCCCATCATTGTACATGTATAGTTAGGATTATGTTTTCCAATGTGCATTACTTTGCATTTATCAACATTAAATTTCATCTGCCATTTTGTTGCCCAGTCACCCAGTTTTGTGACATCCGTTTTTAGCTCTTCGCAGTCTAACTGGGACTTAACTATGTTGAGTAGTTTTGAATCATCTGCAAATTTTGCCACCTCACTGTTTACCCCTTTTTCCAGATCATTTATGAATATGTTAAATAGGACTGGGCCCAGTACAGATCCCTGGGGGACACCACTATTTACCTCTCTCCATTCTGAAAACTGACCATTTATTCCTACCCTTTGTTTCCTTTCTTTTAACCAGTTACCAATCCATGAGAGAACCTTCCCTCTTATCCCATGACTGCTTATTTTGCTTAAGAGCCTTTGGTGAGGGACCTTGTCAAAGGCTTTCTGAAAATCTAAGTACACTATATCCACTGGATCTCCTTTGTCCGCTTGCTTGTTGACCCCCTCAAAGAATTCTAGTAGATTGTTGAGGCATGATTTCCCTTTACAAAAACCATGTTGACTTTTTCCCAACAAATTATGTTAATCTATGTGTCTGACAATTTTGTTCTTTATTATAGTTTCAACCAATTTGCCCGGTAGTGAAGTCAGGCTTACTGGCCTATAGTTGCCAGGGTCACCTCTGGAGCCCTTTTTAAAAATTGTAATCACATTAGCTATCCTCCAGTCACCTGGTACAGAAGCTGTTTAAATAATTGGTTACAGACTACAGTTAGTAGTCCTGCAATTTTACATTTGAGTTCCTACAGAAACCTTGGGTGAATACCATCAGGTCCTGGAGATTTATTACTGTTTAGTTTATACATTTCTTCCAAACCCTCCTCTAATGACACCTCAATTTGGGACAGTTCCTCAGATCTGTCAACCAAAGAGAATGGCTCAGGTTTGGGAATCTCCCTCACATCCTCACCATTGAAGACCAATGGAAAGAATTCGTTTAGTTTCTCCGAATGTCCTTATCATCTTTGAGTGCTCCTTTAGCATCTCGATCATCCAGTGGCCCCACTGGTTGTTTAGCAGGCTGTCTCCTTCTGATTATTTTAAAAAAATGCTATTACTTTTGGAGTCTTTGGCTAGCTGTTCTTCAAATTCTTTTTTGGTCTTTCTAATTATAGTTTTACACTTCATTTGCCAGAGTTTATGCTCTTTTCTATTTTCCTCATTAGAATTTATCTTCCACTTTTTAAAGGAGGCCTTTTTGCCTCTCACTGCTTCTTTTACTTTGTTGTTTAACCACAGTGGCTCTTTTTTCGTTCTCTTACTCTGTTTTTTAAATTGGGGTATACATTTAAGTTGAGCCTCTATTATGGTGTCTTTAAAAAGTTTCCACACAGCTTGCAGAGATTTTACTTTTGGTACTGTACCTTTTAATTTCTGTTTCACTAACCTCCTAATTTTTGTGTAGTTCTCCTTTCTGAAATTAAATGCTACAGTCTTGGGCTGCTGTGGCATTTTCCCTGCCACAGGGATGTTAAATTTAATTATATTATGGTCACTATTACCAAGCGGTCCAGCTATATTCACCTCTTGGACCTGATCCTGTGCTCCACATAGGACTAAATCAAGAATTGCCTCTTTTCTTGTGGGTTCCAGGACTAGCTGCTCCAAGAAGCAGTCATTTAAGGTGTCAAGAAACTTTATCTCAGTATCCCTTCCTGAGGTGATATGTACCCTGTCAATATGAGGATAGTTGAAATCCCCCATTATTATTATTGAGTTTTTTATTTTAATAGCCTCTCTAATCTCCCTGAGCATTTTAGAGTCACTAACACCATCCTAGTCAGGTGGTCTGTAATATAGTCCTACTGCTACATTCTTATTTTTCAAGCATGGAATTACTATCCAGAGAGACTCTATAGTACAATTTAGTTCATTTAAGATTTTTACTTAATTTGATTCTATGCTTCCTCTCACATATAGTGCCACTCCCGCACCAGCACGACCTGTTCTGTCCTTCCGATATATTTTGTACCCTGGTATTACTGTGTCCCATTGATTATCCTCATTCCACCAGGTTTCTGTGATGCCTATTATATCAATATACTCATTGAATACTAGGCACTCTAGTTCACCTATCTTATTATTTAGACTTCTAATAATGCAGCTTCTCTGCAATGACCTTACCTTCCTTACTTGGTCCCTTTACCCCCTGATGGTCCAATGAATTAACCAATTTTCAATGGGTTCCTGCTTCTGAGGTACTTAAAGAATTTCTTGGTATTGGTTTCTATTAATCATCTGTTTCCTTTCCAAATACCCTCTTAGCCCTCCTGATTTTCATTTTCATATTACTTGACATAGTTTATGCTCCTATTTATTGGTTTAATTTGATTTCCATTTTTTAAAGAATGCCTGCTTGGGTCAAATAACCCCACGAATGTAGCCATTGAGCCATATCGGTTTTCTGTGCCTGTCTTGTGTCCTCTCTCTTTTGTGAGGAGCACATGCCCTCAGCAACACTGCTAGGGGATGATTGAGTTTAATTATTTTTACTTTTTAACTTTAAAGCCTTTTTCACTTAATATTTATATTAGGGCTGTCAATTACTTGCAGTTAACTCACACGATTAACTCAAAAAAAATAATCGTGATTAATCTAACTTATAACAATAGAATACCAATTGAAATTTATTAAATATCTGTGGATGTTTTTCTACATTTTTAATATTCATTTTAATTACAACACAGAATACAAAGTGTACAGTGCTCACTTTATATTATTATTTAGGATTACAAATATATGCACTTTAAAAATGAGAAACAAAAGAAATAGTATTTTTCAGTTCACCTCATACAAGCACTGAAGTGCAATCTCTTTATCGTGAAAGTGTAACTTACAAATGCAGGATTTTTTTGGTTACATAACTGCACTCAAAAACAAAACAATGTAAAACTTTAGAGCCTACAAGTCCACTCAGTCCTACCTTTTTATTCTGCCAATCGCTAAGACAAACAAGTTTGTTTACATTGACGGGAGATACTGCTTCCTGCTTCTTATTTACAGTGTCACCTGAAAGTGAGAACAGGCATTCACATGGCATTTTTGTAGCCAGTGTTGCAAGGTATTTAGATGTCAGATATGCTAAACATTCATATGCCCCTTCATGCTTCAGCCACCATTCCAGAGGACATGCTTCCATTCTGATGATGCTCGTTAAAAAAAATAATGTGTCAATTAAATTTGTGACTGTACTCCTTGAGGGGAGAACTGTATGTCTCCTGCTCTGTTTTACCCGCATTCTGCATATATTTCATGTTATAGCAGTCTCAGGTGATGACCCAGCACGTTTGTTTTAAGAACACTTTAATAGCAGATTTGACAAAATGCAAAGAAGGTACTGATGTGAGATTTCTAAAAATAGCTACAGCACTCAACCCAAGGTTTAAGAATCTGAAGTGCTGTCCAAAATCTGAGAGGGACGAGGTGTGGAGCATGCTTTCAGAAGTCTTAAAAGAGCAACACTCTGAAGCAGAAACTACAGAACCCAAACCACCAAAAAAGAAAATCAACCTTCTACTGGTAGCATCTGACTCAGATGATGAAAATGAACACGCGTCAGTCCGCACTGCTTTGGATCGTTATCAGACAGAACCCATCATCAACATGGACACTTGTCCTCTGGAATGGTGGTTGAAGCATGAAGGGACATATCAATCTTTAGCGCATCTGGCATGTAAATATCTTGCAACACCAGTTATAACAGTGCCATGTGAATGCCTGTTCTCACTTTCAGTTGACATTGTAAACAAGAAGTGGGCAGCATTATCTCCTGTAAATTGTAACCAACCTTGCTTGTCTGAGTGATTGGCTGACCAAGAAGTAGGACTGAGTGGACTTGTAGGCTATAAAGTTTTACATTGGTTTATTTTTGAATGCAGGTTTTTTTGGACGTAATTCTACATTTGTAAGTTCAGCTTTCATGATAAAGAGATTGCACTACAGTACTTGTATAAGGCAAATTGAAAAATAATTTTTTTTTGTTTTTTACAGTGCAAATATTTGTAATTCATAGAATCATAGAATCTCAGGGTTGGAAGGAACCTCAGGAGGTCATCTAGTCCAACCCCCTGCTCAAAGCAGGACCAACACCAACTAAATCATCCCAGCCAGGCCTTTGTCAAGCCTGACCTTAAAAATCTCTAAGGAAGGAGATTCCACCACCTCCCGAGGTAACCCATTCCAGTTCTTCACCACCCTACTAGTGAAAAAGTTTTTCCTAATATCCAACCTAAACCTCCCCCTCTGCAACTTGAGACCATTACTCCTTGTTCTGTCATCTTCTACCACTGAGAACAGTCTAGATCCATCCTCCTTGGAACCCCCTTTCAGGTAGTTGAAAGCAGCTATCAAATCCCCCCTCATTCTTCTCTTCTGCAGGCTAAACAATCCCAGTTCCCTCAGCCTCTCCTCATAAGTCATGTGCTCCAGCCCCCTAATCATTTTTGTTGCCCTCCGCAACATCATCTAATTAAAAATAAATATAAAGTGAGCACTGTAAACTTTGTATTCTGGGTTGTAATTGAAATTAATATATTTGAAAATGTAGTAAACATTCAAAAATATTTAAAATAAATGGTATTCTATTGTTGTTTAATAGCGCGATTAATCACACGGTTAATCTTTTTAATCGCTTGACAGCCCTAATTTATATATATATATATATAACCCTTTCTCAAGTGTCGTGGCATCAGGCTAGTTTGTAGGATGGATGATCCTTCCCCTGAGTATGCTGAACTTAATTATATTTTGGTCACTATCAGTGATTTCCCTACACCCCCCCCAGCTGTACACCCCCCCTGAATTTTCCCAACACACACCCCCCCCCCCCAGTTTTGTGAATTAGTTAGTTACATGCAGTGTTGCCACTTTAGTGATTGTTTGGGAATTTGAATTGAAATTGAAACATTAATACACACTTTAAAAGCATATAAAGTGTATGATAAAATATGTGCATCTGAAAAAGTATAATAGATTTGAAAAGTTTGAACACTAGCTTCCTTATACAGCTTTTGTTTTTTGTGACTGTTAGTGCATTCATTTCGGTGATGTTGGCCAACCTAATAATTTCAAATTATGATTTGTAAGCAAAGTCTAAATGAGCTCTCCCTGACAGCTAGTGATGAGCTGGGGACTGGGGGGGAAAGGCTTCAGGACCAGATTGTATTTACATTCACACCTAATCTACCTACCTATTCAGCAAACAGAGCTGTGTTGCCCAGGTGATAGATTTTGGCTGGGGTTGGGTTACAAATCACTTGCATGCGGGGGTAACGAAATGTTGTTTTTATTGTACGAGTAAAGGGCAGTAGAACTGTTCTTAGCCTGTGCTGATTGAGGGCATCAAGAGAGAGGGTGGTGGGGACAGGCGTTTTGCTTGATGGTCTGCCTGAGTCACAAGTACTATTTGACCTGTGCCCCTCCATTGTTTAAAGACAGAGCTGATTAGGCTTCATAGAGCGTCTTTTGGTTTGTTAAGTGACCACTAGAGCTGAAATCTCTGATAATCAGGTCTAAGTGCTTAGACCTGCTGTGGGACAGTGTTTCTGTGGAAGAGATGCCCCAGTCTGCACTAGCACTGAGGTTCCCCCCACTCCAAAGAGCTGAAATCACTGAGAGTCGGGTGGAACCGCGAGAGACCGACTCACAGAGGTCACAGTGGCAGGTGGCAGCAGAAGGTGACAGTGTAGGGCTATTGGGGCAGAGCAATAGAGTGAACGGTGGCATGAAAAACAACAGCGGTCAGAGCATTGGACTTAGGATAACCAGATGTCCCGATTTTATAGGGACAGTCCCAATTTTTGGGACTTTTTCTTATATAGGCTCCTATTACTCCCCACCCCCCGTCCCGATTTTTCACACTTGCTTTCTGGTCACCCTAATTGGACTATTATTTAGTGACCTATCTATCTCCAGAAGCTATATTTGTGACTGGGAAACTTATATAAATATATGTTTCCTAGTAGGCCAAGATTTTAAAAATGCATTATTTGCCAAGATCATTATCTCACATCATCGCTATCTCAAGAGGTCATTATCTTGGGGAGTTTCTGTACTAAACTTTTTTTATTATTATAATTATTTTCTATGTAAGAATGGCTATATTGGGTCAGATCAATGGTCCATCTATCCCAGTATCCTGTCTTCTGACAGTGACTGTTCCAGGTGCTTCAGAGGGAATGAACAGAACAGGGAATCATCGATTGATCCATCCCCTGTTATCCACTCCCAGCTTCTGGTCAATAGAGGCTAGGGACATTCAGATCATGATGTTGCATCCCTCTCATCCTGGCTAATAGCCATTGATGGACCAATCCTCCATGAACTTACCTAGTTCTTTTTTGAACCTTGTTATAATTTTGGCCTTCACAACATCCCTGGCAAAAAGTTCAACGGCTGACTGTGCATTGTGTGAAGAAATACTTCCTTTAAAACTTTAAACTTACTGCCTATTAATTTCATTGGGTGACCCCTGGTTCTTGTGTTAAGTGAAGGGATAAACAACACTTCCTTATTCATTTTCTCCTCACCAATCAAGATTTTATAAGACTATCATATCCACTCTTAGTCGTCTCTTTTCCAAGCTGAAAAGGCCCAGTCTTCTCTCCTCATATGGAATCTGCTCTATACCCCTAATCATTTTTGTTGCCTCTCTCTGTACCTTTTTCAATTCCAAGATATCTTTTTTGAGATGATGTGACCAGAACTACACGCAGTATTTAAGATGTGGGCTTGTCATGGATTTATATAGTAAAAGTGAAGGAGCTTGGTTTGCCAGACTGATCAGCTAAGCCAATACTGACAACCTATATGAAAAGGCTGCAAAACACCACGCCTCTGGACTGCATCAACATGCTGAAAGCCTTATAAGCCAGTCACTGTCAAAGCCAATTTTAGAAGAACTTAATGAAGCTGTGAAGAATGCTGGAGACACAACTCAGTTTATGTGAACCAACATGGCTATTGCATCATACTTTCTATTTAAGCAAGAGATACCACACATTACAAACTAGAGGCCTATGTTATGTGCATTGTCACTCGTTAATCCTGAAGTTGGACACTGGTTCCGAACAAGACTGGCAAATGCTCACTATCTTTCTGCAAAAAACTCAGCTGACTCTCTTGAAATATGTGGTGCAACAGTGAAAGACTCAGGAGTTGAAAAAGTGAAGAATTCTCTCATTATATTCAAAATATGTGCATACATGGCCGACAAATGCACCAATGCAAATAGGCATCAAGTATTAAGTCATTACGTATGTTATCTTGATGTCCGTGGTAAGCCAGTAGATGCATTCTAGATGTTCAGGTTATAGAAGACCCATCAGCTGCATCTGTGACATCTTAAGTGAGTTAAATGCTTGTAAATTGAACCCCAAACAGATGGCTGCTTGTGCATTTGATGGAGCTACAAAACTTCTCTGGAAGACATAGTGGAGTACAAGCTTTGCTCAGAGAAAAGTGTAACCGTAATCTTTCCTATACACACTGTAGAGGCCAACTAGCGCTAGTACAAGCTGAAAATCTTCAAAGACATTAAAAAGCCATACATGTAATGGCTTTTAATACTCTTTTTTTCAGCAAGCGTCCAAAAGGACTGAACATTTTGGAAACAAATAGAAGATACACTGGGATTGAAGTTCAAATGAGTCCAACCTGGGAAAACCTGCTGGCTTTCTCATGAGTGATTCTTGGCAGTTGTCTTAAAATTACTGCAACCGTTATTACTGGCTTTAGAAAGTATCCACCAAGATAGGACAGATCTAAGTAGTGAGGCTGGTGGACTACTTTTGTTACTAAGTTCAGAGAAGACTATCGCCATTCTCTCTCTTGTAAGTCTACTGTTGAAACCACTTGGGTCATTAAACAATGTAATCCAGGCATCTCCTACAACAGTAGTAGATCTCTGTCCAGAAATAGAAGCTATCCTTGGATCAATCAGAGATATCCATTGAAAATGTACTGGAAGAAGCAAAGACTTCAGTCCAGAAGTTGACTAATGAAGGTACTTGTATTGACTCCATAAGTGAAGAGGACAAGAAGTGTTTGTTAAGCCATCTGAAAAAGTACAGAGACTTAATTCTTACAAATCTACAATAGAGATTTCTGGATTGTATTCAACCTCCACGTAGCTTTTACAGATGCCTGTCTTATAAAACACCTGCAGTTGAGTGGAGTGAGGCACTACCAGAAATGGGGCTGCTATGTGATGAGGGCAGAATAGAGAATTCTGAACACAGAGTGGAATATCATACGATGAACGAATGAAGATTTAACTTCAACTTTATCATTACTAATGGTTCGACCCAATCTTTGTGCTGTTTCCTGGGATGAAAGTAGGAATTCATCTCTTGCTAATCCCAGTCACAACAGCTACAGTTGAGCATATTTTTTCCTCATTGAATATAATTGTGTGTTCTGAAAGAAGTCGCCTTCTGCCTGATCATGAGCATATCATGAAGGACTGGAAGTAACGGACACACAAGAGGACACCAAAGAGTGCAAAATTACAACAAGAAACCAAGACTGATGTAGATGTAGTGCTTCATAGTAGGCTTGAGTAGCCAACGTTAAGTTTTGTGATGGTTTTAAAACATGAGTTAAATCTAATGAAATGGTCGTGAAACATTTTTCAGTTTTTACTATGGTGCCATACAGCCCACCTTCACCCTCATCGGCCCTGACACCCCCCTGTAAATTTGAAAACCCCCCCCCCAATTTCAATTCCTGGGGAAGCCACTGGTCACTATCACTTAGATGCACAACTATAGTTACTTTTTGAACCAACACCTACGTGTTACTTAGGTCTAGCTGGGAATAGCCTCTCCTTTTCCATGGTCTAGAACTAGCTGTTCCAGGAGGCAATCGTTGCTTCTCTGAACCCTGTCCTGTTGTTACATGCAACCAGACTGAATGTCACTAATATTTGGAGTTAAGTAACAAGATACCAAAAGTTCCCTAGAAACAGCCACTCCTTGCAAGTTTTCTGCTGGATCCTTGAAACGCTGAATTCTGCAGTAAATTCCAAGGCTGCAGAATCCCAGAATATCCAAGGCCCTGCACACAGGCTACCAGCCAGCTATCAGAGGGTAGCAGCATTCCATCATTACCAGTTTGGGATGGATTCAAAATGGTAACCTCGTCAGGCAAAAGTCTCAGTAGATTATTAACAACTAAGCCACCCAGCCTTCTCTTCAGCAGGATATAGAAAATGTAACAAACAGATTTGCTGTTAAATGCTGAAAAGGGAAGAATAGCACCGTAGTATTTTTATTTTATTTTTCTTAGTCCCTTTTTATCTCTTGGCAGCCCTTTGTGCAATTAAATAGCTCCACGGGGATGCCATATGTTGCCAATAGTTTATACTTCTCAGTAGTGGGAGGCTGGAACTCTTTCCAAATTGACATGATAGAATCCCATTACAAAACTCTTCTCTAAGAGGAACAGCTAAATGTTCTGTCAAGGAACTCAATTAAAAATAGACCAACTGGCATTGTTATCTCCCCACAAGAATGTACTTGGCATTGTGAATAACATGGTACATCTGGCGGTACATCTCTGAATTGTTGGTAACTCAAACATTAGCCTATCATGGGCCTAAGCAGCAAGGTGCAGCAAGCTCAGATCCAGTTCAGGGGCACCTTGCTTCAGAGTCCTGATGCCGTCCCATTCTTAATATTAGCTCTGCAATTTGCAATGTCATCAGAGTAATGTCAATCCAATTCTGAGAGATGAGGTGGGGAAGGGGATCTCTTTTATTAGGCCAACTTCTGTTGGTGAGAGAGACAAACTTTGGAGCTACTCAGAACTCCCTTGGAAAGGAGGCAGCGTGCACTCATCCAGCTGGGGCCAGCATTGCTGGTGGAGCCCTAGCATGTCCCTTGGTCCCTGCTTTGGGTATTTGGCTAGACTTACGTAGTCCTTCTGTGCCCTGAACCAAGGGCAGACTATACCCATACCTGATTGTGGCACAGGGTGATGAAGGAGGCCCCTCACTTCATCTTTGAGTACCCATGCAGGGTTGGGCCTGATCTGGCCCCTAGTCATTTATTTTCTGCCCATTTTTATCTCCATTCCTTCGTTGCCTCCCCCAATGCTTTCAACATGGCCTTTTGTCCACTTGCTACGTTCTTGTTTGCTCCTTCCAGGTGTGATGATTTGTGTTCTCTCTGCTGGCCAGATGACTTGTTCTGCCACAGTGAGATTAACAGAGACATTCATAAAACAAGAGTCAGTTTCTGGGCCTAAGGGAGTCACTTTAAAATGAGGGTCAGTAACCGCTGTATAGTAAATGCCACACTTCTGAGAGGGACGGGTGTTAACTACGAAAACAAGAAAACGGTGTTAACTTGGCCCCACAAAGCCTGACTGTGAAAGTCTGGTCCCATGAATTACTCAGTGCCATGTAGACAGCTCTTGTACAGTAGTGGCAGCTAAAATAAGCACACATTTCAGGGCAGGATTTTGTGTTTGTCTCAATTATTCCCACTTTATAATCTCCCAGAGCACCATCACAGAGTCAAAAGGAAGTGCAGTTCATCTTAGCTGTCCCTATGCTGGACATTACAGATGCCATTCCATTTTCACCCCTTCTTTACTTTTGATCTTTGCTTGACAGTAAAGAAAAAAGAAAGAGAAAAGGTTGTGCTGCTTCCTACTTGAGTTTAAACTGAAAAAACAACGTAAAAAGAAGGTAAAGACATGAAGGATCAAATTCTACACTGCAGGGTGCAATCTACAAGTAAGTATTTTGGATGTTTTGCTCACCCTGCCAATGGGACATGCAGGCATGTAGGGAAAGCACAGCATAAAAGCTGTGTACATCTCAGAAGAATGAGCTCTATGTCAGCATATAGCAGGCTAGTGACAACAGAAGGTCTTTAGTGTAAAAGGAGCTAATATGGTGGTCTTCACATAGTTCTGTTTAATTCAGACATTTAGACTACTGAGATCTTTTGCTGAACCTAGGAACTCTCTCGAGTACCTGGTCAAACACCGAGGGAATCCCTAAAGGGAAGGGGATGCAAAGGAACTGAGTGGTTTTTAATTGCTTTATAACAGATTCACTGAATTTGCAATATATTATATCTGATTCTTTTAACATAGTCTTTTATGTTAAAAGAATGTTCTTTAGGGTGCAAAATCAAGTTTCAAGAGTTAGGAAATGCCAGTTCTGTGGCTGCCCGGGCACCTTAATTTGGCCCCCTTGTGCCTACACCCAGTCCTCTAAATGCGACTGGGGTCCTGGGGGAAAATAGCATGTAATCTTGTAATTAAAGACTACCATAATGCACACTCAGAAGGGGCAACTCCAAATCTGTGTGGAATGTAGATAACTTTGAGCTTAAAATGAGTGATGTCCCCTGAAATGAGGGACATTTGAGATATATGCTTACACAGATGTAAGCCATGGGTAAGGCCATTGGAGTCAGTCCAGTCACACTGGTAAAAGTGAAACAAGGGTAAGGTGCTTGGAATCCAGGCCTACGCCCCACTGGAGACAGTTATGAAATGTAACACATTAGGGTCTTCAGCCTCTTCCGAGTGAGTATCCTGCGGATGTCTAGTCTGCCGTGGTGTGAAACTCCCACCTTACAAAAAGAACAGGAATACTTGTGGCACCTTAGAGACTAACAAATTTTTTTGAACATAAGCTTTCGTGGGCTACAGTCTCATGAGCAGTTCCTACTGGGTGCGAAGCAGCTCCTTGGAGGTACTGAATGCCCTCAGCTAGGTCAGTGGGTGCAGAGGGTGCTTAGCAGCACCAGGCCCCTGAGTAGCACACGAGGTAGGACGCTAAAGTCCTGCCCTAGCCAAGCTGCTGAGGCTCCATTTCACACACACAGTGCACACTGTAGGCTGAAAAGGGAAGTATCGTCATCAGGTACAATTTCTACATGTGCCTAAGTGATTTAGGAGCCCACATCCTACTGGCTTTCAATGAGATTCAAGCTCCTACATGCCTAAGGGCCAGATTGACAAAGGTATTCAGGCACCTAAAGATGCACACGGGCACCTACTGGGATTTTCAAAAACATCTAAGCTGATGAGGCACCTAAAGCCAATGTCAATAGGAGTCAATAGGAGTAGGCACCTAACTCACGTAGGCACTTTGTTAATCCCACTAGGCACCTATCTGGACCTGTAGGAGTCTAAATGCCTTTAGAAACTCAGCCCTAAATCCCTCTTGAAAATGAGACTAATGAGAAATACATTTCAAAAGTGCCTAAGTCTCATTTGCAAAAGTGACTGAAGAGCCTCAGTCTCATCGAAAGTCAGTGGGGCTTGGGCTCCTAAATCACTTAGACAATTTTGAAAATTTTACCCCCATCATAACACAATGCCTAGCGAACGCATCCCCATCCAAACCAAAGCCCAGTGGCTCAGGCCTGGTAAGGCAATAACTCTTTCTTTCTCTGAATGTTCCTTGGTGAATTCAGCACTGGTGACTGAAGCCCTCTGCTTATCCACAGAACAGGTGGAAAGGCACCAGTAGTGCAAGCCCCCAATGCTCCATCTTTTTTGCCCTGGAGCATCTCTCTCTATGCATGAGAGGACAGTCCAGTCTCCAGTTCTGCAGAAAAGGACCTAGGGGTTACGGTGGACGAAAAGCTGAATATGAGTCAACAGTGTGCCCTTGTTGCCAAGAAGGCTAACGGCATTTTGGGCTGTATAAGTAGGGGCATTTCCAGCAGATCGAGGGACGTGATTATTCCCCTCTATTCGGCACTGGTGAGGCCTCATTTGGAGTACTGTGTCCAGTTTTGGGCCCCACGCTACAAGAAGGATGTGGATAAATTGGAAAGAGTCCAACGGAGGGCAACAAAAATGATTAGGGGGCTGGAGCACATGACTTATGAGGAGAGGCTGAGGGAACTGGGATTGTTTAGCCTGCAGAAGAGAAGAATGAGGGGGGATTTGATAGCTGCTTTCAACTACCTGAAAGGGGGTTCCAAAGAGGATGGATCTAGACTGTTCTCAGTGGTAGAAGATGACAGAACAAGGAGTAATGGTCTCAAGTTGCAGAGGGGGAGGTTTAGGTTGGATATTAGGAAAAACTTTTTCACTAGTAGGGTGGTGAAGCACTGGAATGGGTTACCTAGGGAGGTGGTGGAATCTCCTTCCTTAAAAACATCTAAGGTGAGGCTTGACAAAGGCCTGGCTGGGATGATTTATTTGGTGTTGGTCCTGCTTTGAGCAGGGGGTTGGACTAGATGACCTCCTGAGGTCCCTTCCAACCCTGAGATTCTATGATTCTATAATTCTATGATTCCATGGCCCATTCAGTTCTTGGCCTCTCTACTGAAATTGTCCACAAGGCCAGTGCCAGTGGTGTTCGTCACCTTTATGTTCTGGATTAGTGCTTCTCAGCCAGGGGTCCAGGGCCCCCTGGGGGCCACAGACAGGTTTCAGGGGGTCTGCCACGCATGGCCAGTGTTAGACTCGCTAGGGCCCATGGCAGAAAGCCAAAACCCCACTGTGCAGGATTACAGCCCAGGGACCCGAGCCCCACCATCCGGGGCTGAACTGAAAGCCTGAGCAACTTAGCTTTGCGGTGTCCCCTGTAGCATTGGACCCCAGGTAATTGCCTTGCTTGCTACCCCTTAATGTCAGCCCTGACTTTTATATGCAGAAAAACAGTTGTTGTTGCACAGGTGGGCCATGGAGTTTTAATAGCATGTTGGTGGGGGCCCAGGGCCAGCTCTAGGCACCAGCAAAACAAGCAGGTGCTTGGGGTGGCACATTTCTAGGGGTGGCATTCTGGCACCAGCCATGCCGCCCCTAGAAATGTACCCCCACCACCCCAGCTCACCTCCGCTCTGCCTCCGCCTGCTCCCCTGAGCGGGCCGCCGCCGCTCGGTTCTCCCCCTCCCTCCCAGGCTTGCTGCGTGTGAAACAGCTGTTCATGTGCGGCAAGCCTGGGAGGGATGGGGAGAAGCCGAGCGGCGGTAGCCCGCTCAGGGGAGCAGGCGGAGGTGAGCTGGGGTGGGGAGTGATTCCTGTTCCTCTACCCCCCCGTTACTTCCTGCGCCCCCCTCGCCTTAGCTCACCTCCGTTCCGCCTGCTCCCCTGAACGCACTGCCACTTTGCTTCTCCTCCCTCCCTCTCAGGCGAGGGAGCGGGGAGAAGAGGAGCAGTGGCATGTTCAGGGGAGCAGGCAGAGCAGAGGTGAGCTAGGGCGGGGGGTTGCAGGAGGCCCACAGAAAGCAATGGGGTGGGGGAAATCCAGCACGTGCGGGGGAGGAGGCAGGGCTGGGGATTTGGGGAAGGGGTTGGGAAGGGGCGGAGTTGAGGTGGGGCCGGGGGTAGGGGGAGCAAGAAAAAACAGGGGGGAGGGTGGCCAACATTTTTTTTGCTTGGGCCGGAAAAATCCTAGAGCTGACCCTGGGGGGCCCCTCAGAAATAAAAAACACATTGAGAACCCCTGAACTGGACAACTGGACTGAGACCCACCGACCCTCGCAGTCAGCCATCAGGTTGTAACCACTTTTGGCCACTGCCACCTTGAGCTGGATTGGAAGTGGTGACGGAGTCGTGAAAAGTTTCCTTGTTCCATCTCCTGAGCAGCCAAGGATAGCATAAAGAGGTACCACCATGCCATGCAGGGCCCTTGTACCTCTATGGCTATATCTACACTACAGCTAGGAGCCAGCCTCCTGCTGGACTCGCTCAGCTAGTGCACTAAACATAGCAGTGTGGACTCTCAAGCCCACCCATCCCTCTGGGTCTGAGCTCAGGCAGCTAGCCCGCTTGTCCGCCAGAGCCACAACATCCACACTGCTATTGTTTGTCTGCCCCGGCTGGGGCACTTGCTCCCAATTTCAGTGTAGGCATAACCTGGGTTTCATTAGCACTGCACACAGACCACTATTCTACGTTGGCAGGATAGTGTGATGGGGAGACGGGTTCTCATCTTTCCCATTCCCGGAAAGCACACACAGGGAGGATGATTAAGCAGTGGAACAAACGACCAGCGGCAGTGGTGGATTCTCCATCACTTGGAGTTTTTCAATCAGGACTGGATGCCTTTCTGGAAGAGATGCAAGTTCTCAGGCTCAGTACAAAGCTGATGGTTAAATTTACTGGCCTGTATTATACAGGAGGTCAGACTAGATGATAATGGTCTCTTTGGGCCTTAAACTCTGTGAAACCATCTCTCCTTTTCACCTGCACTAAAAGATTCACAGCTCCTTCCAAAAACAAAAAAAAAGCTTTTATGTCTGTTTTGTGCATATTGCTTTCGCTGAGGGGGCATGAGAGCTAAACAGAGTGAAAGAGAACAATGCATTAGATCCTGTGCATTAAATCTCAGATTTTAAACTGACAGGTCTAAAAATACCCAGGATGTGAAAGCAGATACAGTATCATAATTAAACACAGCAGGGTTATTGTACTTTGGAAAAATGCATGAGATTCCTGCTCTAATAGCTACTCTAACCTTCATAAGAGGTGGGAGCATGCCAGCTCTGACAAAGGGATGAGCCACCCCAATGGCCAACTCCGTATCATTTCATTGAAGCTGTATGGATCCCAGGGATGGGGTCGGCAGTGTAACATGGCAAGCTCCCACGCTGGAGCTAAGCATTTGAGCTTGGCAAAACGGGGGTTTTCCAACCTCCTGGCAAAGGGAGAGTGAGGATCTGCAGAGATTCTCAGCCCTAATTTGCCCTGGCTCTGATAGCAAGTCCTTAGCTCTAAAATGGGTTTCCTGTTACTGACATCAAGCGCTAATACTGCAGGTGGGTGAGCTGGCTGCTGTCTGACACATTTTTTACTGTGAAATAAAGAATTTTCCACAAGGGGAATTTTTTCACATCCCTGAGTGAGAAATTTGCAGCGCTGTAAAGTGCCAGTGTAGACAAGCCCTTACCAAAAAATGAAAGTTGAGATTCTCACCTAACTACGTGGCTGAAGGATGTGGGGTGTTAAGCAGTGTCAAATATGGGGAGACTCACAATCAACACTTCGGGGGGAGAGGGAGGGTGAGGGCATTTTCAGAAGGGCTGGAGCCAGGTCTCTTTGTTGTCAGTTGCAAATTGAATCCACATTTTTGTGCCAGCAAAATGAATTGCATGATCAGATGTGCCTACTTTACTTCTCAAACTCCCTGATATATACCTTCTACCAGGCATTTTGAGGATTAAGTACTCAGATTTGCACTGCAGTTCAGCTAAAATACAGCACATTTTGTGGGCGGAAATTACCACCCTTTAAAATAATTGACTGCGTTAACAGTGGTTGGGCTAAGTTGTGATGTTAACACCTCATTGTGGTGAATGTGTGAAAGGGAGGGTGGAGCTGTCACCTTTGCTACTGCTCTTTAGATGGAGTGCAGGCATTCACTGCAGCACTGTGGAAATTGGGCAGATGTGGCCAGTGCTGTATATACATTCACTAGACTCTGCACAGAGAACTACTGGGTGGTGATGTTCAAAACAGAAAGATTCTGCAAAAAACAGTAGACTCTGCAGAAAGATCCTCAAGTTGAGAGATCTGCCTCATTGTTAGTTTAAAAGGGATTATTGGAAAATAGGGTTTTTTCCCCATGGAAAATTTAGACTTTTTGGCCAAAAAAAAAAAAAAAAATGTTTAAAAACTTGGGTTTTCGACAACAAAACAGTTTTGGGCAAACCCTTTGGGCTAATTTTGGGTGTTTGGGGGTTTTGGTTTGCTGACGAAAAATCATTTTCAAGGAAAGCAGACACTTCCTGTGAAAATGTTAATTAAGTCAAAACCCCCAATATTTCATTGAAAAAAGATGAAAAATTTTTGCCCAGCTCTATCAGTTACAGGTTTGTGTATGTGTAGCAGCTGGCACAACGGAGCCCTCATCTCAAATACAAATAATTCAGACAGATCCGGATCCAGGCACCAGACGAGAAAGCACGTGCCTGGGGCGGCACCTTGTAAGATGCGGCAGTCCGGGGATTCTTGGGGTGTCCGTTATTTTTTTTTTTTTTTTTGCTTTGACAGTCCGGCTGCGGCCTTTTTTTTTTTTTTTTGCTTGGGGCGGCCAAAAAGCTAGAGCCGGCCCTGAATACAGAACACTTGGTATTTCCATAGCACAGCCATCCGGGGATCTCAATGCACATTACTAATTGATTTAATGAGCTGTTTAGCAGCCCTGTATTGTCATTAGGCCTGGTTTTCACAAGATGAAACTGGAGCAGAGAGAAATGGAGTGACTTACTGTCTCACCAGAAGTCTGTGGCAGAAGTGTGACTAGAACCCAGAGTTCCTAGCTCATGATATAAATGTGAGCCCAGCCTTCCTTCAACACCCATCACCACGGGAGTGCAGTCTTGAAGGAGACCTGAGTTTGAAACAGGGTCTTGCAAGAATGCAAGTAACTGTTGCCATGTCAGAGAAGTGTAGGAGACATTGCATATAGTGGGCAGTGGGCCAGTCTCCTTGCAACAATAAGGGCAATGGACAGGGGCTCAGCAGATGTGGGTTCAATTCCCAGCGCTGCCACTGGCCTGCTGGGTGATCTTAGGCAAGTCACTTCCCCTCTTTGTGCCTCAGTTTCTCCCCATAAAATGTGGATAAAGATAAACTGCTCTGTTCTGCACATTGAGATCTGCTGATGCAAAGAGGAAAGAGTTATTATACTGTTGTAATGAAAATGGCAACTTAAAGAGGCACAAAGTGAACCCAAAGCATGTAGAGGTGGCCATGGGAATGCAGGAACAACCCCACTGCCAGGAGGAGGAGAGAGAATATCAAGGCCAGGGAAGGACCATGACACAGGAAGGCTGCACTATGCCTGATTTTCCATGGACATAGGTCTTTAAGTTAAAGAACATCACCTCGCAGCTTTAACTTGGGCCAGGGGGCTGAGAATCAGGGAGCTGTGACCAGCTCCCTGATAGCCCATTTTCTCCATTGTGCCCAAGCTCCAGTGCAGTGGAGAATTAAGCTCGTCTACAAATAAGAATAGAGTCCCTGATTCAGCAAAGCATTTAAGTCCCACCATTGACTTCCCATGCGTAAGCACATGATTGAAGTTAGGCACATCCGTAAGTGCTCTTCTGAAAGGGACAGTGCATGCTTAAATGCTTTGTTTGCTAAATCAGAGGGCTTGTCTACACTACAGCTCCTTGGCCAGTCTAGCTATGCTGGCATAGCTACATCACCTTCCTGAACATTAGCTATGCCAACAAAAGCAGTGTTCTGTCAGTATAGTTGCATCTACACTACAAAGGTTTGTCAGCATAGCTATGTAGGTAGCAGGGATGATTTTTTCCCCAGTCCTAGCTGACACAGCTATGCCAGTGCAGCTTTGTAGTGTAGACTAGGCCAGATCCAAAATGAGTTCACATTAGGTAAAATTTAAATACAAATTACAAAGGCTTTGAACCTTCATGCTTCAGGGCAGAACCAGATGCCCAGGTAGGGGTCAGAGAAGGTAGGGGTAGGGGTCAGCAGGTTGCATAGAAATTGCACAACTGAGCAGGTACATTGGGCCTTTCTTAGGCCTAGTCCAAACTTGAAAGTTGTGCCAAAATAACAATGTTGATTAGGGGTGTGACTTTTTAACTGAAATAGTTATACCATTAAAAGCCCTAGTTTGGACACAATTATACCAGTATAAAGACACCTTATACTAGTATAGCTTGCTCCCCTCCCTATATAGGAATAAGCTGTGCCTGTATAAACACTTTTATACTACATTGTCCACACTATAATCTTGTCCACACTATGGGGGTTGTACCACTAAGTATAGGATACAACTTTTATATGTAGACAAGCCCTCAGAGATGGAATCTGTCAAATGTGTCCATGTATTTATACCAGGAGACACAGTGAAGACAAGTGGGGACAGTTTTAATTTATTTTTTCAGACAAAAAGAAAAGGTGAAACCCCTGGAGTGGGGGGGAGAGAAAAAAATAAATAAAAAAGGAAAAAATACTAGATGGAAAAGAAAGAAAATGTTGAAGGATGCAGAGAATGAAAGTGTGCGACAAGAGAGAAAGTGAAGAAATGAACAAAACAGGGAAAGAAGAAACAAGCAACCCAAATTTGAAGGGGATTTAAGTTTAAGGATTGTACCTGAGTCCTCGAACTCATTGGGGTTTCCCAGCCAAGTGTAACATAAACCTACATCCTATCCGTGTTCATACATATACAGCACACAGGCCCTTTGCCAAGAAATCCTGCTGTCAGACCTTTAAACTTCATAATTCATTCTGACATCTCTCGGGTCTCAAGTGTGGATTGTTCGGGATGAGCCTCACTCTCGTACCACCTCTTAGATTCTGTGCATACCGCACATCATTGTACAGAGTTTTCCTGCACAGCTTTTTCAACTAATCTTGCCTCAAATCCTCTTGAAGAGAAGAAGGCAGAGAAGGGAATTTGGGAGCAATGCTAAATCACCCCATCCTTTGTACCCCCCAAGGGTACACTCCAGAAATCCCGTTTAGCTTGACATGCTCTTTATGGGATTAACTATTCCTCTGCATAGTAACATATGACTGTAGGTTACTATCTACATGCATGCAGGAGTGAAATTAGGAAGGCCAAATCACACTTGGAGTTGCAGCTAGCCGGAGATGTTAGGAGTAACAAGAAGGGTTTCTTCAGGTATGTTAGCAACAAGAAGAAAGTCAAGGAAAGTGTGGGCCCCTTGCTGAATGAGGGAGGGAACCTAGTGACAGAGGATGTGGAGAAAGCTAGTGTACTCCATGCTTTTTTTGCCTCTGTCTTCACAGACAAGGTCAGCTCCCAGGCGGCTGCACTCCGCAGCACGGTATGGGGAGGAGGTGACCAGCCCTCTGTGGAGAAAGAAGTAGTTCGGGACTATTTAGAAAAGCTGGACGAGCACAAGTCCATGGGGCCGGATGCACTGCATCCGAGGGTGCTAAAGGAGTTGGCCGATGTGATTGCAGAGCCATTGGCCATTATCTTTGACAAATCATGGCAATCGGGGGAGGTCCCGGATGACTGGAAAAAAGCTAATGTAGTGCCCATCTTTAAAAAAGGGAAGAAGGAAGATCCAGGGAACTACAGGCCAGTCAGTCTCACCTCAGTCCCTGGAAAAATCATGGAACAGGTCCTCAAGGAATCAATTCTGAACCACTTAAAGGAGAGGAAAGTGATCAGGAACAGTCCGCATGGATTCACCAAGGGCAAGTCATGCCTGACTAACCTAATTGCCTTCTATGATGAGATAACTGGCTCTGTGGATGAGGGGAAAGCAGTGGATGTGCTATTTCTTGATTTTAGCAAAGCTTTTGATACAGTCTCCCACAGTGTTCTAGCCAGCAAGTTAAAGAAGTATGGGATGGATGAATGGATGGTAAGGTGGATAGAAAACTGGCTGGATGGTTGTGCTCAACGGGTAGTGATCAATGGCTCCATGTCTAGCTGACAGCCGGTATCAAGTGGAGTGCCCCAAGGGTTGGTGCTGGGGCCGGTTTTGTTCAATATCTTCATCAACGATCTGGAGGATGGTGTGGACTGCACCCTTAGCAAGTTTGCAGATGACACTAAACTGGGAGGAGTGGTTGATACGCTGGAGGGTAGGGATAGGATACAGAGGGACCTAGACAAATTAGAGGATTGGGCCAAAAGAAATATGAGGAGGTTCAACAAGGACAAGTTCAGAGTCCTGCACTTAGGACGGAAGAATCCCATGCACTGCTATAGACTAGGGACTGAATGGCTGGGCAGCAGTTCTGCAGAAAAGGACCTAGGGGTTACGGTGGACGAAAAGCTGAATATGAGTCAACAGTGTGCCCTTGTTGCCAAGAAGGCTAACGGCATTTTGGGCTGTATAAGTAGGGGCATTTCCAGCAGATCGAGGGACGTGATTATTCCCCTCTATTCGGCACTGGTGAGGCCTCATTTGGAGTACAGTGTCCAGTTTTGGGCCCCACACTACAAGAAGGATGTGGATAAATTGGAAAGAGTCCAGCGGAGGGCAACAAAAATGATTAGGGGGCTGGAGCACATGACTTATGAGGAGAGGCTGAGGGAACTGGGATTGTTTAGCCTGCAGAAGAGAAGAATGAGGGGGGATTTGATAGCTGCTTTCAACTACCTGAAAGGGGGTTCCAAAGAGGATGGATCTAGACTGTTCTCAGTGGTAGAAGATGACAGAACAAGGAGTAATGGTCTCAAGTTGCAGAGGGGGAGGTTGAGGTTGGATATTAGGAAAAACTTTTTCACTAGTAGGGTGGTGAAGCACTGGAATGGGTTACCTAGGGAGGTGGTGGAATCTCCTTCCTTAGAGGTTTTTAAGGTCAGGCTTGACAAAGGCCTGGCTGGGATGATTTAGTTGGTGTTGGTCCTGCTTTGAGCAGGGGGTTGGACTAGATGACCTCCTGAGGTCCCTTCCAACCCTGAGATGCTATGATTCTATGATTCTATGATCTCTGTTTAGGCCACTTGCCGGAGCTAGTCTGGATTCTCCAAGTAGCTCAAAACATGTTCTATCCAAGTAGCTTAAAGTAAAACAGGCTGTGACAAAACTATAAGCTACTTTCCACTTGCTTATCCCAATGCAACCACAAATTCAAGTCATTGTAGTATGTTGAACATGCAGAAGAGAACCTGACAAAGGCAGGGCATTGGGTTGGCAAACCCCATAGAGGATAATCCAGTGTATCTATAACAGGGTTCTATACTCACCACTGGCATGCCTCCTTGTGGCTCATCTGGGGAGAAACTCGCCACTGGTCAGATGCCCCTTCCTGCAGTCGCTCAGCCCGTTGTCTCAATCTCACCCTCCAGGACTCACGGCAGTCTTCTTCCATGTGTCTCGGTCCTCCAGCCAGGATATTTTAGTTCTCCCCTTCCAGGGTCTGTCAACATCTCTCTGAACAAGCTGCCCCTCTGCTGTTCCAGGCAGTTCTACATTCTACATCCAAGGCTCTGATACTTGCCCAGTGGCTGGTAAGGGAACCTGCCTCTACTCTGGGTTCCAGCCCAGAGACCCTATGCTCCCCAGCTATGATCTAATTACTCCCAGACCTGGTTGCTACTTCCCTGGGCTCTGACCTACTTCCTCCTTCTCTCTTCTGACAGCTCTGGGTTTACCACCCATTCAAACTCGCTCCACTCCCTGTGGCTACTTTCCCCTCTGGCTTCTTGCCAAAACTGTAACCCTCAACACATCTCCCTCCTGCCAGGGAGTGACTGCAGATTGTTGCCCCTTATGTTCTCAGCTTCTTAGTATTTTAGAAGCCCTGCATGTTCCTGTTCAGGTGAGCTTCATCCTTAATTAAGCATTATTGATCCCTGGCTCCCCTCCAGGTTGCAGCCTATGCTGTTAATTGGCCCATCCACCCTACCTTAACCCCTTCAGGACTGGTGTAGGGTGAACACCCCATCACAGTATCCAATATCTGTTACAAATCTAAATTATACCTCCCTTCTAATAGAGTCAGTGCTTTCCCTGCTCTTTTACTGTCTTGGGGGCTGCTCCTATAAATTCTTAACTTTTTTCCTATGAATAATTCCTCTGGAGCTGATCCTGCTTGTGAGGGTCACAGAAATAATCCCATGTTTAAAGCTGAGTAAGCATGTGTATTTGCAGAATCATTCTTTTCCATGGCATCGTTTTCTCCATGCTCCAGTAAGGGATCCATCCAACATTGCTACGCTCAGTGTGCTTTATGGTCTGTCAGTTTTTCCTCAATAAGGGGTATCCCATCCCTGACAAAATTAGCTTATGCCTGATGTCCCCTTATTCTTTCAAAGTTCAGCTGCCAGACAGTAGCGTAGCCGGGGGGGGAGCAGAAGCAGCGCCTTAAAAAGGAAGCAGCACCATTTTTTAGCTCTGCTAAAAAAAGGCTCCGCTTCTTTTTAAGCGCCGCTTCTTGCACTCACCCGGCGGCGCTCTAGGTCTTCGGCGGCATTTCGGCGGTGGGTACCACCGAAGACCCGGAGCGCCGCCAGAGGCACCACCGGGTGAGTACAGGGGGAGCCTGGGGAAGCGCCTTTTTATAGCGCCGCTCCCCCTGTGCTCCGGACCTGCCTACGCTACTGCTGCCAGAGCATCTAGCTGAGACCAGAAGGTGTGAAATCAATAAATAGTCATTCTGATGATAATAATATCAGCAGTTGTGTCCATTAGTAACTCCCTTCCAATGATTTTAAATAACTAAATAAATAATTTAATTAATAATTAATAATACATTGGTTAATTAATAAATAATGGCTTATGTAGCTCTTTATATCTCAGAAGTGCTTTACCAACAGAGCACCAAATTACTCCCTGGTTTATTCTGTCAAAGTCTGGTGTTACAAAGGCATGAATTGACCCTCTGATTCATTAACCCTTATTGCGCCCACCTCAGAACTGCAAGCACTAACCAGAGCTGGCCAAATAGAAGAAAATACTATTTGTGAATAAATTATTTGCTGAATGACAGAAAAAAAATCCTGGCTAATTTATTGTCTGACTATTGCTTGACCATCTTCAATGCTGGTTGAATAGTGGGGGAAAATGTGTCCACACACCATTTATGGGACAATTGACAGGGAAAAAATAGAAGAATAAGTGATTTGTAAATATTGTTGAGCCTGCTCTAGTATTAGATGTCATCAAGTTTAGGGATCAGTGTGTGGGCCTTCCCATCCAGAACAGATTACCATACCTAGTTGCCCGTACACAGAGGAACTGCCTTAATAGAAGTATTGTGTCTAAGGTGACTCTGGAGTCAGGTTCCTTCAGCAGAGTATTTTATAATGATGACGAGTGAGCTACTTTTTCCGTGATCAAAGCCCCTTGCTACAGCAATGTCTACCTGCCCATTAAAGCCTCTGGACCAGTTTCTCTCCTCCTGTTCTAGCCACTTTGTGCTGCTCAAATGTTACAGTGGGCATGATGCCAAGTTAATAATAGAATCTCAACGACAGAATCTATTGGTCAAGGATTAAAATTACTTTGACAGTTAAAGCCATCATGTGCAGCAGCAGTGCAATTTATGAGGAAAACTACAATGAACGTTCACAGAACTCCTTACTCTTTAAAATGAAAAATACTTTCACTTCGTAGCTAGAGTGAACATTGTGCCTTAATATTGTGCATTAATAGACTCACTTCTTAAGCTGCTGATGACTGTAGTTCTAGAAAATTTATTGTTGCTATAAAATGAGTCTCTTTCTCTCTCTCTCTCTCTCTCTCCCTTTTGCTAATTGACAAAGAGGCCCAGTAATTAAAGGACAATAAAAGTTTTCCAGTAATTAGTTTCTGTTGTTTGGTTACAGGCCATCAATTGTTCTTTAATAATACCGATCGTTAACATTCAGTAGTTAGGAGTCTCTCAGAGGATTCTGGGGCACAACCACTTACAAACAGTACACATTCCATTCCCATGAGGGCATTTTGTACTCAGAAGGATATTAACCCTCTCCTACTGTAACATATTTCTACGATCGTTTTATGTTTCCAGATAAACATCTTATACAATTAATGACTAGAAAGTAGCAATTGGGGTAGCAGAGTTAACCGTACCTGAAGAGGCAGGAGGCAAATGGGCAAAGTTTAATGACTTGTTCACCTCTGTTGCACAAATTCTCTTGAGACTTGCATGCCGCGAGACTTTGACAGAGAATATTCCTTTTGGGCCTAATCCTGCAGTGCTCACCTGGCAAAACTCCCCATGACGGCAGTAAGAATTTTGATTTCATGAGAGTAGCAGGATCAGGCATATGACAGTTTTAAGATGGCAGAAAATATGAGAAAGTTGATACACTACTTGATAATGTTACATTTAGCTAGCAAAAATCCTAATGTTTCTATTCAAGGGGCTAGGTTCACTAAGTCTGCAGGAGTTGGTATTCAAGTAGAGGTGGATTGCATAAGCAAGGGCATTCCCATATTTGCCTTTTACTGGGGCCGACTGAAGTCAGTGGCCAAATTCCCCTTTGCTTTAGTGTGAACAGGAGTGGGCCCACTGACTGTGTCTCCAAGAGACATTTCCTTAGTACAAAGGACAAAGTGCTTAGAAGAGAAACAAGGAATTCAAATGGAATTCTCCAAGGCAAAGCTTTTAATAGATAGTCAAGCTGTTCAAATGGCTTGGAAATGAACCAACCTTAGGGTTTGGAAACACTAACTCAAATGGAATCAAACTCCCTTTGGTTATGCTAATAATTTGTATTCGGTGTTGCCATCTCATGCAATTTTACTGAGTCTCTCAACATTTGGTGTTCTTCTGAAAGCCCCAGTTTCCTGCAGCAATCTCAGCTTTCATTGTAGAAGGGCTGTTATAAAGACAATAGTAATCAATTGTTCTCCATGTCCACTGAAGATAGGACAAGAAGTAATCTTCTTAAGCTGCAGCTAAGAAAATTTAGGTTAGTGTGATGGGGTATATAAACCCTACACTGAGATAGAAGGGGTTAAGGAGCAGTTCTGGGCCCAGGTGGCCTCACCCCTGGCACCTGCAGAGACTGCTCCAGATGGGGGAGGAATATAAAAGAGACCCAGATAGCTCAGAAGGCAGCAGACAGCCTAGGACAGACCTGCCCTGGGAGCTCCTGAGCAAAGACCTCAGGTTAGCAAGGAAAGAAATGCAAGCAACAGCTACCCCAAGCTCTACAGGAGGGACCAGCTTTTCCATAGCCCTAAAGAACTCTTCACTTTGTCATCTGGTGGATCATTTGCAAGGCTTTCTGACTACGCCCTGGACTGCATGATCAGTGGTAGGAAGTGGCCCAGGGAGGCAGCCCCAGAGCACTGCTGGGTGGTTGCTATCACTGCCATGCATAGGGTCCTGGGTTGGAGCCTGGTGGAGAGGGAGGGCCTGACCTCCCTCAACAACCACCTTCCTGTGAAAGGGCACAAACCCCTTCACACCCTGGGAGATAAGGATGAGAGGGGTGACAGACACATTGTAAGCCCAAGGGTACACAGCCCACAGGAGCCTGGATATGGGATGAAGCCTCTTTTCCTTTGCAGATATTGGACTTATATATTTTGTTGGACTCTGTTACCCCAGAGGGTCACACTAGGCAGGTGACGTAGCCAGGCGGCTGACTTACTATCTACTAGAAAGAAGACTGCCACCACACCAGAATGACCATGGGCAAGGGTGGTGCTAGAGATGGGGGAAAGGCATGACCCAGATCCATTGAAGGTAGGGCAAGAAGTGATGGGCTTAATCTGCAGCAAGAGAGATCTAGGTTAGATATCAGGAAAAACTTCCTGCCTATAAAGATAGGTAAGTTCTGGAATAGGTTACCAAGGGTGACTGTGGAATCCCTGTCATTGGAGGTTTCTAAGAACAGGTTGGACAAACACGTGTGAGGGATGGTCTAGGTTTACTTAGTCCTGCCTCAGTAGATGGGACTGGACTACATAACCTCTCAAGGTCTCTTCCAACCCTACATTTTTATGATTCTATAAAGAGGAAGTAAGTTTCTAGCCTTTCTGGGTGTGAAGGAAAAATGAAAATATGCCCCCCCCCCAAAAAAAAGGTTTAAAAATGAGAAGACAAATAAAAGCAACCCTACATTTACATTTTTTTAAAAAATCTGGCGTTCTTTCAGCCAATCACATTGCGGGGCGGGGGGGGGGGGGGGGGAGCTGACTCATGATTTTTGAAAGCTTTGGGTTGGGTTATACTGGGGCAGCCAGTTCTGGTTATAATAAATGAGGTACTGCCTGGACCTCCAGAACCCAAAGCTTTTTGCTAACATCCTGAGTGCTGATGCATTTAAGATTGTTTTCATTTCCCCATGCTTACCCTTGCAGTGGTTTTGAGATTAAGCAGCAGCACCAAAGGGCAGTTTTTGTGGGGTTTCTGGCCTGCCTGGAACCAGGCAGTGCTAAAATCTTGAGAAAGCCTGTTCTCCTATGATTTGCTCATGAGATTTGCAGCTGAGTTTCCAAAACCAAAGGCCTTGGTTCCACTGCAGCTTTTAACTGAGTCTGTAAAACTTTTTATTTACCAGGGCACTGAGCATGCTTAGTGTCCATAAACAACTTAGCTAAAACATAGCAGCTGTTTCAGGCCTGCCAGAGGCCCAGTCTGGTGCATCACTGTCTTCCTGGAACCAGTGCTATACAGTTGTTTTGCCATGTGAACAGCACTCTCTAATTCTTCCTGTGTAACTAGTTTGTCCAGTCCCTCTTCTTCCCAGTTCTCTGTGCAGTAGGATATCCCAGAAAGTATTATCCACCCAAAAAATGTAGTATTGGCTGAACCCAAATTATTTGTGAATTTGACATGAATTCACCAAATAATTTTGGCCAGAATTGTTTTTGAGGAGTAGGGGGGCTATATTGTATGTTGTTGGACTCCTTTGTATGGCAGTTTGAGATCTACTAATGAAAAGCACTGTACAATAATGTATTATTATTATTACTAGAGTCACAATATAGCAGCAGTGGCACTTATAACTTTTAGCCTCTACCCACCTTATAACTTCTAGCCCAGTGGTTAGGGCACTTGCCTGGTATAAAGAAAACCCATGTTCAAATTCTCCCCTTTCTCCCCCACCCGAGCAGGAATTTGAGCTCAGGTGTTCCCTTTCCCAGGTAAGCATCCCGACAATTAGCACAGAGGCTATTCTGTTGGCAGGGCCTTCTCAGTCTCTCTTGTTGATGCTAGCACTTTATGTAAATAAATATTCAGTGGAGCAGGGCCTTGGGGCTCCCTCCTTCTAGGTGAGTGTCCTAACCACAAGGCTAAAGAGTCTGTCTCCTCTCTTTGGCCCAATGACTATTTGAGTATTTTATGCAAAGTGAAACAGCTTCAACAGGAGAGATGCAGAGCCCCACCCCAGAACAGCCTATAAATCCTGCTGCTGCTGCTGCAATGGAATGCTAACCTGTATTATATTGTTCAGCCAGTAAGTGGTGCTCTGGTTAAAACACCTTATTTAAGTTAACCTCAGCCATACCTGGCAGTGCATAAAATGATCTTATGATGAACATATCTGCTGTGAATAAGAAAGCACTGTATCCAGTTCATATCTGGGGCAGGAAAATGACATGGTGTCAAAAGTAAACTAGTGCCAGAGGAGAACAAAAACAGAAGGAAAACAGCAACAAAGGTTGAAAACAGAAGGAACAAAGATTGCAGGATCTCATCAACACGCCACTCTTCAGTGACCCAGAGAACTTCAGCTTTCACAAAACATCACAGTGGACAGACTGGAAGCAATATTATGGAAGATTTTGCATTGAAAACAAGCTCCACAAGGAAACTGGAGATATACAGGTATCTTCTTTAATTTAGGCTATGGGGAAGCAGGCAGAACATATCTTTAAATCCTTTGACTTTCCTGAAGACAGTCACAAAAATGGCTAGGAAAGAGTTCTGGCTATGTTTGATGCATACTTTCTTCCTCAGAGCAATGTGGTTTATGAAAGAGCACGTTTTCACCAGAGAATCCAAGAACCATGGGGAAATGTTGAATGTTTTATAAGAGTTCTGCATACATTGGCTGAAAACTGATTTTTTGGGAATGCAAAATATGAAAATATCAGAGACAGGCTGGTTATTGGGTTAACAGATAAAAATGTTTCACAGCAGCTACAGCTGAAGACAGAAGACACCATAGTCACAGCTGTACAAAAAGCAAAGCAGTCTGAACTAGTCAAACAACAGAACAAAAGGCAGGAGCAACTTGAAAAACCTGAAGCTAGCTTAGAAGCTATAAACAGACACCTGGGTACAAAAGATCATTAATATAAAACCCATGAGGCAAGGAGAGAGAACTCCCAGGTAAGAGAGACACTGCATTGTCAGTAATATGAGTGAACTCCCTGACTGTTTTGTGTGGCAAATGCATCATCTCTTGGGATATGACTTTTTCTATACATTGTGCATGTAGGCTGGAAGTCATATCCCAAGAAATGATGCATGTCCAGCCAGAGGCTCACAGTGTAATAAATACACACAATATGGACATTTTTCAGCTATTTGCCACACAAAACAGTCAGGGAGTTCACTTATATTACTGACAATCAAGAGCCATTGTTTCTGGGATCTGTCACTTGCAATGACACAAAGCCTGCCTGGAGAGTGAAACTTAATATTCATGGCAAGACCATTGACTTTAAAACTGATTCAGGAACAGACATCACAGTCATCTCAGAAGGGACTTACAATTGTCTTCAGCTTCTCTATGAAGGAGTTCACTTACCACTAGGGGCGCCTCCTTGTGGCCACATCTGTAGATTAGCTCCACTCAGGTCTGGTGCCCCCTTCCTTGCACTGTGGCCCCTCTCTCTCCATGACTCAGGGTGCTTCCTCTTTGTGACTCAGCCCTCCACGCAGGTCCCTGTAGTACTCCCAGGGTAACCAAGTCTCTCCAGAACAGTTGTCTCATTGGCATCTCCAATGCTCCTGTGCCACTTCCCAGTGGCTGGTAGGGGAACCCAGGCCCACCCTCTACACTGGGTTCCATCCCAGGGTCCCTATAACAATCAGCCTATAACAGGCCCTTGCTGCTGTTACCCTGGGCTTCTTCCTATCCAGCCCTCTCAAGCTTCCTTTCCACACAACTCCTCTGGGGTTGACACTTCTTCTTGGGCTAGAACCCAGGCACTTATTCTCCCTCCTGGGTTTTCACTTTCCCTCTCTCTGCTCTGAGACAGTGATTGCAGACTCTCTCCCTGCAGGCTCCTTCTGCTGGAAACTTCCTGGCTTTATAGCCTGCTCCAGCGCAGTTGAGCCTCCTGTTCAGTTAAGCCTGGCTTTCCCTCCATGTACAGTCAGATAGCCTAACTGGTCCCTCAGGCCCATAATTACCCCATCAGGGCCTGTGTGAGGTACACACCCCATCACACCCTCCCAGAGCTGAAGTCACCAGACCAGCCTAGCCCTGGAGAGATTCTGAACTGCAAGGACTTGTACACCACAGAAACAACTTACAAAGACAAAAACTGTGCATTCAGAGTGGGTGTGATCAAAGGACCACAGACCCCACAGCCTTCTCAGACATAGTGTAGCGGCCACAATGGGCCTAGGAAGAAAGATGGAAGAACTCAATGGAATATTTGGTGCTATTGGACTTGTGAAAGGAGATCCAGTACAAATAACCTGACAAAACAATGCTGAATCATATAGTGTGATACACCTTTCAGAAATCCTGTCCCATTACTTCATCAAGTGGAAACTGAGTTAAAGAGAATGGAGCGAATTGGCATAATCAAGAAAATCTCTGAGCCAACAGCCTGGTGTGCCCCAATGGTACCATCTATAAATAAAAATGGGAAAATGCAAATCTGTATGGATCTTCAAAGACTTAATGAAGCAGTTGTGAAAGAAAAATATATCCTCCTAACACTGGATGAGCTACAGTATCCTCCAAGCTGGATGCCTCCAGCAGATTCTAGCAAGTTCCTTTAGCCAAAGAAAGTTCACAACTGACTACATTTATCACACCCTTTGGGAGATTTTTCTCTGAAAGATTACCTTTTGGGATTACCAGTTCACCTGAAGTTTTCCAAAGAAAGATGGCAGCACTGTTAACAGACACAAATGGAGTTATAGTTTCATGGATGGTATTGTGATATATGGGTCTTCAATGGAAGAACACAACAGTTCTAATACTAATCTGTCAGTCCAGACTGAAGCTAAACAAGGAAATGTTTGTTTTCCACCTACCCCAAATTGAGTTTTTGGGACCAAGAACAAAGAAAGATGGAATCTGTCCCAGCCCTAAGAAAGTAAAACCAATGAGAGAATTGAATGCACCAACTAAAAAGGCCTGGATCAAGCACTGTTGAGAAGCCAGCATCTATTGCTATGGTTAATGTGATTTAACCCAACTGCTAAATATGTTCCTGGGAATAATCTGTGAGTAGCAGACACTCTGTCATGGAACCCAGCATCACACTCCATTACCTGTGAGCTTGAAGATGACGTAAAGGCATAAGTGACGGCTGTGAACACTGATACAGCATGGCCAGAAGGCAGCAGGAGAGTGATCTAGGATGAGGAGAAGCCTTATTCCCTGTAGATTAATTAAAAGCACCTGAAACCAATTAGAGCACCTGAAGCCAGTCACCTGATAAAATCCCCCTGCTTCAATCAGCCAGAGGAGGAGTTGGAGCAGAGTGAGGAGGAGTTGGAGCAGTTTGAAGGAGCTAAAGGAGAGTGATTTGGTGGTGGAGCAGAGAGCAGTTTGGAGGAATGAAGCAGAGTGGATTGGTGGTGGAACAAAGAGCAGTTTGGAGGAAAGCAGAGGAGAGTTTTGAGAAGTGCTGTGGCGGGCTAAGAAGACCAAGATCCTAGGTAAAGGGACACCTGGCTTGTGCAGAGGGAAGGCAGGAAGCCCCACAAGCTGAAGGTCAGGAGAGGGAAGTAGCCCAGGGGAAAGAATCACTGGTACAAGTGGTTCACCTGCTATCATAGGGCCCCTGGGCTGGGACCCGGAGTAGAGGGCGGCCCGGGTCCCTCCCTCTCCACTCCCCTTCCCTGGGATACTAGTAGGATAGCTGTTACCCCAGTTCAGGGGCAAGAAATGGCACCCTGAAACCCCCCCACAAGAAGAGAAAGTGCGGGACCCATCATAGTAGTGCCGGCAATTTGCCACAACACATACAGACAAGTGTTAGAAAAGAGACTAAACCAACTACCAAAAGCAATCTTGACAGACAAGCAACTTCAGGAAGTTCTAAATTACATTGGGGCAGCTGGCCCAAGTATCTAAAGGACACTAAGAAAAGGACGAGACTACGTTACTGTGTGTGGACAATGAAGGAAGTCAAATGGGCTCATGATTAAAGACAATTGGAAATTCCAGTTGTAATTGGAATGTAAAATGTAAAGACAATTGTAATTCCAAATGAAATGAGAGGAGAAATCCTAAACCTCATCCATGACGGACATCAAGGATTAACTAAATGCTATGAGCAGGCCAACCAGTCAGAATCGTGGCTGGGCATCAGCAAGGACATAAAGAATAAATTATCTGCATGTGAACATTGCAGAACAGACCAACGTATCACAAAAAACCTTTAACAACAAGACCTCTACCAGACAGACCTTGGAAGAGACTAGCTGCAGATTTATGCAAATTCAGAGGACATTATTACCTGGTCATCATGGACTATTTTTTCAGGTATAGAGAAATAATGTACCTGAAAGACATAGCATGTCACAGTGTTATCGAGAAACTGAAGTGCACTTTTGCTATTTCTGTATTCCAGAAAAATTAGTGATGGACAATAGACCACAATTTGCTGCAGCAGAATTGAAGTTTTTCCAAATGAAATATGATGATGATCATATTACTAGCAGCCCACATTGCTCACAAGCAAATGGAGAGACTAAGAGCTGTATTGATTGCCAAGAAAATCCTACAGCAAGAAGATCTGTGCCCCACTCTTCTGAGTTACAGATCAACACCAATAGCAGATACTGGATAAAATCCAGAACAAATCCTGCTGGGAAGACAACTCAGAACTACTGTTCCAACTTTGAAAAAGAATCTGTCTCCAAAGTGGCCAGCCATGAAGAGAGTGGCCAAATAGTATTTTTTATGTTTTTTTAAAAAAAGCAAATAGAGCTTATGAACACTTTTACAACTAACTACACTGAGGGTACGTCCATACTTACCGGCTGGTTCGGCGGCACGCAATCGATCTTCTGGGATCGATTTATCGCATCTTGTCTAGACGCGATAAATCGATCCCGGAAGTGCTCGCCATCGATGCCGGTAATCCTGCTCCGCGAGAGGAGTAGGCGGAGTCGACGGGGGAGCCTGCCTGCCACGTGTGGACCCGCGGTGAGTACCTTGAAGTTCGAACTAAGATACTTCTGTGACGGAGTAGAGAGCGAGATGGATTTGACCTGAGAGGCTGGCTGCATTGGGAAAGGCTGCATCGGGAATGCGAGACTTTACCTGAGGCTGTAACATGAGCCAGGACGGGGGTTGGGAGGTGACACCTTTGGCTGGGAGAATGGACAGGCTAGAGGAGGGGCCCCGGGGGAAGGGAAGAGCCTGCTGGAGGTTTGGCTTTTTGTTTTCAGTTTGAAGCTGGCCGGAGAAGAGGGGAGAGAGGCAGACAGGGTCTGGCCTCCCTGCCCCGTTTGGAGCTGTGGGGTGAAATGCAGGGAGCCCCCAGGCTGGGGTCTAAGCTCCCTGCCCCCCGGAAGGACCCGACTGAGGGGTCCTGGATGTACTGACAAGCTCTGTTTGGACTGTGTTCCTGGCATCTCTAATAAACCTTCTGTTCTACTGGCTGGCTGAGACTCCCAGTGAATCCGGGGGAGAGGGGTGCAGGGCTGGACTCCCCCACACTCCGTGACAACTGGTGGCAGCGGTGGGATGTACTGCACCCCGTGGAAGACGCTTCCTGCAGTAAGTAACTGGGGAGCAGTAGAACGAAGGGGGGCTAACGAGGTCCAGGCGTGCTGAAGGCTCACAGAGGAGCGGTTTCGGGGAGCAGAGGAGCTACGCTTAACCCCTGGGAGTGTGTGACCAGCGAGAAGGACTGTGCAATGATGGGGTCCCCCTGGGGGCTGCAGTGAGCAGTCCCAGGGGCGGAGGAGCCTGTGGCTTGGCCCTGGGAGAGAGAAGGATTTTTGCAGTTACAGGGTTCCCCTGGGGGTGCCGTGAGTGGACCCAGGGGCGGAGGAGCTGCGGCTCGACCCTGGCAAAGAGGCGGTGACCTGGAGAAGGGCTGGCACACTTGGGGTTCTTCCTGGAAACCGTGGGGAGCTAAGAGCACACAGGCCTGCGAATCCACAGCAACTTGGCAGCAGTGAAGTGATGGCATATCGCTTTCTCCTTAAAAGAAGCATTGTAACCCTGTGCAAAAAGAGAGGGATACGCATTGGGAAGTTCACTAAAGCCCAGCTAATTGTGCAGCTGGAGGAGGATGATCACTCTAAGGAGCAGATTCCTGACCCCGATGGGGCTACAGCAGGATCTGGGAGCAGCTGGAGCGGTAGCCTGGCATCCCCAAGAGTCTGGTCCCCAACCAGACGGGGGTCTTCACGATCGGGTTCCCCAGCAGGGGATCGGAGATGGATGGAACTGGAGCTGAGTCTGAGAGAGCAAGAGGACTGTGAGAGACAGCGAGAGCCCGAGAAACGGCTACAGGAGAAGCAGCAGCATAAACTGGCGGTGGTGGAACGGAGAGGCATAGGGGACTGGCCAGGGGTAAGTGGGGATAGATCCCGGGGTGCCAGCTCCGCAGGGAACCTCGATCCTAAATTGCTGCCCCTGGTTAAGGAGGGTGGGGATGTGGAGGCCCACCTCACTGCCTTTGAGCAGGCTGGTGATTGGAACCAGGGAGACCCTGCGGAAAAGCCCCGGGATCTAACCCCCTTGCTGGGTCCCAAGGCCATAAACTCCGTCAGCCAGATGGGTGGGATGGTGGACGGATTTCCACTCCTGGCCCTGGACTCAAGCCCTATGGACCCCCAGTGGGAGCGGAAGGTGATGGTCAATGGAGAGACATTCTTGGGGTGGCGAGATCCCGGGACAGAGAGAACTGTGGTCAGGCCCCGGGTGGTGCACCCCCACCAGATGCTGAGGGGCTGTGTGACCTGGGTGAGGGTCCCAGGGACGGACCCATTCGCCCTGCCTATGGCCCAGATCCCTGTGCAGACCCAGGAGGGGTCGGGCTGGCTGGTTGTTGGGGTTCTCCAGGATATCAGCGGTGAGGTGCTGTTGGGGGGTGACTGTGTATCTTTGGGACAGGATCCAGGCCCAGGCCCTGTAACGGCCGAGGATTTGAATTTGAACTCAGGGAACCAATTGGCTAAGAGGGAAATGGTCAGTGAAAATGCAAATGACCTGGCTGGCAGGGGGGAGGAGCTGCCAGGTCCCGGTTACCTGCCTGCCTGTAACCAGACCCCTAGGGCAGGGTGGGACAGAGAGATGCTCCCCACCCCCCTGCACAATGGAGAGGTGGCTCAGGCAATCTGTGATGCAGAGAGCAAAGCAGCGAGCTCGCTGCCTGGCCCCACAGGGACAGCCAGGGCAGCGCTGAGCACGGGGGGAGCGGAGACCCCAGTTGAGTCGGGGGACACACAGGCAGGGCAGGACGGCTGCCAACCAGGCTTGCCTGGTCCAGAGGTGCGGCCGGGAAGTGATTCCACAGCAGGGAGGGAGCCACCAGGGACAGGGCTCAGTGGGGCGGTGACCCCAGGCCTGGCCAGTGAGCTGCAGAGGGATCCTGCCTTGGAGAAGCTAAGGGAACTTGCTGGCCACAGCGCTGCAAACCCCCTTGGGGAAGACTGCAGAGACAGACCCCTGTGGGAGAAGGAATCCCTGTGCCGGGAATGGGCTTCCCAAGGGGAAATCGAACTGTGGGGAATCATGAGGCAGCTGGTGGGGCCCCAGAAGTATCATCACCGGCTATTGTACCTGGCCCGGGGTAAGGGAGAAGATCCCTGGATGTCCCTGCCCATCAGAGAGGAACCTTTCCAGAAGGTGGCTATGAATAGGGTGGGCCCCCTCAGCAGGGCAACCTGGTCAGGGAAGAAATGCATCCTGGTGGTGATGGATTTCGCCACCCGCTACCCAGAGGTGGTGGCTCTGTCCTCCACCGGGGCAGACGCGCTGCTGACCATCCTCAACAGGATGGGGGTCCCCAGCGAGGTCTTTACAGATCAGGGATCCGAGGTCATCTCAGCCCGGCTCCGGGGCGTGTGGGAGAAAGGTGGGGTCTGGCCCACCTGGGCCTCTGCATATCACCCTCAGTCCAACGGGCTGGTGGAGAGAGTTCAGGGGACCGTGAGGCTGATGCTGAGGACTTGCATAAATCAGCATCCGCAGGACTGGGACAAGTACCTGCCCCACCGATGGCACAGGGAAGTGCCCCAGGAGGAGTCTACCGGATTCTCGCCCTTCGAACTGTTATACGGCAGGAGGGTACGGGGGCCCCTGGACCTGATGAGAGACGAATGGGAGGGGGAGGCGGCCCCCAAGGGAGAGTCAGTGGTGGAGTATGTCCTGACCTTCCGAGAGAGACTCACTGAGCTCATGGGCCTGGCCAAGGGAAATCTGGCCAGAGCCCAGAGGAAGCAAAAGGTCTGGTATGACCGCACGGCGCGGGCCCGTGCCTACGCCACCGGGGATCAGGTGATGGTTCTCATTCCCGTGAGGAAAAACAAGCTGCAGGCCGCTTGGGAAGGCCCTTTCAAGGTTGTCAAGCAGCTAAATGAGGTAAATTATGTGGTGGAGCTGTCTAACCGGGCACACCACTGCCGGGTGTACCATATCAATATGATGAAGCCATATTATGACAGGGGGAATGTGGTGCTGGCCGTGTGTGGACATTGGGAGGAGCAGGGAAGTGACCCTCTAGTAGATCTATTCCCTGAGACAGGAGCTGGCTCCTCCCAAGAAACGGTCCCCCTCTCTGATCAGCTAACCCCTGCCCAGCAAGCTGAGATCAGAGGGGTGCTGCATCTGTACCGACAGCTGTTTTCCAACCAGCCTGGTCGCACTAATCTGACTGTCCACCGGGTGCAGACAGGATCGCACCAACCTATAAGATGCTCCCCCTTCCGAGTCACAGGGAAGACAGCTCGGGACCTGGAAAGAGAGGTCAAGGACATGCTGGCTTTGGGGGTGATCCAGCCGTCGTCCAGCCCTTGGGCCTCGCCGGTGGTGCTGGTCCCCAAAAAGGATGGGTCGATCTGGTTCTGTGTGGACTATCGGGAGCTCAACGCCATCACTGTATCTGATGCCTACCCCATGCCCCGGCCGGACGAGCTCCTAGACAAGCTGGGAGGGGCTCGGTACCTTACCACCATGGATCTTACAAAGGGCTACTGGCAAGTGCCACTGGATGCAGATGCCCGGCTGAAATCTGCCTTCATTACTCCTCTGGGGCTCTACGAGTTCCTGACCCTGCCTTTCGGTCTCAAGGGAGCGCCAGCCACCTTCCAGCGCCTGGTGGATCGGCTACTGAAGGGGATGGAGAGCTTCGCTGTGGCGTATATCGATGACATCTGTGTCTTTAGCCAGACCTGGGAGGACCATGTGTCCCAAGTTAAACAAGTGCTGGACCGACTCCGGGAGGCTGGGCTGACCGTAAAAGCGGAGAAGTGCAAGGTGGGGATGGCTGAAGTGTCCTACCTGGGACACCGGGTGGGGAGTGGCCACCTAAAGCCAGAACCAGCCAAGGTGGAGGTGATCCGGGACTGGCCCGCTCCACAAACTAAAAGGCAGGTCCAGGCCTTTATTGGGATGGCGGGGTACTATCGAAGATTTGTGCCCCACTTTAGCGCCATAGCCGCCCCCATCACTGAGCTATGCAAGAAGGGGAAGCCAGACAAGGTGGTCTGGACCGAGGAGTGCCAGAGGGCTCTCTGTGCACTGGAGGAGGCTTTGATCAGGGGCCCGGTTCTGGCAAACCCAGACTTTGACAAGCCCTTTCTGGTGTTCACCGACGCCTCAGACATGGGACTGGGGGCGGTGTTAATGCAGGAGGATGAAACGGGGCAGAGACACCCCATCGTGTATTTAAGTAAGAAGCTGCTACCCCGGGAGCAGAATTATGCGGCCATCGAGAAGGAATGCCTGGCCATGGTGTGGGCCCTCAAGAAACTAGAGCCGTATCTATTCGGGCGACACTTCACCGTGTACACCGACCACTCGCCCCTGACCTGGCTACACCAGATGAAAGGGGCCAACGCCAAGCTCCTGAGGTGGAGCCTGCTCCTGCAGGATTACGACATGGACGTGGTCCATGTGAAGGGAAGTGCCAACCTGGTAGCGGATGCGTTGTCCCGGAGAGGGGGCCCTGAACTTCCCTAGGCCACTGGTCAGAGTGACCCCGCTCAGTTCAGTCTCAAAGGGGGGAGCGATGTGACGGAGTAGAGAGCGAGATGGATTTGACCTGAGAGGCTGGCTGCATTGGGAAAGGCTGCATCGGGAATGCGAGACTTTACCTGAGGCTGTAACATGAGCCAGGACGGGGGTTGGGAGGTGACACCTTTGGCTGGGAGAATGGACAGGCTAGAGGAGGGGCCCCGGGGGAAGGGAAGAGCCTGCTGGAGGTTTGGCTTTTTGTTTTCAGTTTGAAGCTGGCCGGAGAAGAGGGGAGAGAGGCAGACAGGGTCTGGCCTCCCTGCCCCGTTTGGAGCTGTGGGGTGAAATGCAGGGAGCCCCCAGGCTGGGGTCTAAGCTCCCTGCCCCCCGGAAGGACCCGACTGAGGGGTCCTGGATGTACTGACAAGCTCTGTTTGGACTGTGTTCCTGGCATCTCTAATAAACCTTCTGTTCTACTGGCTGGCTGAGACTCCCAGTGAATCCGGGGGAGAGGGGTGCAGGGCTGGACTCCCCCACACTCCGTGACAACTTCGACTTCAGCTACGTTATTAATGTAGCTGAAATTGTGTATCTTAGTTCGAACTGCGGGCTTAGTGTGGACCAAGCCTCAGAGAGCTGCCTGATCTAGAACCTGGTGACTATGATCATGTCAAACTGGATGAAAAAAAAGTATTGTCAACTCCAGTTGTCATAAATAAAAAGAATGCAGCACCCAGATCATATGTGATTGAGACCAGCAGTGGAGAATTCAACAGAAACCATCAATACCTACAGTTTGTTCCTCAGAAAGAACAGTCAACAGAGCAAACTCTACGAATAGCAGAGACAGAACAAGAAGGAGAAGACCCACGGATTCCAAACTGACCAGTGACAGATGTCACAACTAATGAACAGCCAGATGATCTAGTTGTTATGCATTTGGATTGTGTAATTAGAAAACCAGTATGATTCAGAGACATTTAGCAGACTGAAACATACTGAACTTCAGAGACCGTGTGATAGTGTAAATATTGTAAATGGTAGGAATGTAGAACTTAAAGGGGTAGATGAAATGGAATGCTGAACTGTATTATACTGCTCAGCCACTAGATGGTGTTATGGGTAAAACACTTTATTTAAGTTAACCTGGGGGCATTTAAGCATACTAGGAGCATGATAGGAATGGCAAAGGGCCAGGGCTGGAGTACTCTAGCCTGGCCTTTCAGTTTTAACAGCCGCTGGGGACCATTTCAAGGTAGTGTTAGCTAGAACAGCCTTTAGGCTGCTCTATCTTGCACCAGGGTCTGGGTTAGCCCCCAGGATTGGGGCAAGTGGAAAGATAGCTTAGAGCAGTCTTTGGCTCTGCCCCCTTAGGTTCACCGAGTTTGGCACAGCTGAAGACTGAGCTTGCTGACTTTTAAAGCTATGGCTTTTGTTCAGACCATCGGAGGGACAGGGATCAACTGAACAGACTGGTTCCAATTCTGGACCTTGGGTTCTGCCCAGACCTATCTAGCTATACCACATACTCCTGCTAATGCATTAGGTAACTGAATTGCGGCGCATTCAAAGGAATCAAACATTACACAATACTGGAATTAAGCTCAAGCATTTTGTGATGGTACCAGCTCATCCTGAGGCAGGGGACCATTTACATCAGTGTAAATCTGCAGTGACTCCAGTGGAGCGATTGCACCGATCTAATCACAAGCAGAATCTGCTCCAGTGTAGTTACAGTCCTGGGTCTGTGACCTTCCTTCTTATTTTTGTTACAAATAATACAAAACTTCCACTGCAAAGTTATAAGGAAAATATCCCTCATCCTGTCCTATACATCTGTGTGGATAAATTGGAAAGAGTCCAACGGAGGGCAACAAAAATGATTAGGGGGCTCGAGCACATGACTTATGAGGAGAGGCTGAGGGAACTGGGATTGTTTAGCCTGCAGAAGAGAAGAATGAGGGGGGATTTGATAGCTGCTTTCAACTACCTGAAAGGGGGTTCCAAAGAGGATGGATCTAGACTGTTCTCAGTGGTAGAAGATGACAGAACAAGGAGTAATGGTCTCAAGTTGCAGAGGGGGAGGTTTAGGTTGGATATTAGGAAAAACTTTTTCACTAGTAGGGTGGTGAAGCACTGGAATGGGTTACCTAGGGAGGTGGTGGAATCTCCTTCCTTAGATGTTTTTAAGGTCAGGCTTGAGAAAGCCCTGGCTGGGATGATCTAATTGGGTTTGGTCCTGCTTTGAGCAGGGGGTTGGACTAGATGACCTCCTGAGGTCCCTTCCAACCCTGAGATTCTATGATTCTATGATCTCTCTAGCCCCGATCCTGATCCCTCCCCATACAGCCGCCTCAGTTCCTGTCTCCTCTATGTTCTGCATTAGGTTGTTATTTAAATGATCTAAGAAACAGATACATGATAAAAAGGACTTTGTAACTTGAAATGTTACACACGCCCACTCCCCCCCACTCCCTAGCCCACCCACCACCGGTACTGAGGGGCACAGAGGATTGGTAGCTTTATACACTTTGCCATACGAGTTTGTGACCCTGTGAAGAGGCTGCATTCCCACTGTGCCCATTTGGGCCTAACGCACCACTCTGTTACACCCAATTGTACACCAGTGTAACTTGTGGCTTCAGGGGAATGATGCCTGTAGAATAATAGAGACCCAGGCCCAAAGTCTGCACATGCTGCAAATGGTTCCTACCCCCTTCCTGACATCTGGCTTTATTCCTCAGATGATAATGCTGTGCCACCTCTCTGCAGAATGTTAGCAAATGTCTGGGCCTTGCAGGTCAGTTTTTCAGTGCAGAAGAAATCACTATCATGTAGTCTGGGAATATTTAAAGTATAACTTGTTGTATACACATATATATGCCAGTCTTGAAATGAGATGGTCAAACAGCATGCAGGGTAATCCCTTCTTCCAAGATTCATAGCCCCACACCAATGCCCTGTTCCCAGAGAATATCTTGTAATGCTCTAATCAGAGACCATAGCAGAGAGAAAACCTTCAGGCTACTTGCACAGTTCCCTCTCCAAGGACAACCACCTCCACAGGGAACCAAATCAAACATACCCAAAACTAACAGCAAAGAGCATGTCTTCCCAAGACTGAACACTTACTCGCATGCCAATAAAAAGAACTTGGCAGATTGCATGTAACAGCCTCACCTGGCAAAACCTGGAGATGAAGTCCATTAATGGCTATTAACCAGGATGGGTAAGGAATGGTGTCCTTAGCCTCTGTTTGTTAGAGGCGGGTGATGGATGGCAGGAGAGAGATCACTTGATCATTACCTGTTAGGTCCACTCACTCCGGGTCACCTGGCATTGGCCACTGTCAGTGCACAGGATACTGGGCTGGATGGACCTTTGGTCTGACCCAGTACGGCCTTTCTTATGTTCTTATGTTAACCTGACATAACAATGACAACAGAACAGTAACATCAGCCTCAGCTTTCTCCCCAAGCTGTTCCTAGGGTTTCCTGCAGGACTCCCCTCTCTCTTCCCCAACTTCCCTCTGACCAAAGGGTCACACTCAATTCTCTTATCTTGCACCTACCACAGAGAGTCATCAGAACTTACTCAGTAGCTTTACACAGATGTTAAAAAGTGAGTAGCATTTTGAATCCCTCCATTTTTGGATACCCAAAGTGAGACAGCGTAAAGAGGATTGATTCTCAGAAAGTGCTGAGCCTTTACCCTCTGAAAATTAGTCCCCTATAAGGCACCTCAAGCTGGGCTCCCAAAAACCATGTGTTTGAAAATCGTGTCCTAATTTTAGGTACCTAGTTTGGGAAAATACTCATCTGAACCCAGTTCCAGCCAGAGGTAAATAAAATTAAACAGTCTCTCAGATTCCAGATCAGTCTAAAAGTAAAGGAAGAAGAGTTTGCCAATGCAAGGTTTGAGGACAGTCACCTTTGTATTTAGGAAGATTGAAATCGTAACTGAAATTCAGTATGAATCTGATAGCCTGGGTGATGAAAAAGCTGAATAGACACTAGTGAATTTTTCCAGTGATCAGAGCTAAGGAAATATGTTGAAAATAGGTTGTTAATTAGCAATACTTTTCCTTGGCATAGTTGGTTTCTTTAGCCCTGGGACTAAATTCCATAGCAGACTTTAGATCTATTGGCAAGTTGCCAAATGCTAAAGCGAGATTGTCTGTGTGAGTTAAAATTGGGGCAAGAAACTAAAAACAGCCTTTCATAAATGAGGAAGGCCAAGGATCAAGACTAGAAGTGGTTGGCCAAAGCTTTAGGACAATCTTATTTAAATCCTCAATAGAGAGCACATTCAAATGAGAGAAATCACAATTGCCTGATTTATGTGGGATAATAGATACACAGGAAGAAGGCAGATCCAGACAGATTCTCAGACTGCAAAAAAAATATAGCCTAAAGTCATTTACCTTATCAACTAAGTAAAATTGAAATGTCTGACAAAGCTTCTTAGACTGCTCAGGTTCAGGAAGTGACCCAGCCTGGATGTTAAGGAGAATATAAGAAGAAAAGCGATTCCATTCTTTCAGACTCATATCTGAGACGATTTTAAAGCCTCCTTATAGCAGGATGAGATTTTCCCCAGGGATAGGTAGTCCAAAAAGCTTTCCATAGTCTCCCTCATGATCTGCTAACCATCCTCATGTTCATGAATGCTTCTGTGTCATGGTAAGACATCAAAAGGATGAAGCAGATCATGGATCTGTTGGTAAACATTTCAGTGAGTTTGGTGTACACACAAAATGGCACTGATGTAACTTGACATGTGATTTGAAACCGACTTAATCAGTGCAGCTTTTTGACACTCTGAAACTGACTTAAACTTGGTTTCTCTTGGTGTAGATTGCTTTGGGACATTGACGGGTGCAGATTAAACTGGCATGAGCAGTTTTAAACTGATAGAAGAGAGTCCACACAGGGGGTTGCACCAGTGTGCAACTAAACTGTTTTTTAACAGATTTAAGTTAAACCCACTCAAGTTCTGTATGAAATCTCTCTCCTTCTCCATACTCATTTATGGAGATGGTCCCGAACCAAGACATCATAGCTAAACCCTGCACCTGAATTTTATCAGCCAAATCCACAGCTGGTGCGGTGGTTGTGACTCCTCTGCAGTCAATAGAGTTGAGCCTGCTTATTCCAGGTGTGAATTTCAGCCCATCTCTCTGAAATGGTCAGGAAAAAAACTTTTCAATCCGAGTGCTGAAGCAGAGAAGTGCAGGGACCATGTCATGTGTGGGACTGTAACAATCAGTGAGTTCTTTGAGAGCAATCAAAAAACACATGAGCAAATAAGGAAGTGCCCTAGTCCCCTCCTGCACCCAAAAAAATCTCTCACTTGTCATAAAAGGCTGGATTTTTTAAAGTATTTAGGGACTGAACTCCCATTGAAATCAATGGGAGTTCAGTTCCTAAAAACCTTTACAATCTGTCCCAAAATATTTAAGCCAAACTGTACAATCTCCTAACTTGCTGATGGAGGCAAAGTAAAGCACAGCCCCCTATAATAATAAACTCATTAATAACTGAGAAGATTAATATAAAGGGTGCAAACTAAGCAAAATAATGAGATCAAGTTGTGCCCTTCTCGGAAAATAAGGAAATAAACATACTGAGTGAGGTGAAGAGAGTCTGTGATCAATAAGAATCCCTATGTGAACTATTCAGAGGAATTAACAGTGAGCATTTGAATCTCCCAGAGTCAGCAATTTTAGGGAGTTTGGGAAATTATTGCTAAAAAATTCAAGAAAAAGAATTGTACCTGTTGTTTTACAAATTAAAGAGAAGTTGTCAGGGTTCCCTCCCCACTCTGAACTCTAGGGTACAGATGTGGGGACCCACATGAAAGATCCCTAAGCTTATTTCTACCAGTTTAGGTTAAAAACTCCCCAAGGCACAAATTCTCCCTTGTACCTTGGATTAAGTAATGCTGCCACCACCAAGTGATTTAACAAAGAACCAGGGAAAAGGACCACTTGGAGTTCCCCTTCCCCCAAAATATCCCCCCAAGACCTTACACCCCATTTCCTGGGGAGACTTGAGAATAATATCCTAACCAACTGGTTACAAAATGATCAAAGACCCAAACCCCCGGGTCTTGGAACAATGGAAAAATCAGTCAGGTTCTTAAAAGAAGGATTTTATTAAAAAAAGAAAAGTAAAAATCATCTCTGTAAAATCAGGATGGAAAATACTTTACAGGGTACTCAGATTCAAAACACAGAGGATTCCCCTCTAGGCAAAACCTTAAAGTTACAGAAAACAGGAATAAACCTCCCTCTTAGCACAGGGAAAATTCACAAGCAAAACAAAAGATAACCTAATCTGCCTTGCCTGTTTTACCTATACTTGTTGCAATATTGGAGACTTGGATTAGGATGGATTGGAGAAGATGGATTTCTGTCTGGCCCCTCTCAGTCCCAAGAGAGAACACACACGCAAACAAAGAGCACAAAACAAAACCTCCCTCCCCTCTCCCCCCCCCCACAAGATTTCAAAGTATCTTCTTTCCCCATTGGTCCTGTTGGTCAGGTGCCAACCAGGCTATTTGCGCTTCTTAACCCCTTATAGGTAAAGAGGAATTCTAGGCTACCCTTAGCTGTATGTTTATGACAGAAGTGAATTTAGGTCTCGTCTTCAATGTAACTGGAAGGGAAATAACTAACTGGGTTGTAATTCATGACTTTAGCTATTTCAGTGCAAGTCTGGGTATGAACATAATTTAATTCAGTAAAAAAACGCATGCCAGGGCGCTCACTTCAGAATAAGTGTCTGCACCAGACCTGTTCCAAAATAACCCAAAGGTGTGACTTCCAGCGCATCTTGGTCCGAGTTACTGTATAGTGTATAGCTCTAAGTGTTAATGAAAGGCACCAGACTGAGAACCCTGGCCTGAAGTCCTGCTCATGCCCAAAACAGGTACCACATGGTATGGTAAGTCCTTCACGCTGCCCTACCACTGTGTCTCAGTCCTGACCTGAAGAGACTGTTATTGGGGAATGAGAAGAGCTCAGGCTACTTGACCCACATGCTCGCTGGCTTCTCTACTAGGGGGAGCATCTACGTGAGACAGGTATACCGGTTAAAGTTAACATGTGAATTTAAACCAATTTAGTTAAACTGGTGCAAACTGCTGCATGGACACCTTTGTTTCCCCATCAGCTGGGCTTATTTCGGGTTAGTTTAAGTCATTTAGAATCTGGTTTAAGTGAAACCAAAATAAGATGCTCTTAAACTGAATTAAACCATCTGTACCAGTTAAATGAGATTTTTAAAAAAAAAAACAGATTTAAACTGAGCCAGTGCAACTGGCTGGCATAGACAAGTCATGGCGGTGGTAAAGAGGAGTGTGAGTGAAAAAGAATGTGCTAATCAAGTCAAAGCACTGGAAGAAAGCCAGAAAGAACAGTAGCCGGAATACCTCTACCCACCATGCTACAATGGATACAGAAAGAATCAAGCCAACTCTTTGCTAAAGCCAAGGGGCCAAAGTTATCCCTGGCATAAGTGGGTGCAGCTCCTGTTTACTTCATTGGGAGTTTTTCTCCTTTGCCTCAGAGATAAAATTGATCCAGGCTCTCCTTTTGTAGGTCTTTATCAACTGTTTGAAGTAGAAGTCTTTCGGAAATGAAAGCTGAATGAAGCAATCCCAAAGGGAGGAGCAGAAATCATGGATAAATTTTTGCATTTATTGAGAGATTAAACCTATAAAATTGTTTCCTTCCCCTGTGGCTGCTTAAAAGTTCCCTTCAGAGACAGAACTCATGAATGCCTGTGAAGCTACAGTGCTGTAGGGAAGCATGAAATACCAGCAGGGTCTCAGAATGCCTTCCGCTTTGACATAATAATTACTCCTAAAACTGAATAGGGATGAAATATTTTAAAAGTCAGGAAAATAAACGGGGCCAAACTCTGCCCTGACACTGTGGTTGAGCAGAAGAACTATCTGAGGGAAGAATGGCCCACACTTTTTATGCCCAAAGAGTTGATTCTGGGAGATCCTGATGCTACTCAAACAATGTAGACGTCTGGTATCTGATATTAATTCCAATAGGGTAGCTAGAAAATAAGGACTAACTTGTCCTCTGAGATAATCATTAGGACCCCAATTCGGGAAAGCATCCCTGTTTAAGATGTCATCTTAACACATGCTAAAGTCCCATGCTTAACTACTTTCCTGAATCAGGTAGTGTGCACCTGAGTGCCATGAACCCAATATGGCATGGAAGAAAAATTAACAGCCACAAAGAGTAATTGACAGTGTCCTTTCAATTAACTACAAAATGCTAATCACCGATATCCAATAAAGCATTTTCTAAAGGTAAGAGACTGAAGAAAAAAGGCAGGAGTCAATTACCACATGTTAAGCAAACGGCAAGTTGTGATGGTTGTTTGATAGCATTTTAAATTGTCTCATACACCATCATACATCATACACCATCATCCACAGCGACTGCGGCCCCTTGCAGCAGAGGAACACATATCAGTTTATGGTAGCTACTTGGCAACCACACACAACTGCCTCGGGCAGTGTCCTGAACATGATTTTTAAGAGATGCTGCAAATTGACTGTGGAGGGTTGTAATATGAGAAAGAGACAGTGGAGTTTGGAAAGAGCTCCATCACTTTTATTCTCTTCACTTCCAGAGAGGCATAGGAGAAGAAAAAATGGTGCAATGGGGACTGATTTTCCACTGCCTTGTATATAATGTGGCCCTTTTCACAGGTGCAGAGTGGGTGCAAAACATGGACACTGGTGTAAGTGGCGATTGCTGATCTGGTGGGGTTTTACATGCACTTTGCATAGATGTAAATGACACAAAGTGCAGGGCAGTGGGGAATCAGGCCCAATTGTCTACATAGCAAATGAGATTTTAAAATTGCCAAAATTTAGGTGAGGGGAGATTTCATTCAGGGCACCATTTGCAGAAGGCAAAAGCCTCCTGGACAACAGTGTGACTATTTATTCAAAAGAGTATCTGTACCTTTGGGGGGAGGGATAGCTCAGTGGTTTGAGCCTTGGCCTGCTAAACCCAGGGTTGTGAGTTCAATCCTTGAGGGGGCCATTTAGGGATCTGGGGCAAAAATTGGGGATTGGTCCTGCTTTGAGCAGCGGGTTGGACTAGATGACCTCCTAAGGTCCCTTCCAACCCTGATATTCTGATACCAGAAGGGCTCCCCCAGCCAGTGCAAAAAGCTCTTTCTATTACTGTTATAATTCACATGATAGATTCATGTTGAACAGTTAAGAATATTCACAGATAATTTGGAATCAGAAAAAAAAAAGTGACTACTGGTTGTAAAGTTTAGGGCATCTGATCAGAGAACAGAATTAATACCATATGATTTAGGTGGTCAGTCATAAGGCTCAATAAAAAATGCTCAGCCACACACTCATCCCCTCAGTCTATCTATCCATCCTACACTCATTAGAGTGGAGAGTGCCTAACAACATTATCTACCCTCTCCTAAATGTTGCAACTTGTCTTATTAAGCCTGTTAGCTCTCCCTTGCAGGGAACATGCCTTATTTATGTTTGAAATGCATTGTGTGAATGCACAGGGCTAGCAAGCACAAATGTTTATTAATAAAATAACAGTAATCCTTGTCCTCATGGCTGAGCCTGCTGACAAGACTGCCAGTTGTGAGTGTAGTATTTTGAAGGGTGGGGCTGTGGGGACCTCTTTGCTCTTTGGGTATTGGACTGACACCAGCAGCTCATTTCATCGACCCCCACCACACAGCCTTCACGTGGTAGCAGTTCTGGGGCCTGATCCAAAGCCCATTAGTAAATTTGGCTTTTGATCAAGCCCAGCCCAAACCCATTATCAACCTGCTTATGACCAGGTTTGAGCAGGGTCCACCCTAAAGACATAAGTGACCACATCCTATTACACTGGTCTACAATTTTTGAGAAGTCGTCTGCTTCAGAGATAAAATAGGCTATTTAGTATGTATTTGGATGTGCTGAATTCAAATATGACAATTAAAACAACTGATTGGCTACTGTTTCTAAGATATTTAAGTTTTTACATTTTATGTCTATGTATATTGTGTAGATAGTAGAGTTTTAATCATAAATTGTAAACCTAGGTCTTTTCATGTGTTTATGGTTGCTTTACATGATACTATTTCACCTGTCCTGTTTATGTAACACTTTAAAAATCAGCAAAGTGGTTATATAAATAAAATTTATTATGAAACAAAAGGCAAAAAGCTATTATGTCCATAGTTTAGTCCTATTCAGTGTCTACTCGGCGCTTCTTGGCTTGTCTCTTGTATTCATTAAATGGAGCATCTCTTGTCACTGTCCAGCAATAGTCTGCAAGCATTGATGGGCTCCATTTGCCCTGATAGTGTTTCTCCATTGTTGCAATGTCCTGGTGAAAAATCGCTCGCCGTGCTTGTCGCTCACTGCTCCGCAGTTCGGTAGAAAAAAATCTAGATGAGAGTGCAAAAAATGTATCTTTAGTGACATGTTGCAACCAAGGCTTTTGTATGCCTTGAGGAGGTTTTCCACCAACAACCTGTAGTTGTCTGCCTTGTTGTTTCTGAGAAAATTTATTGCCACTAACTGGAAGGCTTTCCATGCCTTTTTTTCCTTGCCACGCAGTGCATGGTCAAATGCATCATCTCGAAGAAGTTCACGAATCTCAGGACCAACAAAGACACCTTCCTTTATCTTAGCTTCACTTAACCTTGGAAATTTTCCACGGAGGTACTTGAAAGCTGCTTGTGTTTTGTCAATGGCCTTGACAAAGTTCTTCATCAGACCCAGCTTGATGTGTAAGGGTGGTAACAAAATCTTCCTTGATTCAACAAGTGGTGGATGCTGAACACTTTTCCTCCCAGGCTCCAATGACTGTCGGAGTGGCCAATCTTTCTTGATGTAGTGGGAATCTCTTGCACGACTATCCCATTCGCAGAGAAAACAGCAGTACTTTGTGTGTCCAGTCTGCAGACCAAGCAAGAGAGCAACAACCTTCAAATCGCCACAAAGCTGCCACGGATGTTGGTCATAGTTTATGCACCTCCAAAGTTGTTTCATGTTGTCATAGGTTTCCTTCATATGGACTGCATGACCAACTGGAATTGATGGCAAAAACATTGCCATTATGCAGTAAAACAGCTTTAAGACTCGTCTTCGATGAATCAATGAACAGTCTCCACTCATCTGGATCGTGAACGATGTTGACGGCTGCCATCACACCATCGATGTTGTTGCAGGCTACAAGATCACCTTCCATGAAGAAGAATGGGACAAGATCCTTTTGACAGTCACGGAACATGGAAACCCTACCATCACCTGCCAGGAGATTCCACTGCTGTAGTCTGGAGCCCAAAAGCTCTGCCTTACTCTTCGGTAGTTCCAAATCCCTGACAAGGTCATTCAGTTCACCTTGTGTTATGAGGTGTGGTTCAGAGGAGGAGGATGGGAGAAAATGTGGGTCCTGTGACATTGATGGTTCAGGACCAGAAGTTTCATCCTCTTCCTCGTCTGACTCAAGTGAGAATGATTCTGGTGCATCAGGAACCAGCAGTCCTTCTCCGTGGGGTACTGGGCGTATAGCTGATGGAATGTTTGGATAATGCACAGTCCACTTTTTCTTCTTTGACACACCTTTCCCAACTGGAGGCACCATGCAGAAGTAACAATTGCTGGTATGATCTGTTGGCTCTCTCCAAATCATTGGCACTGCAAAAGGCATAGATTTCTTTTTCCTGTTCAACCACTGGCGAAGATTTGTTGCACAAGTGTTGCAGCATATGTGTGGGGCCCACCTCTTGTCCTGATCTCCAATTTTGCAGCCAAAAGAAAGGTGATAGGCTTTCTTAACCATAGTGGTTATACTGCGCTTTTGTGATGCAAAAGTCACTTCACCACAAACATAGCAGAAGTTATCTGCACTGTTCACACAAGTATGAGGCATCTCTGCTCACTTTGGCTAAACAGAAATGTGTCCCTTTGCAAAAATCAAACACTGACAAATAAGAGAGCACGACACTGTATGATTTCTAGAGCTGATCTAGGGCAATTTGTTCAGCAGAGTGATGTAGGCTTCGTTATGGTTGCATCATCCATGACTTCTAGGAATAACATGATGCAATTCATATCATGTATGACGCAATACCAGCTTCAGATTGCATCATTCATTGTTTTGCCTAAAAAGCAAGTACTGTCCAAACCCAGTCATAGATTTATTCATAGATCCAGTCAAAGATGTATTTTAGTCATTTCTGGTTTAAATTGAGATCCCTTCCCTTTATAACTCACTTATCCTCCGCCATTCCCAAGTCAAGGGTCGTATATACTGACCCAATAGCATGTCTTGAAAACTAGAGCCAATCAACAATTTTAAGCAGCATTTTCGTTCTCAGTGACCCAGAATTAGTAAAGTTTGACTACATTTATTTCAGAAGCATTTTGGCTGTAGAGCAGTGTTACCTGTCAGCATTAAGCTGGGGAGCCCTCCACCCCACCACACCCCATCCATCCCTGTGGATGTTTGACTACAAGCATTTTCTTTGGCAACTTAAACACAGGAACAATTCACTGATTATTAAAACCTCAGGATGCTGATTAGTTGAGATGGGTTGTCCATGGAAGATGTACGAGAAACCAGTTGGAATTGTAGGTGACTAAGGACCGCAGGGTTAAGCATGTTGAATGTATGGCTCCCCTACCTGGGTAGGGGATGATCTGGTATCATTCTAATCCCTTTTATACTCTGCATACTTATCCTTTACTGAAGTAAACTGATTGTGTATATATATATATATATATATATATATATATATATATATTATATATATACACACACACACACACACACACACACACACACACACACAGAGAGAGAGAGAACTTGGAACCGGTACAGTCAGATAAGCTGTTTCGAAATAAAAAGGTAAACTTCAAGGGGTGCTAACATGTAACACTTACAAGCATGAAATGGTAGCATTGTTTCACATTGCCATTTTTTTCATATACACTTTGTCAACCAGAGGTGGAACACAGTGTGTTGAATCCTAAAAACCGTACTAGTGTTTCTCAGAGCTTTGGAAGATTGTTTCATCATTTGAAACATTTCAGAACCCACCATTAGACCTGGTGTTTGTCTAGTGCCTTTGCTCTAAGAATCACAATGCATTTTATAAACATTAGTTAAACCATACAACATATCTGTGTAGCAAGTCAGAAATTACAGGCAGAGCCAATAGTACCATCTAAGTTAAGGCTGCCAGATGCTTCCCTTTATAACACCCCATCTTCAGTTGATTATACCTTTGCTAAACTTTAACCATTAGGGCTGAAATGTTCCATGTTGAGTGTCTGCCTCGGATATAAGCACAGGAAGGCCAAATTACTGTTGCCTGGGCAGCTTTTGAGTGCTTGACTTTGCAACATTAATATGCTTTTAATGTAGTCTTTAAATTATTTATTTATTTATATTTGAAATAACAAACATGCTTATCCAAGGCTCCAGTGCCATTCGTAATAATATAGTATAATATAATTAAATCTAATATATACACACACATACTACACATAAGGCTGGATCCTCAGATGGTCAGTGGAACTATGCCTATTTACACTATTTACAGAATTTAGCTGATAGTTATAAATTACAATCACAGAAAAAGAGATCCCAAAATAGAAATGATACCAATACTACACTCTCATAGGTGTAGTAAAGGGATTTGTGTTTGCTGGTAAATTTGATGGAGGAGGTGTACTGTCGGTTGTGTATGCTGTGGCTGTCTTGGTCCATCACTGAAATACAGCCATGTCTGGGGTGAAACATAGTTCATTAACAGCACACAGTAAATCTACACAGTAGTTTAGAACAGGAAGTGAATAATAAAAAAATACAGTTGTGACTATATTCAGGAATAAGCAACATTCATTTAATTCACTGCTGTTCATAGAGTCATAATAATAGTTATCCATTAATGTTCTTATCACCACTGATACTGATGAAGATGTTTGTGAAAGCTGAATATTTTATGATATGGTCTGGAAGTGCACTATTCACTATTTGTCATTTGTTATCATTAGCAAAAAGTTTTAGTCAGTCAATCAGTAAGCAGAAAATATACTATGAGATCAATCTAACACCACAAATAGTGACCAGCAAATAGTCACAGTGAACAGCACACAAATGGGAAATGATTTATCCAAATTACTTGGCAAACCCTTACAAATAAATGTGCAGAAATCAGGAACAGTTGGTGAAAGACTTTGGAGCTAAACAGAGCCCTACATTTGATGAAACGTTGCTGTGATGAATGCTATGTACCCAGTGCTGCTAAGTAGTGAGAGCTGCCTGCTTGGGACCTGAATCGTAGTTTTCAAAGCAGGAGTATGGGAATGCTGTAAATGAGACAGCAACAGCAAGGGGAAGCAGGGGCAGGTGTAGGTAGACAGACAGAGATGATGTGTTTCACAAGGAGTTCAGCACTGTTGGGTTGCCTTTTGCACACAAAACCTTTTTATTCCACTCATTAAAGCTACAAACAAGGTCCGGTTTCAAGTGACATCCCCTTCTTCCAACACCCCTGTAACGCCATGTTTATTTTTCAGTAATCTGTGGAAATGTTCACAGCCATCTCATTCACCAGAGGCAAAGTCGCAGAGTCATTTCCAGGCACTTACAATGGCCAAAAAAAAAAAAAAAAAAAGTCCTGTGTGATCTATTCATTCATTATTCCACAGTTCATGGAAAGTCATCTCCTTACATGATTGACCTGCCTGGATTTGATTACAACACACAGCTAACCTTTTCCAAATCTGGTTGTGTCATACAAGGAAAGGGTTGAAGGCTGTTGCCATGGTATTGAGGTATCGAGAGAGAGAGAGAGAGAGAGAGAGAGAGAGAGAGAGAGAGAGAGAGAGGAAATGATGCTTCTTTACTTCCTAACCAAGTATAAACAACCCGTATACATGTTTTAACACTGGAGGAGCCCACAGCTTCCTATGCAGTCACATCTATCAATGCATTTCCTGCAGAAGGAAAGAAGAAATTGTCTGTTTTGCAGATTAGGGCCTATTCATTGAGTGCCTGTAGAGAGGAGAAGGGGTGGGGGAGATTGGGATGACAATTGGAAGAAAAAGAAGAATAAATCAGTCTTGCTATCATTCATGATTTATTCATGAGACACATGAGTTTTGCATTTAAATTTGACAGTCTCATGATCTCAATATTGTATATGCAAATCTAAAGATTTCTGCATCCCTTCACATTTCCAGCTTAAGTGGCTTCTCAGATCCACAGTTCTGCGAATACAAAACCAGTGAGGTTCATATAGACACTGGTTTGCTCACTGTTTATTCTATGACTCCAAAGAACACATTCAACCCAGCCCCTGGACTGACAGAGGTATAATATAGATGTTATTATTAATTTTTATTATTATTAATTATTATTTTATTTTTAAATCCTCCATTGGAAACTCTTGCCTATGACAGTTTTCTAGTCATAAGTTGTAAGCACTTCAGCTTTCTAAGATCCCATCTTACCCAAGGAGCCAGCATATTTCTCTGTCAATATACGTAGAAATCATTCAAAACACTGTATTGGAATTAGGAAGAATGGTAATTCCAGACAGCCCAGAATCAATATTACAACTTGAGCCAGATCCTTTTTTAAAATTTTCAACACAAACATTTAAGGCATCATTTGATAAGTGTGGGTGTGGGTGGAGGGGGTGTAATCTGTTCTTAGTTGTCTGCCAGTTTTCAAATAAAAATGTTAATGTAGAAATAAGTGCACACTAAAACTAGCAGAGGTGAACTGCAAACCTCAAACCAGAGAACACAGGGTTACCATACCAGCCATAACCAAGTAAAGGATTTATTCACAAATAATCCAAACATGAACCTGCTAGAGTTAGATCAGTCAATTCTTGAGGCTGTAGCATTTTGCTGGTTGTGAGTCCCAATCTCTGAGTAGTTAATAAACTGACAGGCATAAAGGAAAGAGTTTTAAAACTGAGTACAAAAGACAGTTCTCAATTACATCAACCCAGCCAAACTCATGTGAGAGGGGTTCTGCCAGGGGACATGAGAGATGCATTTAGCCCAGAATTTGTAAAAGTGGATTACATGGGCAAAATCCTGTTCTCTAGACTACTACTTAATTCACTGGATTTTGCTGCTATTTAATGAATAAATTCTGCAACCAATAACTTTTTGCATTATTGGCCTGGCTCTGTTGCCAGCTGAATACTAATTCTAAAATACATTATTAGACAAATAACAAAACTCAGCAAATAAATTATTAATCATTTTTATAGTACTCACCAAGCTTTATCTCTCATCTTCTGCTCTCCCTGCAGACCTGATCCACAGCCTACTGAAGTCAAGGGAAAGATTCCCATTGACTTCAGTGGGCTTTGGATGAGGCCACATCTGCACAAAACTCCCATTGGTCCCATGATACTAAGGGCATGAAGTGTTTGGTAAGTATTTGACTAAATTCTACCCTAGATGCATACATGCAGCTCCCACAGACTTCAGCAGCGGCTGGGTATGCCTATCTGAGAACATGTCCCTTCTGATGGAAAGGTTAAAAGCAAAAAGGCTGTTGAAAATAAAATACCAGGGAAATATTTTGCAAACATTCCCCATCATTCTCATGGCCTCTTGTGCCATTTCTCCAATGCATTGAATGGCTGTGCTGACAAATTATGGGATGGCATGCTCATCAGCTGATCAGATTGTGATCTCTAACTTGCCCCTTGGGGAAGGAGACTCAGGAAGTATTTTGTAACATTATTTAAAGGGAAGCTGTCAGTGGTTTCAGGCCCCCAGTCAATCTATGAGCAACAGAAATGTTTTTGGTTTTAAATTGTTGATTAATTCCAGGAAAAACAGGTATGTGGATTTGTACATCTGGATTTAAATACTTGTAATGTTTGCAACTGAATAGGTCAGCGTTGTGCCAGAGCATCACCCCAGGACAGTGACGTTAACAGTAAAGAAGAGCAGAACAGACTCGTCAGTGCATGCCAGTGAAGCCATTGAAAAACCAAAACAGTGAAAATCATTTAAATGTCTTTGGGCATTAATCATTAATGGAGCTGTTTGTAGCACAGGTTAAAAATATCTGTTGGGTTTTTAAACTATGTGTGGGACGGGGGGCCTTCCCACACAAATGCATGGCGAGGACCTTCCAGGGGCAGTTCTCTCCTTCCTGTGCAGCCACTGCCATCATCTTCATCCCCCAATGCCCCCAGAGGACTCTGTTGTTCTGCCTGTTGTAGGGAGAGTAGTCAGGCAGGAGGCAGGCCCAGAGGAGGCAGGCCTATTGTCACCCCATCTCTGACAACATAGAGATTGAGAGGAAAAAATAATAACAGTGTGGCTAGAGCAGAGGTTCTCAACCTTTTTCTTTCTGAGGCCCCCCTTAACATGCTATAAAACTCCAAGCCCCACTTGTTTCACAACTGTTTTTCTCCATATAAAAGTCAGGGCCGGTGTTAAGGGGTAGCAAGCAGGGCCATTGGCCAGGGCCCCATGCCCCCAGGGGCTCCATAAACAGGGCTGGCTCCAGGCACCAGCTTTCCAAGCTGGTGCTTGGGGCGGCATCGAGAATGGGGCAGCAGTCCGAGTCCCGCAGCGGCAATTTGGTGGCAGGTCCGCCACTCTTCCCACCGCCGAATTGCTGCTGCGGGACTCGGACTGCCGCCCCAATCTTGCTTGCCGCGGCAGCAATTTGGCGGCGACTACTTGGGGCAGCAAAATTGTTAGAACAGCTCTTGTCCATAAAGCTAAGTTGCTCAGCCTTCAGCGTTGGGTTGAGGCCACTGGCCCTGCTTGGGGACCCCTTGAAACCTGCTCGTGGCCCCCCAGATTGAGAACTACTGGGCTAGAGCACCGGCTTACAACTCAGGAGATCTGGCTCTAGTCCCAGCTCTGCCAATGGACTTGCTGACTGACCTTGGGTAAGGGCTCCGTGCCTCAGTTTCCCCATAGATGGGGAGCTGAGTGGGGGGGATGGGAGTGGGGTAGGGGGATGGGAAGCTTATATTAATGTTAAAAAGCTTTAGATGCTCAAACATTTTTAAATATAGAACTTTACATGTTTGATGTTTCAGTGTATGTAAAAGCTTTCCCTATCTCTCATTCCATTTTCTCTGCATCATCCACTACTAAACCAGTTTAGGTAATAGTGGGTGATAAAGGATTAGGTGGAACTGGGGAACTAGCTGGATTTTATATCCAGGCTTTTTAACACCTTTATTTTGTTAAAGAGGTAGGGTTTTTTGTAAAGACAATGTTATATTATTTGATTGCTAGCTGGACTCCACTAAAACATGCTTTTAATCTTAACTCTTCTTTAACAAAGATTTTTCATTGTGAAACTCGGTCTGTGAATCTCTCTCTGACTCTCTGTCTCTCACGTGTTTGTATGTGCACACATATCTATATGCAAAAATACTTTTCAAATAGTCTTTGTGTATGTAACTCAAAGGACACAGTGGGGAAATTCCAGCACTAAGACAAAATGTCTGACAGCGATGCGTTGGATGGAAGCAAGAATGCAGGGTCTGAAACATTAGGTAAATTTGTGACAATGAAACTGAAATAAAATGAATTTTGACATTTAATCCTAAATCAATCAGCAAAATGAAGCCACACAAAACTGGTAAAAAAGAAATAAAAGGAATTAGTTATCCAAGATCAGCAGCCAGTCTTGCCGCTAGACTGAGAGTACAAACAAGACAGCTCTAACACCACCAAAATACTGAAGTGTAAAGAATTCCTAGCTCTGAAGATCATTTATAGAACAAAAACCACTGTGCTGCATTGAAGAATCTGAGAGATGCTCTGAGAGAGATTAATTTTCTGGTTAGAGGAAGACAGCGTAGGCTTCACCCCTCAAAATGAACTAGCGAGATGATTCAATTGTATCACTTTCAGAGTCTGAGCCTCCGAGACATTCATTCAGAAGGGTAGTTATAAGAAATGACTTCTTCACTTTAGGAGGAAGAATACTGAAGAAACTGTTAAAGTTGGTCACAGTGTGTGACATCCCTGAAATCAGAAGCAATAGTTCTGCTAGGCTACTGCAAAGTAAAAGCAAAGGCAGGGGCCCAAATTTACCCCTGGTGTAATCCAACTGACATCAGGAGAGTGACACTAGGGATTAATTGTCCCTGCTGTGTAACTGGATTGGAAGATGGATAAGTGGTTCCGAGTGTTTTTGAAAGGTTTAGTTGTAGAAACCTTTAAAATCGTTCAGTATAATACTGTGCACTTCAAAAATGGCATGACTGTCAGCTGGGAATCTCGAAGGACTTTGCACACACTGCATTACTGAAGGCCTACAACATCCCTGCAGGCACACACAATTCTGATCTTGTTCACATCAGTGTAAATGCAAAGGAATTCCTCAGAAGGCCGCAGAATTTGCAAATTTTACTGTGAAGAAAAATATTTCCATAAACTCCTTTCTGAGTCAGGAAAGTACTTAGAGAATGGTGTGCCTGTCGGGGTCTGGCGTACACTAGGAAATCAGATTGGTATAACTACGTTGCTCAGAGAGTTGAAAAATTCACCTCCCTGAGTGACACACTTAAACTGACTTAAGCCCGTATCTCATAGAACTGGAAGGACCTTAAAAGGTCATTGAGTCCAGTCCCCTGCCTTCACTAGCAGGACCAAGTACTGTCCCCTGACAGATTTTTACCCCCAATCGGCCCCCTCAAGGGTTGAACTCACAACTCTGGGTTTGCTGGCCAATACTCAAACCACTGAGCTATCCCTCCCCGCCAGTGGAGAGAGCGCTAGGTCAATGGGAGAATTCACCTGTTGACCTAACTTCTGCCTCTAGGGGAGATGGATTACTATCCTGACAGGAGAACCCCTCCCATTGGCGTAGGTAACGTCTTCACTGAAGCATTACAGCAGCGCAGCTGTAGTGTAGACAAGCCCTCAGTAGCGGGGAAGGAATCCAGCCTATTAGAGGATCAGCAGGCAGGACCCCATCTAAAGAAGACAATGGTTAAGACATGAGATGTGTTGGCTGCACCAGAAGTTGTAATAGCGGGCACTACACTAGAAGTTGTGCACAAGATCTGCTATCTACAATCAGTTGTATCGGACAACTTATCTCTAGATGGCGAGTTCAATTCTTGCTACCACTTAATTTGTGCCAGGGCTTAGCCCCAGCCCCTCTTTTCATGCTGGCCCTGTGCCCCAACTCCTCTTCTGTTATGGCATCCTCTGTGCACCATCCGTGCAAGGACTAACAGGCTGGCATGGAGCAGTGTGCGCTGCAAAAGGGCATCCTCCTTTTGACAAACTCTGCTTGAGCCTCCAGCCCCTCTTTCTTGACAAGTTAAGCACTGGTGTGGGGAAACAGGAAACTGACATTGCACACCAAGCGATGGTTCTACCAGATGTGTGTTCTGAGTACAGTACTGTGTGGAGGCAAGACTTGGACCACATAGAGCCAGCATGAGAGAAGGCTAAACACCTTCCACATCCACTATCTTCGCTGTATTTTAAATATCAGGTGGCAAACCGAAGTTCCTGACACTGAAGTACTTGAGAAAGCAAAATTATTGAGTCTAATCACTATTCTCAAATACAGACCTCTCCATTGGCTTGGTCGTCTGCACTGGATGGACAATGGGTATATCCCAAAGAATCTTCTGTATGGAGAACTTGCGGATGCTCCAAGGCCACCTAGGTTCAGGTTCAAGGATGTTTGCAAGTGAGATCCAAAGATTTTCAAAAGCGATACCACAAACTTGGAAGATGCAACTAGCAAGAGGCCACACTGGAGGGCTGTGGGTGTTGAGCTGTACCAGGGAGCCAAAGAGGTTGAAGACAGATGGTTGAGAGAGACGAAAGCACAGAGAGCGAAGAGGAAAGCAAAGTAGGCCTCAAGTGCTAGCAGTGCACCAGCTTCATTTTCTGGCCCTGCACCTTACACAGTTGTGTTATCTGTGGCCAGGACTGTCACTCGAAAATTGGACTTTTTAGCCACACATGATGCTGTAGCATGACCGAAAGTAACTGAACAGCTTTGGCCCTTACACCATCATCTTTTGAGATGGATGGTTGCCGGTGAGGCAGTACCATAGATTCTGTTCTTCCCCACACCCTGCAATTAATTCAGCACCTGACTTTGAGCAAGTCACCTACTTAAGCCCTTTGTTCTTTTGTTTGCCTGCCAGTAGACTGGGGACCATAACACATGTGTCAGATTCTGATTTCAAGTTACACCCAACTGTTGGCTTACTCCCATGTAACAGAGATCAGCATTTGATACAGTGATACTCACTGTACCCGTTTTACAGACAGACAGAATGCGGTTAAGTGATTTACCCAATACCATGCAGTGAATCTGTGGGACAGCCAGGACTACAACCCAGGGCCTCCAGTCTCCTAGTCCTCTTAACACGAGACCACATTTTCTTCTCTATATAGAGGGGTATGGTAGATACACTTCTCTGTTTATTCTCTCCTGACATTTTTCTTTTTCTTTGGGGTTTATTCTTCAAATTCATTCTGTACAGAAAGAGGCCTATATTTACACTGTAAGACGTGGTCCGTTCCTTTGCTTACAGTTGCCTGGGGAAAGCTTACACGTTCTGGAGGAATTATAAACCTTGACTTGACATGGTGGTATTAATAATGCCAATTCAGCAAAGCTGACATACAGAACCGAGAACTTCAAGCACAGCAGCTCCAAAGCTCACACAAAGTCTGCGGCCAAGATATTCAAAAGTGATTGTTGGTTTTGTGTGCCCCAAATTTCTGGTGCCCAACTGTGGCGGGGTTCGTACTCCATCACCCCTCTGAGACGCAGGGGGGCTAGGAGGTACCCTGCCTGTCTAGTTCCCGGTCCGATTTTTATGCCACTCCTGGCAGCCCGTCCAGCAGGACTCAATGGCCAGAGTCCCCCTTAGTCTCTTCCCCTGAAGGGATAGCACAGCCTAGGGGCCTGAGTTACTTCAGTGTGCCTCCCCAGTCAGGTAAGGCAGTCTTGGGTTCTGAGCTTGGGGCCCGTCCCCCCAAGGGCGGCGGTCCTCGGTAGGGGACCTAGGGCCCAACCCAGGGCCTTAACAGCGGGTAACACAGGCCGCCAGGGTCAGCGGGGAATCCCACCGAAACACGCTGCCCTCACTGGGGTGGGAGGTACCACTCCCGCACCCCCCCTGGGTCACTTCCTACCGGCTCTTTTGATGCAGTAGTCCATGTGCTTTCTGAGCCCCCAGGCTCCTCAATTCCCTGAACTTCCTGGGGTTCCAGTAGCGGCTGGCCTCCAGTCCCGGTCTTGGGCTCTTTAGCTCTCCCTGGTAAGGGCGGCCCTAGCTCCTGGGCTGGAGCCTCTGCTAGACGTCCTTCCTCCTCAGCAGCCAGCCCTGACTGAGCAGCTCTGCAGGCTTTTATACCTGGCCCCCTGCTGGAGCATGCCCAGCAGGGCCTCAGGGGCGTGTCTTCCTCTGCCAGCAGAGAAGGGTTACCCCTCTCATGGCCAGTGAGGGGCCAGTCTTCCCCGTCACACCAACTTAAAAACTACTTAAAGGAATTTGAATCAGGTAAGCATCCTGGCCTCTGAAAATCAGTTTCCTTTAAACTGTCTCAAGTTGGGCACTTAAAAATAGAACGCCCCTCCCCCAATGCAATTGTCAACCACAGGTTAAGGGCTGCTTAACTTGGAATTATTTGTATAAACCCCATATCTTGGATTGCATTGTAATTGCTTTTATATAAAAGCCTAGAGAAACTGAGAGCAACATGGCTGTGTCCTGACTGTCTGATTATACTGTATACTTTCACAATTTAAACCCTGTGCTCATATCCATTGATTTTTCCAAATCACTGTACAGACATTAATGTATGAATCCTAACACCGCTGGGTATCAAGGAAGAATCAGTATCCCTGTCTGTAAGATGGGGAAACTGAGGCACGGAATGGTTGCATGATTTGCCCATGATCACACTCAAAGCCCAGGACAGATCATGTAATAGAACCCATTGCCAGGCTACGCTCCTAAATCCATATTTAGGCACCTGCCTGATTTTCAAACGTGATGAGTACCCACTAGATCGTATGGACCTCAATGGGAGCTGTTGGGTGCTTAGCACTTTTGAAAACCCAGGCAGGTGCCTAAATATGGATCAAGGAGTCTAACTTTAGCAATTGCAAAACTTCCATCGACTTCAATAGAGTCAGGATTTCACCCCCCAAAAAAACATAGTAAAAGTTCTGGTAACAAATCCATAAACTGTCTTTTTGTGCTAACCAGCTTAATGTGCAATATTAAATGCAGCTTAGACCTTATCCATCACCTGGTGGAACTTTAAAATAGAGACAATTAATACTGGTCCTGTAATTCAGCAGTTGACATTTTGAAGCTTTTCTGGGAATAAATATTCAGAGAAAGCAGCCCCTGTCTACTACTTCACTTGGTGTGGATAATATCTACCCATCAAGAAGAGTTGATCTCCTCTTCTGAGGTTTCTTCCAGTGTAATGGCTTGGTAATCGGCACTGAAAAGTATGTAATGTTTACTTTCATGAAACATGATAATACTCACCAATAGTTTGCAATTTGGCTACATTATTTAATAATTAATCAAATTATAATCTTCAAATGAAAAAGTAGCATTTCCAGATACCTTACACCAGACAGTGGAAGATTACTAAACTAACTGCACACTCAAAACTTACTAAAAACACAAACATGTCCCCTGCCTAGCAAGTGCAGTTTTACTCACTCTACTCGTGAGTGCATATTTCCATTGCATATTTCTATTGCATATTTCCATTGTCACTGATGTAAGCAGGGTCTGCGTGAGCTGTCCCCTGACATATAGTGATGAGCTGGCAGGGATGACTTCATGAACCAACCTTGTTTGCATAGACAAGCCCACTCTGCCTGGGTGCACAGCATGATGGGGCTCCTTTGCCCAAATGATCACTTTTGGCTGGTGTTGGATCACAAGTCACTTTGTTATTGGGGGCAGGGGTAATAAAGGGTTGTGTGAATCAAGGGCAGCAGAACTGTGCTTGGCATACCCTGATTGAGGGACTCACCCTCAACTAAACTGCACTCGCTAGGCAGGGGACATGGGTCCCAGTGGAGTTGAGAGAGGATGGGGACAGCTGTTTGTACTCAGTGGTATGGGCTCTGCTTAAGGGTCCTGGATATCTTTTGATCCTTCCTCTCTCGACTGTGTAATCAGTTGTGTTGTACACAGTACCAGACACAGCCATGCACAAATATTATCCAGATGTTCAATATGTATAATCATAGTATGTTATATAACAAAATAGCCATGTAATAGATTGCAGTTAATTTATGCACTGCAGTGTAGTGTTGAGTTCTTTGATGTGTGCATTGAGGAGGATATTAATGTTGAACAGAAGGTTAGCATAATAGAGATGTTATTAGTATGTTGGGGTGTTTGAATACTGTGATAGTGGTAGGCTAATGTTTGAGATCATTATTATATGGGTGTGAATGTTGCACTGTTGTGAGGAATTCCACTTGTGCAACCTTAATTTTAAATTAATAGGTTCTTGTGTATGATAATTTTACATAAGAACATGTGAACCATTTATGTTATGCTTTGAGAAATCCAGGCCTCCAGGCACTCTAAAAAGTATCTTTTCAATTTGCATGAAATAAAAAATGCAAGTTGTAGGATCCTATGGACTTTGCTTCCATAAAACTCATATTGGACCAAATGCAAAAGTCCTTAATAGGGACTGAGTAAAGCATTTGGCCCTGATCTAGCAAGACACTTAAGAATGTCTGTAACTTCAAGCACATGAATAATCCTATTAACCTGTGGTTTGCTAGATCCGGGCCTTTTTGATTTGATCTATTGTTGATTATGGGATTTTTATGTGAGGAAGGTCTGCAGTATTGGGCCCATAAACCGTGAGCTATCCCACATGTGACTGGATCTTCGATTCTTGTGCTTGTTCAAAATAAGGATGATGTAAATTATTGTGTGAGTATCCTTAGTCCTTTCCTAGACTTTTGGGAGTGTTTTGTGCTTTGTTTTGTTTAGGTTTTTGTAATGTTGTGTCCTATCAGTGACATTAATTACACAGTAATTGCCTTGGTACTATGGAACAACTCTCCTCTTTTTTTTAAATAGCTTGTCACACAATGTGTAAACTTTGTGTATGTACTACATTTCTTGTCATGAAATAACATGTAGACAAAATAATGTTTTTCCTGTCAGAAATTCAATGGGGATCCAAAGCAAACTGACAGGTGGTTAAATAGCTGCATTTATAAGGATGTCAAGAAGATTTTTCCTTTTTTTGGACAGGTACCAAAAACCTCAAGCCAAAAAGAAGGCTAATGCCATCTGTTTTGGAAGCAGAGATATGCAATTTTACTTTAGATTTTACATGACGTAAAATGTCAAATGGGTAACCTTGCTTTATGATAAAATCCAGTTTATATGAATGCTTTTATTTACTCACACAGCTCCTAATCCAAAGCCCATTGCATTAAACAGGTCTTTCTATTGACTTGAGAGAGCTTTGAATCAGGCCCATGTAATAGGAAGTTTTTCAGCTGCATTTAATTTTGTGTTACATGTAAATCCAGATGCAATGTGGATTTAGTTAATCCAGGTTCACTGCAGTTGTAATGTATTCATTTGCATTGTAGTTATTGACAGTTGGTTTTATTCATTTGTTCAGCATTTTTTTAATAACCCAGGACAATTTAACACTGATGAAACTACTGAATATTTAGAGATCTATATACTTCCTTGCAGAAATGAGAAGTGTAGCTCTGAATTAAATAGTGTGATTAGAAGTTCTCAGATATAAACTGGAGATAAGACTCAAATGTCAAAGACAGCACTAAATTAATATCCATATTTTAAAACAATGAACTGTACAGTATTAAATTATGTTTAAAAATCAATCTAAACAGGCATTTTAAAGGGTATGCTGAAAAATAATATACATTTTTAAAGTTAAAGTGCAGTTGGAGCTGGGTGAATATTTCAAAACAAATAATTTATCTGAAAAATTTAGCCTATTTTTCTGCTCCTAAAATATCCACCTGACATCGGGATTCTCTCAAAATTATTTGTTATTCAGATTTATTCTATTATTTTTTTAAAAATTAACTTTAGTTTGATCACAAATTGTTCTCTGCAAGTGTTCGCTATTTGAAATTCTAGCTGTGTTACCTAAATATGATTGGACAGAAAAGTCACATGGTATTTTGTTCTTTGATTGAATGCTTGAATGTGTACATTTAAAATTCAGTCTTTGTGAATACTTGTGCATGCAGCCCTGCGATTTCCTTTCCAGGCATGAGCATGGCTAAGGAGAATGAAAACATTCTATTTTTTTTTTTTTTGCAGGATTCAACCAGATCTAACAATGACCATGAAAAAATTGCACCTCCTGACTTGGTGTGTCTGCTTTCTGGGGCTACATTCTGTCCTGGCGTAAATAATGCAACCCCACTGATCTCACTGATCTCACTGGAATTATGCTTATTTGTGCCAAGCTGAATTTGGCTCTTTGTGTATTTGAGATGCGTTCATTTACTGTTTTGATATTTGGCCAATTCCTGAGGTCTTTGCTCTGTTTTTGCTGAATCTGTATTCATGGATTTCAATGGGAGTTTTGTTCAAGTAATGGCTGAGTGAAAACTGAGGGCCTGATCAAACCTCCCTTCTGAATGAGGAACGCCTCACTCCCAGGTGAAAAGGATTGTCAGTCACATACATGGCAACATCCCCACCTTTTGCCACAGGCCCTGCAGAAGGCCCTCTGTAGGTCTGGGAATTTGCAAGCGAGGAGGGGGCAAGGAGTAGGCAGACCAACGGTAGGCGTAGACTAGCCAGGGTAAGGTGAGGGGATGTGCCTTGTCTTCTCAGCAGGCCCACAGAGACTCCCCAGGAATGTTAATAGAGTCCAGGCTGTAATAATTCCCTGTCTTTCTGTGACAGGGATCCCCCTCTTCAGGAAACCCTGGGGCGCTCACCAGCTTCACTGGAGCTGCACTGTCAGGGAGTTTAGGTGTGCTGCTGGATGAAAGAACCTCCACGCAAATAGCCCTGGCCTTTCCCTAGTCTCCTGGAGTTCATGAGCCAGCCCAGAAGCCTGTTCCACTGGTGGGAGTGGATTTGTGGGTGGGGAAAACAACCCTACCCCCTTGGCAGAACAATTTGGGGAAAATTGGGAGAATCTTGGAAACTTTCTCCCCTTTCCCGTACACACCTCCATAGATTTCCCTGCAGTAACTGGGTCTTGAGTAAGGACCTTAAGGGCTGACTGTGTTTATTCTTGTCAGTTCTACAGGCAAATATGGCAACGGGGGGGGGGAGCTGATTTCCTCTCTGCTTTGTACATCATCAGCAACATTTCCCACTACATTCTGGTTACAGACTCCTTATTCCTGGTGATTTGTGAGGTGAGGTGAGGTGAGATGAGTTTTCAGGGCTAGCTGGTAAGGTCACTTTGATCTGGGCATCACTGAGAGAAAACAAATATGGAACTTCATATTTTTATGGCCACTTTTCTGATTGTAACTAACCTCTAATGAGCTATAATTTTCAAGAACTCCCTAATATTCTGACTCTGATTCAGATGTGCTGAAACTGGTTTACTTCTTGCCACACACACAGCTTAGCCCATTATTCTGTAGTCTTTGGCATACACAGAATTGCACCGTGGAAAATGTTTGTTTTCCAAATTGTAGTACTACAGTGCAGTTGTAAGAGTCACAGTCTAGTGGTTATGGTACAGGGCAAAGAGGTTAGGCTACTAAGTCCATATTTTGGCACCTGACCGATTTTCAAAAGTACTGAGCACCCAACAGCTACCATTGAAGGCAGTAGGAAGTAGTAGATACTCATCATCCAGTGAGTGCCTAAATATAGACCTAGGAGACTAATTTTAGGTTCCAAGTATTGAAAACTTTGGCTTAAAGCTTTCTCTGCGAGGTGTGTACTGGGCAGATTTTCAAAGGCACAACGGATAGTAATTCCCAAATGCACCTTTGAATATCTCCCATAAAGTTTTAAGCAGAGCAGATCAAGGTTTAAGTGTCTTCCCAGCTTCTCTAGCTCTGCTCTCCAGATGCTCAGTCTCCATCGCTCTTTAAGTTCTAAACAGGCATTTTCTGCTCCCTGTCCACTACTCTCTTATCCTCACTCCTTATATAGAGACATTTTATACGTATATCTGTATATGTGTAGAAACTAAGCACTTAGGTACCAGTGCTGAAAAAACGAATATGCTTAAATTTCCCCTTGCCAGGAATCCCATTGGCTGCAATATGTTAAGTGCATGAGTATGTGTTTGCAAGATTAGGGCCTTTACAAGAACAAACTGGACAAAGCAGTGAACCATGGTGCAGTGGGGATTTGGGAAGTTGGACCAGAGTGGGCACTGTACACAGGGGCAGTGGACGAGGAGGTTTCACAAGGGGTGCAGAGACCCAGGACAGGAGCTTCCATCCTGCATACTTTAGAAAGTGCGTAAGCAGGGAGTTCTCCTGTGGACATTTGGAAGTCCAAAGGAGAGCAGCGCCCTCCTGTGAACTTCCTATGGCCTAGGAGGTCCAGGAGACAAGAGCTGGGAGATGGTCCTTTCTGAAGGATTTAACAGACATGAGCTACGAGGCCATTTGTTTGATGAAAAGGGCTTTTTCTGCCAGCTTCCCCTGGCGTATGTGAAAACAGTTAGGGATATTGATAGGAATAACCCTTTTCTTTTGTGATGACTGATTTTTCAAGTCAGTCTGTGTAGGAGGTCTAGTAAAGGGAGATGAATGGACAACGTTTGACATCTCTGAGTGTTGTGAGACTTATGCTCTAGGGATCGGAGAAGATGTTAGGAAAACATTGCTATATTTTGAAAGAGAGTGATTTTAACATGTTTAGAATGGGACTAATTTAATATAATAATTATTTAAAAAATCAGTTTGTATCTGCTGAGGAGATGCTGTGTGTTTGGTGATGAAATGTGTTAATTTTCATGGGCAATACAGGGATTAAATCTTGCTTGAAGTGAAAAAGTCAATGCAGCCTTAACTGTGGAGCTGCAAGCAATGTCTCTGTGATATATGAAATATAATAATGATAATAATTAATAAAGATAATAACACAGTAAAACCTTGCTAATTCACACTAACATCTGAGAGGCTCATCACTAATTACTGAATTTTGTGAATAAACAAGCCAAAATAATGCATCAGAAAATGCACTTTGTTCAGTTATTTTGACAACTCTTGTTTAGGTTTAATTATTTATACTTCATAATGTACTAGTCTATGTACTGGGGTAGATTTTACAAAAATAATGAAGCCTTTGTAATATGACACTTCACTACAGCATCTGCTGAGAAGTGGGGAGACAGCACCATTTTCGGGTGTGTGTGACTTACTAAATGTGCAGATTAGCAAACTGCAGTTCAGGGAATTTGTACTGTAAAATAATATACACTTCCATAGTGCCTACCATTAAGGGATCTCAAAGCACTTTACAAAAACAATAGAGAATGTCTGAAAGCAAAGCAGAGGTGGTTATTAAACACAATATTGCTAACCCTGAGCATTCAAAAATCATAAATCAGCCCCCTGAAATCATTAGGTTTATTTCCCTTCTGGCTTTTGAGCCTTTAGACTGCACTCAAGTCACATATTCAAGCTTTTTGCCACAATCATGAGGGCTAGAAACTTCATTTTAATATCAGTGAAAGCTGAGATTATCTTGTAATCACTTGACTCCAGGAGCCAAGATTTTAAGAAAAACACCAAATATTGTGAGAGTTTGCAACACTGTCACAGGTGGTAGGAAGAACTCCCCATAACTTAGAGACCTCCATCCACAGACTACGTGGGTTTGCAGCACTGAGATCCTCTAGGCCTCCTCATTGCAACTGGATGTGCAAATAGCTGTGCGGCTAAATAAATAAATAAAATAAAATAAAATAAAATGGCCATTTCTATCAGTTACTTGCAAGAAAACACTGACAGAAAACAGAAAACAGACCTGGTCATGATGATCCACACAATGGTGGTCTCAAAGCTTGATTACTGCCATTCATATCTAAGAATGGAACCACACATACTGATAATATTCCAGCTGGTACAAAACGCAGGAATCCATCTGCTTAGCAACACAGTGCACTGCAAACGTATCACCCCAGTGCTCTGTTCCCAGGCTACCTTAGCGACCTGAGATATTGCCTCTTCCTTCAGCGCTCATGACAGCCATGTTCCACCAGAACAATTAAATTATTGATCAGTCAGGGGAGGCTCATGAATGTGGAAGACCAAACCTTCAGAAGAGCTGGGCTGATGCTATGGAACTTGCTCCATGTCTGCCTTCCGAACTAAATACAAGATTAATTACTTTGACCTGCCTTTCCCTTAATAATTTCTTTACACACACACACTGAAAAATTCTATGATCTACACAAGCTTACTCCTACCTGACGGCAAAGAGAGAGTTTGTTATTGTTATTTCTTTAATAATTACGAGGCAGGAGAAATTTCAGCTGCAAAAGAAAAGTTAATTAAAAAGTTCAAAGTGACTGAAAATAAGGGGTTAAAATGGAAGAGCCAATTCATGCCTTCCTTAACTATGGAATTGCTATTTCTCCACCCTGCCTGGTGCAAGCTGTGGTTCTTCAGGCCCCACTTCCGTTTACTAGCTCTTTCCAAATGCTCTATGTTACATGCTAGCATACAGAACAATTCCCAGAGGCCAGATTAGGGAATTGTCATTTCTACTGTCAATAATTGGCATTATAAAATGTAAAATAACAGCAGATTTGCACAGAACAGAGGCATATTTTGGTCTAATGATTTTGGATAGTTGAAGAGTAAGTGCCTAAAGTCAGGGTAGCAGATAGTGCTCATATAATCCTGTGGAGGGTAGGGAGCTGTGAATTCACTGTCTCTGATTTTCATCCCACCTAGGGTGACCAGATGTCCTGATTTTATAGGGACAGTCCCGATTTTTTGGTCTTTTTTTTATACAGGCTTCTATTACGCCCCACCCCCGTCCCGATTTTTCACATTTGCTGTCTGGTCACCCTAATCCCACCTCATTTCCTTTACGAGGTTGTTGGCCCCAAGTATTAAATATCAATATTAATTGTAATTCCTGGAGAAGACCTAATAGTTGACATGGACCAAGTAATCATGGCAATTTTGAACATCCCCCCTGCCCTTCTCCTCATCAATCTGGATTACTGGAACAGATTAGAACCCAAATTAGAATTTAAACAGGTTATTAAAGATTCCAAAATCTCCACTGGGTTCCAATGTTAGCTCTCCTGCAGCCACTGCGGCTTGAGGCACTCCCTTTGCCTTCTCCACAGGAGTCACCCAAAACTAAGCTTTTGTTTTTAATAAGTAATTAATAACTGAGAACTGGAACATGATGGAGTGATGACTCCTCCTTGCTGACAGCTTGCTTCAGCTAGCCCCATGCACAGTCAGGCTTCAGGCTTGGCGCAACTGCTGTGACAGAGCATGTGTCTGGCCAAGCCGAGCATCTTCTCATAGCAGCTCCCTCTGCTTCCTCTCCCCAGACAAATCTCTGTTTCCCCCAGCCAGGCCTTTCTCTGACATGCCCAGCAACTCTTCCTCGCGCAACAGACGTTTTGATTCTCTTACATCTCAGCCCTTACCTAGGGCAGAACTCATCTTCCTTTTTTCTCAGCCCCATGGCCCAACCCCTCCACACAGTAGCACCCTACATTCTCCAGTGCTCATCTCCCCCATGTAGCAGCCCTATGAGCTTTTGCTCAGCTCAGCTTCTTCTCACGACCACCCTCTTTTCCTTTCTTTCCCTCAGCTGCTTGTTACAGTCTCCCATCCCCTTGTACCCCTTGTATTGCATAGTCCTCCTCACACTCCCAGACACTGTATGGCCTACACCCCTTTTCTGGTGAGGAACATCAAAACCTACCAATCACCACCAGAAACACTGATCCCAGGAAATTAAAAAGTTGTATTAAAAAGTCTGGATCCAACCTCTCACCCACTTTCCCCTTGCATTTGGCCCATTCCCACAGGGTGTGCCCCTAGTGCATAGCTTAGCCTCTCCCTGGGCCAAATTCTGCTCATTTATGCTAATGTCAATCCATAAACTCATAGACTCATAGACTTTAAGGTCAGAAGGGACCATTATGATAATCTAGTCTGACCTCCCGCACAATGCAGGCCACAGAATCTCACCCACCCACTTCTGGAATAATCCTCTCACCTATGTTTCAGCTATTGAAGTCCTCAAATCATGGTTTAAAGACTTCGAAATGCAGAGAATCCTCCCGTAAGTGACCCGTGCCCCATGCTGCAGAGGAAGGCAAAAAATCTCCAGGGCCTCTGCCAATCTACCCTGGGGGAAAATTCCTTCCCGACCCCAAATATGGCGATCAGCTGAACCCTGAGCAAGTGGGCAAGACTCACCAGCCAGACACCCAGGAAAAAGTTCTCTGTAGTAACTTCTAACATCCCATCACTGACCATTGGGCCTATTTACCACTGAAGATCAATTAATTGCCAAGATCATGTTATCCCATCAAATCATCCCCTCCAGAAACTTATCTAGCTTAATCTTGAAGCCAGATAGGTCTTTGGCCCCCACTGCTTCCCTTGGAAGGCTGTTCCAGAACTTCACTCCTCTGCTGGTTAGAAACTTTGTCTAATTTCAAGTCTAAACTTCCTGATGGCCAGTTTATATCCATTTGTTCTTGTGTCCACATTGGTACTGAGCTGAAATAATTCCTCTCCCTCCCTGGTATGTATCCCTCTGATACATTTAAAGAGAGCAATCATATCTCCCCTTAGCCTTCTTTTGGTTAAGGTAAACAAACCAAGCTCCTTGAGTCCCCTTTCATAAGACAGGTTTTCCATTCCTTGGATCATCCTAGTGGCCCTTCTTTGTACCTGTTCCAATTTGAATTCATCCTTCTTAAACATGAGAGACCAGAACTGCACACAGTATTCCAAAAAGGTCTCACCAATGCCTTGTATAACGGTACTAACACCTCCAGAGTAATTCCACAGAAGTCCATGAATTTGCAGTGGTGTAAATGAGAGGAGAATATGATCCTATGTATTGTCGAGTACTTGCCAGGCCTATCCTGAGGCTCCTATTATGGAACTAGCTGCAGAAGCAGCTCCCTTATGCCTGACTGCAGGCTCAAGCCATGTCTACATTACAGGTGCTACAACAACACAGCTACAGTGCTGCAGCACCATAGCATAGACACTTCCTACAAAAACGGAAGGGGTTTTGCCATTGCTGTACCTCAAGCAACAGTAATTAGGTCGACGAAAATTTCCAAGGGTTAGGTCAGAATTGCTGCAGCGCTCAGGGGTGTGAATTTTTCGCACCCCGGTGCGCAGTAGCTATGTTCACCTAATTTAGATCAGGTCTAGGGCAAATGCTTGCCAGGCCCAAGCTACTCTTCTTGCACCCGTGATGCTCAGCCCAGCCAGCCGTGGATGGCACTAATAGATGCCCTCTCCAATATGTAGCTTTCCGTTGAGTGGGGGAGTATAGGGATGGGATTCAGCCCATTCAGGGAGGAAGTAAACAGGGAAGAAAAGAGTCAAAAAGTAAGAGAACAAGAAAATCTACAAAGAAAAATAGAAAAACCCAACAAGGCAAATAAGGAATGGAAAAGGAGAAAAGAGAGAAAATGGGCCGCAAAATGGAGAGATGTGCCAGAACCTAGCATGAGGAGACAGCGTGAGGGTGCCCATGTGACAATCCAACAAAACTACCTCAGCCCATGACCATGCCCAACCTGTCCTCAGAGGGACTAGCCTGTTATGCACAGCCCAAACCCTCGCCATAAACAGCAGAACCTCAGAGTTATGAACACCAGAGTTACAAACTGACTAGGCAACCACACAGCTCATTTGGAACCGAAAGTACGCAATCAAGCAGCAGAGACACACACAAAAAAGGAAATACTGTACAGCATAGTACTGTGTTAAACATAAACTACTAAAAAAATAAAGGGAAAGTTTAAAAAAAAATATTTGACAAGGAAAGGAAACAGAGTCTGTGCTTGTTTCACTTAAATTAAGATGGCAGCATTTTTCTTGTGCATAGTAAAGTTTCAAAGCTGTATTAAGTCAATGTTCAGTTGTAAACTTTTGAAAGAACAACCATAATGTTTTATTCAGAGTTACGAACAACCTCCGTCCACAAGATGTACATAACTCCGAGGTCCTACTGTACATGGTCTAGCATGTGATCTATATGGCCTATACCTGCTGGGTCTTGACCCTTAATACATTGCCCAGCTCCTCTTCATGAATGGTCCATTCCTACATGTCCCATCCCTATGATATACTGAGGGAGAGATAGACCTTCCTTCTGCAGAAGGGGAGGATTCCCAGAAATGCTGCTCAGGGGAATGACTATAGGTGAGCATGTGGTACTTGGAAGGAAAGTGCTTTACCCTTGTGAAAGGCAGAGTCTGTTACAGAGACAGTAACGTCCAGGAACCAATGTATGTGATTGTGGTGGAGCGGGCAGGAGATGGGAGAGTCACCCCCGTTCCTTGGTGAGTGGGGCAGGTGACTCAGATGAAATAGACCAAGATCAGCACCTGTCCTTGGGATGCACAGATAGGAGGGAGAGTTTTGGACCCTTTCCCCCTTTCAAAAGTAGCCTCTAAATGTTGGATGCCAACTTTAGACACCTGTGGGACCCTGATTTTCTGAAGAAGTGAGCACACACAGCTCCCACTGAAGTCACTGAATGCTGTGGGTGCTCAGCATCTCTAGAAATCAGGCCACTTAGTGGGTCACTAATTGTGACCGTAAGTGCTTGATTTTAGGCCCCAGGGTTTGAAAATGTTGGTGATGGAGCCTAATTTGGGGCACCCAAAATGAGAAGCCACTTCAGAAGCTTGACCTGAGGCATGTTCCTGGGGGATGGGCAGGGAGGAAGGCCCTGCTCTTTTTTGTGGAAGGGGGAGGAGATAAGGAGACTCAACCTCTTTATGGTAGGGCAGAAAGAAAATATGCCCCTTTCAGAAGTGCAGGTGCAAACAGCGGCTTTGACCTTTGTAGGGAGAGGGCAGAAGAGACTCAGACCCTCTCTGGAGTTTGGGGGTAGGTGGAGACCTAAACATTTTGGAGGACTGGGGCAAGAGGAGCGTAAAACTGGACCCTCTGAGGGGCGGGGGAGAGGCAGGAGTGCCAGCACCACTGGGGGTGGGGATAAGAGGTCCCAACTCCTTTCCTGGAGAGTGCTGATGAGGAGGTTGCACTCCCGCTCCTGTTGGGGAGCAGTGGGGTGGGGTGGGGTGGGGGAAGGACCAGTTTCTCTGCTGCTTTGGGAGGGGGCAGTTAGGGAGGGTAAGGAAGAGTCCCAGCAACTCTCCTTTGGGGTGGGGCTGGGAATCCCAGTCCTTCTCCTGTCTGTGGGAGTTGGGGGGGGGGGAGCGCAGTCCCTCTCCTGTGTGTGTGTGTGTGGGAATTTAGGGGGTGAGTCCCAGTACCTCTCTTGGTGAGGGGTCTGGGGGAAGAGTTCCAGCCCCTCTCCTTTGTGTGGTGGAGTTTGGGGGGGGGTGGCAGGGGTTCCAACTCCTCTCCTTTTGGGAGGTCCCAGCGCCTGTAGTGTGGGTGGAATTTTGGGGGTCCAAGTCCCCCTCCCGTTGTGGGGTTTTGGGGTGGTCCCAGTCCCTCTCCCATTGTGGGGGTTTGGGATGGTCCCAGCCCCTCTCCTATGGGCGGGGAGAGTTTGGGTCAGGGGTCCCAGCTCCTCTCCTATGGAGAGAACTTGGGGGGGCAGCCCCTCTCCTGTGGGGAGTTGGGGTGGTCCCAGCCCCTCTCCCGTGGGGGGAGTTTGAGCCCCCCCCACCCGCCAGAGTGAGGGGCTGGGCGGGGCTCCCACAAATCTCCCCAGAACTGAAGAGTGGCTGGGACGCCTCCGGGCGTGGGGGGCGTCCCAGCCCCGCTCAGCGGCTCGGCGCCTGGAACAATAGCGAGCGAGCGAGCGAGCGAGGAGAGGAGCCGGCTCTGCCCCCCGCTCCCCGCCCCGCCCCTGCCTGCTGCACGCCCAGCCAGAGGCAGAGCCGCCGCCGCCGGAGGAGCCGGTTCCATGCCCGCTGGAGCCTCCTCGTGCCGCCCCCGCTCGCCCCGCCATGGACGTTCGCTTCTACCCCTCGGCGCCTAGCGCGGTGGCCTCGCTGCCCGGGGCCGAGTCCGGCTGCCTGGGCCCCCTGGACTATTACCACTGCAACAAGGTACCGCGGGCGGGGGGGCCGGCAAACTTGCCGGGCGGGACCTGTCACCGCGGGCGGGCGGGAGCGGGCCAAGCCCGGGTGCTCGCTGCCCCGGACGGGCCGAACTCCCCCGGCGGGGAGTCCAGTGCTGCAGGCGGCCGAGCCCCAGCGCCCGGCGGGAGGGAATTTCAAAACTAGTTCCGAGAGCAGCGCCCGGGCCGGGAGCGAGCCCCCGGGGGCCGGCAGCGGCGGGGTCGCCTCTGCCCCCATCGCACCCCCGGGGCTCAGGCCGCGGGGCTGCTGCCTGCGAACACCCCTGTGGCTGGAGGGGAAAACAAAGCAACACACCGACAGCAGCGCGCACGATGGGGTGTGTGTGAGCGAGGGAGTGAGTGGGGACGGGCAGGGGAGTTGCATGCGACCGGGCGGCGGCTTGTGCTTTGGAAGTGTGGCTCTGATGCGCTGGGCGATGGTTCGGGTTGGAGAATGTACGGGCTAGGAGAGAAGCGCTTTCGGGTGAGTGTGGGAGCGTTGTGTGCTGGGTGTATTTATTCACCACTTCTCCACGGGGATGCTTTGCCCAAAGGGATCTCGGCATGTTTTCCCTGTATTTTGCAAACCTGGTTTCCCCGGCGTGGTTAGCTGCTGGGCCGTGGCTCTTGGTACATTTGTTTGCATTTTTTCGGAACTGTGGCTTTGGACTCCGGGTTCTTGCCCCCTCACTTGTCAGTATCTCGCTCGTCTTCTCATCCGCCCAACACAGTTACTTCTGTTAAACACAGCAGGCAGACCTGGGTTATATATATTTCATAAATGCTACAGTGCAGCATAGCAATCTTTCTAATCTAGATTTTTCCACTTGCTGCTGCACGGAAAAACACCCTTTTTTGTAACTAGGAGGAATTTGGTGGGGAGTATTCGAGAGTGCCAGAGGTATTTTAGGAAATAATCCTTCATCCAAGAGGAGCGAGAGGATAAAGCAGTGATAGATGGATTCAACACTCGAGGGACAAGTAGTTCTCTGCCAGTGCCACCCTGCTCCACGGGTTTGAGGAAAACAACACTTGAACATTTTAGTAACAAAACAGTTTGGAGTAGAACCTTTGGACGATTATTTATATGGATAAGCTTGAATGCGTAGTTGGGTCTGGGTTTCATATTGCCAAATTCTGGTGCTCATATTTAAAAAGTTAATGAAAGTAGTGAAAGTTCTAATCTTTCAGAAGAGCAACTAGAATGCCCATTCGTTTTTCTACAGTAACACTTTGAATCGAACTGAAGATAAAAGCAAATATGGTTTCTAAAAACTTAGCCAATGAATTTTCATTTGTAAACTGTACGTATTAAACATTCTCTCCTGTTTGGGTCATTTAAATATCTTGTTTAACTTGAATTAGACTTACTAACATATAATCATTTCTTTAAAATGCCCAGATAATTTCCCCGAAGCTGAACAATTTTAATTGGAAATTACTTCCATCTACCCTACCTTTGTTAGTTGCGCTTTTTTTAAACAACAGGATCACTCTGAAAATACTAAAAATTGGGCAAACAGCTGTATAAGATATGTTTCTGTACTAATGAAAATGTCAATTGTGAAAGCACATGAGAACTTGGGTGTCCAGGAGTACATAAGCAGAAGACTCTGAGAGCTACAAATCTAAAACACCGCTTGTTTGAATAATATTATTAATAATAATTAATTATAATAATATATTATTTAAAAGATAGTAGAAATTAGCTTGTTCTCCAGATTTTTTGATGTAGAAAATGTTGCATGGATTATTCATCCAAAACTCTAATTGGGGCAGTGCTCATTTGTCCATAATCTGAGTGACATGTTTTCCCTGTGGCAGCTTGAGAACAGTGTGATTTTCCACTACAGGGCACTATGTAAAAGTTAATATGCGCTTCCAAAAACTTTGACTTGAGTGACGGAAAAAATTCTGTGCGGCCCATATTTGTGGAATCAACGGTGGGATTGGCAGGTTAGACTGTTGTGATCAGTTTAGAGCTATTTATTAATACATCCAGTGAGAGAATTGCTGTGAGTGCAATGAGAGCACAGAAGGAGCTACTTTTCTCTAATTAATAGAGTAAAATAAGTAAGTAAATTTCTAGGCTTCGTGCTGGCAAGCTGAATGGGATGTTGCAGAGGAACATACAGGGTACTGACCATGCCACCAGGTGCTGCTGTTGTCACTACTACTGAAGATCTTAAGACAGTCGGAGAAGGAAGGGAAAATACTAACCCTTTCCCTGATGTTTAGAACATTTTTTTCCTGAGCTATCAAATGCCATTTGCTTATGCACAGTGGGCCAACTTTACCTTAGGTGAGAGCTCACTGGGTTGAATTTTTGTTTTATGGACCAAATTCAGAGAGATGCAAGGGTGAGTAATTTTAATATAAAAATTGAGCAAGATGCACAGGAGGTGGTGTGCATCATCTGGTTCTACTCCAGGGTATGTTTGTGGGGACAGACTTGGCTACTGCATGTCTGAATTCCCCTATCCTGTTCTGCACACTGCAGGCTCAAGTTGTTGTGCAGGTACTGGTGGTCCACTCTTCTCTGTAGATCCACCTTCCCAGGCATTCCATAGAGAGATACTCCTTGTGTGTGCTCATTTCCTCTGAAACAGAAGGCTGCTTCCCCCTGTGTCATCTTCCCCTTTCATGAGACTCTTGATCTTCATATACAGATTCCCCTCCACCCATCCATGATATGTATTGTGTGTTTAGTGCTGACAATGTGCTCATCATTGAACAACACACACAGATACAGACACAGAGAAGGCAGATGTGGTGTAAAGTCTGAAGGAAGAGGGAATGAACGCCTTAAAGGAGTTTAATTATCACTATTCATGGCCATTACACATGTTAATTTGTTTTTGGGCTGGCTGTGAATAAGGAGAGGGCAGTAAGGTGGTGCCACATTCCACCTGCTACTCCTCTAACCCTTAATTCAGACCTGTGGGTGAGTGTCAGCTCCTCAGCATGATCCCCCTTCTCTATTATTAGATGAGAGTCTGGGTTGGAATCAGATTGAGGTGGGAAGGACTCTTGGGCCTGGCTCGTGCTTCCTCTTCCATGGGCTGGTTCTTGTGCTTGAAGTCTCCATCTGCATCGACAACCTCAGCAAATATATAATGTGAATAAGGAGGAGCTTAGAAGTAAGTTTAAAGCTCTCGGACTAAAGTGCTTTTAGTTTTAGGTGGGCTCTTTTCTCCCTCCACCCCCTGCCTTTTGAGTAGGTGGAGAAACACCAAGATTGAAAGGAGTGCGCAGTGTCACAGTGTATAAATAGCTCTAGCTGAGAGCAAAACAGTAGCTCTGCCCGTGCAATGGCTGAGCCAATAGGCACTTTCAGTATAACCAGCAAGCTCACCGAGGAAACACTCTTTAGCCCAAAGCATCCTGAAATGTTAATGTAATTGTTTTGTGCACTTACTGAACATGATATTGTTATCATGAGATTTCCAATCTCATCTGTGCGCTGCAGTGAGCCGCAATTCCTTTTTACAACTATTGAGGTGCCTATTATGCATCAGCATTTCCATTTTAAAAAAGACAGGAGCTTTTAAAGATAAAATGAAATGGGGGCATATGTTTAGCACCACATGCAAGGGACTGCCTGTGCATCTAAAGCTCTCCCAATGGGCTTCATGGGAGTGGGGCCCTCCATTAGCTGTGTGTGATGGCGAATGCTGGCTCATGTAGGGCAAATTCTGGCCTCACTCTGTGGTTCTTCTTCCCCCCTTCCCTCTGGAGAAGGGGAATGGTTAGTGGATCCACACCTGTCCTCCTGCCCAGGCACTACTGTTGACACCTATTACTGTAGCCTGTGAGTGCCCACCTACTCCAGTCCCCTTCCAACCCTCCACCCTGGGGCATGGGTGCCTGGAATTGGCACCTCCCACTCCTGCATGCACATCAGTTCTTTTACAATTAGCGCCACCTACTGGGGAGGGGGGCAGATCTCCCCAGCAGGCTAAGGGTTTTTTATGTGCTTAGGTGTATTATGATGCATTTTCCTCAGACTCCAAGGAGCCGTTTATTTTTCAAGGTGTGTTATTTTTTATTGTGAATATATTATGTACATGACCAAGGCAGCACACATCTGTGGCATGTAAGATGATTGACACTCCATCATGTGATGGTTTTTACACACCCCTGCCTGCTCCATGAAAATCTTGGGTTCATGCCCACTTTGGTTCAAATGAATATTTATATGGGCCCTTTGCTTTTAAACAGTGTTTGAAATCCATGGTAAGTAAATTATGTATAAAGGGTTCATGGTAAATTGCAGTTTTATTGTCCTAGGGCCCCATCCTGCTCCAAGAGCCCTTAGTGAGCATGTACATTGTGTTAGCTGAATTGTTGGCATGTATGTAATGAATAATTAAGGTACATTGAATATTACTTATTTTAATTAAAGGACCAGTTTTGCAATCCTTATTCAGGCAAAACTGCTACTGAATAAAAGTAAGATAGTGGGGATCTTGCCTGAGTGAAGAATACTGTTCTTTGTCTTATGGGCTATAGGATGCAGGTTATGTTGTAATATACTGGATGTGTTATTGGGCTGCCAATGCCCCTGTCTCTTATCTCTAGAAGGAACTTTTGACAGTGAATGATTATGTTTCTGTATATTTCCCTACATAAAGACATTTAAATGTAGATCCCTCTTAATTATAACTGTGCATATTAAAAAGTTCTTGATATTAAATTTACAAACAAACCTGATAATCATAATTACTGAACATAGTTTATGTTGTCTAACTCATGGTGTATTTCACTCCCTGGTGTAGAGAGTATACCTCTTTAACACTAGGAATATATGCTCTGCTCAGTGCACCTCCAATTATTATTAATGGCAGTTATGCACACACATCAAGGGAAAGCTGTAGATGCCTTAACATGTCTAACATCTTTAGAAGTCAATAGCATAATCAAAACCTGTGTCCTAAGCATGAGGTTCTCAACCTTTTTCTTTCAGAGCTGCTCCCCCTCCCCGGTCTCCCAACATGCTATAAAAACTCCACGGCCCACCTGTGCCATAATAACTGGTTTTCTGCATATAAAAGCTAGGGCCGGCATTAGGGCTAGCAAGCAGGGTAATTGCCTGGGGCCCCATGCCATGGGGCCCCCCACAAAGCTACATTGCTCAGGCTTCAGCTTCAGCCCCCGGGTGGGCGGGGCTTAGGGACCTGGGCTTCAGCCCCATGTGGTGGGGCTTCGGCTTTCTGCCCGGGGTCCTAGCGAGTCTAATGCTGGCCCTGCTTGGAGGCCCCCCTGAAACCTGCTCGAGGGCCCCTAGGGGGCCCTGGACCGCTGGTTGAGAACCATTGCCTTTCTAATAAAACTATTAGTTACTTTGCTGCTTCAGATATACCATAACTTCCCTGTATTTTGCCTTCTCAGTTCTTAAATTGATAAAAAACTATTTTGTTAATATACTGTCATAAATTATAGATAATTAAAACCCACAAGCTATGAATTAAGTATTAATTTGTACCAACATTTTCTTCATAAAAAACAAACACTCATTAGAAATTGAATCTGCCCTACTGGTATAAAACAGGGTCAATCTAATGAATACATTTTTATGGAACATTCTGTTTTGTTTTGACTTTTACTGTACATTGTAAATGGCAGTGATAAACACTGGCCTTTTTCAATGTTTTATTACTTTGCCATGCTGGAAGATAAAATATTTTCTGTTCCTTTTTACTTTCTAAGCCAGTTCTGTTTTGAAGAAACATAAATCTTTTTTTCTTTCAAGAGAGAATATTGGATAGGGAATAAAATGTCCAGTAAATTTTTAATTTGGGGTCTATTTTATTCTCACTTTGTGCAGGGAACTCCTCTTGCTAGCAAATGTTGAATAATTCCCTGAATATGGGCAATGATCTAAAATCTTGGGAATTATCTGAGTCACTCAGTGGGCCATCCCAGCTTCCTACAGCATATTCTTTGATGGTTTATGTATTCTATCTGCATAGTAGAAAGTGTTTGAAGCTCTATTTTGCCGTGGGCTTTATTAAATCAGAAATTCAGAGCTAAATAATGAATGCCCATCCATTCATAGAAATTGTTGTTCTAGCTATATGTGTAGAGCGAAGGCTTTATTCTAGTTGCTTTTGGAATAATAGAGATATCTTGAAGACTACGCTGGTTTATATAACAATATGGTTGTAAAGGTCAGTTCTGATTAAATCCCTTAAAGGCCTGATCCACAAAAGTTTTATGCACATGTAGTGAGGAGGGAATTGGCACACTGAAGATAATGGATCAAAATCTTAAAGTTTCTTTTACTTATTTATGATTCTTCAAATTGACTATGAATATTTTCCTTAAAATCACTGGGCCAGAGTCTGATTTGTGTTATGCAGCCATAAATCTGGACTAAGTATTGATGTCATCACAGTTACTGCGTACTGACAGTGAGTATAACTGAGATCAGAATCTGTCTCCATGCATTCACAGTCAAAAAAGCATTACTGGTGACAAACTGTAGTTCACTTTGTATTCATAAAAAGGAGAAGTTCTATAGTGGTTTATAAAAGTGTACCACATACATTATTCCTGCTAGCTCCAGGAATGATTGTTAATGTATGGGACACCTGTGACCCATGCTATGCTCTTTATCCCTGTTCTTTCAGTGTCCCACTTTTGCTATTTGTTTTTATTCACTACGGTTAAAGTAGGATTGTTTTCTATTTAGGGTATTTCTGCATGTTCCACCATTGCTTTCTTTGTGTGTCTGTATTAATCTGCAGAAGAGGCATGGACCACTCTGTATCCATATGCAGATTATTCAAGCCAGCAGCATTTTGTGGTGAATCAGGGAGGCGGGTGGAGGAGAGGGGGGAATGTGTCATCCCCCTAGATGTGGAATGAATTTTTTTTCCAGTTACCTTTGTGTTCATCCTTTTTATGAATAGCGCTCTAAATGCTTTTACCATAAATTGGATTATATCTTTCAGTATAAATGAAGCATATAATTGTGTTTTCCTAACAGCTCTACATTAAAAATAAGTTATTATGCTGCTAATGTGTTTTCCTAGACAATTTTCCATCTAGTCACTATCAGGCTTCTGTTTTTAGCTGTTGCATACAACATCTTCTCTGGCTTCTTTCTGTTTTATTTTGCATTGCTAAAGTACGGGTGAAGTGGTGCCATGATTCCAGTTTTGCTACCGTTAACTCTTAATGGGAGATTTGAATTTTAATGTTCCACTTTTGTGATTTTTCCATACCCCTTTTTTATAATTAAGGCTTATATTTTGGGATTCATTTCGTGTAGGGAGGGAGAAACCTACAATGCAACGTACACTGAAATGAGCAATAATCAAAACTGTTATAATGATGTGGTTGAGAATGGTGTTAAATCATCTGTCTGATTCACTTATATGAGTAGGTTTAAATATTTTAGTCATGTGCCTCCTCCCTTCTTTTATTGTTCCTTTCTAGTGTTTTGTTCTGATGGATGCCATTTCTTCTTTGAAAAATGGAACTGTCTGCTGCGTAGCCTGCAGGCTGAATCTTTGCATTATGCCACAGAATATCCATCCTCCATTGTAATCTTTTGCATAGATTGGTTGACCTCTGTAGATATAATTAAATCTCTTCCTGGCTACTGTATGGTTTCATTTCAGTTCCATGCTGTATGTATCTGTTAGGTAAGTGTTAAATTAGGGCCCTATATTAGTAATTGTTATTGTGGTACGATTATTTGAAAATCAGTTTCTACTGCGTAGTGTGAGCTATTTCTGAGAAGCCTTATCTGAGGAAATCAGGTGACTTTTAGTCTGAGGCAGTTTCTTGACCTCTAATTATAGCATGGTCACAAGAAGGCTGGATTGCATGAGTGCTTAATGTAAAATGTAGATTTTCTGTATTGCCTTAAAAACTCACTCTCTCACTCCTTGTGATATGATTATTCTGTGTTCATAAGGGTCGGCTAACCTCACAAGAACAAGGAAATTAAAGTGGAAATATATGGCCTGATCCTCAGTGTGAGTAATTCCACTAAGTCAATGGAGCAGTGCTGACTTACACCAGCTGCAGATACAGTCCCATCAACTTCTGTAAAAGATCCTTAAGACTGGCTAATGTACTTGTATCACTTCCACTCTGTTACAGACATTATCCTGACACAAAGGACCATGGCACTGGATGTCACAAAATATATAGCCCTGGTACTTCAGTGTTTTTATGGAAACAGAGACACTCTGTTCCCAAATGAAAACAATATTGGGCACACTTGTGGTCTTGGTTATGCATGCATGGCTCCCACTGGACCAAAGTCAGCTCTGCTGTAGTCATTCCGCCACTCACTCTGGATTTGACCTATGCCAGTGTCTGATGGCAGAACAGGGTTCATTGTTTTTATGGGAGCTCTTTTAGAAGGTGATAAGCACTTTTTTATTGGATTAAACAGATCACATTAACATAGTTTTTCTTTCTACAAGATACACCAAAAATATCTGACTCTCAGTTTCCATTCCTGTTTGGATTCCTTGGGGAGGCTTTGTCTTTTTTCTCTCCTGGCCTGTCTCTTGCTCCACTCACATAGCCCCATTCTTCTCTTTCTCTGGGCTCAGCTCTTCTCCTTTTTGCTTCAGGTCCCCCTGGTGTCAGAGTTGGGAGATACGGTTTTTATTCCTGGCCTTGTCACTGACTTGCTGTTTGAACTGAGCATGTCTCTTAGGCCTTCATTTTCAGAAGTAACTAGGATACAGAGGGACCTAGACAAATTAGAGGATTGGGCCAAAAGAAATCTGATGAGGTTCAACAAGGACAAGTACAGAGTCCTGCACTTAGGATGGAAGAATCCCATGCACTGCTACAAACTAGGGACCGAATGGCTGGGCAGCAGTTCTGCAGAAAAGGACCTAGGGGTTACGGTGGACAAAAAGCTGAATATGAGTCAACAGTGTGCCCTTGTTGCCAAGAAGGCTAACGGCATTTTGGGCTGTATAAGTAGGGGCATTTCCAGCAGATCGAGGGACGTGATTATTCCCCTCTATTTGGCACTGGTGAGGCCTCATTTGGAGTACTGTGTCCAGTTTTGGGCCCCACACTACAAGAAGGATGTGGATAAATTGGAAAGAGTCCAACGGAGGGCAACAAAAATGATTAGGGGGCTGGAGCACATGACTTATGAGGAGAGGCTGAGGGAACTGGGATTGTTTAGCCTGCAGAAGAGAAGAATGAGGGGGGATTTGATAGCTGCTTTCAACTACCTAAAAGGGGGTTCCAAAGAGGATGGATCTAGACTGTTCTCAGTGGTAGAAGATGACAGAACAAGGAGTAATGGTCTCAAGTTGCAGAGGGGGAGGTTTAGGTTGGATATTAGGACAAACTTTTTCACTAGTAGGGTGGTGAAGCACTGGAATGGGTTACCTAGGGAGGTGGTGGAATCTCCTTCCTTAGAGGTTTTTAAGGTCAGGCTTGACAAAGGCCTGGCTGGGATGATTTAGTTGGTGTTGGTCCTGCTTTGAGCAGGGGGTTGGACTAGATGACCTCCTGAGGTCCCTTCCAACCCTGAGATTCTATGATTCTATGATTTTCAGCTCCATTTTTTGGGTGTCCAGTCTGAGAGGGGCCTAATTATCAGAAAGCACTGACCACCTGCTCTCTGCAAACTGGAGCTTTTGAAGGTGGTTCAAGTTGAGCATCCAGAAATGGAGGCATCCCAAATCACTGGTCACTTCTGAAAATTTATGCATTTTGAGCCTCTGCTTTTCTACCTGTAAAATGGAGAGAATAATTCTTCCCTTTGTCACAGTAGTGTTGAAACTTAATGTTTGGAAACACTTAAGAGCTTCTAGAAAACAGCAAATGTTATTACTATGTCTACTTCTCCATCTGTTCGGGATTCCCCTCCATATCAACTTGATTTCCATTCTTTCTCTTTTTGACCGCCTCACTCTTACCCATCCTTCACTCATCTTCTAAAATTTGGTCTCTCTGTCTCCTGGCTCTTTGTTTCAAAGTCTCCGACCCCTGTCTCCTCTATGCTTATCTCTTCTGCCTTCTCTCTTTCTGCAGAACTCACCTACCACTTCCTGGCTTCAATACCAACTTGACAGCAACACCAACATTGACCGCACAAATAATTTTCATTCCCATTAGCACTAATCCAAAAAAAGGTGGCAGTACTGCCTAGGCCATCTATAATACTTTTAAGAAGATTGTAAGCCATTTAAATATTTATTGATTTCAAAATCAATTTAAATAAGGGAAATGAGTGGGAGCGTAACAGGATTGAAAGTATGTTCTGGAACCTTTTGCTTCCAGGTCCTCAGTTCAAATCCAGCTCAGGTTGGTACTTATTGAAATCTGTTCCCATTGAATGGCTGCTCCCTGGGCTGTGTGAAAAGAGTTAGTGGGCCTTTGTCCAGGTCTTAGACAGGTATCTACACTTCTACATTTGCTGTTATTCTGGCATTCTGGTTGGCAGTCTCAGTAGAAAGACTAGTGACTGAATGGGTCACATAGACTGAACTACCCTCTTACCCCGAAAGATGGTTTCTCTAGCTCAGGGATTTACTCATTTTTATTTTGCTTTAGACAACCCCCCTCCGCCCAGCCTCTTGGGTCTTGACTAATCCTAGATTGTGAGCTCTCTGGGTCCTGGTCTTTGACAGGGCCTCTAGGCACTCCATCAGCATAAAGAAATGAAGGATGAGGTGCAACGGTAAGGAATAGTGTGTGTGTGTGGGCTTGCAGTGCCTGTGCAGCTGTATCTGTTCTCTAGAGACGTGCTCAGGCTCAAGGGATGTCTGTCTGGCACTAGTTGCCAGCACTGTATTAATGGACTTCATTTTTTCCTTTACATGCCATCACTGCTCCCTAATTTACAGATAAACATTTTCTCTGTCAAAGAAATAAAACAATGGAGAATATGAAATGGTTCTAATCTTCTACAGAGGTTTATCTTAACATTGCATTTTTATAAGGTGAGCCATTTTAACCGCACTAGTCTGGAGTAAAAGAGTGATCTCATAATAGAAGTTTTCTAGGGAATCCCAAGGGGAGCTGGATTTGTAACCCTATTGTCTAAAGGAGGCAGGGTACCCAAGATTCCTTAATCGGCAGGAAAGAGACTTTGTTAATGTGGAAGTGATTATAATTTTATGAAAACTTTTGAGAAAGCTCTTTGTCAAGAGCTGGAATAGAGTTTAATTGAATTATCTTGGCCTGTCTCTGCACTTGGGGTGGGTGGGGGAAGCATTTGGATGTAATTGGGGGAAAAAAAGTAGAAATACTTTAAAAATTGAAAAATGGGCACTTTGACCACAGAAAAATGTGGCTTGTCATCACACTAGGAACTAATAGTCACTTCCATTACTTCTGAGCTCTGCTTGCCAGTGGTTTCATGTTAAAATCAGGAAGGTAATTCTTCCTCTTCACTCCCTCCTCCCTCCCCCCAGTGTATTATCTTGTCTGTAAATAGTGGACATTAAATGAAGAAGAATGTAGTGTTAAAATATCAAGCTTTCAAAAATGGCTGGCAGACCTTACCAGTGATTGAAGATCAAACAGAAAACTCTTCCAGCAAGAGCCATGTAGTGAACCCTGTAGCCAGACAGTGAGGTCACCCAAGTTTCAGTCTGTGTATATTTAGGAACCTGCACTGGAATTATGGTCTGGTCTCCTCTATGCCAGACGGACAGTGGTGACATGTTGTTTTTGAACCTGACAAATCTTAAAACCAAGGAAACATTTACCGTATGCCAAGAAAACCAAAGCAATGTTTTCATTATTAAGTGGTACAATTTCTTTTAAGACAAAGAGCCTGCCCCGAAGAAAAGACTATGTGGTCATAAAGTAAACTGAAGACTAACAGCATTTATTTATTAACTAATTGACAACCTCTGGTTCTACATCAAGGTGTCAAATTAATTGTGGGAGGCCGTCTGCCTAAAAATTGGGCAGTTCAGGCACTACCTGGCCAGAGAGCGCATAGAGGCTTTTTGGGATTTGATTTAAATCCGATTGAAACATTGGCCTTTGAAAATTATTTTCAGTCAGTGTTTCACTTTAGTAATGGGCTTTGAAGAGGGAAAAATTTATAATCTTTATAGCTGCTTAAGCCTACCACGTACTAGACTCTTTGTTAGAATGGCTGTAACTTCGCTTTCTCTTCCCTGGCAGAGTAGCCTGCTAGTAAGTCTAAGCTGAATAACACAGGTGGAGTTTTCTCTTAAATTTTAATTACTTGTGAAAATACAGTAGCAAATAGTTAACTTGTGTGCATGTGGATGCAAACTAAATAGATGTTCTTCTCATTTGAACTCAGTCTTCACTGGGCTATATTGCCCAGTCCTTCATCTGATGGAACTGAAATCTCTTATGCAGTTTATCGACAGACTTAGGCCCCAGTCCTGCAACTGGCCCAGCATGGACAGATGCCTCCTCACCATTGACTTCAGTGGGCTTTCTGGTGGGTGCAGGGTCTGCCTTTGGAGCTAGATACAGGAGCTGGGCCTTACACATGAGAGATAGTCTCACTGCTGCTGTACATGGCGTGACTTGGCAATTGTGTATGTCTGCATTTGCCAGATGCAGCTTGGTCTGGATACACCGATGATTGCTTTAAAATGGTTCTGTTGGCACTTTCTAGGTATGAGAAGTAGGAAGGAAAATGTCATTAAACTGTGTGTGTGTGTGTGTGTGTGTGTGTGTGTGCGCGCGCGCACACGTGGCGGAGAGCACATCCCCCGACCCACACCGTGTCCCGCAGCCCCCATGGGCCGCGGACGGCCAGTGGGAGCCGCGACCGGACGAACCTGCCGCCGCGACAGGTAAACAAACCGGTCCGGCGCGCCAGGGGCTTTCCCTGAAGAATCGGTGGACCACAGCTGAGAACCACTGATCTAATTCCTTGGAAAACGTGCCAGAATTGATTGAGATTTGAAAATATTTTTCCTGTACAAGTACTTGCATATTGGAAGCTCCTGATCTGGCATTGGAGGGGCGCTCTCCCAACGTATGTGACTTTTCATGTTATAGTTTTGTTCCTTTGCAAAGGTCATGGTCATTGACAGAAAGTCTGAAAGGAAGTGAGTACAGAAATGAAAATAAGGGCCCTAGATTTTAAAGCCAGAAGGGGCTGTTAGATCATTTAGTCTGACTGTTTCCCCTGTTTTGATCCCAATAACTTGTGTTTGGCTAGAACATCTTCCAGAAAGACATCCAGTCTTGATTTGAAGACATTGAGCGATAGAGTATTAGCTGTTTCCCCTGATAGGTTGTTCCGATGGTTAATTACCCTCATTGTTAAAAATTTGTGCCTTATTTCCAGTTTAATTTTAGAGAAAAATGATCAGTTTCTCCAAGCCTTGCAGCCCTCCTGCCTTTTCCAAGGCAGCAGAATATCGCTCTCATGACTTTCCTGTTAAACTGGTCCAAACTGGAGCCTCACCAACTTGCTTTTCAAATTATGCATGTATGTTTGGATTAGCTGAAGGCCTGAGTCCCATGATTTCACCAGTGGAGAGTAAGAATGAACTTCCATGAGTTCTCATGAACTCCCATGACTGCTTATTGGAGCAGCTAGTCCTGGAACCCACAAGAGGAGAGGCAATTCTTGATTTAGTCCTAAGTGGAGCACAGGATCTGGTACAAGAGGTGAATATAGCTGGACCACTTGGTAATAGTGACCATAATATAATTAAATGTAACATCCCTGTGGCGGGGAAAACACCACAGCAGCCCAACACCATAACATTTAATTTCAGAAAGGGGGACTACACAAAAATGAGGAGGTTAATTAAACAGAAATTAAAAGGTACAGTGCAAAAAGTGAAATCTCTGCAAGCTGCGTGGAAGCTTTTTAAAGACACCATAATAGAGGCTCAACCTAAATGTATATCCCAAATTAAAAAACATAGAATCATAGAATATCAGGGTTGGAAGGGACCTTAGGAGGTCATCTAGTCCAACCCCCTGCTCAAAGCAGGACCAATCCCCAATTTTTGCCCCAGATCCCTAAAGGGCCCCCTCAAGGATTGAACTCACAACTCTGGGTTTAGCAGGCCAATGCTCAAACCACTGAGCTATCTCTCCCTGCCCTCCCTAGTAAGAGAACCAGAAAAGTGCCACCGTGGCTAAACAACAAAGTAAAAGAAGCAGTGAGAGGCAAAAAGGCCTCCTTTAAAAAGTGGGAGTTAAATCCTAGTGAGGAAAATAGAAGGGAGCATAAACTCTGGCAAATGAAATTTAAAAATATAATTAGGAAGGCCAAAAAAGAATTTGAAGAACAGCTATCACAAAGTAGTAGCATTTTTTTTTTAAGTAAATCAGAAGCAGGAAGCCTGCTAAACATCCAGTGGGGCTACTGGACGATCGAGATGCTAAAGGAGCACTCAAGGACGATAAGGCCATTGCGGCAAAACTAAATTAATTCTTTGCATCAGCCATCATGGCTGAGGATGTGAGGGAGATTCCCAAACCTGAGCCATTCTTTTTAGGTGACAATTCTGAAGAACTGTCCCAGATTGAGGTGTCATTAGAGGAGGTTATGGAACAAATTGATAAACAAACAGTAATAAGTCACCAGGACCAGATGGTATTCACCCAAGAGTTCTGAAGGAACTCAAATGTGAAATTGCAGAATTACTAACTGTAGTCTGTAACCAATTATTTAAACCAGCTTCTGTACCAGATGACTGGAGAATAGCTAATGTGACACCAATTTTTTAAAAGGGCTCCAGAGGTGATCCCGGCAATTAGAGGTCAGTAAATCTGACTTCACTACCGGGCAAACTGGTTGAAACTAAAGTAAAGAACAAAATTGTCAGACACATAGATTAACATAATTTGTTGGGGAATAGTCAGCATGGTTTTTGTAAAGGGAAATCATGCCTCACCGATCTACTAGAATTCTTTGAGGGGAGTCAACAAGCATGTGGACAAGAGGGATCCAGTGGATATAGTGTACTTAGATTTTCAGAAAGCCTTTGACAAGGTCCCTCATCAAAGGCTCTTAATCAAAGTAAGCAGTCATGGGATAAGAGGGAAGGTCCTCTCATGGATTGGTAACTGGTTAAAAGATAGGAAACAAAGGGTAGGAATAAATGGTCAGGTTTCAGAATGGAGAGAGGTAAATAGTGGTGTCCCCCAGGGGTCTGTACTGGGCCCAGTCCTAGTCAACATATTCATAAATGATCTGGAAAAAGGGGTAAACAGTGAGGTGGCAAAATTTGCAGATGATTCAAAACTACTCAAGATAGTTAAGTCCCAGGTGGATTGCGAAGAGCTACAAAAGGGTCTCATGAAACTGGGTGACTGGACAACAAAATGACAGATGAAGTTCAGTGTTGATAAATGCAAAGTAATGCACATTGGAAAACATAATCCCAACTATACATACAAAATGATGGGGTCTAAATTAGCTGTTACCATTCAAGAAAGAGATCTTGGAATCATTGCGGATAGTTCTCTGAAAACATCCACTCAATGGGCAGTGGCAGTAAAAAAAATGAACAGAATGTTGGGAATCATTAAGAAAGGGATAGCTAATAAGACAGAAAATATCATATTGCCGCTATACAAATCCATGGTAGGCCATAACAGGATTCAAAAAGGAATTAAATGTGTTCATGGAGGATAGCTCCATCAATGGCTATTAGTCAGAATGGTCAGGGATGGCGTGCATAGCCTCTGTTTGCCAGAAGTTGGGAATGGGCGATAGGGGATGGATCACTTGATGATTACCTGCTCTGTTCATTCCCTCTTGGGCACCTGGCATTGGCCACTGTTGGAAGACAGGATACTGGGTTAGATGGACCTTTGGTCTGACCCCGTATGGCCATTCTTATGTTCCCAAAATCCAGGGTACACACTTCTTCTGCACTAGTATACTAAAACAAATCAGTATGTTCCAATTGAGGAATGTTAGGTTATACTTCCAGTAAGGTCATGCAAGGTCCTTAAGAAAGTTGTGAATCTTGATTTGCTGGAAGTATATGAAGGGTGCAAACAGTCAGATGAGCTCGTTGTTGGCTGCCAACAGGAAATCTCAAGAGGGACGAATCACAGTTTTTCAGGGAAACTTCCGTGTCTTACTTTTGGGTTAACCTGAAGTGTTTTGATTAATTTAGATTCCTTTAGTGTTAGAACCCTCCTGTGTAACAACATTTAAAACGAGAGAACTGGTGCCCATTAGCTGCAAGGCAGTGCTCCAAGTTACCTATAGTTACATGGGACAGCTTGGATTTCAACATCCTTCTTTTTGGGTCATGGGGTCAGATCCTCAACTTGATGTAAAATGTCATAGTGCCATGTGTCAGCTTGGAAAGCATGTTCTGTTTTAGAAAGGGATGATTCTGAGAGCTTCTCACTAAATGTCAACATTATAGTGAAAGCTGGATGGCTCTGGGGATTTAAGAACCACTACAGAGCATTCCAGCACTAGGTTCTTGGTTCTAACTGGGCTCACGTTAGCAGTGACCAATTATTATTATCATCGGATGCTGGTCAGGCAGCCTATGTGAAACAGCGCTGGTGCATCTCAGTGCAATTGTGTGTGAACAGGTATCGGCACCACAAATAAGTTCAATGAACTGTGGTATTAATGGGCCTTTCCGTGGTCAGTTTCAGCAGAAAGGACAAGGATTAAATGGACCATTGGGAATCAGCTGCCCTCATCCCTGTGGTGGCCCCTGTGGGTCAGAGCTGGGGTACAGTGCTGAGGCAATGTGGGGAAGCTTGTGCTGCTTCTGTTGTGTTTGCTCTGTGGATAAACAGGGTCTCCAGTTCTATCAGTCCAGTACCTCACACCCACACTAAATTTGCTTAAAAATAATAAAGTGAAGGTGAGCTTGTGTAATTATACATTTAACATGCCAAGATGCTGCTGTTCTAGTTATTTTTTCTAAATAAGTTTATCTAAGCCTCATGGATCTCTGATAATTATGGCAATGAAACTAAATGGTGCAGTGTTAGACAAACTTTTAGTGCAGTGTTAGACAAAGTTACTGGTAGACCTGTATGTTCACAGGATGCTTTCCCACCAGGTGGTGAGCACTCTCCATTCCGATTGACTTCTCTGGGAGCTGAACCTGATTAGCATCTCTCACAACTTACCCAGTGCAGTATCGAGCCCTAGGTGAGAAGAAAATTCTGCTTCGTTATGTTTCAGAGCACAGTTTGACAATGACCAGGCCTTGGTTAATAGAGACTGACTGAGCAGGGAGATGACTTGCTAAACATGGACCATTTTTCTCTCTCTTGTCCAGTTTCACTTTTTTCCTTCTTTTATCTGAGCATTGCATCTTATACACATATTTCCTGCCTTGGGGCTGGTGTGGCGCGTCTGCTTGCTGTGTCTGCCAGTTCTGATATTTGGTTCCTCCTTGCTAGCACCACTTGCTTCTGCAGAAGCATTTGATGGTGTTATGTAAGCCTCGAATCACAACCTAACACTTTCACAGCAGACACTGCTAAGCATGCTGGGTCAAATTCACCCCTGCACTAACTCCACTGATTTCAGTAGAATTGCACCGTGGGTGAATTTGGCTCAGCAACTAATGGGAGGAAACAGATATCAGTAATGTCATTTAGAGGAATCTGAATAAGTAGTTCTATTATCTCAGGTAGCTTCAGCTTGAGCTATGAACGAGCACCATAAGTCACTGTAGGCTGGGATTTAAATTGCTTCTAGAACACAGCCATTGCACATTAAAACTAATTTTTGGCATTAGAACAAGATGCTCCGTGTCTCCTGCTTGAGATCTGGGGGAGTTCATGCCGCAATACTGCTACAAGATCTTTAGCTGACTCTCATGAAGGACCATGTGGTATATCACTGAAACAAAAACCACAGCTCTGACTGTGACTTATCACAACTCTGAACTGAGACTTATCATGACCTTTCTATGTGGGCCTCTCTCCATTAGACTGGTGCAGGGCTCAGCTATTTTCATGGCAGGCACCACATTTTAATAGAGAAATTGTTTGCTGAGCACCACCTCTGCCATGCATGATTGGATAGGCTTTCTCCCCTCCCAGTGGTGCTTGAATAACATCTCTGTGGCAATTACAGCAATTGCTTACATGGAAAAGTGGTATTAGTAGAAATTGTACTGCACTTCTAAATGTCTCTTAATGGGATTTGGCTGCTAGAGGGGGGAAAAAGCAGGAAAGCCAGCAATGCTGAGTAACCAGCCACTTTCCTGTGCTCCATGCGCTACAGTTTGGATATCACTGGGTTAGAGAGAAATGGATCCTGTTGAACTGGCCTGGTGGTACTGTTGAACTTCTGTAAGGGACTAGGATAAAACCATCTCCACTTGTGATTTAAGCAAGATGTGACCCTATTGGAAACGCTCAGTTACACCCATGCAATGTCTCAAAAATCAATAGAGCTGCATGGGTGTAAGCGAAAGCAGAATTTGTCTCCCGAGCAGAGAGGCTAGTGCATTAGCCTTTAGCAGGTTGATAATTCCCATCTCAGTCTCCAGTGAATCCACAGTGCCACAAAGTAAAAGAAATAATGGGCTAGCTCCTCAGCTGGTAAAAATCAGCATAGCTCCATTGACTCTGAGTAGAGCTGCTCTTTTACACTAGGTGAGGATATGGCCCACTGGTTTGATAGATGAGTTGTGTACATGCGAGATGGTAGTTACTGTATAGCTCTGTACTTCAGTCTTTAAGGTCTAGCATGCCACATCTAATTTTTGTAATTTGATTCACTGTAGCTATAATGGATTCTTACTCACGTGCTATACACTAAGCCAAGCCATGTACCACCAGTGGTGTGAGCACCTCATTTTGGGAACTGCTGGTGTGACTCATAAAAATAATGCTGTGTCCCACATACAGTGTAGCAGAAGTGAATTAATCATATCCTTCTTTGTTCTAACATAATGCTCAGCATTGGATTTAGTTACAGAAATAATTTCTTCTGCTGAGTTCTCATCTTCTTTATTTTTCCTTCTCTGTTCTGTCTATAATCAAATTAAGTTCTTGAGGAACAAAAGATTTACTAGGGGGGGAAAAATCCAAGGAATGCATTAACCTGCTAAATGCTTGTATAGACTAGGGATTCTCAATGGTGTAACTTGTTACACTGCTGCCAACCCCCTAATGTAGTGCACTGCACTGGTGTAATGTAGGGAGGTAGTGCCAGTTTGGGAGGCATTTAATTGGGTCTCTTGATATTGGTCTCAGCAGAGAGGTCAAGGCTTGAATGGCCATAGAGACTGAGTGTTAACTGCAGGGCTGGTCCCTCCACCCCTGGGCTGTAGCACTTAGGAGATGCAGTTGCAGTGTGTGCAGTAGCCTGCCTTGCTACTGTATATAGCTGTGTAAATCAAATAGAAAAAACGGGGCGGAGGAACACTTTCAAGCAGAGAGGTGTCCTTAGTCCTCAGGCAATGGGAACAGGGCGTAGTAGTGGGAGGAATGTGTGGTACATGTTCTACAGTAGATATTGCAAGTGCACTATGGGGCAAACCTACCCTCCCGCTCCTGCCCTGCCCCCACAGCCATGGCACATTCCCTGCCAGTGGAAACTGGGCAGATCAGGCTTTAGGGGAGCTCTGAATAGCATGAGCTCACTGCCCACAGAGAAGGACTTAGCATCGTGCAAGCAATCTGTGTGCGTCACAGGAGGGTGATGGTGGAGCTATGGAATTCACCATATCATGGATCCTCTATTATGGCTGGGGTGCACAAGAAAGGTGGAGGGCTGTAGTAGTGTCCATAGAGTGTCTGCAGAGCCATCTCTTCCATGCCCAGCCCAACTACTCGAGCTTCTCAAGAAGGAAACAGTCACTATTGTAGTGTACATGGTGAGCTTTGTGGTGAAGGTGGATTTCAAAGCAGCAGATATTTCCCTACCTATTAGTAAAACTAACACTTAAAAAAATCACTCATATGCGACCCTTTCCTGCCCAGTTTATTATGAAAAGGTAGATCTTTCAGACCAAAGACAAAAAGATCCAAGATAAAGACAAGGCTACCATGAACTTAGGCAAAAGCTGTCCTGTAACCATTAAATACTATGGAACAAAATGGACTCAACATGAGAACTCATAGCAAATCTCTCAATACATTTCACAATAACTCTGTAGGTGCACGAGACAGCTTGTGGGTGTCTGATGTGTCGATTCACTGGTTATAGTGCAGCTGCTAAGGGATCCAGCAAAAGTTGGCTAGTGCTGCTGTGCTTCTTGCTTTCTATAATTTGATGATTTCTATTGCTCATGAAAGAGAGAGCTGTTAGTGCTAGCTAGAGCCAGGTGCAGTTACCCTGAATGTAGTGTGAAATTACAAGAGCTGTAAAATAGGGCTTAACTCTTAGTTTGCTTCAACTTCTAGGATGACAGAGGACTGACTTAAAGGGCCAGTTACCAATCTGTTACACCAATGTACAACTGGAGTAACTGTATTCACTTCCACTGAGTTATTCTGGATTTATACTGGTATAACTGTGATCAGAATCTGGTCCAGATAATTTTAGACTATGATGGGATGGGTGAGAGAAATGAAAGTCTAGCAGTAATTCAATGCCAAGTACAAATACACTGTCAAGTACATCATGTTGTATAATTTAGAAAGGATGCTATTTTTAGAAGGCCATTAGAATTCTGCTTTTCCAGAAAATAAGGGAAAGGAGAGTTTGGAATGAAGCATGTGTCTTATAAGGAGTCTTTCCATGTGTCGTGAAGACAAAGGACTTTATACCGTAATATTTTTACTGTACAGCATCTTATATAGAATGCATTTGGCAAAAATGTGATAGATATGATATCTCAATGAAAGAGGGAAGAAAAATTGAAGTCACTCTAGGGCAGATATTCAATATCCATTTTTGTTGTTGATGTTTGTTTCATATAAGTAACCATTATACTTATCTTTTTAATATTAATCCCAAACAGGAAAAATTGTGGATGTGGCGATCTCTCTATCAGGGAATATTGTTTTAAAGCTCATGGGGTTACAGTAGTTGAGTGCGTAGTGAATTCATTCTCTGGAGCAAATAAACCCCCATCAGACTGAATGCTGGGAGCTGACAGTTTGACATTGGGATGTACATCACAGACAGATCTCTGGGGGCAGGGTGGAGAATTTGGTCCTTGGTGTAATTCTTTTTTTCCTGTCTCCCCTTTCGCTTTAGTGATGAAATTGGTTAAAGCACTTGCATTCAAAACTGGAATTAACTGGGCATCGTTGGGAGGAAACCTGTAGTGTTGCATGGCTTGTTTGTTGACCATTTGTGTAATCAACACTCATTGGAAGAGGAAGGAGCCAAGTTCCTGAGGAAGAAACCAAGTTACTGCTGCTTTTTAAGATGTAACCTTTCCATATTTCAGTATATCTCTATGATAGCTTTGGTGATGTATAAATTATTTCTGATCTAGAGAGAGTCTCTTTTGAAATGATGCTGAGAAGCAGTTTACTCCTGCAATTTGGGTTTTTCCTTAACTATATCTCAATATAAAAATAAGCGGTACAATACAAACATTCAAAATGTGGGCTCTCTTTATGTTGTATGTGCAAGTGATTGCTCAGAAAACTTTGAGCACTCAGTTGTGCACGCAATTTTATGTGTATAAAACTCCATTTGTATGCACAAAATTGAGTGCAAAGGGTTTTTACATACAGTTCCAATGGTGTACAAATTACAATGCACCAAAATTCCAGATGCACAAATAGAGGGTGAGCTGCGGCCCTCCTGAAAATTTGGCAGAGGCTGTTTTAAAGCAATACATGATATAATGTAACAAATATTAGGGGAACAACATCTTGTAGCTCCACTGTCTACACTTCTGTTGCAAGCAAGTTGTCAGACCTGTATAAATCTTCAGATTAGTAACATAACACTGTGATATGAGACTCTCTCAACGTTATTCACCCACATCTCTCTCTCTTTTTTTTTTTTTTTTTTTTTTTTTTAACAAAAAATGATTATGGTCAAGGAAAAACTTTGTTTTTGGCTAGCAATAGGCAGGATTTAGAATAGTTTTAAAAACATTAACAAGAAAAGAAAATGCAAATGCTCTTTTTGAAAGAGGCATCTAGATTTTATTTTAAGTTTAATGTTGACGTTAGTTAATAACCTTTGATATCTTGGTCATTCCTATACATTTTGAGAATATTTCCATGAGAAAATTAGCTCCTGATCATGGATAGCAGCAACTTTCCATAAGGATTTCTGTGTACTCACTAGTATATAGTTTATATAAAAGTCAGGTTGGTCTAGTGAGGTAGTTTGAGCACAGTACTGGGCATTTGGAGCTCCTGGATTGCAATCCCATAAATGACACAGACTACCTTTGTGTACTGTGACAGCTCACCCTGTCTGCCTCACTTTTTCCATCTGTAAAATGGAGATAATACTTCCCTGCCTTACGGTGGTGTTGTGTGGAGCCATTCAAATATGACTGTGAAGTGTTCTGAAGAGGAAAAATATTGTATAAGTGCAATAAAAATATTGTATATTGCACTGTTATTATGGTAGATATCTATTTTTAGTATGCAAACTTCCCATTGATTTCTCTGCATGCAGTTGTGTGTGTCTCATACACTAGAGTCCCAGTTCTGCAACAGCATATGTGTGGGTGAAGCTCCATTGACTTCATTGGAGTTTTATGGGTTCAGGGCTCTACCGATACGCATACTGTTGCAGGATTGAGGCCTAGGAATATTATTTCAATTTATTCATTATTTGTAATCCAGTAGTGCCTAGAGGCTCCATTGGATGCCATTGTGCAAGGAGCTGTACAGATAAGAGTGCCCCTAGCTTTGTAGGGTTCTCCAAGAATGGAGCATGATCCTGCATTCCCTATGCACTCAGTGATGCTGGTGTTTGACATGAGCTGTTAATTGCTGTGGAAAGACAAGCCTCTTATTAGAGTGAAAGCTGCTGTGCAAGCAGGGCCGGCGCGCCCACTAGGCGACCCTAGGCAGTTGCCTAGGGCGCTGGGAGTGGGGGGTGCCTGGCTGCGGCTGCCGCCCGCCTCCCGGCTCTACGGCTGAGCCAGGAGCCAGGGGGGCGCCTGGCTGTGGCTGCTGCCCGGCTCCGCAGCTGAGCCGGGAGCCGCGGGGGTGCCTGGCCGCGGCTGCAGGCCATCGGCCATCTCCGCGGCTGAGCTGGGAGCGGGGGGAGCGCCTGGCCGCGGATGCTGCCCGCCGCCTGGCTCCGGGAGCCACGGGGGTGCCTGGCCGTGGCCGCTGCCCAGCTCCGTGGCTGAGCCGGGAGCTGGGGGGTGCGCCTGGCCACGGCTGCTGCCCACCGCCCACCTCCGCAGCTGAGCTGGGAGCCAGGGTGCCTAGCCGCGACTGCCTCCCGGCTCCGCAGCTGAGCCAGGGAGGGCGCCTGGCCGTGGCTGCCGCCCGCCTCCCACCTCCGCGGCTGAGCCGCGAGCTGGGGAGGGCACCTGGCCGCGGCTGCCGCCCGCCGCCCAGCTCTGCGGCTGAGCTGGGAGCCGGGGGGCCGCCTGGCTGCGGCTGCCACCCAGCTCCGCAGCTGAGCCAGGAGCCCGGGGGGAGGCTGACCGAGGCTGCCGGGTGGGGGGCTGAGCTGCCGGGGGGCGGGGGGGGGTGTTGGCTGGGCGGGGGGGGGGGCACAGGGGGGTGGATTGCCGCGGGGGGTGGATTGGCTGCGGGGGGGGGGGGCGGGGGGGGCGGTGTTAGCTGGGCGGGGGAGCGGGGGGAGGCACAGGGCTGGTGCAAGGAAGTTTCGCCTAGGGCTTCTGCCCTGTGTGCAGAAGCTCCTCCTTCCCTTGAATGGAGAGTTTGCACAATGTTAAAGAAATCATTAGAAGACAATAAAACATTTATGGATGTGATTTAAATCCAGACCTGTGGTGGAGTAGTCCATGAGGAAACCTTGCAGTGCTTTTGACCATGCTGTTTGCGTTCTGTGGGTTAAGAGAAGACTTCATTTGCTAGTCTGACCCTTTCATCATCACTAAATACAATGAAAAAAGGTGATAAAGTTAACTGTCCTGGAGCAAATGCTGCATGTTAATTACATACACTGTCTTGGTAATGATCCTTCCTACAAGGGTGACCAGATGTCCCGATTTTATAGGGACAGTCGTGATTTTTGGGTCTTATATAGGCTCCTATTACCCCCCAACCCCCTGTCCCGGTTTTTCACACTTGCTGTCTGGTCACCCTACTCCCCACATCTTTCTAATGTGACTAGAGCAGAAAGAGAGAATAGAATACTCAGAAGGCTCAGTTCTGAGTGGAAGGCCTGTGCCAATCTCAGCAACGGTCAATGGAGATGACAAAATGCCAGCACGTGACAGCGATATCTGATGCAAAGTTCATATTTTCTGAACTGGAGTCTGTACCAGGCAATGGAGGAACACACTTCTTTGGTATAGAAAATGCCTGAGGGTCACTGAAAGAGACAGAATGTCGGATTCTCTCAGAGATTCCACTCTGTCAGTGCAAAGGGTCTGGAAAGCCACCAGATCTGGCCATCTGAGAATTCCCCTTCAGTGGCAGAGCCCACAGCATGCACAGAACTGGTATTTCTGCATCCTGCGCCACCCTCCCATCCCTCTCAGAGTCTGTCTGTGCAGCAACTAGTACCTGCAGCTGGCCCATGCCAGCCAACTCGGGCTTATGGGGCTTGGGCTGCAGGGCTGTTTCATTGCTATGTAGACTTCTGGGCTTGGGCTGGAGCCTGGACTTCACAACCCTGCAAGGTGGGAGGGTCCCAGGGCCAAGTCTCTCTGGCCTTGGCTACTTTAGACCTTTTTCATAACACTTCCCACTTTTGCAAGCACTTGTTCATCTCTGCTGCCAGTGGTCACGGTGTGAGCTCTGTGAGGGGCAGGGTGTCCGTGGTCACGGTGGGAGCCCTGTGGGAGAAAGAGGGCCTGTGGTCACAGTGAGAGCGCTGCGGGGGGCAGGGGGCCCAGGGTCACGGTGAGAGCGCTGCGGGGGGCAGGGTGCCTGGAGTCACGGGGGGAGCACTGCGGTGGGAAGGGGGCCCGGGGTCATGGTGGGAGTGCTGTCGGGGGAAGGGTGCTTTGTGTCATCCGGGCTAGTTCTGGGCGTGGTTAGAGATACGGTGTCTAAAATGCCGGTGGCTGGTCTGCATTAGTGCTTCCACCCTTGATACTAGTAATAGAGCTGCACTGGTGGTGGCACAGTCGGAAGTTTTCCAGAAGCATAGTCTAGTGTAGACAACTTATGGCTGATGGAATGTCTGGTGAGACTGCCAACGAAGGTGCCAGCTGGGATGGCAGTTTGTCTAGTGGGACTTCTCCACTTGGAAGTGGGCCAAGCTCGCCATCCATTTCACGTAGGCCATCAAACAATTAGTAATAAGTGTGACATTGTCTGGAGCGGAACTGGTGATGCAGAGGAGAGTTATTCTGTATTCCAGGCCCATTTTCCCAAGCCATCCAATGTTCGCATGGCATGTCTTTTAAACCACGTACTGTGGAATTAAAACAATTGGAGTCCAGAGTCAGTAATTCCTGTATGGAGTAAGCAGCAAAGTAGAAAAAAGTCATACAAAAATGCCCAAGCTTCTCAAATTTCCTGTTGACCTGGCTTCCAAGCAGTCATGGAGGGCGGGGCATGCAGGGTATTCTGCAGGGTGGGTTTTTCCCTGGTAGGTACAAAAGTAAAGGGCTAGACTAGTCTGTTTTTATGCTGTTTTCATGCTCATAGTTAATGTTGATATCTAGAATGTGGATAAGGCGCATTCTATAACATAAATAGAGCTATGATGGAGGATGGACAAAAGCCACAGCAAAGCCTATATGTATGTATTTTACAGAGTTTGAGGACTCCTGCAAAGCAGCTCTGTTCAAACCTCTAGTTGTGCTGCCTTTCCCATGCAAATTGTGTGTATCTCCGACGTAAAACCTGCATGTCAGAAGTGGAGTTCTCTTTGTAAGAACGTGCTTGGGCTGTTGCTTTGCAGGCAGGTATCTATCTGGCCATCTGGGGGTTACCTGGCCTGACCAAGAAGAGACATTTGAACCTATTGTACTTGAAAGGCATTGTTGCTTTTTTTTTTGATAATGTGTGAGACAGTAACAATTCTCTGTACTCAAGTGACTCCTACGGCTGTATCTTCAACTAGTGCAGCTCCATTGAAGTCACTGGAGGATCTGGTCCTGAATTGCCTATGCTTTGTGGATTTGCTTATGTTTAACTCTGCTGCAGGAAATCTCACCTCAGATATTTGTTCTAATGAAACTATTGATTTGATCCCTTTGCCACTTTTGTCACAATATCATGATGAATGTATCTATATGCTGCTGTTGGAGCACATCAGTTTTGGTGATGAATTAAATGGTTAAATTAAATGTTTCAGCGTGCAGGGTACAGGCTGAGCAAGTTAGAATAATAAAATCCTTTTCAATCATTTATCTTTATAAAGTATTTAGTTAATAGATGACATACAGCTCACAAAGCTTGTAAAGATCTGACATAGGGTATCATAATATTATGATATTTAACAGTGAAAACTACTACATTATCAACTTACCTCTCTCGCATGGAGGAGGCAACAGCTGAGGCATAAAAACTAATGCTTCAGTATGACAGAGCTAAAATTGAACTTGGCAATTACCACATGCATGATTCACAGTATTGTGAAGTGAAGCTACTATATAAATCAGCCCCAGTAATCATAGGTTTAAAATTAGTCAGTTACTATTAACTCTGCTACTGTTAACATATGTTGAAGTATTATAAAAGTGAAAGGTATGGAATATTTGAAATACAGGTTTAAAGTAAACCACTTAGTAAGCTCCCAGTGGGAGGACCTTAAGTTCATACGGAAGTAAGATTTTAGGTGTTCTGAAAAAGGTTTATGAACACATTTAATTGCACACTGCACTCTAATCTTTTGAATGCTTAGCATCCTTTAGAAAGCACCATTTCTTGTGCTCCCAAGACTTTAATATTTTCAGAGTAAAGAGCTGTGACTGAATTTAATTTTTTCTTTGCAATTTTTTTTTTAAAGTGCATTGCCTTGTAAGTAGTTGGCGAGGCTTTTCAATGCCAGAAGTAGAAAAAAGAAAACAGCAGGGAAAATGTTTTAAATCATTATGGAAAGTGAAAGGATGGTTCTGAGCACATCATAGAAATTAACAGCCAGCATGGCTGCTTAAATACTCTTTTTTTGCCCATGTATGATTAACCCATGGAACTTGCTGCCACAGGATAATATGGAAGTCAAGGAGTCTAACAGGATTCAAAGAAGGATCATTATTTGCTTCACAACTGCCACAAGACTCCTCAGAGGGTTAAACGGTAACCAAGAAGTCTCACACTTTTGGGTGGAGGTCTGGGAGAGGTTGTGTTTAAGCTGTGGGCGAGTCTGAAGGGTGGTTAGGCATGTGGACGGTGGGTTCCAGCCCTCAGAAAGGAATGCTAGACACAGAGTTTGCACCCTGGGAATGTGTCTAGGAACCCAAGACTGGGGCAGTGGCTGGCATCTGTTCAGAAGACGAAGGCTTAAAACGCTTGGGGACTCAGTGACTGGGCTCCCTCATGGCAGTCTGATGAGTGGCCAAGAAGAATTGGAACCTGTAACAGTGACATATCAAGCTTTAACAAATGTGTGTTTGTTGGTAACCTCAGTCAGCTTTTGAAGAAGGGAAGGAACGTGCTCTTTCTCACTGCAGCAGTTCGAACCCCTCTTTGTGGGCTTCCTGCCTTTCTCTATAGGAGGTGCTGTCAGTCCTGCACTTTGCATGGATACTGTTCAAGGCCCTTGAGATGGGGGTAGGTTTTGTTGCCAATGTTCAGCTGCCTCTGAGTAATTTCTGATGGGTAGGGTATAACGTGGAGTGGTAGGAGTAGGAGATGAAAATGCCCTGTTTGATCTTGCAGTCCCTCTCTCTGGGGCCAATGCAGGCCTTACAGGACATTTTCTAGTAGTTATTAGTTTTAAATGGGGTTTCTATCACTTCCCCTGAGAGGCTATTACATGTTCTGATAGTTTACTGTCCAGATGTTTTTCCTGCTATTTAGTTTACATTTTCCTGTACTTAATTTCATCCCATTACTTCCATCTGGGCCCTGGTACATAAATAATTTCTCTCTATCCATGGCATTTACACCATTCAAATGTTTGTAATAAGTAGTTACTCTCTCTCCTGCCCCATTTATACTGCATCCATTACTATGGTATCTGAGCACCTTGTCAATTCTAAAATAAACACACAGAGAATCTCTGTATCTTTCTCGTCATCCTCCTCTCTCCCCTTCCCTGTCATTTTGACCTGCTATACGTACCCGTAGCTCTTTAACAGCCAAATTCTGTTAGCCTTGAATCATTTGCAATCCCACTGAAGTCAGTGGAGTAGCACAAAGTGTAAATCAGCACAGAATGAGTCCTTTAGTGTATGTTTACACTGCAATTAAAAACCTGCGGCTGACTCAGACTAGCAGGGTTCGGGCTCAGGCGCTGTTTAATTGAGGTGTACATGTTCAGGCTCAGGCTGTAGCCTGGACTCTAGGATCCTGTGAGGTGGGAGGATCCCAGAGATCTGTCTGTGAATGTCTACACTGCAGTTAAGCAGCCCCTTAGCCTGAGTTAGCAGACACGAGACAGCCACGGTTGTCTAATTGCAGTGTAGACATACCCTTAGTCTTTCCTTATAAATCAGTCCCCCTCGCCTGCTATTTGTTAACACAGCGCTCTCATTTGATATTCTGCAGGGACCATTCCCACACTGACCGGGAGACAGGTCTCATCTATCCCATCAGGTTTTTTCCTGTCTCTATACATTTTACTATGGGGAAATAAAATCTGAGGTGTGCTCATGGAGCAATGGCAGAACCAGACTCCTTTACTGGTTTGTGTGCAAGTTACAGACAGAAAAGTGCATTGTTAGTCTCTTCAAAGTGCAGGCTAATCAGATTAAAGAATTGAAAAATTAACACGGAGAATTTGAAATCAGGGCTGTTTTGGTGTCATACTTGATCGCTGCCCAGACTTGATTACAAAATGTTAGTTGCTGTATTGTGTGATTAAGGTTCAAGACTTTGAAGGTCACTGTGAACAGACAAGTTTGTTGTTGTTATATTAGGAACTTTGTATTTTGGAAACGTGCTTTATTTGCCACAGTAGTAACAAGGCATTACCTTATCAGTCAGAGATAAACGTTGCCGCATTCTGTTAAAAGGCTTGAACTATATGATTTTCTGTTACTGGATAAATTGCTCCCACACTCCCAATAGCATTAAATAAGGTTGCAAAAGAGCTTATCAATACATTTAACATGATATATTGAAAATATATTTTTGAGTTTGTGGAAATGAGCTACAAATGAAAAGTAACTCAAAAAGCAGGAAACATGCCTGTAACGAGGAAAAAGCTGTCACTGGCATTGTGAAGAAAGAGGTGTATAAATAGGGCATTGGGTTAGAAAGCAGGAAACCTGTGTGCTGTGGGTTTTACTTGGAATTTCTTCTGGTGGCCTAAGATAAGATTGTTAACCCTTTTCTCTGTAGACAGCTGTACGTGCTCATTTAGAGGCTCTGTTTTGGCTTGCAGGGCAGTCTGAGTAATTTAACAGTTTGAAAATGTGGCCATTGCATCAATCATCAGTATGTGGTTTTCATGTTTGGGAATGGCCTCTTTGTCAAGAAGACTAGATTTCTCAATATTATCTCTGTTGTATTATTTAGCTCTATCCACACCCTGGGGGAAAACAATCACAAAGGGCCAGTTGCATAAAGTGGAGGGGTATACTTCATAGGCTATGATTGCAATGTGTACTGTGGATGTGTGGAGCAATATTGAGAACCAAAGCTTTAAGAGCCATGTTATGTTTCTGCATATATGAAGAGCAAACAGATACTTTCAGTAAGAATGAGCTTTACTGTATATCAAGAGTAAACCCAAGAAAGAACAAAGTAAAGTCTCCATAGGAGAGTTCACGGTGTGTGGGAATCCTTAGTAACAGTATCCATTGAACTGAAAACAAAATGGCTGCTAGTCGCTGCAGATAAGTGTCCTGTGAGATTTAAAATTGCAGTACTCAGAAAATGCAGGGATGACAGTAACTGAGCCAAATAACACCACAGGACTTTGCACTCGTTATTCTGCACACCCATGCCTTATTTTCATGCACAAAACTCCATATTTTGAGGTTCTAATGGGCTTTTATGCACCCCACACACCAAGTAAGGGACTCACTTTGCATGTGCACATGCAGCGTTTTGCGCACAACCTTTTCACATGTTTGGCCAAATTTTCAGAGAGCAAAATTGTTGAGATTAGATCTCTCAAATGTTACTTCGGTGAAGAAAACATCTATCAATGTGTCCATAAATAAGGCACTATAGAGAGTCCCACCTGTGACTGAACTTATACAATTTATATTATGTGACAGGAAAAAATATCCTCAGAGCATAATGTGAAATGATTGGTCCAAATGCCTTTTTGGACACTTTGTCCAATGGAGTCGTTTTTGTGTAGTTGATGCTGTCATGATTTATAGCTCTGGAATAGCGCACTCTGTCTTTCATGGTTAATTTTTCAGCATTGCGGGAAACTGATTTGCACTTGGTGATGTGAGGACAAATTGCCTCTGGAATGGAAGCCACTTCTCTTCCCTGTCACTCAGGCATCTCTCTTTGCATTAGGTTTCATGATGGTTCCCAGTTCCTAGAAGTGACACCAGCATGCTCTGTTGATCAGTCAGTAGGGATACTGAAAGAGTGAGACATCTGGCATCCTTCCCATAACGCATCATCTCCGTAGCATGCCTGGTGGAGGGTTGAGATTTCTGCTCTACTCTCCAGTGAGGCCTTCCCAAGAGGCAGCACTGGGTATTGTCATTGTGCCAACAACCCAGATAAATTAAACTTTGAATGACAACGGAACTTCATGTTTATTACCCAGTAACGTAGATGAAAAATGATCCCCCAAGAGGTGCTTAGGAACTTTATTTTATTTTATTTTGGTTTTAGGACATAAGTAATGTAAATTTTTCTTTAGCAGTTGATAGTTTGAGTAATAGATCTATGGGACCAAATCTCTCACTGGTGTAAGAGGGGGCAGCCTTTGCCAAAGTCAATACTTTCAGTTCCTCAGGCTTCCAAACCTCTGGTTCTAATTCTGAAATAAGTCACTACTTTATTCAACCTTATAATAAAACAACATATGGATAATATGATTATCCTGACCTGACAAATTGTGCTCTCAATCACAGCTGATGTAAATTTTTGGTCTGGGGAGCTATTCCAGACTTACCCAGGTTTGGCACAGTCTGAAATCAGATAACTTAGAAATATTGTGAATTTTTTTTTATTGTTTTGATTCCTGTGTGTTTATCATAAAACAAACACTTCATTTGTGTCATTTGAGGTAGCTTCATAACAAAATTAACTGAGCTAAAGGGAGCTCTTGAGCCAGCAGAGATTTGTCTTGTGATTTAAATACAGCTCTGGGAAGCAGGAGACTGAGGTTCTGTTCCCCACTTTGTATGACCTTGTGCACGTCTGTTACCCTCTCTCTGCCTCTGTTCACCCAACTGTGAAAAGGAGAGGACAATACTTCCCTGCCTGGGGTTAGTGATAATTAATTAATTCTTGTAAAGTGAATTCACATCCTCCAGTGGAAATTGCCTAGTATTTTCGTTATTTACTTTTCTGTGATTTCCCTTCCTCCTCCTCTGCAGTATCACCATGAATTACTTGTGTGTTGTTTTTTTTTAGAGCAGTTACAATTGGCAAACTCAGAAGCCTAGTGATTGGTTTATTGCAATTAAAAGGGTTCTAAATGTGCATTTATACAAAAAGCCCAGCAGGTCAGGTTAGTTGGCATGGATTTGGCACCAGTGGCTGGGCTTCTCACTCTGGTTATAGTGAACACTGAGACCGAATCATTGACATTAGTGAGGATACTGCAGCTTCAAACTGGGGTAACTAGAAGCAGAATTTGCCTTTGTGTCCTGCCATTGAAGGTGCATGAGGTTTCTCTGTGTGGTTTATTGCAGAGAATAATTCTGATGTTCTTACCAGTTGTTTGGTTTCCTGTCGTGTCTGAGTTGCTGTCGAGTGAGTTCCCTGCACCTTCTGTTTCTCCCTGGGCTGTTTGCATGGCAGGTGTTTGCTAAGCATATGATAAAATATTGAAGGGGAGGAGGAAAAGCCATTTTTCTTTTTCTTTTCTCTTTGCAATCCAAAAGGTTTGTTTTGCTTTAGTCATTTTTAGTTTGGCAGAAACCACAGTTTGATTCAGCATTTACCAAGGTAAAGTTGTGGGTTTAGGAGAATGTAGAGAAGCTGAATATTTCCAAGCATTAGTAGCATAACAGAATTTTGAGAAATTATTGGTGTGCATTGGAGCACTGGGTAACTCACTGAAATCATGGCAGTTACACTATTTCTAATTGTGTTAATTGCATTCAGTATGTATGGGTTAGGCAAAGACCTTTTCAGGGATGGTTTGGGTATGCTTGATCCTGCTTCAGCATAGGTGAGTGAACATTAGATGACCTTTTGAGGACCCTTCCAGCTTCACATTTTTATGATTCTATGGTGGTGCCTATGGGTCGGCCAAGGGTGGGGCCCCATTGTGTCAGGCACTGCACAAACAGAATGGCAGAGAGACCCTGCTTACAGTGTAAATAGCCAAGACAGACCCAGGGTGAGGGAAGGGGAAGGGTAACGCCTGCAGAGTTAGGGGTCTACTTAATTCGCAGAGAAATCACACATTTTTCGCGGGTTGGTCATGGCATAAGTAGCAAATTTCACGGATGTGTTCATACAGTATATATACAAGTACTGTACTGTTATGTTTAAGTCACCCTGAACAATGGAGTCTGCTAAATCGGGGATTCTCAAACTTTTTTTGCTGGGACCCCCTTTGAAAATACTTCAGGCTATGACAACCCCTCCAAGTAGTGATGACTCCCCCACATATCATGCCACCCTTACTTCTCTGCTGCTGCTTGTGGTGATGCTGCCTTCAAAGCTGGGCACCTGGCCAGCAGCTGCCACTCTCTGACCTCCCAGATCTGAAGGCAACGCAGAAGTAAGGGTGGCAATACTGTGACCCCCCCTACAGTAGGCTTGCAACCCCCTTTTGGGTTGGGACCCCCAGTTTGAGAAACACTGCGTACTTTTGTATATACTTTTACCCTATACTATACTATATAGTGTATATATATATAGTATACTATATAGTATACCCTATATAGTATACTATAGGGTAAAAGTTCACAAAAGACCAGATTTCACAATCCGTGATGCGTTTTTCACAGCCATGAATTTGGTAGGGCTCTATGCAGAGTGAATGGTGTGATGGCAGCAAACGGTATGTTAGCACCACAATTATTCTTTTGGGAAGGGATGCGTTTCGGTAGGAGGGATTCAGCTGACTGGAAAGAAAAGAAAGAGTGAGTGGGGAAGGGCAAGTGAAAGGAAGGTAAGAGGGAGAGGTGTGGAGTGATGTTGAGATGAAGAGACTGTGAGGGAGGGGGTGCAAGAGGATCGGAGCAAACAGTCAATCAGCACAGGGCAGAGAAACCCAAGTCAGAACCACAGGAAGTTCTACAAAGGCCCAAGGTCCCTGCCTTGGTTGCTTCTGCTCTGACTGGCTAGAGTCTCTGGCTGGCTCCTCTCTGCAGGGTTTTCCCAAACCCACATGGTGCTGGGGGAGGCACCATCTGGGTTCTAATGTCTGACTGTGTCAATGAGGTCAGAGTCAGATCTGTAGGGCGTAAAAGCTGTATTTAGAGTGTGGCGGGAGAAACCAGGGAAGGATGCACTAAATAGCAGGATCCTCTAGTAAAACTGCATGTGTTAGGGTCTGTCTGCAGTTGGGGGGTCTGATTGCAGCTTCAAGCTGTTTTTCTGGATATGTTCCCCAACCATAATGCATTTCCCTGACCCTGTGTGTCTGCGGTTACAGGGAGCTGAATTAGTTCCTGCATTAAAAGCAATGTAGCTACAGCAGAGGAGTTTGTCCTGATGCCCCCTGGAGTTCTCTTTGGGGTGGTGCAATGAGTTTCATCCCTCGGGGAGAGGGATAGCTCAGTGGTTTGAGCATTGGCCTGCTAAACCCAGGGTTGTGAGTTCAATCCTTGAGGGGGCCATTTAAGGATCTGGGGCAAAAATTGGGGATTGGACCTGCTTTGAGCAGGGGATTGGACTAGATGACCTCCTAAGGTCCCTTCCAACCCTGATATTCTATGATTCTAAGAACAAGTATCTTTAGCACATGAGAAACAGACAATATGTTTGCCCACATTTATATTCCACTATCAGAATGGTGTAACGGGCTGTCAGTGTTTATCTGAACCACTCCACCTTTTCAGCAAGTGTTGATCTTGCTGTGAAAATTTTAAATAGGTTCTGCTGACTCATGAAGGCAGGTGGCTCATTACGTCAGGTGGGAGTACCTCTCTAAAGAGAAGACCTGATTCTCTGCCGCTCTGCACCTGTGTAGTCATTTAAACCTGGGCAAAGAGGGTGTAAAATGCTGCCATTCTAATGAAACATCAGTACGATGTCTGAGTCCTGTCTGCACTGCTGCTTCCAGAATTGCCCCCACCAATGGAAAACTGAATCCAAATTTAACCCATCTAAATGCAGACCTACGGCCCAATTTTGATCTCACATTGGTTTTACACCGGTGAAGGTCCATTTACTTCAGTTGACTCCTGATTTACATTGGACTGTAATCAGAATACAGCCCCTAGTTATTTGTCATATGCACTGAACATAATCCCTTCGCTAAGTTTTCTGCCTTTTCATTAGCATGTCAATATGACAGAAGACAGCACTGCCAAGTTATTCTAACTGTGCAGTTAAAGTATTCTGTGTCTACGTGTCACCTTTCAATCCTGCCCACAGTGTGAAAGCCAGATAGTTATGCAACTCTGAGCCTTTGCTCGCTCAGTTCATTTCCATTCGGAAGAGAATGGCGGTTGATCTATAAATGGCATCTAGCTTCAAAGAAATTTATCTTCATGTTATCAAACAAATAGAAGTTTTCTAAGAGTATAAACGTAACATCCTCAGATGAGATTCTCTCCAATTATGAGACCCCTGTGAAAGTGCAGCATTCTTGCAGATTTTCAACTGCCCTTCTCACTTAAAGCAAAACCAAAAGTTATTTTGAGTCAGGCCTACAACCAATATAAATCAGAGGACACACACAGTCGTGCTGAGTTGATGGATTAATTATACACCTGTAATAGGGCTGGTCGTGTTGTTCATTGTGTGTGATATTCTCTTTTGAATTTAGCCCTTTCTCTTCATGAGTTGCTTACAAACAAACATTGATATTTTTACTGAATCTGTATGCTTTGGGTAGTTATTTGAGGAGCAGTTTATTATGTGAATGAATTTCAGTCTATTTGTTTGCACACTGTTCACTTTGGTTATTTGCTGTTTGCAGTGTGATTGATGCTCAGATGTATAATTGAGTGACTGTTTGTCTGAACATTCGCAAATGACAAGGGGCATGAAGAGAGCTTGAGTGAACATTCACAAATCCTGTTTTGTTGCACTCAACCAGCACTAGACCCCACTAGGTTAGGTAAAAAGTTAAATCACTTCCAGAAATGAGGGAAAGAGCCAGTAACTCATTAAAGCCCTTCCTTGACAGTCTTTTAAAATGTATGCCCCCTCACAATATGTCTATTGCCAATATTACTGGTCTAACCTCAACTGTGACCCCTCCTGGTCTCTTTGAGCACCCCGCATCCCCCTCACACACACACACACACACACACACACACACACACACACACACACACACACACACACACACACACACACACACACCTCAGGCCATCACCTTTCTTGGGATGAAATCACACCATTCTCCCACTATCAGACAGGGCCATGGGTTGCAGGCCCCTGTGTATCAGCTGTGTCTGACATATGTGCAGTACTTAGTTTTCTCTGCTCTCTGGGAGCAATGACAGTAGTGCCCAGTGACTAGACAGACTTTTTAAGGCAAAGTATTATTTATTAGAGCTAAAGCATTTCAGAGGAAAACACATCTTAAAGCAATAAAACACACGGTACGTATGTCTATCTTACCAGGTGGCTAGCCATCTTCCACATGGCGATCCTGATGGGGCTCAGGATCTGGAGGGCATAGTCTGTCTTAACTCTCAAACCATTTCTCTCTCCCAGCCTAAAGGGGAGAGTTCTTTAAAAGCTGCTTAGTCCTTTTGTGCGTCTCTCTCTGCCCCCACTTTCCTCTGAGACCCAGTCATTTTTTAACTGTTTTATAGCCCTTTGATCTGTTAGGTCTCAGTTGTGTGACTTCAGCTAGGGGTCTGGAAGTATGTCATTGTCCTGAAATTGCCTTCTTGTTTATTCTTCCCACAGGCCCCCACTAAGCTAGAACAATACGTTCACATACAGGAATGTAAACTTATAACCCAACGTATAATAACTTCACTTCGCCTCACCTAGCCAGGTCACACACAGTGTTTATGGAATTATTACATCTCAGTATTCTTACATTACATAGCAATTCCATGACTGTCACAGCTCCTTCTTCCTTTGCTGATGGATGTCCCCACAGATTAGTTCCACTGGGCACTATGAGCAAAACTCAAAATCTGGTAATAAAGGGCTGTGAATTTCCATTCTGAGCTGCCCTGTTATTGTGAAGACAGCGCACCCACACTGCCACGTGGGTTATGTAGGATTCGGAATTTCCTCCTTTTATGGGAGATGGGGTTTTGCTGCACTTGGGTGGCTCTCAGTCCAGATAGCTGACGGAAGACATGTTCTACACACACAGTTTTTATGCCGATTTAACTATTTCAGTTGTGATTTTTATGTCAATATAGTTAAATGAATACAGCCCTGGGTGGGGACTTGGCTATACCATTATAAACACCTTTATAACATTATAACTGTCAACACTCAGGGTTATTGTTATAGTAGTATATCAGTTTCTAAAGTGGTGCAAAAACGGTGCAGATAAACCCTAAAGTGCCTCACATTATGGGATCCGGCATAGTTGTTGCTGGGTGTTCTCCCTTGTTAGGGCTTGAAAGCCTGCACTCAGTCATTGGCTGGACGGGTGTGTAGACGATGCCCAGTAATAATTAGGGTTCCACGAGCAGAGCCCAGACCTAGCAACCAAAGAATGTAAAGGGCATTCGCTTACTTATTTAGATAGTCCCGATCACAGTTCAACTGAGTGCTATACAAGTTACAGTGACAGTAATTATAATAGAGCCAGGCTCAATGGCCTAGAGAAAAGCCACAGGAAAATATGGGCAAAAGAAGCCCACAAAACAAAATTAACCACAACACCCTGGAATTGGGGAAATGGGATTTTTAAAAGAAACGTAATCTTTGAAGTGCTGGAAGTTGACAAAAAGGCAGCTGTAGATTTTTGGAAATACCACACAGCATATGCTATAGGTAAAGAAACAGGAGAAATCCTGTTTCTTCTTGAAAATGCTGCCTGCTTCTCTGTTTAAGGTGAGCCTGTTAATCCAGCCTACCTCTCAAAATCACTTACAGTGCTAAGAGTTATCATATTCTCCATGGTCTGAGATTATTGTACACCTGCCTCCCAACCACAGTAATTACAGCATGTGTATAATAGCTGCTCTGAGGATAACCCATATTTTTTACTTTAAGGATGATGGATTAAAGAGAGATTCTGTTGTGTTTGAGCGCTGTGTGATGGGCTAGGTTCTGGTGAAATGAAAATCAAACTCTGCCCTGGGTTTCAAATTTTGGGTTTCAAGTATTTCTTGAATCAGGACTTTGTAGTAGGATCTCTGCTCATTGATTTGATAAAGGAGCACATAGTGCCGTCTGTAAATCTTTTAGATTCCATGCCCTTTGGGGCTTGATACCTGTGTTTTATACAGCACCTGACACAAATAATAAATAACCGTACAAATAAGACGAGGGAAGAATCCGGTTAATTGAGAAGAACTGGAAGAGCCAGATTTGTGTTTGGAGTGTATTCTGGAATTTGCATGCGGCATTTTGGGTAGCTCCAATCATAGGGGAGATATCAGAGATGGACTTAAATGCCTACTTGCAGGACACACATGAGTCTGCCATCACTTGGAAGCAGATAAAAAGCCATCTCCAGAACAAGAGTGGTTTTAAATAAAAGTCTCAGAAAAGAGCAGCCGTGGATTTTGGGGTGAAATGTGGTGAGGGCTGCTGCAGAGGACAGTACAGATGCTGAGTATTTGTGTGAGAACCTTCCCTAGCTCCATGAGACTAAAAGATTAACTAGTGCATCCACTAGTGCAAACTTAAAGAACAGGATTACTTGTGGCACCTTAGAGACTAACAAATTTATTTTAGCATAAGCTCTTTTTGCTGACACAGACTAACACGGCTGCTACTCTGAAACCTAGTGCAAACTTTGACTCAGAGGCAGCTCTGAGTGTATTGTTTTTCCTAAAGCAGACTAAGGTCTTTGTGAGAAGTTGTGAGAAGTTGGGGTGCGGGGAAGGCCTTTGCTGCAATGTCCATGTGATTGTTGTTAAACTATGGCTCTGAAGACAAACTTGTACATTGAAGAGTTCTGTGAAAGGCAGAAGCAAGGGCTCCACAGAATTTCGTGGACTGAATTCTGCATAGTCTGAGTGCATCCCCATTCTTGCACATCAGGCTGCGGCATTTCTGCATGCGTCTTATTTCTGTTATCTAGGTCAAACCTTGCAGCTGCCCTGGGTGCTGATGCTGCTACTTTGGCTTATGGGAGAATGAGGATTTGTCTTGATTTCCTCTTAGGCAGATATGAAAATTGTGCCTTCAGGCAGAAGATGCTACATGGCTGTTACTGGGCATGGAAAAGATTACAGCCTAATCTGCTTGTACAGGATCGATTTTATTCAAAACAGAAGTGGGATGCTCTTCCTTTGCTTTACTGTGGAGTCTGTTCATGTGTCAAGGAAAATGATGTTTCATTGGGAGCTTGCACACAAGGAGAATTTACTTGTGCAGCACTATCAAAAATTTTACATTTGCCACAGATTTCTGACGTCAGCTTCTGGACACTTACTTGGGCTGCATTTCTGCGAGAAGCAGGGCAGGTTTGCCCTGAAGGTAACTGGGACATTCCTATTCTTGTTGTTCTTCAGCCTGAAAAGTGAGGAGATAATTTACATTGTTTCAAATGGCCTCCCTGGAGGTTTGTGTTTTGGCTGCTACAGGAGAGGTTGGAGTTTCCTCAATCAAAGCCAGATCACAGCGTATGCTTCTGCCATGTATCAAAAGGAACATTGTTTGAATGTCACCAAAGTGGAAACAAATTCAGACATGTGCTTGTGTGCTTCAGGAAGCTATGCATGTTCACAGCTATTTCCTAGATGTTGGAAGACAGATGTTGTTTCAAGGGATCAGGCTGATGGTCCTTGACAAACGGAGATTAAATGAAGACCACAGGCCAGTTATTCCTAATGAGCGGGTGGGTGGCTGCAGTTCTCCTGAGGGTTTTCTGCATGCTTGGGGCATTGTTTTCTTCAGCTCAGTGAATGACCAGGAAAAAGTTAAATAGAAAATAGCCATGCTCTGCTTCTGTGCAGCTGCTACTCATGTTACATAAGCCGTTTCCTAATCTGCGGAGGCACTCATGTTCCATCAAAACATGTCAACTAGCAGACTGAGATGCAATCTGAGCAACTAAACTATGCCCGTGCCCAGGCTTAGGAGGAGCGAGTGCTGCAACTGTGCAGGACTGTACTGCAGATCCCTTCTGTGATTTCCCCAAGGATACCCTGGACAGCTCTAGGGAACCTCAGTGTGAGATGGCATGGAACGAACTCAGAAAGGAGTAACACAAATGATTAAGAGGGGTTAAGGAGCTGACTTATAAGAAGACACGAACATGAATGTGTGTTGCTTGGCTAAGATGAAGGGTTTCAATAACGGTGTACAAGGACTTAAACAGTGTATAAATGGAGGAGAGAGAGGAATTGGTCAAAAGGGAGGGAATGTAATTAAGAATAACAGAATAAAGTTGAGCAATTAAGAATAATGCCTGGGTCATTTGAAATTGAACTGAAGAAAAAACCAGAGAATACCGTGTACAGAACAATCCTGCACTAGATGTTACCAATCAGTTCAACTTCCTCTTCAAGGCCTGTGGGTCAGATCCTGAAGTCTTTACTCAGTTCTTACATCAGCTGATTTGGGATGAAACTTGTCACCCCTGTGTCCAGCAGGAAGAGGTCAAAATTGTTTTACAGTGGTAGGATGATTCTCTTTTAAATTATAAACTGTGTTAAATATTCCAGATACCGCATGGGCTAGTGCAGGAATCTCCCTGCTCAGAGAAAAGAAGTGTTTCAGAGAGTCCGTGCTTGCCAGCCTGCCTCACAATCCCATGTATTTGCTAATTTTTGGTGTCATCAATCATGAGCGCCTGGATAGCAGCCTACTTATGCCCTCCATGCACTCCGAAGCTCATTGAATGACCTATTAGTGGTTTCAGTTAATTCTGGTGACATATTTATAGCACTGAGATTTACAGCACAGATTTTCTAGAGAGACACATCATGGTTTGGCATCAGATTAAGTTATAGAGCATAACCTTTCTTGGCTATATCAATGGATATAGTCCTGCAAAGGCTTGTCTACGTGTAGACTTGGAGGATTAGATTTAAATAAGCAAATGGTGGTAATTGCTGATTTCCCTCTCAAAGCAGAGGGAGGGGGAAGAAAGATGGGGTTAAGTGGGGAGGGGAACCATCATTAATAACTAAAGTTTACGGAGAGAGAAAATGAAGAACATATCATATGCCTCTCTAGCAGATAACTGGTGCCCGCTTTTGCTGATAATTCTGTCTGGCAGACAAGCACCATGAAATTATTATGATTATGGTGCATTTGTGAATTTATGATTTTTCTGCAGTCATGACATTTTTAAACAAATATCCATTAGTATTCGAGGTAAAACAATAATCTTGGTAGTGAAAAAATGTAAGTTGGAAAAATACTGCAAAAATACTTGGAAAGGAAAATCAATATTATCTGTCAAACTCCTGAAAATAAAAATTCCTGGTATATCCTTAAGGTAGGATGACCAGAATGGAACACAGTGCTCCTGCTAAGTTCGATAAATGGCATTACAATATTATCATCTGATCTGTTTTTATGCATACTAAGATTCTGTTTGCCGCTGCACACCGAGCAGAGGTTTTCACTGAGCTGTTCACAGTGATGTCTGGCTCTTTGTCCTCAGTATTTACAGTTAATTTTAAACCCATCAAGTATGAGTATAATTCAAAGTATCTCTTTCAGTGTGCATTACTTTGCATCTGTCACCACTAAATTTCATCTGCCAAAGTGTTGCTCATTCAGTTCACTTTTTTTAGGGCCCTCTGGAGCTCTTTACAGTCATTTCTAGTGCTGACTAATCTAAATAATTGTGTCATCTGTAAATATTTCCACCTCACTGCTCCCCTCCTCAATAAATACATTAAACAGCACCAGTTCTAGTAGCGAACCTTGCAGCACCCTTCTGTTGACCTTTAGCCATGCTGAAAATTGAAGACTTATTACTTCTTTTTAAAAGTAGGAATAAAAACATGGACACCTGAGACATTTCCCTGAAAACCCTTCTTGGCATTGCATTGTGAAATAGGTAGCTCATGGATCATTCTCTTCCATCTACCTGTCATGTATGTCCATGAATTCCCTGTATCAGGACAAGGGATTGAGCATTTTCCCCTTCTGCACTTTCTACATTTCTCTTGCCTTCATGTAAAGTTTTCTACTTGTAAACATGTCTGTTCTATTCATCAGTGAATACTTTTCATTTTTTTACATTACGACGGAAAAAGTCCAATTGACTCCAGTGGTCTTTGAATCAGGCCTGTATATCACTTACCTTCACAATGTGTTGATAACCATTAACTGGTCCTTACAACCTTCCCATGTGGTAGATAAATAGTGCTATTCCTCTTCGCTGAGGGGGAACTGAGCCATGGAGGTTAGCATGGGTGGAGGCTCTTTTTGTTCAGAATATCACCAGGATGAATCATCATTGGGTTCCTCAGTCTGTTACTGTCCAGATTTTAAGTTCTCGGCCATTTTGACTTAACAGATTGCACCCATGAGGTGTACAGCTATAGTAGGCATGAAAAATCCCCGTTTTCGTTCAGGGTTCCTTTAAAAAGAATGTGCTGTTTGTTTGTTTTTTAATTCCTCCGATTTCTGTGATTGGATCAGTAGCTACACATTGCCTCCTGTCATAAGGTAAACAAAGCATGATGCTTATGGCTCTACTGTAGTACAGCGTGAGAGCAGGTACTGGTCTTACCCTGTACTCGTTAGAAGTCAGATCCCATTGTTCACAGTAGATCCAAAGCCCATTGAAGTCAATGACTGCTTTTTATTAATTTCACTGGGCTTTTGAGTCAGGCCCAACAAGCCAAATCCTGCAGTCCTTACAGAAGCAAATCTCCCATGGCAGGGAACGAAAGAGGATTGAAGGGTGTGGCACAGCGGGGCTCTGATCTCAGTTGGAGCCTCCAGGTGCTATAATGATGCAATGTGACATTCCACCACATTGAAAAGTTACTGGGCAAGTGAGTTAGTTACAGAGAGAAATTCTTTTGGAGGTGGTGGTGGTTGTGGAAATGACTGTGGGTGGTTGGGGAATATAAGAGCACATACTGGATCAGGTTGTGTATAGCCAGGAGGGGAAGGTTTTGCTGAGCATATAGAATGCCATGGCAATCTTTGTTCCACGGCATTGTCTATGCCCTGTAGGTTTTTGAGAGACCAGCAAAAATAGTTACCAAGTTTTGTCTTCAGCCCAAGCACAGAAAAAAGTAAACCCTCATGTCTTAGCCTGGAGGACTAAGAACTTCTGAGTTTGTGTCAATCTTGTGGTTTGTTTCCGAATTGTGGTGCACACATAGGCACACTGCTCTGTCTGGGATGCCAGCAGGCAGGTACGGGATATATTCACAAAGGACTGGAGTTTGCCACACTTGCTCAATCTATGTAGTACCTTACTCTGCAAGTCACTTGTTGGTTTCTTAGGCCCAAATGGGCAATGCTTTAATATCTCTATGCTGAATTTGATTCATAGGCTGGTAACATTAGAACTGTCTACCAGAAATGTGCTCTCATCCTGGGGGAAATTCACCTGAAAGAAAGGGGTATGGTCTGTGGTGAGGTTTTGTTGTTGTTTTTTTGGGTGGGGGGAAGGGGGGACGGAGGTGGTTTGTGGGTAGGACAACCTCTGACCTGGCTGCAGGCAACAGGGATGCATAGATTCAGGGACAGGCTGGGAGCAGTTAACATGTTTCACAGTTACCAGATTCAGCAGCCCTATCCATCCCATGCAGAGGTATGGAGTGGTATGGCCTCTGCTTGGGTAATGGCCTCAAGGAGGAAGTGACAACCCCACGACCCCAGCCTGTGGGCTGAAGAAGTTAATTCTGTTTCAGGCTTAGTGCTGGAGGTGTGACATAGCATTTAGGCAGCCTGTAGAACTCCCTGCTGCAGTAGCGTCATTGACTTAAATGTTCTGGCTGTGTCTTTGAAAGATCAGTGTAACTTTTTTATGTACAATAACTGCTGGGTATGACACATTCTAAAATGTGGGTGATCCACATTCATGCTATAGGGTGCAAATTGATCACTGCAGAGGCCAAGGAGGAAATCCCTCCTGCCCACTCTTTGTTCAGCATTGCAAAATTGATGAGGTACATTATCATTTAATTTTGTTACTTTCCTCTAAAGCATCAAGCATTGGCTGGTGTTGTCCATTCTATGTTCCTCCAGGCATCAGTAAGCTCACTGATTTTAAAGAAACTTCAGCTTTTGTTGGTAACACTGAGGCTAGTGCCTATGCTCCATAGCTGTATTATTCTCTGGCGTTTATGGCTCGCTTACAGGAGAGCTACTTCCCCTGTTGTATGGAACATTTTAGTCACTATTGTCTGACTGCAGGATAGCTACTGATCCTTTCTCTACAGAGTTGATAACTTCCCTAGCTTGTAAAACACCAGAGGACTCTGAGCTCTCCAGTGAAGTTCTATGCACCATACACATGTGCTTGTTCAGCTTCTGAGAACCATAATTGTGGGAAGTAGTCAAATATGACAGCTCATGTAAATCAACTGGGAAATAATACATAAAAAGAAGTGAGCATGAATTTCTAATTAACTAAATTTGCAACTGATACACACAAGTTAAAGGGCACCTGATTTATCATCTGTCAGTAGAAATCTTGGTTATAGCTATTACCTTCACTAGTGCAGTGCATGCAGCTGTGATACACAAGTTAAAGGGCATATGATTTATCACCTGACACTAACCACATTGGTTCGAGCAATCATGTCCAAGCATTGCAGAGTATGTTGTTGTGTTTCTTGTTTTAATCAAATAACTATTGGCTCAGTTACTTCCTGCAGCTAAAAAGCATTAGCATGATTTTGTTTTCAAAGAGTGGAAAATAACTATGATTGCTATTCTTCCCATCTTAAGGGGAACGAGTCTGGGCTAGTGGCTGGGACTGGGAGCCAAGACTTCTGTAATCTTTTCAGCTCTGCCTCTGACTAGCTGTGCACCCTGGGCCTATTTGCTTCAACCCTCAGTGCCTCAGTTCCCTGTAAAATGGGTCCAATAATAATTAGCTCACACAAAGGTCAGTTACCTACTGAATAGTGAAGCTGAGTGGCTTAATTAATTTTAATGTTTATAAAGTGGTTTGGAATTGTCAATGGAAAGGTGTTACTATATACCAGTGCAAGATTTTATTACAACATTGCGCATTATGTAATACTGAAGGCAAGATTTTTAAAAACTGACCCACAGTTTTGTACCCCTGATTATTTATGAGCACAATGAATATCAGTCGATTTGCACTGACAGTTACTAGCATGAGTAAATTATATTAATCGGGCCTGGAAACCATTGCAGGTGCAAACAAGGGTGGTGGGTGAAGGCAGGTGGAAACCAATTACTAAGCCAGGTCCTAAAAGTCCCCACCAGCTAATGTTCAACTTGGGCCTGATAGCTGAGACATAGGTGAGAGGATTATTGCAGGAGTGGGTGGGTGAGATTCTGTGGCCTGCGTTGTGCAGGAGGTCAGACTAGATGATCATAATGGTCCCTTCTGACCCTAAAGTCTATGAGTTTATGATCCCAGAGATAATTAGCCCTGATAGCTTCAATTGACTTCAGTTGGAATTTTGGGTGTTCAGTGCTTCTGAAAATCAGGCCCCATATCATTTGTAACTGGCCAGAATGCCCAGCCTTACATGGGTAGAATATTGTGACTTAAAATTTGGCCCTGGTAGTTCATCCTGTGGTCATTCAGACAGTAAAGCTGCTAGTGAATTTCAAACTAAAAACATTGGCTGTTAGGCATCTAACTCAACGTTCAGGCGTCTCTGTAAGTTTGATCTGGTTTCCAAAGGTGCTAAGCTCTACCTGCAAGATGATGGCAGTTGCAAGTTTTTAGCACTTGTGAAATCTAACCAAACTTAGTTCAGTGCTTTAGTATAGCTTTAGGTGCCTATCTTGGGCACCCACATTTTGAAAATGTTGTCCTGTGTTTTTCTGTAGCCATACTACCTTGATTTATGATCTGCTCAGCTCAGAAGGAAGAGTGAGTTTGAGACAGAGGTGGGATGCCTTCAGGAAAAACCCAGCTGCTTCTCAAAGTGGTGATTTCCTACTCTTTCCTTTGAGTTGGTACTGAAACCATACCCGTGCATTATAGGGCACTGTGCAGCTGGAAGTGTTGTCTTTCAGTTTGTATGTAAAACAAATGTCCTGGCCCCTTGTGGTCATTAAAGATGCTATGGCACATTTGTAGGAGCGTTAGCCTTGGTGTCCTACCCAGATTCCCTTTGGGGAAATGCAGTCTGTTTCCCTAAATTGATCCCTTGTTTCTCTCCTTCTGCCTCCTACCCTGTTGTGTAGTGTCATTATGTGATTTTAAACAGTGACTGCAGACCCTCTAAAAGGTGCTGTACTTCACTGGTGGGTGTATGAGTTCCTACAATACAATTCATAGAATTTGGGGTCCTTAAGGATGTAAGATCATTCTTCTTGCATATTAATGCATGGAATTTCAGTTTTCATAGTACATGAAAAATATTATCCAAAGCTCTTCTAAACACATTTGCATCTTGATCCTTGCTGATGACCATATCAACAAAAGGATCAGTAAAGAATAGTGCTGTGGACCACAAAAACCTCATTACATAATGTCTGGTAGGACAAGTCATACATTGAATTCAAGTAACAGATGCAGTAAATCTTGAGGCTCTGAGGATAGAGGAAACTGTCTTCTAAGTGTTTTAATTGCTGGGCTTGAAAAATCGAAAGATGTGAAAGCTACCTTCCAAAGTGCTGAAGGTGCTCTCTTCCTGAGTCTTCACACAGAGGATTCCAGTGCTCTGATCAATTTCAGAGCTCTTTGTGCAGAGCAGAGCTACAAGATTCAGGTTAATTTCATTCTTCTGCTTCTAGCCAAAGCTCTCAGAAACAGCAGAGCCAGATGTTGGAGCTATTCGCTGAGCAACAAGACCCAAGAAAACCCCCAGAAGGTTGGAGAGGTGCAGAGTAATAGCCATTCATGCGCCCCAACCTTGGTACCTGCCAGGAGGATAGTGGAGGAGTACTGTAGCAGAGCTCAATACCCCTGACAGTGAGGAGACTCTGGAGTGGTGTGGGGAAAGGGTGAAAGTTCCTTCTTACCTTTGAGCACCTGGAAGGGTTTTAATGTTCAGTAGACACTGAATAGCTAGAGTTGCTAAGAGAGCTGGAGCCTCTGGTCAAAGCACAGCACCCTACATGAAATCCTTTAAGGACAGGCATGTAGGAATGGTGGTCTTTTCGCTGCGACTTTGTTCCTGGGCTCTATTGTCATCTCATCTTTTGTATCCATTTCTGGCTAGTAGATTAGTCCTTCAGCTACTAGATGGCTGGTGCATTTTTGTAGTCTTAATTAATATGTTTTTATAAAATCCTTTCTCTTCCTCCTATTTTCCTTTGCTCTTGTATTGGATACTCTCTGAGCAGTTCGCCATTGATCAGTGGAAGCAAAGCACTCTTCCAGCAGAGGAAATATACCGGAAGCTTTACTTGCTTGATAAATAAAAACACACCCTGTGAGGCATCTTGGACCAGAGTTGGATTTTAAAGGGGTCATGGAATGTAGAATGTGGTGGCATATTTGACTAATTTGGCGTGGGGCTGGAATCAAATTTATGCACTTATTGGAATGTGAATGTTGTTGGGAATATTTGTCTATTTTTTAGATGTGAAAATTAAATAGTTTTGTTCTTGATCTATCATACTATTAATTTTTCATCCATTAGCAAAAATACAAACTGTTACACTGAAATGCACTGATACATTTCTAAAAACTGCACTGATCAGAGTATTATTCAGGAGCTATTTCTATTTACATGGGGTGCAGAGAGCTGAGTTAAGCTTCCCCCCTCCCTGTATTTATTATGGAGCAAAAATTAGGAGCTGGAAAATACAAACTTACAGTAAATAAACATTTTTAGTGTTCTAATGGACAAACCTTAAATTGACGTAGGATGCTGGGTAGCAACATGCTATGATTGGTGTCAAAGGGAGAGGCAGTGGGGAGTTTTGGTGGTCTTGGTAGTGTATTGTACTGGTGCACTTTAGATATAATTTTGTTGTATTTTTAGGTATGCCAAACGTGCCTAGAGTATAAGGATAGATATGCATTTCTCTCTCTCTCTCTCCCTCTCTCTCTGTAAATCTAAATAAATAAAGAAAGTGAATTTAGTCTACAGCTGGTCAGGTACAGTAGCCGCTGTACTGTCACATGGTACCATTTATATTAACTGATCGAGTCTGTTGCACATCTGATTGTGTTATACAGTGAAGATACCCTGGCAATTCAGTCCTGAAATCCATCACAGGTATTTTTACTTATCATATCACCATTTGAATCTCAAGGTGCTCACGTTCCTCAAAGGGTAATTTCTGTTACTGTTTTTGGCACATTTCTGAAACTTCAGCGGCTGACCTGGGCCTAGTTTCCATGGGTTGCTTCTGACATGGTGAGGGTCTGTTCTCACACCTCTTGGCCAAATTCTGCTACTGGATCCAAGCAGATGGATGCCTTTGCCTGCGCCAAGCCTCATTGACTTCAGTGGGCTCTGCCAGGGTGCAGGGCTTAGCCTGTGCAGATGACTCAATTGCAGGATCTGGATCTGTCTATGGGATTCCATTTAACTTCAGTTGAAGCTGTGTGTTCATAAAGGGAAGGGAATAGGACTCTAAAGTGTCTTGGAATCTTTAGAGAGAAACTGACACGATTCAATTTGTGTGTGTATGAGGACAGTTTCACTTTCTGGTTTCATTGTTGTAGCTCAATGCTGTTGTGCTGGAGAGCTACAGAGAAAAATGAAATGTAAGAAATACCATTAAAACAATGAATATTAGGTTCTGTTAAACTTTTCTTTGTGTAACCCTTCTGCCAGGACGAGTTGACAGCAGCAAAGGCTGGGTTCAGTACATAGGGGTTCCCTTTTCAACAATACCATGTAAAACTGGCTCGAGCCCCCACCCGGTAACCTGGGAAAATCTTTACACACACCCCTGGGTGCCTCAAAGAGGCAATACTTCCCCTCTCGCAAGCACAGAGCCTCGGTGTAACAGAAAATCTTTAATAACAGCAGGTAAACGACACCAGCATTAAATTGGGAAAACACCGCAACTAGGATTCATAAAACAAACTGTGAACAAAACCCACCCCAGCCAATTGGGCCATGTCCTGTCCCTTTGGTTCTTGAGTCCAGCAACCCAGAAATCACCCAAAGTCCCAGAACCCAAAAGTCCAGTCCCAAACTTCATCAGTCTGGGCAGAAATGGGGAGGGGAGAGGTAAGGGGCACCTTACGTGGCTTGAAGATGATTGCCTCACCCCTCCGTGAGGCTTCGCTCCGCTCCGCCAGCCGTCCTGCAAGCCGCTACAGCTGTCCCCACGAACTGCTCCGCTGGCAGCTCCGCTCTGCCAGCCATCCTGCAAGCCGCTACAGCTGTCCCTATGAAGTGCTCCGCTCCGCCAGCTGTCCAGCAAGCCGCTCCGGCTGTCTCCACAAACTGCTCCGCTCTGCCAACAGCTCCACTCCGCCGGCCACTCAGCAATAGAGCTTCAGGCTCCCCCACTACTTAACACACTGCTCGGTGATTTCAGCTCATAAGACTTTTAGCTATTTAATGATTTCAGTCTGTAGTTAGGAGAGCCTTAGTGCTCATTTGCACCTTTAGCCCAGAATGACTTCAGCTCAGCAGTCTGAGATCAGACTCCCAATGAACTCAACATTAGCTCTGATATTCTACAGTTGAGAGAGGAAGAGGTGCAATTGGTGTCTCAGACCCTCACAAGGAGCCCACACCACCAGGTACTGTGCTTGAGCTATAGCCAAAAGGCCCAGTCAAGAAATCTATCCCCAGCCTCTCTCCATGCAGTGGATTTTGGAACCCATGTCCCTTGGCTGGCGAGCGCTGCTTAGTTGATGGCGAGTTCCCCCTCATCATGACAAAAGGCCAAGTACAGTTCCACTGTCCTTGATTTACATAAGCAGTATAACAACAGTTTATTCTTCCTGCCCCAATAACAGAAATTCCTGCCCCAATACAGAAAACTGGGGATCCTACAGCAGCCCAGCGTGCCCATTGAGCTATTTATGGGTTCGTACTCGGTGGGGTGGATGTGCCTATGTAAATAGGATCAGCCCCTGGAGTGCTTTGCCACGACTCACCACCAGATGTCAGCGTGGAGCTCATCCTGACTCTGCTTACATTTGTAAAACCTAAATTGTATGTTTAATGTTTTTGTTTTTAAAAAGAGCCTTATTTCCAGGTCAAAGCAACATTATTTCATCTTTTTCTTGTTCAGTGACATCTCCTTCTGAGCATAAGCAACAGTTGCTACTCCGATGTATAATTTGGAAACATCCTGCGGGCTGCTATTGTTTAATACGCACTTTACAGCAGCCCTGCACAGGTGGCTCGCAGGCCTAGCATGTTCTGTTCCGCGAAGCGCTTCTCTTACCCAGGGCCAATCCGTTGTCAGTTCAGTGGAATGCCTCCTGATCATTTCATGGGGCCTTTGGAGAGCTGTATAGCCGCCTAAATCCTTGGCCACAGCAGTGCTCCAGCAGTGATGGCTAACTGCAAAAGGAAACTGACTAATTTTAATCCATTTCCTGTTGAAGTCACTTCCTGCATGTAAAATGCTAGGTACAGAGGGGATACTAATAAACTCAGTGTGTGTATCTTCAGTTTGGACAGGTGTGTTTGTTGGGGAGGGGTGGCTGACATGCCTGCCCCATGATCCTCATTAGACAGATGACTGGCTGGCCCTCAGAACACTGCAGGAATTTTACTGCTGGACCATGGGCAATTATTAGTGTCTCTCTCTGCTACTGTGTGCAGTGAAACCTGCATGAAGGACCCCACCCTCAAGAATCAGCTCCCTATCTTAACTGATGTATCTCTAAGTCATTTTTCCTAGCCATTATTTAAAGAGCTGTTTCTGTTAGTTGGCTGGCTTTTGCTGCCCCTTTGAGTGGTTACGTACAACAGGGTCCATTGACTAATTATTTGTGCTTTTGGTGTGAAAAGTAAAGTGAAAAATGGACAGTTGGTTTTCTCCCAAGGCATTAGAGGGAGGGAAAGAAGGAAAATTACACTGAAATTGCAGAGCATTAGAGTATATAACATTAGGAAATATGGCCCTTTCTGAAATGAGAGAAGATGGGAGCAGAGTTCAAACTCACCCACTTCTGGACCTTTGGCTTATTAACACAGGAAACAGCAGTAAAAGACAACATAAAGTTCAGCTCCTCCTCATGCTTGGCTCCACTTCACCTCCTCTGTCCAGAGTGCTCAGCCTACACCCTAGATCCCCTCTTTCTAGAAAGCCTTTCACCTCCCATATGTCTGTGTTGGGTGACAAACCACCTGCACCAGTCAGTCAGCAGGAACCACTTTATGTGTGCCAGCAGGGTGTAGTGTTTCAGGCAGCACTGCCAGCCATTATAAATCTTTTCCAATATAATGTTTAGTTCATGCAAATCAGAGTTTGCCGTGTTGTCAAGGTCATTCACACAGCTGTGGAAGAGTTGTTTCCTTCCAATATCATCCCATTCCTGTACCTGTCATTTGTTTCCCCATTTCAGAAATGTGCCTGGTAAACAGAAACTTGAGCTAGAATCCCGACACATGTTGATATCGATTAACTAATGCAATTACGAGGAGTGTCGAAGGCAGCTAGTTAAGGGAAATGCAGCAGTCTTCAAACACATTGTTACTCACCTCTCTGAGGAATAATGGGAACAGGGGCGGAAGGAAACAATATTTTTACACTTGCTGTAATTCCGATTCAGTTTCATATTTCATTAATTATTGTTTTGTCATGTTATGTGCACCAGTAGGAAAATATTAATCACAGGTTCTGCTATGTGCGATGTCTGTAAGTAAATTAATTTCAAACAAGAATCTCTGTTGTTTTATATTTCCAATCTTACATCACAAAGATTTTTCTGGCACCCCTGGGCCAAACTCATCTTTGGTGCAATTCAACACCCACACAGTGCATTTGGCCCCAGTTTGTTTTGGTCACAGTGCAGTTCCTTCTGTCTGTAGTGAGCAGTGTGTGTGACTCCAGATACAAAAGCTAAACTCTTTGTTTGCAGGTTCCCTCTTTGGAGAGGTGAGATGCATACACTACAGCTCCACTGGCCCTATCAGCGCAGTGCCAGTCCTCCAGAGCTGGTACAAAGTGTGGGACATTAGTGAATGTACTGGGGTTCCCATATCCTCTCTGGGGCACCTTTGTCTCTCTTTCTACTGCCATCCTGCTCTTTCTTCACACTCCTAGCTTTCCTTTCCTCTTTCAGCCACATTTTTCCTTTATAGGTTCCAGCTAGGCCAAGGCACTGTGGAGTATTCTGTATCTGGGAGCATCCCCATTCTGTGCAGTCTGGGAAGAGTTCTCCATTGACTCATATGTTGGCGGTTATGGGTGTGCAGCTGAGAATTTGGAAGTGGAACACAGTGTGATATGAGTGGTGCTTCCTGATTCTCCGTCAGCCACAGTTGCTCACTCACCTAGTGCTAGGGGCTGCTACTTGCTATCATGTAGCACTCTCCATCAAAGAGTACGCTAACTGTGACCAGTTGCCCATGTAACCCATGATCTGAGGGAAGTGAGTATTATTGTCTCCTGTTTTCTCAATGGGCACTCTGAGGCAGAGAGGCTAAATGACTTGACCAGCAGGACAGTGCTGGATCCAGGAGGAAGAAAAGGGGCATAATTTTGTCTCCCAGTTCTGGCAGGCTGGTCACATTCCGCTGGCACATTAACATCTTCTTTGCAAATCAGACAGCCTTTCTTTGTCAAGGAACACTGCCTGAAGGTAGATCTGATGAATGGAGAGCAACATACGGTGTTCCCCCAGGGGAAAACACCCTCGATGTTTTTTAAAAAGCCATGATTTGTGCTGGTCGTGTATGGATCATGGCCAGTACATGTTTTAAAATAAAAAAACAAAACACAAAAAACTCCACATACCTCCCAAGTTATTTCAGGGATAGCTTTGCACCCCTCAGTTGTGAGCCCACAAACCAAAACAAAAATAAACGCCATTGCTGTGTGTTATTTCTGTCAGCATTACCCACTAACTGAACTTCAGGTTTTGTGTGTGTGAGAAAACTGTAGATTGCATTAAGATAATCAATTATATGTGAGAGGAAACCAGAACTTTTTCCATTGGTTTTATCAGATATTGTGGTCAGTTGAGGCAATACAAAGTAACTCAGAACCGTATTACATTCACTCTTGCTATAATCACTCCATCTCTGTTTACCATATTCAGTTAAAGTGGCTTGTTTGCTACATCCGCTCTGCTGCCAAAATAACCTCATTTACTCCTGCAAGGGTTTCTGTTGCTGCTGCTGCTGCAGTGTTCCTGCACTGCAAATATATTCTTGGCCGCAGCACTGCGGTATGGAATATATTGTTCTTTGAATCCTGCAGGGGAGTTTATTGGTTGGTAATTTTCAGTCACTCTTAAATAACATTTGAGTGACAGTCTCTTTTTGGAAAGGTGATTACCAGGGCTTTGTTTTAATCGGCTGCAGGGTTGGATGGTGTCTTAACTTGAGGCTTCTTCAAAACAATTTTTTTTTTAACATTCAGATTCGAATGGAACCGCCTATTCAAAAACTCAAGAAACTGCTCAAATTAAGGCCTTTACAGAAAGCTGGAGCTATATTTGGCGGCAGGCTGGGAATTCTGCAGCAAGTCCCAGTGTATTCAAAACGAGGCTTTTCCTGAATTCGGTATGGCCATTAATAAACACCATCACTAAGGCATCTCTTGGTATTTATTAGCTATCCATCCACTTCAATTAATTTCCTATTGCTCCCCAATTTTCATTTTTCTAAAGTGTTCAGAATTTTGTAATTAAAGCTCATCCAGTGCATTGTATGAGGTGCTGAAATGAAGCTTGAGGTTGTGGTAGTCAGAGAGGGGCCAGTAGGGGTGTTAGTACCCAGGAAGATGGGGAGTGGTTGGGGTTTTGTGTCTCAGGAGGTTTTGCCTTTTGTGCAGATGCTTCTCTTTTTCCCCTTACCCATTAAGCAAGGTAACTAGATGTTTTGCTTGAAGTCTTTGCTTCTCACCCCAGCAGCCATAGGCAATGATTGGCTGCCCCACTGCCTCTCCTGCCCCAATATTCTTTGATGCATCCAGCAACGTTGATAAAGCACAAGAGCTGAACGGGCCAGGAAAGTTATCGGCTGCAGAAGGGTTAACAGTGTGGCCACTTCAGTTGTCATTAGACTCTGTGTTAATACCCCACTGTTTTAAGTGGAAACAGTTTGCCCTTCTAGGAGCTCTTACTCCAGGCTATCTGCAGGCTCAAGTAGCATTGCAGTTTACATTTAAGTTGTATTTTCAAGATTACCCTTTGCAGCCATAATGGCCAGTGACATATATTTCAAAATGAAAACTGATATTCCGCGTCACAATTCTGCACCAGTGGTGGATCACGCTTGTGGCCAAAGCCACAAAATCATGCGATACTCAGAGTCTTACATAAAGTCTTCACCAGCTGCCTGTGGTCCAGTACTTGCACCTTAAAATGTCTATAAGGCCTTAATAGTATTAGGCCACTCTCTGATACCTGAGAAATTGCTTGCTGGCCTCCTTCCCATCCTTACAGCATAAGCAGTTGAGATCAGTGGGGTTGGAGCTGCTGTTTTGAGTGTAAAGCATGCTGGGCCCTTATCCTCTGGAACTCACCTCATTATCACTCTTGTTCTGAATTAATTTCCCTAGAAAATGTAGGAACTGAAATGTGCTCTCTCTGCTTGTGTGTTGTGTGTCCGTCCCCCATTTGGATTGTAAACTCTTTGAGGTAGGGAATGTCTTGGGCTGTTAGTTTGCATAGCCCCTAGCACAGTGGGTTCCTGATCTCAGCTGGGACCTCTAGAGTTGCCACTGAAATACAAATGATAATACACAGCAAGTTGGATGGAAAAAAAAACCAAGCAAAGCTGCACAGTGAGGAAGTGCAATAAAATCAGGGAACCTTCCCAGCTGCATTATCAGGACAGAAGCTTAAAGGGAAGTCTCTCCAAGACATGATTACAGGCCACCCACCTCTCTGAGTAAGTGTCTACAAGGCAAAAAAAGCTGCATGTAACTCGGTTTAGCTAACCTGCATTAGCCAGCTCAGGTTAAAATAGCAGCCAAGACACAGGAATTTATTTTAACTTGGTTTAACAGCAAGAGTTTGACTCAGGCTGCTCTATAGGCTTGAACGTGAGCTGCTATCACGAGTTAAAATAAGCTGCCGTGTCTTCGCTGCTATTTGAACCCAAGTTAGCTCATGCGGGTTAGCTAACCCACGTTAGCACACGTTTTCTTGAAGTGTCATATATCCTGTGATGCTGTAAGAAATGGGAGTGTAATTGCTTTCATAGCCTTTCCATTTGCTTGCTGGTGAAAGATATGACCTGCCTTCTTGATAATGGAGAAGAGCCTCTTAGGCCTAGTCTACACTAGGGAGCGGGGTTGCGGGGGGGTCGACCTAAGATACGCAACTTCATCTACGAGAATAGCGTAGTTGAAGTTGACGTATCTTGTGTTGACTTACCTCGCGTCCTCATGGCGCAGGGTCGACTGCCGCTGCTCCCCCGTCGACTCCTCTTCCGCCTCTCGTCTTGATGGATTACAGGAGTCGAAGGCAGAGCCATCGGGGATCGATTTATCGCGTCTACACTAAATGGAATAAATCAATCCCGATAGATCAATCACTACCCGCCAATCCGGCGGGTAGTGTAGATGTACCCTTACTGCATAAAATACCGGGGAATGTTTTTAGAAGATAGCTCAAACTGTACAAAATCTGAGCCCCAAGGGTGACAGACTCTTGGAGACCTCTGATAACCCTCTGCTAAGCTCTGGCCATGCGAGTTCCCCTCTTATGCATGACTGGCATTCCTCTCCTATGCAGCCCATTTTTCGAGGATATTTAGGAGTGTGGGATACATGCTTTGTACTGGTCCAGTTGGGGCAGGCTACTGCTTTCTCTTGTTGTCTTTACCCACTTTGGGGACACAGATCCCCACTTTCTCCCCTCTCCCTCTCTTGCCAACCACCCCGCACTGCCCTCTCACATTGCTTTATATAAAGTGCCTGAGGCTGGATTCCTCCGTGTCACCACCAAACTGAACAGCTTGATGTAACAGGAGGATGAACATCTTCCGTACCAAGCCCACCAGTGCGCCCCAGTCCTGGCTTTGCAGGAGTGTGGATCTCAGATTCCATGATCCATTCAGTCCTCAGTACCCTGGCTGGGGCTGCAAACTAGTGGGCCAGTTACCACTAAAATACTAGGGTGGTTTTTGTGATGCGAGCACAGCTCTATCCAGATTCACAAACGCATTTTACACAGGCCAGTGAAAAGCTGTCAGACCCGGCACATTTTGTTTTTTGAGGCCCACATACCGCATGCTACAAAGGAGTCTCTCCACTTTGCCTAACTTCAGGGGGAGAGAGCCGCAGTACCGTATAGGCCCCATGAACTGGAGCTGAATAGGGCCTCATTGACACTAGTTCACACTTCTCCATGTCTTGGTTCATTGTTGTTTTCGGTTCACTGTATTGTGCCTTCCTGAAGACACTGTCTTCCTTTGGGAAGACGATTATGAGCCAAATTCATCCCTTGTGTAACTGCATTAAAGTCAGGTATGCCAGGAATGAATTTACCCTGCTCTATTTTCCTACTGGTTTTATTTTCCACTTGGAAACTTCTTGGTTTGGCATAGTGTGTAATTCCGTTTTCTGTAATCTGAGCCCTGATTTGTTTCACTGTGACTCAGGACAGTTCTGACCCAGCCCTGTGTGAGAAATGCATCAACATTACAAAACTGATTATTTGGAGGTGTGAAATAGAAATTGTAGGACTTCATAGGTCACAATTTTGTTTGCAGATTGTGTGTAAGTAAAACCTCATAGCCTCACCAGAGAATCTCAAAATCCTTAATACAGGTAGGTACGTATTGTCTCCATTTTACAGCTGGGGGAAACAGACACAGAGGAAAAGAAGCGACATCTCTAGGGGCACACAGGGAGTCCATAGTATATGTGGTAATAGAACTCAGATTTTGAATGCCACAGAATAGTTTCCCAGCCAAATGATGGAATCATAGTCTGCATTGTGTTCGTTATCACTCAGGGCTAAAACAGCTGGGTGCATCCCAATATTTAGGTGGGGTTCTAGCCAAAGGTCTGCGTGTATGGCTGGGAGCCAAGGGAAACATAGGAGCCAAGGGAAACATTCTTTGGATTCAAGGGAGGCAGAGATGCAAATCTGCATGGAAATCATGATTTATATCTTATTAAACGTTGGAAGGAGTCTTTTATTCAAGAGTGGCCAGTAGTGGATGCTTTAGGAGTAAGGTGAAGGATGAGACCATAGGACAAGTTCCTTCTGAATCCCCATATGTTAGTGGGTGGTTAGTGCCATGAAGCATGAGAATTTATATCCCTTATGGTTTTTTATCCTCTTTAATATAACAATAAATAGTCTCATATCCATGTAAATTTCTAATGACTGTTTGAATCCTACTAAGATCTTAGTCTCAGTGATGACTTGTGGCAGTGAGTTCCTTATGCTAATTATACTGTTTTTCCTTTTTATCACTTTTAGATTGGTTCCCTTTTAATTTCATAGGATGTTCTCCTGTTCTGACATTGTGACAGGATGGTGACTAAGAATATTAAATTCACTTTCTCTTATACCATACATTAGTTTATATACCTCTGATGCCTATTCTTACTCATCTTCTTCTCAACTAAGCAGACCAGTCCTTTCAGTTCTCAGAATCTCACCCCATGCACATTTCTGTTGTATCTTTTTTCAAACAGGGTTACCAGACCTGAACACAGTGTTCCAGGTGAGGGTGTGCCATTGATTTGGATAATGGCATTATAATCTTTCTAGTATTATTTCCTATTCCATTCTTTATAGATTTTGTTTGTTTTTGGCCATTGGTATACTCTGAGTGGAGGTTTTCATGGAGTGGTTGACAGTGACACACTAGCCTTTTCTTTCAGTGTTGACAGTTAATTTAGAACCCAGTAAGGAGTATAAGTAGTTCAAATGATTTCTTCCAAAGTGCATTAGTGTTCATAGATTTCGTAAACTCAAAGGCCAGAAGGGACCATTGCGATCATCTAGTCTGATCTCCTATAAAATGCAGGCCACAGAACTGCCCCAAAATCATTCCTAGAGCAGATCTTTTAGGAAAACATCCAATCTTCATTTAAAAATTGTTAGCGATGGAGAATTTGCCACGACCCTTGGTAAATTGTCACAATGATTAATTACTCTCACTGTTAAAAATGTAAGCCATATTTCCAGTCTGAATTTCTCTAGTTTCAATAGGTTTCAGTGTAGTAGCCGTGTTAGTCTGTGTCAGCAAAACGAAAATAAGAAAGAAAAACTTGTAGCACCTTAGAGACTAACAAATTTATTTCAGCATAAGCTTTCGTGGGTTAATACCCACTTCATCGGATGCATGGAATGAAACATACAGTAGACAGATATTTATACAGTCAGAGATATAGTTTCTCTGACTGTATAAATATCTGTCTACTGTATGTTTCATTCCATGCATCCGATGAAGTGGGTATTAACCCACGAAAGCTTATGCTGAAATAAATTTGTTAGTCTCTAAGGTGCTACAAGTTTTTCTTTCTTATTCTAGTTTCAATGTCCAGCCATTAGATGGTGTTATACCTTTCTTTGCCAGATTGAAAAACCCATTATCAAGTATTTGTTTCCCATGTAGATACTTAAGACTGTAATCGAGTTACCCCTTAACCTTCTTTCGTTAAGCTAAATAGATAGACTCAAGGAACTCAATCAGTATAAGGCAGGTTTTTGTAATCCTTTAATTATTCGTGTGGCGACTCTCTGAACCCTCTCCGGTTTGTCAATGTTCTTCTTGAATTGTGGGCACAGAACTGGACACAATATTCCAGCAGCAGTTGTACCAGTGCTGAATATAAAGGTAAAATAACCTTTCTACTCATAAGTCGAGATTCCCCTGTTTATGCATCCAATGATCGCATTGGCTCTTTTGGCCACAGTATCTCACTGGGAGCTCATGTTAAGCTGAATATCCAAATATTTTTCAGGGCCACAGGATAGAGTCCCCCATTGTGTAAGTATGGCCTGTATTTTTTGTTCCTAGATGTATATATTTACATTTAGCTATATTAAAATGCATATTGTTTGCCTGTGCCCAGCTTACCAAACAATCTTGGCCTCTCTAGATCAGTGATCTGTCCCCTTCATTGTTTACCATTCCCCCAATTTTTATGTCATCTGCAAACTTTATCAGTGATGATTTTATGTTTTCTTCCAGGTCATTCATAAAAATGTTAAATTGCACAGGGCCCCTCTGTGGCACCTCATTGGGAACACACTTGTTTAATGACAATTCCCTGTTTACAATTACATTTTCAGACCAGTCAGCCAACTTTTAATCTATTTAATGGGAGCAATGTCAATTTTATATCATTCTAGTTTTTTAATCAAAATGTCATGCAGCACCAAGTCAAGTGCCTTATGGAAGTCTAAGTATATTACATCAACACTGTTCTCTTGATCAACCAATCCTGTAATCTCATCAAAAATGATGCAAGGTGGTTTGTCAACATTGAATTTCCTTTGCCATTGTGTTTTCCACTTATCAGCTTGGTCAGGGCTCTCTGAAGTTTCTGAGTCTTCTCTGGACTTGACTAACCTAAACAATGTTGTTGTATCCTCTGCAAATTTGCCACTGCTCTGCTTACTCCTGTTTCTAAATACAGTGCAAAATACAGTATGGAAAATCTTAATTCTGTTTAAATCAGGTTTATGTTGATTAAGCTTAAATGTATTCATTAACAAATTTAAACCATATCATTATAAAAGTTTAAATTGAATTAAGAAGATTCACACTCTGGTTTGCACCAGTTTAACTAAATGAATTTAAGAATCTCACATTAGTTAACCAGGGACAACTCTGAATATAGACAAAGCTTCAGTGCTCTAAAGGACCGCTTTGAGAGGGACTTCATCAAATGTTCTTTTGAAAATCCCAGAAAATTATAGCATCTGATTCTCATTTATCCACTCTGTTATTGAGCTCTAGTAGACGTGAAAGGTACCATTTTCCTTTACAGAAGCTGTGCTGGTTAGCCTCAGTATGGGACTATGATCTTCCAGGTGTCTGACTGTTCTCTTCTTAATGATCATTTCCCCAATTTTCCTGGTACTGAAGTAAGGCTCACTGGTTTCAAATTCTCAGGATGACCCCACTAGCTTCTTTTAGAGACCAGTGTAATATGTGCTATCCTGAGGCCTCCATCAGTATAGTAGCTGATTTAATGAGAAGCTGCATATCAGCCATTTCATTCTTAAGTTCTTTCAGAACTGTTGGATGATACCATTCAGCCATGGTGACTTGTTGCTCTTTAATTTAATATCTCCCAGCACCTCCTCTTTTGACACTTCAATATCTGGCACTGTCTCATCTTTATTACCTAAAAAAAAAGTAAATCAGGGGAAGGTATCTCTGTAACTTTCTTACTGGGGAGAGTGGTACAAATTAATCATCAAGCTTCTTTGCAATGTTCTTATCCTCCGAATTCGTCCCCTTCCCCTTTTGGCCCAGCAGTCCCCTCCAGTTCTCTCAAAGGTTTCCTGTTTCTGACACACTTCAAGAATTTCTTGTTCGTTTTTATGTTTGTCTCCTTACTCTTCAAATTCCTTCTTAGCCCTCTGTGGCAAAGTTCCTCCTCTACCTTGGTGGGTCCTGCGCTTATTGGTGGATTTTGCTCGCCTCAGAGATCTTCCCCTCTGGTAGAACCCACAGTCAAACTCCTCCTGTATCTGATCAGGAGTTGGGAGGTTTGGGGGGAACCCGGGTCCGCCCTCTATTCCGGGTTCCAGCCCAGGGCCCTGTGGATTGCAGCTAACTCTAGGGTTTCCTGTAACAGCTGCGTGACAGCTACAATTCCCTAGGCTACTTCCCCATAGCCTCCTCCCAACACCTTCTTGATGCTCACTGCAGGACCTTCCTCCTGATGATGCTTGTACTCCTCAGTCCTCCAACTGTACGCCTTCTCACGCTCAACTCCTTGTGTGCCTCTTGCTCCCAGCTCCTCGCACACGCCACAGACTGAAGTGAGCTCCTTTTTTAAAACTCAGGTGCCCTGATTAGCCAGCCTGTCCTAATTGATTCTAGCAGCTTCTCCTTAATTGGCTCCAGGTGTCCTAATTAGCCTGCCTGCCTTAATTGGTTCCAGCAAGTTCCTGCTTGTTCTGGAACTGCCCCTGTTACCTTACCCAGGGAAAGGGGATCTACTTAATCTGGGACTAATGTATCTGCCTTCGAATACTCTCCTGTAGCCATCTGGCCTGACCTTGTCACACCTCCCAGTCTCGATGCCATAGTTTGTGTTCCGTTTTGCTGTCTTCACTTGGAATGGATTTCCATTATTGAAAATGCAGGCTAGAATACCTCTTGAATTTTGCCATTTAACCATATGATTTTGTTGTTGCCTCCTTGGTTTTTTTTCTGTTCAGGGTTATTCATGCCATCAGTGACCAGTTTTGGTTTCTTAAGTAGCCACAATACTAAGTCTAAGGATTTTTTTACTTTTGACTTTAGTGTCTTTTAGTCTATCTTGTTCGTTTGCTGAAGTCCACCTTTCTAAAGTTTAATGTCATAATGCTAGGTTTTAGTATGCTCCTTCTCTGGAGGATGTTGAAATTAATTATATTATGGCTGCTGTTACTTAGTAGTAGTTACTTCTTGAAGAAATGTCTGTGTGTTACATAGGAATAAGTCAAGAATAGTGTCTCCTCTTGTGTGCACCTGAACTGTCACAAGGAGCAAGATAGTTTAAGATGCTGAAAAATTGCTTCTCAAGACCTTGTCCTGATGTGACATTTGATGTGTGTGGTCCTCCCCATGCAGAAATTTTACCTCGTTAGATTCTATGGCACCTGTACATGATGCTTCTCCTCCCCTTTGAGCGAAGCCTGCCGAGAGCTGTGGCTGGAAGATGCTATAGTAAATGTTGTTGTTGGTGTTGGTGTCATTTCCACTGCCAGAAAGGGAGAGAGTGAATCTATTGTCAATGCCTTGCAGAGGATAATTAAACACAATCAGTTGATACTGCCTGGCAGTGGTGACCTGTCCAATACAGACACAAATTATGTGTTATTTAGTGTATGTCCAGGCCCTGGAATACTCAAAATGAACTGGAAAGATCTTGGAGACAAGTGGGGTCAGAATGAAATGATGGTTTCTGCACTGCTCACAGTATGTGTTTCCACAAAGAAAGCGGAGCAGGAACTGAAGCTACAGTCCTGGCTGATATTGATGGTAAACGCAATTTGCACATCAGGTGTTTGCTTTGGAGTTGCCTGCGTCATCTCTTGTTGCATCCTTTGGACCTGACTGTGAATGTTGCATGCAATTTCCAGTACAGTTCACAAGGACTAAATTTTTTTTACATAAATAGGTGCTGCAAGGTTTCTATTGCTTCAGAGCTTCATTGTTAGGGTGACCAGATGTCCTGATTTTATAGGGACAGTCCCGATTTTGGGGTCTTTTTCTTATATAGGCTCCTATTACCCCCCACCCCCGTCCTGATTTTTCACATTTGCTGTCTGGTCACCAAATCATTGTGTTTCATTTTGAGACTCCACATCTGCTTTACTTTCACATGAACACTGAAGTGTCCATCCCCATGCACAGAAACAAAGATGATGATTAATTTCTCTGTATTGTAGGCAACAGCGAAACACAGTCTGGCAATACATTACTGCCCCTTCAGCCTCACTTGTGCTGAATTATGTAGCACAGTGAAGCCTGTAATTAGCAGTGAAGGGAGGGTGCTGTCTGCATAGCTGTAGAGGATTGCATGGGGACATTTGTCAAGGGAAACAGGTAGAGTACTCTGTTCAGAACAAGGGAGAGTAGTCAAGCAGTAAAAATTAAGCAGCATTACCTCTCTAGGATGCTTAGATCTTTATAATACAGATTCAAATCAGCAAATCCTTCATCTGAGTACTGGAGTTCAGCTGAAACAGAGTCTAAGCCTGTTGTACCATCCAGCACACACAGTATAATTTCTGCTGCTCTCTGTAGATTCAGACTGAGGAGAATTCTCCATCTTTAACACTTACGAACAAATTTGGAAGAGAAAAAGCTTTTCAAATAGGCATCATTGAATTCTAAGTAAAACATGCAGGCTAGAAGGGCTGGGAGCCTAGAGTGAATCCCAAAGCTAGGATGAGTAGAATTCAGTGGAAATCACTTTTGCCTAGAAACACTTTAGGACCCAGGAGGGAGAATAATCTTATTTACTGGTAAATCTGATTGTTAAGGAGTTTGATTTAGACTTCCTGAGAAGCCTAACAAATAGACCCTGTCTCTAGAATGCTCTCTGGTCCAGGGGACCTTGCTTTCCTGCTATGGTAGCATATAGGATAAGGTGCCACTCTAGGGTTTGAAATCGCTGTGATGGGCTAGGAAATACCCTGTTTATTCCCGCACTAGAGCTGAGCTCAAAGAGTGCTGTCTGCACAATTCCTGATGTTCAAAGTTTGATTTCTGCGTCCATTTTAGTCATAGAGCCTTCAGCTGCAACATGCGGTTTGCCTGTTTTGTGATGGCCCAATATGATAGCAGCTCAGTTAAACTTCTTTGGCAGGGGAGCTGCATTTGTGGGGAGCGGGAGTAATACGTTCAGCCCCTGAGTGATAGTACGGAGTGGCATTGTGACCTGGTCAGGCATCGCACCGCTGGAGGGACTGCAAGGAATGTGGTGAGCGAGTAGCTGGACTTGCTATACAGGGGCGGCGCCAGCTTTTTTGCCGCCCTAGGCGGCGGGAGAGGCTGCCGCCGAAGTGCCGCTGGGGTCCTCAGCGGCACTTCGGCGGCCGTTTCTTCGGCCGCCAGGGACCTCGGTGGCATTTCGGCCTCTCCCGCTGCTGAGGGACTTGAAATGCCGCCCCCCAAATCCTGGTGCCCTAGGCGACCGCCTAGGGTCGCCTAATGGTAGTGCCGGCCCTGTTGCTATAACTTTGCCAGTGTTTTTCTACTGGTGCGATTCCTAGTTACACTATTATACACATGCAGTTGCCGGCTGGGAGGGGAAAGGAGTCCTGTCCATTTCCCCCCCTCCCTCCCTCCCTTGCACACCTCCCGTGCCCCTGTGCTATGGCAGCAATACATTGGCTCTATGCCTTTCCTATCTCTAATGCCTACCGAATGGTTAATGTACATGGGTTAAAGTCCTGCCCTTGGTGCCTGTCTTGAGTGGCTGGGTCAGGTGCTGTGGGAGATGTGCAGGATGGCAAGGAAGGAGCAATCCTCCCTGTTCAGATGAGGTGCGTGCTTATTCCCTCCAGTGGAGGAGGAAATGGAAGGATCCGCACATAGGCTACACTTGTGCCCTGGCCCCTCCTGTGCCTTGCCTGCTGCTGCACAGAGCAGGACTCTGTACCACAAACAGGGTGCAAACCCTCTGTGCACCACCCTACCTCCAGCTCCCCATTGTGCACCATCCATGGCTTTGGAGGAGGGGCTGGATTCGCTCCCTGGCAAGCAAGCCCATGGAGTTGAATTGTTACCTTGCCATGTGCACTACAGCTCCTGGAAGGGGAAAGGAAAAGAGAGCTCGGGATTGGTGCAAAGGTAGGGGGAACTTTTGCATTACTGCTTCCCCAGTAATCTCTGTGGATGAATACACACTTCCTCTTCTGTCTGCCTCATGACCCTGCTATGTCTCCTTGGGCCTTAGTGAAAGCAAAACACCTGCCGGTGGCCTCCCAGTTCATGGCTCTGGGACTAATGAGACTGCTATCAATTCGCCTTGCTTATTCCCTCCCCCCCTCCCCCCCCCGTACCTCAAGTTGTCTGGAACGAGATCCACCAGCATCATTAAGAACGACAGTTAATTAGCAAAAGTAGTGAGTCGAAGGATGGAAACGTGAGAAGGTTCATGGGTGAATGTTGATGCATTTTAAAGCCGTAGCAAATTTTGCATTTTTTCCCTGGATATGTTGATGTCCTGTATTGGGGATTTTCTGAATTTATTTATTTTTGGGCTTTAACATTTTGGAGGGAACTTGATTAATTTTTTGGCTTCTCTTGCGGTTTATTTTTTCTTTTTAAAGCCACAATTTTGTATATAACTATAAAGCTAGTCGATTTTTTTTTAATTGTGTCTACAAAAAATTTTTTATGAAAAAATTGAAAACTTTTCACAAAAAATGCTCTCTGTTTTTCAACCAGCTCCAATGAATTAACCTGTGGAAGGAAAGTAGATGGGGCAAAGGATGGGGCATCCGTACTCCTGGATTCTCCTCCCATCTCTGTCACTGTGTGATGTCAAGCAAATCACGTAGCATAAAATATTCCAAAGTGCGTAAGTCCCATTTCAAAAGGGACTTTTGACACCCAGGCGTTGAATGATATATACAGACAACTCCAGCATGCAGAGAAAGGATGCTTTAATGAATAGCACACTGAACCACGACTCAGGAGATTTGGGTTTAAGTACCAGCTCAACCTTGTGCTTCCTGTGTGACCATGGGCAGGTCACTTAATCTCCTCTATACTGCACTTCCCCATCTGTAAAATTGGGATAATACTTACAGGGGTGCTGTGAAGATAAAAGCCATTAGTGAGTGTAAGAAGCTCAGCTACTATGGTGATGCGGGCCATATGAATACCTAATATCACCTTTCATGAGCATTCCTTTAATAAACAAGGGTAGATAAAATTAATAAATATTAATTTTGATTTAAGAAAACTCTTTGGTGTCAGGAATTGGAATGTCCTGATAGAACAGGCAGATGCATAAAACATGAGTAGACTTGGCAGAAATTCGATTTTTATTTTGTTATAAATGTGACAAATAATATCAATGTTTATTTTTAAACATTTTATCCAATTTTTATGTATTTTAAATTTTCAGAGTTGTGGGAAATTATGAGATGGTGTCCGATGATAATTATTTACTAACTGTAGATAGTGAGAATCAAAAAGCTAAAGACAAATTGTTAGCATAACATGTCAAAATATACAAAGTAAATATTCTTAAATCAAACTCTAGAAGTTCCAAAGCAGCATTTTTCTTACATTGTGTCTGTCTGTTTGTCTATCTGTCTGTACATTTCTGTTGTCAATGGAAATATTTTTTCATGGGTTTGTGTGTGTATGGTGAAACTGACACATACTGACATTTACCAGTAAAAATCTAATCCTTCCAAGCCTAAAGTCAGATCTAAAGTCAGAAAATGCAGCCTCCCTCCCTGTGAGTATCAGATATCACCACTACAGTGTTCTGTAACAGAGTGACCAAGTTTACATTTGTCGTCTTTTCCACTGGACACGTCAATGGTATGGGAACAAACTGAATGATTGGGGCAACATGTATGTTCCCTGAGTCAATGCCTCTTCTCAGGGCTTGTCTACACTTATAGGAGGATTGATGCTGTGGCAATAGATGCATCAGCGGTCAATTTAGCAGGTCTAGTGAAGACCCGCTAAATCGACCACCGATCATTCTCCCGTCGACTCCTGTACTCCACCTGATCGAGAAGAATAAGGGGAGTCGACGGGAGAGCATCTCCCGTTGGCGTCGCATAGTGTGGATCCCGCTGTAAGACCTAAGCTACGTCGATTTCAGTTATGCTATTCACGTAACTCAAATTCTGTAGCTTAAATCGACTTTTCCCTTTAGTGTAGACAAGGCCTTAGATTTCCTTCCTCTAAGCAAGTCCATGTCTGAATCCTGTAGATGGGCTGTGGTGGCACTTCAAGAATCAAACAGATGGGAAATTATAAAATTTTTGCAATAGAAATGTTGATGCCAGCCTAGTTTATGCCAGTCAACTATAGGTCACCTTCTCTATCACTTCACCAGTACAACCACATTGACTTCAGTAGATTGCACCAGTGTCAGTAAGAGAAGCTAGCCCTAGATGTGTTTCCCATTTCCCGTGTGTATGTGGCAAAAGGACTGTTATGGAGAATGGTTTCAGAGTGGTAGCTGTGTTAGTCTGTATCAGCAAAAACAACAAGAAGTCCTTGTGGCACCTTAGAGACTAACAAATTTATTTGGGCATAAACTTTCGTGGGCTAGAACCCCACTTCATCAGATGCATGGAGTGGAAAATACAGGAGCAGGTATAAATACATCAAAAGGTGTGAGTTGCCTTACCAAGTGTGAGGTCAGTCTAACGAGACAATTCAATTGACATTAGGATACCGAGGTAGGAAAAATAACTTTGAAGTGGTAATGAGAGTGGCCCATTTCAGACAGTTGACAAGACGGTGTGAGTAACAGTAGGGGGAAATTAGTATTGGGGAAATGAGGTTTAGGTTTTGTAATGACCCAACCACTCCCAGTCTTTATTCAGGCCTAATCTGATGGTGTCCAGTTTGCAAATTAATTCCAGTTCTGCAGTTTCTTATTGGAGTCTGTTTTTGAAGTTTTTTTGTTGAAGAATTGCCACCTTTAGGCCTGTTATTGAGTGATCAGGGCGATTGAAGTGTTCTCCTACTGGTTTTTGAATGCTATGATTTGTGTCAGATTTGTGTCCATTTATTCTTTTGCATAGAGACTGTCCGGTTTGGCCAATGTACATGGCAGAGGGGCATTGCTGTCACATGATGGCATATATCACACTGGTAGATGTGCAGATGAATGAGCCCCTGATGGTGTGGCTGATGTGGTTAGGTCCTATGATGGTGTCCCTTGAATAGATATGTGGACAGAGTTGGCACCGGGGTTTGTTGCAGGGTTTGGTGCCTGGGTTGGTGTTTTTGTTGTGTAGTGTGTAGTTGCTGGTGAGTATTTGCTTTAGGTTTTGGGGCTGTCTGTAAGTGAGGACACCATCAGATTAAGCCTGAATAAAGACTGGGAGTGGTTGGGTCATTACAAAACCTAAACCTCATTTTCCCAATACTAATTTCCCCCTACTGTTACTCACACCTTCTTGTCAACTGTCTGAAATGGGCCACTCTCATTACCACTTCAAAAGTGTTTCCTCCTTGGTATCCTGTTGTCAATTGAATTGTCTCGTTAGACTGACCTCACACTTGGTAAGGCAACTCACACTTTTTCATGTATTTATACTTGCTCCTGTATTTTCCACTCCATGCATCTGATGAAGTGGGTTCTAGCCCACGAAAACTTATGCCCAAATAAATTTGTTAGTTTCTAAGGTGCCACAAGGACTCCTCATTGATTTTGTTATGGAGAATGTTGACAATGCAGTTTTCAGTGGTAGAACTATCATAAATCTTGTGTGATTTGGGAATAAGGAATCTGTGAGAAAATTAAAAGGTTGAATTTTAACTTGACAAAACAGCTTTTAAACTTCTCTTTGTCAGCATGAGTCAATGTAGAACAGGGCAAATAACTCACCTCCAGAAGGACCCTAATAAGACCTTATTTGTGAATATATGAATAGTGGTTTTGTAAATATTGCATCTGAATTTATGAATGATCTGACACTGACCAGCAGAAATGAACTCTATAATTTTATTGTGTTAGATTTAGTAGGTCAGGCGCATAGATGCCAAGTGCAAATGACCTAGAAAGTTTTTCTAGGTCAAACTATAGCTTTAAAAGCACCCTCCCTCCACCCCTGAGGCACGGCCATTCATGCTTACTCTGATGTATTTTTCTTCCAACAGTGCAGTATAGATCTTCACTGAGAACTTCTTGTATCATACACTTGGAGGAAAACAAATGTGAAGAATAGGAGATATTTATTTCTTAATGTAACTGTCCTGTGCTGTGCTGCTCCCTGCATTTATTAGGTGTACTATACATTAGACTCTTAGGCTAAGATTTTGAAAGCCAAGTTCACATATAGGCCTGATTTCCAAGAGTGTTGAACACTGAATAGACCCTGCTGACGTGGAAGCTGTTGGAGGTGCATCATTTTCGAAAATTAGGCAGGTGCCTAAATGTGGACTTAGGAGCATTAACTTCATGCTGCTGCTTTTGAAAATCTAGCCTTAAATTAGTTGTCTTCAGTAAAATCTCAATCCCAAGGAAGGTCCAGAAAAGGCTAGATAAGCTTTACATGCACAGTTCATAACACAGCTGTGTTCAGCATAACGCTGATATCCACTACCTCTGTTACAAGAAACAAATCACCATCCTCTTCTCTGGGCTGCTGACTCTCCTCATGCCAACCTGCCTGCCCAACCTAGCTTGGAGCGGCCAGCTCCTGCAGACTTTTCAGTAGGCAAGGCTGAGACCATGCAGGGAGTTGGTTACAGTGTTATCTATGCTGCTTGGCAGGAAGCCTTAAAGAACAATGTCCCTTAAAAAACCGGTCATGTGTCTCCTGCCCTTGGCTGAATGGAGGAGATCACAGTTGACATTTTAAAATAAATACAGTGCCAGTGAAAAGTGCCAAGTACACAGCCCTAGAAACCGAAATTCCTTAACATGAAGGGCCTCAAATTCTCAGCACTGAGGAATTCCATAGAAATGCCTTTCAGTAAATACATCCTCATAATTGAGCAAGCACTCAAGTGTGTGGTTTAAGTAGATCCACTGACTTCACTGGCCCTACTAGGTTCACCGGGGGAAGGAGACCAAAGCCCCGAGGTAAGTGGGAAAGTGGGATACTGGGAGGAAGCACAAGTAGGTGAGTGCAAGAGGGGAGGGCTCCTGCCCCATACTGGGACAGCAGGACGATCAGTGGGTTATCTTAAGTGCCTATACACAAATGCAAGAAGCCTGGGGAACAAGCAGGGAGAACTGGAAGTCCTGGTACAGTCAAGGAATTATGATGTAATTGGAATAGCAGAGACTTGGTGGGATAACTCACATGATTGGAGTACTGTCATGGATGGATATAAACTGTTCAGGAAGGATAGGCAGGGCAGAAAAGGTGGGGGAGTTGCGTAAGGGTAATGTCGTGGTGGGAGTCTGCTACAGACCACCAGACCAGGGGGATGAGGTGGACGAGGCTTTCTTCCAGCAACTAACAGAAGTTACTAGATCACAGGCCCTGGTTCTCATGGGTGACTTTAATCACCCCGATATCTGCTAGGAGAGCAATACAGCGGTGCACAGACAATCCAGGAAGTTTTTGGAAAGTGTAGGGGACAATTTCCTGGTGCAAGTGCTGGAGGAACCAACTAGGGGAAAAGCTCTTCTTGACCTGCTGCTCACAAACAGGGAAGAAATAGTAGAGGAAGCAATAGTGGATGGGAACCTGGGAGGCAGTGACCATGAGATGGTCGAGTTCAGGATCCTGACACAAGGAAGAAAGGAAAGCAATAGAACAGAGACCCTGGACTTCAGAAAAGCAGACTTCGACTCCCGCAAGGAACTGATGGGCAAGGTCCCCTGGGAGAATAACATGAGGGGGAAAGGAATCGAGGAAAGCTGGCTGTATTTTAAAGAATCCTTATTGAGGCTGCAGGAACAAACCATCCCGATGTGTAGAAAGAAAAGTAAATATGGCAGGCGACAAGCTTGGCTTCACAGTGAAATCCTTGCTCGTCTTAAACACAAAAAAGCAGCTTACAAGAAGTGGAAGATTGGACAAATGACCAGGGAGGAGTATAAAAATATTGCTCAGGCATGCAGGAGTGAAATTAGGAAGGCCAAATCACACTTGGAGTTGCACCTAGCTGGAGATGTTAGGAGTAACAAGAAGGGTTTCTTCAGGTATGTTAGCAACAAGAAGAAAGTCAAGGAAAGTGTGGGCTCCTTGCTGAATGAGGGAGGGAACCTAGTGACAGAGGATGTGGAGAAAGCTAGTGTAACTCAGTGCTTTTTTTGCCTCTGTCTTCACAGACAAGGTCAGCTCCCAGACGGCTGCACTCCGCAGCATGATATGGGGAGGAGGTGACCAGCCCTCTGTGGAGAAAGAAGTAGTTCGGGACTATTTAGAAAAGCTGGACGAGCACAAGTCCATGGGGCTGGATGCCCTGCATCCGAGGGTGCTAAAGGCGTTGGCCAATGTGATTGCAGAGCCATTGGCCATTATCTTTGACAAATCATGGCAATTGGGGGAGGTCCCGGATGACTGGAAAAAGCTAATGTAGTGCCCATCTTTAAAAAAGGGAAGAAGGAAAATCCGGGGAACTACAGGCCAGTCAGTCTCACCTCAGTCTCTGGAAAAATCATGGAACAGGTCCTCAAGGAATCAATTCTGAACCACTTAAAGGAGGGGGAAAGTGATCAGGAACAGTCAGCATGGATTCACCAAGGGCAAGTCATGCCTGACTAACCTAATTGCCTTCTATGATGAGATAACTGGCTCTGTGAATGAGGGGAAAGCAGTGGATGTGCTATTTCTTGACTTTAGCAAAGCTTTTGATACAGTCTCCCACAGTATTCTTGCCAGCAAGTTAAGGAAGTATGGGCTTGATGAATGGACGGTAAGGTGGATAGAAAACTGGCTAGATGGTCGGGCTCAACGGGTAGTGATCAATGGCTCCATGTCTAGTTGGCAGCCGGTATCAAGTGGAGTGCCCCAAGGGTCGGTGCTGGGGCCAGTTTTGTTCAATATCTTCATTAACGATCTGGACGATGGTGCGGAATGCGCCCTTAGCAAGTTTGCAGATGACACTAAACTGGGAGGAGTGGTTGATACGCTGGAGGGTAGGGATAGGATACAGAGGGACCTAGACAAATTAGAGGATTGGACGAAAGAAATCTGATGAGGTTCAACAAGGACAAGTGCAGAGTCCTGCACTTAGGACGGAAGAATCCCATGCACTGCTACAGACTAGGGACTGAATGGTTGGGCAGCAGTTCTGCAGAAAAGGACCTAGGGGTTACGGTGGACGAAAAGCTGAATATGAGTCAACAGTGTGCCCTTGTTGCCAAGAAGGCTAATGACATTTTGGGTTGTATAAGTAGGGGCATTTCCAGCAGATCGAGGGACGTGATCATTCCCCTCTATTCGGCACTGGTGAGGCCTCATTTGGAGTACTGTGTCCAGTTTTGGGCCCCACACTACAAGAAGGATGTGGATAAATTGGAAAGAGTCCAGCGGAGGGCAACAAAAATGATTAGGGGGCTGGAGCACATGACTTATGAGGAGAGGCTGAGGGAACTGGGATTGTTTAGCCTGCAGAAGAGAAGAATGAGGGGGGATTTGATAGCTGCTTTCAACTACCTGAAAGGGGGTTCCAAAGAGGATGGATCTAGACTGTTCTCAGTGGTAGAAGATGACCGAACAAGGAGTAATGGTCTCAAGTTGCAGAGGGGGAGGTTTAGGTTGGATATTAGGACAAACTTTTTCACTAGTAGGGTGGTGAAGCACTGGAATGGGTTACCTAGGGAGGTGTTGGAATCTCCTTCCTTAGAGGTTTTTAAGGTCAGGCTTGACAAAGGCCTGGCTGGGATGATTTAGTTGGGGTTGGTCCTGCTTTGAGCAGGGGGTTGGACTAGATGACCTCCTGAGGTCCCTTCCAACTCTGAGATTCTATGATTCTATGATACTCCCATAGCTAAAGTCAGGGCCAGATTTGAGAGGTTTGATACAGCATGGACAGTAGCACTGTAAGTTCCCCCACACCATCACTATTCCTCATCTGTGCCTCGGAGGGATTGTCTCCAGAAGTGAGGGCATAGGTTAGGCCCATGTCCCATTCACCCCAGCCCATCAAGGCAGCCAAATAGCAATGGCTGTGGCTGATGAAGTTGGAGGGCCTTAATCTAATGTATGCTAAGGCCTCTGGCTTCAAGTGGGTGCAAATCCTGAGGAAAAGTGAGATTTAGGCCCAGGAGTTTGAAAACCTCTTATGTTGCTTCTGGGTTCCCCAAACAGGACACAGACCTTGTCCTCATGCAGTTTAAACCTGTTCTGCTAGTGCTGATGCAAGTTATCCATATATGATTTTCCAGCTATAAAGGAAAGCAGGTACTCTGTGCTGGGGTTAAAAGCTTGGCTGTCTCCAGTGGATAGTTTGTCACGGCTGTAGACACTGTATCTATTTTTCATTAGTATTTTTCTGTATACCCCTCTCTGCTCCTTTGTTCTGTTTCTCCTAAGAACAGGGCTGGCTGTAACACTTTTGCTGCCCCAAGCAAAACACAAAAACAAAAACCCCAAGCAATGCCCCACAGAAACAAAAAAACAACCAACTCCCCCCCAGCGCCTCCCGTGGCTGGAGGAGCGCCCCGGGGAGTGCGGCATGCCTGCCCACGGCCCTGCTCTCCCCCGGCTGGAGGAGCGCCCCGGGGAGGGCGGCGTGTCCGCCCGCGGCCCCGATCTCCCCTGGCCGGAGGAGCGCCGCGGGGAGGGCGGCATGCCCGTGGCCCTGCTGCCCCGGCCAGGGCGTCGGTGGGGAAGAGCGCCGGCCCCCATGGCTTTCCGCCCCAGGCACACGCTTGCTGCACTGATGCCTGGAGCCGCCCCTGCCTAAGTAGAACACAAACATAGTCCTCTTCAATTTAGCACTGAATTTCCAAACCTACGGTGACTATGGGACTCGGAAAATAGGCAAAGGAATTGACCCATCCCTGTTGCCAGGTCGTGCCAGTGAGGGAGGAGCCGCTGTAATATGAACTCAAGGAAATAAGCTGGGGCTACCAAACAGCTGTCAGGAGATGGTCATGACTACAAGGCCTGAGTTTAGGGTGGCCAGATGTCCCGATTTTATAGGGACAGTCCCAATATCTGGGACTTTGTCTTGCATAGATGACTATTTCCCTCCTCCTCCCACACCCCCATCCTTATTTTCCACACTTGCTATCTTGTCACCCTACCAACTGTTTGATCACAACTGGACCTTCGTGTAGGGTGTGTTGCACCATGAGTGGTGGTCTCAGGTTAGGCACAAGCCCTTGTTGGGGGCACTCCACCGTTGGGGAAGATGGGGAAGGAATCCTGCCTCCCAGAGACCAAATTCTTCCCTTTGCTCCCTGGCACATGGCGGGAACATGTGCACTGCTCCTGCCCGTACAGGGTGCAGTTCGTACCTCCTGCTGGGCTGGCTCTGCTCTGTGAGCTGGCACCAAGGCGTGGAGCCATAACCCTATCTCCTCTTTGCCACTTTTCGGGCACCCTGAGCACCCAGGGGGGTATGGCGGGATCAATCCCTGCACTTGCTCCTAGTGCCCCTCCCCTGCCCCTGTGCATCCACGTAAGAGCAAGTTTGCCTTTGCCAGCTCTTCTTGGCAAGATGACATTAGTTTGCCTGGATCACTGGAGAAACGGCTTAACCAAAACTCCACGGGTTCCAAATTGTTTATTCATCCGAACCATGACCTGCTTCAAAGCAGCTTCTGCCATCCCAGCAACGTATGTAATCTGAAGTGGTGGTGCCTTCTGAACAATTACAGCTCACAGCAGTCCAAATGAAAATGTTTGTTGAAAACAACATGTGCATAATTAAGCCTTAATGAGCCCTTGTCTGTTTGGAATCTGCAATTAGATTTATAATAGAAAATACTAGCAAATGTCAAATAGCTTTAAAAGAAGCTGAGATAAAAGATAATTTTGCTGTAAATCTATAGTAATACTGTAATTTAATGGACTGGAAGTGGTGCAGGGAAAGACTGTAAAAGCACTGGACAAATTTGTACTGTGCATGTTTATCTGTCCACTTGCCTATCTTTAAAGCGGTCAGTCCAACTTTTAACTATTTAGAAAAAGGCGGGTCTTCTCTGAAATCAGTGAGGATTCTTTTTTTTTCCTCTTTAAGATATTAATTAGCTGACAAAGTTCATTTTCCACTGTCTCATTAACATGCTTTAAGTTTCTTGGTGGAGGTAGTAATAATAATATAATATCTGATGTCATTATATCAAACGAGGTTTTTACGGTAAAGTTAAGAAATGAGAAGCAGAACAGGTTCTAGGTTGAGGGTATTTAAGATTTTATGGGTTAGCAATGGATCTTATGTGCCATGGCTCAAGTCACATTATTAACCCCTTTTCTTGTTCTTTATGCGTCACATTTCACATGTAGATCAAAGCCCAGATTGACTAGGCTGAGATTTTCAGAGCCTAAAGTCATTAGGCTTCCAACTCTCTTTAAACTCAATAGGATTGGGTACCTAACGCCAATAGGCTCTTTTGAAAATCTCACCCTAAGACACTTTTAAAATTTCCTGTAAACTTTCTAGTGCTATTGATTGAGGTTGGTCAATTCTGTAATGCTACACTGCAAAGCCACATTATGTAGAAGGTACTTATTTCTAATGACGAATTGGAATATCAGGGTCAGTATTTCTGATTAAATTTGTTTCTTTTGTTAACTTTCCTTTTTCAGCTACCTTTCTGTTAATTTAGGATCTCTTTAATGTTGACGTACATTTTTTAAATAAAATTGATTTAAGTTTTGTTTTGAATTTTCCTGATCAAAGGAATACGAATATTCTATATTTTTGCCATAGACATAAAGTTAAGTAGCAGCAAAATCCATCAGGAAGGTTAACAGTGACTTGAAGGAAGATGAACATACAATTACGTATCCAAAAGAAATTACTCAGTTTAGAAGTGATCCAAGGGGGAAAAAAAAGTGTTTTGCTAAAAATGTGCTGAGGTTAAGGAGTAAAATTGCACCCTACTTGGGTAAAATGTGCTGGATAATGACTGCACAAATCTAGTTTAATTAAATGTTGTGTTTGAGAATTTACAGCCCAAAAATCTGGAAATGTAGAATGGTGGTTTTGATTAGCAAATTTAACCCAGCCTCTTAGTGCAGGCTCATCTGTAAAATTTTGTATTACTGCATATGGACATACAGTAAAATCAGATTGTAAATTGTATGTGAAATGTGGCTAAGTTAAAGTCTGTGTAGGAACCATAGCTTTGCATTTCCTGAATCCTGTGCATTTCACATCTCAACCTTGATGCGATATTAACTGCAGATTACATTAAATGCAAAAAGTAAAGTTTTGCTGTAATATGCCCCCTTGCAGCTCCATAGTGAGCAGAATTTGGCTCTTTGTTTTCATTTGCTGTAAATATACACACAAGAGTCACTGAGTGGTTGCATATTGAAACAAAAGTGCAGTGTGGGATTATCACGGTTTCAGTGTTCTCATGTATGTGGGATGCCACATTTAAATAAACACACTGGGCTAGCTTCTGCAGTGGAACTGCAAAGCAGGTTGGTGTAAAGGGTAAGGCATAAAGGGCTCCAGTGATTGATACTCAAAGCAGTGCCTTGGTCTTGTGCTGGCTTTCTGCTTGGGGTGGATTTTGTCCTTAAGGAATATTTCCCTTGCAGGTAAAACTATTTATCTGCTTTTGGTTTTCTAGTTGTGACAGTTGCTAGACTCAGGCCAATTTGAGCAGTTTGTGGAAAGTCGTGTATACTACACCACTGCAGACTCGCTGTAAAATGCACCCTCTGTCATAGTTATGTGCGATCGACACCAAACCTCCTCCCCCTGTGTGTCCCGTTCAGTCAGTTCCAGTTGCATTGTGGAGGGATACCATATCCTTTAGCATATGACTTTCAAATGCACTTCAAAGAAGATATATATAAGCTAAGTGCAAGCAAACAATATGCATTTTAATGTGGCTTAATGTAAATGTATACATCTAGGAACAAAGATTGTATGTAGGCTATACTTACAGGATGGGGACAGTATTCTGGAAGCAATAGTTCTGGAAAAGATTTGGAGGTTTGTGGTGGATGTTCAGCTGAACATGTGCTGCTAATGTGATCTTGTGATACATAAACAGAGGAATCTCAATTAGAACTAGAGAGGTTATTTTACCGCTGTATTTGGCACTTGTGCAACCACTGCTCGAATACGGTGTCTAGTTCTGCTAGCTATAGTTCAGAAAAGATGTTGATAAATTGAAGGGGGTTCAAAGAAGAGCCATGAGAATCATTAAAGGATTAGAAAGCATACCTTATAGTGATGGACTCGAGCTCAATCTATTTTGCTTAATAAAGAGACGGTTACTGGGTGATTTGATTACAGTCTGCGCATCTACATGAGGAACAAATATTTAATAATGGTTCCTTCAGGCTATCACAGATAAGTTGAAGCTAGATAAATTCAAATTGGAAATAAGGCATAATTTTTTAACAGTGAGAGTAGTTAGGCATTGGGACAATTTACCCAGGGTCACGGTGGATTCTCCATCCCTGGCAATTTTTAAATCAAGATGAGATGTTTTTCAAAAGTACGTGCTTTAGGAATTATTTTGGGGAAGTTCTCTGGCCTGTGTTGTACAGGAGGTCAGACTAGATGATCACAATGAATCTATGATGATCACTATGAATATATGTTCCCCAGAGAAATTTCTAAGGATTTACATTTAATTGCTGTTTCTTAACACAGCTACAGCCATATCCTTAACTGTGCTACTCCAATGACACAACACTACCCTACAGCCAGCCTGTCTGGCCTCTGGAAGATTCCCCTGCATAGGTGAAGAGCTGCTGTAGTGACTCCTATGGCACCCTGGTTCTCACCCACTACTCTTGGTGCAGGAGACATTGCTGGGGAAGATGGGCTTGGTTGGGGTTTCCTGTGGCCCAGTGAACAGCAGCAGCTGAAAGGGGCTCTTAGGGTTGTTGACTGAAGGTGCAGTTCAGAGGCTGCTCTAGTCTGTGCGTCGGGACGGCCCTGCGTTGAGTTAGCTGAGTATCAAGATGACATAAAGGGCAACTTTGCACCCCACCCCCACAAGCTGCGCAGAGCAGCTCTTATTGCCAAGGAGGCACCAGGATGTTATGTAGAAGAAGCTAGGAAATCTGGCTGTTGTTTCTCACTTTGCCACTGATTTGCTGTGTGACCTGGGGCCAGATTTTCAAAAGTGGTTCTAAATATGAGTACCTCCTTTCTGGACGCTCAGGTTTGATACCTAGATAGATGCAGTGAGAGTAGGGGGAGGCAGTACTTAGAGGTTTTAAATTGAGCTTGGGCAGTTGTTCATTCTACAAACAGAGAAAAATTGTGTAGGAACCTTTTATAAAGAGCTCAGGATGGAGTAGATGCTAGTTTGTTGTCCTCTCTGCCTGAGGTGGTAAACATCATCTTCTGTAAAAGAAGAAGCCACAGATACAGAATCATGGTGAGGCTCTGTGTATGGAACACCATGGGATCTGTAATTATAAACTGAGCTCTGGATATTTCCTTGGATGGTGAGTTTTATGAGAGAACTTCCTCAGAAATAGCAAGGGCAATATTATAACTTCCCCTCTGCTTTCTGACAGGGCTTGTTTTTCCCAGCTCCCATGTCCCTCTTCTACAGGGGGAAGTTATTGTGCATTTTGAAACACAAACCCAGAACTTATCACTGGTGTCATTTTTATTTTAAAACATACATTGGCACTGTGAACAGTCTTCGCCTTGTAATTGAGTTGAGCGTTGCTGGTGTTTAGAGAGAATCAAGCAACTCACCCCTGACCAATGCAGCCTAAGTGCTGATGAAATATAAGCAGATTCTCGGGGGGTGGGGAAACGGGGTGAAGATATATTTCAGTAATCTTCATTATTAATGTATATGTAGCATCAAAAAGCTCCGACCAAGATAAGGGCACCATTTTGTTGGGCACAATGCAAATATCTAGTAAGAGACTGTCCCTGCCCCAATGTGCTTACAGTGTAAATAGGGAGAAGTGAGAGAGGTGAACTTCCTTAATAAACACATAGCTCCTATAGAATTAGGTTGCTGTTTGAGACCAAAGTGGAGATGGGGACACGCCCAGATTTCCAGATCACTGGTAGCGGTTAGGAAATAATTCTATCGTAGCCCTTGATTTTTTACTTTTTAAATAAAATTGCGTTTTCTCATCACATGGTGAAATAATCTTCCTCTTTTTCTTTTTCCCTCCCCTCACCCTTCAAAATGGCACCTTTGTAAATTTGTGCTTCAAAGCTTTTAGGGTAAAAGTTTCAAAATAGCTAGTAGTTGCCAGAGTGCATTTTTGAAAATCATAGTATGTACTTCTGCAAAACTCATTTGCATGCAAAATTGAGTGCAAATCAAGAGCAGGTATATTTTTCATTTGTGTGTGTATGAAAACTGAGCATTCAAATGATTTGTGTGTGAAAACTTGTTCATTTATAAAACAGAGGCTGCTTTTCTGAGACCTCACTGAAACTTTGGTATATAAAATGAATGGCTATCTCCTTGTAAACTTCTGAGATTTTTTTTGCCCCTGCAGTTCATAGAATCATAGAAATTTAGGGCAGGAAGAGGTAATTTCTCAAGAGGTCATCTAGTCCAGCCTCCTGCACTGAGGCAGTACCAAGTATACCTAGCCCGTCCCTGACAGGTGTTTGTCTAACCTGTTGTTAAAAACCTCCAATGACAGGGATTCCACAACTTCCCTTGGTGACTTTTTCCAATACTTAACTATCCTAATAGTTTTTCCTAATATCTAACCTATATTTCCCGTGCTGCAGATTAAGACAATTACTTCTTTTGCCTACCTTCAGTGGACATGAACTTGATCATAACTTGCTCACATTTCTAATGTGCAAGCAAAATAAAGTCCAGACCAGTAATGCATGTACTTGGTGATTTAATACGGCTAATTTCATAAAGCTGAAAACAATTATGAGTCTAATCAGCTGGAAGGAAGAATTTAATCAGAAAAATGTGAGAGATAATTGGGAATCATTTAAAAACATCTTACTAGATGCCCCAAAACCCACAATTGAGGAAGAAGGATGTATTGGTTAAAAAACGACCTGATTTAGTGGGGAAGTGGAGATAGCTGTATAGTATAAAACAAATGGAAGAAAGAGGAATTTGACAGTAATTAATATAAATTAAGAATTGTAGAAAATTGATAAAGTAAGCCAAGGAACACAAGGCGAAATCTATGGCAAACAGAGTTAAGACAACTGCAAGAAGTTTTAAAAATATATTAGGAACAAAAAAAATTCTGACAGTGGTATTGGTCGGTTACTAGATGGAAATGGAAATTATCGATAATGCAGAAAAGGCAAAAGTGTTCAATAAATATTTCTGTTCTATGTTTGGGGAGAAAACAGATTATGAAGTCTCATCATATGGTGATAACACTCATTCCATTCCTCTAGTCTCTCTGGAGGATGTTAAACAGAAGCTACTAAAGTTAGACATTTTAAAATCACCAGGTCTAGATAATTTGCATCCAAGAATTTTAAAAGAGCTGGCTGAGGAGCTTGCTGGACCATTATTGAAAATCAACATTAAGTCTTGGAGCACTGGAGAAGTTCCTGAACACTGGAAAAAAGCTAATGTTGTGCCGATATTTAAAAAGGGTAAACGGGATGACCTGGGTAATTATAGGCCTGTCAGCCTGACATTGATCCTGGGCAAGGTAATGGAGCAGCTGATACGGGACTCAATTAGTAAAGAATTAAAGGAGGGTCATGTGACTAATGCTAGTCAACATGGGTTTGTGGGAAACAGATCCTTTCAAGCTAACTTGATATTTTTTTGTTGTTGAGATTACAAGTTTGGTTGATAAAGGTAATGGTGTTGATGTAATAGACCAGACTTCTGTAAGGTGTTTGTCTTGGCACTGCACAACATTTTGATTAAAAAACAAGAATGATGTAAAATTAACATGGCACCCATTAAATGGATTAAAAAGTGGCTAACTAATAGGTCTCAAAATGTAATTGTAAATAGGGAATTGTCATTGAGCAGGTGTGTTTCCAGGGGGAGTCCTGTAAGGATCCGTTCTGGGCCCCATGCTATTTAATATTTTTATCAGTGGAAGAAAGTATAAAATCATCACTGATGAAATTCGCAAATGGCAAAAATTGGGGGAGTGGTAAATAATGAAGAGAATAAGTGACTGATTTAGAGCGATCTGGATCTCTTGGAAAACTGGGTGCAAGCAAACAAGGTAACATAGCTAAGCGTAAATGTATGCATCTAGAACAAAGAATGTAGGCCGTACTTACAGGATGGGGGATTCTATCCTGGAAAGCAGGGACTTTGAAAAAGATTTGGGATTCGTGGTGGATAATCAGTTTAACATGAACTCCCAGTGTGATGCTGTGGCCAAAAGAGCTAATGTGATCCTGGGATGCATAAACAGAAGAATCTTGAATAGAAGTAGATAGGTTATTTGACTTCTGTATTTGGCACTTGTGCTACCTCTGCTGGAATACTGTGTCCAGTTCTGGTGGCCACAGTTCAGAAAGGATGTTGATAAATTGGAGAGGGTTCAGAGAAGAGCCATGAGAATGATTAAAGGATTAGAAAACATGTTTTATAGTGATAGACTCAAAGAGCTCAATCTATTTAGCTTAAAAAAGAAAAGGTTAAGGGGTGATTTAATTACAGTCTATGAGTATCTACACGAGGAACAAATATTTAATAATTACTCATGGGGGAACTCTGTACCAAAAAACTAAAAATTCTGCAATAAAAAAAAAATTCTGCGCACAATATTTTAAAATTCTGTAAAATTCTGCATATTTTATTTGTCAAAATAACACAATATAATCACACCAGTTTCAATTTTTCATCATTTATTTCAAAATACCTGTCAGCAAGTATGTCTGTAACAATACAGACAACAAAAAAGATTCAGGAAATGTTTTTTGACAAATAGATTCCTTACTAGGCATATTAATACAGAACTCTGAGTAATAATTCATTTAAACTACAGTACAGAACTGTATTTCCTTCACCCCTCAGAAGCAGTGCAAAGGCTTGGGGGGAGCTGAGGGAGAGGGAACTAAATTGCTGGGAAGGAGCCTGGGTATGAACTTGGAGGGTTGTTGGGTATGGGTGGGAAAAGTATGGAACAGTTGTTGTTTTTTTGTGAGGGGAGAGGGATTGTTAGGGAGCTTCCCCCATGCAGACCCTTGCTGACCTCTAGCCTGTCCCATTCAGTCAGGCACATCTGCCCCTGTCCTCATGTGTTCCTACACCCCCACTCAGACACCCACTCCCCCTATCCCTGTGTGGCCCTGCACCCCTCCCCCATCCCCATGTGTCTCTGTGCCCCCACCCAGCCACTCCCGTTTCCACATGTGTCCCTGTACCCCTTCCCCTGTTCCCATGTTTCTGTGCCCCCACCCAGCTGCTCCCCTGTCCCTATGTGTCCCTGTACCCCCTCCCCATGTGTCTCTGTGCCCCCACCCAGCCACTCCCCATCCCTATGTCTCCCTGCACCACCACCACCCCCGTATCTCTGTGCCCCACCCAGCCACTCCCCTGTCCCTATGTAGCTCTGCATCCCACCCCCATCACCATGTGGACCTGCACCTCCCTCCCCCCTATGGCCCTGTGCCTCCACTCCCATTCAGCCCATGACCCACTCTGTCTTCCCCCACTAGCCCTTATGAGCCCCTGTCTGACCTCTCCCCAGCAGCCCCACGCTGTCTGTCTCCTCATAGCCCCTGTCTCCTGACCTGGCCTGCTGCAACGAAGGCAGGCCTCTATCTCTTCCCTCGCTGGCTGGGAGCTGCTTCTGTGTTCTATCACCACAGCACCCTCTGATGGGCAAAAGGCAGAACTGCAGCAACATTTCGGCAGAAGCTTTTTTTCTGCGCAAAAAATTTAAAATATGTACGGCTCATTAATTATGCACGCGTGCAGTAGTGCAGAATTCCCCCAGGAGTAAATAATAGGATCTTCAATCTTGCATAGAAAAGTATAACATAATTCAATGGCTGGAATTTGAAGCAAGGCAAATTCAGACTGGAAATAAGGTGTAAATTTTTAATGGTAAGAATAATTAGCAATTGGAACAAGTTACTATGGGTGGTGGTGGATTCTCCATCACAGAGAATTTTTAAATCAAGATTGGATGTTTTTCCAAAAGATCTGCTCTAGGAATTATTTGAGGGAAATTCTCTGGCCTGTGTTATTCAGGAGATCAGGCTAGGTGATCACAATGATCCCTTCTGCCCTTGGAATCTACGAACTGCCCCCAAATAATAAGACGAGAACCTCTGATACTCAAGGGTACCATTTTTTCCTGTCACACTGATGCTCAGTCTGAGTGTTCTCACTCTCATATGGCATTTATTGTATGTTACCTTTGATTGCAGTGAGAGCTGTTGTTTTTGTATTAAAACCAGCATCTCCTTGAAAGACTTCCACAGTAAAACCACACTTGTATCAGGTTCAGAATCAGGTAGATACAGTCTCTATTTTTATTTCAGACTCCAGGTTTTATCTTTCAAAAAACAATGTTTCTAGATGCCTTTGACTCTCATATACTTCCTTTCTTACATGCTCTGTGGGTTCTTTTAGAACTTTGTACATTTGCTGCCTTTCTGAGTTTCCTGTGAAATACAGAAAGTGTTGCTGGCTGAGTAGACTACACAGTCTCATTGTCACTTACTCCATTTGCCAGTAAACGTGCTGCATTAATTTACTCTCTTTATTTCCTAAACAAGGCACATGGCATGAGATATTTTCCATGCAAGCTCGGGTCTACCAACCAAATGATTATTTGGCTTCCACCTGCAACCCCTGGTGGGAGAAGGAGCAATTTACTAGGTGCCCGCTTTTTGCAGATAAACTCCTTTAGCACCTATTTAAGTGTGATAAGCAATGCAGGATGTGGTGGTTGCTCAGTAGCGAGAAGGAAGCAGTGCATGTAAGACTTACAGCCATGTCAGTTTGGCCAGTGATCGTATCTTGCAAACGAAACAGCTTTGGGCATGGTCAATGATTGGATTGGAGATCCCCAAAGAAAACCCAGGGTATCTTGGAAGGCATGTGAGTATTTTCAATAGGAGACATTTTTCCCCTCTAAGTCAGTGCTGAGCCAGTAGCTCAGCATGAGTTTTGTTTGCACTGTCCCTCTTAAAGTGCTGACTTTCAGAGGAGAAGTAAAACAGACATTTGGCTCCCTTGTGGACTTTGAAGAACTAGTAAAGAACAGACTTATCAGACGCACAGAGGAAAACGATTTGTTGGGGAAGACTCAGCATGGCTTTTGTAAAGGGAAATCATGCCTCACCAAGCTATTAGAATTTTTGAGGGGGGTCAACAAACATGTGATCCAGTGTATATTGTATACTTGGACTTTCGGAAAGCCTTTGTCAGGGTCCCACACCAAAGGCTTTTAAGCAAAGTAAGCAGTCATGGGATAAGTGGGAAGGCCTTCTCATGGACCAGTAACTGGTTAAAAGACAGGAAAAAAAGAGTAGGAATAAATGGTCAGTTTTCACAATGGAGAGAAGTAAATAATGGGGTCCCCCAACAGTCTGTACCAGGACCAATGCTGTTCAACATATTCATAATGATCTTGAGATGGGGTAAAGAGTGAGGTGGCAAAATTTGCAGACAATACAAAATTACTCAAGATAGTTAAGTCTGTGAAGAGTTACAATAGGATCTCACAAAGCTGGGTGACTGGGCAACAAAATGGCAGATGAAATTCAATGTTGATAAATGCAAAGTAATGCACCTTGGAAAAAATAATCCCAACTATACATTAAAAATGGAGACGAAATTAGCTGTTACCACTCAAGAAAGAGATCTTGGAGTCATAGTGGATAGTTCCCTGAAAACATCGGCTCAGTGGGCAGTCAGAAAAGCTAACAGAATGTTAGGAACCATTAGGAAAGGAATAAATGATACGGAAAATATCATAATGCCAATACATAAATCCATGATACATCCACACCTTGAATACTGTGTGCAGTTCTAGTCATCCCATCTCAAAAATATGTATTAGAACTGGAAAAAGTACAAGGGCAACAAAAATGATTAGCGGGATGGAACAGCTTCCATATGAGGAGAGATTGAAAAACGGGGACATTTCAGCTTGGGAAAAAAGATGACTAAAGGGAGGATATGATAGAAGTTTATGAAATCATGACTGGTGTGGAGAAAGTGAGTAAGGAAGTGTTATTTACCCCTTCACATAACACAAGAACCAGGGTCACCAAATGAAACTAATAGGCAACAGATTTAAAACACACAAAAGGAAGTACTACTTCACACAATGCAGTCAACATGTGGAACTTGTTGCCAGGTAATGTTGTGAAGGCCAAAACTATAACTGGGTTTAAAAAAGAATTAGATCAGTTCACCAACATGATTAGCGATGCAACGCCATGCTCTGGATGTCTTAAGCCTCCAACTGCCAGAACCTGGCAGTGGATGACGGTATGGGACACTTGATAATTGCTCTGTTTTGGTCATTCCCTCTGAAGCATCTGGCTTTGGCCACTGTCAGAAGATATTCGGCTAGATGGACCATGGGTCTGACCCAGTATGGCTGTTCGTATGTTCTAGGATCCCCTGGCACTACATTTAATGGTCGCAGTGTTAAAACCTTGGGATCTTTGTCAAATTCTAGCTGGTTAATCATATTCGGCCCATTGACATTTATCTGTAGTTTCAGTTTGATAAATAATCTTCCTTCACTTCCTTTCCTGAACAGTCATTCTGAGGTGCTAAAGCTGTGTTGTCACCCAGCCACTGCCACAGAGGAGGTTGCATTGCACTGGCGGGTGAAGTGTTTCATGGACAGGTCTGGGGTCCTGTATGGTTTTCTTTGCCCATTCCCAAACTCCTAGGAAAAACAGCCAAAGTCGGGGGTGAGCAAAGAGCCATGGGGCCTGATTCTGATCTTGCTCACACCAGTTTGACTTCAGTAAAACTACTCATTTACACCAGCATAAGAAAGAGCAGCATCAAGCCCATGCTTTGCAAAGTGAAGTATGATTTGTAAGAGTTTATATTGGACAGATTTACACAAGACACTGGAGTGCCTGGTGAGCTGAAAAATAGCCGGCAAACTTGATTATTTGAATGATAGTTGAATATATTAGGCCACATTTTGGCCTAGGTGGCAGCCTTGCAACTCAAAAACCAACATGTAGCCCAGTTGTAACTGAGAGCATATGTGGCCTATTTAGTGTTGCATTTCTGTGGGGTCCTTCTGTCCCTCATTTGGTCTGGGAGTAGGAAATGCAGACTGAGCATTGGACAAATGAAGATGCAGTGAGGTTTGATTCACCACTCTGTTTATACTATTTTCTCTTCTCCTTGCAGTCAGGCGTGAAAGGGTTAGCCCAGAATTTTGATATCTGCAGTATTTTCATGCTTATACATTCTGTTTCTCATTTCCATGACAAAGATTGCAGGAAGAGCAGAATAAAGTACAGAATTTTTCAGAGCAATTTTAAGACTGTAATGAGAACAGAAAATGGTAGGGGGGAATAAAAGGATTGTAATTAGAATATGAAATGGGGAAAAAAATTAATCTATTTCCATGTCAGTTTTAAGACTAAATTCTCCTGCTGCCCGTAGCTTTGAGTGGATGGGTTTTTATTTGTGAAGAATTTTCACTCTTTTGCAGGATCTGAACGATCTACTTAAATTATTTTAGGTCCTTACTCCTGCTAAATAATGTGAAAAATAATAACAATAATATCTGGCACTTGGTGTACAGCAATTGCCATCAAAAACTTGCATGTTCCCCTAGATAATTAAATAACATGCCGTGAGTACTTGCAGCACTCAAGATCTTTCCTACTGGGAGTGTAGGAAAATTACAAGGGAGGATTGTGGACACTGGGCCCACTTCTCTGATGGTGTAACTCCGCTGGCATAGAATTTGGCCCTGGATCTATTTATCTAAGATAAAATTTGGAATTTTAAAGATGAGGGCTGTACTGTGCATAGGGCTCTGACAGGCTGGGGTGCTGGAGATCTGCTAGGGTGGAGGCAGCTTTGATTTTTGCTATGGCCCTGCAGAAATGTCACCAGCAGGAGTCGCTGAAATGACAAGTGTCTCTGGGCACAAACCCATTTTCTTCTAGCACTGCTCACTGTTTGGATCTCACCCTGCCCTGCCCCTGTCATCTCTCACCCAACCTCTCAAAATGGCTGCTGCATGGCTCCACAGCCCGGTCTCTCAGCGTCATTTCTATCCCAATGGCAGTGCCTGTGAGCCAATCACCCAGCAAGGACCAGGGTGGAGATGGGACTATATACCCCTCCCACACACACACTCTTGCAGCTGCACACGGGCACCCCACCTATACCACCGAGTAGCCCCAAGTGGCATGTTCTCTCCCAATGCACCTCCTGGGATGGTGCAGTCCTCACTGCATCCACTCCAGGGCTCTGCACAAATTGCATAGCTAAATGAAGATCATACAGTGATGGGACAGTAATAGAGCCATGAATAGAACCCAGGGCCAGATTTTGCTCTCAATTACCCAGTGCTTTCAGGGGAGTTCATCTGGAATTGCAATGAGACTGCTCCAGACTTATACAGTGTAACCTTTTGGCCAGGATTTGGCCTGATCCTGATCTGCTGCTCTAAGCACTAGATGCCATAATGGATATAAATACCAGATGCTCTAGGCAAGGCAGTACGGTCACTAAAGCCAGAGCATCTATGATAAAAAAAAAACATGACTTAGGGTGGTGTTCCTCCCAATTTAAACCAAACCAAACAAACTGTGCTCTTTGCAGTCCCACCAACTGCTGCTGAGTAAGACTCCTCCATGAATGTGTATAGATTTATCGCTACAGTTCAGTGTAAGCCAGTGAACTAAGTCAGTGGCCTGTGCACCAAAGAACTCTCTCTAGCCATAAGATTTCAGTCCCTTTTTCCTTTTAAAAAGGGACTGAAAGTTCATCATATAAATCATCTTCCTTCCCCCCAACCAGGAGTCTTGTGTGGAGGCCTGTCTACTCCCTACAGGTTTATAGTCCACAAGCCGTCCACCTGGGAGTCAAGATTAACCTTTTTGCTCCTTTTTCGTTCCTAGCCTGCTCCCTGCAGGATTACACTCTGCAGACCATTCGTCTGAGTCGCATATAAACTGGGTTTTCTTCTCTGATGTGCGGGCTCCTCCTGGAGCCTTCCTACTCCCAGTGGCTGAACTCTTGCAGGCTTTTATGAGGCCCAGATGATCTTCAAGCTATTACCTGATCCCTGGCCTGTCAGCTTCAGCTGGGAGGCAGCTGATTACTCACAGACCCAACTCCCCTTAAAGTAGGGTGACCAGATGGTAAAGGGAAAAAATCGGGACTGCCGCAGGGGGAGCGCCTTTTCAATTGTCACACTCACCCGGCACGTCTGGGTCTGCGGCGGCACTTCGGCAGCAGGTCCTAAGTCGCTGACGGTCTTCGGCGGCACATCGGCGGCGGGTAATAAGTCATGCCACTGAAGAAAGAAGTACCTGCTGCCGAAGTGCCGCCGAAGACCCGGACGTACCGGGTGAGTGTAACAATTGAAAAGGCGCTCCTCGGCCGGGAAGGGGGAGCCCGAAACAAAGTATCGGGACAAATGGCATCCGAACCGAAGTACGGTTGGGACGCGGGACAAACTCCTTGATATCGGGACGTCTGGTCACCCTACCTTAAAGGGCCAGCCATGCTGTGACACCCAGATTCAACAGGGTACTTAGGCGTGTGCCTAAATGTAAGCATGTGACTTGACTTCAGTGGAACTGCTCATATACTTAAAGTTAGTCACCATGCTGAGCTGGGCTCCTAAAATCTGGCCAGCATATTGGAGTGAGAAAGGGTTTAAATGATTTGAAAGTATTTGTTAAATATGAAATAATGTAAAATATTTAAAAAATAAATAGTGTATATTGATTTCTCATAATTTCTCAAGGTAATTACTATTAATATGTTTTAAAATACTATGTTATGACTTCATTTTGTTTTGAAAATAAAATGCTCCTCCGTTTTCATCACCTGCTAGTATTTGTTTTTTCTGATATGAAAAACAACCAACCTTAAATCTTTGTTTAAAGGCAAGAGGCTAGTTTGACAATTGGACCACGATAGTCCCACAATAAGTCCATATGTCTGATAAGCGCTTTTTAAAACTGTCTTTAGAGTTTTGATCCTTTATAAGGATGCTCTTATAATCTGCTTGCTTGTGGAGTTCAACGATTGCTCTAACTTCATACATAATAATATTTAACAACCGTGTGTAAAATCCTCTATAAATAAAAGCCAGATTACTTTTGTAGCACCATGGCTTGCATAGCCATGCGAGGCACATAGTACTATTAATACATGCTGTGCTATTATATAGCCGTTTCAACTTATTCCTCTGAAAGATAAACTATAGTAAGTGGTAAGCCTGGATGGATGTGCTCTAGATAGAAATGGAAATGTCAGTGCTGTCCTTGCAGTAGCATTCTGGAGGTTTAAGTAAATCTATTTTTGAACTTTTGACCCCGTCTGACAGGACCAAGTGAGGGGAAATCCAAGCATTTCAGTGGACAAATAAATAATGCTAAATAGATCACTTTGGGCCAGAGGTCCCTTAATGAGGAAACTGCAGTTAAAGAGAGTAGACTAACCTCAGTTGTGTATTCCTTGAAGGAGTCTGATGTTAAATTACTCCTATAGGAAATCACACCCTGCGGGTAGCAGAGTATGATGGGGGCAGGGCAGAAGCAAATATTTCACATCCTTATGACTTGACAGAAATGTGTGTTGACAAAATAGACTCTTGACAGTGTTTGGAGATGTTTGTTCTAGTGTTAACATTCCAGCACATCCATAAAGCTTAGCCTGTTCAGCTGGCATCTTAGTTTCACTCCAACACCCTGCAATATGAGGAGTTCCACAGACATAGGGCTATAAATATTATGACAGAAATGCATTTGAGGAGGGATAAATTTTGCACTTCATAAAAAGTTTTGGTTTTGAAATAGTTCTTGTTTGCTAATAATTCACGAAGGAAAAAAACATTTCTAATCTGTCGGCAAAGACAAGTTATATTTGCCAGCATTCTGGGCGTGACCTGATCAGATGCATCCCCTTAAATCTCAATAACGTTTATGCCGATATGATCAGATGAAATTTTTATACGTAACTTTTTTTTTAACTATAATGTGAACTATTCTGTATATGGGATTTTGGATCTCTTTGCTTAGTACTAGCAGTTTAAAGGAATTAACTAGACAGTATTATTTTCATCCATTAACCTTAGTGATTTTAGGGCTGGCAGAGATACTAGATCAGGGGTCTCAAACATGCGGTCTCAAACCTGCGGCCCGCCGGGCTTCTCGCGCCCCCGGCCCCCACCAAGTTACTTTCTGAAGTTCCGCTGCCAGAACAGCTGTCTGGCGGCTTCGTTGTTTCTGGGAGGGAGGGGGGAGGAGCGGGAAGTGCGCACACAGGGGGGGGGGGAGAAGAGGTGGGCCGCCAGGCTCTTCCCCCCCCCCCCCCCCAGTTACGTCCTATGGCCGCCAGCTCCCCTCACCCCCACCCCGGATCGCTAAGATCCCTGTTCCCTCCGTGCTGCTCCAAGGTTTTATTTTTACCCCCAGGCAGTTCCCGCCGCCAGAACAGCTGTCTGGCAGCTTCGCGGTTTCTGGGAGGGAGAGGGGAGGAGTGGGGAGCCACGCGCTCAGGGGAGGAGGCGGAGAAGGGGCGGGGCCTAATGGAAGGGGTGGAGTGGGGGCGGGGCCGGGGGCAGCGAGGGGGTGGGGTCAGTGATGCGGCCCTCAGGCCAATGCACTAGTCCTCATGCGGCTCTCGTGGTAATTTGAGTTTGAGACCCCTGTACTAGATTGACCTTCTTGGAGACTGAAACCCAGAGGTGAGAGGAATTCATTCTGCACACTCAACTGTTCCCTGGCTTTTCTGCTGAGGCAAACAGATGAAGGTTCTTGTGCTGTAGATACCTGGATTCTAGAAACCACAGGAGATGTCCAGTTCATTCCTCATGGGGCACGCAACAGCTACCTGATTATGATGACTTCTGGGCACTGCTATCCTGGGCTGTCCTGGTCGTGATTCACTTGTTAAAGACTCTGTATCTGTAGTTAGTTACTTTTTTAATTGTCTCAGTGTGGCAAATGCCAAGCATTGAAATATAATAAGTCAGGCTCCATAACATTGGCCTAAAAACCATAAGATTAAAAAAAAAAGCCAGATGTATGGCTTGTGGCTTTTGAGTCTTTAGGGGTCACATTTTCAAGTTTTTTCTCTGCAAACTTGAGAACTGGAAATTTCCTTTTTTTTTAAATTGAAAGCTGAGAGTCTCATGTCACCCCAGAAGCTGAAGCTTCAAGAAAATCACCAAATATCATGTGATCTGTGAGAGTTGGTAACTCCTCTCAGAAGCTTGGAAATAAGTAATATATCGTGCCAGTTTCATCCATTCAGAATGGCAAAGATTTATACTTTGTTTACCTAGAACTGAAGATCTCACAACTGCTTTGGTTTAGTTTCTGTTTCATCTTCATTTTTTATTATTTTTATTCGTTTTGTGACCTACAGGCACATGTATAAGTCAAAACACCTATCGTACTGCAAAAACAACAAGTAGACAAAAGCCAACCCACAGAAAGAATTTAAAAAAACCTTTAAAAATGCCAATTCTGTTCCAGGTAGAGGGTGCTCCTTCAGGCATTGCTGCTGCTGTGCAAATTACACTTTCCTTGATAAGAGCTGAATTAAGAGAATGGACATTTCTGTACATTCTCCATGACAAACTGGACTTCAAAAAAAAAAAAAAAAAAAAAAGCAAGCTGCCTAGCATTTGGAGGACATTTCCTAACAGACTAGAACAGTCTTCATATAGACCTAAAGTACTTGACAACATGTGTGATGCTGCTGCACTTACCTGGGCATACTGTCCTTGTGCTAATAGCCCAGTTGATTTCAGTGGGGCTGCTCATTTGAGTAAGGCTTGCAGAATCAAGCCTAATGTCCCATTTTGGTAGTGGTCCCAATTCTCCACTGCTTTATGTCTTGTCATCATTTGCACCCTTTGTGCTAACAAATCAGAATTCTCTACTGAGTCCCACTGGTGGTAGCATTTTACAGCCAGGCTGCAAAGGTGGAAATGGTCACACATGTTGCAAAGCCATAGAACATCAGGCCCCATGAGCTCAATTCTGGAAGACTTGCATAGGTCAGTAGGATTATAACCTCTTCTATGAGATGGGTGTGCCTCATACTTAATATACATGGACTCCAAAAGCAAAACAGTAGGAGTAAGTGTGGCCAGCACAGCTGAAACACCTATTAGATGTTCTTTGTTTATATGTTTTACGTTTCACAGTTCTAGGGTACTTTGGCTTTTTTCTCCTGAAATTTTTGGGATGGATGAATCTAGCTGTTTAAATCTCGTGTTGATTTTGTAAGGCAAATCTCAGTTGGGCTTGTGTAGAAATGGGTTCTCTTAAATAGGGGCCTTGGTTCCGATCTCACTTACACCAGAATCACTCCATTGGCTTTAGCAGAGTCACTACTAATTTGCACCAGGGCAAGAATCAGGCCCAGGGTACATAAAAAGAAACTCCTCTTTTCCAAGTTTAGATACACAGGGCCACATTGTTCACTGCCTGGCATTATCATTCACACCTTGGGTGTACAATGCTACCAAATCTTTATGATCACAATTTGCATCTGCTTTGCATTCACTTTACATGGGTGTAAATGACTAACAAAGGTGAGAATTAGCCCCACCCATTGATTTATTTAATATAGATTTTACCAAAGAGTGGCCATTATTAAATAATTACAAAAGACCAGAAGAATGATTAAGCCAATAGCATTTAGCAAGACTACATTTCTTTCAAATTAAAGAGGACTAGGAGAAAGTTATATCCAGCTCTCAGCATGCCTAGATCAGTTTTTCTCAGAGATGCAGTATGATGAATGTATGCACTCAGATCTGGAAATGGATTCGAATACTGACATGCACGAGGAGTTACTCCAAAGTGAAATGGGAGGAAATAATGGCAACAAAGGGCAAATATTAAAATGTTTGTTTTCTGCAGTAAATCAGTGTGGAATAATAGGCCTGCTTGTTTTCAAATGCATTTTGTGGGAAAATGATAATGATGAGAGCAAGAGGGCATGTTATTTATCTGCTCTACCTGGCTAGTGCATAAGTGGCAAACATCTAATTGAAAAAATATCCTGACTTGAGAATTTCTAATAAATTTGTTTGCACCCTTATAGCCTGGAGGGGAAAAAAAATCTAATCAGCAATAGGGAAGTTCCGAAGTTTCCACTGCATTTTGAGTCTTGATTTTCAGCCTCACTGCTCAGGTTGGCAATCAGTGGCACAGTAATTTTCAGGACAGGATTCATTATAGTTATTATGAAGGAGTGGGGGATGGGAGGAAATGGTATAAAGCAGTAAAACAAATTTGTTCTGCCAAATAGAGTGATGTAGAGAGAGCTTTTCCTATTTTGAATTTGCTCCAGAGAAAGGCTTGTATATAAAATCAACTTCCAAATGAGGTCTATTTTCTGTAGGTTTCCTATGCAGAGGTGCTGCAATAGCTCTTATCCTGAGTTTGCAGAATATTTGGCCTTAAGTGGGTGGAAAAGTGAGCAGCATGTGTGTGTGAAAAGATACTGGAGATGGATCTGTACAGTTTATATATTTATAGGACAGTAGGGATACTGTCACTTTGGAAACAGTTTTGGTTTTTCTACTGCTGAGAATTTCTACAGTGAGAATAACTGATTTGTTTCAGTGGTAGAAACAATTATTTCCCCAGTAGCAAAAATTATATATATACATGGAGCTGCTTGTCAAAGTACTTAGTCATGTGATTCGCCTTCATCATCCAAATATGCACACCCATGGCGCGGTAGCTTTCAAATGTCTGGGGGTGTTTCCAATGTATTTGTGCTGTTGATTTACACCAGTGCAAGGCTTCGATCCTGCAATGGAATCAGCTGGAGAGGGCCTTTTTGGTCCACCATTGTGTCAGTGGGTTTCTGTGCAGACATAAGGGTCTGAGCTAGCTAATCCCATTTCTGGAATTGGTCCTAAATGAAGCTCAGAACCAGGCCCTTGGTCTCTGAATTCTGCTAATGCCAAACAGGTTGAACAGCCAGAACCCCAGCCTCTAGAGGGCAGTATGTCTTTATGGGGCTGAGTTGTCATTAATACCGGCACAAAGTGGGTGTGAAACAGCTACTATTCTGATGTGGTAGCACTTTATACCCACTCTGTGCTGGTGTAAATGAGAGCAGATTTCATCTTCTGCATTCTGAAGGCCCTGCTGTCAGAGTTCAGCTCCACCAGACCGAGATCCTGATCTCGGTTACATCAGTGTAAATCAGTGGAACTCCTTCAGATTTACACTTATGGGATGAAGATTGGAGTCTGGGCCATTGCGTTTTAATGAAGTTGCTTGCATCAGGGCTAAATTCAGGCTGTGGCCTTAGCACTTGGACTTAGTCCCCCTACAGGCTGTTAGCAGCGTGGCTTTGCCAGTGTGCATAGTGTGCAAAGGAAATTACAACCTAATTGTGACAATATCTCCAGTAGGTGAAAATCTAGAGAAATCCTTTGCCTTTCCACAATGCTTTATTTTCCCCATGTGATGGAGTTCACTCAACAGAGCACCTCCTGCTGGCCATCTCGGGGATTAGCTCTCTCGGCTGGCGCGCCCTCTCCTGGTGGTGCCTCTCAAACCATCTTCTCCCCCTGCAGAGCCACCTAAGTCTAGGAATCGCAGTGTCCTCTTCATGACTTGGTTCTCCGGCCATGTCACCATCTGGGATAGAGGAGCATCTCCCAGTTCTGTAGTCTGGACACTTCCTCAGTGGTGGCGGGGGGACGGGACCCGGGCCGTCTTGCTACTCTGGGTCCCCGCCCAGGGACCATGTGGATAGCAGCCTCTTGCTGCAACTCTCTAACTTCTCTGGCAGTGCTGCTTCAATTCCCTGGGCCACTTCCCTGTGGCTCCAGCACCTTCTTCACCCTCTTCTCAGAACCTCCAGCCAGCACATCCCAGCAGCCAGCCAGGAGCTCTCTTTTGCTCCCCCTGGTCCCTGCCAGCATCTACTCTGTCCAAGGTGCTACCTTCCTGCAGCCCACTAGAAACACAATCCTCTCTCCTTGGGCTCCCTGCAGCAACAGACTCATTCTGGCCCTGCAGCTCCTTTTATGTGAGCCCACTGGGCCTTGATTGGCTGTTCCGTGCAGCCTCCCTGGGCTGCTTTTAATCCCTTCCTTTCTGGTGTGGGGAGAACACCCCATCATACCCTATATGAACAAAGAGATATTTTTATTCACTTTGGCAAACTCTCTCCAGACCATGGTTATTCTGGGAATAGCAATGGAAGCAGCACCATGCTTTACGGCAGTGTTTCCCAGTCTGTTGAAAGCTGCCTTCAGGAAAACAAAACTGATTGTATTCCTGCTACTGTCCCACTATGTGTTGTTAAAGGCCTATCAAAATGAGCAAGGCACTCAGCAAAGATCGTGTTGATCTTCCTTCTTTCTTACATGATTTGAGCACTGAAATAATTAACAAGACTAACATTTAAAGTGGCATCAGTGGCATCCGAGTTAGCAACCATGGAGACAAATGGTGCCATTCACAGTTCTGAGCTATTGTTTCCGGCGCTCCGCAAACTCAGGTAGAATCTCTGCATATGTTCCATTTAGGTCATATTTTCAAGGTTTTCTTAGCGACCATAATGGCTAGAGACTAAATTTGTATTTTAAATTAAAGTCAAGAATCTGGAGAACAATTAAAATGCCTGGCCATACCCTCCCACACACCATTTGTCCACCCTTAGAGAGCATGTGCCCATGCTGGTTTAGAAAATTATTGCAGGCCTGGTGCACTGGAATTACTTGGATTTAGTGACTTCTAGGAGTTTATAAACTGGTTAGAAAGGGTGAAATTCACCCTTAGACAAAGGTCTGCACAAGACTATGCTCCACTTAAATACACAAAATGAGTTTTAATCTCCAGTGTTGCCTACATCCTGGTCCTCTGCACAGGACCAGAGGCAGTCAGCAGCCTGTGGCCCTGCTTCTGATCTTACACTGGTGTAAACCAGACAAAACACTGGTACAAATATGATGTAGATGAGAGCATACTGCAGCCAAGAGTGGAGCATACCTGGCCTTCTGTGTTTGTGAGAGGGCTGGGGGTAACTGAACAAGGTGTTTGAGAGATGGGAGGATTTGGAAAGCCAGTTATTCTCAGTAGGCTTTGGTGCCTTTCAGTATTTTAGGTCTGTTTGGATGGTTCCTTTTTGAGTATGTACTGTGGGTCTGTTTCAAACTCTCCCGTAGCTGAGGTTATAACCTGGGCCCAAAAACCCTAGGCAAGAAGTTGAGTAAGCGGTTCCTCAGATCTTGATTCTCCATGTTGAGGGGGTGGGAAATGCATGGGATCCAAAAAGCCCATCGAGAACAGAGGGAACTAACATGTTCTGTATTTCGCTAACTGCCACTTCCTTTTGTCTTTCCAGTTTGACGGGGAGAACATGTATATGGGAATGAATGACAATAATCAGGAGTTCCTATCAGCGAATCAGGTAAGGGTCACTTCGCTTATGTGGGCTGTGACGATGCAGAGGGTGGCATTTTCAAAGCGCCTGAGCGATGCAGGAGCAGAAGTCCTATTGGCTTTCAGTGGACTTGTTCTCCTAAGTCATCTGACTGCTTTGGAAAGTTCAACCCAGAGAGACAAATTCTGCTTTCATTTCCATCCATGCCACACTGCTGGAGCCAATGAGTTGTCATGAGTGTAACAAAAAAGCTAGTGCACTAAAAACAGCAGTGTGGCCATGTTGGCCAGGCCAGCTGTCTGGATACCGTGACAAAGTTCCTCCTCTACCTCGGTGGGTCCTGCGCTTATTGGTGGATTTTTGTTTGCCTCAGAGATCTTCCCCTCTGGTAGAACCCACAGTCTAGATCAACTCCTCCTGTGTTTGATCAGGAGTTGGGAGGTTTGCGGGGAACCCGGGCCCGCCCTCTACTCCGGGTTCCAGCCCAGGGCCCTGTGGACTGCAGCTGTTTAGAGTACCTCCTGAAACAACTGCACGACAGCTACAACTCCCTGGGCTACTTCCCCATGGACTCCTCCCAACACCTTCTTTATCCTCACCACAGGATCTTCCAGCAGTATGCCCTCTCACTCTCAGCTCCTAGTGCCGCTTGCTCCCAGCTCCTCGCATGCAACCTCCTTCCACAGCTCCTGACATCCCCCCCCCCCCCCCTTCACTGACTAACTGGGAGGCTTTTAACTAGTTCTGGCCAGCCCTTGATTGGCTTCAGGTGTCCCAATCAATCTAGCCATCTCCACTGCTTTTTCTAGAAGGCTCTTAATTGGCCCCAGGTGTCTTGATTAACCTGGAGCAACTGCCATTTGGTTAACAGGGTATCAGGGATTTGTTTAGCCTGGGGCTAACGTACTGGTTCCTTACCACTTTCCTATAGCCATCTGGCCTTGCCCTGTCACAATACTTACCTAGGATATCAGACAGGATTGTCCTTGGGCAGCTGGCCTGAGCCACTGCCTGTGCCCCCATGGCCACAAGGCTATTTTTAGCATGCTAGTTCAATGAGAGCTAGCGCATGTATGTCTACTTGAGCAGGGAGTGAGACCTTAATAGACATGGTATCATAGGACAGCGCAGCAGTGCCTCCCAGCTGGAGAGGTGTCTGATCCTGTGTTGGCATGTCTCATCAGGTCCTGCTACCTGTTGAGCAAAAATACAAGTCAGTCATGAGTATTTCTGAAATGTAAGGTAAGGGCTTTATAATGGGATCCAGGTTAAAGTCTATCTATTTGTAGGCTTAGCACTCATAGCAGTGTCCATTGTAAACTATGCCAAGTAAAGTTGTGTTAAGTTATTGCCTCACAGATTTCATAACAAGTCCGTGTGAGGATTTTTATCCAGGCACAAAATATTACCAGCTTCCTAGTTCCCTGGAAGCTGATCATCTGCTGTCTGGGGCAAGGTTACAGTACATTCCTGTTGTTCAGGCTTCTCATGTACCTCGTCAAGGCTATAATTTTGAGGCTAGTGAATCATTTGTTCACATCTAGATCAGATATTGAAAATGATATAAAACAGATGTTAAACTGAAGACAAGAAGAAAAATTGTTTGCCTTCTTGAGAAGTAGCGTATATGAGCTTCTCAGATCCATGCAGAGAGAGAGACAGACTCTCTGCCATAGGCTTTCAGAGACGGCATGGAATGGTTCTGTTGCACCGGCTCCAGAGGAGAGGGGCTGATCTTGCTCAAGAGATTTCTGAGGGTGAAAAGGCATGTATGTTGCAATCGTCAGGTGTTAAAATGACTCAGTGGAAACAAATACATAGCAAGAGCAGTGCCTTGTGTTTTGAGAACATGGTCACAATAAAATAAATATGCCAGATAAACTGAACAAGCGCCCCAAACCCCCAACCTAGGGTTCACCCTCTCTGCTAATCCCTGGGTGTGCAGTCTGACCTCCCCAAAGACAGTCTTCCACCTCAGATTTCCAAGCACCCGCTTCCTGAGCACCTGGGCAAGGAAAGAGGGGAAGCTGAGCTTGAGTTAACCCTTCTTTCATTGGGAACTGGATAGTGCTGCTGACGAGCTCGGATTTTCCTGTGTTGTCTGATCTCAAAGAGCTTGATCCCACAAGGCTCTGAGCATTCTGGCCCCAATGCAGCAAAGGATTTAAGGTGTGTTTAATTTTAAGCATGTGCATAGTCCCACTGATCTCAGAGCCAGAGTGCACAGTGCCTTGCAGGTTGGGAGCCCAGTGGCAGTTATTGATAGGTGACACATTCCTGAGAGTACCATGCAGCTTGTGCATGGCAGGACAGGAAGGGGATGTCCCTTTTGATAATCAGTGCTTGTTCTCATTTGACTTGTCCAGGAATCATAAAAGGGTTTCCTCAAAAAGGGCCCCAGCAAAGCACTGTGCACCCACCACGCTTGGACTGTGGGCCTGAAACAGCAAGGGAATTGTCTGTTGCTTATCAGGATCAGATGCAAAAGAACAAATAATTCTCAAATGTCTGAACTGAAGCCACTGGGATTGCAGGTGTTTAGCATCTTTCGGGATGGAGACCAAAGTGTATTAACGGAGTATGAATCATAAGAAGGGCTGGGAGTCCTTGTGTTAGAAAAAACTCGAGGAGCAATAACTTTACATACTAATCAAGAAAGGTCAGAAGTTCCCAGTCCAATGCGCAGCATGACTCACCTGGCCACTTTGAATATGAAATCACTAATATAGTGTGGGAGAATGGACTGTACTGGGACCTGAACTGCAGCCAAAAGGAACCATTTGTATTTCCTATTGTAAAGTGATAAAATTTCTCTCTCAGACCTTGTGATATCTTGCTTCCTTATTATGTGGTAACATGAGGGAAACCAGAATAAGAAGCACTGCTAAGAGATGATGAGTAAATTTCTCATCCTAGACAGAGGAGATAACTTTCTAATAAGGAAAGACCTATTGCCATGCACTTGGGAATAAGTGTGCAGATTTAAAATAGGAGAAAGTTTAAAAAAAAATTTAAACCCTTAAATCTAATAAATAATTAATTCAATTGGAAATTCAAGCATGTTTTAAAACACAAAATAAACTTAAAAAAAATTAGGAAGGAAGAAATTAGCTGTCGCTGGGCATAGGATCAGCTAAGGGTAAGACTAAAATTTCCAAAACACACAACCCTCTTCACCCCTTCCCCTCCCCCAAACAACACCATATCAGCAAAAAACAAAAGGTGATTTCTTGTGTGTCAGTCTGTTGTAAAAGAGAGACCACTCTGGAGGAGGGGCAAGGAGGCTGAATCTTCCATGTCGCAAAGGAAAAGCAAAGCAGAGGTTTAAGCTCCACCACTCAGCCTACTGGCTGGCTACAGGAGAGGTAGTTTGTGAAGGGAGGGGTATCTTTTCAAGCTCTTTCAGTGCTGAGGAGGGTAGCATGCGTGATATGAGGGAGGACATCTGTGGAGCCAGCATGATGGGATTTGGTTTGGAGAGACCAGCATGAAGGAACATGCTGCCATCCAGGAAGGGAGGTCAATGGCAGCATGGTTAAGGAGGCAGAGGGGTAATTAACAGTTCCTGTGTGCAGAGCGTTCCTGTCTGTTAGCGTTCTATATTGTGTTCTGTCAATCCAGTCTGGGGCCTCGTAGCCTAACTTGCATGATATCTCAGCTGCCTTTTCCACCTTTTCTTTCCTGCAGAGGAGAATATTTTTCTCTCTGGGGCCCTCCAGCTTGTTAGTTGAGCTGCGAGAAAGCTCAGGGCTCATGGTGTCCTTTGCTCCTGTCTTTGCTAGCAGGACCCCTGTCAGCTGCCCTCCCTGGCACACCTGCTGGGACAGCTTTGTGGCTCTTATTTGCTTTCCTGTTATTGCCTCTTCTCTTTGCTCTTTTTTATTGCAGCCCTATAAATTGACATTTTCCCAGTCAATCTGCATGGGAAGGAGGAGAGCACGTTTAGTGTCTTCCCTGAATTAATCTACAGAATCATTTTGGGCTCCCATTCTGATGCCTCTAGAGAGAAACATATTCCCCCTGCCTGCAAAGCCCCTCCTTGCTCTGTGGCACCATACTTGTTCCTCCTGGGCTGCTAGGTTCCCTCGCACTGCGGCATACAGGACTTGGGAGGGACATAGGAGGGATAACAGGAGAGGGCATGTATGGGAAGAGGCAACAGGAGAAAGGAATGGGAGAGACAAGAGGGGAAAGGAGGAAGCCAAGAGGCAAAGGGGTGCAGGGGTAAAACCAAGAGATGGGGAGGCACCTTTCAGACAGACATCAGGATGCGAAGACTTCACAAGCAGTGTGTGAAGTGGACATGCACTGGTACATACATGCTCTGCCCCTGCTGCACGATGACCTCCCACTGTGGGTAGAGGGAAAGAGATACATGCCAAATGAGCCAAGATGAGGCTGCTCTAGGGTCCTGAGCCCCTGTAGTGCTTCGCACTACTCAGGGCCAGTGAAGAGGAGGAGCTGGTGGGACGAGGAGAAAGAGGGTGAGACTGCAAGTGAAGGAAGCAAAGTTCACGAGCCTCTGTGGGAGACCTGGAGGGTGCTAGGAATTGCAGAAAGAGCACAGGAGCAGTGGGAACTTTGGCTCATTCCTCCCCACGCAGAGTTGCCCTGTCCTAAATAAGCTGCATTCTCATCAGTACCCAGACAGATCACTGGCCATGTGTTTTGCAGCAACAGGAGTTGTTAAGCAAATCCTGAGGAAAATGCATCAGGGACCATGGCAAGCTACATGGTGACCAGTTTCACCATCACCACTCTCCTGTACCTCACATCTCACGCTTCCTCCAGAGGATCTGTTCCTGAAAGTCCTGTCCCAGCTTGCACAGGCACAATGCAAAATTTGGGATGGAGTCTCGGAGCCATTCTCTTTTCTGGATTCTCCAGAGTCCTGGTTGGGAATCTAGAAGGCATCACCTTATGACTTTACAGTCCTGGGGGGCAGAAATCCATACTTAGGTGGTAAACTTTTTGGGACAGGGACCATCCTTTTGTTCTGTGTTTGTACAGCCCCTAGCACAATGGGGTTCTGCTCCATGACTGGGTCTCTGAGGTGTTATGGTAATACAAATACTAATGCTTCTAGTAATAACAATCTGAGACAGAACAGAGATGTATCTGGTTGGAGGTCAGTGTGGGAAGCCTTCCTAAGAGAAGGCAAGCCTTTGGGAGGAGAGTCGGGGGTATTTGCTATATGGGAAGTGGGAGGAAGACTGTTTGGAGCTTAGGGGGCAATGTGAGAAAAGTTGGGAGGAGGCAAAAGGTTTGTCTTGGCCTTTAAAGGTGCATTGGTAGATGGAGCTAGGTAACTTCATCCAATGACATACCTTTAAATCCTAGTCTAGACAAGGCCCTACATGCCTCACAAGGCTTCAGGTTGGCTGCTTAACAGATATCAAAGGTACAGGGTGTCTCCTCTACACCAGACTTCTGAGGCATGTTAGCTGGCACCTTCTAGCACCCCGCCTTTGAACTGACTGACAGGGAAGAGTAGTGGACCTGGAAGAAGGAAGGAGCGAAGAGCACAAGGCAAAGTATCAGGTTACTGGTACAGACATCCTGCCAATTCTGGTGTTAAGCCTCCAAGCATGCCCAGTGGTGTGGGTGCTCCTGCAGTCAAAGTGCTGTGAGTCTCTCCTCGCTACCCTGCTCCTGAACCCATTACTAACCCTTGCTGGGGGCGGGAGAGGAGAGCGTGGATAGAAGCAGGACAAAAGGAGTGTGAGAAATTCGGTCCAGGCCCTGAGAGCATCCCGATGTTACCATGAGGTTTCATAGCACATTCCAGAGTTGCCCAAAGGAGCTTTATCTGGTGTGTAATGGCAGCAGTCATTCGGTATTCCCAGCTTCCACCCTCATTAGTCACTAGCCCTGCCATTGTTTACTTTTGCATGATTGCTTGTTTACCTAAGAGCGTTTTATTACATTGACCATGACTTCATTACTAACAACACAAGGGTTCTATTAGTGAGAGCTCCAGACGTTATTTAGTGTTTGCCAAGCACATTACATTCAGGAGCATAGCTCCAGAATCTCATTTTAGAGACAGCTAAGTCACCACGACAGGTACAGCTTTATAGCATGCATTGGAACACCATTCAGAACCCACATTCCTTGGGGATAAATAGAAACCATAGTTACAAATTGTAGTATCCATTACATTATAACCAATGGATCTGTTTTTTTCTTCATTTCCTGTCCTGAACTTTTACATAGTGCCACTGTGCACTGTTAGGTACAGCTTCCATACGAGGAGAGACTAAAAAGATCAGGGCTGTTCAGCTTAGAAAAGAGACAACTAATGGGGGATATGATAGACGTCTATAAAATCATGACTGGTGTGGAGAAAGTGAGTAAGGAAGTGTTATTTACCCCTTCCAAAACACAGGAACCAGGGGTCACCCAATGAAGTTAACAGGCAGCAGGTTTAATACAAACAAGAAATTATATTTTTTCACACAACATACAACTAACCTGTGGAACTCATTGCCATGGGAATTTGTGAAGGCCAAATGTATAACTAGGTTAAAAAAATAACTGGATAAGTTAATGAAGGATATGTCTATCAATGGCTATTAGCCAAGATGGTCAGGGTGCGACTCTAAACCTCTGACTACTGGATGCCAGGAGTGGAAGGTGGGTGGATCATTTCATAATTGCCCTGTTCTGTACACTCCCCCTGAAGCTCTGGCATGGGCCACTGTCGGAGACATGCTACTGGCAAGATGGACCATAATCTGACCCAGTATGGAAGCTCTTATGTTCTTACAGTAGATGCTGCGTTCCACCACAGAGGTGACTCCACATCAGTGATGGTCAGAGTATATCGCTTGCATCAAATTAATCAGAGACACCTGAGAAATTCACTTTAAAGTTAATGGATTTTCCATTTTATAGGCCACGAGAGCTGATTTTGGGCAGGAAAATTTTGCTTAAAAATATGGGCTAGATTTTCTATGTTACCCCAGTTTAATGCTGGGATCACTTTGTGAAACCCATTGAAATCAATGAAGTTACTTCAGTCCAAGATTAGGTTAGTGGGATGCAGTGGAGAATCTGGCCCTGTGTGTCTGTAGTGGTTAAGAACTAACTCTCTTTTTTGCTTACATGCTGCAGCTGATTTTTAAAGTGCAGTGTTGTGCTTTCCTGCACTTTTGTTCCAAAATACCAACTGGGGATTAGATTTACGATTCAATCATTTTTCTGTTGAACGTAATGGCTGTTAGCCTTTTGGATTTAAATGACCTCCATGTGTAGTGTTTATAACTGCAATTTGATGATGTTAAAACTTTGCTCTTTTTTAGCACTTTCTATCCAGGAATTTCAAAGTGCTTTACCAACCATTAATTAAGCCTCTCAACCTCTTCCTTTCCCATCAGATAGATACAGTTGGGGATATTGAGACAGTTGGGGACACTGACTCAGAGAGATTAAGGGGCCTGATCCTGTGATAAAGAGCCCCCGTAAGGGGTTGCACATCTTCAGCTCACTTGACTCAGCACCTTCCAGAATTGTGTCCTGAGTACTTTTCTAAAGTCTCACAGTGGTAAAGTGAGGGTCAGAACCCAATTCCCTATTCTAACTGTGTGTACACTTCTTTCCTTGTGAGCAGTAGCATGTTCCAGAGCTGCTGTTTTATATAAACAACAACAATGTACATTTTAAAGCTAACCAATCCACTGTTTCCCTGAATTTTATGTTTGAAAGATTTGCTCCCAGGCTATTCATTATATGTCATGTTTTCATGCCAGAAAGAGGCTGTCTCAGCGGAGAACTAAACCCATGAACATGGAGGCCTATAGCATAATGGAAATGTTGACAGACCCTTAGTCACAGTGGCAGAAACTGCTCCATGAGAATAATTTCTGTCGTTGAATCAAACAAGAGGGACATATGACCGCAGAAATGAGTCAAATGTGAAATGTAATTCAACCCCCAACAGGGGCCATGGTATTAATGCCACTTGACATCTGATCAAACGACCATGGACATTTGACCCCTGAAATGAGTGAAGTATCTATTGTGTCTGATAAAGTTGGGAGAGTGTCATTCTTCACCCTTGTCAGTTTCCTTTTTTTGAAACAAAGAGGAGCTGCTAAATAATGTAAAATCCTGAGAAATGTACAGGTTACCAGTCATCCAGTGTAATGTGCAAAATAAGACAGAAGTGGGACTATGCTTAAAAAATGAATGGAGAGACTAGCCTAGCAATGTGAATGCATATGAAGGCAAAGGTTAAGAAATTTGGAATGCAGTTTGATACATGGTTTGTTTGGTATTCATGGTCTTTTCCACTTACAGTGAGAATTTAAAGGTACTTTACAGACATTAACTAACTAAACCTCACAGTACCCTTTAAGTAGGTGTTATTGTCTCCGTATAATAGATGAGTAAAGAGGCACAGAGAATAACTTGCCAGAGATCACCTGTAGTGAAGCAGAACTGCGAATAGAATCAGACCTTGGCCTACCTACTTATGCAGTTTCTCCCACCTTATGCATGTTAATCAGAGCAGTACAGTCTAATTAGCAGTGAGATACAGTATGTTACAATGCGGATCAATGGAAAGGGGCTCTTCAGGCATCTTACTGGAGATGGTAAGAGCTGTTTGATAGGGATGATTCTACCTTGTCTTGTTGGGGACAGCAAAATGATCCGTTCTGTCTTCACTTGGCTCTTGAATGAGTGAAGTGAGTCTTTTTTTCCCACCCTCTGTCAGTGAGACAGAGAAAAATACCAAAAGTTTTGCTGTGTTTGAAATTGAGATAGTTTGGCCAGGTTCTGTCTTGCCACCTTGTCTTTACCTGCTGGCTAATTGGGCACTGGATGGTAAGAGTGTTTTAAAGGAGAAAGGGTGTGATAGATTGGCCTAGGGCACCCCGATCACAGATACGATACGTAATAATGTTGTAAAGCAGCATGAGTGCTCCAGCAGTGTGATGCTATAAAAATACCATCATTGCGTATAGTGTAGCCTGTCTACATATAGTTTATACCAATTTAACTACATCAGCTCCTACACCAGTTAAATTGGTACACCCCTTACTGCAGATGCAGTTACACTGCTATAAAGGAGTTTATATCAGTAGTTTAGTTTAAAAAGTGATACCGACACAAGCAACTTTTTTTTACTGGTATAACTGCATCTACCTTAGGGATCATACTGATTTAACTATATCAGTTTAGAAAACATTATAGTTAAATTTGTATAAAAGCTTTGTATAGACAGGCCCCAATCTTCACAGTAATGCTATTTTTTATAGCGTTGCACTGCTGTGGCACTCATGCTGCTTTCCAACATACCAAAAAACAGAAGAGCTTAGTTTTTAAGAACTGCATTTGTGCATAAAAAATTGCACAGGGAAGTCTGATTTGTATGTATATTTCTGTAACTGCACCGCAATTTTGATAACGAACGTACAAATTAGATGCAAAATGCTGAAAACCTGGGGAAGGGTGAAAATATATCATATTTCAAAACATGAGATGCTTCCCCTGATTTCACAAGTCCACTTATTTTCTATAAAGCAGTTAGTATGTTTACTGTTTGGGCCAAATTAATCATTTGTGTAAATTGGAGCAACTCATTCAAAAGTCAATAGAATTGTATCCATTTATACCAGTGATAGATAAATTTGGCCCTAAAGGAATCTGGTTGTGTATATGTGTTAGTGTATATAAAATGTGTATATAAAATAAAGGCCAGAATTTCATCTCAGTGTAAATCAAGAGTAAATAAATTCAGTGGAGTTACACTAATGGAGACCTGGCATAGGTGAGAATAGAATCAAGCATATGATATATATGTAGACATAGATAGATAGATATAGTGTGTGTGTGTGTGTGCGCGCGCATGTGCATATAAATATAATTGGTGTGTGTGTGTATATATATATACACATACATACACACACACACACACACACACACACACGGTGTGAATGTCTATAAATCATCTCTCTATCTATTTTCATAATCTTTAAACTTTGGTCTGTATTAGTCATAACAGATACAGTATCTCACTGATCTTGGGGGGCAAATGGTCAGGGTTGTTTGATCAGATGTCAAGACACATTACCATCATGGCCTCTGTTGGGTGTTGAATTACAACTTGTACTTGACTCATTTCTGGGGTCAAAACATCCCTCTTATTTGATTGAATGACAGAAACTGTATAATTTGTATATATCCCTGAGCCATACGGGTCTGAGTGCCGCTGTAATGTGTTTTATAAAGGCACAGCTGTCGTGGTGACTTATTTAAAATGGGAATTTGAAGCAGTGTTCTTGCCATTTAATGCCCTCATTCAGAGTTACACAGCTTTCATCAAATACTAAATAACATTTAGAACACTCATTTTAACATAACAATAGTTTTGCTAGTTATGAAGAATTGGCCATTACAGTAAAACTGAGTTTGGTAAACAAGGAATAATGTAAAAGTAAATAATAGCATAATTAGAGACTAGTGAGGATACCAGGAAATTCCTCATATATTGCTGGTATTACAGACTAGATGAAAATAGCTTTGGCACCCCGAGGTTATAAAATGTGCTGTAAAACTTTGTGATAATAGTGATGCACTACGCTCCCTCCCCCTAAAGATCCAGTCTCAACTGAACTGTAACTGAATGTCAACAGAAGAGTCGGATATAAAGTAAAACTGGACTGTGGGCAGATATATTCAGTGAGCCCACTCCACACCAGAGACTTAGGGCTTGTTTACAGGGTCCTACAGTGCGGACTATGAGGATGAGAGTTGCACCACACGCTAATGTGTTGTGCTGTAACTGTCCTGTATAGACCCTGTTATTGCAAACTAGGTACCCGTTAGTTCATGCTAGCAGTGTCTACGCGAGGCAGTTCCCATACAACACTTCAGTGTGCACAACAACTCTTGCCACAACTCTGCACTGCAGCATGGTGTCGGCAGCATGAATCAGCCAACAACAACAGACCCTGAACGCATTCAGAACTGCCACCAGTAGCGTAGCATCGCAGTAACACTGGGAGAGAAAAGGTAAAGAAGCACAACAGGAGGAAACCCAGGAGTGTTTCCACGTCTGTGTTCCTAATGAAGAGGAAGGAATACAGTTATTCCCACACACATACTCTCCCCCCCACCCCCCGAAATAGGAAGCTCGTCAAACAAGGCTCCAGGCAGCACAAAGGAACATAGAGGCGCTTCAATCAGGATGGCTTAATCGATGAACTGCACCTGTGACTGACTCATGCCAAATGAAGAATGGGGAGGAGTCTCCGTTCATTACAATGAGAAATGATGGAGGGTGAGAAAGAAGGGGAAAGCAATATGAGGAGGGGGAGAGAAAAGAGAGAAGAAGAAGAGTTAAACTCTGAGCCTACTCTCCCTTTATAGAACTCTCCTTCGTCTCCACAGACCATTGTTTCTTCCTTCATTTCTTCCCTGCTCTTTGTTTTCTTTCTCTTTTTCTTCCTGAACATAGCAGAAGCTGGGCCCAGATTTATGCACCTGTAGTTTGCTGCCCTACTGCCCAGGCCAGCCACAGCCAACATGTCACTGGCTCTGCAGGATTCTTCCCTTTTGGATCAGAGTTGTTCCCCATTGCCACGGTTTGCCAAGTACCTGTCATTACACAGCCACTCCTCTGGCAATGCTGTTCTTCTGCAGTGTGATTGTTTGGCCTTCCCAGCTGGCAGCTGTCCCCCAGACAGTGTCTTTGGCCATAAGTGCTGCCCTGCCTCTCTTACCTGCACTGATGAGTTATTCAGCGTTGCTTCCAGTGCTTGTGGTGCATGGTGTGTGTCAAAGTTAGAGATCTGTGTGAATAACCAGCACCAGGGGTAGTGTGTTTATCACTGCTACCTTTCAGAACCTGAAAGTCAAGGGCATTTGAGAAGCATTTGGGTGAACATTGTTCCTTAGCCTAAGAACATTGAAAATGGGCTGATTGGTTAGTTAAACAGACTCCACTGTCATGGATAGGACTGGTACAGTGACTGCAAATAGGCAGTCAGAGGCAGGGCATGGATTAGCTGTTACTTAAACTCTGTGAGTGTGTGGGGGAAAGAGAGTCATGTATGCAGCGACTAGCGAGTAATGGGGGAGGGCAGGTGGAGGGTAGAAGCGGGGAGGACATTGGCTTTCACTCCTGTTAAAATCACGTCCGCCTTGAATGCTGTGAGCATTACTACATGGGCACTTTTCCTGGGTAGCTTCTGGGAAGGGGAGGGGAAGAAATTCTGAGCCAACATGTGCTGACTGAGGAGCAGAGCCTGGGCTGTAGCAATGTTTAGTCCAGTGGCCTAGGGTTCGGGATACTCCATTGTCACAGAAAGAAAGAAACTATCAGAGAAAGATTTGACTATGCATCACTTTTGGGGTGGTGCAGTCCTATGCCCATTAGCGGGAAGGAGAAAGGGTACATTTAACAACAAAAGAAGAAATACAATCAGTATATGGGTTTTATTCCACGTGGTAGTAGGTCTGCTAAGCAGCCAAATATACACAACAATGCCGCAGCTAGACAGTGAGATGGGAATGGCTATGCCAGTCCAGGCCACCTGCAAGCAGCAGAAACTTCCCAACTCCTGTGGCTAAAGCTTCAGTGCTGCACTCTTACCCTCCTTCCTTATTGTCACAGATCCTTGGGCTATTTTAAATATCCTTCTGTTTCCAAACATGACACACAAATACGAATTCAAATCCTTGTGTGTGTGCCAGGACACATGTATGTCCCCAGTGAATACCAGAGAGAGAAGGTGAGTGAGGTAATATCTTTTCTTGGACCAGGACTGACATGGCTACAACGCCACTGTACCCAATAAATACCAGCAGTCTGTTTACTGCTGATACATAGGTGTTACTAGGTGCAAGTAAGGTGAATTTGGTGTCCTTGCCAAGACTTCAGTGCTGACTCAGAGCAGGGGTTTCCTCCAGTCCGTTCAGTGTTAGGCTGTCTACAGATGACACTGCTCATTTGATAGAATTGTTGTAAGAAACCAAGAGACTCTCTGCATGTATGAGTGACAGCTAGAGGTGACCCTTATTTTGAATCATGTTATATTAAAGAGTGAACAGTAGATAAATACAAGAAAAGTGAAGTGGTCCATGATGCTATGAGAAGGCTTCTTGGCATGATTTCCATTCAAGGCTCTTGGTGAATTTTCAGCCTTCCATGCCATTTAATGAGTCTAAGGGACCTGAGTTTGTTTAAACTTCTGGGGGAAGAGGCAGTCTTTCATAATCTTTGTAATCCATTGATCTTGGTTACTTAAAGAAGACCCGCGTCAAAGGAACATCAACCAGATTGTTAAAAAAAACCCCACTGATGTTATAGTAGGCTTTGAAGAGTAGGCTGTTTGTCCTACTGGCTTGTTGATTTCTTGGTGATTCTAAATGTAAGCCAATATTCTATCAAATTCCTTGGCTTGACTGTTTTGCTTCATTGAAATGCATGAATGAGATGAGCGACCTGTTCTCCTTTGCTTTTACCCTTCACAGGTTTGGTATTTATGAGGTTCATGGTGAACAACAATTTGGCGATAATACATCTTACAAATAAAAGTCATGACAATAAAATAGCCAACCATTATTGTTATAATAAAAAGAACTAATATGCAAAGTTCCTAATTGAAAGAGTGATAATTTAATTTCATTTAGATTGGGGTTGGGGGGAGAATATATTTAGAATTTCATGACGAACAAAATGTTAACACAAAGTTAGTTACATGGTTAATAAATGCAATATTAAGCAGAAGTCAAGAAATGCGAAAGTAGGGTTGAACAGGGAGCCTTACCTCTGCCCAGTTGTGTGCGTGCATTAAAGGTATACTCTTCACTGTTCATATGCTATTTTTCAAATACTATTGTATAATTTTATATGCTGTGTTGGAGGATCAAAAACAGAGGAGCTTTATCAGCAGACTACAGGGGACACGCCAATATATATATGAAATGCCCTTCTCAGCAGGTTATGCAGCAACAATATCATGGGGGGGATGCCATTTTAGATTTGGTTTTGGTGAGTAGTGAGGACCTCATTGAAGAAATGGTTGTAGGGGACAACCTTGGCTCGAGTGATCATGAGCTAATTCAGTTCAAACTAAATGGAAGGATAAACAAAAATAAATCTGAGACTAGGGTTTTTGATTTCAAAAGGGCTAACTTTAATAAATTAAGGAAATTAGTTAGGGAAGTGGATTGGACTAAAGAATTTATGGACCTAAAGGCGGAGGAGGCCTGGGATTATTTCAAGTTAAAGTTGCAGAAGCTATCAGAAGCCTGTATCCCAAGAAAGGGGAAACAATTCATAGGCAGGGGTTTTAGACCAAGCTGGATGAGCAAGCATCTCAGCGAGGTGATTAAGAAAAAACAGAAAGCATACAAGGAGTGGAAGATGGGAGGGATCAGCAAAGAAACCTACCTTATTGAGGTCAGAGCATGTAGGGATAAAGTGAGACAGGCTAAAAGGCATGTAGAATTGGACCTTGCAAAGGGAATTAAAACCAATAGTAAAAGGTTTTATAGCCATATAAATAGGAAGAAAACAAAGAAAGAAGAAGTGGGACCGCTAAACACTGAGGATGGAGTGGAGGTTAAGGATAATCTAGGCATGGCCCAATATCTAAACAAATACTTTGCCTCAGTCTTTAATGAGGCTAATGAGGAGCTTAGGAATAGTGGCAGCATGACAAATGGGAATAAGGATGTGGGGGTAGATATTACCATATCCAAGGTAGAAGCCAAACTTGAACGGCTTAATGAGAGTAAATCAGGCGGCCCAGATAATCTTCATCCAAGAATATTAAAGGAACTGGCACATGAAATTGCAAGCCCATTAGCAAAAATTTTTCATGAATCTCTAAACTCAGGGGTTGTACCATTTGACTGGAGAATAGCTAATATAGTTCCTATTTTTAAGAAAGGGAAAAAGGGTGACCCGGGTAACTACAGGCCTGTTAGTTTGACATCTGTAGTATGCAAGGTCTTGGAAAAAATTTTGAAGGAGAAAGTAGTTAAGGACCTTGAGGTCAATGGCAATTGGGACAAATTACAACATGGTTTTACAAAAGGTAGATCGTGCCAAACCACCTTGATCTCCTTCTTTGAGAAAGTAACAGATTTTTTAGATAAAGGAAACGCAGTGGATCTAATCTACCTCGATTTCAGTAAGGCATTTGATACAGTACCACATGAGGAATTATTGGTTAAATTGGAAAAGATGGGGATCAATATGAAAACTGAGAGGTGGATAATGAACTGGTTAAAGGGGAGACTACAGCGGGTCATACTGAAAGGTGAACTGTCAGGTTGGCGGGAGGTTACTAGTGGAGTTCCTCAAGGTTCAGTTTTGGGACCAATTTTATTTAATCTTTTTATTACTGACCTCGGCACCAAAAGTGGGAGTGTGCTAATAAAGTTTGCGGATGACACAAAGTTGGGAGGTATTGCCAATTCAGAAAAGGATCGGGATATCCTACAGGAAGATTTGGATGACCTTGTAAACTGGAGTAATAGTAATAGGATGAAATTTAATAGTGAGAAGTGTAAGGTTATGCATTTAGGGATTAATAACAAGAATTTTAGTTATAAGCTGGGGACGCATCAGTTGGAAGTAACGGAAGAGGAGAAGGACCTCGGAGTCCTGGTTGATCACAGGATGACTATGAGTCGCCAGTGTGATGTGGCCGTGAAAAAAGCTAATGCGGTCTTGGGATTCATTAGGCGAGGTATTTCTAGTAGAGATAAGGAGGTGTTAGTACCGTTATACAAGGTTTTGGTGAGACCTCATTTGGAATACTGTGTGCAGTTCTGGTCTCCCATGTTTAAGAAGGATGAATTCAAACTGGAACAGGTACAAAGAAGAGCCACTAGGATGATCCGAGGAATGGAAAACCTGTCGTATGAAAGGAGACTCAAGGAGCTTGGTTTGTTTACCTTAACCAAAAGAAGGCTGAGGGGAGATATGATTGCTCTCTTTAAATATATCAGAGGGATAAATACCAGGGAGGGAGAGGAATTATTTCAGCTCAGTACCAATGTGGACACAAGAACAAATGGATATAAACTGGCCATCAGGAAGTTTAGACTTGAAATTAGACGAAGGTTTCTAACCATCAGAGGAGTGAAGTTCTGGAACAGCCTTCCAAGGGAAGCAGTGGGGGCAAAAGACCTATCTGGCTTCAAGATTAAGCTAGATACATTTATGGAGGGGATGGTTTGATGGGATAACATGATCTTAGTCAGTGGTAAAATTGCCATCAGTGGTAAATAGGACCAATGGTCAATGATGGGATGTTAGAAGTTACTACAGAGAACTTTTTCCTGGGTGTCTGGCTGGTGAGTCTTGCCCACATGCTTGGGGTTCAGCTGATCGCCATATTTGGGGTCGGGAAGGAATTTTCCTCCAGGGTAGATTGGCAGAGGCCCTGGAGGTTTTTTGCCTTCCTCTGCAGCATGGGGCACAGGTCACTTACAAGATTCTCTGCATCTTGAAGTCTTTAAACCATGATTTGAGGACTTCAATAGCTGAGACATAGGTGAGAGGATTATTCCAGGAGTGGGTGGGTGAGATTCTGTGGCCTGCATTGTGCAGGAGGTCAGACAAGAAGATCATAATGGTCCCTTCTGACGTTAAAGTCTATGAGTCGATGTACTGTATTTTAAAAATGAGCAAAATAATGTTATATTGAGATTAGTGGAATAAGCAGCTAATATAGATCCTTCCAAACAGGAGTAGTATTGAGATGAATGCAAGTACAAGTGGAGATCTACGCTCCTGAATTTTGTATGAGTTTCTATCTGCCAATTAAATGTTTTTGAGGGTACAGCCAGGAAGGCATTACGGTAGTTTAGAATGAAAGTAATGAAGGTTTTGGAAGTAGAAGCGTCCGTATCTGGGTGTAAGATTGGCTATATTGTTTAAATGGGGAAAAAATTACGTTGGTATTACAGTAGAATAAACATCGTCTTCAACCCCTAGGTCTCAAAGAACTCCTGCATTGTTAACAATAGGGCTATGTTTGAAAGAACAGCCACAATAATAATAAATAAAGATATGCCAATCTCCTAGAACTGGAATTACCTTGAAAGGTCATCAAGTCCAGTCCCCTGCCTTCACTAGCAGGACCAAGTACTGTCCCCTGACAGATTTTTGCCCCAGATTCCTAAATGGCCCCCTCAAGGATTGAACTCACAACCCTGGGTTTAGCAGGCCAATGCACTGAGCTATCCCTCCCCGCCCACAATTCCTCACAGGATGAAAAGATAATGTAACTGAACAGCTCCTGGAGCCAAAAGGAATAGTTTCTGTTTCTACTGCAGTTACTCTGGGGAAAAATAACATCAAATACAATTGTAGATATCTGAGAAGAAGTCACATGGTATAGAGAGTTCCTTGTAGGGACAAAAGGCTGTGAAGAGCAATATACTGTGGCTGAATTTCATCTGTGGACAGGTGGACACATACATTTCACCAATCAGCCTAGGTCCCCATATGACACCAGCTGGATCAGGAACAACAATGGGAAGAGTGAAACTCTGGGTACCTGAAAGTAAATAACAGCCACAAACTGTTAATGACCTTGAATTTGAGATCTGAGCAAGACCACTGCAGTATATATACATACATACATACATAGTTAATAAATGCAATATTAAGCAGAAGTTAAGAAATGCGAAAGTAAGGTTGAACAGGGAGCCTTACCTCTGCCCACTTGTGTGCGTGCATTATATTGACCCAAGAAACTCTCTTGCTCTCAAAAGGTTTTTTCCCCCAAGAACTTGCCAAAAATCTTTAATGTGAATCAGGACAAAGACAGAATTTTTTGACCCAACCCTAAGTAGCATCAGTACCATGTGACAGAGCCAAAAGCAAGGTTGTATATGCTTATCAGTGAATTCTGTGGGAGGTGTGGGATATTAGTTTAATAAAGCTGCACATCAAAAATATTCCAGGGACTAAATAGAATGAAGCGAGTTCAAGAGAGAAAGCTAGAATTGAAGCAAATCTTCCTCCTAATGAACAATTAGCTGTTATGAAGATGCTCTCTGGGATTGGAGATGCTGGGTTCAGGTGCTGAAGGAGTTGGACACCGGTCTCAAACCATTAGAAAAGTAGTTTACCTACTATCCACACAAGAAACTGAGAATTCTTTGGAACATGACAGAGGGACGGACAAAGATTACCAAATCTGCAGGAAGGAAAACATACCAAGCAGTGCATAATTTTCATGAATCTTGTTAATCAACTCCAAACTGTAGAGCTTGTGTAACTCCACTGGCTTGGGTGGTAGAATCAAATCATATGAGGATGTTTAAAATTAAAGACGTGATTGCTCTTGACATGAGGGCACGATTCTTCAGATTGTTTATTCTTGAAGAACCATCAGGAAATAGTAACTGGAGTCTTCACCGGGGTTAGGTGTGTCAGGTGAACAGAGAATCTATGGTTTGTGGAGACCCCCAAATATCAGGCAAAACTTTTGGAAGAGGTGACTCAAGAAGAGCCAACAAAACTGAAAAACAAAAGTCTTCTTAATGGCAGAGAGGTAAAAGACTTTCGCTGAGAGTAAGCTCCAATAGGTAGGGGCATTAGAGAAAACTGGGAACTTGTTTCTCTTAACACAGCTGTGTAAATCAAGAGTAGCTCCCTTGTAGTTCATGAAGTTGCACCAGTGTAAAACCAATATACATAAGAGGAGAATCGGGAAAGGAATAATGTTTAGAAATTCCTAGAAACAGTGGGACAAATTCACCACTGGTGTGAATAAGTGCATTTTCTTTGGCTTGATTGGAATTGCAGTCTCATAAAACAGTGGTGATTTTGGCCCAATAAGATTAGAGATGGAAAATAGACTGAGAACATTAGTACTGTTGCAAGAATGCAAGAGTAAGGATAACCTTGCTCTTACTTGGGGAGGAGGGATAGCTCAGTGGTTTGAGCATTGGCCTGCTAAACCCAGGGTTGTAAGTTCAATCCTTGAGGAGGCCATTTAGAGATCAGGGGCAAAAATTGGGGATTGGTCCTGCTTGAGCAGGGGGGGTTGGACTAGATGACCTCCTAAGGTCCCTTCCAACCCTGATATTCTATGATTCTATGAACCTGTTAGGCAAACTCTGGAGTAGAGGTCTGATTCAAATATGGCTGAGAATGGGGAATACATGCTTCAATCAATATTTTGCAACTCCAGGACATGACTGTTGATCAGAAGGGAGGGGGAGAGCGAGTAGATTTAAAACAAAGGCCCTGGTCTTTTGTTGCTGTGAATTGGCATTGTTCCATTGACTGCTGTGATGGAGGTACACTGTTTTATGCCAGCTGGGGATCTGATCCATTGACTTCAGTGGAGCTGCACTGATTTACACCAGTGGCGAATCTGGCCCCATGTTCTGAAAAGATACAGAGATAAATGATTAATAAATGTAAACAAAAGGCAAGAGCCATGAGAAAGTTGGGGAAAATGCTCCAAAGATGTACAACTAGCAAAAGTTGAGAGAAATCCTGGTTAATACAGCTTCATTGGCTGGACCTTAAATCCAAGGAATTTTATTATGGAAGAATTGGAACCTAAGGGCTGGTCTACACTAGCCCCGAAGTTCGAAGTAAGATACGCGACTTCATCTACGTAAATAACGTAGCTGAAGTCGAAGTATCTTATTTCGAACTTCAAAGTACTCACCCCTGGTCCACACCGTGGCGCGCAGGCTCCCCCATCGACTCTGCTTGCTCCGTTCATGGAGCAGGATTACCAGCGTCGACGGGGGAGCACTTCCTGGTTCGATTTATCGCGTCTAGACAAGACGCGATAAATCGAACCCAGAAGATCGATCCGATGCGTCCGACAGAGCTGGTAAGTGTAGACTAGCCCTAAGAGGAAAAGACTCAGTTGCAAGGTATATAATATGCTACAATAACCAAACCTTTGTCAGCCTCAAAATATCCAGATGTTTGCAGATCTAGCACTTAGATAAGAAAAGGTGCTTATAAGGTTCCAGAATTGTACATTCGCTATGCAATTTAGAAGGAGAATATGAGGGGCAATAATACACTGTTTTAGAGTGCTAGGAAACACAACTGGGATTTGGCTGAACGTACAAGAGTAAATGTCATAATTAGGGATCTTTTGGTGTTGGTGAAGAACTCCTAGCATGGATCAGAGCTGGAATATGTGTCTGTCCTGCAGTGCTGATGATCTAGAAACTCCAAAGACTACTGATGAAGATGACATACAATAAATCTGAATCAGTGAAGATCAACTCACCAATGGTATCTCATAACATACAGCATCTCTAGTAGTTCTGAAAACTTTGAAACCACTGCATGTCCCTACAGCACAGCTGAAATATTTGGTGGTCAATAGGATACAGGGGATGGTGCTGGACTGAAAGCAGGAAAAGTTCAGTAAGCCTTGGGAAAAGGCATCCTCCAAGGAAACAGATCACCTTAGAAACATAGGTATAATATTTATAATAAAGGACTTTTCTCTGCTTTTAAGCCCACTTACTGTACCTCTATAGTCAGCTATTGCTGCTTCCCGGACCATGCTGTATTTTTCTTTATCAGTGACTGTCTCTTCAGACGAAGACAATTCAATAACTTTTATGCATGCGCTATTTCTGTCTTCAGATTTTCCAAATCCTTCCACTATGTTAATTTTTCACTGCTTGTCTCCACAACTACCCACTGTGATAAAGTTTGATTGGAAGTCAGGATTTTACATATTAATGATTGATTCCGAGCACTGATAACTGTGTCATCACATTATTTGTGACAATTAAGATTTTCTACTTTGGCCTATTGTGAGTTTGCGGGGGCGGGGGAGAAGGAAAGGGTCCTTGCACAGGGGAGGGTTGTTTTTTTTTTGTTTTTTTGTTGTTGGTTTTTTGTTTTGTTTTTTGGTTTTTTTTTTGTTTTTGCATCATAGGCAGTGTGAGAATCCAAAAATGACTGAGCAGCTGAGTGAAGTTTTCTTTCAAACTGATTGATTACTTCTCATATCTGAGCACCAGGACCAAGCTTGTGTTTGAGCCTTCTGTCACAGCAGGGTGATTAACTGTCAGAAGGTTACTTGGGAGCCAGTTACTTCAAGCAGGAAGGCATTATTTTCCACTTCAGTATTTGGATGGAGGCCTGTGCAAACAGGAAGGCGACCACAATCCAAACCTGCCTTTGACATTTATTTTTAATGACAACTTTCTACTTCTTGTGTGGATTCAGACTCCACTCCAGCTCTCTAAGGGCCTGATCCGAAGCCCATTGAAATCTGTAGAAAGAATCTTCTTCACTTAATGGGCTTTGGCTCAGACCACAGCTGCACCCATTGCCAGGGCCGGCTTTAGCGGGTGCAGGGCCCCACGCGAAGAACGACGGCGGGGCCCTGCACCCTCCCTCCGGACTTGTTAGAGCAAAAAAACCCCAAAAAACCTCCCGCCACCGAAACTCATCGGAGCAAAAAAAATTGGGGAATCGGCTTAAAGACGGCCCTGCCCATTGCTATGGGTTCTTCAGTATTTTCCCAGCATGTAGAAGCCCTATTAACTACCTAAGCCTGAAAATCATCTTTCTGATTACTGCAAAGGGCCTGGTCCTGCTTCCATTTAATTCTGTGAGATCAGGGTTGACCTCTAAAAGGCCTAGGTTGAGGAGAAAGGCAACAAGAGGAGTATTCTCAGGCCCTGGCCTTCAGCGAGAGCTCTTGTTGTTTCTCTGCCAGGGATGATGTATCCTGCACCGTTCACCATTAGAGAAGCTGATTGAAGATTTACTATTGTATGTGTTATGGCAGATAGCAGCTTCAGTGCAGTTGCACAGGCATCACCGTGTTCCCTTGTGGTGATTGTGTTGGGCATTGATAAGACCTGATTTCTGCATGAAGAGTGTGTCCAGTCTACTTTTCATTTATTCTGCAGTGCTCATCTCATTAATAGACGTACTACTTTTCTTCCTGAGCATGGCTATTAGGGTTTAAACTGGGGTCACTTCTTCCCTCCTTCCTCTGTTCAGTCTTTCATCTGTGTAATGTATAGTCTTGGTATACCCAAACTTTGCCCAACCAAGAGGTGCATTGTCCTGCAGCCTTAAGTAATACATAAAACCTAAATAAAAATAAAGCTCCCCAAAACTAACATGGCTTGGAATGTGCCACTTCGATGTTGATTGGAACCTATGTACATCATTCTTAGCTGCATTAGAATTTAAAGCTCTACTCTAGTAATTATCTAACAGGTCCCCTTAGCTTTCAATTCTTGAAGATGCTCTCAGACCTGACATGATACAAACCAAGCCACCTTGGAAATCCCAACATCCTGTGTATGCACTCTTTCCACCCCTGCCTTTCCCCTACTTTTTGTCTTCCTCACACTCAGTTAAGGCCCCAATCCTGCAAATACTTGCTGCTGAGCATGCTGTTTAGTCTCCTAAATAATCCTGCTGAAGTCAATAGGATTACTCATGGTAGTAATCCCTGTGCTGGGTAGTGAGTGTTGGTGGCAAATGGAGCCGTATGGTGTGGTCTCTTTGCTCACTATGCAAGTACCATGTCTACCTATGGTATGGCATTATATTACTTATTAATGTTAAAGAAGATGGGAGCAAAAATTGGCAGTAAATTGAGGCTTCCCTAATCTTCCATATTCAGATGCAGGTTGGCCTTTGGAACCGAGATGAAGAGCTGGGGATGTGTAGAACCACATCCAGCTTTGGTGTAAGTGGATGCTACTTCATTTGAAGTAAATGGCAGCTGAGCCCACTCACACCAGGCCTGAATTTGACCTATTATCTCTGCAGGATGCATTGCTGTATTGCCTAGATATCCAGTGTGTCCAGGGGGTGCACGTGAGCTATCCCCAATGAAGTGTATGGCCTTGTTTTCATTATTGGGAGTCTTTGGAAAATTCTGTGTTGGATTAATCATAAACTAAGAAATTCATCAGCAGTAATCAAAAATGTCTGAGCTGGTGCTATGTAACTTAGGTCTATATGTCTGTGTACTTTGTAAAGGGCAAAATATGACTTGGCTTTTATTACTTTAATTAAAACATGAGTGAAGAGTGAGATTCATATTAAATTGTATTTTCCTGACTGCTGTGTGAAGGAGCTAACTGATCTGATTACCATGAAGATTATAAACTATCAAAGTGAAAAAGAGCTTTTTGCAAGTATTTCATATTAAACCTTCAAACATAACACTTTAAGAATAATTATAGTTATATTACTGGAAAATGATTCATGAATTCTGAATAAATATAAGACCCTTAAAGGGAAATGTTCCAAGACCATAGTTTTCGTTCCAATCTGATGAAATTTAGTATCATTTTGCAGCTGTAGAATAAAATGAAAAAAAATATGTACATAGACTGTATTGAGTATATGTCAGACTAAACTAATGAGATTTTTTCCATCAATTCTAAGCACGCACACAGACAAATGGAATAGCCATTCTCACTTTCTGTAATAGAAGGCAGCAAAGGAAAAAGCAAAAAAGGATCTTACTGTGCACAAGTCTTTATTCTATCTTTGATTGTTAAATAATATATTTTAAGTTCTCATCTCTAGGCTGCAGACTGTTTGAACTGACATTAATGAACGCATAAGAGAAAAGAGCTAACTGAAAAAAATGCAAGCAAGGGCTTGGATTGGGAATTTTATTAGTATTCCCAGTGGACTGTAATAAAGATTCTTTTGACACAATACAGTGAATGTTTACAGCAGACAATTTAGTTTCCTTCCAACAATTATGAGAGAAATTGAATCTCAGGAAATGTTAGTTTTCTCTAAAATTAGACATAACAATAAAGATATCCCTGAAAGTTTATTAAGCGGTGGGGGGAGAAGCCATTCATCTCTGGAAGACAATTTAGTAAATTTATTTAAAGAACTCCAGATGACTTATAAACAAAACAAATCCAAATGTGGCTGCTAAAGTTTGAACATTTCCCCCTGGAGCTCTGCTTGGGAAGCATGGCAATAGGTTGCTGTATGTTCTTCCAGGCTGTCGACCCCATTCCAAGGAGCTTTTCTCCATCTGTTATTTGTGTAATACAAAGGATAAGAACACTCTGAGATGATCTTGATTTTGTAAATGTTCATCGAATGTAGGGTGAGGCGTTTCCTTTCACATAACGTAAAGCTCTTGGCTTGCCGTTGGGAGCAAAGCAGATTTACATTTACTTTTGCACCTATAATGCTGATACCGCTTTCTTTTCCAGAAGAGATGTGGGTTATCGTTCATTGTGCTCTCCCAGATGGTGGTTCTGCAATGAGGGTGCAGTATCACTCAGAAAAATAAGAAAATGAAATCACAGTAGAATACATTTCCCTTCATCCCAATTCTCTCCACCATTCATTCAAAGCAGTAAATTTAATAAGAAGGCTCTTCCACTTGACAGGTCTGTGTGGGGCAGCTGTGTCCCTGGTGCTGCATGAACAGTTCAGTAGGGGGCTCCAAAGCAACTGCAGTAGGATTTCAGCAGGGCACTTACATGCCACTGAACATTCTGGCAGCCAGCAGAGTCTCTGGGGATTCGTAGAGCCAAGGGACATAACAAACTGCAGCATAACTGTTTTTGCCTAGAGCTACCACTTATTGTATTCCGAGGCTTAGTTTGTAGTGTACCTTACAGGCCATGGGCTGCTCCTGCTGTAGGGCACCAACTGTTCACCTTTGGACTCTGAAGGTATCAAGTGATAGAGATGTTGGGAGCCACTTCTTCTAGTCCCTAGTGGACATTTTTCTCCATCCACTATGCTGTCTAGTATACTTGAACTCTGTCTCCTGACTCTGTTCAAAAGGAGTTCAGGGCTGCTTCTGGTGCTCTGGCAGAGCTATGCTAAGGAAACTGGTAGACTGTCTGGCTCACTGGCCACTGTCTTTCATGTATACTATGGGCAAAGCCTTTCTCTAGCTGTTCATGGACATGCGAAGTGGGCAGCAGAGAAGAACCACAGATGTGATGGATCTGGAGCCATATTGCCGGGCAGGGCATGGCCCGCTGGAGCACATCATTCTGCTGCTCTGAAAAGCAGTAGTGTGCATCCCTTTTAATGCGTCATGCTGACTGCAGCAAGCAGGTAAGAGCCAGAGGACTGACTGTGCTCCCAACCTGGTGGCTCTTACTCCCTTGAGCACCTACCTGGGTTCTCTGCAGTTGAAATCCTGTCCTGCTGCTCGAAGGGAAGGAAGATGTCCACTGTTTTCTCTTACCTGCTAATCCACCTGTGCATCCGAGAGCAGGATTTTGCTCCAGATTTGCCACACCTGAGGAAATGAAAAGCAACTCAATTGATATTAACAACGAAAGCCAAATTCTCCTCTAATTCAGCAGCAAAGTCATAGAAGGCTGATATCACAAAATCAGTAGAATGCTTGTGTATTCATTCAGTGCCTGAGTGTTAGAAAGTTGAGCCCTAAAGCTGCATGTTTTGTATGCCTATTTTGTATGTGCAGTTAACAGGATTTCCATGTGCAAGAGGGATATTTTATCTATCTATATGCAAAAATGGACAGTCTGCATGGGCTTTCAGAGTAAATGCATGTTTTGGCATATACTAATGACAAACAGTAGGCAAACACTGCAAGTGCAATTCAATACGTTTCTCTGAGAAAACTGGCCCATAAAATGTCAAATGAGAAACTATATATAAAGGGAAAAAATTATCATGCACTTGAGAGCAACGTAGGGAATGAATTTATCATGCTTGCATAGAGATGCTGTGGATCAAAAAAGGAAAGCAGCTATGTAAAATGCAGAAAGTTCTCCAGAGTTCTGCAAGCAGATCATTCTATGGTGTTTAATTTCTTGAACGCCAAAGAGTGGGATTTGAATATACTGCATAATACTCCTTTTTGCCTTTTTATTTAGAATGTCAGTGTCAAGGATATGGAGAAATGTACAAGTTAAAAGAAAATGTGTAACCATCTCTTTACTACCATTTTTTTGCCTAGTGACACCTGATTACCAATACTCTTCCTTTATTGCTTTGGCTATCATGAAAGAAAAGATTTTGTGTTGGGGAGAACTGGGTGAAAGACAAAATCATTTGGCTCAAACACAATTATCAAAGAAATTGACACTTGCAAAGAACTCTGTCCCACTCTGAACAGATTTGGGGCTGGGCCTGAGGAGAGAAATAAATGTGCTTTTGGTAAAGTTTAGTAAGTATCCCAGGAGGCAAGTTGGTTAGAGTGGTTTTATGAACAGCATGAGCACTCAGCTCCGACTGTGTCTGCTCAAGCTTATGGAAACATCTAGGCCTTGAATAGCCTAACATTTTGAAGATTTATCAGCTAAAATCCTAGTGTGTGTTGGGCAAGTCCAGGGGCTTAACAAGAGGATTAGCATTTGGACTTCATGGCTAACTGTATCATCTCACTTACTTTAGTCCCTCTTTTACTTGTAACTTGCTGCCTCCCCTTACATTCCCCTTCCCCCTTTGGCCGCTTTATTTTCTCTAAGGACACCACTTTAACCTTACAGTAACATTTTTTATTACCAGTGAAGACATTTGAAAAGCCTTCCCAAGTCACTTAATGAGTGAGTCATTTTTATAAGGTTTCAGCCCCTAAATGTCTGGCAGGTTTTCTTAGGATCCAGTTGCTAACACATCTCACTCCAGGCTGATTAACTCATGGCTTGTACTTGGTGACTCGGGCGATACTGGCTTTGATTTAAATCCTCTCGTACCCTCATCTGTTCCTTGAAGAATTGAGCTTTGACCTTTCCCACTGTATCCACGAGTATCTGGAATGTCTCAGGAATTCGAAGTAAATCTTGGCTGTCATAGTACCTGTGACTGTCCATTTCCACAATATGTGATCGTAGCTAATAACTGTGGCAGGCTATTAGCTGTTATTATCTGTTCCCAGGTTCACAGGCTGCCATTCTGGATGGTGGGTTATATATGTGTCATAGAAAAATATTTTTTATTTACCTTTCTTCCCATTCAGTTTAGAAATCTGGTATTTGTTAATGTTTGAGCCCCTGAACTCTCATGGGAAGTACCGTCCTTGTCAGTCTTCTCGTTCTTCTATGCTACCTATTCCCACCCACTCCGCATAGGGGGCATGTTTGAGGCATATTGGGGCAGGGTCTCAGTACCCAGTCATTTGGCCAATCCTCAGCTGGAAGAGCAGTTCTTAAGACACTGCTCAGACTGGCATAAGAGAGAGTGGCTCCTAGGCTGCTTTCAGATATGTGGGGGCCATTTTGACTTTACCAGTTCCAGGATAGAGTAGAAATGTGGTTTAGAAGCACTCTTCGCCCTCCCATTCAGTCCCACTGAGGAGTTAGCTCCTTATCTTTGCAGCTTCAGATTCATGTGATGTATTTAATGTCATGCTAAATACAAAAGTCTCCTAAAAACACTTCAAAGTGACTTGTCAGAAGTTCCTCTGTTCCTCTCACAGTAAATAATAATGTTTTTTTAAAAGAAGTTTGTAGCAGTTAATTGCCCTGGTACTGGTATTATATTTCCTAACTCCGAACCAAGCTTTGTTTTAGTTTTTTATACCTTTTCCTTGAGTACATTGCTGCACATTTCTGCGGGAATAACATTGCATTGTGTTCCAGTCCATAGCTTGAAGAATACAACTCTGTCATTAGCATTTGCCTGTCTGAAACCATTTGCTGTTCATGGCTTTGCTGATCTCCAAACACGCAGATGCTCTTGGCTTTAACTATGCACTATATCTTTGGAAAATGTATTTTTTCCCATGGCATACATGGTACATTGGAACCAAACGCTCTTCAATTTCTTGGTTCCTGTTCTTGACCACGTCTAGTACCTTTTGCCTGCTTGTCTGCATTTTTGCCTACCTTTTCTTGCTAATTGGATTGGTTTTTTTGGTCTCCTTCATTTCTGTTTTTCACTTTTTGAAATGATGACACCTGCACTATATGCTTATTCAGTTCCAGGCCACTTAGGGCTAAATGCCATAAAAAGTTAAGCATTGTGATACAGCACCTAACTTTTAGGAGCTTAGAAAAATCACAGAAACACACTACGATCCCAAAAGCCTGTTAGGTGTCTAGACTCCCTATGCAATGAATGGAGAGAGGGAAGCGCCTTAGACTGCAATTCACAAAAGCCAGCATGTTTGGTGGCTCCCTGCCTAAGCTAACCAATGGGAGATGCTGACAACACGAGTTTGTGCTAAGCCCTGCTCCTCTCTCAGAGATAGGCATCTAAGTCTGGATTGCAGGGAGATACCTATGCTGTTTTGCAAGAGGTTGGCTCGAGGAGGAGGTGCATGGGCAGCGGGTGAACCCCTGCTTTGGGGAGCCTAGTACACCGCGCCGCCCCCCCTCCCCGCCCCTGCACACCAGAGCCCTGAATCCTCACCCCCCCAAAAGAAAAGCCCTAAGGCCCCCCGCCCCCCGCCGGAGGAGCCCTGGCCTTCCCGCCCCAGCTGGCCCCTCAACCCACTGCTTCCCCCCGCCTCAGCGCCAGGCTGAGCTGCCGCTCCCCCTCCCCCCGAGTGCCGGGCTGGCTCCAGCGCTGGGCCGAGCTGCCAGCTCTCCTGAGCGCTGGGCAGGCCCCAGCACCTCCAGAGTCGGGCCAGGCCGAGCCAGCAGCCTCGCCAGCAGGCAGGCTCCGTGAGCACTAGCTCCTCCCACCTCTGAAGGCCCCGTCCCCCATCCCCCAACCGAGCCGCTAGCCCCAGCAGCGCAGCGAGCAGTGGGGACGTTCGGGGGTCAGGTGAGGAGTGGAGGAGGCGGTGGGGGTCTCGGAGAAGTGGGGGGGCACTGCAGCCCAGTTGTCCAACGGCGGGTCAGCGGCAGCACCATGGAAGGCAAAGCATGTTATACTCTTCCCTGTCCTATTATACCTTCCGTCCTTGAGGAAGTGGCAGCGATGGTGATGCTCACCTTATAACTTTTATCCCAGTGGTTAAAGTACTCACTGGGATATGGAAGACAGGTTCAATTCCTCCCCTGTGCCGGGGGAGTGGGGTGACCCCGGATCAAGTCCCCTCAGGTGAGTGCTCTAACCATTGGGCTGTGGGATATTCTGATGTGGGTCTCCCTCAGTCTCTTCTTTTGAAGCTTTTCCACTGTCGATAAATAATGGAGGAGTGACTGGAGCAGGGGAATGGACCTGGGGTCTCCCACCTCAGTGCCGCAACTACTGCGCTACAGACTTATTCTCTCACTCTCTCTCGCTCTGGGCCAATGAATACTATGTATTCAGGTATTTATCCACAGTGTAACAGTCATGGGACAACAGAGACCGAAAATGACTCTGTTGTCCAGTGGTTAGGGCAGCCACCTAAGAGGTGGAAGATCCAGGGTCCAGTCCCCCTTCACCAGTGAATCTTTTAATTATTTATCCACAGTAGAACAGCTTCAGCAGGAGAGTGTGTGCTTGATTACAAATGAAGCCCAAATCGCCCATTACTGCAGAATGTCTCTCACCCAAACATGCTCACTGCAGTTAAGACAGAGAGGGTATTCCAGCTGTCGCTTCCTACAATTCAGCTGTGCCAGACTGGCAGGAAGGGGCCCAGTCTGCAGCACTCCTTCTTGTTTCTGTGGGGAGAAATCCTGAATTAGATGGTCTTCAGGGCAGCATTTAAGGTGGATTTATTGTGTTAGTGATGTGATTAATTTCATGTTCCCCTCCTAAGAACTTCTGGACAATGTGAAGATGGATGGATTGGCAAGGGCTTTCAGGCTACTGTTGTTTGGTGTGTGTGTGTGTGTGTGTGTGTGTGTGTGTGTGTGTGTGTGTGTGTGTGTGTGTGTGTGTGTGTGTGTGTGTGTGTGTGTGTGTGTGTGTGTGTGTGTGTGTGTGTGTGTGTGTGTGTGTGTGTGTGTGTGTGTGTGTGTGTGTAAAAGCAGCATCTAGCTGCCCAGGCGACAGGCGCTTCAAAAAGCACTGGATAAATACATATTTGCTGAAGGCATTAGTTGGTGGGAATTTAAGCATTAAACATGCCTGCTTTGTGTGATGCTGTAATAAAGCAGAGGTGTTCAAAGACCCATTAGTGGTGCTCTGACTACAGCTTTACATCTTCACTGTATTGTATCAGTGCTGCTTCAGTGACTTTGCCCCCACAGGGGAATGTAAGTGAATTCTAGAAGGGATTTGAACACGGACTTGGACTTTTTTTTTTTAAGTGCATTTCCTCTTTTGTATTGATCGACATGGATGCTTTGGTGTTGTTCTGTAGTAAGTACCATGGATTTATACACTTACCATGGGAATCCACTAGAGCATCTTCCCCCCTTCCCATACTCCTGGTTGTCATCATCCTACCGCTACAGCATGAACCTCGTGGCATGCAGGGTATGATGATGCAAACAAACAGCAATGTATACAGGTTTGAGTGTTCAGTTTCTTAAATTACAGGATAAGGAGAACTGCAGAGACTCCATCCATTAAGAAATAACTAGGTAGGTGATTCACTACCATTTGTGTAAATGGCACTGACTCTGGGCTGCCTGCACAATTTATTAATACTTCACGGGAGGAAAAAAAATTATTTTAATCTCATAATGGATGATGAGCTGTGAAATTGCTTCTGCAGCAGCTGGGCACCCTGGGGGAGGTGCTAGATTGCACCACATTATGCAAGCTTTCCCCGAGATTGTCTATGTTACTTGTGCTAATCAGACACGTCAAATCTGGGGATGGAAGAGGAGGGGAACTGGCATTGCTTTTATTGTATTTTGTTAGTTTTTTCTCTCTCCTCCTCCCCCCCATTTGAAACACTGTCATCTTACTTTTTAGGGCCCAAAGCTAACTTTTGAAGTAAGTGGATTAGGTCCAATCATATTCCATAGTGATTTAGGCTGAGGGCTGCAAAGGGACTTTCCAGAGTTAAGCAGGGACCATTGTTTTGCTCTGTATTTGTACAGCACTTAGCGCAATGGGGTCCTGGTCCACAACTGGGTCTCCTGGACACTATGGTAATACAGAGAGTAAATAATAACAATGGACACTCTGCTCCTAGTGATGGTCAGTGTGAGTTGGGAGCCTAACTCCTTTAGAAACCTTGGCAAATGCTTGCCTAAATTGCGTTCAGTTATTTAGCCCCTCTCGGGGGGTGCTTGGAATAGTACCAGGGCTAAACCCTGTTCTGTTTGCACAGGTCCAGCACATGAGCTATGTGCTGAGGAGTTCAGCTGGGTTATGGGGCAGGGGTAAGGAATCCCTCTCCCCAGACATAGAGAGTAGGTCTACACTGCGATCAAAAACCTGCAGCACCAAGTCTCAGCGACTAGTCAACTAACTCAGGGTCGGGCGGTGGGGCTATAAAATTGCAGTGTAGAAATATTTGGGCCAGCCACAGGTCGTTTACCGCTGTGTAGACATACCCAGAGTGACAGTATTGCTGTCCTACAGCCGCTGCTAGTGCCTACTTTAGAACACTGACATCCATGGAGCCGCTCCTGTTTATGCTAATAAGGAGTTTAGCTCATCACATTTTGATTATGTTTCAGCTTTATTTCAGCGTCTTTCTCAGTATGAGCCAAACCCTGGCCACAATGAAGCCAGTGGGAGATCTGGCAATCACTTAAGTAGGACTAAGCTTGGCCCTGTATTCCTTAGCAGTCACAGCTTCACAGAATTGATGCTTATAAGCTGCCAGGACATATGGAAAGTGGTTTGCCTACACTGGTGGGTTCCATCTATTTTATGGTTAACACCGGAGGAATAGCAAAGGTTATTCAGTGTTTTTACAGAAATAAATGGCAACTTCCAAAACGCACTGCACAGTAACAGTGTTCATCTTGTCATGGTATTCAGCAGCTGTTTCATTGATCTAGGCCTTGTTTAAATGAGAACGTCACAGAGATCCCTCACATACTCATATCTTGGATGGGAGGTAAAAATCGAAGGCCTGTGTACAGTTATTAAATATCTAATGGTACTTTCTGCAAGTATAATGTGGTTAATTCCAGTTTTTTGGCTCAAATTTCTGCCTAAAACTCTCCCTCTGATTTCAGTTGTATTATTCTTCATTCCCTACATAAAAATCTCAAGAACTGTTGATGTAGGCTGTTAAACAGCTGCCATGTTCCATCTCCCCCAGAGTTGTCTTGGTATTGTGCGTAATATGGATATTCTAAACTCCATGATATTTTGTATCTATAATAAAAATACATCAAGGAGTACAGAATATCACTCTGTACATGAGAGAGGGGTGTGTGTGTGTGTGTAACACACACACACACCAAGGCACACCAGTTATGTACTGGTGGGTCATTTAGTGGGAAAGTCCAAGATATTCACTAAGGATCTGATGTGGAAAACACTGTATCTTATTTTCTGAGGAGGGCATCCCTTATACATCTTCAAAAATTCACATGCTCCTGTGAATGGCCCCTTAGTCACACACTAGTTTATGCACATAAATTAGTTTTTGTGCATACAGATGTCTTTTTTTGTAGATGGCATGTGTGCGTGCAGGATTTGGGGGTGAATACTCATGCCTCCTTTTGAATACTTAGCCCCTTATGTCTTGAATCTTCGTTGACAAATTAAGAAGAAACATGAGATATTTTGGCGGAAACCGTGGGTGAATCAAGTTAGTATGTAGCCGTCTCGTAGCAATATTTGATCATTTTAATTCCACAGAGCCTTAAATAAAGTAGTTTTTACTGAAATCCATTTGCAACACAGTACTACAGCCATGTGCAGTGCATATTGGCCCTGCACAGTGGAATATAGGCAGCATGTGCTTTGATGTAAGCCTGCTGAAAACCTACTCCAAAGTATCCGTTAAAACTGGCACAATATCTTTAGAACCATTTAAATTCTGTACACTAGGGAAATATTATGTAAAATGGAAAGGGAAGGAGAATATGCATAGTGCAGTGTAGTATTATTCCTGCTTTGGGTACTTGATTTTCCTGCTCCACTGGAGCCAGGTTGCATTAATTTCTTAGAGTGCTTGTTACTTATTCTTTCCTGCATGAATTCCATTAATGTTTTCAAGCAGCCTTATCTTTTGACCTGCATGTACTGTATTATATATAATTATATACTGCAGCATTTGCTCAACACAAAATATGAAATTGGTATGGTCCAACAATCTATCTCTACGCAATACTGTGATCATCTCATTATGCATGTGCAGTATATCATGAATGAAAAAAATATATAAAATTTGTGCTTGTCAAATGCATGGGTGCATGATATTCTTGAATATTATGTTTTAATATTTCTTTTGTCCAGCACGGCCTAAGATACTAGGAAACTAAGGGAGAGAGTCTGGCCCCATCACTGTTGGCAGAAACCAGTATTGGATGGACCCTTTGCTAGTGTAGACTGATGGAATGAAGCTCCACCAATAGACACCAGCTAAGATGCTGGCACTGGCTGTGTAATTCATCCCTAATATTTTTTAAGATCATGCAAGCAGTAACAGTAATATTAAGATGGCTGATAATACCACTGAACTCAAACAAAAATATACAGCATGTAACAAAAGTCATGCCTAAGTAACAGTGAGCATTGTACAGCTAGCGATGTCAACCAGTGGAGTGCAAAGTAAGCTCTAGACAGAACCCTTCAGTTGCATGAGGTAAGCAAACGCTCTTAAGAGGATAGCATGAATAGACAACAAAAGCAACAATTTGACTCATCTGAAAGAAATGGTCACACCCTTCTCATCAAGCACAAGTGGAGAAAAGCATTCTTGGTCACAGATGCTATCTAATAATTCAAGAGCAGCCAAGGATCTAACAGTAATCTGATGAGACCCCCCCAAATCTGACTACAAAGACAGAGGGTGGGATTTCTCAGACATGCTCAGTGTTGCCCTAACTCTGTAGAGGCCAACAAGATGAGCACATTCAAAAATCTTACCAACAGTCCTGTGGCCCTTTTCTGGTCTGCTCAGTGGAAGAAGAGTCTTTCTCACAGGAACTCTTGGTTACTCAACAGAATTTACCCTGCAGGACATGGGAATATTAAAGCTCTAGGACTTGCTGATGAATCAAAATATTGCAGGCACTCGTGTTTACCTTATCTTCAAAGTAGATACTTCAGTGAAAAAACCAAAGGCAACAAACTTAAAACTTGTCAAAGGAAATACTTTTTACACACTATATAATTATTCTGTGGAACTCACTGTTGCTAAATATTGAGGCCAAGAGCTTAGTAGAAATTTTGAAAGAATTAGACATTTCTATGGATGAAGAGAACATCTATAGTTAAATTATATATAATATGGGAAGGCTAAACCCTCATGCTGCTGGGCATAAGCCAACTGCTAGCTGACAAGTTCTAGTATGAAGAAATTTGCCCTAGGAGCAGATTATTCTGTAATTGTTCATTATGGATTTATTGTACCTTTCTTAGAAGCATCTTGTCTGGTCACTTTCAGAGGCAGGATACTTGTCTTGATGGCCTGTTGGTCTTACCCAGTATGTCAGTTGTTCCTGTAATAAATGTTTGCAGTTTCCATTCTTTTCTCTATTTTTTTAAAATGCTGTTTCTATCAAAGGGTTCGTTCTTCTCCTAGATGAAGTCAGTGGGGCTTGAGAGCATGTATCTGGAGGGAGAAGTTGTCCTCAAATCTTTGTGTAGATTTGTAATTGGGGACATTCTGCAGCTCTGCTGGGCTCCTCCTGGGTACTCCTTTACAAAGCAATTGTTGTACTTCAAAAAGCCTAGTAATAAAAGCAGGAAAGGTTGGGAACTGTGATGGATTACAATTTTTTCCTCTTTATTCCTGAGGGTAACTACTTCCAAAACTCATTTCTGGCTTTGTCACTGGGGAATTCTAGGTCTCTATCCTCACACAGGAGGATAAAAGTAGCATTACTAATCCTTTATATACCATTGCATGCTGCATTGCTGCTTTCATGCATGTATGATCTGCGTTTATGGTAACTGTAACCTTTTATTGAACCAGAGATTTTCCTGAACAAGAGCCCTCTGGGACCTGTATGGACTTTCCTGGGTATAAACACAGTCATTTGACTGTAAACCCATTACATATTCTATGTTTATTCTATGGGATAATCATTTTCATGCCCACAAAAACACTAATTCACAGAGCAATCAAAGGAAGAATAGCAACCAGCACAAAATTGGTATGTGTTGTGATAAAACAGCCCATCTTCAGCATCACACACTGTACCTTTATATATTGCCTGTGAGTAATGGCCTCCAGAAGACATTAAATCTTTTTAAAAAAATCAAGTCTAATTGTAACTATATTTTTGTTTTTCATTTTGGTTTATATACAGTATGTGACTTTTGCAGAGACATTTTTATTCCAGGAAAATGACAGGCCAACAAGAAGCCATAATTGCACTGATTTTTGGAAGTGCTGCAGTACTACAGATCTGATGTACTGCAAGACATGAATCAGAAAAATTCTATTAAAAAATCTCTTGAATGGCTGACACAAGAGTATTATCCACGATGATTAATTTGACTTGGTCATTATGAACACAGACAAGTCTGACAAAATTGCATTTCATTCCCCACTGAATTCATAAAATCACTATACACATAATAAGAAGTTATAGTTCTATGCTATCCACTCTATCTGACAGGATTTCACTTCTGGATAAGATACTGTTTAAAAAAAAAGGGAATGGGGTAGAGAGACTGTTTAAAAGCCTACAATAGGATTGGTTTCTTTTGCTACAAATTATACATACCAACTTTTTTTTAAAAAATTTCCATTTGAGGTTGTGATGCAAATCAGCTGGAGCTTGGAGAATCAAAGTCAACATTTAGTGTAAGCTCTTATTTATATTGTAAGGTTTTAGGTAGGTTCTGATTCTCCAACGATTTTCACATGCTAAACTCTTTGCACACTGAGTAGTCCAGAAGTCAATGTAAGTCTTTGCAGGATCAGGGTCTTAGATTGTAAAGGCTTGGGGCTGGGACTTTCTTCTGTATCATGTCTGTACAGCACCTAGCACAACGAGGTCCTGATCAGGTTTCTGGGTGTGTCTGTAATACAGATAATTAATCATCATCATCATCTCTTTTCCTCCTTATTCACACCAGTGTAAATGAAGTACAGATATGGAAGTTCAGATCGGAGACAGTTTTGACAACACATTTTCTGGCTTTCATTCTATTTAAATTTATCCTTTAAAAAACCCATAAATAACTCATGCATGGTTAAAAACCACATATTATTTATACCCAGTCATTGGACTTTTAGGTCCCATTGACAGTTGGTATTATTCAGAGGAGCCATAGTTAAGGTTGAGACTTGCCTTCCATTACAAGCTTTATATTAGCCTTCCCTTTAAAACCCCCAGAAAGATAATTTTCATGTCATAGTTTGGAACTGTGCAGTTCCAGTGGAAATATACTTCTTCACGAGTGTTTGTGTCCCTTTCCCCTTCCACCAACATTCTCATGAACAAAAACTTTTGCACATGAACATTTGCAGCCACTGAGGGAAAGGAGCAGTGAATACTGTCAAAGACAATTAGTAGTTTGTATGTGTGTGACTATTCACAAGTGCTTCTTTAGAGTATTTGGCCAACTCTACTCAATGTATTTCGTAGGTCCTGAAATTCACATATGTGACTATAGGAAGGGTTGTGGATCTATGCCTATTTCAGAGTGTATTCTAAATATAGCAAAAGGTATCCTATTTTCTTGTTCCATATACATCAATGGAGAACAGGCCAGATCTCCACACGCTAAGATGGAGCAAATCAATTTCCATTCACAATGCACAGAACTGCTGATGCAGAAAACCAGTGCTGCTTCAGTTCTTTGGCACTGAGGTTTTGAAATCCTAGGAGTTAAAGAAGATCCCCTTCTCCATCAGTACTATGCAGAGACATCATGCCAAAGGGACATGAAGGGGCATGTGCCCCGCCCACTGCTTCTCTACCAGCAGTGTGTCCTTCCCCTGACATCCATAGTGATCACACTGCCTTCTTTTACTCCCCTCATTTCTCTTCAGTCTATAACATCCACCTGCCACCATTATTACCCGCGTTTCTGTCTCTGTCTGGTATACTTGGTCCATAGCACCATATCACTCAAAGCACCCCAGTGCTTCATCTAGCTGTGCATTGAATTCAAGGGGACCTCTGAAAAGGGAAGGAAAGAGTTGCAGAGGACAAGGGTAGTGGAAGGTGATGATTTCAGCTGGGGCTGGAGTGAGGTGAAGAAGCAGGAAAATAGATGCTCACTCTCATCTCACAGTTTTCTTTGCATTACTGTTTACTGTACAATCCCATAAACAGGATATAGATGAGGGAGATTCCATCATAAATGACAAGGTGATGTGTAGAAATTTCCTAGGCATTTCTTACAGTAAACATATTTGAATAAGACACAAATTAGACACTATCTGCCTGATATTGAAAGTTTGTGTTTACTATGTTGAAGTCACTATTTAGGAACAATGCACTGTTGCCAAAATGCTGCCCTTGTAAATCTGCCACGGTTAGTGAAATCTCATTGCCTTAGACGCTGGATAAATCAAAGATGGACATGGAAATCAGACTTTAGGAGGGTAGGGAAAAGATTTCTTGGGAAAACGTCTGATGTCATTCATTTGTGAACTTGGGCCTTTCACTTGATCATGATGGGTCAACCCCCTTTTCTCCTCATTTGCCCCATGTTTGCCAAGCCTCTCTCTTAACCAAGTCCCTGCCAACGCCTCTTCCCCCCCCCCCCCGACTATTTAGTATGTGCTGAGGATTGTATGTGGATTTGAAGTTTCATGGTATGATTTTTTGGTATAGCTGCCACAAACAGTTTATGGCAAACTTCACCTATACCTCAACAGTTCATTGTATAGACAGTTTTAGATATTTATTCTCCCATAGCTACTAAGGCAATATGCTAGTGACATGTTGTATATTTGCTATTAGATTTGTTGTTGGAAAGAAGGAAAGTGTAATCCCTATGCATTACCTATATGTGTGGTTATCTGGCTTCTCCTCTATTGGACTGGCTCTACACTTCAGTCGGCAAGCCTTCTGACCTCAGGATGGAGTATGGGGAAGGAGGAGAAGAAAGGAAACTTCAGAGCCACCTCTTTCCTGATTGTTCTCCTGAAATCCTTTCTCCAGTCCGCTCTCAAAGTTAGATGTTCCTGGTGAAAGAGAATCTGCCCTTTGGCTTAGAGGGAGGCCTCTGGGTCTATGCCTTGTCACCATGGGGAGTCAGCTCTCTGCTGCCTGTTCCCAACTCCCCCAGCATAAGGGTCATGTTGCAGGTGGACTGGAGGCAGGTGGGGCTGTGGGCAGAACAACCCTCCCAAAATCTGGGAGCAGTGGAATGGCCCAGGTAGCTGTTACAGCCTCGTTATTAAGAGAAGGCCTCAAGCTGCTCTAAATTATGGTGGGGGCTGACCTGGCTCCAGGATCGGGAAGTGGGGATTAGGGTACTTTGAGACTCCTTTCCCCCATTTGTTAGGTCATGTTCCAAGTGCAGTTGGATCTGCAGGATCTGTTGGATCACATGGGAAATGAGTAGAGAGATTGTGCTAGTAAAGAGCTGTATAGAGGAGTGTGTGTTGGGGCTGCCTTCTTATAGCTTAAAAGTAGCCCCTGTTAGGAAATGGAAGGAAGATTTTTAAGAGCAGGTTAGACAAACACCTGTCAGGGATGGTCTAAATAAGACTTAGTCCGGCCTCAGTGCAGGGGACTTGACTAGAAGACCTCTCGAGGTCCCTTCCAGTCCTACGATTCTATGATTCTGTGAACACATGGTCCATCACATTTTGCATTGTCTCTGCTATTAGGGTGGAGTGGATCACACCATTCTCCATGGTTCCTTGCAGTTCATCGAAATAAATTCTCTGCCATTTTCTCTCTGATTCAGGTTTGCCTGTGAATGTTATTTCACAGGGCAAATATTTACCTGCAGTAATGCTGAAAATCTCCCCTTCTAATTGTGAATAATATTCTTTGAAATTGGCTGAAACTCCTGGATCCTAGCAGATAATCACAGAGAACATGACTCAGTGGAGAATTGGGGTCACTGGATATTTGGCGTGTTTCAAAGGAGAACTGGTTCCCAGGTTCACGGTCAAGTCGTCTTCTCTGTGACCAATAATATGCTGAGCTGAGGCTGGATAGCTGTAGATCTTAAAATGCTTTTTAAAGAAGGGCATTACTGTCCCCATTTTCCATATGGGCAGAAACTGAGGCACAGGAAGCTTAAGGGCCTAATTTTCAGAGGTTCTAAGCACCTCCAACTCCCATAAGGTCCATGTAAGCTGTGAGATCTTAGCATCTCTGAAAATCCAGCTGTTACAGCCCTTGCTGAGATCCCCTTGTGGACGGTCACAGGTCTGCTGTATTGGGCCCAACCTGTGGATCCCCGTTATTCCCAGCCCACTAGGGGTGCCAGAGACCAGTGCTAAAGGTTACAATCTCCCAGAGCTCCATCCTCATTGGCAGTTGGGTGTGTCACTTAACTCTTTGGGGACACATAGCAGATAAAGCAAAGAACCCACAGGCTTTGCACAGGAATTTCTTATGCACACACTCTCACTTTACTCTTAGCAGTACTGGAGCTATGCAGATCTGTGCAAAATCAACACCTATATGCTCCACCCTATGTCTGTGCTCACCCCTTCTGTGAGTCCATGGGACCAGTCCATGTGTGAGGTGGGTAGTGCACTCCTGCCTTTGGCCTTCTGCTTCCTGGCAATGTTCTTCTGGGAAAAGAGGTCACATTCTGCCATTAAACAAAGTTTCAGACTACTCTGTCACTGACCAGCTTCAAAGCTCTGGTCAGATGGTTAAATTCCCAGCCTCCCTGGAGACAAACTGGGAGAACCAGCTTCCTTTAGCCTGGTTCCTTTTTTGGCAAATCCATTGTTCCCATTGGGGAGGGTCATTCAAATTTGGTGCCCCCTTGTTAGCTCTCATACAGAGTCAGACATCTAGGCACCAGGCCCACTAACAACAGAGTGATACAGTCCAGCATGAGGGTTACAGTGTACAGGCAAGGACACAGCCAAAATGGAGGCTGAAATGCAACATGGATTCACAGAAACTGACTGCCGACAGACATAGCCCCAGAACTGTCCCATAGGTCATGCCGTGAGTTAGCAATGGAACAATACCCCTCAGCTCTCTGTCATATCAAGGGATGTCACTCATTTTAGTCTTAAAGCTAAACCCTTTCACAGGTTTATTGTTGAAAATGGTTTACATCAGCAGTTAAGAGTCATGCAGCTGAGGTGTTCGAGCCATTTGTGCTGAAGGAAGGACTCCCACGGCATTCTGAGTTTCCTGTGTGAATATTTTTTTCTTGTTTTGGGCGCTTGTCACACATGGCAATCTTGTTAGACTGCAGCCAGGTGAGAGAAATAGGCGGAGCTGGGAATAAAGCCCAGGGCTCCTGACTCCCAAGCCTATGCTCTGCTCACAGGAACACACACTCTATTCTGCACTGTTGGGAGGCTGGAGAGTCAGAGAAACCCAAGTTTAAAAAACTCAGCAAAAGTTTCAACCGTTTCCCCCCGCCCTTCACATTTTGGTTTTCGTTAAAATTTATTGGCCAATTTTTTCCCCCATTTTCCAACCAGCTCCACTAAAGAACGACTGGCTTTGGAGCAATTAAAATATCATCTTTAATGTTGCATTCATGCTGCAGTTTTCTACATCTGGTAATTCTGGCCCACACTGTCCCCTGTGTGGTCTGCTAATGCACAGGGGATGGAAAACTCCCAAGGTTTTCTTCTTAGTGCTTCCTACCCATTCCTATCTGTCAGGGAGAGAGCTTTGCTTCCCTCGCTCCAGCACATGGACGGAGGGAGTAGCTGGGGGTTCAGGCCCCCAACAGAGCAGATCCTTGAAGAACCATGTACACCTCAGGCAATCAGCAGAGGTACAGGCAATCCACAGTGGCCCCACCAGCCTCCTAGCAGTCCATCTCTTTTTATGATGGTAAGATGGACTCCCCCACAGGTTGCTGGACCTGGAGCCCCTCCCAGAAAGAGCAGTAGGTTCCACAGCATGGAGGATAAAAGTACTTGAGTCCGCTTTCACATACCCACCACAGTCCTGTGTAGCTGGGAATGCAGGCAGCTATGATGTCACTAACAAAAACATTCCCCAGAGCCCATTCACACCCCAAACCTAGATCATGCATCACACTTGCTGGGAGGCTTCTATAGTGTCATGAAAGAGGAGACTAATTCCACAGAAATGGTCTTTCCATCCCCCAGGGCAGATGTCTGCTGGCTCCTTGTACCCACCCAGGGCCGGCTCCAGGTATCAGCCGACCAAGCATGTGTTTTTTTTTTTTGCTTGGGGTGGCAAAAAAAGTTAGAGCCGGCCCTGTACCCACCCAGGGAAGAGAAGTAGAATGGATGGCATGGTGCTTCAGGTAAATTTATTAAGAGGGAGGTGGGGACTTCCCTTTTCTTGGGACCTGTCCGACAACATGCTCTGTAAGCAGGGCCGGCGCTCCCACTAGGCGACCCTAGGCGGTTGCCTAGGGCGCCAGGATTTGGGGGGCGGCGACTCCCGGCGACGATTCGAAACGCCGCCGAAAATGCAGCTTCCCAGGAGTTACTGTCCCTGCCGCCGGCGGAGGTGAGCTGCCGTGTGTGCGGGGAGGGGGCCTGGCTGGCTGGCTGTCGTGGGGGCCCACGGGGGGGGGGGGGGGGGGGCTGAGCTGCCACTGCAGGAGGGGGGGTTAGCTGCCATGGGGGGCTGGAGCTGGCTGCATAGGGCGCGAAACTTCCTTGCACCGGCCCTGTCTGTAAGCCATGTGTGTGATGCCTGACTAACCTAATTGCCTTCTATGATGAGATAACTGGCTCTGTGGATGAGGGGAAAGCAGTGGATGTGCTATTTCTTGACTTTAGCAAAGCTTTTGATACAGTCTCCCACAGTGTTCTTGCCAGCAAGTTAAGGAAGTATGGGCTGGATGAATGGACGGTAAGGTGGATAGAAAACTGGCTGGATGGTCGTGCTTAACGGGTAGTGATCAATGGCTCCATGTCTAGTTGGCAGCCGGTATCAAGTGGAGTGCCCCAAGGGTCGGTGCTGGGGCTGGTTTTGTTCAATATCTTCATCAACGATCTGGAGGATGGTGTGGACTGCACCCTTAGCAAGTTTGCAGATGACACTAAACTGGGAGGAGTGGTTGATACGCTGGAGGGTAGGGACAGGATACAGAGGGACCTAGACAAATTAGAGGATTGGGCCAAAAGAAATCTGATGAGGTTCAACAAGGACAAGTGCAGAGTCCTGCACTTAGGACGGAAGAATCCCATGCACTGCTACAGACTAGGGACCGAATGGCTGGGCAGCAGTTCTGCAGAAAAGGACCTAGGGGTTACGGTGGACGAAAAGCTGAATATGAGTCAACAGTGTGCCCTTGTTGCCAAGAAGGCTAACGGCATTTTGGGTTGTATAAGTAGGGGCATTTCCAGCAGATCGAGGGACGTGATTATTCCCCTCTATTTGGCACTGGTGAGGCCTCATTTGGAGTACTGTGTCCAGTTTTGGGCCCCACGCTACAAGAAGGATGTGGATAAATTGGAAAGCGTCCAACGGAGGGCAACAAAAATGATTAGGGGGCTGGAGCACATGACTTATGAGGAGAGGCTGAGGGAACTGGGATTGTTTAGCCTGCAGAAGAGAAGAATGAGGGGGGATTTGATAGCTGCTTTCAACTACCTAAAAGGGGGTTCCAAAGAGGATGGATCTAGACTGTTCTCAGTGGTAGAAGATGACAGAACAAGGAGTAATGGTCTCAAGTTGCAGAGGGGGAGGTTTAGGTTGGATATTAGGACAAACTTTTTCACTAGTAGGGTGGTGAAGCACTGGAATGGGCTACCTAGGGAGGTGGTGGAATCTCCTTCCTTAGAGGTTTTTAAGGTCAGGCTTGACAAAGCCCTCGCTGGGATGATCTAATTGGGTTTGGTCCTCCTTTGAGCAGGGGGTTGGACTAGATGACCTCCTGAGGTCCCTTCCAACCCTGAGATTCTATGATTCTATGATGCCTATAATTGGCAAGAAGGCAGAAACAAGCAAATCCAGGGTTAACACATGAGGAAAAGTTGCCTGGCACTCCAGAGCTATGTGGCCCAGCAAGTTCTGTGCTTGCAGGAGACAAGACAGGGCAGTTGTTTATTGGCACAAGTTCCTCCCACTTTTTCTGCAGTCTGTACCCACAACGTTCCCATGTGCAATGATTTTGCAGCAGCTGAATGTCCAGTCTCACTGCTGAAGGAGAGATCTGATTCCAGCATCCCGCCTACCTAACCTCTCTGCGAAGCTGCCTTGTGCAGCGCACTGATAAGAGCAGAACAGAACTGCAATTGTTTCTCTCCAGCATTGGAAGCAGCAGAAGCAGCATGTTCCTTTGTCACATACACTTATGTTGTGTTACAACACTGTTAGACGTTTGCTTTGAAAAGGCTCAGTAATGCTTCAGACTCACTAGTCTTTGGGCCCAAATTATCTTAACGGAAAAATCCTGGATTCTGCCCTTGTGCCCCCATTAATTTGCAGATGCGGTTTAAGGTATCTGTAGTAATGTCCAAATATATGAATGTACTCACACTTCAGGCGCTTCAATGTCTAAGTGACCTAAATGGTGGGCACAAAAAGGGAGACTGGTTAATCCTTAGAAGAAAGTCAGGCTCTTAACTCCTGGGGTACTGAGGACATCCTCATTTTTCACTGAGTTCCTCAGGATCTCTCTTGTCCTCAGCACTTCCCCCATCTCCAGAATAAGATCCTCCACTTCCCTAGCCTCCCCTCTTGGCCCTCTGAATGATGCCACCCCCTAGGTCAGCGAAGGCACTCTGGGCTCTTCTGTGTATTGCCTACCCCCTTCGAACCAATGAGCTGGTAGAAGTTGCTCTCTAGCCACCTGAATCCTGAGATGAACCTGATTTTGTCAGCAATCGCCTCCTCTGACATTTTACAGGGAGCAGTTTTTCAATGGGACCAATTAATTCTCGTTTACAAAGGTGATTGGAAGTTGAGCACACCTCTCTGTTCTCTGTTGCCCCTCGCAATTCAGACCCCCCTCCAGTAAATCCCACTGTCTTCAGCTTTGGTGTCATCCTTGACCATGAACCCTCTTCTCTTCCATCTGCAAAATATGCTTATCACCAACTCTGTAGCACCACCTGGGCACTCCCCTCCCCCTCTGTTAAACTCTTCTTCTAAGCTTTCATCTTCCTTTATCTTGGCAATTGCAGTTCCCTGCCCTAAAACCACCCTATGTCCCTGCTTCCCAGGCCTCAGCATGTACAGAACATTGCTGCTTGGATATGCATGAAAGAAACATGAATTCTGAGCCACCTTCCTGAAACAACCCCGCTAGCTCTCTGTGCAATTCAAAATCTCCCTCTGTTTATAAACAACCTTCTATGGACTTTCTGTAGCCAGCCTAACAGAGCCTGCATTGGGTCTCTCTTCTCCCTTTCCCTCTCCCCACAGACTTCATGCACTTGCTCCAGCTGACTGCCCTCCTTGCTCCCCACTCTCTTCTAGCTCTGGCCTCCACTCTGCTCATTCCCAGTCAGGCCACTGGTGTGTGCGGTCAGGAGCAGCCCCCTGCATCTCTGCACCTTCTCAACTCTCCTTACCAACCTCAGCTTAATGCATCTCTTTTTCCCTGTGAAAGTGAGTGGGAATTAGGTGCCTAGTTGCCATTTGTGCCTTTGAAAACTTCTTCCTCTTCATTTGTGTCGCCCTCTGCTGTTAGTGAACCCATGTTTCATAAAGTGTTTAGGTTGCAGTTTGCATGAAAGATACTACACGGGCTGGAACTGCGCCATGCTTTACTGATACTGTGCCTGGGTGCAGAGAAACAGGAAATAGGCTCCTTGATCAACCAACAACAATCAGGCAGCAGGAGAAAATCCTAACAAAGCTGGTGGATCCACTGTCAGTACCTGTTCAGGCTGCCAACATTAAGGTGACAGATGTAGGATTCGGGCACTACCACTGCCCATTTTCTATTGTGCTTTTATTTATACCGTTCAATAGAATAGGCTGTAGTGTTGTACAGGATGTGGAACAGATTCTGCTTCCATTACTCACCATTGGGAAATAACTGGCTGGGTGGTAGTACTGCTGAAAGGCATCTGGGGATTATAGTGGATCACAAATTGAATATGAGTCAGCAATGTGATACAGTTGGAAAAAAGGTGAATATCATTCTTGGGTGTATTAACAGGAGCGTTGTATGTAAGTCACAGCAAGTACTTGTCCCACTGTACTTGGCACTGGTGAGGCCTCAGCTGGAGCACTGTGTCCAGTTCTGGATGCTACATTTTAGGAAAGATGTTGACATGTTGGAGAGTCCAGAAGAGAGCAACAAAACTGATCAAAGGTTTTGAATACCTGAGCTCTGAGGAAAGGTTTTTTCAAAAACCCTGGACATGTTTAGTGTTGAGAAAAGAAGATCCGGGGGCTGGGGGGGGGGCGCGGGGAGGGAGGGGAAAGGGGAGGCTGATAACAGTCTTCCAGTATGTTACGGTCTGTTATAAAGGACAGTGATCAATTGTTCTCCAGGTGCACTGACAGTAGGGCAAGAAGTAATGGCTTAATCTGCAGCAAGGGAGATTGAGGTTAGATAATAGGAAAAACTTCCTAACTCTAAGGGCAGTTAAACTCTGGAACAGGCTTCTAAGAGAGGTTGTAGAATTTCCATCGTTGGAGGTTTTTAAGAACAGGTGGGACAAACACCTGTCAGGGGTGATCTCGGTTTACTTGGCCCTGCCTCAGCCCAAGAGTTGGACTTGACTCCTCGAGGTCCCTTCCAGCCCGATATTTCTATGATCTATGAGAGAGGGGTATAATCTCACTAGGGACCAGAGGCACTTCTCCCTTTTAGCAGCCCATGCAGTGTTAACCTATGCAAAAGTGGAATGGGCATGGTAAATTGAGGGTGGAGTCATGGCTGCCCTGGCATCCTGTGGAGGGGAAGGCATGTGGTACCTGCTGAAAGGATGGCAGAGAGGCTGTTGCAGCTTGAATTCTGGCTGAGTTAGCCAGAATCCTTTCAACAGCTACCCTTGTATCATTGTAACATTGGCCAAACCGGACAGTCTCTACACAGAAGAATAAACAGACACAAATCTGACATCAGGAATCATAACATTCAAAAACCAGTAGGAGAACATTTCAACCTCTCTAATCACTCAGGGACAGACTTAAAGGTAGCAATTTTGCAACAGAAAAACTTCAAAAACAGACTTCAACAAGAAGCTGTTGAACTTGAATTGATATGCAAACTAGATACCATCAACTCAGGGTTAAATAGAGACTGGGAATGGCTTGGCCATTACGTTAATTGAATCTATTTCCCTTAAGTTAATGATCCTCACTCACACATTTGTGTCAACTGTCCGCAATGGGCCATCTTGTTTATCACTTCAAAAGTTTTTTTTTCCCCTGCTGTTATAGTTCCTCTTGATTAATTAGCCCCTTAAAGTTGGTATAGGCACTTCCACCTTATCATATTTCTCTGACTGTATAAATATCTGTTCACTGTATGTTCCATTCCATGCGTCTGATGAAGTGGGTTCTAACCCACGAAAGCTTATGCTGAAATAAATTTGTTAGTCTCTAAGGTGCCACAAGTATTTCTTCCTTGTATCTCTGCATCTCTGTATCTCTGCATCCTTGTATCTCTGCATCCTGCTGGGCTCTAGCTTGAAAGTCACAAACTAGCCAGGCTCTGGGGTAAGATGAGTCTTCGAGATTCAGAGTCATAAATTCACACATTAACTTTGAAACAAGTTTATATTTAATTGCAATTAAAAAAATTGATGTAAAAAGTATTTATTTGTATCTCCCACAGTACCCCTGCACCCGTGGCTCCCCTCCCACAAAGACCCTAGAAATGAGTCTCTGCACAGGTACAATCTACACAAGTTCCATAAGAGCTGAACAAACTAGACATGGTCCTTGAACTCTAGCCCCATTATCAGCATCACATAAAGACATGAAAGGATCTGAATACAAAGAAGAGAGAAGTGCAATTGGCGGGGGGAGGGGGGAGAGATGTGGCTATTTTTACCATATGGCAGAGATATTGCAAAGATGGAAAGATACATGGATCTTTGGCATCATTACTCCATTTTAACTAGCTTTGCAACCTTTCTAATTCCTGGTAACTGGACTCTGCCCCCAATGTGTCACTTCTTCCCCCCCAAAGCCTTGCCCCTGTCCCACTTCTTCCCTTGAGGCCCCACCCTCTTCTCTGCCTCTTCCCTCAAGGCCCTGTCCCTATTGCTCACTCCCCCCAATCCCTCCCGCCTCCATCGCTAACTGGATAATCTCAAGGAGCCTGCCTGCAGGTAGGAGGCGACCCCAGCTGAGCAGGTGCTGGCATGGGTTAATGCCCTGGTGCCTCCCTCTGCCTTTGGGCCTTTGGTTCAGGTGCCATTTAGGGTTACCGGGACCCTGAAAATCTGGCACAGAAGCCAGAAACTGGACTGTCTGGGTAGAAACCGGATGGGTGGCAACCTTAATTTTAACATGTGCCTATTACTGCAGAATAAAGCAAGGACTTTGCACCCAACTCTCCCCTCCCCCACAGAAGTCGATGGTAGTCGTGCACATTCAGGCTCCTCGTTTCAGCTGAGCTCAGTATATTTGAAAGTAGAAAATCCTACTTCTTCCGCATTTGTAGTATAATAGAGCAAGCCACCTTTTAGGGAAGTTGAGCTTCACTGTGGCGACATCTTTCAGTCCCTGATGGGATGAATGAGTTTAAACATAAACCAGGGGGGTTGTGTTAGTAAATAATTAAAATGTAACATAATCTATAATTTAATCTGAAGTGTATATTATAATGCATAATCTACTGCATAATTTAATCTAAAATAACATTAAAATGCAAAATATGTTGTATAACACACTTGATGAGGAAATGGTAGTTGGTTGTTACTGAGACAAGAGTTTTAGAGGACAGCAGCATTTCTTCAGTCGTGACTTTAAACCACCACTTGTGAAAGCGACGAAGGGTCCTGTGGCACCTTATAGACTAACAGAGGTATTGGAGCATAAGCTTTCATGGGTGAATAAATACCCACTTCTTCGGATGCAAGCAGTGGAAATGTCCAGGGGCAGATATAAATGTGCAGGGAAGAGTCAGGCTAGAGATAATGAGGTTAGCTCAATCAGGGAGGGTGAGGCCCTCTTCTAGCAGTTGAGGTGTGGACACCAAGGGAGGAGAAACTGCTTTTGTAGTTGGCTAGCCATTCATAGTCTTTGTTTAGTCCTGAGCTGATGGTGTCAAATTTGCAAATGAACTGAAGCTCTACAGTTTCTCTTTGGAGTCTGGTCCTGAAGTTTTTTTGCTGCAGGATGGCTACCTTTAAGTCTGCTATTGTGTGTCCAGGGAGGTTGAAGTGTTCTCCTACAGGCTTTTGTATATTGCCATTCCTTATATCTGATTTGTGTCCATTTATCCTTTTGCGTAAGGACTGTCCAGTTTGGCCGATGTACATAGCAGAGGGGCATTGCTGGCACATTATGGCATATATTACATTGGTGGATGTGCAGGTGAATGAACCGGTGATGGTGTGGCTGATCTGGTTAGGTCCTGTGATGGTGTTCCTGGTGTAGATATGTGGGCAAAGTTGGCATCGAGGTTTGTTGCATGGATTGGTTCCTGAGTTAGAGTTATTATGGTGCGGTGTGTAGTTGCTGGTGAGAATATGCTTCACGTTGGCGGGTTGTCTGTGGGCGAGGACTGGCCTGCCTCCCAAGGCCTGTGAAAGTGAGGGGTCGTTGTCCAGGATGGGTTGTAGATCACCGATGATCTGCTGGAGAGGTTTTAGCTGAGGGCTGTAAGTAATGGCCAGTGGAGTTCTGTTGGTTTCTTTCTTCGGCTTGTCTTGCAGCAAGAGGCTTCTGGGTACACGTCTGGCCCTGTTGATCTGTTTCCTTGTTTCCTCATGCGGGTATCGTAGCTTTGAGAATGCTTGGTGAGGATCTTGTAGGTGTTGATCTCTGTCTGAAGGGTTGGAGCAAATACGGTTGTACCTCAGCGCTTGGCTGTAGACAATGGATCGTGTGGTGTGTCTGGGATGGAAGCTGGAGGCATGTAGGTAGGCATAGCGGTTGGTGAGTTTTCGGTATAGGGTGGTGTTAATGTGACCATCGCTTATTTGCACCGTGGTGTCTAGGAAGCGGACTTCCCATGTAGACTGGTCCAGGCTGAGGTTGATGGTGGGGTGGAAGCTGTTGAAATCATGGTGGAATTCTTCCAGAGTTTCTTTCCCATGGTTCCAGATGATGAAGATGTCATCAATGTAGCGTAGCTAGAGAAGGGGTGTGAGTGGACGAGAGCTGAGGAAGCGTTGTTCCAGGTCAGCCATAAAAATGTTGGCATATCGTGGGGCCATGCGGGTGCCCATAGGGGTATCACTGGTCTGGAGGTATATATTGTCACCAAATTTGAAATAATTGTGCGTGAGGATAAAATCACAGAGTTCAGCAACCAATTGTGCTGTGGCATCATCAGGGATACTGTTCCTGACAGCTTGTATTCCATCTGTGTGTGGGATGTTAGTGTAGAGAGCCTCTACATCCATGGTGGCTAGGATGGTGTGTTCTGGAAGATTACCAATGCATTGTAGTTTTCTCAGGAAATCAGTGGTGTCACGGAGATAGCTGGGAGTGCTGGTGGCATAGGGTCTGAGTAGAGAGTCCACATATCCGGACAGTTCTTCAGTGAGAGTGCCAATGCCCGAGATGATGGGGCATCCAGGATTTCCAGGTTTGTGGATCTTAGGTAGTAGGTAGAATAACCCCGGTCGGGGCTCTAAGGGTATGTTGATTTGTTCCTGTGTTAGTGTAGGGAATGTCCTGAGTAGATGGTGCAGTTTCTTAGTGTATTCCGCAGTGGGATCTGAGGAGAGTGGCCTGTAGAATTTGATATTGGAGAGTTGTCTGGCAGCCTCCTTTTGGTAGTCAGACCTGTTCAAGATGACAACACCACCTCCTTTATCAGCCTCTTTGATTATAATGTCAGGGTTGTTTCTGAGGCTGTGGATGGCATTGCGTTCTGCACGACTTAGGTTATGAGGCAGGCGACGTTGTTTTTCCACCATTTCTGCCTGTGCACATCGGCGGAAGCATTCTATGTATAGGTCCAGACTGTCATTTCGACCCTCAGGAGGAGTCCATGTGGAGTTCTTCTTCTTGTGCTGTTGGTGGGAGGGTATCTGTGTATCTGTGCGATGTTCAGTGTTATCTTGAAAGTATTCTTTGAGTCGGAGATGGTGAAAGTAGGCTTCCAGGTCACCGCAGAACTGAATCATGTTGGTGGGGGTGGTGGAGCAAAAGGAGAGTCCCTGAGATAGGACAGACTCTTCTGCCAGGCTGAGTGTGTGGCTGGATAGATTGACGATATTGCTGGGTGAATTGGGAGTACCACTGTTGTGGCCCCATGTGGCAGGTAGGATTTTAGACAGTTTACAGTCCTTTTTCCTTTGTAGAGAGGTGAAGTGTTTAATGTAGATCTCCTGTCTTATTTTAGTAAAGTCCGTTTGTGTGGAAGATTGGTTATTTATGAAAGTCTCCAGGTTGGAGAGCTCTTTTTTGATGTTTTCCTGTTTGCTGTATAGGATGCTGATCAGGTGGTTCCTCAGTTTCTTTGATAGTGTATGGCATAATCTCTCACTGTGGTCTGTGCAGTATGTAGATAGCAATGGATTTTTCACCTTCAGTCCATTTGGTATGATGTCCATCCGTTTGCATTTGGAGAGAAAGATGATATCTGTCTGTACTTGTGCAAGTTTCTTCATGAGGTTGATGGATTTCCACTCCATATGGATAAATGCAGTGCCTTGCATGGTCTCAGGTATCAGAGGGGTAGCCGTGTTAGTCTGGATCTGTAGAAGCGACAAAGGGTCCTGTGGCACCTTATAGACTAACAGAGGTATTGGAGCATAAGCTTTCTTCGGATGCAAGCAGTGGAAATGTCCGGGGCAGATATAAATGTGCAGGGCATACTTGTGAGTATGGATTCAGTCATCCCAAACGTGAAAATAAACAGTGAGTATTACAATACATCATCATCATGGATTCCACCTATATACAGTATCTATCTACTGAATCTCTCTGCCTTATCTTTCTATCTGTCTTTTTAAAATATGTATAGAGTAAATATAGGCTTGGAAAATTGTTCTTAGCTGATATGGTGTGAATGGTTGCAGGCGTGAAGTCTGATTATGTTGATTGGATATTGTCTAATCTGATTCTGATTGTGTACTGCTTTGATCCTTATTTTGATATGACTGCATAATACTGTAGTGATTCGGAAAGCTTTGTGATTTAGACAGTTCTTGTTTTCTGAGCTGAATAGAATGTGGAGACAGAAATGCACAGGGGGTGTGAGCAGGGATGACAGGTTTTCCATACTTCTAACAAAACCTCCTCAAAGCCTTTTAGCAAGCTGCTCAGCAGAAACACAAGAAACTTGTATTTTTGAAGAGCGCTTTAGGAAACTTGGAGTGGATTTTACATAATTTAACTAAGTACAGCAAAGCCACTTGCTTATATACCTGATACCAAAATAAACCAGTTGGAAGAAGTTTGCTGTGCAGTGATTTATTCAAATCCCTCTCCCTATACCGTGGAACAAAATCCTCTTAAATATCTGGGAAAGAATCAGTGCACTTCAAACTGTGTAACCCAAATGAAAACTGACTACCAGACCTATTAAATGAAATCCATCGGCCTTATACTCTTTTATGTGCAGCCTGTCATTCCCGCCCCTTCCAATGTAATATCTGAGCTAGACAAGCTGGCTGGAAGAATAAATGAACTAGAATCTCCGCTTGATAACTGTGTTGATACTATAGTAGTATAGACCTTGAGCCCCCATTTCTTGTGTACAGTGTGAAGTCAATGGGAATTTTGAGGGCATATAAATCACAGGATTGGCCCCACAATAAGTGCGCCGATCACTATCTTTATGGCAATGGTATCATGTGAACAACATAGGGGAGACAAAGAAGGGAGGGGAATCACCCTAGCTAAGGATAATGAAAAAGTTAAACTCTCTGCACCTCCATGAAGAGTGACGATTGGATAGTGCCATTGCAGTCGATGTTTCTCTCCAAAGAAAGTGCCAGAACACTCAAGCTCATGCACTCTCCGACTGGCGCTTCATAACGAGATTCCAGACAGCTTCTTCTTCACTTGCTCTCTGCTGCGTTTCATGAAGACTTTTTAATTCAAGTTACATAAATCTTTTATTTTATTATTTTTTTAATCTGGGGTGATGGAAGGTGAGGATTTGTGTGAGAGTTTTGGGGCAATGGCTTAATAGTCTACAGTGTTTAACCATTTTTGCACACATGAATTTCTGGTCTTAAGTCAAGTATTAAATCAAAATCCAACCATGAAACTAGGTGATCTTGGAAACTGATCTTAAAATCCATGTGTATAACACTAGGGATAATCAGAATTTCATACAGTATAGTCATATATGATGTAGGATATCTTTAGAATATGCTTTCTCTTTAAAATAGAACCTATTATAATCAGGGCCGGTGCAACCACTAGGCGACCTAGGCTGTCGCCTAGGGCGCCAAGCTCTTGGGGGCGGCATTTTCACATCCTTGGCGGCATTTCGGCGGCGACTGCGGCATTTCGGAAGCAACCCCTCCTCTTCTCAGCAGCATTTCGGCGGCGGCGACTCCTTCCCTCTTCGGTCCACGGCGGCATTTCGGTAGCACCTAGGGCGGCAAAAAAGCTTGTGACAGGCCTGATTATAATGTTCTTCCAAACCACAATTAACAATCTTATTGTAAGATTCACATTTATTTTAAATTTACTGTAGATCTAATATATTTTGTCTCAGGAGAATTACATGGGTGCAATTCCAGATTAATTTTTAACACAGGTCAGGGAAATGTTTTAATAAATCCCACCGAACTGGAAATGATCATGATAAAACTATCTGCACATTATGTTCTTCAAGGTAGTGTCATCAGGAAAAGAGCTAGTTAAAGGTATTTTTATTCTTAAATATCTTTACACAATAAAGTAAATATGGGCAAGTTTCCATGCTCAGAACTGTCAAACGAGACTCATTTTTAAAAAAAGATGCTACAGCCACATTTCTCAATAGGTCTCTCAACTGGAAGATAAATACAAAGAGCCTACAGGAATTTGGTGCTCGGGTACTGCTGACTTTCCACGGGAGTGGAGTGCTTAATTCCCTTAAGCCCCGTTGAAAATCCGAGTCATAAATATTGCACACTCATTTGTGTGTTCAAAGAAGCATTTGTACCCACAAATGCAGCAGTTGTATGTATTATTACCAGATTTATGCATGCAAATACCCTTTCAAGATGCAAACTTAGAGCCCTATTTGCAAATTTACTTCTTTTGGTCATATCTTGACATTGATCCATGCATGGAATTTTCTGTTGAGGTGGATGAGAGTTCTACAAAGTAGATGGAGGCAGGACATTATACCTTAGTGATAGAAATTGAAGCTCAGGCCATGAGAAATGCCCTTCTGTTTGATTTGGGATGATCTTGATATTAACTACAGCATGCTGTGATAGTCTGATGTTGCTCTGGGACCTGCTTATGTACATGACTGATAATTGTCATTTAGGAATTATTGTATTATCTGGTTGTGGTTAATTTTTTGTGTGTGTATATCACAAAACATTTCTTTTGCTGAAGCAACAAGGAAGTGACACATTGTAAAAATGTCCTTTTACTATTTCAGACGTATAATAGTCAGAATGAGAATAATGAAGACTATGAAATCCCTCCTATAACTCCTCCTAACCTCCCGGAGCCCTCGCTTCTTCACTTGGTGGATCATGAAACTGGGTATCATTCACTGTGCCACGGCCTCCCTCCAAATAGCCTGATACCAGCATATTCCTATCAGAACATGGACCTTCCAGCCATCATGGTTTCTAATATGTTAAGTCAGGATGGACATCTTCTCTCCAGCCAACTACCTACGGTGAGTAAAATTTTCTCTTTTATCATGTTCTATTTGATGTTCTGTTTGATCTCTTTTATCATGTTCTGTGTGTCATTATGAGTCGTTTGAATATACTGTAGAAGGATATTCCTGGAAAAAACATTTCCAACTAAGGATTGAATAAAGGCAGTGAATACTGAGCTAGGGAGCATATCTCATAGATGGGGGTGGTTTGATTGATTCTGTAGAAGTCATTTGCATGGTCATGGTGCTTTTCAGGTAATTTTGTATTTTAAATTCTGTGCCTTTTTGGACTCTGTTAATAACCTAATTGTATTCAAGGGGTGGTTTTGTATTTCTCTGTTGGTGCATAATGTCATACGCATTGATTCTTGCTTTTAGGGAGTGAAGTACACATGCTTTATTTTTCCTGCATACTTTGGTTGGATCATCCAAAACAAAGCATCCAGAAAAGATCCCAGGGCACTTCAATGTTGATGATCTTTTGAATAATAAATATACCACTACGTTCATTGCAAGTACTGTAAAATGGGAGCAATCTGCTCACTGGCCTGGTAAAAAGGTTAAGGTATGTCATGGACTACCTCATTGTGTGATTTAAAAGTCCATTTAGTGAAAGTGAGCCTACCCCATGTCCTCTCAAAGTCAATGGGAGCTTTGCTTGTGACTTTAAGGGGAGCAGGATCAGTCCCCATTCCTGCATGAATGGTTAGAGGTGGCAGTCCTAAAATGCCTTTTGGATTACTCTGGGACAAGGCGGTATCTTCAGAAGTTTCATGTTAACCTATTGCAGAAAGGACTAGCACAATGATAATGAATGAAAAAATAAAAATGGAGGTCTGAGGGAAAAAAAGAGCTTATTTAACCCAGTATAGAGATCAGTTCAGCACAGAACCAGCCATGTTGTGTAAGATTTTGTCTTGATTTCATCAGCTGTATTGAGTTTATGATGAAGTCATTTAATAATATTTTCCCTTTTAGCAGATCTAACTACATGGTAGGTTTTCTATATTATTTGCTTCTAAGATCATTGATTTCCATGGGTGTCACTGGAATGCATCAATATCAAACAGAGCTAATTTTGTTTAATTAACATGCCTGCATCTCCACAACCATCCTAGCTAAAGAGTATTTGCTTTACCTTGCCTCAGTAGATAAGGGTCTGGAAGGTAGTAGTGTTCACAGAAGATATTATCACTTTCTCTAGGAATGCTCCAAAGCTCCCCAAATCCTTGGCATGTCATAGAATATCAGGGGTGGAAGGGACCTTAGGGAGGTCATCTAGTCCAACCCCCTGCACAAAGCAGGACCAATCCCCAATTTTTGCCCCAAATCCCTAAATGGCCCCCTCAAGGATTGAACTCACAACCCTGGGTTTAGCAGGCCAATGCTCAAACCACTGAGCTATCCCTCCCCCCTGAGCTTTTTTTTTTAATAAAGTTTGTGTGTTTAAAAAAAATTAATCGAGCATAATATTGAAAACAGACCTCTTTCTATGAAATTAAATATGACATCGGGCTCCTCTTTAGCTTTTAGGTTCTTAGTTCATTAAATTATTCATTTCTGAGACAAAAAGGGTTGATTTTGTATGAAAGATGTTTTCCCTAGTTTAATTTAAAGCACAGCCCCTACTTCTGACCCCTATTTTCATAGCACAATATTTTTATCCTGTGTTGATTGTCTCATTTTTGCGAGGTGATATTGCATTGATAAATCAGTTTCTAAAATACCCAAAGAAACAAGAATAGTGGGATTTATTAAGCAGCTTATGAGTGTCTGAAATAATTTATTTTGGAGTAGTCCTTGGGAAATGTTCTCTTCCTTATTTTATGGTTCTGGTTTACAAATGCAGCATCTTGACAATAAATCAGGACTGGGCTAGGGAAGATAAGAAGGGGGCTTAGTATGCTGAAAACAGAATAGAGAGATTAAGAGTTGTTTCCCCCTTACCACTAAAATTAAAAATCCAGGGAACCCTGAATTTTCCAGCTGATAGTGAATTGGAAGAGTTTAGTTTTAAAGCAAAGCCTTTGGGAAAGATATCTCCATAGGTCTCATCGGCAACAAGGTAGATCAGTAAATGAACTGTGTAGTAATTTTAGGCCCAAATTAAATCCTTTCTTACCCTCCTGTCAAACACTTTTCCTCTGCTATCAAACTTTTTGTTACAGGCTGACCCCCCTTTTCCCTCACAAATTGGCCAAATTCTGCCTTTGGATGCATGGACAGGGATCCCATTGACTCCAGTGTGTGCACATGGCAGTATAGCGTTTGTCCCAATGTGCATGTGTAATCCTGATTAGCATTAATGGGAGCTGTGCACGCACATGAGGGAACAATAAAATCCCAGAGATGGAGCAGATTTTTAAATTTGTATCATTAATACCTTCTTCCCGCATGCCCATCAAGTCATAACCCACTTGGTAATGGTCTAATGAAGTAGACTGTGCTTCAGGCATTGCTTGGGTGACATTGCAGGGAGTCTGAAGTGCTGTGATCCTCCCTGAAAGTTACCCATACTTAAGGTAGGTATTTGCCACAGGAAAAATTCATTCTGATGAGGAACATGTTTACTAACTTGACAGTAACAAAGCACTAATTGTTTCACTGTGTGTAGTAATGGGGGCATCAGCTGGTTAGGAAGGTGACTCTTGTTTGAGAGTTCAGCAGGAAGCCTGATGAGATTTGGTCTTTGTTCCAAGACCTAAATGACTAATGCAAATGTTAAGGGTATTAACACTCCTCCTATGTGCTTCGGCTCGCAATGGTCTGTACATTTTTTTTTTTTGCATACACAGATGTTTCCTACCTTTGCTGCTATTTATTTTATTTCTGGAGTAAGAATATTTTTAATTAAAGGGGAAAATTGTAATTGCAAGAAGTTTGGGATACAAATTTTAAATGTTGTTAAGAATGTGTGTCCAGTAGCTAGGATTTTTTCATGTGCTCTAATGAAAAATCTAGCACTACTAAAATGACATGACCTAGGCATTACTGAGAGCAATGGGAAATGACATTTACTCTGCTGCTCAGAAATTAATTGGGAATAAGGGTAAGGGATGCTTTGCAATCCTGTAGTGTCTCCTATCCAAGAATCTGATAACTAACACTTTCCAACCATTTCATTAAGCTTCACAATACCCCTGGGAGGTAGGAAATTGCTGTCCCCATTTTACAGAAAAGAGCACAGCAAGGTGAAATCATTTGTTTAAAGTCCCACATTGAGTCCTTAAAGAGCCAGAAATAGAACCCAGGTCTCCTGACTCCCAGGGCTGTGTGGTCGTTTTTCAAAAATGGGCCAAAACTGGAATCCTTTATCTGATTCAGAGATTATAAACCCAGAAGGGACCCTGTGATCATCTAGTCTGACCTCCTGTGTAGCACTCCTTGCTCCTGGAATGTAGTGGTATTGATAAAATGGGACCTTGTATTACATCTCCAGAGCAGTAACCTGACCAAGAAGGTTTTGCAAAACTAAGGTCACCTCCATATTTGTTTATCATGAATACATCCTATCAACAGTCTCCCTTCCTCGGCACCTTCTCAGTGCTGCCTACTTTTGCTCAGCGAGTTGCTCCTGGGGCATTTCAGACTGGTCCATGAGATCTAGTGTCTGGTCTCCCTCTTGCAGATTTCATGTTTCCTTGGGACAGAATTAGATAGCATTGCCAGCCATCCCAGATTCCCCAGCAACATCCCTTGTTCTGGATTGATTTGCAAGGGGATCAAAAAGCCACCAATTTATGGGAAGTTACTTTTTATTCCTCTTCTTTCTATATGAGTGTTTGATATGTCCTGGTTGGCTTGAATTGGGTGTTCATCTTCAAACCTCTTCCTTTGTTGAAGACGTGAGGTTCAACACATTTGTGTGGCACATGGGGCATTCCAAATGTCCTGTACAGGCTGCCTCTGTGGAAGAGCAGAACTTTGAGGGAGAAGAAAGTGGCCTACAGAAAACTTGACAGTGGTTAGGCTGCTGGTATGCTGTGATCATAGCCTCTCATGCTGACTGATATAGTTTCCCTGTCTCCTCATCTGTCTGTCCCTTTTTAGTCACTTATTTTATACTTAGGGCTGGTCTACACTGGGGTGGGGGGGGGGGTCGATCTAAGATACGCAACTTCAGCTACGTGAATAACGTAGCTGAAGTCGAATATCTTAGATTGATTTTTAAAAGTACTTACCCCGGTCCACACGGCAGCAGGCAGGCTCCCCCATCGACAGTGCTTCCTCCGCTCGTGGAGCTGGAGTTCCGGTGTCGACGGGGAGCGGCTCTGGGATCAATTTATCGCGTCTAGATGAGACGCGATAAATCGATCCCAGAACATCGATAGCTACCCGCCGAATCGGGCGGGTAGTGTAGACGTAGCCTCAGATTGCCAGTTTTTTGGGGTGGGGGACTGTCTTTTTGTTCTATGTTTGTACAGCACCTTGCACCATGGGGTCCTGGTCCATGACTGCAGCTCATAAGCAATATGATAATACAAATAATAAATCATAATAATTGAATAGATACCACTGGGATTCCAGCACTGCAGGACGGACAGTGAGAGAGAGAGGGGTCACTGAATGTGTGTGTGTATCTGCTTATGAGAGAGAAACCTCAGCATGGGAAGGTTGTGGGGAGAAAACTAGATAGAGGGACAGTAGCGTAGCCGGGGGGGAGCAGGGGGAGCGGCCGCTCCCCCTGTGAGGAGAAGCGGCACTAAGGTGCCGCCTGAGCCCTGCTGCGGGAGCCAGGCTCGGGGGTGCTTTAAAAGGCCCGCGGCTCCTGCCGCTGCGGGGAGCTGCCGGCCCTTTAAAGTGCTCCCCCCCCCCAGCCCCGCTGCCGGACCCGGGCTACGGGGGGTGGGGGTGGGGGCGCTTTAAAAGGCCCACGGCTCCTGCCGCTGTGGGGAACTGCGGGCCTTTTAAAGTGCCCCCCCCAGCCCCGCTGCCGGAGCTGGGCTCAGGCGGGGATTTAAAAGGCCCGGGGGCTCCGCAGCGGCTGGAGCCCCGGGCCCTTTAAAGCGCCGCCGGGGTAAGTACAGGGGGAGCCGGGAGGCGCCTTTTTATAGCGCCACTCCCCCTGTGCTCTAAACCTGGCTACGCCACTGTAGAGGGATATTTCTTGTCATTAATAAACAAATTAAATGTAATTCTCTGTACCAGACATGGGCCAAAAATTCAAGTTTTTCCCCCTGAACAATTTCAAATCAAAATGTTTTGTTCAAAAAGTTCTGAAGAAAACTTCTGATTTTTCTATAAGAAATTGTAAACAAAATGACATTTCTCCTCTATATTTTGAATCACAGTTTTTTGTATTGTTTCAGTTTTCAAAAATCAAAAATATTTCACATTTTGGATTATTGTCCCTTACCCTCTTCCTCTTCCTTTTTTTACTCCCCTCCTTTTTTTCCACTGATAAATAGGGCCCTATCAAATTCATGGCCATAAAAAACGCATCACAGACCGTGAAATCTGGTCTCCCCCTGTGAAATCTGGTCTCTTGTGTGGTTTTACCCTATACTATACAGATTTCACGGGGGGAGACCAGTGTTTCTTAAATTGTGGGTCCTGACCAAAAAGGAAGTTGCAGGGGGGTCACAAGGTTATTTTAGGGCATCACAGTATTGCCACCCTTACTTCTGTGCTGACTTCAAAGCTGGGCGGCATACTATACCATGCTGCTCTTCTGCGCTGCTACTGGTGGCAGCTCTGCCTTCAGAGCTGGGTTCCTGGCCAGCAGCTGCCGCTCTCCAGCTGCTCAGCTCCAAAGGCAGCACAGCCGCCAGCAGCAGCACAGAAGTAAGAGTAGCAATACTGCAGCACAGAAGTAGGAGTAGCAGTACTGCAACCCCTGCTTGTGACCCCCAAACCCCCACAACTCCTTTTTGGATCAGGACCCCTACAATTACAACACTGTGAAATTTCAGATTTAAATAGCTGAAATCATGAAATTTACTATTTAAAAACTCCTATGACTGTGAAATTGACCAAAATGGACCGTGAATTTGGTAGGGCCCTACTGATAAATGAGGGTGGGTGGGGAGAGGGAATCCCCCAAACCTGTTTTCCCCCTCCTTTTCCAGTGGGAACAAAACCGGGGCAAAGGAGGGGGGAATGGAAAAATGGGGAGGGAATCTAAAGGGAATCCAAAATCACAAACAAAATGAAAATTGTGATTTGAAATGAAACAGAATTAACATTTTTGTTTCATTTCAAATGTTTTTGTGGAAAACTCCTTGAAATAGCAGTGCTTTTGTGAAACATTTTTATTTCAATGAGGCTGCATTTTTTGATGGAGAAGTTTTTCAATTGAACAATGTTGAGCCGCTCTGCTATGTTCTCAGGATCTCTGTTCTTCTATCCTGTTCCTGCTCCTCTGGCTGAGGGCGGGTAGCCCTGTGGATGGTTCTGTTCTGTTCTCCTCTCTGACCCTCAGGCCTTTTCCTCAGCGCCTGAAGCATGCAGAAAGCTAGTTGACGTTCTCGCCATTGATATGCAGAGAGTTTGCTGCTGTGTCACTAGTAAGGAAGCATTTATTGTGCAAATTTCCTGCACAAATAAAAATCTTCAAAAAAATAAAAAGCAAAAAGCGGAGATGCAACCGTAGGTGTCTTCCTCAGGCCTGAATCTTCAGGAATATTGTTACAAACACAGTGAGAATAAATGGAGATGGTTTTCGTGCCACCTTTGACCCAGGCACATAATTACAGTTACTATTGGTTATTTATATTATGAATCACACCTAATACCCCAGTCAGAATCAGCGGCCTGTTGTGTTGGGTGCTGTGCAAACATACAGGACAGAACCCCTGCTCCGATGAGCCTATGACCTACAAGATGCCTGAGTGAATTAAATGAACAATTGGAAAGAAAGGCTGGGGGTGGGATGGTGGAGAAGGGCATGTCAGAAATCCTGTCCCATTGAAGTCCTTGGGAGTTTTGCCATTAATTTGAGTGGGATTAGGATTTCACCCCTTGTGTTCACTCTCTTACATTATGTGCTCATCTTGGTAATGTAGATGGTTCTGTAATGTAGTGGCGGGTTTTCTTCTCTTGCCTGTATCACTGTTAATACAAATGGTGACTTTTCACAGGTTGGGGAAATAAGTGAAGGTGATGAGAGGAAAGAAGGTGGTGGGAAACGTGAAGGAAAGGGAGCGAAATGGCAGAAGACAAGAGAATGGGAGAGCTAGAAAGGATAGAGGAGAGAAGGAGAGTGTCCTGGGCTGGGGATAGACAAGGGGTGGAGAGATAGGAGGAACACAAGGATAGTCGAGAGGCAGGGAAAAGTGTGGGGGCTGGTCAGAAAAGGTTGCTTTTTGATGGGAAAATTTGTTTTGTGGACAAAACCCAACCCCCCAAATTGTCAAGTTTTTTCCACTTTCTCTGTTTTTTGCCTCCAGAAAATAGGGGGGAAATAAAAACGGGAGAGGAAAAAGGGAGAGAGTGAGTGGAAATAAAAAAAAGAAAAACGGAAAATGTTTTGGTGAGAAATGAAAATATTTTGAACAAAATGAAAATTTCCTTCCCCCTCCAAAAACCAGTAAAAAACCGGTTTTGGTCAGAAAAAGAGTTTTGAAATAAAATTTTTGACCAGCTTGAGCACAAGGATTTTTGACAGGAGCCAACAGTTGTTGCTACCTCTCTGTGTCCATCAGGAGTGTCTGTGGTGATGGGGGTGGGCAGCAGAGCACGTCCTGGGCCTTGGCACTGTGGGCGAGGGTGCCGTCTAAATTGGGGTGATTACTAAGGACAGAACAGTGAAGAGAGTGGTGCAGCCAGAGCAGCTTGGATGACAGTGACTGGAGGTAGTGCAGTCCCAGCCTTTGAAAAAACTGAGGTAAAATGGCAGGGGTAGCAGGGAGAATGGGAGCATGTTGGGTTAAAGAGCTGTTGTGAATAAATGAGTTTTCAGAAGGGATTTGGAAGAACATGTTTGACAGAAACAAAGGGTGATCAAGGTCAGAGCTGAAGAATTTCCAATGCAGTGCAAACATATTTCCATAAATATTAGCTAGGGGTCTCAGAATGTCTGCGTCCCTCATCAAATGAGACTGCCGAATGTAGCCTGTCAGCACACTCCAAGCAGAGGGGAGGAGTCGGGGGAGTATCCTGGCCCAGAGATTGAACTTTACTGCACTGAGACGAAATCCACCACTCGCAGTGACTCCTGCTGGGGCCTCCTGCGCTTCCCTGGGCCAGGCTACCCTCTGTGCACACAGCTCTGCCCACAACCATTTTGAACTGGGCTTCCCTGGCTACCCAGGGGTTCACCCTGTAAAGGGGAGAAGTCCCCTTAGCCTATTGAGGGCCCAGCCCCTACACCTCACTCCCTGACAGCAGCACTGCTTGTCGGCCAGATGGGAGCCCATTGACAGCTCCCCTACGGGCCCAGTTTGGAACTGCGCCTGCCATTGAAACTTACCATTGACTCAAACACTTGGGGTCACGTTATTTCAAGCCTGCTCCTAGGAGATGAATACCACAAAACTCCACATGAACAAACACCAACTCCGGGAACATACCCTTGTTTTTCCATGGTCCTAGCCTGGCACAATGCCAGTGAAAGGATATTAGAGCATTGGACATGCAAAATGACTGGGGCATTCCTCCCTTGAGCTTGGGCATTGTGTGTGACTGGTTCAGGGAGGGAGTTTGAGATGTTGAAGGTATCATTGCCGAGAGTTCTGTCCCCTGTGCTCCTCTCTTATGAGTTCCACCAGGGTAGGGGCAGAACCAAGGACATTGTTTCATTCACTGTTGCATGTGTGGAAGCAATGGTAACTATTAGCTAGTGCTAACCTTTTAGTGGTGATCACTGTACTATAGGAGAAACTGGTAGCAACCCCTGTATCTAATCTGCCTAACACTTTCCATCATAAAACATTCTTATGACTTTATTTAAGAAGCTCAAAAACGTCCATGGTTAGCAATAGGTCTTTGAAATTTATAAGAGTGCCTTTTCTTTGTTCAACAAAATTCCATTGAGTTTTTCTGAGCTGCAAACTGTTGAAAGTCAACTTTTATTTCACCTCTGTCTCTATGTCTCGGGAAAATGTTGGCAGCCCGCCAAAGTAATAACTGACCATGAACATTCTAAGGTTGGGCCCACACTGCCACCACATTAGCAGCAGCAGCAATCACTACGCTGAGAGCGCCTGGGAGTTGCCAGAGCAGCTGTATTGGAGGGTTAGGAAGAGTTGGGCCAGGCTGAGCTCCCTTCCCCCACCAGACTACAACCTCTAAGGGCAAAAGGCAGGGAAAGAGGTGGTTTGGACTATTTGCAGGGGGGAACCAGGCCAGTTGCCAGGGAAACCCCCCCGGTTAATAAAGTTTGTGTTCGATTGTCTGCCTTCCGAGTGGTGTGGTCCCGTATAACGTCGGACCAGTGGGTCCTCAACACCATTTCCAAGGGCTACACATTGCAGTTCAGTTCTCCCCCGCCCAACCACCCCCCCGTCCCTGGTGGGCCCGAGGGACTCGGAGCATGCCCACCTCCTAGGGCAGGAGGTGGCACGGCTGCTACACCTGGGGGCAGTGGAAAGAGTACCAGTAGAATTCCAGGGCAGAGGCTTCTACTCCCGCTATTTCCTGATCCCAAAGGCGAAGGGCGGTCTCAGGCCCATCCTGGACCTGCAGGCCCTCAACGGATTTATGGTCCGCTCCAAATTCCGCATGGTATCCCTGGCCTCTATTATTCCCTCCTTGGACCCGGGGGATTGGTACGTGGCCCTGGGCCTCCAGGACGCATATTTCCACATCCATATATTCGAGGAGCATTGACGCTTCCTCCGATTCCTGGTGGGGATGGACCACTACCAGTTCATGGTCCTCCCGTTTGGCCTATCCACAGCACCCAGGGTTTTCACCAAATGCATGACGGGAAGGTGTACAGATCTTCCCATACCTGGACGATTGGCTTCTCAAGGCCAACTCTCGGTCCCAGATACAGGCCATGTGGCTCTCCTCCTATTCACATGTGCAGATCTTGCCCTAGTGGTAAACGAGAACAAATCAACGTTAGTTCCAGTGCAGCGCATAGAATTCATAGGGATTCTGCTGGACTTCTTAAGGGCCACAGCCTCTCTCCCTCTGGGCAGGTTCGAGACGCCTACCCGGTGACAATGGCAAGAGCGTGCCTTCAGATCCTGGGGCACATGGCGGCATGCATGTATGTGGTCCGCCATGCCAGCCTCCGTATGAGGCCCCTCCAGCTCTGGCTAGCCTCCCGGACAAGGTCCTCATGGTACCGTCCCCGGTGGTTGCCTCCCTACAATGGTGGTCGCACCCGAACAACAAGCTGCAGGGGGTCCCCTTCTGGGAGGTGTCCCCATCTTTAGACCTGGCATCCGATGCATCGGACTTGGGCTGGGGAGCCCATATAGGGAACATGCAAACTCGGGAGATGGTCGGTCTCAGATTTCTCCCTCCACATAAATGTCAGAGAGCTCAGGGCGATACGCTTGGCATGCGTAGTTTTCAGCACGCACCTTCGCGGGAAGGTGGTCAGAGTCCTCATGGACAACACCGCTGCAATGTACTACATCAACAGGCAAGGCGGACCTCATTCCTCGGCCCTCTGCCTGGAAGCCCTGAGCCTATGGGAGTTCTGTATAGCCCAAGATATCTCCCTACGAGCGTTTCATCTGCCCAGCATCCACAATGTGTGAGCCAATCGCCTCAGCAGGATTTTCTCCCACCAGTAAGAGTGGTCGCTCCACTCAGAGGTCACCCATCAGCTCTTCCGAGGCTGGGGAGTTCCCCAGGTCGACCTCTTCGCAACCCGTCAGAACCGGCGCTGCCTGCAGTTCTGCTCCAGGAGGTGAATGGGGAGGGGGGGCGATCTCAGATGCCTTCCTCTTGCAGTGGTCGGGCCAGCTTTTCTATGCATTCCCGCCCTTTCCCCAAGGTCCTGCAAAAAGTAAAAACAGACAGGAGGCGTGTCATACTCATAGCCCCAGACTGGGCCCGCCAACACTAGTACGGGACCCTCCTGCACCTGTTAGCGGCCCCCCTGAGAAGGTTGCCGCTTCTCCTGGACCTCCTCTCCCAGGACAGGGGCCGCCTCCTCCATCCCAACCTAGCCGCACTCCACCTGACAGCATGGTTGCTCAGTGGCTAGATGAGGAGGTGGGGAGGTGTTCAGAGGACGTCAGACGGGTCCTACTGGAAAGTAGGAAGCCGTCCACACGACAAACGTACCTGGCTAAGTGGTCCAGGTTCTCTAGGTGGGCGGGGGACTGAGGAATCTCCCCATCATCCGCACCTCTCCAGCTCATCCTTGAGTACCTCCTGTCCCTTAGGACCCAAGGGCTAGCTCCCGCCTCTGTCAGGGAACTTTTGGCGGCCGTATCGGCCTTCCACCCACCGCTGCAGGGCCAATCGGTCTTTTCTCATACCATAACCTCCCGCTTTCTGAAAGGCCTAGACCAGTCATTCCCGCATGCTAGGTTCCCCGTTCCACAATGGGACCTAAACCTAGTGTTGTCCCGCCTCATGGGACCACCCTTTGAACCCCTGGCCATGTGTTCCTGGTCTCACCTCTCATGGAAGGTAGCATTTCTCGTAGCAATCACGTCGGCCCGACGTGTCACGGAGCTCAGGGCCTTGACCTTGAAACCCCCATATACGGTCTTCCACAAGGATATGGTCCAACTTCACTCACATCCTGCATTCCTCCCGAAGGTGGTCTCTGCCTTCCATATGGAATAGGACATTTTCCTTCCGGTGCTCTGTCCTAAGCCCCATTCTTCCAATGAGGAATGCCGCCTTCACACGCTCGATGGGCGTAGAGCGCTGCCCTTCTATCTAGAACGGACTAAGCCGTTCCGGAAATCCTCACAACTGTTTGTTGCCTCGGCCGAGCGTATGAAAGGGCAACCTATTTCCACTCAGTGCCTTTCTCACTGGATCACCTCATGCATACGCATGTGTTATGATCTGGCAGGGGTTCCCCCGCCACCGATCGTCAGGGTGCACTCGATGAGGGCTCAGGCCTCGTTGGCCGCCTATGTAGCCCACGTCCCTATCCAGGACATCTGTAGGGCTGCCACGTGGTCCTCTGTCCACACATTTACTTTGCATTATGCGATTGTCTCCCAAACTAGGGATGACGCCGGGTTCGGTAGGGCGGTACTGTGTCGCAGAAACCCTTAAACTCCTACCCACCTCCATCAGATATAGCTTGGAGTCACCTACTGAGGAATACACATGAGCAATCACTCGAAGAAGAAAGGACAGTTACCTGTTCCGTAACTGGCGTTCTTAGAGATGTGTTCCTCAGGTGTATTCCGCATCCCGCCCTCCTTCCCCTCTGTCGGAGTTGTCTGGCAAGAAGGAACCAAGGGTGGGGAGAGTGCGCAGCTCCCCTGATAGCGCGATATAGAGGCGCCACTCCAGGGGTCGCAGCGGTGCTCCCCCTGTATGGGTACTGCTAAGGGAAAAACTTCTGACACCGGTGCACGTGGCGAGCAAGCACACCTACTGTGGAATACACCTGAGCAACTCATCTCGAAGAACACCAGTTACGGAACAGGTAACTTTATGATAGTCTTTAATTATAGTACATGCTGTTTTTTTCCACATAACCCTCATCTCATTTAGTGCACAGGATACATGCATAAAGAAGCAGAATTGAGATTGCAAGGGCATCTGTAAATCTGGAATTTCCTAACAACCGACTGCTTGATTTTGCAATCTAAATACCATTCTTTTAACTTTGTGGCAGTTGTGAATGAAATATAAATAAAAGCCAAATAAACAGTCCACCTGTAAACAATCTGCCTATCTCTCAATGAGAAATGGAAACTAAAAATAGCCACTTCCTTTGGCTGGGGCTGGGATGTGTGCATGATGGGGGAGATGAAGCCTCCCCTCTCCCTGATCAAAGCCTAGAGTCATTAAAATGCAAATGGTTGAAGACCATAGATTGTGAGCTGTTCAGGGTAGGGTCCTTTGTGTTTAGAAAGTGCTTCATGCAGTGTGGGCCCCGACCACAATGTGAATAATAAATAATAAACAGCAGCATTAAATCAGACGTTTGAAATGTCACATGGAACCATCCAGAGCCCTGTGACTATTGCTGCATTTTCTCTTCTAATTCACTACCTTTTCTTCTGTTGCTGAATGTGTCTTTGCTCCGTGTGTCTCCCTCCATCTCTCTCTTGTTGTTGCTTCTCCCCATTTCCCAGGTGCCCCAGTTTCTACCTCCTTGGTTCTCTCTTCATGACCCCAGCAATTTCTCTCTCAGCGTCCAATCCTGCAAACAGCTATCCCCCCGAGTATCGTTATTCCTGCACATTGTCAGTGGGACCTAGCAGGTGTAACTTTTCCCAGGATCAAACCCTTGGTCATCTCTATTCTCTTTCCTCCGACAGCTCACATACTTGAATCCACTCTTTCTTCTGAGTCAGACCTGCTGTGCTGATGAGCCCATACATAACTGTGTGCTCCCTTAGGGCCAGATCCAAATTCCATTGAAGTCAGTGCAAGTTTTAATAATTTATTGTTAGTTATTTGTATTGCGGTACTGCCTCAGAGCCACAGGCATGGACTAGGGGACCCCATTGTATGAGGCACTGTACAGACACAGAGCAAAAAGAGGGTCTCTGTCCTAAGGAGCTTACACTCTAAAGATAATAATTGATTTCAATTAGTTTTGGATCATTTTCTAACACGGAAAACAGCCCAAAAAGGAAACCAATTAGAAATTTACTAGAAAAACAAGTATTGCCACTTGGAGGTATGGAAATTGTTAAATGTGTTTTTTAGCTTGACAGATGGTATAATTTATTTATTGTTTATAAATATTTAAATACGTAACTATTTAAATATATATATATCTTAAATTCCTATCTATTTTAAATAAAAGTTACATATTTTAAATAAAAAGGTATTAAAAGTATTCTTTGTAATCTAGCACTATTCCTTTATAAGAGGATTTAAAGGAATAATGTCATGAACAGGATATTGCTATTGTTATGGTAGAATCCAGAGGTCTCTGCTGAGACCAGGGTTCCATTGTGTTAAGCGCTGTACAAACACACAGTGAGAGACAGCCCCTTCCCTGAAGAGCTCACACTCTATAAACGGTCCAGGTAGTCACAGAACAGAAGGGGAAACAAAAAATAATTTATTTCAATGAGACTTATTTCAAATATTAAATTAATGTATCATGTTTTGTACGTCCAAATTCCATCCCTCACGTTGGTACTGCATATGTCACCGTAGCATCCCTTAGCCTAGCACTGAATCAAACCCAATGGCTTAGATTATTAGAGCTGAACAATTAAAAAGGAAATTGAATCCCGCTCCCTCTAGCTCTGGTATTCATCTCCTTTTTGTGTTTTACTTCAGCACGAGAACAGGCTGGAAGTCAGCTTTGCTTCTATATGTAAGTTAGACCGCAATGTTTAAATCATTATGGAATTGCACCTTAGTCAGTTTCATTTTCCTGTTCTCCTGCATGGGGGAGGGGATGCGTATTTTACTGATTTTTAGAAAACCTGTTCCCATTGGAATTTTGTTTCTTTATCATTTAAAACAACATTTTCATGTGTCTTAGGTTTAGAGGGGAAATATTAAACCTGGCAGCATTATCATGGCCCTAAAACGAAGAAAATCCTGTAGAATGATTGGCTGCATTGTTCACAGTCAGGCTGTGATTCTGTCCCACTCCTCCTCCTTCCCCCCAAGAATTATGGGTCAGATTGTGGCTGGTGGACCCCTGCCCAAGACATGATCTCGGCCTTTCCGAAGGTGCAAGAAGGGAGGTCATAGCCTCTGTGGCATGGCATACTCTCTCTGCTGGATGCTGTGGAAGGCCCTAATGGGCTGAGGTGTGCAGGCGGGATGTGGGAAGGCAACACTCAGAGGAAAGTTATGGCTGCAATCCTGCCAGACTTGTAAATGTCTGTGTGATCGGGGGTTATATTACTGTGGTTTAGTTCCGGGGGGAGGAGGGAGGGCCTTCATAACTGAGGTTCATTGGAGAGTTCATTTTGAGGAGATTCCCTCCCTTTGCCTTAAAATTCCACCTGTTCAAACAGAAGTCCATTGACGTCCATGGAGCCAGGATTTCACCTAGTATTGTTTTTTTTTTAAACAAGAACTCAGTGTTATTCAGTGGAACTCACCCAGATAGGCAGAAATCCTTTGCAGGAGAGATGGAATGATAAGGTACCAGGACCGTATGTCTTACTCTTCCACATGGTAGCCGAGAAGACCTGCTTTCCTGAGTTACGATGTTTAGAAACACCTGTGATGCGCAATCAGAAATAAATAAACTTAAATATGGTGCTCCAGTTACCAGACATATTGCTGAGGACAGCTGCAATAAAACAGAGCATGACGCCACACAAATCAAGCTGCAAACCAAATTAAATTCCAAATTAGCAGGCTTTACAACACAATGAACAGCAGTAATATTGGTGCAGTTTAATGTAGGGACAGGCTTTGTCAACTCAGGGACTGATGGTGTCCAAAGAGAGTGAGTGAAACCTTATGGATTTTGACCCAAGATGGTTTGTGCCTCTCTGTAGTTGTACTAATTCTTTACATCTTGGGTTTTAACTAATTTGTAATTCTGCTCATTAGTGGTTCACTATTTAAAAATTAAACTGCCTAACATAAGGCCTGGGTGGAAAATAATAATAATACAATCATATGTAAAGGTTTCTTTGTATTAAACGGAGCCCTGTTTGCAATCTCCTGCTAGTGTTTTTCTCAGAGGCAATAAATGAAAGAAATATGTCTTTTTAAATTTTATAAAACTCAGAAAAATGGTTTTAAACAGCTTTTCTTCACCTCCTATAATTATTTATTTTCAAACAGTCCTTCAGGGTAATGTTCCGTTTTCTTATTTCACACTCCTTTTTCTCATAAATGAACCATCACTTCAATAAATCATTATGAAAACAGAGACTAACACAAACCCTGAAAGGTTGAAAGATTTATGTAACACATTTATGTTTTCCATTTTCTCATTCTGGTACTCTGCTGCTAAAGCTAAGCTAATAAAAGCTGCTATTAATATTTCTTGTTGCCTAGCAACCAGAGAGAGGGAGTAATAGCTTTAGCTAGAAAAATAGATGACCGATAAGGAAAAATTCAATTCTTTTATTATCTCAAGGGAAAATGGGCTTTTACTGGAACATTATGATGTACGAGCGCGAAGTTGAATACAAAAGATATTTTTTCAGTTGTTTTTCTATTTTTAATGAACATTATTTTGCCTTCACTAACTCTTTTAAGGCATTTGCCCCACCTCCTTGTGAGCTTAGTTTAGCAGCACCCATGCGTGCTCCTGTTAAGATTCTGTTGGCATTTTCATTTGAAAGCCCCCCTTTTTTTCCGGGGTTTATCACTACATTATAAAATTTCACTCCATGTTGAAACCTAGAAGACAAGTCTAGGATCAAATTATTTTTATGCATATTTAAAAATTAAATAAACTGAAAACACTTTGCTCTTTCTAGATCATAGGAACGGGCATTTGTAAAAAGTTGCTGACTGAATTCTTTGCTTTGCACTCAGGTTTGGGAGTTTCTGTGCCTTTTGGGGTGGTTGAGCAGCAGTGCTGTGGTTAGCGGTCACACTTTCAAGGCAGCTTGTGTGCAGTGGGGTTTATAGGTACATGGGATGGTTTCTATATTCAAAGACTGATTGTATGCCTAGGCAGGCTGAAAATGAGGCCAGAACTGTGCAGTTAAGGTCTGGGAATGGACATGGATTCTGGCTGTGTATTCAGCACTGGTATTGTGGAAAGGGCCTTCCCACTGCCATCCAGCAATCCCCCCACCCCACACACACACAGCTGCTCCACGGGGCAGCTGGAGCTCAGAGTTGCACCTCACCATCTTGGCCAGTAGCTGCTGTAGGCATTAGTCCTCATGGTGCTGAATGTGCCCTCCTCCACATCCTCTGCAGTACACTGAGCCCTGGGTGCCCAGAGACTTGCGGCAGGATCATTTCACAGTCATGGTGCCCGCCGAGACCCTGGGTCTGTGGAGAGGCTCAGTCAGTGGCAGTGTGACAGATGCTGTTTTGGGACCCTATGCCTGAGCTGGAGGAGTGGCTTGCAGAGCAATTCACTGTCCTGGCGGCTTCAGAGGGAAGATGCAATCCAAAATAAGCTTTTAGATGATCATGATAGTCCCTTCTGGCCTTAAAATGTATGAGTCTGTGTGCTAGATACCCCAGTCCCACCCCAGTTGCCATTGCCAACAGGCCAGGCCCACCAGTAATGGTGCCTGAGGCGTAGCTTTTTCTTTGCAGTAAATTGATCTGCTGTTTCCATTTGCTGAAAATCCTCTTTCTGAGTCTTATTTGTAGCTTCCCTTAACTTTGCTGCTCCTCGTGGCTTGCACTTGCCTGCACTGTGCCTCATTTGCTTGTGCTGCATTGCCCTGGGTGGCCCCTGAGCAGGTCTGAAAGGTTGTATATGCCTATTCCAAGGTCATGCCATGACCCAACTCATCAGTTCATGGTCACCTCATTTCAAAATCCCCTACTTGCACAGCCATATAGCACGTGCTGTCTTCTGAAATTTCAGCCCTCTCCATCTGGTTCTGGGAGATGCAGAGAACTTCCTTTGGGCTCTCATGAGAATCAGTGGCAAAGCTCCTCTTGGCTTTAGTGGGAGTAGAGCCACATCCATTGACTTCATTAGGAGTTGCAGATGCTCACCAGTTCCCAGAACCAAGCACTATGTCCATGGGAGCTTTGAATGTGCACGAGTACAGATCAACACCTGGTGTGGACGTCTCCAGGGCTTCCCACTTCAACCATGCTAATTAAACGGTCGAGATGCTAATATGTGAAATTCAGCAATTGCGTTGCACACTGGGTTACTTGTCCCTAGCCTATTTGTACGAATATCTGTATCATATTGTACCTCTATAGGAGACACTGCTGTGGCATTATTGTTATTACAGACTCTCAGACCCTCCACTGAAGAGCGCAGGATGTGGATGGATGAATAATTATTCATGCTGGGATTTTCATATTTGCCGGAGGGAGGGAGGGAGTTAAGAGCACAACTCCTATTGATCTTTCAAAATTCCTTTGAAAATCCCAACCTTATTGTTCAGTGCCAACAATGCACTCAGTACGGTTAATACATCAAAATAGAGAGCCACTCCTCTGTAGAATTCATCATCTGAAATATAGATCTCTACCTGCGGGACCCAGAGAGGGGAACAACTCAGGTTTTCCTTCTCCTCTTTTCGTAATCAGTAATTAGTTCATTCCCTGTGGGCCTCACAGAAAAGAGGGTTTTGAGGAGGGATTGGACTGATGAGAGGCAAGGGACCTGGAGCGCTGGGACTAGGAGGTCATTCCATGCCTTTGGAACAATGCAGGAAATAGGAAGGAGAGCGAAGTGGGAGTAGGATCTAAGTGGGATGTCATGGCTGGTGTGGCTGGCACGGCAGAGAGGGAAGGGGAGATGGGAGAGGAGAGGAGGTCCCAGATGCCCGTAGCAATTTTAAACACACTGCATGGGAGATTTTCTAAAGCACAGAGGTCAACTAGATGCACAGTTGCCTTTGGAGACATGGCTCCTATTAGTGCCTTTAAAAATCTCCCCCTTCATACAGCCTCATCCTGTCCGATCAGATCTAGGAGAAGGAGTTTAACCACAACCTCTGAAGTACTAGGCTGCAGGGTCTGGCCAATGGATGGCAGCTCTGATTTCCCTTTCAGTAAGCATGTGTAAAGGGAGGCCCAGAAGTCCATGTTACACAGGCAACACACGGTGTTTTCCCAGGGTCATAGAGGCTAGAGGCAGAAAAGACCTTTTAGGTCTTTGAATTCTTCTAGTTCTTCCATTAGCCAATGCAGAATTCTTGTCCACAGTTATATATGTATTTATATATTCTGCAGTTCTTTGCCACCCATTATGTCTCAAAGGATGAGCTTCTACAGCTTGAGAGAGACTATTACACCACCTAATAGTAGGTGTCACCCTTACGAGATTTTCCTGGACATTCAGCTGTAAATTGTCTGTGCCCCATTTCGTCCCATAGAACGTATGCCAAGCAGGATGATCATTTTTGTTTGCGTTGTTCTATGCATTTCCTGCCATTAGAAATTTGCAAAAAACAATTTGGTTCATTTTTATAGCAATTTAGAATATTACCAATTTAAATGCAAACTTCTTTGGAACAATAATCAGAGCCGTAAATAAGCTGTTTGTCTAACACCAATGAGGAAGCTCATTGTGAGCAGCAGCATGTATGTATTAGTGGTGTAATTAAAATATCAATTACGCTGTGTTGACAGTTTGCCAAGTAGCTGGCTTTTGTGCACAGTAAACTTAATCACTCCTAAACCTACTCACAAGGCCTGATGCAATCTTGAAGCTGAACTAGTCCAAAATAACAACAGCATTTGTTAAAGCACAGTTTCAGTATTACTTTACATAATGGTGCAACACTCCAAGTGCATATTTGGTATCGTGTTTGGAAAATTATCTTTTAACGTACAATTTGTATTGCTGCAAAATGTCACGTACTCTGTAAATGCCTCACCGACATAAAACCCAAGATTTATTTCAGTCAATTGTGTTTCCTATGTCAGGTTGATAATGAGAAGTCTACTTTATGTGTGTGCTGTTTGTGTCTGGTTTGAAATTTGGGATTTCACAAAAGGCAGTAGCATAAATAAAACATGATTATAAATTAAAAATGTTGTGGAAAATAAAATCTATGAATTACTGTAGCAGAGAAGATAATACAGCAGGAAGGAGATTTTCAGGAACAGTATAAAGTGGCTGGAAATATGCACAGTAAATATGTTTAGGGTGTATGGATGCCATTTCTAGTCCACTAATGAATTTAAAACCCATGTGTATGATATATATGAGTGTACATGTATATACATACATATACTTATATGAATGCTTATAACTTTGCTAAACTTAAACACTTTAGGCTGAAATGTTCTATTTTTCATTGAGTAGCTTTAATTCCTCCATGCTTTGAAACAGGGGCTTGAAATTCAGAAGGGGGGTTGCCCTAGCATCAGGGACAGGCCTTTTGCCATCCCAATGAAAAACTGCCCATATTTGGCCAATTTATGAGCCTCTGAAAATCTGAGTTCACACCTGCTCAAAAGAGAATCTGTGGAGTTTGGCAGCTAAATTCTCTGAAGAGTGTGCTTGTACTGAGCATGCTCCATCCCCTCACAGCTCCTGTGTTCCGACTGGGCTGCACGTGCACCAAGCCATTGCCACACACCAGCTGAGCATTCTCCATCCAGCAGGAGCTCCATAGGCTGAGCAGGACTTTTCCTGCAGTTGTTTCACCCAGCTGCCAAGGGTTGTGGAGGTACCAGGCACTGGAGCTGAAAGCAGGGAGATTGTCTCTCCTGTGCTCTCAGTGCCCCCCTGCTGGAGCATAGGCAGCAAGGAGGAGAAGGAGGAATCAGTCTGACTGGAGTAATGAGGGGTGAAGAGCTGGGGTGGCGAGGGGTATGACTGGGACAAAGAGCTGTAAGATAGTGAGGGTGGGCTGGGACAAGGGGCTGAGTGGAGTTAGGGAACTGAGACTGGCATGAGGACAGACTGGAGGGGCCAAAGGCAAAAGGTATTGGACGTGGGTAGGAGACTCTTTAACCACTAAGTACACTCCCTTCAGAACCTGGAGTAGAACCAAGGATCCCTGAGTCTCATCATTCTTCTGCCATCAGCAAATACCTGTGAGACCCGCTGGCAAAACCTGTGGCTCTGTTCCCTTTAATGGCTGGCCCACAAGTAGGATGACAACCTACTACTGCCACCAGTTACTCTGGTAACACAAGTAGCAGAGGTGTGTGCTGTGGATCTAAGTGACCTAACCCTGCTGATGAACCATATGGGAGTCAATACAGTTCCACTTGGAATTTCTATTTTTTTTCTTTCTTTTTTTTAAACCTAGGAAATTACATCAAAAAAAAAACTACATTAAAAGAATGTTAAGGTTGCAAAGTCAAGTACTCAAAAGTTAGAAATTGCCAACTTTAAGGTTGTCCATATAACCTTAATTCAGCCCCCTTGTGCATATGCATCGTAGTGCATTCAGTCTTTAATTACATGAGCACATACCATTTGTAATTAAAGACTGTATCATAACTTCCTCCGTCAAAGATGACAGTGTCATACTGGTGTCTAGCTAAAGAGTTTCAGGATCTGGAATTTGCATACTCTATTTGCATACTCTATATTTTGACTATAACCTCTTTGGGAACAATAAATAATGGTGGCAGCAATTTGCAGTTTTGCAAAGGCGGGGACTAAAAGGGAAGTCTCATCAGAAGTTAACTGCAAGCTGCAGTATATATGGGGCCAAAAGATGTTTTTAAAGTGTTTAATGTCTATAGACAGGAGTATTTAGTTTTATCTCTAATGGGGGATCCCTTTGGCTGTACTAATAATTTTCAGATGACAATAACCCCAAAGGCTGTGAGTCTGAGCATTTTACTGTATCCTGCTTCCACTGACTATATGCCATTTGTATAGAGAGGAGGAGGGTATTGGTACAATTGTGCAGTGTGGAATAAAGTTGCTATTGCCACTTATCTAGGGCATCTGGCTTTCCCGAATGCATGGCGCTCCCATGCCATCCCACAGTCTGTGCCACATGTTTTGTTTGTTTGTTGTCCTTTACCTTTTATGCCACTCTCTCCCCTTTGATGTACATTAGATACCATGGAAATGATGTTATTTTATGGGTGGAGCTCTGTGGCACGTACAAATGTCGTATAAAGTCAATATAAGTAATGGTTTTAATTTGTGTCATGACCTCATATATGGGATAAAGATAGTTCTTTATATCCCCGTATGTATTTGTGCACACGATTGTAACTCAACATAAAATCTATTTTAACTGCAATGGGCAGTTGGAGTAGAATAATTTTTAACTTCAGACAGCATGATCTCACAGACCCAGAAAGAGCTGTGCTTTTGCAGATAACCCCACCGTGTAACTGTGGGTAGTCCTTGATGACACCCGTAACACTCTTGAAAATCTGCTCTGCAAATGTGTTACAGTTGATCTTTAATTATTTCATCTGAAAATTATGTATCTCTTTTGCTCACAATTGCCTCCTCTTAGCATCTTATCAAGTTGGGCTGTTCACAATATTTACTCATCATTCCTGAAGATGATCTGAGTTTACACTCCAAAAAGCAGGGCTAAAAACTACTTTTAGACATGTTTCCAATCAAAATATACGTTGTGTTAAATTGCTTTCTTCCAACCTTCTTTATGCAGGTTTCATCAGTAATGAACAAATGTTCTTGCAGTAGTTTGTTTATACAGAATATGGAATCACAGCCTGCATGCCATGCCTACAGTTGAATTGCTGCTAAGATATACTGTAGGCTAAAGAACACAAAGGAATGGAAAATTCCTTGGCTTTTGTTTCAGACATAGGGGTTAGGATGACTGTACAGTGATGTAGGTGTATGCACATTGAATACGTCTTTTTTTATTTAAATGTGAACCATTTTTAGAGGCAAATAACAAAGAAAGAAAGTGCTTACAATAAAAATAATAGGCTGTAAATTGCTTTGTTATGCAATGAGTAGATCAGAGAGCTACATCAGCCACTCCGTAAATGCTCTTGGTGAACTGAGAAATAGGTTCTAATTGGTAGGTAAGACTTTTCTTAGCTGGTAAATATAAAGGGCTAAAGCCTAACCTCCTTACTCCATTTTTACCCTGTCCATGGCCTCAGTGGGGGCGTATTCTCACTGTGGAAAGAGTAAAAAGCAAATAAGAACTTCAGGATTTAGCCCTTGGAAAATATTAATCTAAAGTCAGATTTCTTCTTTTGTGGGTGCAATATGAGTCTCTCAAATCTGTGCCTGCATTTTGCATCTACAATTAAATTGTGGGTGCAAATCTGAGTATTTTCAGTTGTAGCCAACTATCTAACTGCAGATAGAAAATGTTCAGGCCCCAAATGGGAGGCCAGGACTCAACCTTCCCAGAGTACGCAGTTCCTGAATATCCTACTTCGTGCATCAGTGGCACAGATCAAAATGGTTTAAATCTATGTGGATCAGAAAAATCAAAGGTACCTTTTAAATAAAGAATCCTGTTTGAGCCCTGCCATTGTAAAAAAAAAAAATGTGGCATGCAGTGTCAAGAGAAATTACGATGATTGCTACAGATAACGGCTCGTCATCCAGAGAGAGATATGTTTCCATACTATCTGATGCATGGCAGGAAGCCAGCTGGTAATGTTACGAATCCAAATGTTTCACTCTGACTCTGTTGGTTATAAAGCGTCCCATAATGCTGTATCTGGCCATTATATTTGTCTCTCAGCTCTACAGAATCCCATTACTGTCCTTCCATTTATACCATGGAAATTGTTTGGTTTCTCAGAACTGGCTTGCGGAGAAGGTGGGATTGTATTGCTGCAGTTCTTCAACATCCATAAAAATTGCCAGTGTCGTACTTCTCACTGATCTTTCGCTGCAGTGGGCATTTCTCATTATAAAGTGAGATGCATTAGTCAGCTGTTAAACACCTTTGCAGGAGAGTAACAGTCTTCACTTACGGTCCTCCATTGCAGCCAGTGATGCAACCCCCAAACGCCGCATGGGGAGAAAGAGGAAGTAGTATTGTTAAATCCCTATCCCTCAACCTTCAGGTGTTGCTGAAGCCAATTGTAGTGCTGCATGGTTGGGGTTTAGAGGGCAGGAAGGCTGCCCTTCAAAGCATCTCCTGCCAGCCAACCCATGCAGATGCATTGGTGATTGGGGCCCTAAAGGAAAACACTTGCCTTCAAGAAGTATGTTGCAGCCATACCCATAAGCAAGAGATTTGGAGACTCAAAGACTCAAGTTAGAATGGCTTTCTGTAGCAGCAAGGCATGGTCAGGAGGGATGCATCTTTGGATTCCTGGCAATTTGTCTTCTCTTTTCCACTCAAAAACACACACGTTGATACCCCAACACAGACTGAAATGCAATAGTCACTATAGTATATGAGTACTAATAAAAGCTTTATTTTTACTGAAAGCTCTGGCAAGTGAAGTCTTCTCTTAGAGCAGGCGCAGTATGGACCAGATCTCACCTGCCCACCCTCCTTGTGAGCCTCACCTCTGCTTGTGTGAATCCTGCAAGGCTCCACAAACCAAGTTTATTTCACGGGGATTGGACATTGGTGGTTGTCAAGGAGTCTTGGGTTCTGCAGAACATGAGCTTCCCAACTCCCACCTAGCATAATCCTCAATGTGCTCTCGACGCTGTGGAGACTCTCATGGTGTGCAGCTGCTTTGCAACCCCAGGAGGTGTCCTGGCTAACTAGCTCTGCAGGTAAATGGAGGCCTGCCTTCCACTGGCAGCAGGACCTGGGCCCTCCTGTTTCCTGGCTCCTGCTCTCCTATGTGAGCACTTCATCATCCCTGCATATTCAGGAGAGGCAGCAACCCTTGCCTGGTCACTCTCCTGCCCCCAGAATTCTGGGGAAGTGACAAGAGCTAGGTGCCCCACCCCTTTGAAATTCGGAGACTGCGAGGGCCTGAGAGGGGGAGCAAAGGGAAATCATATCTCACTGATCTTAGAATTCTTCTAACATGTCGATAAAGTAGTGAGTTAAAGGAGAAGAGGTTGGCATGATTTATTTAGACATCCAAAAGGCTTCAACAAGGTCACACTCAAGAAGTCGCTAAAGAAATGAAGTCATCATGGCATGAGAGGCAAAGTATTGTCTTGAATCAAAAAAAGGGTCAGGACACAGAAAACAAAGAGTAGAATTAAGTGGTCAGTTTTCATCATTCCAGAAGATTAACAGCAAGTGTCTCAATCATAGAATATCAGGGTTGGAAGGGACCTTAGGTGGTCATCTAGTCCAACCCCCTGCTTAAAGCAGGACCAATCCCCAATTTTGCCCCAGATCCCTAAATGGCCCCCTCAAGGATTGAACTTACAACCCTGGGTTTAGTAGGCTACTGCGCAAACCACTGAGCTATCTCTCCCCCCCTCAAGGTTCTGTACTAGGTCCTGTGAATTTCAGGGAGTAGTGAGGTGGTAAAATCTGCAAGTGACAGTTATTTAAGCGACAAAGAGTCCTGTGGCACCTTATAGACTAACAGAGATATTGGAGCATAAGCTTTTGTGGTTGAATACCCACTTCGTCGGATGCATGCTCAGGACCAGAGAGAACTGTGAAGAACTTCAGAGACACCAAACAAAGTTAGGTGAAAGGGCAACACAATGGTGTTCTGTGCTGATAAATACATAGTAGTGCACATTAGATAGAAAATTGTAACCTACACATACACCTTACACGGTTCTAAATTAATTGTAGCAGCTCTAGAAAGACCATGACATAACTGTGGCCAGCTTAATGAAGACCTCTGCTCAGTGTCCAGCAGCAGTCAGCAAAGCAAACAAGATGTTGGATACATAAGGAATAGGATGATGATAATACAGAGATGTTATATTATATTTGATATTATAAATCTGTGGTACACTGTGTGCAGGACTAGTGTGCAAGACTGATTCAATCTGGCAATTCCCATGTTTGTACTTAATAATGATTTTTAGCAAAACAAAGTATAGTATACATAAAGCCACTCTACATTGTCTATATCAATCCATATCTCATTTAGGTCATTAGATAATGCTTTGATCTTATTAATTTGCCCTAGATCCTTGTTAGGCAAGGTGACTGAGTCAGTACTGACTATGCTGTAATTTCTACATAGTTACACTAATCAAAGTTGTCTGTGTAATTTTTCCCTTCCATCCAAGTCCTAGCTCCTTTGATTCTTCTTTTCTGTTGAGGGAAGACAGGAAGGGAGAAATGTGGGCACATTTCCAAATTAAACCTTGTAGCTTTCTATGCAAATGTTCTGTTTGTCTTATCAATGTTGTTTTATCTAATGCAAAGAGGTTGATCACATCAGTGCAGATGGCTTGCATGCACAAAGCTGGTCTCCTGAAGAGCTGAGCTTGTATTGCTAATACGATGCAGGTTTCATTTTCTGTTACTGGAGAGCAACCACCTTTACCTTTGGCAGCCCACCTGCACCGTCCTGTTTGCAGCTCTTAGGTCTTATCTATTTGAACTTCCATGGCATTTATCCAACCCTGTTTTGGTTTTCTGTGGTTGTCCTTGATTCTCTCTCCGATCACTTTAGCAGTATATGTTTTACTTGTAGAGCCCTGTGCGGATACAAAAATTTGACTCCGCATCCGATGCGCATCCACGATAATCAACTTGTATTGGATTCACACTCGACCTTTTATATGTATCTGCACCAGCACCCTATCTCACTGTTAGAGCCCTGCGCAGATACAAATATTTGGATCCCTGTCCAATCCACAACAATGATAAACAATACAACTGCATCTACGGATGCAGATATCTGCAGATATAAAATGGATATCTGCAGATTTGCAGGGCTTACTTAGTAGTCAGTCACTACAGTCTACAGACCCTTGGCTGTCCAGTGAGCATTCATTTAGGTTAGGATACTGATGACCTGCCTATCGTAAACCAGCTTTCCTTTTCAAGAAGAGTCTTGTTTATGTTTGCAGTAATGTTGGACTCAGAGATCATTAACCAAGCATACTGTGTTACCATATTTACAGGAAGTACTCCCAAGTTGGTGTTAAGATGAGATGTGCTTTCTGGCCTCTCACCATTATGTTGTGATCAGTACAAGCATGTGCTGTGAGTGTCTTCTGCTCTTAGAACTCTCTGTCCAAATACCCATAGCAAACCTTTTCCACGGCCACCCAAGCTCTTCATATGCATGGGGAGCTCTGAGTGAGTGTGCTTTTACAGGGTTGTGTTTCAAGCAGGAAGTGTAAAATTGATCCTGCAGGACCCTGTTCAATGCCAGGATTCCTCGAGTCTCATGGACTCACTCACATAAAGAACCAGTTGCAGCAGCTGGAGACAGAGAATGCAGCCAGGCTAGATTACAGCAGCATCAGTACTGTTTAGTATACAAATTATTCCTTGTTGTTAGCTAAGTAAATGAATGACCCAAAACACTGCCTCAGCCTCTAAAGAAATACCACATGGCACCAGGAGACGAAGGCCTAAAGTGCTGGTGAATCTAGGAAAAGATTAACTACATTTCTCATGTCTGTGGACAGCAATTCTAATTTCTGCAAGGATAACAGTAAACTAAATTTGAAATCCTTCTTTGATAGGATAACGAGTCTTGTGGATAAGGGAGAAGCAGTGGATGTGGTATACCTAGACTTTAGTAAGGCATTTGATACGGTCTCGCATGATATTCTTATCAATAAACTAGGGAAATACAACTTAGATGGGGCTACTATAAGGTGGGTGCACAACTGGCTGGATAACCGTACTGAGAGAGTAGTTATTAATGGTTCCCAGTCCTGCTGGAAAGGTATAATGAGTGGGGTTCCGCAAGGGTCTGTTTTGGGACTGGCTCTGTTCAATATCTTCATCAACGACTTGGATATTGGCATAGAAAGTACGCTTATTAAGTTTGCAGATGATACCAAACTGGGAGGGATTGCAACTGCTTTGGAGGATAGGGTCATAACTGAAAATGATCTGGACAAATTGGAGAAATGGTCAGAGGTAAACAGGATGAAGTTTACTAAGGACAAATGCAAAGTGCTCCACTTAGGTAGGAACAATCAGTTTCACACATACAGAATGGGAGGAGACTGTCTAGGAAGGAGTACGGCAGAAAGGGATCTAGGGGTTATAGTGGACCACAAGCTAAATATGAGTCAACAGTGTGATGCTGTTGCAAAAAAAGCAAACTTGATTCTGGGCTGCATTAACAGGTGTGTTGTGAGCAAGACACGAGAAGTCATTCTTCCGCTCTACTCTGCGCTGGTTAGGCGTCAACTGGAGTATTGTGTCCAGTTCTGGGCACCGCATTTCAAGAAAGATGTGGAGAAATTGGAGAGGGTCCAGAGAAGAGCAACAAGAATGATTAAGGGTCTAGAGAACATGACCTATGAAGGAAGGCTGAAGGAATTGGGTTTGTTTAGTTTGGAAAAGAGAAGACTGAGAGGGGACATGATAGCGGTCTTCAGGTATCTAAAAGGGTGTCATAAGGAGGAGGGAGAAAACTTGTTCATCTTAGCCTCTAAGGATAGAACAAGAAGCAATGGGCTTAAACTGCAGCAAGGGAGGTTTAGGTTGGACATTAGGAAAAAGTTCCTAACTGTCAGGGTGGTTAAACATTGGAATAAACTGCCCAGGGAGATTGTGGAATCTCCATCTCTGGAGATATTTAAGAGTAGGTTAGATAAATGTCTATCAGGAATGGTCTAGACAGTATTTGGTCCTGCCATGAGGGCAGGGGGCTGGACTCGATGACCTCTCGAGGTCCCTTCCAGCCCTAGAATCTATGAATCTATGAATAAATATGACTATGGCAAAGCTTGTGCTACTGCAACTTGTAAATCCCTTCCCCCCCTCCGTCCCCCCCACGCCATAGGGAATGCTAAGGAGACCTGGTAGTGATACAGACAACAATTTGAACAGTATATGAAGGCCATAGTGACTAGAAAAATGGACAGTTAGCAAAAAAAATACACACACACGTCTATCACTAGTTCTGTAGCTATTACAGGAGTACTTAATATATATAATGCCTTCCATACCGGGGAGGCTGAGGAGGAAGGGGAAAAGCTATGAAGAAGTCAAGAAAAGACGTGAGGATCGCTGAGTCCCTAGGACATTTTATTTATGAAGGACAGATTTCCCAGATAAGACCAAGAATAAAATGGCCAAGTAAAGGGAAATGTCAGGCATGAGTAGAGAGATGCCCAGCATTTGGGCAAACTCCACCAAGCTCAACCACTTTGTAAAAATGTGCTACAGCAGAGTAGTGCCTGGGTCCGTAATGCGAGGATTCCTCTGTAGAATGGGACAAACTCTTCATAAACACAGTGGACAAAGAAGCCGCATGTTTTTTTTAAAATGGTCAATAAAATGATTCACAACTGCCCCGTATGTGACATGCAAAATAAACACAAGAGTCCACATGAATGTAACAAACTGACCTAGAGTGGCTCAAATAGAGAATAAAGTTGGAAAAGTCAAAGGTGAGCGCCTATAGTGAGCAACAAATTCTAGAGCTGGATGTGTGTGAACTGCTGCTGTAGTATAAAGGAAAAGCGTTAGAAAAAGAGCTTGTGGTTATACATCAAGGAAACTGACCACTCTTGGGCTTATACATGTGTGAAGTGCTTGGCCTAGCAGCAGGGTTTATGCCATAACTCTAGTAAGAAATGCAACTCAGGCATGAATGAGCTAATCATATGGTAGGAAGATATGTTCAAAGGAAAAGGCTGTCTTCAGGTGACATGTGAGTTCTCGTTATGGGAGAATGCAGAACCCATTAATTACAGAACTAAACAAGAACTTTGAAAAGGAACATTTGTACATGCCACTAGGAACAAAATTTTTGCTGTGATGGCAGGAGCCAAATTCTTTTGTAAATTAAAATACATTGGCAAGGTTTGGGCAGTGTCAACATCTGTCAACATTACTTTCAATATGTAATTTGTCAGACACTGCTTCTGCAGCTTGCCTTTTGGAATATGGGAGGCATCAGAAGTGTTTCATCCCATAATATCTCTGGGGCTAGGTCTTGCAGGAGCAAAAGGGTACACTGCTGACAGTAGTCTGGGGCATCACAGCTATTGAACACCAGCCACAACCAAAGAGAGTACTTGAAAATGCAGGAAGAGGAAACCTTAAGTTGAACAAGGCCATTGTGTCAATTTCAAATGAGTGAAATCACCTACTTAACAGAGAAAGTGACCACAAAGAGAATCATGCCTGAAGACGCTAGTCTAAGGTGTGAGTTATAATGAGTACATAGAGATCGAAAGATAAAACGGGAATTCAGAGACCACAGGCCATGCTGAATTATACAATATCTTCATACCCAGCTATGCAGGTCTCTCTGAGACACTGAATGGGCATGGATGCCAGAGCATGAAAAAGAGTTAAAGTATTTGAAGCATGTACTGACACCATCACCAGTGCTTCAGTTCTTTGACGCATTGTTAGAGCTGTATTAGTATGGCGATATGGGACCAGATGGCTATAAGTTAGAACTACAACAATGGTAGACAAAATTATGCACAGATCAAAAATGAGCTGCACGTCAGTACAAAACTCTGTAATTTTCTCTATGGTTGAAGCTGCAAAACTGAAACTGGCCATAAGTCACTGATTGCAGTGCATAAGAAAGGGCTTGAAGAAGCACCAGCAAGGATACAGTGATTATTTTTGGAAGATCACTGCAGTTCAAGCCAGGACATCCCCTCATAACTGCAGCAGTGCTATCAAGAGTATATGCTCCACTGCTGACCGACAAACAAATGATCTGGAACAAGTAGTATCAGTACATAAAAGCATGATAAAATCATCATGTGCTGTACCACTAGAAATAAGGGTTGAACTGCAGAGAGCCAGAGATTAAACACAGTAATTAATAGATAGAAGCATCAGGGTTTCCCACCGACTTATTCCCAATATAAAAATGAATCTTTATTGATTTCAGAAGTACTTATGGAAGATACAGTAATTCCCACTGTGGCCAGAAAGAAAATATTGAAAAGAGTAAATGAAAGACACCTAGGAATGACTCAGTCAGACAGAAGAGCTGCAGATGCTATATTCTGGTCAGAAATGAACAGTGATATTGAAGAAATGGTAAGGAGGTTTAGAACCTGCCTGTGGTATAAAGACTGAGAGCAGTGAGAACCTATGATACAGTTTGAAAAGCCTTCAGTCCAATGGAACAGAGTGGGAATTGATTTGTGTGACGGAGTAGAGAGTGAGGTGGATTCACCCTGGGAGGTTTGTGGGGGAGGTTCCCTGGGACCTGCGGCATTGCATTAGGAAAGGGAGACTTTACCTGGGGCTGTAACATGAGCCAGGACGTGGGTTGGGAGGTGACACCTTTGGCTGGGAGAACGGACAAAAGGCGAGAGGAGGAGCCCCGGGGGGAGGGGAAGAGCCTCCTGGAGTTTTTGTCTGTGTGTTTTCAGTTTGGAGCTGGCTTGGGAAGAGGAGGGGAGGGGGGCAGACAGGGTCTGGCCTCCCTGCCCCATTTGGAGCTGTGGGGCGAAATGCAGGGAGCCCCAGGCTGGGGTCTAAGCTCCCTGCCCCCCGGAAGGACCCGACTGAGGGGTCCTGGATGTACTGACAAGCTCTGGTTGGACTGTGTTCCTGGCATCTCTAATAAACCTTCTGTTCTACTGGCTGGCTGAGACTCCCAGTGAATCCGGGGAAGAGGGGTGCAGGGCCGGACTCCCCTATACTCCGTGACAATTTGTTCACTACTTGACCATCTTATCATAACAGACTTTTATCACTAATAGTGACATGTGAAGATCACAAAGGTCCACTTATAATCTGATTTGTTAATTCCATCTTTGTATGTCATAGAATTCCAAGGACTGTAATGACAGATAATGGATCATAGTTTGAAATCAAATAATTCCTGGGCATTGCTAAAACTTAAGAATTTCCTCATGAGAAATCTAGTCCTAGATCCCCACACGTAAACAGCACAGCAGAATGTGGAGTCCTACGGTGAAAAACTTGCTCAGAAAAGCAAGTGATGGGGGGTGGGTGGGATCTACATTTAGCAACACTCTACAAAGCAACATTGCTTCAGTATGAAAAATCAGCATCACAACTTCAATGCAACAGACGTATATTTGCTTGATTACAAGATAAAACAGGAGAGAAATGTGGTCTAGGCAAAGAGATTAGACAACTCAGACAGACACAAAAATATAACACAGAGACCTTTACCACAGTTAAAAAACAAAGATTCTGTTAGATTTTGGCAAGATGATTGCTGGCCAGACCAATTTATGGAGAGTAAAGAAATAGTACCTCATATTTATTAATAACCAAAAGTGGAAACATTTTACAAAGGAATTGTAAATGTATGCTAATGGTACTTGTGAACACTATTCAGGACTATGTAAAAGAGACTGAATAGACTGTTAAAGGCATGGAAATGCCTAAAAGTTGCTTTGCTTTACAGTAGTTCCAGAAGACAGTTAAAGTGGCCAAAAAGATTAATTGAAACCTGTTGCTAGGGGAGGGATAGCTCGGTGGTTTGAGCATTGGTCTGCTAAACCCAGGGTTGTGAGTTCAATCCTTGAGGTGGCCATTTAGGGATCTGGGGCAAAAAATCTGTCAGGGGACAGTACTTGGTCCTGCTAGTGAAGGCATGGGACTGGACTCAATAACCTTTCAAGGTCCTTCCAGTGCTACAAGATAGGCATATTTCCATATACTTAACATTAATTATATTCTTTTGTTTAATCACTATACTTTATTTTGTTGAGTCAAGGAATTTGGCAAACATCTTTAAAAAAGGAAGATGTGGTAACTGTCCAAGTATATGGCCCATCACCATAACATCTGAGTGCCTCACAAATATTCAGTAGCATTTCCTCACAGAATCCCCATGAGAGAGGGAAGTAATTATTATGGCTACTTTACAGATGGGGGGATGAGGTGCAGATAGGTACCTGATTTTTGCCCAGGGTCAAGTGGTGGTAGAGCTGGGAACTAGACTCTAGTCTTGTTGTTTTGTTGTGGTTCTTAAACTCACCTTAAATAGCAGGAATATGTTTCTCTGTTTCCATCCGCAATCAACAGGTTCCATTGTTGTGATAAACTGCTTGGCCTTTGATCTCCTGATTTATCCACTTGCTAATCAGATTACCCCATAAAACAGAGGGTCAACAATATGATCACTTAAACAAACAAATCAGTTGTCTAATATACATGGGAATGCACAGATGGAGAGTTTGCTGTAAAATCACCGTATTTCTCTGGGAATGAATCATTTGAAGTGAAACTGGTCTGAAAATGACTATGTAAAAATAGCACTTTCTTACTCAGCAGTTCTGCCCCCTCTGAGAATCATTCATCTCTCTACAAAGAACAGTACAAGGCCTAATGCGGGACCTAGGTGACTAGCACCGGACAGCTTGAGTGAGATCTCAGTGTTATGCAGGCTTCGTGCTGGCCCTTTGCGGAGGGCTAAGTTTCATCCTGTGTACATTCAGCTGCCTTCTTTATTGCCAAAGTAACTTTCACGGACTTTTTTCTCCCATTTGCCCTTCAGAGGCCATAGACCTAAAGGAGAGTAAAGGAGAGTGAATTGGGATGTGCTGTGCAGCATCTACAGAATTGTTAACTAAGGCCCTGATTCAGCCAAATGCTAAGCACATGCTTACGTCTCATTGCTTTGCTGAACAGGGGTGGATCTTAATCGTGTGCTGAATCATGTCCTTACTACTGATTGCAGAGCCTATTCCTCCAGTAAGGATAACTGGGTCTGAAAGAACCCTGTTTGATTCTTAATTCCCATGCTGAGTTTACAGGGGTTGCAGTTAGGGGGAAAACATCATTTAATTTATAAATTGAGCAACTGTTATATGGTGCCACTGAGAAGCAATAAACATGGAGCGCCACAATGTCATTTTTACAGTCACTTTTCACAGTAGAACCAAACGTTAAATAAAAATTGTCTAATTAAAAAAATAAAAGCACACAGAATTATACAGTACTTGATAATTATTTTTTAGTACTGCTGCTAAAAATGCCCTCTGAAAAGGAAGCGTCTTACTGCAGAATGCTGCTGTGCTCCCACACATCAGGATTTTATTTCCAACTGATTTTATTTACTTATTTTGGCTGGTCCAGGTCTACAGAGTAGAAAGTAAATATGTACAGTGAAATCGCTACTGCTGATGTCTCTCTTGCAATCTCACCCACCACCAAAGCGCATGACTAGGAATTGCAGGTTCCTGTGTATGCTAGTCCCTTGCCAGTCAGTTTGCCAGGATCTTTGGGATTCTTCTCAACTAAAGGCAAGACCTTCCTTGTTATCTTCATTGTGGCTGGCACTCTGCGGTGAAAGGCAAACAACACCTGTTGCCATTGTATGCTGCCTACCAGAACAAATGGCTCCTTCTTACCAGGAAAATCAGTTCCTGGCAAGAGTCTATTCAGAAGTGCTGAGCACCCACAGCTTCCAGTCAAAGACAGGGAGCTGCACATGCTCAGCACTTCAGAAAATCAGGTCCCAGAAATTCACCATTTGTGTCTGTACATAGATGCAGGCTGCCCAGCCAGCAAGTCCTGTTGCAGCTCACATCAAAACTCTTGGTCCTGATCATTATGCACTGGATCCTGCAAGACACTGAGCACTAAGGCCGTGATCCAGCAAAGCACTTCAGCATGTGCTTACTTGCTAAGCACGTAACAAGTCCGAGTGAAGTCAGTGGGCCTATTTATGTGCTTATGTGCTTTGTTGGCTCGGGGCTGCAGTGCTCTGTACCGTGCAGGATCGAATCCTAAACCAGTGCACTAGATTTCTGGCTTCTGGGTCCATTCAGAGCCTGTCCATCCATCTGTCTGTGTGCGCAGTGCGCGTGCAGCTTGTTCATCTGTCAGCGCGGAGCACACAGGCACAAAGCCCAAGTAAAGGTGCCTTGTGCGGGGGATCTCTACTGAGCATGTGGTGATAGACAGAACTTTTGCCCAAGGAGCAGATCTCCAGCTCAGATGCTCTGCAGCCATTACTACTGCCCACAACTTCTGTGTTGGATTTGGGGCTGTGGACACACAGGGCTTGCCTGCCACCCATCATGCATGTCCTAGGTCTTCTCTGCACAGTCACCGAGGGAGCTGGCACAGAGCATCCTCCACAGCATGGACGGGGTATGGAGCTCCTGATAGTGACCTCCCTATATAGCTGTGCTCCGTTGAGGTCCTTCTGCAGTGAGGGTATGGGGATTAGTAGATATGGCCCTGACTGCTTGGGAAAGCTGTAGCGCTGTAGCTGCATTGTATGTAAATGTGACAGTGTTTGAAATGGTGCCAGTCCACATGTTCAGAGCAAAACAGTAGGAGAATAATATCTGCACAATGTTAATTATGACTTTTGAAGCTTTGCCTAATTACCTTGCCTCTCTTAAGGCAGCGACACAAAAATTTATGAGTGGGGCTTTTTATTCTCATTGTAATCAGTGACATAAATAGGTAACACCTTTATAAAGAGTTAATAAAAATGTGTAAACATAGGATAGAGCACAAAATATTGAGCAGTGTGCAGTGAAACATTCCAATATTTATTGTTTTAATTGAATATTCATGAGATGCCAATTTAAATTACAGTTCACAACTGTTGCTGTGTCTAATGAATAATTTAAACAAGTGTGGCCAAAGAGATTTCAACGCTGCATTAGCAAACTGCAAGGGATTAGCAACAGAGAATTTATAATTAGCTTTGTATATCCTATAATAAATTCATTGGAAAGATAGTTTTAATTATCCCACATGTTAATTTGGAATGCAGTGCATTAATTTTTCATTGAAAAGTAACCCATTTCTCCCAGGTAATATTTCTCTCTCCTTTAATTTTCTAATAATTTTGGGCAGTCTGCTTCTCAAATTCAACAAGTTCCAACTGCAGAATGGCTGCAGTAATTGCAGGTCTTTACAATCATAATAACCGGCACTTATACAGTGCTTCTCCTCCAACAATCTCAAAGAAGCATAACTATTTCTTTTTACAACTTGGGGAAACTGAGTCACAATTTGAGATTGTCATTTGCTTAAGATCTTACCGCCAGTCAGTGGGAGAGATGTAAATAGATACCAGAAGCCCTGCTTTATCCATTCCCAGGCCCATGTTATATCCACTTGGCTGTGCTGCTTCTTTGGTACATTTATTGCTGGTCGAGAAATATTTTATTATCCTGCGAAAAATTTCATTGTCAAAAAAACAAAACCAATTTTTTTTCTGCCAAAATTGTTCAGTTTTTTGGTGCTGAAAACTGAAACATAATTCTCTTATTGGTTTTTTGAAGAAAACCTGAAACGTAGTTGAAAACAGCCAAAAAAGTCATTTTAATAATACAGTAATTTTAAATAATGGAATGAAAAATTGTGAGCAGCTCTAGATGCAATGTAACTATCCATCTGTTGCAGTGATATCTGAAATAGAGATTGGTTTGAGATTTGTTTAGTAGATTTTCTTTTCCTCCTCTCCTTCCGTCTGTCATTTTCAAGTCTTGGTTTGAGGAGGGGCTGTCTGCTTTCTGGAAGGACTCACGCCTGCTGCTACGCTCTTTGCATGCAGTTGGCTTGTTCAGCTGCAGGCCATAGAAGAAGAGAACTTGAGGCTTGGCACAGTAGAGTCGTGAAACCTGGCCCTGTGGTGGGTGGTTTATCACTGTTGTGACATGTTAATGAACTGTTTATTGTAGGATATTTGCCAGTATTACAGAAGGGACTGCCTTGCTGTTTCGACTACATTAAAGTGTTCCATAAACACTGTAATGGAAGCTGCTCACCTGGAAAATCAGTCCATGTGAGAATTGGCCTTACTGGAGGGCTGACATCTTAGCAGAGAGGGTTTACAGCCTGGAGTAAAGTTATATGGCCAACATGCTGGGTCTTGGAATTATTCCTCCCTTCTTTTACTGGGATTAAGTTTTCATCAGAGGGTTGCATTCAGCAAGGTGCTGAGTTTTTCCTGGGCAGGCAGTACTGAGCGCTTTCTGCTAACTGTGATGGTGATGGCGATGGCAGTTGAGGACGCTGAGCAATGCCCAGAAGTGGGCCTTTACTGTTTAGGATGTTGAGACTGTTCTAGTAGAGGAAGAGAACCCAAAGCTGTACATGAGAATCCCCTTTAACTGAATTTACTAAAAAAGTAAAGAAGTTTCTCAAGTTCCCAGAATCCCCATTTTCTTCATCCAGGCAGAGAGCGGCAGTGGGAAGGCACAGATGTCATGTTCAAATTCAGTATACAAATACAGAGATCAAAGGAAAGAGATGTAAAAAGTGTCAGCCTCCAGGGCTCTCTGTGGATTACCCAAGCATGAGCTGCTCCTGTCAATCAGGATAGAAACAGAGGGAGTGGGTGAGACAGCAGGCAAGTGTACAGTGGCTTACAGTGCTTGGCATTATGGGGAGTGTACTTGTTTTGTTATTTGGTTAAACACGGAGCATATCCTGCCAGCCGCCCTTCTCTTCTATAACGAGGGGCATCCAGCTCAGGCACCCCTGCCGACTGCAGCTGTGGCAGTATGGCCCAGGGAAAGAGGCAATCCCTAAGGTGGGCTGATCCCAGGCCATTTAGTGCTTAGTATGTCATGATCAACACCGTAAACTCCACCCAGAGACCAATGGCCAATCAGTGCAGATCTGGAGCAGTGGAGTTACATGCTCCCAGAGTAAGTGAGCTGGTGGTTCTACACTGGCTTCAGTCTCAGAACAGTTTTAAGGTGCAGCCCCACGCAGAGCTCATTGCAGTAGTCTGATCTTGAGGTAACAAATGTGGACAACAGTGGCAATGTCTGCATCCAAAGGAAAGGGCAAAACCTCCTGCTCACGGACAGATGGTTAAAAAGCTGACCGGGCTACTACTGTAATATGTTCAGCAGCTGGGGATCTCAAATCACCCCAGCATTGCAAACCCTCAAAACTAATGGCAGATGCGCTCCCCCAGTCAAATGGGATGATACTACTGCTGTTTCCCCCTACCCACCCATATTACCTCATTCTTTCTGTGTATGCTCTTTCCAGTTATAAAGCCCTGCTATTTATATGTATGGAGACAGTTGTATCTTCTTAGGGGCTGGATCCATTTTGAAAGCACACGTTGAAGTTCTGTGGACTGGGAGATATTCCAGAGAATCAAGATCCTTAGGCCAACATAAGGCAAAACATATTCAGGGCCTGGCATGACATGGCATGGATATGCCTTTTGGTTTATAGTGAATGAAAGAGCTTCCCTTCCAGGTGCTATTGTTTAATTCCAGGTCTTTAAGTTAATAAGATCTGTGTGATGTATGATTTGATCTGGAATGTAAACATTGATTTGGCATGTGTCCTTAATATCTGATTGGATGGAAATGCAGTTGTGATGTTGAGTGTGCCAATCTTTTTGAAATATTTTGGTGACACAATGTGCAAGACAAAGGAGGTAACTTTTCAAAAGACCCTAATTGAAATAAGAAAACAAGAAAAATACCTGTGGCACCTTAGAGACTAACAAATTTATTTCAGCATAAGCTTTCGTGGGTTAAGAACATGGAACATGCATCCGATGAAGTGGGTTCTTAACCCACAAAAGCTTATGCTGAAATAAATTTGTTAGTCTCTAAGGTGCCACAGGTATTTTTCTTGTTTTCTTTTTGCTGACACAGACTAACTCGGCTACTACACTGAAACCTAATTGAAATGTTTGTCATTGCCTTTGAGTTTTACCATGTCTATAAACATGGCCATCTGACACCTCTAATGTTGATGATACTGAGATGGGTATTTTTCCTATTGTTCTCCTCTCCGTGGTGCACTGAAAAATAGTTATTCTGTCCTTTCTTGCTTATAGTAATTCCTAATGAGTTGGCCATTCTGGTTCCAAAATATTAACTGTGCACTATCCCAAAATACTGATGTACTTTGGCACATTATAAATATTTAAATAGAGAAACTTCACTGTTATTATTTGGAATGACTGAGGCTTTAACTGCTGTCTTAGTACACCTCTCTTTTGGACGTTTGGGATTATTTAACATGATAAAACAATAGTATAACCATAATGTAATACATTGTAGCTGACACTTATGGATCAAGATCATCCTTCCAAAAATGTGATCCCAACTGGGAAAATCAAACCTGTAATAGGTCACATGTTGGTCTTAGTTTTCCCATTGGGATTAAATATTTGGGGGAGTATGATTTGGGAGTGAGTGTTTTTGATTACCTGAGTCACCTTGGTTAATTAAGGATCCATACAAAGCATGGTTTTTGTTGTTGTAAAGAAGATCTAGGACAGACCTAGGCATCCTTAGATCAAGTACATTTCAAATCCCATGAAAAGCAGACTCTGGCTTTCTTGATTTTATAAGGGAAAGAAAGAAGGAAGGAAGGAAGTTCAGGTGTTCTTTATCCATCATAAAGAAGCAAGAGGGGCACAAGCCCATTTTTTTAACAGTCCTTTGCAGGTCACCTTTAATATATTACTGTTAATATCATGAAATATATACTATAACATATACAGGAGGCACATTGGGCCATGTTAATGAGGCTACTGGACCCTTAAATTTGGCTTTTCTTGATGTTGTATGACTTTAACTGGACAACCTTAATATTACGTTAATGTAGCTTTTTCTGCAGTTAACCTAGCTCAGATAAAAATTAAAAATGTTTATCAGTTCTCATGATTCAGAGCAGAAACTGAAGTGGTCAGCAGCTGGGGTAAGAAGGTAGTTATCATGCATCCCTTTTCCCTCCTCTCCTGAGGTAAGTATTGTACATACAGGTGCATTGGGGGAGTTTTACACCAGTGTTAGAGGTATCCAGCATTGGCCATTGCCAGAGACAAAGTACTAGATTAGAGGAACTATTGATCTATTCTGCTATCTACTTACATGACCCCTCTCGGTATTTTAGCACCTTAGAGGTATTAATTAATTTACCCTATGAGGTAGGCACATATCATTATGTCCATTTCACAGATGGGGAATTGAGGTACAGAGGTTAAGTGATGTGCCTTCAGACTCTCTGTTAGAGCTGGGATTTACAGCCATGTCTCTCGGGTCCTGGACTAGTGCCTTAGCCTTAAAACCATCCTCTGTCCCTGTATCCTGGTGTTTCTGGGAACTCTCACAGTGTCATAAAAACACGCAGCAAACCAACAACCCCAGACGGTCTTCACCGGAATGCAAATCTCCCTAATTCAACTGTAACATATAGCATTTCCAGGTAGATCAGATCGAAACATAGACGGCTAAATTCTGCCATGATTGATACTCTGCCACGATTGATACCCTGCAATTCCATTGAGTTTGTTGAGGTAGTCTGGGAAATAACTGGAGACAGTTTTTTCCAGTGTATGTTAGGGTGCCCCCTCTTGTTAGCTGTCTCTTTGAAGGTGCATATTTGGGGTACATATTTAGACTTCATTGTTATATAACTGAATGGGGTTTTTTATGATATTTGAAAAGTGAGCTGTTAAACTTCGCAATGAAAAAGCATGCTTTTAAAATGAATTCACAGAGCACAATCCCAAGGGGGTGATTTTTTCCATAGTCCTCCCATTTTTCCTGTTCTGAAATCACACGCTTTTTTTTTTACTCCTTGCAATAAAAAAAGTAGAAGCCTGTCATTACGTTTCAGCCTATTGCTTTATGGGAATGCAATATCTAAAATGTCTGGGGAAGGCCAGGAGAGACATAAAACAAGGTGGATGGTACTGTGCAGAAAGGGTTCAATAAAAGGCAAATGTTCACGCTGAGGGGTATTACTGCTAAATAAACATCCTGGTCACTGTCGCCCTCTCTGCTGCACAGTGTGAAAGGGATGGAAGTAGCAGAAATCATGCAAGAAGGACCCCATAAATATGGAGGGAGCAGATGGGAGCCAACTTGGCATCATTTCCTGGCCCCTCAACCACATACCTCCATGCCAGTGGTGCACCATGGGCTAGGGCAGTGTATGACTCTGTGGCTGTGGATGGACGGGGTACTCCATAAAGTCTTCTTCCAGATGGCCTATATCATTTCCTTGGGAAATTCCCATGGACACCTGCAGTCCTGATCCCGCGACACGCTGAAGCCTTATGCAGCCTTACGCTGAAGCCTTCTCCTTATGCAGCTCCACAGAGAGGATGGCACGCTGGACAGGCTCCCTGAGCTCAGCGAGATCTCTAGTGTTGGAGGGCTGAGGGAGATCTCTGCCACCATCCCAGGCTCAGATAGGTCCTAATTCAGCAAAGACTAAGGGTACGTCTATACTTACCTCCGGGTTCAGTGGTAAGCAATCGATCTTCTGGGATCGATTTATCACGTCTTGTCTAGACGCGATAAATCGATCCCGGAAGTGCTCGCCGTCGAGACCGGTACTCCTGCTCTGCGAGAGGAGTACGCAGAGTCGACGGGGGAGCCTTCCTGCCGCATGTGGACCCGCGGTAAGTACCTTGTAGTTCGAACTAAGATACTCCGACTTCAGCACATAGCTGAAGTTGCGTATCTTAGTTCGAACCGGGGGGTTAGTGTGGACCAGCCCTTAGGCATTTGCTTAGCTTTATGCACAGTGAGTAATCACATTGACATTAGTGGAACTACTCACAGGGCATGAAGTTAAGCACGTGCATAAGTCTTTTCAGGATTGGGGTCTTAGTCCCTTCTTTGTCTATGTAATTATATATGAAAAACCCTACGTTAACAGAATGTTAAGGATGAAAAGTCAAGCACTCAGGCCCTGTGTTCCCAAAATTCTCTTAGTGTCTCCACATGGAGTGCAGCTATCACTATAGCCTTGAACCTGCCAACACTTACATATGTGCCTGAGTAGTCCCATTGACTTTAACAGAGGTAGGTACATGCTTCAAGTTAAGTGTGTGCATAATTGTTTGCAGAAGCAAGGGGAAGAAAAGGGGACTTTGATCCATTTTAATAGTGCAAAACTTTGCAAAGAGAAGAGTGAAACATAATTCAAGCTATAAAACACATGATAATAATGTCAAGGATTGGCAAACCCACCAAACAAAGCAACCTCTTCCAAGGGAGGCTCCTACAGCTGGAGATACTGAATGGAAGACTTTCTCTCTTGTATTTTTCTGCTTTTGTTTTTTATTCCTTTAGTTATATGCATGAAAACATGCATCTTTGTTCCTCGGGAATCTGTTTCTGGTGGTAATTATATTCTGCCTCCCTAAATCCTCCCCGATGTTTCAGATGGACATGTATAGTCATGTTTATTTGGGGTGAAAATTGCCTCTGTGCAAAGAGCCAGCACGATGCCTAGGCACCACTTTCTGAGCCTTGGTGTAATGGTTGCAGCGTGCTGTTATGCTCTTTTAAGCAGTCGTTGCTTTCCATGTCAGAGGAGAAAGCACTTTTTTGGTGGCTGGAGTGATCCCCGGTTGTTAGAGGAGTGGCTCTAGCTTATGCCACTGGCATATAATCCTTCAGATACCCTATGCCAGTCAGGGCCAGCTCCAGGCACCAGCTAACCAAGCATGTGCTTGGGGCGGCACCTTCAGGCAGGGCGGCGCTCAGGTTTTGTTTTGTTTTTTTATTTAAAAAAAACACTCTTCGGAGGCCGGTGGGGGAGCGGGGCTGCGGGCATGCTGCCCTCCCCGCTGGCACCCAAGCCGGGGGAGCGGGGCGGCGGGCATGCCGCAGTCCCCACCGGCGCCCCGGCCTCCTCCCTGCTGGCGCCCCGGCTGGGGCAGCGGGGCCGTGGGGAAGCCACCCTCCCCGCCGGCGCCCCGACCGGGGCAGCGGGGATGCCACGCTCCCCGCCAGTGCCCCGGCCTGGGCAGTGGGGAAGCCGCGCTCTCCGCTGGCCCCCCGGCCGGGGCAGCAGGGCCGCGGGGATGCCGCACTCCCTGCCGGTGCTTTGGGTGGAAGAGGCGGTCGTTGGGGGGGGGGGTTGTTTCGGCGGGGCTGCGGTGCTGCGGGGGGAGTTGTTTTGGCGGGCATTGGGGGGATGGTTTTTTTGTTTTGGCGGGGCGGCGCTTGGGTTTTTTTGTTTTTTTTTTTGCTTGGGGCGGCAAAATAGTTAGAGCCAGCCCTGATGTCAGTGGAGGATCGGGTGTAGCTCCTCTACCACATCCCTCCATATCTCCAACATGCCCTCCAATGCCCCAGGGAGTTTGTGGTACTAGCTAGCACAAGAGGCAACTCCACTGCTTCTGCCAGTAGATATAACATCCCCTGTCCAGAACTCTGCTGGTCATTTCTTCCCAGTTGACATCCACTTTGCATCACTTGGGCTGTGCAAAGAAGACTTAGTGGCCCTAAATTTACCTTCCCCCCTCATAGTAGTGAAGTGAAAGTCTGGCTGGTACAGCTCTTTGAGACACTGATGAAAGGCAGCTGAGATTGCAAAATATTATTATTTATTATCAGAAAGTCAGTGTAAGTTTCAGACTCTGTCCTCTATAGATATATTTCAACAGCTTCTTTGGAGGCATCGGGCCTCACCTTGTCTGTGTCCAGAACACAGGGAACAGCTTTGCATAGGGAGATTTGGGTTGGATGTGTTGTCTCTGCTGGACTGTCTGATTAATAATTTCTCTTGCCTGCATTTGTGTCAGGATGGAGTCTGTTATCATTAAGGCATGGCGTCTGGCCTCCTGACTGAATATCGCCACTGACTGAGATGATACCTCCGCCCTGGGCAGTTTATTACATTCTTCTTTGCATTTCTCCCAGTATTTAAGTGAAATATTTCCTGTTACAGTTTAAATGATGATCTCTGCCCTCTTTACCTTGTTTCTCTATATATCTGCAGACATGTCTATGGACTTTTCTTTGCAACATATATGCCCTATTCTCACAAGCCTCTCTCACGGGTCTTATTTGGAAAGCGTTGATCGTGTTTGTTTTCTCCTCTCAAATCTCTCCATTCCCATTTCTTTTTGAACGGGTGAATCCTAAACTGAATGCACTTCTCCGGTGAATAGAGAGAATTCTTTATATACATGTTTGAGGAAAACTTACTGCCATTTATATCCTGCAAATATCCCCTGAACCCCACGCCTGCAACAAAGAATCTCTCTTTCCACCCCTCCTAATGCACACACAGGGAAACTGCTGTTTTTAGGTCTTTCTGTGTCCAAGCATCAGGCTCAGGATTTGGCCCTAATTAATTAACCTCCCAACCATCCTTTACAGGAGCGAAGGTGATTCCTGTTACATACATAAGAAAAATCCTAGCTCACAAAAGGTGGGAAACAGTGATGCGATGGCTGGTTGAGTTTCTATTGTGTTCATTCTCCAGCAATTTTAAAAAGATCGTCAAATAATTTATTCACAAAATGTCATGAGACTTAATTGAATAGATTATTTGAAAATATGTTCATTGAATTATCAGCCTCGTTTTGTCACTGGATAGCAATTAACGAACTAATGTGAATATTTTTTTAATATCATAAAGCTCACCGAATACATTAGTTGAAGAATATTATTTGACTTTCTCCAGCTGGGATCTAGAGCGATGCACACTGGATGGCACATACAGCTTGATTACTTGCAGTGTGCAACATGAAAACTGATTCACCTCCAGCGAGAAGAACAATACAGTACTTTGTTTTTTCCTGCACCATTAAGATCATCATCTACCTTTTGGAATCTAAGTTTGAAGAGAGAAACATGATGGCAGTTTCTGCAGCTAGATGGAACTCTAGCTCACGTGTATGGTTGTAACCAGAAATGATTGTCACAGCATATACATTGACTTGCTTTGGGTCTTGATCCTGCGTCTGTTGAAGTCAATTCCAAAACTCCCTCTGACTTCAATGGTCACAAAGTCATAAAGTTTAAGGCCAGAAGGGACGACCAGACCAGGTCCCTTCCAACCCTGATATTCTATGATTCTCTCTAGACTGACCTCCTATATAAGGGCTAGTCTCCACTACGGAGACTATGCATCAGGCATCAATTTAGCGGGTCAAGTGAAGACCCACTAAATCGATGGCAGAGCGCTCTCAGGTCAACCACAGTACTCCAGCTCTCCGAGAAGAGAAAGGGAAGTCGACCAGAGAGCATCTCCCGTTGACTCAATGCTGTGAAGACACCGGGGTAAATCAACCTAAGCTACATCAATGTCAATTACATTATTCACATAGCTGGTATTCACGTAGATGGAGTAGCGTAATTTAGGTCAATTTACCCCCGTAGTGAAGACAAGCCCTAAGACAGGCCACCAGCACTACAAACTAAACCAACTGACATTAAACCAAAGTATTACAGCCCACAGTGGACTAGAATAGGAGGGACCAAAGGTGTACCAGTGCCTGAGACTCCTGCCATGTCAAGGAAATGATTAAGTGAGATATACCCAGATAATCCCTGTAAGTGAACAGCACACTTCAGAAGAAGGCGGGGAAAAAACCAGGTCAATCTGACTTGGAGGGAAATTCCTTCCCGACCCCACATGTGGTGATTTGTTAGACACTGACCATGTGAGCAAGACCAGCCAAGCATTTGAGAGAGAGAGAGAATGTTTGGTACCACTTTAGAGCCCTGGCCCTCCAGTGCCCCATCTCCAGCTGTGGCCATCAGAGGAAGGAAACAAAAAAAAACCAACCCCAAAACCAACCCAGAATACATTGGGGAGAAAAAATCCCTTCCTGACATCTGAAGCATGAGGTTCTGAGCCATGCCCAATTCATCACAAGCAACCCTGTCATACAGTTGCACTCAGATTTCTCCAGCTCTCTCTAAAAACTAATTCGGTTGTTTGCCCCCACAACTCCTATTGGGAGGCTGTTCCAGAACCTCACCCCTCCGATGGCTAGAAACCTTCTTCTAGTTTCCAGACTGAATTTGTTTATAGCCTATGTGGTTTTGTGCCAACATTGTCCTGTTGCTTAAATAGCTCTTCACCCTCCCTGGTGTTTACCTCCCCGATGTGTGTATAGAGAGCAATCATATCCCCTCTCAGCCTTCTTTGTGCTAGACTAAATAAGCCAACCTCTTCCAGTCTCCTCTCATAAGATAGGCTCTCCATTGTCCTGATCATCCTAAAGGCTCTTGTCTGCACCTGTTCCAGTTTGCATTCCTCTTTCTTGAAAATGGGGCAACACAGAATGATCAGGGTTAACTTTGTCAATCCAGACATGATTACTGCAGTCCTCTCTGCTTTCGGCAACACTTGAAACAACAACACTTGGCCTTCAGTTGCTGTAGAATGTAGTAGCGTGTCTGCTTTCATGGGCTTCTCAGCAGGAGCATGTTTTACACCTGTGCTCCAGGGAGAGCACTGGCTTCCAGTCATGTCCAGGTCAGTTAAAGGTTTTGCTTTACCAAAGCCCTTTATGACGGAATCTTTGGCATCTTAGCTACCAGCTCCTTCTTGTTACCATACTCTGACAGCTGAGATTAGCCTGGACATATGCGCTGACAGTGCCTTGATTTTCATGTCAGCTGGAGTCAGAGTCCTTGACTCTGAAGTTCGCTCCCCCACTTTCTGTCCCATAGAACTAAACTCGGTGACCTTCTGTGTAAGTATCAAGGTTTATCTGTTTGCCCAGTAATTCCATGAAGGGTGAACTGAGGGAGACCACAGTTGATTTTTTTACTTTACCAGCAGAGTTTTTCCTTATCTGCCAATATTGGTGAATGTGCAGGGGTGATTTAGTCGCGTACATAGGTTCACTCTGTGTAAACTCGGTACCTTTACATTCACACCTGCAGCACCCACACTGGGGAATTACAGTACAGCACTTTGGTGCACTGTTATTCACACCCCCTTAGTCAATATTGCGGGGCAGTGTAGACATGCCTTAAGTCTGTCTGTGCTGCTTGTGCCAGTTATAAAGCTGGATCAAATGAAACACACTGAGGTTGAATATCCTTCTCGTGGTCTCCCAGCAAGTTGGAGGCAGAGTAGAGAACAGAACAGTGGCCTCTAGCAGCATGGTTCTGCCCTCCCTTGCAACCTGTGGAGTCCTTTACAGCTGGACCGACTAAGGATAAAATATGGCCATACTGGTGTGCACTTTGCTCAGGTGTGACGTTGCAAGGTGCAGGCTGGGAGAGAAATCAGACCCTTGCTGTCCTAACTCTGTTCCCTTCTCCTAGTCCCTAGGCACACACTCACATTTCCTAATACATTCCTAATGTAGGCTGGTGCATGGAAAAGATGCCAGCTGTTCTGAGTGTAGCTCAAGACACCCCACTTGCAGGATGAATCAAATTTGGGGCAAGGCAGGTTCAGTGACCAAACTACAGAATGATCATTCAGAACTAGCCAGTTCAGTCACTTGACCTTTCCCAAGTGAACCTAGACAAGAGACTCAAGCCAGTGACTGAAGTGGAATGAAGCCGGAGGGAGAGTTGTGAGGCTGGGCAGCTATCCCAAGTCAGGAAGAGGAGTTGGGGGTCTCCCCCTGCTTTTAGCAGAGGTGGGGATGCTGTACATTCCTCTCTCACCTGAGCCTCTGATTCAAACCAGCATTCAAAATCTCTCTCTAGTCCCCAGCTCTGTCCAGTGCTATCAGCTTTCCTTTCTTCACTGCATTCCAGATGTTTCATATAAAACCCACTCTCAGCAGGGCTCCTAATAAATCTCACAACACTTTCTGTGCCTGGACAGGCTTGTGCAATATACAGTATAGTAAATTCCTGGACCTGTAATGAGAATTAAGTACATAAATATATGTCCATAGAAATCCGCCCTTCCCCATGTGAACCAATGAGCTGTGGGACGGAAGTGGGCTCGCTCTCCAAGGCTCCAGCCCATGCTGCGATGGGGTAACACATTCACTGGAACCTGTCAGAGATCTCAGGTTTCCTGGATCAAGACGTCCAGGAAAACATAAGTTCCAAATTCTGGAGCACACGCGTGCCAGGCTCCATTGGGAGTTGAATGTGACCCTAAGCAGTGTTCTAATTTTATTTTATTTTATTCAGCTGAATGTATTTGAAATGATTAGTGAGCACGGGAGACCCCAGTACCAGCTGCAAACACTTCAGACAAGACAGACAAAGGGTGGGAGGTGAACAGGCCTGGAGAGGTGAAGTAACCCAGCAGGTCAGTGGGAATAGACCCCTGGTCTGCTGATTCCCAGGCAGTATCCAGTCTACTAGACCACACTGCCTCACAGTTATGGGGAATTAAAGCCCATGAGGGAAGTTTTGAGTGTTACTGACGGTACCATTTGGTTCAGGATTTTGTAACACCACATTATTGGAAATATGTGACTTCTCCTGTGAATTGTAGTATAGTAAAATATCGACTGTCCTTGCAATGGAAAAACTTTCACATCAAGTATGCACACAAGTGCCAAAAAGGGGAGATATTTAGAAATTTGGTGACCTTGTTTAGAGTATTCAGAGAAGGAGGGCTCCCCAGCCAGCAAGCCAGAATCTTTAGCCAGGTTCTTTGAACATTAACCTGATCCTCCATAAGTAATAAGTAATGTACAAGGTTGCATGTTAACATTTTATTGTAACTTTGCCTTAATAAAAGGGTTTCAAAATTGTTTGTTCAACAGAAAGTAAACAAACAAAATATACTACTTTTTTGCTGGAAAAAAGCTCCATCCATGGATTGTTAACCAGCAAGCAATGTCACAGCTGAATCCACTGCTTTGCACACGCTATTTTTGTTCCTTGTGACAGACTAACAGGATTTTTAAAGAAAGATAAAATGTTACAATCTGTGTAATAATTCTGCTGCCCCAGAGACAAGGAATCTCTCTGTTAAAAAGACTAACACCTTCCTGGGTTTGGAGAGTTATTGGATTTGGGTTCGCTGTGGATAGTCTGCTACATTAGTCCACAGTGACATTCATCATTGGAAATGTGTATGATGGCATGTTTTTATAATATGAAAATAACAAGGTTTAGGAACCACTCCAGAACCCTGGGATATCCCTTTTGGTCATGCTCTTAGTGTGAGAGAGCTAGGAATATTAACGAGAGACATCCCCCATTTGTTAAATGCTGTCTCCATCCTGTTTTCTGCCGCTTTCCTTGCACAGAAGTCAAAGTGATTTATCTTCATAATGAAGTGTTAATTGTGTTTGGATTATTCTTTTCCTACTAATAATAGGATATCATAACATTAGATCAGAGCCTGTCAAAATGCTAAATTCAGATTGTCGTGCAGGTATGTTCCAAAAACAATACCGGGTTCCCTTTGTCTGTGACATGACAATGGATGAGGAAACTGGTGATAACATCTGTTTTGATCAAAAATGTACAGTTACCCATTTACCTTAATTATTAATTTAGCAACCATTTGAAATGCTTATGATACCTGTGCTATCTAGGGCCCAATTTTTCAGTCCTTACTCAGGCAAAACTCCTGCTGAGGTTTCTAATGAAGACCATTAAAATGTGCTGGCTGATGGTATAAAGATTTAATACAGTCGTGATTATTTAATCTCTCATGTATGTCTTTACATTTTTTTAAAGAAAATTCCTATTCCCAGTTCCATAATGACACAAAACCTATAGACTCTAGGGAGAACTTTGCATGTTGAAAAGATTTTTTGGGTACTTTTATATTTGTTTTAAATGTTGTGATTCTGTTGATCAGATATACATGTATGCAGTGTAGTTGTGGCTGTGTCGGTCCCAGGATATGAGAGACAAAGTGGGTGAGATAATATTTTTATTGGACCAACATCTATTGATGTGGGACAAGCTTTTGAGCCACACTCAGCTCTGTTTTGGGTCTGGGAAAGGTACCTGAATAAGAGCTCTGGCAACTCAAAAGCTGGTCTCTCTCCCCAACAGACGTTGGTCAAGTAAAATATATTACCTCACTCACTTTGTCTCTCTAGCAGAAATACACGTTTTATATATGCCTCCTCATCCCTGCTAACCCTCGTGCCATCCTGTCTTACTCAGCGGCATTCTGTTCTGAGTTGAAATATTCTGCTGTAAAGCGAGGTAACTCCATGGAAGCTAATGAAGTTACTCTACTTTTACCAGTGTAAATGAGACCAGAACATATCCCAGTTTATTTATTCCTATCATAAGTTAATTAAGGGCTAACTCCTGCAAATTCTTGTGCATGTGAGTTATCCCTCTCCAGTCAGTAGGGCTATTTGTATGAGTAAACAGGCATCTGTTTAAGTGTTTTGCACAATCAAGCCCTGAGGTCTGTTATAAGGGTACTGTTGCAAAATATTGCTTACAGGATGTTATGCATTTCCATATCATGTTTTAAAGGTGACCTACAAAAGGAGAAAAAATGTGCTTGTACCTCTTTTGCTTCTTTGCAATGGATGCATAATTCTTAAAAGACTTTGAGGTTCTTTGTTTCAAGTCTGATTTCTTTGTTTTTCTTCTTGTTCTTTTTACATTAGAAAAATCAGGTCCTACCTGTCCTGAAAGGCTGTATGACAGTTAGGAAACTAGTGAAATGATGGCACCCTAAATGCCAAGAGAGTGAAAGCTGAGTAAAAAACTCTTGTTTTGTTAACACCTATTAACCACAATGACTAATTAATATTTTAGAGAAAGGAAACTTCCATTAAAACCTCCAATTGTCACATCTTCAATTAAGGCATGAGAATAACAATAAACATCCTCTTAGAACCCCTACCGAGTCCTGGAGCTAAGCCAAGGAAGGCCAGAGTAGAAATTTCTGATATTCCCAAGGTAAAAAAACAAGCAGAACAAAAATATTACAGGTGAAGATGCAGAAATAAATGTATCTAAGCTCGAAAAATCTCAGAGATTTCAGCTGATAATGTCCTGGGTCAGTTCTGCGGCAAAGAAAATGAAACATTGCGTTTGCAAAACCTGAGTTAATTAAAATGAGCAGGGTTTAAGGTAACTGACCTTTAAGGTAGACTTTAAAAACCTCCCCTTATCAAACATTATCTATCTAATCTATCTTTCTTGGTCTAAACCCAGATTTTTTTTTCAAACCTCACGTCAGTGCTAAAACCTGCTGACTATGTGTTTTTTGGCAGTGGGCACTGTCCCTACAGCCTCCATCATTGCCTGCTGCCCTCCTAGTTCCCGTGCACTGGGTGGTAAAATGTCTGTCTGTAATGTCCTGTTGCTTCCATGCACCTGCATCATATTCTAATTATATCAGCACAGTGGGTCTCAGCCTTTATGTCACCAGTCAGGCTGCCAAAACACGAGTTTGGTTTTAAAATCAAGATTTTTTTGAAATAGTGAATGTTGGGTTCTTTTTCTTTGCCTTCTGGTTTCCAGCCTTTTCTCCTGCACCATGAGGGCAAGAAACTTTTTCTTTTTTAAGGAAGGCTAAGATTTGTTCAATCACATGCCTCCAGGCGCTGGGACTTTGAAACACCAAATATCACTGGCAATGCTGATACCAGTCTAGCAGGGGAACGTACTGCTGCAACAGCTGTTGTCCATTGCTTTCCGTGTTCTAAGCTGCCAAGGAACCTGTCCACCTTCAAGCTCCAGACTTGTATGTACCAGACTAAGATTTGGAGCAGCACAAACTCTATTAAGGGATAGAACATGTACCAGTGATCGAGAGATCGTAGTGGCAGTTCCCCGGGGCCCCACAACAAGGCCAATTCCTCAGAGTCTGGTTCTGTGAGGTGCAGAATGCCCTCAGCTCCCCCGGAAATCAACAAGCACTGAGGGCACTCAACCACTCACCAGAGGCACTCAGCACCTGGCAGGATTGGTCCTTATGACACAGAGGGGAAGCCTGTTCTGTGAGGTAGCAAAACGGGCATACGGACCCACTGCACTAGAAGGTCTCTACCACATGATAAATGCAGCCCCTACCAAAATAAATCACTTCCTTTTTAAATCCTTCCCTACTGTTCCCCTCATATTCATAATAGGATGATCGGTGGAACCAAAGATGTGGCTGTTACTTTAAAGGATAAATTAGTTTGACTCTTAACTCAATAATTAAAAGTGTTATGGCTATGAGCCTGCAGGGATAATGTACTATTATTATAGTCATTTGTTTCAATTAAATGCTTACTGATTTTACAATAGCAGCTGGGCACCTGTGTGAGATAGCTATTACTCTGAACAAGACATCTCAAATTCCAGCAGAAATTTGTCACTGCGCTAGAGCATTTTCTATAGACCATGAAAGTTTATTAGGAGCAGTTACAAATTGAGAAGAGGAGGGGTGGTAATTGGGGATATATTTTCTTATCAGCGTCTCTCTCTCTCTCTCTCTCTCTCTTCTTAAAGTAAATCATCTTTACACATTTCAACTATGGTGGGGGGAGGGATAGCTCAGTGGTTTGAGCATTGGCCTGCTAAACCCAGGGTTGTGAGTTCAATCCTTGAGGGGGCCATTTGGGGATCTGGGGCAAAAATTGGGGATTGGTCCTGCTTTGAGCAGGGGGTTGGACTAGATGACCTCCTAAGGTCCCTTCCAACCCTATGATTCTATGATGCGTTTACATTTAAACTTCAATACAGAAAAAGCCTGCTGGGAAAATTTAGCTTCAAAGCTGTTCAGCAGATAATTTTCCTCCCAAGTTGATTATGATTGTAATGGCTTGTTCTTTAAGAACAAACCTAAAGAGAGATAATCTACGCCAGAGATAGGGGTAGCTAGAGGATCCCCCAAATAATCTGCCATTGAAATAGCTGCTCCTCTATTGGGATGATATCAGCAAGATGTAGGTTTTGGTTTACCAAAGATGCAGGAATATAATATTATAGATGAAGTTTGAAAGGACAAGTAGCTCTCATCTGAGACATGCTGTAGGAGCTAATCCTGGGATATTGACCAAAGCCACTCGAGAATGTTTGGTAACCTGAAGATCTTTTGTAAGTGGAGCCTCCCCTCCCCTCCTGGTGTGTGGAGATGGGGTATCATCTTGGAGTCTGGTTTTGATATGCATGGCCAGTGTCATTGTCCTGAACTCTTAAACCCTTTTTGCCAGGCTCATAGGACTTCTTTAGACTAGAAAAAGTGGTCAGGTCAGAGTTAGCGAACATGTTTTAGCAACCCCTGGCCTAACCTCTTTTTTCCCAAGGGAAAACACCTTCTACATCAGTGGTCACCAACCTGTCGATCGCAATTGACTGGTCCATCACGGAGCCTCTGCCAGTCGATCGTGATCTCCGGCCGCTAAAAGTCCAGCAGCGCAGTGGGGCTAAGGCAGGTTCCCTGCCTGCCCTGGCCCTGCGCCACTCCCAGAAGTGGCCATCATGCCCTTGAGGCCCCGGGAGAGGGGGTGGGGTAGGGATCTCCATGCGCTGCTCCTGCCTGCAAGCACCACCCCCGCAGCTCCCATTGGCCGGGAACAGGGAATTGCAGCCAATAGGAGCTGCGGGGGCGGTGCCTGCAGAGAGGGGCAGTGCGCTGAGCCACGTATCCCTCCCAGCAGGGGCCACAGGGGTGTGATGGCCGCTTCCAGGAGCGGGGCAGGCAGGGAGCCTGCCTTAGCGCTGCTGACCGGGAGCCGCCCAAAGTAAGTGCCACCTGGCAGGAGCCCGCACCCTTCCTGAACCCCAACTCCCAGCCCTGAGCCCCCTCCAAGAGCCTGCACCCCCAACCCCCTGCCCCAGCCCTGAGCCCCCTCCTGGAGCCAGCATCCCATACCTCCTCCTGCACCCCAATACTCTGGGTCAGTCCAGAGCCTCCTCCTGCACTCAAAGTCCCAAAACTGCACCCTGCACCCTGTCCTGCACCCCAACCCCTTGCCCCAGGCTCAGCCTGGAGCCCCCTCCCACACGCCGAACCCCTCAGCCCCAGTCCAGAGCCCGCACACCTTCCCATACCCCAACCACCTGCCCCAGCCTGGTGAAAGGGAGTGAAGGTGGGGGAGAGCGAGCGATTGAGGGTGGGGGGGTGGAGAGAGCAGGGCAGGGCCGCGGGGAAAGGTTGGGGTAGTTCCTGGGTTGTACTTAAATTCAAAAAGTGATCTTGTGCTTAAAAAGGTTGGAGACCACTGTTCTACATGGATTTAGCTAGTGTAGGTCCCTCCTAGGATTCCCCCTACAATGTATTAGCTGACCCCAAGCTCACCTCAGTAACCTTTCCTAGTCTAGACAAACTCACAGTGCTTTGTAGAAATAGAAGCTGTGGGCAAACTTCTCTTATATTTTCACTGTAGCCTATTCTGCATGAGGAGTTTTCATCAACATGAGTAGTACAAGGGCACAATATACAGTGGAGATCAACAAGGAGAGATAATGGTTTCAGAGGAGAATTTTACCATCTATATGCTATATATAAGGATCTAGCCTACTGCCAAACACAACTACATCCGAGGTGCAACATTACAGCAAAAGTATTAGCAGCCATATGCACAATAGTCTAGGGGTAGAAGGTGGAAAAGAAGAATACCTTACAGAATGAAAGAAACAGGGAATTTTAGATAGGCAGAATTATCTAGGGTGGAATTCAGCCAGGGCACTGGGATTAAAATCTCATTTTGCAAAAAGGGACCACAGACTTTTGAATGTCCAGAAGTAGTCAGTATCTGAGTTCTACTTCCTGTCTTGAAAGAATTCATTCATGACTACACTGTCCGAAGCATGATGCTGCTTGGAATGACAGCATATTGTCTGCTCAAATAAATTGGCTAATGCTGTGCTACTTACTGCTGGAAAGAGCTGCCTTTTGCCGATGAATTTTCTGGGAGTTAACATAAAACTGCACTTGATATATTTAAAAACATTATCTTTGTTGCCAGGGTGTTCAATTCCCAAATCAGAATCTTTAGCCTGTTTTTAATGGTGTTTCGTTACTCATGCTGCAAAAGTGTAGATTACTGTTTTCCTCATAAACAAGGAGCTCAGAGCATGTGCAGTTTGTCAACCTATTTTTCTTTCCTTTTTGGAGGATTAGCTGGAGTGTTTATATGCTTGATATGCATATTCATTTTTTAAAAAAAACCTAAAATATTGTTAAAAAAAAAAAGAGGCTGGCTTTGAATTAGAGCAGCCTTTGGGAATCTTTTAAGTAAGATGCATTTAATTACTTTAGTAACTACTACATCACATTTTACTCGTGTTCCTCTGAGATGCATAACATCTTATAAACAGAGGCAGCAAACGTATCCTTTGGAGACTAGAAGTTTGCATTTCCGTAGAGCCGTGTAGTGAGGATGCCGGTGCACTTAATAAACAGGACCAAATTCCCCCTCAGATACTCACATGCAGCTTCTCTTTCTGTGAGAGCCACAGACACACATAGGAGAGCAGAATTCTGATCATTGTCTCCACTTCACAGTTGGGGGAACTGAGGCACAGGGAAAGGAAATGACTTGCCCAGGGTGTTTGTGGCAGATCCAGGAATGGAATCTGGGTTCCTTATGACCCAGACCTGTGCTGTATTCACTAGGCCATCCTCTCTTCTTTACCTTTTTAATGGTATGCTCATGATGATGATTTAATTATTAATGTATTTGCATATGGCTCCATCAGGGCATATGGGGCTTTACGGAGAATAAAGACACAGAGCCTGCACCAGTGAGCCTACATCATAGGTTATATTCAGCATGACAGGAAGCAGAGATAGATTACATCAGGGATGGGGTGCTTATTCCTGGGAAGGTGAAGCGGGGCTTGCTTTTGTAAGGGGAACACATCATACTAGTGCCCTTATTCTGGTTAGGGACAGTTGTTGTTGCTTTGTTTATTTAGCTAATTAGGCTGGTGCCAGCGGGTGGGCCATTTTGAGAGAGACGGAAGGAATGGAGACTTGGAATTTTGCTTCCTGGCCTTTTCTGAGTAAAGGGTTCCTCCTTTTCCAAAACTACTCACTGTTATTGGTTAGAAGCTGAGTGGAGATCATCAAAGTTATTAGTATTTCTGAAATAAGCATAATTTGAATGTAGGTCTCCAGAAAGGAGAGTCTGGAATACACAGGACTATATCTCCTGGGTCTTATAGACTCATAGACTTTAAGGTCAGAAGGGACCATTATGATCATCTAGTCTGACCTCCTGCACAATGCAGGCCACAGAATCTCACCCACCCACTCCTGGAATAATCCTCTCACCTATGTCTCAGCTATTGAAGTCCTCAAATCATGGTTTAAAGACTTCAAGATGCAGAGAATCCTCCGGTAAGTGACCCGTGCCCCATGCTGCAGAGGAAGGCAAAAAAACCTCCAGGGCCTCTGCCAATCTACCCTGGAGGAAAATTCCTTCCCGACCCCAAATATGGCGATCAGCTGAACCCTGAGCATGTGGGCAAAACTCACCAGCCAGACACCCAGGAAAAAGTTCTCTGTAGTAACTTCTAACATCCCATCATTGACCATTGGTCCTATTTACCACTGATGGCAATTTTACCACTGACTAAGATCATGTTATCCCATCAAACCATCCCCTCCATAAATGTATCTAGCTTAATCTTGAAGCCAGATAGGTCTTTTGCCCCCACTGCTTCCCTTGGAAGGCTGTTCCAGAACTTCACTCCTCTGATGGTTAGAAACCTTCGTCTAATTTCAAGTCTAAACTTCCTGATGGCCAGTTTATATCCATTTGTTCTTGTGTCCACATTGGTACTGAGCTGAAATAATTCCTCTCCCTCCCTGGTATTTATCCCTCTGATATATTTAAAGAGAGCAATCATATCTCCCCTCGGCCTTCTTTTGGTTAAGGTAAACAAACCAAGCTCCTTGAGTCTCCTTTCATACGACAGGTTTTCCATTCCTCGGATCATCCTAGTGGCCCTTCTTTGTACCTGTTCCAGTTTGAATTCATCCTTCTTAAACATGGGAGACCAGAACTGCACACAGTATTCCAAATGAGGTCTCACCCATGCCTTGTATAACGGTACTAACACCTCCTTATCTCTACTAGAAATACCTCGCCTAATGCATCCCAAGACTGCATTAGCTTTTTTCACGGCCACATCACATTGGCGACTCATAGTCATCCTGTGGTCAACCAGGACTCCGAGGTCCTTCTCCTCTTCTGTTACTTCCAACTGATGCATCCCCAGCTTATAACTAAAATTCTTGTTATTAATCCCTAAATGCATAACCTTACACTTCTCACTATTAAATTTCATCCTATTACTATTACTCCAGTTTACAAGGTCATCCAAATCTTCCTGTAGGATATCCCGATCCTTTTCTGAATTGGCAATACCTCCCAACTTTGTGTCATCTGCAAACTTTATTAGCACACTCCCACTTTTGGTGCCGAGGTCAGTAATAAAAAGATTAAATAACACTGGTCCCAAAACTGAACCTTGAGGAACTCCACTAGTAACCTCCCGCCAACCTGACAGTTCACCTTTCAGTATGACCCGCTGTAGTCTCCCCTTTAACCAGTTCCTTATCCACCTCTCAATTTTCATATTGATCCCCATCTTTTCCAATTTAACCAATAATTCCTCATGTGGTACTGTATCAAATGCCTTACTGAAATCGAGGTAGATTAGATCCACTGCGTTTCCTTTATCTAAAAAATCTGTTACTTTCTCAAAGAAGGAGATCAAGGTGGTTTGGCACGATCTACCTTTTGTAAAACCATGTTGTAATTTGTCCCAATTGCCATTGACCTCAAGGTCCTTAACTACTTTCTCCTTCAGAATTTTTTCCAAGACCTTGCATACTACAGATGTCAAACTAACAGGCCTGTAGTTACCCGGGTCACTTTTTTTCCCTTTCTTAAAAATAGGAACTATATTAGCTATTCTCCAGTCAAATGGTACAACCCCTGAGTTTAGAGATTCATTAAAAATTTTTGCTAATGGGCTTGCAATTTCATGTGCCAGTTCCTTTAATATTCTTGGATGAAGATTATCTGGGCTGCCTGATTTACTCTCATTAAGCTGTTCAAGTTTGGCTTCTACCTCGGATATGGTAATATCTACCTCCACATCCTTATTCCCATTTGTCATGCTGCCACTATTCCTAAGCTCCTCATTAGCCTCATTAAAGACTGAGGCAAAGTATTTGTTTAGATATTGGGCCATGCCTAGATTATCCTTAACCTCCACTCCATCCTCAGTGTTTAGCGGTCCCACTTCTTCTTTCTTTGTTTTCTTCCTATTTATATGGCTATAAAACCTTTTACTATTGGTTTTAATTCCCTTTGCAAGGTCCAATTCTACATGCCTTTTAGCCTGTCTCACTTTATCCCTACATGCTCTGACCTCAATAAGGTAGGTTTCTTTGCTGATCCCTCCCATCTTCCACGCCTTGTATGCTTTCTGTTTTTTCTTAATCACCTCTCTGAGACGCTTGCTCATCCAGCTTGGTCTAAAACCCCTGCCTATGAATTGTTTCCCCTTTCTTGGGATACAGGCTTCTGATAGCTTCTGCAACTTTACACTGAATACTGCCCATCACAGCCTATGTTTAAAAATCAGTGATTGTGGTAAAGGGATATAAAAGTAAGCCATGCAGAATGAAGGGAGTGGGTGTGCAGGGGATGGCTGCAGCCTTGTCTGTTTGAAAAATGCACTTCAGAAAAAGAATATGAGCTTAGTGAGTGACAAAGACTGGGCCAGCTGCTGCCAATGTCAGTAGCTCACTGGCCTCAGTCGGATTGCTCTGAGGAAGGGTTGGCAGGGTCAGGGCGATTGAGTGCAGACTCCCGTCATTCACTCAGTAAAAATGCCCTGGTCATGAATGAAAAATAACAGCTATTAATGCAGTAAACAAGAAGATTATGGAGTGCGGACTGTGCCATTGACTCTGTGTTCATTATCATGATTCAGAGAGTTACTTAAGTGGGTGCTTGAAGGCTGAGTTGCAGGATTTTATGAAGGAGAGGAGAGAGGAGCCAAGAGTAAGCAGGAAAGAGGAAAAAGGGTAAGTGGAAACAGGGATGTCTTGGGAGAGAGAGGAGGCAGATACCTTTTCTTGGAGGAGGTCTGTGGGCTAAGATGTGATGTCTGTTGGAAGCTCCTGGGACTCAGAGTAGAAGAATTCCCCCAGGTGATGATCTCCATGATGAGAGAAGACCATTCTGCCATCCACCCAGTTACTTGTGCCTCTGTCACCTCCAGCTTGGATTGCTGAAATGCTCTCTCCTTGAACATGCCCCTGTCCTCCATGTGTTTCTCTGGCCGCCTGTCTGGCTCCAGGTGCAAGTGACAATCTTTATATTCTGCAAGGGCTGGGAGACACTTAAATAAGAGGCTGCCCAGGTGTATCAGCTAATGATGACTGGAGCTCAGCTTTCTGAGTTCAGTAGCAGGGCAGACCCAGTTGGAAGCCCCCCTGCCCTTCCCTCCCACCTTTGGAACCTGCTCCCCCATATCGTGCATCAGGATTATTACAAAATATATTTTTCAGGTTGCTCAGGTAGCCTTCCAGATGTGACCCCATGAGTGCTATGCAGGCAATAGCTCTGAGTGAGGATTCAGTACTTAACTTGCTGGTCTTCAGTCACTACTAACCAATAATACTGGTCTCCTTTGTTTTAGGGAGGAGGCATATGCAGAGGTTAGAATAAATGTCTATGGATTAGAACGCTATAGAGCTGTTCCCATTTCTGCCATTGACTCACTGGGTGGCCTTGGGTCAGTCACTTCCCTGCCTCAGTTTCCACATCTGTAAAACAAGAATGAGGATGCTGTCCCTAGGAAGCTGTGAGAGCTGATCAGTGTCTGCAAAGCACTTTGAGACTTTGGTGGTTCCGTGGCAATCAGTGCTTGACTGAGGCTGGGAGCTGGATGGGAGTGAGCTTGCCTGAAATTTAATCTAAACAAGGCAGAGGCGATCCTGGCCGATTAAGGAGCATTCTGAGAGTATGGCAGGGAATGTGCTAGTTCCCGTTCTGAAAGGATTTTGCCAACCCTTTGTTGTGGAGGTTTGCAATTTTTTGGTACTTCTGGAGTCCCAATTTCTCCTAGAGTCCCATGGAGCTTGGTGGAGAAAATCACGTGCGGGTCTTTGAAAGACAACAAAAAGCAGAGCTGCTGAAATTTCCATCCTACCTGCTGGATAAGATCTCTGGGGACCTGTCCAAATACAATTATGGTCAGTGGGAGTGTTTCCATTGTCTTCAATGGGCACTGGCTCAGGCCCTAACTCATTCCCACAATTTTTCATAAGAATTTGTAACACGTGTCCATTATCCATAATTACACTCCTGGACTTGTTCTGCTCTGCTGCATAAATAATATGCACTTTAAAGAAAAAACGTATGATTACATATTTAATGGATAAATGGAGCCGTTGTGGTCTATTGCCCACATAATAAGAGTTTTTAAAATTGTCTTAATACAGTATTTACCCAAGAGACTGGAATGGTTGCAAATGAGAATGAGCTATTTTAGCTTTTAGGATTTTTTAAACCACATTTTAAAGCCTTCCCCATTTATAAAACACACATCTTATAAACTTTTCTTCATTTAAATTTAAAATAAGGACAATAAATTATGCTTTTCCTTGGGAGCTGGCCGATCATCTTGAACATGAAAGGTCTGGATTAAACTGACAAAATCCAAGACAAATTTACCATTTTCTCCTTTGAAATGTGCAGGTGAACTCACTGCATGTGAGCCAGACAGGTCCCATACTAGCTTCCCCACCCCCAGCTCTGCCCCTCACCTCAGTCCTGCTTGTCTCACCCCTTTGTTATTCCAGTTCTCTCCTGGCCTCCAAGAATATTCTGCCTAGTGCAAATACACTCAATTTCTCACCTGCAGTAGCCCTTACTGTGCCATTTCTGGGATAACTAGCCCTCTCAGTCAATGCACCTGCAGCACCCTCCTCATTTAGATTAAAAGATTAATAGATCTTCATGCCAGAAGGGACCATTAGATCATCTGATCTAACCCCCTGTAAAAATTGTGCCCAATAACTCGTTATGGCTAAAGCATCTTCCAGAAAGGCATCAAGTCTTCATTTGAAGACTTCAAAAGATGGAGAATCCACCACTTCCTTTAGTAGTTTGTTCCAATGGTTAATCACCCTCACTGTTAAAAAGACAACTGTAGAATGAAATATTGTAGACAGGCAGATGCATTTCCAAGAGCCCCATGATTTGGGCCCCAGTTCTACAGGGTGCTTAAATGTGTGCCTAATTGTAAGCACGAGTGGTCCCCCTGAAGTCAGTGGGACTAAACTCTGGTGGTTACAGTTAGGCACGTGCTTAAATCCCTTGCTGAGTCAGGGTCCTAGTCCTAGGCCTCTGGTGAACAGAGACTGGCTGTCATACAGTATTTCATTTTACTAAGTACACAGATAGGGGCTTGCATCAGTCCCACCCATCTTTTTTGTGCTTGTGTCCTGAGGTAGCTGTTGAGCATAGGACTCCCAGAAGCAACATGCAAAACCTGCTGTTCACAAACGTTTTCACATCCTTCATACAGAACCTGTCTCATTGGCCCCTCCTTTCCCATTCATGATCACTCGCCATCCCTGCCATCACTACAGCAATTGCTTAGATGGAAAAGTTCTAGGGGGCAAGTATTTGGTGTGTTTGTAGTTGTCTCAGTGCAATTTAGCATTTGGAAATGAGGCGAGAGGGGCCAGTGCCCTGTGACCAGTCAGCTGTCCAGCGAGCTCCACAGTTTGGGAATGTCTTAGCTGGTCAGTCCTCCCCCGCCCCCTTCTCTCTCTCCCCCTCCTGTTCTCCCCCCCCCCCCCCCCCCCCGCATTGGAAATTCCTTGCAGATTTATAGCACAGGCCACTGATGTCATTCTGGCATTAACTCACATTTCTGTGGTTCTCCATGTATTTATTTGTATCTTTTCACAGTGATGTGAGCTGAGGACAGTGATGCAGCCTGACCCTAAAGGGCATGAAACGTAGTCAGCCTAAGTCAATTTCTTGGTGTTATTTCTATGCAGAACGTATTTGCTGTTTGAAAGTTAAAACCCAGCACTAAGTAATTAACACAGAAAGGGGTTGCTCTTGTCAAAATCTGTTCTCCCCCCCACGTTTATGATCTGAGTGCATGAGCGGAGAGTAGTGTTGTGGAAGAGCTCTCGATTACTGACCTGCAGCAGTAAATCTGCTTCTCCGTTTGGATTTATTTCCGCTAAAGCCTGCTGAGCCCTAGCAGATCTTCCCTCCATTTCTTACTTTATGTGCTGCTCATGGGGTTGGCAGGACTCCCCTGTTAATGAGGGATTGCACCTCAGTGGGCTTATGGGAAACGAAGATTGTTAATAAATAAAGCCTTGGGTCTTTAAACTCATGTTAACATTAATCAGATTAATATAAAAAGCAAAAAGTCTGGAAGATATTTAAGACTGTTTAATTTCCCTCCTGCTGACTTCTTCTGTGGCTGAATCAGACTGTATGTAAGTAGCTGGCTTAGCTCTGTCTCTGAAATTAGTAAAAAAAACTCCGGCACGCTGCTGATGACATTGACATGTGGATAGGCCTTGTTTATAGGGTGGGGGGTAATTGTTTGATCTGTGTGTGGGAGGGGGAGGTGATAAATAGCCTAATGTGAATCCTTGTAGGGTTTTCTCTAGGAAAGGCAATACAGATTTCGGTTGCATAGTCTTTTCCGGGCACTTCTGAGGCTGCTGTTATTTGACTAGTCCCCGAGATTCTGTTCTAGGTTCTGTTCTGACAAGCATTACTTACACGAGTAGTCTTCATTTGTGTGAGTAGTCATATTGGATTAATTGGGACTGCTTGTATGTGTAAGGATCCTTCATGTGGGTAAGTATTTGTGGGCTCAGTCCTGCAGTGATATCAGGGCTTAGGTCCCGATTCTGCAAAAATTTAGAGAGGTGCTTAACTTTACAAACACTAATAAACCCATTGACTATGAAAACTACTCATGTCTGTAATGTTCAGTGTGTGCCTAAGTGTTTCCAAGATCGGGACTATAGCGTGCCCAGATGAGACTGTGGGCGAGATAGTGGATTAATTGAGAGAGAGGAATACAAACTAGTTTTCTTTTTTATCAGATTTGCCAGCTTCACTGAGTAGCAAGCAGTACAGTGAGGACTACACAAAGTCCTCCCATAGACACAGGAAGGTAGGTTTTGTGATGGAGGAGAGCAGCATGGAGCATGAGAATTTCCCTGCTAGATCAGACAAATGGTCCATGTAGTAAAGTGTTCAGTGTCTTTGGTCAATGCCCTGAAGAAGGCTCTATTTTTCTACAACCTTGAATTCAAACGAGTAGCACGTCATAGTAGTGTTATTATTCTGTTATTACATTGAGTCTGGACCTTCAGTAACTCCTCACTGTTCTATTTTTGTGATTACTATGTGTCTCAGTTATTGCTCTGTGTATATTGGATAATCAGACAACAGGAAAGTCATCTCTATGAAAAGTACAAGTGCATGCAAAAAGCAGGGTAGAATGCAGGAGGTCCTCATTTAGAGACCTGTGCTTCATCCACTGAACAATGCTGCATTTATAGAAAGGCAACTCTGTCCTCTATTTGTGCATGCAACTGCAGGTGCAAATTGGGTCAATGCAATGCCAAATTTATGCACACAACCATAGAATTTGCATGCATAAATGAGGTTATGTGTCTTTGGTGTCTGTATGTATATGGTCCTCTGCCCTTCGGAAATTTGATCCGAAATATATAACTTCAAACATTAAAGTCCACAAAAAAGAACTTTTAAGAGAATGATGAAGCAGGTTGGAAACCGGTTTGCGCTCTCTTACATTGGGTTCCTTATGGTCGTAGATGACAGCCATTTCTTTACTGCAATTCCCAGAGCCTGAAGGAAGAAGTGAAAAACCAATTGGAATTAGAAACGGTGGACAAAATTCAGCCCAGATGTAAGCAGATGCAACCCATTTGACTTCAGTGGAGCTGCAGCTGCTTACATCATGTTTGAAGTTTGCCTTGTGTTTCTAATAGTACGGATCATCCTCAGTGGGAAGGGCTTGTTATCATGTGACATGATCTGAGCAGGTGCAGCGGTCCTCTCAAGGATTTCTTCTTCATGAACGCATTATATTCCTGAGGCTGATTACCATGAGTCAGTGCTCAGTTACTATGTGATGGGGTGGTCTAGAAGTACCTTTGATAGACAGATTATGTGCCAGGTTCTCAGATAGTGTAAATCAACCTAGCTCCATTGACTTGGGTTGAGCTACAATGATTTACACCAGCTGAGCATCTGGCCTTAAATCTCTATTTTATCTGTCTTTTCTCCCTTCAGTATATAGGTTCCCACACTCTGCCTGGCACCATGGTATCCCACTATATGAACAACAGCCTGGAAGATCATCCATGTCCAAAGGGCCTTCAATTTGAGGCTGGGCTGATTGTATATTCTGAGGCTTGTTCAGAGATGGATGGCAGAATGGTAAGGCTGAAAATGGCTAGACGAACATTTCTTCTGTTGGTGAACAAGGCGTTTTAGCTCTTTGTGCAGTAACGCTCCTCACCGTAGCCTCTCTCCCTAGCATAGCTTGGGAGTATTTAAGCATCTGTTAGCATTTCACTCCTTTTCCTTCTGCGTTTTAATGATTTGTGTAGCACCTTTCATCTGTGGTGTTTGCGATTTAAGCCTGACATCTGTACAATCTGCAATAGGAACTGGACATACAGGTTCTCTGCCCAAAATAATAGTATTCATTTTTTTCACCTTTTCATGCAGATGGCCCTCGAGCAATTATAATTTTCAGCCCTTCCAGTAGGCTGTGTCTGTTGTTTTACATTACTTTCCAGACATGTGCAAAGATGAATTTTTACAGGTTGTGTCGGATGTGCTTTCAGTATTGGTTAAGGCCCCAGCACGTGCTGTCTTCTGAAGCTGGGAAAGGGCTGAGCTGCTGAAGTGTGCAAAACAAGCCTGTTCCCTTGTATATGGGCCTGATCCTGCTGCCTGTTTCCTCATAATCCTGCTCCCATAGAAACAAATGTAAGCTTTGCCATTGAGTTCAGCAGGAGCAGAACTTGTCCCTGAATGTGTGAGTGTGATGCTGCTCCCTTGCAGCCATGGACTAAAGTGGAATTTGCTCACAGTATGGAGGTTTATATTGTAAGCTGTCCTTTGGCACGAGTAGGCTGTCACCATTCTGTTGGGGAGTTAGAGGGCCACGCTGGATCTGTCTTGCTCTGTTGTGTGCAGTTTGTTTTCTGTGTTCTTGGATCCAGCCTAACCGTGGTGGTTGCAGGCTAATGGGATGAAGAGCCTGATTTTCAAGTGTGGTCACATTAAGAAGGGATCCTGAGGGAGCTCAGGGGGACACTTTAGCCCACAGAACCCCATTTATACACCACACTGCCAATGGCAGCACCTGAAGGCAAGATCTGGGCATCCTGCTGGGGTGGCATGAGTCTGATCATGCACAGCGCTGAGCGTCTCTGAACACATCCAAAGATTGTCCAAAGTGACTCATGATTTTGGCTGCCTCCATTGAAAAGTGCTGAGCCCCTGTGCTCTGTAAATTGGGGGCCTTTAAGATGTCCCAAGTCAGGCACCCAAAATCACTAGTCACTTCTGAAATCCTTGGCCCTCTTGGCTGTGGAATTTGCTTGTTGCCTTAGTCTGCCAGAGCCCGAATCTGCTGGCCTTCAGGAGATGGGACAAGGCACGGGTCACTTGCTGGAGGATTCTCTGCACCTTGAAGTCTTTAAACCATGATTTGAGGACTTCAGTAGCTCAGACATAGGTTAGGGGTTTATTACAGGAGTGGGGGTGAGATTCTGTGGCCTGCGTTGTGCAGGATGGCAGACTAGATGATCATAATGGTCCCTTCTGACCTTAAAGTCTAACTGTTACACATGTTTCTGGGGACAGGAAGAATGATTGAGTAGGGTCAGATCTTTGTGGTGGGTATCTGTGGCAGTGTTTGGTATGTGGGGAGCAGGATATTGGTCCGAGTGTTTGTTGTTTCGTGCCATTAGTTTCAGTGTCTGGAGCACTGGGTGGCACGTTTTAAGTACGTAAATACAGTAGAAAGTTCTTAACATCTCTGCCAGTTAGGGGGCTCAGACTTGCCAAATGGCACTCCTCTTTGTAAACATGGGGCTTTGATGACAAAGGGAAGATTTGCACCCATTGTTTTACTGTTATTAAAAAAATTAAAAGGTAGTCCATAAACCTCCAGGAAAGGGATGCTGCAGTCAGAGCAGTGTCAGGTAAGGCTCTTGCCAGTAAGGCTCAGGCATCACTCTTAACACACCCCATTGTGTGGCTGGGCCAGTCTTTACAGCACACGGGAGCAAACTGTGTTTGAGATCCCCTGTGTCTAGGACACAGTCGCTTCTGGGTCTCGGAATCTTCTTGGTTTTACTATGCTGAAGTCACTTTCCTAATGATATCTCAGCATGGGGCCAGATCCTCAGCTGGTTACGTTGGAATTTGTGTTTTCACAGTGTGGTCAAATAACAAACTTATGCAACAAACCTACTTATATTCTGCTAGCTGACCTAAAGCCAAATCCAGGCCTGTCTGGGGAAGGCTGGGGACTTCTGCTTGTTTTGCTCCAGAGTATACGATGTATTTATTTATTTCTACTTGTACTTTTCTGTTTAAGCCAGGGAGCAGGGGAACTGAGAAGTTGTGGTAACTTGTTAAATGTGAAGAAGTTAATTTTTTGAGCCTCTCAGTTTTCTAAGCAATAACACATTGTACTTGGTCATGTGCAGCACGTGAGGAATCGCTACTCCCTGCAGCTACAGACCTGAGCAGGGCAGGGCTGAACTTTCAAACGCAAGGGCCTACAGTGTGTCCGCACAACATGTGTGTGTGCTCAGTTGGTTGGCCCAGCTGGTTTGACATCCCGTGGCCAGGGCCAGGTGCTTAAGAGGAGGGTGTGAAAACCCCCACTTTGGACAGTTTGGTCGTAGCCTGCTCCTGCCCTGGGGGAAGTTTCTTCCCACTATTATAACCTGAAGCATCTCTCTGCAGGTACATGCATGCACACATTTTGTAATCCCTTAGGGTACGTCTACACTGCAGCTGGGAGATGTAATTCCCAGCTCAGGTTGACGTACACATGCTAGCTCTGCTTGAGCTAATGCACTAAAAATAGCATCACGGGGTGGCCCCAGCAGACAAGGCCGCAGTTTGGGCTAGCTGCCCAGGCACAATCCCACCTGAGATCCTAAGGATGTACACAGGCAGCTAGCCGTGCTGCCACAGTCACGCTTCTATGTTATTTTTAGTGTGCTAGCTCAAGCAGACCTAGCGTGTTAAGGGAAAACCCTTGTTTTCCCACAGGGAAATTATGGGAAGGAGAAACCCCACGCATATGTTGCCCAACTCCCTCTCTTCTCTTGTTTTGGAAAGGGGCAGGGAAGAAGATTTTTCTCTACCAGTTCTGTAATATAATTTCTAAATCAGTCAATACTAGTTCATCATAAAGTAATTTTATAAGACAATAAATAAAATACATTTTTAATTAAAAAGTAATATTCTCCTAACTCAGATCCAGGAGATGGTCCACTCAGATGCCACTTCCTATGATTCCAACCGTCAAGTCCCCCTGATCAATCGACCAGGGATGTTAGCCGGTCACATGAGTGCCCTCAGCCAGTCACAGCTGATTTCTCAGATGGGTATGAGGAGCGGTGTTACCCATGGTTCCCCATCACCCCCAGGAAGTAAATCTGCTACACCATCTCCCTCCAGTTCTACTCAGGAAGAGGAGACAGAATCACATTATAAGGTACGTGCAGCCATGCCTGTTTTGACAGACATACAGTAAGAGAATGACAGACAGTATTTACAGTGATAGAAATAATTCACTCTAATAAGAGAACAGACCTTTTGTTTTTCCTTTGCATAGAGATAGTGACTTTCTCTGTAACAGGAGATTGTTTACAGAGAACGTTTCTGGGCTAGGACACGGGAAAGCATGGCAGCTTTGCAAATCATATCAAACATTGCTGTGCTATATTGGTGCATATAACAACTAACGGAATGAAAGTAATTCTGAGAGAAGTTTCCTCCCCTAAGTCTTTTCTTTCTTGCTGCAGTTGCCAGATACATCATGCTACATTGTTCTTTCAAATTAGGATTTTGACAATAAATACATGGTTCAGTGCTCAATTTTTTTCCAGTTTCAAAGACTGTATCTTTAAAACTAGACTTTGTGTTGGAAGAGAGAAGCAATAATCCAGCGTGTGATTTAGCAGAGTCCTTAAGAAGTGGTATGTATTAGTTAACTACATCAGCACCCGTGTCAAATAACAAAGAAAGCATCCTCTGTCTTTTAATTCACCTGGGAATTTTTTTAGCAACCAGTTATTATCTAGGACAGTTAATAAAGTGATGGTGACACAGGATATAGTGAAAGTTGCTTGTCATTCTTGTTTGGCTAGTGGTCAGAAGCCATTAGGATGCCAGTTGTCTTGAGTGGATGAAGAGAACTGATAAACAAAGAGGTAAAACGTAGGGAAGATTATAAAATAAAAATCACCTGCCTCGTTAGGACTTGTGTGGAGGAAGCGTTGAAGGACAGCTTGGGCTAAGATTTCTGGGTCACCTTAGTCATCCTGCATCATTCTCAGAAAATGCACTAGCAGAGCAAACTCTCTGTGCTCTTGTCCACACATCTTCCCTGACTCTCCTTACATGTGGGCAGATTGCAGAGATGATTATGGTACTGCCATAATGACTTGTGTACCTGATACATGGGCATTCACTGATCATTGGGTACTTTGATGTTTAGACTTGTAACTTTCTGGGATGGTGCTGACCCATTTGTTAAGCCTTCGTGGAAGAGCTATCTCTGAAAGATGCTACTTCTAAGGAAGACACTGTATTACCAGAATCACTGGCTTGCTGGCAGTGTATCCTCATTCCCAGAAGAAGAACCTCCTGATGATCAAATTGTGACAAGTTGTGTGTATGTTACCCACGATAACAAGTAAATAGTGACAGCTTAACTAGGGCTAAGCAAACTAGCAAATACTTTCTCATGAAACTTCAGGACAAATTATTCTTAGTTTTCATTTCACTTTTTATAAAATGGAAGTTTTCATCTCAAAACATGACATTTCAAAAAGTGTGTGTGGATGCAAATCTGATCTTCATTAGAACTAACTTGCAAAAATAAAAATATATTTTTGCTTGAAAATAGAAGTTTTTTATGAAATCCTCAGATTTTGCAGTTTTAGAATTTGATTGTGTCTATTTGGCACAGCCCTATGCAGCTGGAGGAGTTCGGTGATCGGCTGGCTAGAAGAGACTGTATCACCGACAACTTGGTGGTCACAGAAAGCAAATGGCATTTGCTTTGCAGCTAAAACCTTTCTTGCAGTGTGAGTTTTAGACTAGCTACACTCAGTGTGAGTTTTAGGCTAACTACACTCAGTGTCTGCAGCGGCTTTTTTCATTGTACCTTTACCAATCACCTTCAAGGTTTCAGGCTGACAATATGATAGTACAGGAGTTACCTGGTAGGTCACTGATTTTTTGCTGATACATTTCTTATACATCCAGCGAGTCAGTACTGAACATGAGTGAGACAGAATTTGAAGATATGTCAGTTTCTTGGAGCAAGATAGCTAAGGCAATTTATAAAGCCCTGTATTTTTTTTCTGGCCATAAATATATACCTTGTCTATCCTGTATACACATAGCAAGTTAGGCGAAGCAATAATCAAGTGGTATGTTTCCTAGTGAAAAGAAACCACAGTATAAAGAGAGCAATGGAGTCACAGTGGCTTTTGCGTTTTTGTTTGCTTTCTCTGTATACACAGCTGTTGAAAATATTTAAAGGGATCAATCCATCATTTATTTTATGACCATTAACGACCTTTGTACAACAGGTCATAAAAAGAGTTTCTAACGAACAGGAATTAAAATATCTACCAAGAAAATCATATTAACACATAAGAAATGGTCCTGAAGCCAGGAGGTGGTTTTTCTACTCCCACAAAAGCCAGTAATTTGTGAAAACTGGATAGAGACCAAACACTGAACTAAATTGTAACTCTTATTGGAAGAGTAGTGTCCCACTGCAAGAGGTATCATGAAAAATCCCTTCACTGGAGAATTTTCAAAGCCTTGAGGGGTCAGTGGGGGAACCTAAGCAACATACCGGTAGATAATTCAGATGTAGGGACAAAGGAGCACACTAACATTTTGCGCTAAGTGACTTCACTTCCAGCGCTTCATGGCTGAAAAGTCATTTTTGTTGTTGCATCAAGGCAGAAATGGGGCTGTTTTGTTTTCACTAGTTGTGTCTGGAAAGCTAAGCATTCTTGTGTCCCTGCCCTGTCTGCACAGACTAGTCATTTGAATTCACATCCATTAAAACAGTAAGACTGGGAATTTCAATGGCATTTTGGAGCTAAACTCCCTTTGAATACCCCAGCCTAAGAGCTTAGTGTCTTTCCGGGCTTAGTTGTTCCCAGGATTGAGCATCCAACTCTTACTTGCCCAGCCTGGGGAGTGGGTATAGTCCCAATTACCCTTGCTTTAGAAATCTTCCTGCAGGTTTTATAAAGTCCAGATGTGACTAGTGAAGCCCCTTCCTCTTTGAGAATAGTCTAGATGACAGCAAAGCAGCCTGTTTGTAATGTGATAGCCCTAACCTGTGAATCATCCCATGATACTCTTTGTGTTACATCTAGTGTTCTGCACACTGGCCTCTCCAATGGAGTAAAGTGTATTATCTCAGGGCATCTATAGCTGGATACACATCACAGCACTGTCACATGTTAAAATGACAAAGAGTCCTGTGGCACCTTATAGACTAACAGATGTATTGGAGCATAAGCTTTCGTGGGTGAATACCCACTTCATCGGATGCATCCGACAAAGTGGCTATTCACCCACAAAAGCTTATGCTCCAATACATCTGTTAGTTTATAAGGTGCCACAGGACTCTTAGTCTGGATCTGTAGAAGCGACAAACACAGCTACCCCTCTGATACTTGACACATGTTAAAATAAGATTCACAGCTGTTTTCGAAGTCAACAACAGCAAACCCAGGCCATTCCGAGCAGCCCCTTGCATTATTGGTGACCTTTGGCAAAAGGCATTCACTCCTTGGGGCAGTTCCCATTGCTGTGGGCACTAGGCTCCTGAACCCATGGGGAAAGACCGAGAGCCAGATTGTGCTAGGAAGACACTGGCTCCCTTTGGGCACTGTTTGGAGCCAGCCTGGCCCAGAGGACCTCAGAACATACAATCCCTCCCCAAGCTCCCTGTGCCGGGGGCTGGGGAAGGAACATGCTCAATGCACCAACTCTTTGGAGGTTGCAGCCTGTTCACCCGGCAGCATACCCAGCCAGCTCCACAGGCAGAGAGGTGGGGTCAGGACTGTGCTCCTCCCACTTCCTGTGGGGTGGGGTGCACTCCTGTGGTGCTTGCAGGTAGCAGGCCTTGTGCTTCCATGATTATCTCTGGCACTTATGCAAAGTGTGAAGGTGGAGGAGATGGGAGGGTGGAATAGACATAATGGCCCGGAACAATTTATCCCACTGTAGAGAATAATCCCACTGTACATTGGTTGGCGTGATGGCGGTGGGAGGGTTTACATAATCTCACAGGTCTTTCCATCTCCACCCAATGTGATTCTGTGATCTGGGCCTTGGTTCAGGTTTGGTTTAGGGTGCCAGTAATAATGATCAGGTTGTTTAAGCCTACATAATGCCCACCTGCAAGACACCTCCCTCTAGCCAGGACTACGTCGTACTACGCTGCACCAGATTCATACTCCAGCAGAAAATGAACTCTAAACAGTGGTGTAGCTCTGCTCACTGCTTAGCACATGGGCCATGAAAGCTGCACAATCCGCACTGCTAAAGACTGTAAAACCCAAGTCCACAAAGGCGTTTCAACAGAAGTTAGGAGCCTAAATACTCTGTGGGGCCAGGACATGGTCTGTCATTTGTCTGTAAAGTGCCATGCACACTTATGGCTCTGTATAAATAAGAATGATCACGAAGTCCTAATAGTTGCTGAGAATTGCTGGTTCTTGTTCTTGGCTCCTCCACTTGATGCTGCACTTTGGCCAATAACTGCTGGAGGGTTTGTTTTCTTTCTCATCAGTACAAAAGTAGATGAACTAAGATTAAAATGAGATAAAATGCCATCCAACTCACCCACGGAGTGAAACCTTGTTATGAATTTTTTCCTCCTAATAAGGTGGCCTTTCACCCCCAGGAATCCCATTCCAACCCAATTGACAGTTTTAAATTAAATGCTTTTTTCTCTGTCTCATTCCGCCCCCCCCCTTTTTTTTTTTTCCTTATTCGCTAATGTCCATTTGACAAATGCCACTGCACTGAGACCGAGCTTAATGGCCAGTCAAGAGCTGATGAACAGAAAACATTAGAACTGTGCCAGCTAAAATGAGTCCTCTTAAACTCTGTGGTTTCCGAGCACTTCTAGTGCTTGCAATCAAATCAACAAAGCCATTTTGACAGCGGCCTTCTTTAGACAGACACACAGCCATGTCTAGTTACATTTTATGCTTACGGGCTTGGTATTCAGCCTTGTTTCTATCATAAAACAGTGTTTTTCTTCAAGTGCTTGTCCCTAAGTGTAGATATGCATGCAGTCCATGCGCCTGGAGCTAGACAATTTTGAAAGCAGTGTCCATTGATCCGCACATGCACCCTCACTCTCCCCGTGCCTCCAGCCAGGGAGATAAAGGGTGAGGCAGACCAGCCACCTCCCCAGTTCCTTCTCACCACCAGGTTGGAATCACCAGAGTCCAGAGCTTTGTTGTCTTTATCCATTTATCTGTAAAATATATGTCCATATTTTGCTCTGCTATCCGCTGTCTAATCTCCCTCCCCCTCATGGGATGAGGGCTCTTTCCACAAGAGCATAAGTGACGTCTAATGGCATCGCTTCAAGAATTGGAGAGACGGTCAGTCCGCCCGGCCCTTTATCTCCTCAGTTGGAGTCATGAGGAGAGTGAAGGTGCAGGCACTGACCAACAGACACTGCTTTCAAAATTCTCTGGCTTTGGGGGCCTGGAGCACATTCATACCCACAAGGGAATACAGATAGGGCCCGCACATCTCAAAGAACTTCCAATTATGAAAATAAGTAACTTCCTCTTTTAAAATCATCTTCCTGATAAACTCTTTAACTAATGTAATTGCTGAGCAGTGTGAGAAGTGTCTTGACACTGTCAGCATTTGATAAGCAGAGATGCTAGTTGACTTTCTGCCTTTGAGGAAGTGGTTTCTAGTGGTTAGAATACAGGACTGGCAGCCTTTGGTTCTGGGTTCTGTTCCTGGCTCTGCTGTTGACATGGGACAAGTCAACGAACCTCTTTGTGTCAAGATTTTCCTCCTGTAAAATGTGTTTAATAATACTTCCCTGCCTCACAAGGGTGTTGTGTGGGTTAACTCACCAACGTAGAGGTCCTCAGGTATGTCTACACTATCCACCGGATCGGCTGGCAGCGATCGATCCAGCGTGGGGGTCGATTTATCGCGTCTAGTATAGACGCGGTAAATTGACCCCCGAGTGCTCTCCCATCGACTCCTGTACTCCACCGCCATGAGAGGCGCAGGTGGAGTCAACGGGGGAGCGGCAACAGTCGACTCACCACAGGTGAAGACACCGCAGTGAGTAGGTCTAAGTACGTCAACTTCAGCTATGTTATTCATAGCTGAAGTTGTGTAACTAAGGCTACATCCACACTACCCACCCAATTCGGCGGGTAGCGATCGATGTTCTGGGATCGATTTATCGCGTCTCATCTAGACACGATAAATCGATCCCAGAGCCGCTCCCCGTTGACTCCGGAACTCCAGCTCCGCATGAGGAGTAAGCGGAGTCGACGGGGGAGCCTGCCTGCTGCGGTGTGGACCAGCGGTAAGTACTTTTGAAATCGATCTAAGATATTCGACTTCAGCTACGTTATTCACGTAGCTGAAGTTGCGTATCTTAGATCGATCCCCACCCCACCCTAGTGTGGACCAGCCCTTAGATCGATCCCCCCTAGTGTAGACCTGGCCTTAGTGTATGAGTTCAAAGTGGTTTAAAAGTATCTCTTTCCTCTATAGGTGAAAACGTATGCTTCAGTATTCATGGATTTTCTTTTGCCTGTGCCTGATATACTTACCCCTACTGCATTTTACCATCTTCTTTAACTAATGCCCTCCACCTGGAAATTTACTTTCTGTTTTCAAGTTCCGTGTGTTATTTCTTAGCCCTGTGACTGTGTGTTCTGGTTACCAGCTGTTACATATGCTACATTAGCACCCTGGAATACCTGGGCATGCCAACCTGGAACAGCAGCCTGCAAAGAAGGTGGTTACATTTCAGCAGTGTGGCCTGTGGAGCAGTGCCAAAGGCAGTGCCCAAGGCCAAAGATCAGATCCTATAAGAAGCAGAAGTTTGGTGGTGACACTAACTAAAAAGGGAAGCTGTGGATTCTGCCTCACTGGAGGCTGAGTTAGACTCTCTTCAAGAAGAAATCAGGGAGAATTAATTCAGTTCTGTTATGGTACAGGGAGTGAACTAAATGACCCACTTAATGGCCTGCCCAGCACAGTGATCTGATGAGACTTGGTAATCACAGGTAACATAATGCAGCCCTGATCCTGTAGTCCTTCTGCACTCAAAACTCCCCTTGGCTTTGGTCAATGTTTAGGTAAGCAAGAAATGCAGGAGAGGGCCTGTACTACCTTAAAATCTTGCCAGATCCTGCAGATAACTAAATAATCAATGTTACCTCAGTCTTTTCAGTGCTCTCAAAGTTCATGGAATGCTGAATGCATTCAGATAGCCGAGTCTACTTGTTTAACACAAAATTGGCAGGTCTCTAAGGATTAACGCTGTGTATAGTGTTTTCATAAAGATATACTACAGTTTACTTGTGAATTCTCACACAGGTGCTACTTGCCCTGTTGTTGTGGAGTGTGTGTGTCTGTGTGCGTGCATGCGTGCAGGCCCTGCACTGGTGGAGGGCGAAGCAAGCTGCCTTTCAAAGTATAGTTGTCCCCAAAAGTGCACAGTGCTCCAGTGTCGGTATTGTTTCTGTAGTGCCGGTAGTGCTTGTGGCCCCTGCCCGTGACTGCTCCGGAAGGCAAGGTAGACCTGGTGCAAAGGAACACAGCACACACAGTCAGAATGAGGAAAGATGGACCATGACTTCACCAGGGTGAAATCAGGACAGGGACGAGTCTGAGAAAGGGGAGAGCAAAAACGTTAAAGTGAATTTTGGAAAAATGTGTGCGCTGCTGAATGAAACCAGATGGAAAGCAAAATGAATGGGGAGATCATTGGCAGAGGAAATGGGCAGGGCACAGGGAGGGAGTATATGAGCCTCCAGGGGATGGTTAGGGGTAATAAGCAAGAGCAAGTGAAAGTATCTGGGGAGCTGTTTAGTGGAAGCCTTGAGGGAGGTTGTGTCCCTAGGAGAGAGCATGAGGCATGTGGGGATACATCAGGCTGTCATTTTAGTCTTGGTGCTCACAAAAGAAAAGGAGGGAAACATGCCACACACAGAGAGGAATGTACTGGGGGACAGGGAGTGAGAAGCTCATGAAACTACATGATACCAGCACAAGTCAGAGAGAGAATTGCAGTGACAGTTCCAGAGCTGTACACCCAGCATCCCACAATGCAGAAAGAGGCGGTGAATAGAAAATATGAACGCCTGGGCACAGCTGAAAGGGAGAAGAGTGCAAAATGAGAGAGAAGCTAAAATGACCCCCCCATATTAAAAAGGGATCAGTGGAAGAGCTATGGCAAACTCAGCCCAATGCCTCTAACATAGAGACTGGGAAAGATTCCTGAATGACTGATCAAGCATGCAGTCGGAGGCCAGGTGGAACTTCGGGAGAGTTATTCCACAGGCTACACCAAGGGAGGGCCTGCTTAACTAATCTGAGTAATGTCTTTGGGGAAGTGACAATAGGAGCAGCATGGGGTGAAATAGATGCATTATTTGGAATTTCCAAAGGCTTTCAATACACTGCTGCTTAAAAAACTGATCTACACTAGATTAACAATGTAGTATCAGGGGTGAAATCCTCGGGGCGTAAAGAGCTGGCTGGTCACCGAGATCAGAGAGTGGTACTGGTGAGAGATTAGGTGGGAGGGAGTTGAAAAACAGTGTGCTGGCCCAGTCTTGTTCATACTATACACAGCAAAAACATCAGGAACCTCGAGGCGGGAATAACTAGCAAATTGCTGAAGTGGTTCAGGATGGCAGTAATGAGATACCTGTGTTGGAGGGCAGTGCTGGGTAGCTAGGGGAAAGCCCAGGAGCTGCCTGCACTAGGCCTGCCCCTAGCCAGGGTTATTAGTTCATCACTTGGTTGAACACTAAACTTCACAAGCTATTTGTACAAGTGAAAGGGATGATATCGGGGAGAGAGTCAGGTTGTGGTGCCGGGCGCCATCCTGTGCCTATCATGAGTGCTCTTCCTTCATTGGCTTCCTGTCTCATCATTTTCCCAATACCACCAGAATCTTTAACCCCAACCAGAGAGAGCTGGTCATTACTGGGTCCCTTTTGGTTTTACAGGTTTCTGGAGAGAAGAGACCATCAACAGACCTGGGCAAGAAACCCAAAAGCCAAAAGAAGAAGAAAAAGAAGGACCCCAACGAGCCCCAGAAGCCTGTGTCAGCTTATGCCCTGTTTTTCAGAGACACGCAAGCAGCTATCAAAGGGCAAAACCCAAATGCTACATTTGGAGATGTTTCAAAAATTGTAGCATCAATGTGGGACAGTTTGGGAGAAGAACAAAAGCAGGTGAGTTTCTGATCTGGTTTGTTACAGCTGTTGAATTGATTTTGTTTTTCTACATCTAGCGAGTTAGAGTCTGGCCCAGCATGTTAGAAGCACAGTTTGGAGCTTAGGCACCCAAAGGTGTATGAACAAAAATGGAGGCTATTTTCAGGAGTATTGTTGAAGTGCCCTTTGCCACTAGAAGCAAAGCAATTTTGAGCTCCTAATTCTGTACAGTAATTGTGTGACCTGGCCCCTGGATAATTCCAGTGGAGGTAAGTTCTTCCCACACACAAATCTCAAGAGCAGCTATATCATAACGCACTGCAGCTGCAGTGAATCAAAGATAGTTTTTTATGGACTTGTCCTGGAATGCTCACAACCTGCTGCATGCCATTTGATAGAGCTGTGATTCAGAAGCCACTAGTGAATATGTTCTGAGTGCTTCTGTCCTTATCACATCCTCCAGTGAGCACACACAGATGGAGTTCCTGCATGCAACAGATTTTTAAAAGTTTTGTATTCAGAGCCTGACCTATCAAAGCTAACATTACAACTCCCATCCCACCACACTGCATGTAGGAATTGCAGCTTGCTTGACATGTCGGAGACCTGCTAGGTGATCAGCTGTTAACACAGTGCATCCGCTAGTCACATCTTTACTGTTGCAGTTCACAAGTAATTAGCCTTGCTGGCAGTATTTCTGATAGTCCCTAAATGAGCATGTAGGGAACACACTGATCGCTGCAGTAATATTAACTAGGGCACAGAGTAGAACTGTATGGATTTTAATGGCAGTTACTCTACTGGGGTGAGTTAGATTGATGGTGTCAGGTTAGATTAGGTCTAAGGCTGTATTATTGCTCTGACCTCCATAGAACTGGTGTGGGGGTGATGTGTCCCAGCCTCCCTCTCTCTCTGCATGGATCCCCTGGCTCCTGGGGCACTCCCTGAAGACTGCGGGGAGGTAGACACGTTCATGGAGGTAGCTCAGGTTTCCTACCCCTGGGAAGGGATAGAACCACACACACAATGTCTCCCACCTGTGCAGGTCAGGGGGTATGATCAGGCTGTGCAGGTCAGGGGGTATGATCAGACCATTGTAGTGTCAAAGGGAAGATAGCTTGAGCTTTAGCGCTGAGCTGCTTGTGCAATGTGCTTTGCACATTGGAAAACATAATCCCAACTATACATATAAAATGATTGGGTCTAAATTAGTTGTTACCACTGAAGAAAGATCTTGGAGTCATTGTGGAGAGTTCTCTGAAAACATCCACTCAATGTGCAGTGGCAGTCAAAAAAGAGAACAGAATGTTGGGAATCATTAAGAAAGGGATAGATAATAAGACAGAAAATGTCATATTACCTCTATATAAATCCATGGTACGCCCACATCTTGAATACTGCGTGCAGATGTTGTCGCCCCATCTCAAAAAAGATATATTGGAATTGGAAAAGATTCAGAAAAGGGCAACAAAAATGATTAGGGGTATGAAATGGCTGCCATATGAGGAGAGATTAAGAAGACTGGGACTTTTCAGTTTGGAAAAGAGATGACTAAGGGGGGATATAATAGAGATCTATAAAATCATGACTAGTGTGGAGAAAGTAAATAAGGAAGAGTTATTTACTCGTTCTCATAACACAAGAACTAGGGGCCATCAAATAAAATTAATAGGCAGAATTGTTAAAACAAACAAAAGGAAGTATTTTTTCACACAATGCACAGTCAACTTGTGGAACTCCTTGCCAGAGGATGTTGTGAAGGCCAAGACTATTAACAGGGTTCAAAAAAGAACTAGATAAATTCATGGAGGATAGATCCATCAATGGCTATTAGCCAGGATGGGCAGGGATGGTGTCTCTAGCCTCTGTTTTGCCAGAAGCTGGGAATGGGCAACAGGGGATGGATCACTTGATGATTACCTGTTCTGTTGATTCCCTCTGGGGCATTTGGCATTGTCCACTGTCAGAAGACAGGATATTGAGCTAGATAGACCTTTGGTCTGACCCAGTATGGCCGTTCTTATGTTCTTTGTCCTTTGCAAAGAGACCCTTCATGCCATTGGGAAGGAGGGGAGGGACTTTCCTTTGGGAAGTAATTTCATTTGAATAATAATAAACATAATTTAAGACAATAAAAATCTCTTGTAAGCATGCAAAAGCTGGCAAATTCTCAGGGCTCGTTATTACAGCCAGTCATGTAAAATATGCGTAGATGGGAAACAGTTTTTCTATGTGCTAATTCACTGTTTTGGGGCTTGCCTATGAACTACAATAGCTTCTCTCCACATTGATAGCCTCAAATCCAGTGTCAAGGCTTCAGAAAAGCCCAGGAAGCAGATCTTCAGTATAATATCACACAGGGAACTTCCCTCCTCTGTAACCATCACACAGCCCTCAGTCTGTTTCACGCAGAGATTTCTAGGCTCAATTTAGCTATTCTTGTTGATGTTGAGTCAGTTACAAAAGCCCTGTAATTGCCTATTGCGAAGACCCCAGGGCTCCCTTTTTTGGTAGCAAGTGTGTCTTTTTATCAGAAGGAGAGAGATCTGACATTCTCTGCGATTGGTCTCTGAACCCAACCGTTCGGAAATTCACCGTTCTCTCCTGAAGCACAGAGCCCTAACTTTAAAGGCTTGCTGACAACTTAGGGCCTGCACCCTCTGTCACTGTGCTCCCACTGCCAGGGTTCCAGGTGGCTACCTTTAAGACAGGAGAAGCAGATAGACAGAACCAATTGAAACAAAAGTTATGCTGGGAAATAGCCCCTGTTGCTTTGGGTCAGACACAAACAGCATGGATGTTTTTCACTCCAGTGGGGGTAATAGCCATTTTATTTAACTGCAAAGATTCATAGAATCATAGAATCTCAGGGTTGGAAGGGACCTCAGGAGGTCATCTAGTCCAACCCCCTGCTCAAAGCAGGACCAACCCCAACTAGATCATCCCAGCCAGGGCTTTGCATACTAGTGTTGTTTGCCAGGCTGCATGACACTTCTGTACTGTCTTCCATACCATTCGTATTGGTTATTCCTTGATGTATTTTGTTTTCTTAAGTTCTAAAGAAATCTATAACCTGTATAAATATAAAAATGCCAGTTGAGAGAAGTACATCATTCACCCTGAGAGACTGCAAATGACATCAGAACAGGGGCGCCGGAACAGGGGGTCAGGTGGCCATGGCCACCCCACTTTTTATCTGCCATAAAGCTGAGTGATGGGGAGAAGGAAAGGGGCCTCGGGGGAACGGGCGGTGCAGGGGCGGGGCCTCAGGGGAAAGGGGTGGCACATGGGCGGAATGGGTGGTGGGAATGGGTGGTGCAGGAGTGGGGCCACGGAGGGAGGGGTGGGGAGGGGCCTCAGGGAAGGGGCAGGGCCAAGGTTCGGGCACTGGCAGCTCCCCCACTGTTAGAAAGCTTCCGCCACCCCTGCATGAGAAACCGAGAATCAGTTGAGAAAATGAATATTCAGATGTCTTCTAAATTGTGGCTAAAAAGGATTTTTCATGCTTCCTGTCCTTTACATGATAAACCAAATGGTCAGACTAGTTCTGGTGGTGCTGTCAGAATGTGCATAGGCCCTTTTCACATGATGCAATGATGCAATCCTCAGTCACTCACGCCAATGAGTGTTTATTCATGCAAAGAGTCCCACTGACTTCAACGAGATTACTAGCATTGTGATCAGTGGTTGCACAATTGAGCTCATACTCTGGTTATTTACACAATAGACTTTAACTGCTAGGGTATGGCATGTAAAGTCTTGGACATCCCTTTCTATGGCAATGACCTTTTGGTTGTTTGCTGATCCAATCCTCTCCCATCTCTTTGCTGCTGTGTCTTGTCTCCTGAATATACCATAACTTCTTATTACTAAACAGCCCCAAAGTCCTCTCCCTAGGTAAAAAGTACTTTGTTCCATTTCTCTGACCCTGCTCTCACTTAACACATTCACTTCTGCTTTGCTCCTACAGCCAGACTTCCTGGAATTCCTCTTGACCTCACACCTTCTCTGTTCTCTTACATCTTAGCTCTCTGTAAGGTGTCCAGCACCATCCTCTTGCTGGGATTCATCCTGACTTTGAGCTGGCCTCTACTGAAATTCATAATCCTGAAATCCTTAGTTACTAGTCTTCCTAAATTATTACTCTCTGTACTTCAGCAAGTCCAGAAGGTTGGCCTGTGGAACTCATTGCCACATGATATCATTGAGGCCAGGAACTTAGCAGGATTTCAATAATAGTTGAACATTTATATGGAAAATTAGAATACCTAGAGATATGATATTAAGGTTTTTTTAATAAGACATAAGACAAGCACCACTAATGGGGGTCAGAAAGAAATATTGGTTGGCAGCAGGCTATCCTGCAGCTATCTATTGCAGGGATTCTTACACCTGCCTGTGATGTATCTTTCACTGGTCACTGTTCAGGACAGGATACTGAACTAGATGAACCCCGAATCTGATCTGGTCTGGCAATTCCCATGGTCCCTATCAATGTTCTTTCTTTCCAGGTCTGGGAATCATACCAGTCTTATCCTCACTGTCACCTTCACTCTGGCCCCTCCCCTATACAGTTGTGAAACCAATTCAGAACGGCTTTCCTATATTTCAGATCTCTCCAGGGCCTTTTTCCACCTCCATATCTCTGACCTCATACCTATCTGCTCCCTGGCTTCGGCTCTGATCTCAGTTGCACTGTTGTAGTGCAGAAGTAATCCTGGTCAATGTAACTAAGACAAAAGCCAAGTCCACAGACTCCACTTTTCCATTCTGGGACTTCTTTCTGCCCCCCTCTTCCATGCTGTCCACAGAAGTTGGTTCCTTTTGCATGGGCTGCACCCTTCATCTGGAAATCGGCCCTCTCCCCCACCCATCTCTAAGCCATGGAGCCACTTTCACTTCTAGTCATTAATACTCTACTTAAAACCTACCTTCCCCTGTAGCTTATAGTTGACTCCCACAGTAAATCGTCCTATGACACCATATGAGTTAGGACCCTCCAGGAATGTAATGGGCTAAATTTACGCCTGATATAATCCCATTTACTCCAGAGAGCCACGGGAGAGGACTCTGCCTTCCCAGAGTATGGAGCAGCTGCGCAAAGGCCTTTCTGGCCCCAGGGGCCCTCCCTTCTGCAGCATCCAGTGGAAGAGGAGGACAGGAGGATTCATGCAGCCCACCCATGCCCCCTCACATCCCTGGGTGCTGCCATACCAGACTCCATGCCCTGTAGTCCTTCCACCCCCTTACACAGCTGAGCTGCATCAGTTCTGCTGCCAAGAGACCCTACGCAGAGCAGGGGTTGGATTTGCCCCTAGGTTTCTGTCCTGTCCCATGTACAGAGCCAAAGCATATCTGAGTTATAGATGCACAGAAGAAACCCAGCCTAAGCTTCTGAGACAGCAGCTTTTCTCTGCCTTTATTCCTGCCACTTAATTTCAGCCCTAACTGCATCTTCCTTTCTTAATATGTTAAAGGTGTCTCTGTGGATGGGAGACCCAATTTCAGCCCAGCCCAGCTGATAATTCGGTTTACATAATGGAAACACTGGTGGGACCCCTGACTGAGCAAGGTGTGAACGCTCAGCTCTAATTAACAGAAGGAATTAAACCAGCCCATTTTTCTTGCCTGCTAATTCTCCCTTATTTTCTTTTACAAGAGAGCAATGGCACTCGCCATTTCTTTACACATGCTTTATAAGTGGCTCAATTTCTCTCTCTTTCTAATTGATTTAATTAAGTCATTTGTTCCTTGTCTGAATGCTTAAATGTTAACTTCCTGGCTTTGTCTCCATCTGTATACATTTCTCCTGCTACAATTACCCCCTCTGCCTGAGGCCCTGGCAGAGAGGACACTATTTATCTTTGACTCCGGGGCTGCACTGGTGGTTTGTGAGATGGGGTACGTTTGCTCTTGAAGAGTTTGGTTGGATTATGGTTTGTTTAGTCCCTATTTGCTTTCTCTTGGCCAAGCTGCCAGTATTTCCAGTCTCCTTCATTTACATTCCTAAGCAAATGCTAAGGAAAAAAAGACAGGTTAAATTAACACAATGTCTTTGATATATGAAAACACTGACTGGTGCTTAGAACATACAGTATATAGGGTGTTTCTTCTAAGAGTCTCAAAGCATGATGCAATCTTCTTAACTGTAAGGGTAGCTAAGCACTGGCACAAATTACTTAGGGAAGTTGTGGAATCTCCATCATTGGAGGTTTTTAAGAGCAGGGATGGTCTAGATAATCCTTAGTCCTGCCTCAGTGGAAGGGGCTGGACTATCAAGGTCCCTTCCAGGCCTGCATTTCTATGATTAATGTATTAACTCAAACATTCCTTTGTAAATAGATAGGTAAGCATCATTATCCCTATTTAACAGATGGGCAAAGGGAGTGGGGAGAAGGTGAGTGGCTAGAACAGTCACTCAGTGAATCTTTGGCCGAAATAGAAATAAAAACCAGGAATCCTGACGCTCAGCACTCACTTTACTAAACTACAATTCACTAGATCCTCTGAAAAGTCTTTAGTGTTCATTACTGGTTCTAGTACATGGCTAGCTCTAGAGACATGGATGTTTTTTAAATGTCTATAAAGTATCTGAAAGACATTTAATTTACATTGTTTTGTACATGGAGATAATCTCACAGTAAAGTCCATGCAAAGTATGAATGGCAAGATTGCAGTCTGCCACACAACCCAGACATAACTTTAGCCCTATAATAAAGGATTCTTTGCTTGTCTGGCTTTAATTGTTGTAATGAGCCAAATCCTGAAGGCCTTGCTCAATTTTTACTGAGTTCTTGCTCAGACAAAACTCCCATTGACTCCAACAAGGCTCTTCCTGCATAAAAACTGTGGATTTAGGGATATGTCCCTAGAATGTTACTGTGTAGTTGACATAACATGGAGACCCCAACCTTGCATTCCTTGCACTCACACAACTCCCACTGATGTCATCAGGAGTTTGGGATCTGCAAGATATGGTGGATCAAGACTGTAGATAGCTGATGTTCTCAACCGCAAACTAGGGAAATGTGGTCTAAATGAAATGACTAGAAGGTGGGTACAACTGGTTGAAAGAACATACACAAAGTGTAATTGTGAATGGATCTCTGTTAGACTGGGAGGATGTATCTAGTAGGGTCTCACAAGGGTCAGCCCTCGGTCCACTGCTATTCGGTATTTTCATTAATGACTTGGATAATGGAGTGGAGCATATGCTTATAAAATTTGCAGATGACCCAAAGCTGGGAAGGGTTTGGAGCACAGATTTGGAATTAAAAATGACCTTGACAAATTGGAGAATTGATCTGAATTCAATAAGATGAGATTCAGTAAAGACAAGTGCAAAATACTTCACTTAGGAAGGAAAAATCAAGTGTACAATTACAAAATAACTGGCTGGGTGGTAGTACTGCTGAAAAGGATCTGGGGGTTATAGTGAATTGCACATTTAATGAGTAAACAATGTGATGCAGTTCTGAAAAAAGCTAATATCATTCTGGGGTGTATTAACAGGAGTGTCATATGTAAGACACAGGAGATAATTGTCCTGTTCCACTCAGCACTTGTGAGGCCTCAGCTGGAGTACTGTGGCCAGGTCTGAGAAAAGATGTGGACAAATTAAAGAGAGTCCAGAGGAGACATGCAAAAAGGACAAAGGGTTTAGAAAAGCTCTGAGGAAAGGTTATAAAATGGGGCATGTTTAGTCCTGAGAAAAGAAGACTGAGATGGGGACCGGGTAACAGTCTTCAGATATGTAAAGGGCTATTATAAATAGTACTGTGATCAGTTGTTCTCACAGAATATCAGGGTTGGAAGGGACCTTAGGAGGTCATCTAGTCCAACCCCCTCCTCAAAGCAGGACCAATCTCCATTTTTTGCCTTAGATCCCTACAGGGTCCCCTCAAGGATTGAACTCATAACCCTGGGTTTAGCAGGCCAATGCTCAAACCACTGAGCTATCCCTCATGTACTCTGGAGGTAGGACAAGAAGTAATGGGCTTAATCTGCAGCAAGGGAGATAAAGATTAGATATTCACCTGGATCACCTGGGTCAATCGGACTCCAGCTGTCGTTAAGACTGCGCCAATCACAACACGTCTGCCATTCTTCTCACACTCTTGCCTTTCTTCTCCACGTTCGTCTGAAACGTTTAACGATGTCATCTTCCCATCTTCTTGGAGGCCGACCGGGGGGTCTTTTCTGTTCTCGCGGGTACCACTCAGCAATGATTGCGGTCCACCTGTTATCCGTGAGCCGTGCTGTGTGGCCCGCCCATCGCATCTTGTTATGTCTGCTTTCCACGACAATATCTTTCACACCGCTGCGTTCTCTGATGATTTCATTTGGTATACGATCCAGAAGGGAGATTCCCAACATAGCTCGTTCCATTGCCCTTTCAGCTACCAACAGCCGTTGCTCTTCTCTCTTCGTCAGTGCCCACGTTTCACTGCCATACAGCATGGCTGGCAGCACTGCTGAATTGAAAATATTTGTACGTGTGGTCTTGTCAATTTTTCCTTTGAGGACGTCCTTGATGGAATTAAACACACACCATCCTGCCGGAATCCTTCGCGAGAGTTCTCCGTTCAGGTCTTGGCGCATATTAACTTCTTGGCCCAAATATATGTACTGTTCCACTTCTTCGATGTCTTCTCCTGTTACCGTTATTCGGGCTTTTCGTGAGACGTCTGATCGCATATATTTCGTTTTGCAGCGGTTCATTTTCAGGCCGACCTGACTACTTTTCTTGTCGAGTCTTCGTAGCATGCTCTGCAGTTGATTGGTGCTTTCGGCAGTTAGTACAATGTTGTCTGCAAATCTGAGATGAGATAATCTCTCTCCGTTTATGTTGACGCCACTCCTCCAATTGATCTTGTTCATAACCATTTCGAGGCAGGCGGTGAATAGTTTCGGTGAAATTGTATCTCCTTGCTTTACGCCTTTCTCGATTGGGATGCGGAGGGGAGTTTCAAGGAGAGTAATGTCTGTTGTACATCCAGTATTCGCTTCCTTCAACAAACTAATGTACTGCGTGTTAATGCCCTGCTCTGCGAGCGCCTTTAATATTGCGTTAAACTCAATGCTATCGAAGGCCTTTTCATAGTCGACAAAAGCAATGCACAGCGGGAGTTTGTATTCCCTCGCTCTTTCTAGGAGCTGGCTAAGGGTAAGTATATGGTCGATTGTACTGAAATTTCTTCGAAACCCTGCCTGCTCTCTCGGCTGTTGTTCATCCAGACTCTGCGAAAGTCGATTTGTTATCACCTTTGTGAAGAGCTTGTAGATGTGAGAGAGCAGGCATATAGGGTTTCTTAAGATTTTCTCGATCACCCTTCTTGTGCAGCAAGATGGTATTCCACTCCTTCCAGCTTGATGGTATTTTTCCTTCTTCAAGATATCGACTGAATCTTAAAGCGAGGGCCTTCCAAAGTTTTTCTCCTCCTGCATAAATCATTTCTGACGTTATTCCATCTTTGCCTGGAGCTTTTCCCTTCTTCATCTGGTGTAGTGCGCTTCGGACTTCGCCGACGATTTCTGGGGGGACGCGTTCTTCTGACTCTTCGAGGGTTGGGAGGGGGACGTTGATTCTTGATTTGAACAGTTCTGTATAGAAGTCCTTGCAGACCTCCTCCATCCCTGCTCTGTCGATTACTGTCTCTCCATCCTTGTTCTTCAATGCTGTTACGCTCAATCTATACTGCGTCAATTCCTGCTTGCATGTCCTGAGGCTCTTCCATAATTCAGCTGTTTTAAGGAGCTTTTCCTTCCGGAAGTTCTCGAAGTCATCCTTCATTTTTCGCCGTATAAGCTTGCACAGAATGGAGTACTCGAGGTTGTTATCCGAGCTCCTTTTCATGTTTCTCCGCTTCTCCAACAAGCTTTTCGTTTCAATCGAGATTCTTCCCTTCGCCTTCTTCAGCTTTTTAATTTCAGCTGCTTTTATGCAACGTCTCAACTTGTCAGCAAAGATACTATAGTCCTCATCACACTTTTCCATCTGGCTCCAGTCAAACCCAGAAATCGCTTTTTTCAGCTTTGCTTCATCAAATGTCTTCGGCTGCTGTTTCCTGTTTGCCATCTGTAACGCCTTCTTTTCCACCACTTCATCGAAAATCAACTTCGCTCTAAGCAGGCGATGGTCACTGCCGGTATTGAATGGCTGCACCACAGAGACGTCTTGAACGATGTGCCTTTTATTGATTAAAATATAGTCAATTTCATTCTTACTCTTCGCGTTTGGTGTGATCCATGTCCACCTTCTTGAGATCTTCTTTTTGTACCAGGTGTTTGCCACGTACAGTTCTTTCATTTCTGCCATCGCTACCAGCCTCTCTCCTCTTTCATTCCTTTCGCCGCTGCCGTATCTCCCTATGAACTTTTCGCTAGCTTTCCCTCGCCCGACCTTGGCGTTGAAATCTCCCATCGTGACAGTGTAAGTGGACTTTTGCGCGAGAGCTCTTTCAAGCTCTCGGTAGAATTCTTCCACTTCTTCGTCCTCACTTGCACTTGTGGGAGCGTAGGCCTGGATGACCTTGAGGGTAGCTTTTGACTCCGTCTGAAGATGCAGCACACCGATACGTGATGATGTTAGCTGGCATGATATGACTTTCGAAGACCAATCTTTATCGACGATAAATCCAACTCCTCCAAGATTTCTAGCGCCATCTCCCTTTCCGAGCCTCACAGCACTTCCATCCTTCCAGTTGACTTCCAACTCCTTCTTTCGTCGGGTTTCACAGACACCGAGAATATCGCATTTTATCCTTTTCTTCTCCTCCATCAGATGGTTTAAAGTTTCCTCCTTTGCCAGTGACCTACAATTGTAAGTACACACAGCAAGGATTGTCCTTTTCCATGTTGGCCTAGCACCTGACATTTTTAGCAACCTCTTGTCGCTCAATTTCCGCTCCGCCACCGTAGAATTTGCATTTATTCGTGTTGTTTTAGCTGTTAACTTCAAGCCATCCCACTGGCTAGGTGGGCAGGCATGCGTACCTCCTCAAGCTTAGCTAGCCTTCAACCTCTAAGGAGAAGGAAAAGCGCTCTTTCCTCTGAGAGAGCAACCCTCCTCCCTGGATTGGATAGTCCAACACCTTTGTAGCATGGTAAAACCTACCAGGGCATATGTCCCACTACCATAGCTGTCAGACGGCCAGGGTCACCGCTGCACCACATTGAGGCGCTGAGGTAGGATTTTGCAGCAGGCAAATTAGATTAGATATTAGGAAAAACTTTCTAACCCTAAAAGTAGTTAAACTCAGGAACAGTCTTCCAAGGGAGGTTGTGGAGTCATAGATTCATAGATTCTGAGGGGAGGAATAGCTCAGTGGTTTGAGCATTGGCCTGCTAAACCCAGGGTTGTGAGTTCAGTCCTTGAGGGGGCCATTTAGGGATCTGGGGCAAAAATTGGGAATTGGTCCTGCTTTGAGCAGGGGGTTGGACTAGATGACCTTCTAAGGTCCCTTCTAACCCTGATATTCTATGACCTCTAGAGGTCATCGAGTTCAGCCCCCTGCCCTCATGGCAGGACCAATTACTGTCTAGACCATCCCTGATAGACATTTATCTAACCTACTCTTAAATATCTCCAGAGATGGAGATTCCACAACCTCCCTGGGCAGTTTATTCCAGTGTTTAACCACCCTGACAGGAACTTTTTCCTAATGTCCAACCTAAACCTCCCTTGCTGCAGTTTAAGCCCATTGCTTCTTGTTCTGTCCTTAGAGGCTAAGATGAACAAGTTTTCTCTCTCCTCCTTATGACACCCTTTTAGATACCTGAAGACCGCTATCATGTCCCCTCTCAGTCTTCTCTTTTCCAGACTAAACAAACCCAATTCCTTCAGCCTTCCTTCATAGGTCATGTTCTCTAGACCCTTAATCATTCTTGTTGCTCTTCTCTGGACCCTCTCCAGTTTCTCCACATCTTTCTTGAAATGTGGTGCCCAGAACTGGACACAATACTCCAGTTGACGCCTAACCAGCGCAGAGTAGAGCGGAAGAATGACTTCTCGTGTTTTGCTCACAACACACCTGTTAATGCAGCCCAGAATCAAGTTTGCTTTTTTTGCAACAGCATCACACTGTTGACTCATAGTCATCATCATTGAAGGTTTTTAAGAAGAGAGGTTGGACAAATGTGTCAGGGATGGCTTAGGTTTTACTTGGTTCTGTCTCAGCACAGGGAGCTGGACTTGGTGGACTCTCAAGGTTACTTCCAGCCCTACATTTGTCTGATCCTATGATTTTAAACAAGGCAAAAGTGCTCCCAGGACATTAGTCATATTCAGACAATATTTTTATGCATAATTTGCCTCATTGAGCTTTCCACTTTTGTAAGAGTATAACTGGAAGTGAACTCCTCCCACAGCCCATTTGGACTTGATGGGTGTATTTCATTTGGACAAAGATTTCAAACCTTATCATTTCTTGTTTTCAGGTGGTCTCAAATCTCTCCCTGCAGGTGAGTTTTGGTGCCAGCTCTTCAAGAGAATGGCCAGGATGAGGCAGGAGGGGAGGACCAAGGACAGGGGTTTGAATCTTGTTGTCTGATGAATCTATTCATAGCTGACTGAAACCATTGCATTATCAAGTCACACCTTTCTAATACATGCTGACCGTTTCACAGCACATGCCCATTAAGTATCACAAATACATTGATCAGTCTATCCCTATAGGCTACATTTAAAAGTTATATATGGCACTGAGTGAACCCAGCCACCATCTCTGTGCCGGTGAAGGATGGTCCATACATTCCTTGCCTTGGCCAGGATCACTACACAGCAGGGGTGGGCAAACTAAGGCCCGTGGGCCGGATCCGGCCTGCCAGTCATTTTAATCCGGCCCTCGAGCTCCCGCTGGGGAGCAGGGTCTGGGGCTTGCCCCCCTCTGGGGCTTCAGCCATGGAGCAGGGTTGGGGACCGCTCCACGCAGCTCCCAGAAGCAGCGGCATAGCCCGCCTCCGGCTCCTACGCATAGGGGCAGCCAGGGGGCTCTGCTCTGCACGTTGCTCCCACCCCAAGCGCCACCCCCTCAGCTCCCATTGGCCGGGAACCGCAGCCAATGGGAGCTGCAGCGGCAGTGCCTGCGGATGGGGCACCGTACAGAGCCACCTGGCTGTGCCTCTGCATAGGAGCCAGAGAAGGGACATGCCGCTGCTTCTGGGAGCCGCTTGAGGTAAGCACCACCCAGAGACTACACCCAAGTCTCTCCCCGTGCCCCAACCCCTTGCCCCATCCCTGATCCCCCTCCTGCCCTCCAAATCCCTCGATCCCAGCCCAGAGCACCTTCTTACGCCCCAAACTCCTCATCCCCAGCCCCAGCCGGAGCCCTCACCTCACCCCGCCTCAGCCCGGAGCCCCCTCGCGCACCCTGAGCTCCTAATTTCTGGCCCCACCCCAGAGCCCACACTTCCAACCAGAGCCCTTACCCCCTCCCGCACCCCAACCCCAATTTTCTGAGCGTTCTTGGCCTGCCATACAATTTCTATTCCTGAATGTGGCCCTCGGGCCAAAAAGTTTGCCCACCCCTGCTACACAGTGTATCCAATCCCTCCAGTTAGAGAGGGTGGCCCAGTGCCAGTCCTCCTGGCAGGCAGAATCTAATACCCTCCCACAGCTGGCTCATTGGCAGTGTGTGCTAATTTGAGAGACGCTGCGTATGGCTTCTCTACAAATTGAAGCGAGACGCTGCTGTTTGCCACGTACCTCTGACAGCAAGCAGAGGGTTAATCCTCTCTCTCCTTTGGGTTGCTAATGATTATATGCACTGCAATAGCAAAGCTGTAGCCTTTTATTTGCCATTGAACAGGTGCTGCTGCTCCCACAAAGCAAATTTGCTTTTTTCTCCTGATGAAATAAGCAAAATAAAGGTTGCTTCCGTCCCATTTCAAATATGTTTTTTCTTTCTCCTCCACTAACTGAAAGACAAACACAGACTGGGAAACAGAATGCATATTATGCAAGAAAACCTATAATCTAGGAACATCTTTGATTAGAAGGCTGCTGTCACAGACGTGTATTTCTTAGCCTTTTTTTTTTCTTCTGGTTTATCACTTGTGCCTTTTGTCATATTGTTCCTTCTTCTTCTCTTCGCAGCCTCTTCACAATGAATCTTCATTTTCCCTCTGACACACTTGTATCTAAATTCCTCATTTCCTGCCTTTTTTTATTTATATCTGTTGCCTGGTGATTTGATCATGCTGTGGAATACAGGATTAGCAATTTCCCTGTCCTTGGGTACTGCTCAAGGACACCTGTTCAGCAACTTGCACCATTTCCTTCCTCTCCTTAACCCTTTCGGGCATTGAACTTGCCATGTGCAAATAATAATAAATATAATAAATAATAATAACTTTAAATACCTTAACCACTACTTTTACAGTACATTATAATCTTCATTCTTCAATAGCTGGCATGACCTTTCCTAAGAGGCTTGTGCCAGAATCTAAAGAATGTGACACTAAAAAAAATAAAAAAATACACACTCTTTGAACTTTGCAAATAGTTTTTTAGCAGCTGTTCCTGTAGAGATAGCTTATACTTTACTCCAAAGTGAAATGCTAATTCAGCTATTATCATCAAATGGGGTACCTGTCTCTAGTAATCCTCTTCAACTCCCAGCTCCCTGTATAATTCCGTGCCACAATGTTTTTTTTTTCCATTAAACAGCTACCTTCACAATATTAGAAAGAGGTTTAAAGGAGCAGGCTGATTTGACACTAACTGTAGCAGATTTTGAGGATTGGATTGAAAGGAACTCTTCTAATTCTGCAGAGAAGATTCTGTCCTGGAACAAGCATGGAGTTTAGGCCACCTGTCGAAATTTAGTCAAGATGCTGGAATCTAGTTAACGTTAGCACCATCTAGAAGATCTTAGGTTATCCAGATAGGTACCATTCAGACACTATCTCACTGGATTGACTAGGTTCTAGTTTCAAACTGCTTCTTTAAATCCCATGCTATCCCATTGTATTGAATGAATGACAAATGCTGCCCTCGATCGAATTGGCCATGCTGTGGCAGGCTGCATGCTCTGCAGTAACAAGGGCTGGGATTTCAGAAGAGCCTGAACGTAAGTTGGCCAGAGGCTGTTGCACTGTGTTCCCAGGGATGAGGTGCAAAGTGCACTGCTCTCCAGTAGGGCTAGCTGTTCCACCTGGAGGGTGTGGCATGTGTTTAAACATGTGGGCAAAAAGGTCATGCTAGAATGAAGGAAGCAGCCAAAGCTTTACTCCTCTGTCCCTTAAAAAATGGGAGGCAGAATCTGATCTCTGCTCTTCTTAGAACGCCTTAATGGTTCTCCAGGATGTCCCTGCAGGAGAAGTGAGTGGGCCCTCGCTCCCATTTGAGGAAGGCACAGTCCTAGCACTCGAATTGGGGCTAATAGCACGGGGTGCCACGGGACTGCTGTCATTACAGGGGGTGAGTTCTTGATGATGAGAGTCCTCACTGAGGAGCTCTGTGACCATGACCATCTGCTTCGGTAGGTGACGCAACAAAGGCCCTGTCCATGCTACCTGTACCGTTGTGCCAGGGATCCGAACAATTTGGTTGTCCCCTAGCCTGGCTACAAATGTAGCTCAAATCTGTGGTGCAGATAAGCCTGTTTCATACCCAGGTCCAGCCTATGCTGTAAGTCTGAACCAGGTCAATAGGCAAATCAGGGGGAAACACAATGGCAATGAGGTTCCCTGGCCTCTTGCTGTTTGTGCACAGAGGACCCATCCAGAGCTGTCCCTCTCAGTCAGCGCGTTTGCATTCTGGCACAGTTTTTTGAACAGATGGAACCCCCAAAAGGGTCTCTCTTTCCCTTCTGCAAACTATTTTGGGCCTGTGCTAGAGGAATGGCAGGCGACCAGCTTGGCTTAACAGTGAAATCCTTGCTCGTCTTAAACACAAAAAAGCAGCTTACAAGAAGTGGAAGATTGGACAAGTGACCAGGGAGGAGTATATAAATATTGTTCAGGCATGCAGGAGTGAAATTAGGAAGGCCAAATCACACTTGGAGTTGCAGCTAGCCGGAGATGTTAGGAGTAACAAGAAGGGTTTCTTCAGGTATGTGAGCAAGAAGAAGAAAGTCAAGGAAAGTGTGGGCCCCTTGCTGAATGAGGGAGGGAACCTAGTGACAGAGGATGTGGAGAAAGCTAGTGTACTCAATGCTTTTTTTGCCTCTGTCTTCACAGACAAGGTCAGCTCCCAGGCGGCTGCACTCCGCAGCACGGTATGGGGAGGAGGTGACCAGCCCTCTGTGGAGAAAGAAGTAGTTCGGGACTATTTAGAAAAGCTGGACGAACACAAGTCCATGGGGCCGGATGCACTGCATCCGAGGGTGCTAAAGGAGTTGGCCGATGTGATTGCAGAGCCATTGGCCATTATCTTTGACAAATCATGGCAATTGGGGGAGGTCCCGGATGACTGGAAAAAAGCTAATGTAGTGCCCATCTTTAAAAAAGGGAAGAAGGCAGATCCGGGGAACTACAGGCCAGTCAGTCTCACCTCAGTCCCTGGAAAAATCATGGAACAGGTCCTCAAGGAATCAATTCTGAACCACTTAAAGGAGGGGAAAGTGATCAGGAACAGTCAGCATGGATTCACCAAGGGCAAGTCATGCCTGACTAACCTAATTGCCTTCTATGATGAGATAACCGGCTCTGTGGATGAGGGGAAAGCAGTGGATGTGCTATTTCTTGACTTTAGCAAAGCTTTTGATACAGTCTCCCACAGTGTTCTTGCCAGCAAGTTAAGGAAGTATGGGCTGGATGAATGCACGGTAAGGTGGATAGAAAACTGGCTGGATGGTCGTGCTCAACGGGTAGTGATCAATGGCTCCATGTCTAGTTGGCAGCCGGTATCAAGTGGAGTGCCCCAAGGGTCGGTGCTGGGGCCGGTTTTGTTCAATATCTTCATCAACGATCTGGAGGATGGTCTGGACTGCACCCTTAGCAAGTTTGCAGATGACACTAAACTGGGAGGAGTGGTTGATACGCTGGAGGGTAGGGATAGGATACAGAGGGACCTAGACAAATTAGAGGATTGGGCCAAAAGAAATCTGATGAGGTTCAACAAGGACAAGTGCAGAGTCCTGCACTTAGGACGCAAGAATCCCATGCACTGCTACAGACTAGGGACCGAATGGCTGGGCAGCAGTTCTGCAGAAAAGGACCTAGGGGTTACGGTGGACAAAAAGCTGAATATGAGTCAACAGTGTGCCCTTGTTGCCAAGAAGGCTAACGGCATTTTGGGCTGTATAAGTAGGGGCATTTCCAGCAGATCGAGGGACGTGATTATTCCCCTCTATTCGGCACTGGTGAGGCCTCATTTGGAGTACTGTGTCCAGTTTTGGGCCCCACGCTACAAGAAGGATGTGGATAAATTGGAAAGAGTCCAACAGAGGGCAACAAAAATGATTAGGGGGCTGGAGCACATGACTTATGAGGAGAGGCTGAGGGAACTGGGATTGTTTAGCCTGCAGAAGAGAAGAATGAGGGGGGATTTGATAGCTGCTTTCAACTACCTGAAAGGGGGTTCCAAAGAGGATGGATCTAGACTGTTCTCAGTGGTAGAAGATGACAGAACAAGGAGTAATGGTCTCAAGTTGCAGAGGGGGAGGTTTAGGTTGGATATTAGGAAAAACTTTTTCACTAGTAGGGTGGTGAAGCACTGGAATGGGTTACCTAGGGAGGTGGTGGAATCTCCTTCCTTAGATGTTTTTAAGGTCAGGCTTGACAAAGCCCTGGCTGGGATGATCTAATTGGGTTTGGTCCTGCTTTGAGCAGGGGGTTGGACTAGATGACCTCCTGAGGTCCCTTCCAACCCTGAGATTCTATGATTCTATGATTCTATGAATCATATTGCTGAGATGAGCCCCAAAGGCTTGCTGAGTGGTTTGGAAATAATCAAGATGATCCAAGAGTACCCTCCTGTCTGCATAGGTTAGGCCGGCAGCACATCAAGAGAGAGAGACATCTTCAGTTCCATATCTCCTGCTGGCTAGGGCCCTGATCCTCTGAGGCACTGAGTGAACTCAGCTCCTCCCAGTTGGTGTCAATGGGAATGGGGAATGCTCAACACCTCATAGGATTGTGCCTAAAGCCAGCAGGGACAGATGCTCATCCCTTGAGGGAGTTGAGGGGGAAAGATGCAGAATGGTGACCCTAATGGCTGATTAAGGAGAATCATAGAAGTGTAGGACTGGAAGGGACCTCGATAGGTCACCTAATCCAGTCCCTGGCGCTCAGGAAGGACCAAGTAAACAAGACCATCCCTGACAAGTGCTTGACCAACCTCCCATGATGAGATTCCACAACCTCCCTAGCTAATTTGTCCTAACCACCCTGCAGTTAGGAAGTATTTCCTAATGCTTAACCTGAATCTCCCTTGCTGCAATTTAAGCTCATTGCTTTTTGTCCCAGCCTCAGTGGATAAGGAGAACAATTTATCACCCTCCTCTTTACAACAACCTTTTACATACTTGAAGACTGTTATCCTGTCCCATCCCCCACCCCAGTCTTCTCTTCTCCAACTAAACAAAGCCAGTTTTTTTCAATCTTCCCTCATAGATGGGGGGACTAGTAGGTTCTAAAGGGGACCCCATTCTTCTTTCCTCAGCCAGGAGATTGTGGGGGAGGGTGTAGAGATAGGGAAAATGGGAGTCGGAGGTGCTGATCATTGTGACTCCTTTCTCCCTGATATCAGAGGGGTAGCCGTGTTAGTTTGGATCTGTAGAAGCAACAAAGGGTCCTGTGGCACCTTATAGATTAACAGAGGTATTGGAGCATAAGCTTTCGTGGGTTTTCCACTGCTTGCATCCAACGAAGTGGGTATTCACCCACAAAAGCTTATGCTCCAGTACCTCTGTTAGTGTATAAGGTGCCATAGGACCCTTTGTCATTTCTCCCTGCTGTCCATGCAGATCACTCATGCCATGCAACTGAACTCCTCAGTTCCACAGAGTGAGAGAGCAGACATTGGCCCTGAGCCATCTGTCTGCCTGCCAGCCCTCTGAGAGCACCCATCGCTATCACAGGATCTAGGGAAGGAGCTGGTTTGCCTCAGTTTCCTTTCCTTGGTGCAAGGTGGGCACTGCCATCGCCTTGCCAGCCACCACTGAGTGAAATGCAGAGACTTGGTTGGCACTGACTGCTCCGGGGCCCTACCCAGCCTTCATATTCAATGTGATGCACATTTGATGCTTTGGTTCCCTTTAATTCCTTCTATCGAGTGACATGCACGCCCTGCCCTCGCGCCCTTCCTCCGACAGCTCAGCTGTAGTTAGCTGTATTGATTGACTGAACCATCCTTCTTATATAATTTTCTTCCTCTTCCATGAGCTCAGCCTCTCTGAGCTTTTGTCACCTGGTTTAATCTCCTCCTGGTTCAGTGGTTCTTGTCCTGTTCCATCTCTTTACCATGAGCACCCCAGGACCCTGCTTTTTCCCTATGTCAGGCCTGCACAACATACGGCCCACAGGCCACATGCGGCCCGTCTGTGCGGCCCGCGGGGGGGTTGAGCAGATCGGCATGCCCTGCTCTCCCCCGGCCGGAGGAGCGCCGGCGGGGAGTGCGGCATGCCCCGCTCTCCCCCGGCCGGAGGAGTGCCGGCGGGGAGCGCTCTCACCCAGCCGGAGGAGTGCCGCAGGAAGGGCAGCATGCCCTGCTGTCCCCTGGCTGGAGGAGCACCGCGGGAAGGGCAGCATGCTCCGCTCTCCCCCGGCCGGAGGAGTGCCATGGGGAGGGCAGCATGCCCGCCCGCGGCCCCGCTCTCCCCCGGCGGGAGGAGCGGGCGGGCAGTGGTGGAGGGGCCAAGGCGAGCGGGGGTGGGGGTGGGGGGATGGCCGAGTGGGCGGGCAGTGGGGGGGGGCAGGCAGGGCAAGCAGTGAGCCATCAGGGGTTCTAGGGGCGGGCATGGGGGTTTCTGGTAGGGGAGGGAGGAGGTGAAAGGAGGCGAGTGGTGGGTGGGGGACTGACTAGGAGGGATGCAGCAAGCCAGCGGGGGGCTAGGGGGTGAAGAGGGGTGTGTGATGGTGGGGCCGAGCGGGGAGGGGGCAGGCAGGGGAGGGACCGAGTGGGGAGGGGGCGGCACTGGGGATGTTTCCGCGGGGCCGGAGGGTTTCGCCCCTCCGCTGTTTTCTTTGGGGTAATATGGCCCACTCCGCTTTACGAGTTGTGCAGGCCTGCCCTATGTGTTGCCTTTGGTTTTCCAAGCCAGCGACCCCTGTCATTGCCCTGACAGAGAGAGAGAACTACATTAACCTGAAACACGGAGCCTGCTCCAAGAAGCTTTCAGAGACCAGGTTTTCCCCTTTAGAAAAATTTCATGTTCAGCACTGTAGGTAAACTCTGCCCTGGCTAGTGCTACCTCCCTGAAGTCAGTGGATAGCACAGGTATAAATCTAGGCAAGAGTTAGCCTTAGTTCAGTGCTACTCTATTCATCTCCAGCAGGAGGAACCAGGGCGAAGACCCCAGGGTATCATCATTGCCTCCTGCTTGTCACTTGTACATAAGCAGCCCGTGCCTGTCTCTGGGTGACAGTAGCTGAATTGCCACAGGCTAGGAGATTTTGTTTAGCTGAGATGTCCAGAAGGGGTTCTGCTGCATACTGAAAAGTTACATGAATGATTTGGCCTCCTCTTCCCACCACTCCCATTACCTTGTCTCCCATCCTCTCTTCCCTGACCACATTCCCTGTGTCTCATTCCCCAAAGCCCTATCCTGGCTCAGGAGAAAGACCCAAAGGGTTCTCTGCTAACGTGGTGATAGGGGCACCTAGACACCTGCATAGAACAGAAAACCTCAGATTTCCTTGGTCTTTGCTGTCAAGGTCTCTGGAGTAGCCCATGGCTGTGAATGCCCACCTCAAGAAACGGGGCACAAACCCCGAACTGGTTGTGTGTTGTATACTTAGATTTCATCAACCAAGTATCAAGTGTGAACAAATCAAGCAGTACAACAGCCTCAACATGGAGCCACAGACAGTCCCCTTGGGCACTCCAGTCTATCTTGCCACCAAGGCAGGCTTGCCTTGGTAATAGATGGTCCCTCACACAAAAAATCACAGGTTACTTCCAGTCCCTAAGGACCAGTCACTTACTCCAGGTCAAGTGCACCCTAGATCTTTCACCAAAGCAAACACTTGTAAGCAATCCTATAATAACTAAGAAAAAGAAATGAGAGTGTTATTTACAAGGTTAAAGCAGGTGAACACACACACACACACACGAATTACAGTCTTAAGTTCCAAAAGATGAGAGTAGCTGCTATAACATGCAAGCTTTATATGTCCTTTAGGGCTTACCCATGCTAAACAGCAGGGGACCCCTTGCTTATGCTTTGAAACGTCACCCCTCATAGTTCAGGCAGCATAGGGATACAATTTCTCCTTAACAGGGATTTTTATTCCCTTCCCCACAGCGTTCAAACTGTGATGGGATGAGGGCATAGTTTGACTTCTGTATTTGGGGAGACAAGGGGCTTAATAATATGTATAGGTCTAACTTCTGGATTTACCGATTGTTAGTGGTAGTTAAATTACAGAGTACTTGAAATCACAAATACAGTTTACATTCATTATTTAATCACCTTTATTTTTTTTATTTTCACTTAATTATTTGCCGTGTATACCAGCTACCACTTAAAAAGCAGCATTAGCATTAAAACAAATTCCTGAATAAACAGAACCAAGCCCTTTCATGTAACTATGAATCATGTCTCCCTGGTTTTAGTTACATAAACATTGTCTTAATAGAAAATTACTGTCTTTATCTTCATGTAGGAAGCAATCGTCTTTCCCTTCGGTTAGCTTTTCTCAACTTTAGATAGAGTAAAATGGACCTATATTAAAACAGAGTAATATTTTACTCAAGTTAAAACTGTTAAAGGTCACAGAGTCACTTTTCCATAGGTGTTTTGCATCATCCTATAAAATCTAAATCTATAGAGAAAATTATATCTCTGCTATAGGTTTTTAGAGTAATTTCTCAAGGTGCTTGATCTAATTCCCATTGAAGTCAATAGGAGTTTTTCGCAAGGTCTACACTGCACACCCCCGAGCGACATAATTATATGGACCCTCCTCACCCCGGGCAGACAGGCAGAAGCAACCAACAAAGTCTTTTATTCGTTGATGCTTCACAATGGCTTTTCTGGTCTCTATAGGCCTTTTATTGGGGAGGAGATAACACCTCTTGTGGTAAACTAGCATTTCACACTTGGTAATGCTTCTCCCCAATTGTGGGGATTTACAGTCTTAGCAAACATGTTAATAGATACAGAGCAAACACTTAAACATTACCTTATAAGATGGGATACAGATATTATAAGTAAAATTAATGCATGCAGCATCCTACAATTATTTCATAAAGTCTAAACACATTCTTGTAACTCTAATATCTGTTTTAACAATATGAAAACACAAGCGATCCAGACTGGTTTCCAGCTATGCATTTGTCAGTGTTCAGTGAGGCCCAGGAGACTTGGCATGAACTGGCACTTGGTCTGCAAGCATCACAGTTACATTTTCATGTGGATAAAGTTGCTGGTTTGGGGTTTCATTAAAAACTTGAAACTCAGACCAGGATCAGCACAAGGTTCGTGAACAATGCTTTCAAGTGATACTGGGCTTTTACATCATAAAACAGGTGAAATTCATCATTTCACAGAGCTTTCATGCAAAATCAGGTTAAACTCACCAGCAGTTTTGACTGCATTTTTGAGGCTTGGGATTCAGTGGGATTGCACAAATCTGGGAGCAGAATATAGCTCGTTGTGGCTACATTACACTCAGAAATGGACACATTCACTATACTAAGTAGCGATATACAGTACCCATGGCAAAATGCATGTGCAACATTCCCATATAAATACACTGCATGGGGGAGTGGAACAGAGTTTATACTAAATGGATAAATCACCCAAGGAAAAAATTACTTGCTCAGCAGAAAATAATAGATCACCCATCTAATCAGAGACATCTGCTCATTGGACCAGATACATCACTTACTGACAGGGTACTGCATATATCACCTGCAGGATATAAGAGAGTCTGAGGCCTGTTGTAAAGTTATTACATTTCAGCCACAGTGAGGCCTAGACTTGTTGGGAGCAATATACAGCATGGTGTTGTGAGGCAACCTAGCCATAATACTGACCAGTAATAGTGTTTATACAGAGAGCTGGCCATGATGAACCATGGTAATTCAGTGGGGAGGTAATAGGCGACAGTGAAATGACCTGGCTATTGCTAGTGATTGGGTGATGCCAGACTGATACCACTAACTGGAAGCAGACAGCAAGGCCTTGTGAGTGCCATCCAAGGCTTTTGCACAGTCCTTGGTGCCCTGAGGGGCATATGGGCTGGGGGAAGCTGAATGTTTCTCCCTGAGAACAGAATGAGTGAAGTTCCCTGGAGAGGTCAAGTGATCTAGCAGTGCTGTATGATGAAAGAAAGAAGGCTTGAGCTTCTCTTAACGTAGCCCCAAGAGTCTGAGCTCTTCAACTAAGAGAGCGAAGATAGAACTCTGGTGGGTGCTTGTAACATCCTTGATATTCACCCAGGATACCTTAGGTGGGGTGCTGTCTTCTTCCCACTCCTTACCCAAAACAGCTGCTTCCTCCTCAGCTGAGGGAGGAGGGGAAAGAGAGGACAGGCCCACGAGAAGTGTTTTTCCCACTCCACCCTGTGTGCAAGTTCCTTAGCTGGCACCATGTGTTCTGGTTACCAGCCTCCCTAGCCTGTGAACCAATCCTCACTGCACTGGGATACACCATTCCTCCAGGCCATGGAGTGGGTGTTTTCCCAGTGAGCGACTGCACTCACACGTGTGCACACACACACACACAGTGTCCACATCATCCATGTCCAGTCACTCATGTCAAGCCAGGCTTACACTGCACCACTGTTCTTTTTCTTTCTTCCATTAGCTTACATTTCATTGGCATCATATCCCCATCTTCCCGTGCTTTCTTCAGCAACATATTCCCAAGTACACAGTAGTTCTAATAGTTTGAACCACCATTAACACTAGGCTTAAAGAACGAGGCAGGTGCTGCACACTCACCTCCTATGGGCACAGCCCCAAACCCACATTATAATTTTGCTCTGTCTTTAAAGCCTCCTATCTGTGATTTCACCTTGGCTTTTATTTTAATTATACCGTGATAAACTGCTCCAAAATATAAAAATATGTTGATTTGTCACCACTGGAGATTTAGGCATGAAACAGAGCACAGACCAATGAAAATAACATTCCTTGGGTTCATACCAGGAGTGCCCTCTTCAGCCATCCCACAGTACTTGTTATCACCAGCATGGGCACTTTTTACTTTATTAACACTGCAGTATCTCAACCGTACTATGTAATTTGGAGGCTGCTCTCCCACAGTGAACCCTCAGGCCAGCAGTTCTGTCTGCAAGACATTACACCTGCACCTGTAAGTGCCCCCCAGTGGCAAACAACAGAACAAGGCTGGGGCCTGCCAGACTTGGCATAGTCTTGCAACAGTATCTGAGGAGAAAAAAACAAATTTCTTCTGCACCGTATGGGCTGCAGTGCTTTCACATTTGACTTCCGGGTGTTGGGCCCTGGATAGTTTTCTTGCCATGCACCTGGTGTCACCTCTCTTGTACCAAATTTTTAGCTTTTCTGTGTTGAGACAAAAAACAGCAAGTTTTCTTGCTCCATATCACTTAAGGCTGCTTCTACTTTGTATGGCATGTACTCCTTATCTACTACTCATGGCATTATTATTAGAACACATTGCCCCTGGGGCTGTGGGGGACGTTGCCCAGGAAGTTGGAGGAGTCATCCACCTGGGAGACCTTGGGGTTGACAGTGGCAAAGGCCTGAGTGGGGAGAGAGCCATCAGGAGTACAGGGCAGAGAGGACCAGTGCATGCAGCCCTATATGGTCTGCATAGGATGGTCCATATGGAACTGGCAGTGGGAAGTGAGGATGGTAGGGCTATATGGAGGATTTTGCCCAGGCAGGATGCACAGCTGCAGGCTGTATATGGTTATAGTGTGGTAGGATAGTTCATATGGAGTTATACTGCCCAATGAGGACCATGGTTAGTCTGGGTTGGTGGCAATGTTGGTAACGGTCTCTATGGCTTTATATAGCAATACAGTCACATTCAGAGTGGGGAGATGAAGGGGGAAGGCTGGTCATTATTGGGTCATATGGCATGGGGCAGGATGGGTCATATAGAGCTATGTGGTGGGGGTGCAAAGGGGGAGCAGTTTGATCCTCTTCATTATGAAATGCACCAAATTTGCAGTCAGAAATAACAGTAATACCGAACTGCACCTTGTTGGAAAGTAAGTGATACTTACTTTGGTATTTAAAACAAAAAAAAACCTTCCAGATTTCATCAAAAAACTAGACTTTCTGGGAAAAGACAATCAGTTGGTTGGGTGGTAATTGTCATTGTAAAATCAATCCCAGCTCCTGGATGGATGAGGAGAATGTTTCTGTGGTAGTTCTGGATTCCTTTTCATCTCCCCACCCCACTTTACAAAACAGTTTCTTTTCAAACAACAGGGCTGGAATGGAAAGGTTATTGATACTGCTACTCCTGTCATTCTGTGTGTGAGCAACACAGAGCAGTTCCGCGGGCGTCAGCAGGGTTTGGAATAATTGTCTTCTCTAATTAACTGGTTATCAAACAAGAACATTTCATTATGGTACAATTACTAGCTGCTTTGCTGAGACACAGAGGTGTCAGGATTACGACTCCAACATATGCTTCTTACAGCTCTGATATTTTTTTTCATAATCACTAACTGTATTTACTTCCCCCGCCATCCTCCATCTCCTCCCTTAATGACTAATGAATTCTGCTTACGAATAAGCAAAATAAATCAGCAGGCATGGCAGATTATCAAGGAACACATGTAAAATATTTGGAGCATCTTTAAATCTGATAAATGACTTTGAAATTAAAATCCCTGGAAGAAAATGTGATGTAATTAGAAAGTAGCATGGTTCTGTCAATATTTAAATGAAAACTTTAAAAGGTCATAAACACTGCTTCAAAGCTCCTTTAACACAGAGGGGTTTTAAGCGGCTCCACTAGGATCTGCTGTTTACACTTAAGCCCTACATTTTCAAAGTGTCATGCCACAGTGTTTTTAGCCACAAGACTCCCATGGCTCAATGAGTAAATTCCTGACCCCACTGAATGGGAGTTTTGCCATTGACTTCAGTGAAGCCAGGATTTCACCACATAAAGCCAGGTCTGGGCTGTGACCTAAACAAGGTTACCACCAGTTTTGTTAACGTCATGCTGGATATGGTTTAACGGTCAGCGTAGAGCCGCTCAGTGTGTCAGGACAATTGTTGGCCAGCGTGTTCAGACATGGTGACATTTTGTCCTGAGGATCATGTGGCTAAACCCACACACACATACACCCAGCTCTTTGAAAGCTACTTCAGATAGGTTCCTGCTGGAGTGTTTCCAGAGTCACCTTCCCCTAATGTTACTCAGCCCTAGTGGATCTAACAGATCTCAGATTCCAGGACTTAACAACTTCCCAAGTAGCACATGCCAAGAAGTCTCCCCACCTCCCCTATGTGAAGGGCAAGCCGCATGGCTGCTGTGTGAGAAGGACTTGGAGGAGGATGCTTTAGAAAGAGCGCAGACCCCGGGAAGGCTCTCAGAATATATTAATCTGTGACTTGCTGCAGTCTCACAGTGCTGAGCTTCCGGATGCCTCGTATTTCCTTAGGAGTTCAGCGCACTTCAGCATCGATTAAGGAGATGAAATGTCGGTGGGGCTCCCCTCTAACATGCCACCTTCAGGAAGAGGATGAGTAGCTCAGAAGTGCAACTTCTCCCCAGAAATGACCGTTTCAAGTGTCACCGCAGTAAATGTGTCAAAAGGAGAAACTGCAGCTGCCCGTTTGTTTTTAGATAAAAAAAAATCTCTTCATGGGCTTCTGCAGGCCTGAGGAGAAATAGTTTGATGTCAGGTTGGTTCCACGCTTAACCGTAAAGCAGTTTTTCTATTTAGGTACCACAGCCTTGTTGACAGCCGCTTAAATAGCGCACCACATACTACATGCCCCAGTATTACATTGTAACATCAGCCTAAAGTAGGGTCATAAATCTAGTTCAGCAGCAGGAGACCATTATCCTGTGACAAAGTTCCCTTCTGTTATTACTGCTTCTTAATATGAGGGCTCTTTGTTCAATTATCATGTAATAGATTGCTGTAGCAACCACAAGTTACTGGCACTTTCCAAATACAAGAGAAGATGCAGTTCCTGCCTCAAATTGCTTACCATCTAAAAAGACAAAGGCAGATGAAGGGGGTGGGAAAGGGCTATAACAAACAAGCCAAGTGATTGGGGTGATAAGCACCCCACTTATTAGTTATTTGTTTCTTATTGTTTGTTTGTTTAGTTAAAAACTCTACATTCCCCTCCCCTCCCCACTCTACCAAGCACTAAATTGCTGCTTCTCCGTGTGTACAGATGACAATAGTATCCACTGTCATTGAATGAGCTTCCATGCAGTGTTTGAGTCAAGAGCACTTTTAGTTTGTGCTACCAAAGACAAGAAAATCCCATCCTAGGTATTTTACAGCAGCATAAGAAGAAAATAAATATGTTTTTGATTCATCACCATCAGAAATGGTCGCTGTTATGTACTGACTTGAGAGATGGGGATGGATATTTCACTGTTATACCGCCATCTGATACTGCATTTGAGAGCATCCGTTAAAAGCAAATTCCTCAGTATTACATATTTCTTTATACAAACCAGTGACGAGGACATGGGATTGAAAATCCCCTGTGAAGAGGATGGCATCCTTCATGCACTGGGACCAGAGGAACAATTTTCTGCACATTTTGGAAGAAATCGTTTCAGCACTGAAATCACTTCTGATAAGCTTTCATCCAATTTTCAGCTTTTACACGCAAGATGATCTTTAAAATGTCTGCCTTCCAATCTTGCACTCAGATCCTTTGTTAGTGAATCTGAGTTGAAGCAATACGTGACTGCTGCATGAATAAAAAATAATGTGTTCTGACTGGAAGCATCTTTCCTGACACTGTTTTAGATACATGCATGCACACCCAAACACACACACATCGGTATGTTTATAATGCATATATGTACGTGCATATATAGGTGTGGCTGGTAGCACCACCTACTATTAAAGTTGCCTGATAATATATACAATATAGGCAGTGCATATGATGTATATTACATAACAAAAAATACGTTAAAAGCAAATGAAGGCTACAAACTCTTTCACTCAAAAATTAGGAAATGTCAGAATTAAATATACCTCTTTATTCTTAACTGGGTTCCTGTGTATGTATACCAGACATCACACAGGAAGTCTGTGAAGAGTCCCCAGCTCTCATTGGTTCCATCAGTGCCTTAACCACAAAAAAGCATCCTTTCTAATTCTGTTCTTGCACCATCCAGTAAGTGAACTGAATGAGGCAGGGACCATGTAGAACAAATGTGATCGTGTAACTAAAGATTGTATCATAATGCATCCTTACTAAGGGGGCTGTCAGGGTTCCCTCCCCACTCTAAACTCTAGGGTAAAGACGTGGGGGCCCGCATGAAGAGCCCCTAAGCTTATTTTTACCAGCTTAGGTTAAAACCACCAAGGTACAAAATTCCCTGCACCCTGAGAAATGCTTCTCCCACTGCCACCATCAAGTGCTCTAAACAGGAATCCAGGAAAGGAAACCACTTGAAGTTTATCTTTCCCCCCAAAATACCCTCTCAAGCCCGTACCCCCCTGTCCTGGGAAGCTTGAGAATAATCGCCTAACCAATTGGTTACACAGTGATCTAAAAACCCACCCCCTGGGTTTTTAAAAACCATAGAAAACAGTCAGCTTCTTAAAAGAAGGATTTTATTAAAACAAAGAAGGTAAAATCAGCTCTGTAAAATCAGGATGGTAACTATTTTACAGGATACTCAATTTCCAAACTCAGAGGGATTCCCCGCCCCCCTGGACAAACCCTTAAAGTTACAGAAAAGAAAAGGAATAACCCCTCCCTCTAACACAGGGAACGCACACCAAGCAAAATGAACAGAAATCTACTCGCTATGCTGACTAGACTTACTTTAGAAAAGTGAGGATTTGATGAAAAGATGACTGATTCCTTTTTACTCCAAGATCACTCCGTGTCTGACAAAGAGCCACACACAAAGCTTTTCCCCTCCCAAGATTTGAAAGTATCTTGTCCCCTTATTGGTCAGATGCCAGCCAGGTCAGGTGTCAGTCTGGCTACCTGCATTTCTTAACCCTTTACTGGTAAGAGGATTTTATCTGCATCAGACCCTCTCCCCTTTCCCTTTATATTTATGACACGCCCCCCAAATCACCGATAGTGTGAAACACTGGCTGTGATTTCTTCCTGGAGCTCTAAAAGAAAACAAAAGTAATAAGACATATGCATCTCCAAATATACTAATAACTGGATAAAGACTAACAATATTTCCCACATTGCAAGGACGATTTTAACCAGTTGGTTCTGGGAAACTGTCACGGGAGAGTGCATCAGCCACTTTGTTAGAAGCTCCTGAAATGTGTTGTATTTCAAAATCAAAATCTTGGAGAGCTAAACTCCACCGAAGAAGTTTTTTGTTATTTCCCTTGGCCGTATTAAGCCACTGTAGTGCAGCATGGTCGGTTTGCATGTGGAAACGCCGTCCCCAAATGTATGGGCGTAGCTTTTCCAGAGCGTAGACAATGGTGTAACATTCCTTCTCACTGATTGACCAGTGGCTTTCCCTCTCGGACAGCTTCTTGCTGAGAAACACGACAGGATGGAATTCTTGATCTGGTCCTTCCTGCATTAAGACTGCTCCCACACCACGCTCGGACGCATCTGTGGTTACTAGGAACGGTTTATCCAAGTCCGGGGCCCTTAGCACTGTGTCAGACATGAGTGTTGCTTTAAGCTGATTAAAGGCCTTCCGACACTCATCAGTCCACTGAACTGCATTTGGCTGATTCTTTCTGGTTAGGTCAGTTAGAGGGGCGGCAATTTGGCTGTAGTGCGGTACAAATCGCCTGTAATATCCGGCCAAGCCTAAGAAAGATTGGACCTGTTTCTTTGACTTTGGGACAGGCCACTTTTGGATAGCCTCCACCTTGGCCTGTAGGGGGTTAATAGTTCCTTGACCCACCTGGTGTCCAAGGTAAGTCACTCTGTTGAGGCCTATTTGACACTTTTTAGCCTTAACAGTTAGTCCTGCCTCTCGTATGCGCTCGAAGACCTTCTGGAGATGCTCCAGGTGTTCGGCCCATGAGTCAGAAAATATGGCCACATCGTCAAGATAGGCAACTGCCGATTCTCCCAATCCCGCTAGGAGACTATCTACCAGTTTCTAGAATGTGGCGGGTGCATTCCGCAGCCCAAAAGGGAGCACATTAAATTTATACAGCCCGACATGGGTGATGAAGGCTGACCTTTCCTTGGCGGATTCCTCTAGCGGTACCTGCCAGTACCCCTTGGTTAAGTCTAAGGTGGAGATGAACTGGGCACGTCCCAGTTTCTCCAATAGTTCATCGGTGTGAGGCATTGAATAGTTGTCTGGGCAAGTCACAGCATTTAGCTTACGGTAGTCCACGCAAAAGCGTATTTCCCCATCCGGTTTGGGGACTAGAACCACTGGCGAGGCCCATGCACTGCTAGAGGGACGGGTTATACCCATCTGTAGCATGTCTTGAACCTCCCGTTCTATAGCAGTTTTGGCGTGAGGAGCCACTCGGTAAGGTCGGGCTCTAATTGGGTGGGCATTACCTGTGTCAATGGAGTGGTATGCCCGTTCGGTCAGTCCTGGTGTGGCTGAGAACATCGGTGCGAATTTGGTGCACAGCTCCTGGATTTGCTGGCGCTGCATACGTCCGAGGGTCATTGAGAGGTTCACCTCTTCCACGCCTCCGTCATTTTTTCCTTCATAGTAGACACCTTCAGGCCACTCAGCGTCTTCTGCTCCCTGGGCAGTAAACTGACAAACCTTCAATTCTCAGGGGAAAAAAGGCTTTAGAGAATTAACATGGTACACTTTAAGCTTGAGAGTCGAGGTGGGGAATGCTATGAGATAGTTAACAGCTCCCGGGCGTTCTTGGACCGTAAATGGCCCTTCCCATGACGCTTCCATTTTATGGGCCTGGAGCGCCTTCAAGACCATGACCTGGTCCCCTACTTTAAAGGAACGCTCTCTGGCATGTTTATCATACCAGGCCTTTTGCTCTTCCTGAGCCTCTTTTAGTTTTTCTCTAGCAAGGGCTAAAGAGTCTCGGAGAGTGTTTTGTAGGTTGCGTACAAAGTCCAGAATGTTAGTTCCCGAAGAAGGCGTAAACCCCTCCCATTGCTGTTTCACCAACTGTAATGGCCCTTTAACCTCGTGACCATACACAAGTTCAAATGGTGAAAATCCTAAACTGGGATGTGGTACAGCTCTGTAGGCAAAGAGCAACTGCTGTAACACTAGGTCACAATCGTTGGAGTGCTGATTTACGAATTTACGTATCATGGCTCCCAAAGTTCCCATTAAACTTCTCCACCAGACCATTTGTTTGATGGTGGTAAGGGGTGGCAACCAAGTGGTTCACCCCATGAGCTTCCTACAGGCTTTTCATGCTCCCTGCCAGGAAATTAGTTCCCGAATCAGTAAGGATGTCGGCGGGCCAACCTACCCTGGCAAAAATCTCTGTTAATGCCTGGCATACACTTTTAGCCCGGGTGTTGCTCAGAGCTACTGCTTCTGGCCATCGGGTGGCAAAATCCATGAAAGTCAGTATGTACTGCTTTCCTCTGGATGTCTTTTTCGGGAAAGGACCCAGAATATCCACAGCTACCCGCTGAAATGGAACTTCAGTTATGGGGAGTGGCTGGAGAGGGGCTTTGACCTGGTTTTGGGGCTTTCCCACTCTTTGGCACACCTCACAAGACTGGACATAGGTAGAAACATCCTTGCCCATTCCCTCCCAGTGGAATGACCTCCCCAAACGGTCTTTGGTTCTGTTCACCCCAGCATGACCACTAGGATGATCATGGGCTAAGCTCAAGAGCTTTACCCGGTACTTAGTCGGAACTACCAACTGTCTCTGAGGACGCCAGTCTTCCTGGTGTCCACCAGAAAGAGTCTCTTTATATAGAAGTCCTTTTTCTATAACAAACCGGGATCGATTAGAAGAGCTGAGAGGCAGTGGGTTGCTCCGTCCCACTGTCCAAGCTCTCTGGAGGCTTTCATCTGCTTCCTGCTCGGCTTGGAACTGTTCCCTAGATGCTGGAGACATCAGTTCCTCACTGGGTTGTGGACTTGGGCTGGGTCCCTCTGAAAGCGATGTAGGTGATGGGGTTGTTTCCGTTGACTGTGAACCGCTCTCCGCTGGTGCACGATGTGGTAATGCAGACTCTGGCTGAGCCTCTTGTATTGAGTTATCGGCTGCTGCTGCCATTGCAGGCTCGGTGGTGCCCTCTGGTGTTGGCACTGTAGATGGGGTTGCAAGCGCTGGACTCAGTGCTGGCAATGGTTCTGGTGCTGGTTGCTTTGGCAGTTCCGGTTCCGAGACTGGCTTTGGTTGGGGTTCTGCAACTGGATCTATGACGGCTGTTGCAGTCATTGGCAGGGTTCCACCACCTCTATCTGGGTGTCTGGTAGTACAGATGGGGTTCTGGTGGAAGTCTCAGGAACAGAGCTAGGTGTGACAGCTTGCTTAGCCTGGCTGCGGGTGACCATTCCCACCCTCTTGGCCAGCTTCACACAATTGGTCAAGTCTTCCCCCACCAACATGGGAATGGGATCATCATCATAGACTGCAAAAGTCCAATTTCCTGACCAGCCCTTGTACTGGACAGGCAACACGGCTGTAGGTAAATCAAAAGAGTTGGACTTGAAGGGTTGAATCGTCACTTGTGCCTCTGGGTTGATTAAGCTGGGGTCCACTAAGGATTGGTGGATAGCCGACACTTGTGCTCCAGTGTCCCTCCACGCTGTAATCTTCTTTCTGCCCACACTCACCGTTTCCCTTCACTCCAAGGGTATCTGGGAGGCATCTGGGCCTGAGGACCTTTGGTGTGACCCTGGTGCAATGAACTGTACTCTGTTGGGGTTCTTGGGGCAGTTGGCCTTCACATGCCCCAATTCGTTACATTTAAAACATCGCCCAGCTGACTGGTCAGTGGGGCGAGGTGGGTTGCTGGAGAATGGTGTGGTGGGGCAATAAGGGGTCTGGGGTTTTCCTTGTGGGGCCTTGGGCTGCCCCTGGTGATGTGGTGTGGTCTCGGGTTTTCCTTTCTTGTATCTCTCCAAACTATGACCAGGGTTGTTCCTCTCTGCTTCCTGCACCCCTTGTGTGCCAAATTTCCTTGTCCCTCTGCTAATCTAGGACTGTTCGTATTGATCAGCATAAACAGCAAGACTGTCTGCTGAGTCCATTTTCTTATCCCATAAACACTGTTTTATCTCATCCTTGGACATATTCAGGAATTGTTCCTGAGCCATCAAATCACACACTCCTTCAAAGCTATTAACACCCCTTCCCTTGACCCATTTATTTAACAGCTCCTTTATCCGGTTTACATAAGCTACATTACTTAGTCCAGGCCCTCGGATAAGGGTTCGAAATTTTACTCTGTAAGTTTCAGGTGTAACTTGAAATTGTTTTAAAACCAAATCCTTGAATTTCTCATAGTCAGAAGCCTCAGCAATAGGCATGTTATTGAATATGTCCAGAGCACTTCCAGTCAACTTCGCTACCAATGTGGTCATTTTGTGATCATCAGGAATGTTATGGAGATTGCATAGTCTCTCAAAGGTGAGAAAATATTCAGCAATATTACGGGATTCATCATACGGTGGACATAGTCGCTCCCATTTGTGGATTGTTGGGGAAGGATTGTTAGTGTTATCCGGTAGATTCCGCTCCACCCTGGTCTTCTCCATCTCCAGGGCATGCTTCCTCTCTCTCTCCTTCTCCTCCTCAGCATGCTTCCTCTCCTCCTCAGCATGCTTCCTCTCTCTCTCCTTCTCCGCCTCAGCATGCTTCCTCTCCTCCTCAGCATGCTTCCTCTCTCTTTCTTTCTCCTCCTCAGCATGCTTCCTCTCTCTCTCTCCTTCTCCTCCATAGCATACTTCCTCTCCTCCTCAGCATGCTTCCTCTCACTTTCTCCTCCTCAGCATGCTTCCTCTCTTTCTTTCTCCTCCTCAGCATGCTTCCTCTCTCTCTCCTTCTCCTCCTCAGCATGCTTCCTCTCTCTTTCTTTCTCCTCCTCAGCATGCTTCCTCTCACTTTCTCCTCCTCAGCATGCTTCCTCTCTTTCTTTCTCATCAATCTCCATCTGTTTAAGTTGTAGCAGTCTTGCATGTTTCTTCTCCTCCTCATCCACTTGTAGTCGAGCTATCTCAAGTTTAATAGCTGCTTCACTGGCTGTCATCTTAGCCTTTCTGTTTTTAATCTGTCTTAACCCAAGAGAGTTAGAAAAGAAAAAAAAACTTGCTTGGGTATTCCCTGTAGGGGTTAACTACCTGCTTTCATATGTAGATACTCTAGCTCCTAGCAGCTTAACCCTTCCCCCCTCCCTGCTTCCAAGCAGCTACAGGGAAGAGCCAGAGAGAAGAACAAAAAATTCTAAACTCCCTGTGTCTGGTTCAAAAAAAATCTCTGGTTCAATATATCCCACCCCTCTGCCACCATGTCAGGGTTCCCTCCCCACTCTAAACTCTAGGGTAAAGACGTGGGGGCCCGCATGAAGAGCCCCTAAGCTTATTTTTACCAGCTTAGGTTAAAACCACCAAGGTACAAAATTCCCTGCACCCTGAGAAATGCTTCTCCCACTGCCACCATCAAGTGCTCTAAACAGGAATCCAGGAAAGGAAACCACTTGAAGTTTATCTTTCCCCCCAAAATACCCTCTCAAGCCCGTACCCCCCTGTCCTGGGAAGCTTGAGAATAATCGCCTAACCAATTGGTTACACAGTGATCTAAAAACCCACCCCCTGGGTTTTTAAAAACCATAGAAAACAGTCAGCTTCTTAAAAGAAGGATTTTATTAAAACAAAGAAGGTAAAATCAGCTCTGTAAAATCAGGATGGTAACTATTTTACAGGATACTCAATTTCCAAACTCAGAGGGATTCCCCGCCCCCCTGGACAAACCCTTAAAGTTACAGAAAAGAAAAGGAATAACCCCTCCCTCTAACACAGGGAACACACACCAAGCAAAATGAACAGAAATCTACTCGCTATGCTGACTAGACTTACTTTAGAAAAGTGAGGATTTGATGAAAAGATGACTGATTCCTTTTTACTCCAAGATCACTCCGTGTCTGACAAAGAGCCACACACAAAGCTTTTCCCCTCCCAAGATTTGAAAGTATCTTGTCCCCTTATTGGTCAGATGCCAGCCAGGTCAGGTGTCAGTCTGGCTACCTGCATTTCTTAACCCTTTACTGGTAAGAGGATTTTATCTGCATCAGACCCTGTCCCCTTTCCCTTTATATTTATGACAGGGGCAATTAAGATTGCATGGGCAACCTTGATTCTCCATTTCTCACTTTAGAGGGCTTGACTTTTTGTATCACATTTCATATTTTTAAGTGAAATGTGAGAGATTTCATCCTGGGAAACCATAGTGACTCCTGCGTGATCTTTAGATCTGTGGGGCTGCTAAATATGCTCAGTGCACATGAATGTCTCTGGGCTGGAACACCTTCTCAATTCTAGTCACTTTACTGGAAGTTTTGCGTGTGCAAGGTCTTCAGGACCAGGCCCAACGTCTCCCAGATTGATCCTTTTCAGAAGTATAAAGATCAATGATCCCATTCTTAGATTGTACATTTAACCTAGAGCAAGTATAGTTTGTAAATTACAATCCTAAGGAAACAAAAGGCATGATGCAAAACCTCACACCCCATTTTTCCCTTTCTGGTACTATTGGGGCCACAGTTATTTGAGCTCTCACTGCCCAGTGTGGTAATACTGTGGGGCTGCAACACTACAACAGCTATCAAGGCCGAGAGACCAGACATAGTAAGATAAAAAAGATCAGGGTGTGGACAGACATGACACAACGGGTCATGCCAGGCAGCCGCCTTCAGGGTGTGCAGAAATGTGTATGAACTCAATGGTAAAAACATTATTTACTCCTTTGCATTTGACTATAATAAAATACTCATTTGTAACTGGATGGTTATCTTCCAATCCAGCCTGAGTAAGGGGCAGCGCAGGAACCAGATTGTGACTGGAGCTTGGACAGCTTAATCTCCCTTCCAGGCTGACTCAGCTGCACTGGCCAACTTATTGGGAGCATGGGGATGGAGCCATAGCTATGCCCAATCCCTGTCCATCTGAGCAGGGAAGGGCATAGCAGCCCAGGAGGGGCTGATCATCCCCTTGCACAGGATCTTCAGGTGCACATAGCCTACAAAGGGAAGAAAGGGGGCTCCATATAGCTCCTTGCCCCCCTGACTGGCATGCAGCTGGGCTCACAAGTGAGTCATTGGTCATGTACATTACTTGACTATAGTACGTGATGCCATGATGGAAACACATGGTGAAAAACAACTGAAAATCCCCTCTGGACATCACCATATTTACTGTTGTAAAGTTGTTGTTTTGAAAGCAAATTAAATGCATTCAAATCTGTTCTAACTGAAATTAACTTTGACTTGTTTGATGAGGGATTTGGGTTTCACGCGGGAAGTTAATAGATATTTTATTTCAGTAGTTTCCTCCCTTGCCCAAATTTTTTTTTTCATTTGTAAATATTTTTCTCACTTAATCATTTTAACTGGTTTCAGTTTGGTCCTTGGGGGGCCATTGGGGAATTGACCTGCATGAGACAGGGCTCTATTTCTGTGTCAGTTCTACAAAGAGCGCACCAGGTTCTACTCAGACTTTTGCTCCTTGCAACCTATTGACTTCATACAAAGGTTTCATGAGTGTCATTCTGAGCTGAAAATGATATATATATAATGAACAATATAGCCACAGTAAAACAATTATTCTTATGGTAGAGAGAGACTAATTATCAACAGTTGTTAGTCTGCCAAACTCAGTTTAGTTATGCTGATTCTCACGATACATAGTGTTTTTCTCAAAACCCCAATTCAGGGAGAATCTCAGCATTCATTTGAAAAAGAAAATTAAGTTTCAAGCCCTCACGGTTGCAGAGAAAAGCTTGAAAACATGAGCCTTAACGACTCAAAAGTAGTAGGCAAAGAAAAAGAACCAAAATTTAGGGATTTCTTAAAATGTGATTTTTTAAAGCAATCTCATGATTTTGGCGGGGGGGTCTGACTCATGATTTTTGAACATTTGGAATTTGCAGTGTTGGGAGGCTTCCTTATATTGAATTAATTTGTAGGTACTTTTTCAAGTACCTGGACCAGATTCTGTTCTCATTCACACACGGGGTAACAGTATGGAATGACTCCATTGATTTCACACCAGTGTCAGCCAGAGCGGACCTCCTCCCTCTGACTCCATGACACTCACTCTTACCATGAAGACTTTCTCCGTGTATTTCAATGAAATAGACAAAATCTCACTCATTCAGTTTGCCACAGCTTGACAGCTCTGAAGGTCGTGAATCAAAGGGTGAGTGAAAAGGCACCTCCCTCTGAAACAGGTCTCTGGCTAGAGCAGATGGGCAGCATAGAACCCTGATGGGATTCTATTTTTTGTAGTAGATTTGCTCCATTGACAGGGCTGTCCTCTTTGTCATGCACCAGGAACACAGACCTCTCTGAACTATGCCATGAGAGAGAGGCTGTGTTTACCACCCCTAACTCTCTCAGATACCATGGCAATGAGCACATACAAATATCTAGCAAGGTTCAGATCCACCCCACCCCGACAACTTCCCAACATTTGCGGGTGTTCAAATCTAGGGGTTTGTTTGGGGCAAATTTCTCTCTTTCCCTCCCCCCGCCACCCCTCCCCCCGGCAGCAGCACCTCCATGAGAAATCTGCTTTTCCTGCACATTGTATTTTAAGGCCTCATCCCTGTTCCTTGTAACAAAACAACACAGCCCAGTGGAGACACGGGCGATCTGTGGAGGGTGAGATGTAGCAATGCCAGACAGCACCCTGTTTTGCTTTATTAATTATTATTCATTGTTTGGTCCTTTCAGGCATATAAGAGGAAAACAGAAGCCGCGAAGAAGGAGTATCTAAAGGCTCTGGCAGCCTACAGGGCCAGCTTGGTTTCCAAGGTAACAGACAATGTGTTTCATACATGAGTCTCTATGGATGTGGCAATGATGAATTAACTGGAACTCATGGAAATCTCTGGGGAGGAGCAAGTTTATAAGAAATACAGTGTAACGGTGCTATCAAAACTAATATCAGTGTTAAATACCTTCTGGAAGAGCTAAATGAAATGCTCTGCAGCACGACTCGCGCGTATACAATGCAATGTGGGTGCCAATTTTTTTTCCTTAACACACCAAAATAAGATCTCATTTATTATGGCACATTGTAGTGTTTGAAGGCAGGGCTTCCATGATCCCTCACTGCATTTGGATTGTTCTGTAACCACACTGAGTAATAACTGATTTGCAGCTTTAGATAGGTTTCTGTTTTGTCTTGTTTCTCCCCCCTCCCTACCCCATCAGAGTGGTGCTGAATTGTCTTCACTATGTTACTATCGCTCAAAGGTGAGATGTTATTTGAATTCCATTACCCGGTTCTGTTGCTCACTTACACCATTCCAGAGCATGGTGCTTGGATTCTTTACACCACTCTTGCAATTGGCATCCAGGTGATAGGCTGACAAGCAAAAGGATTTGCAATATACAGGCATTTTTCAAAAGGCACTAAAGGCAATAGGCCAGATCCTCAGCTGATATAAATTGGGGCAGTGATGTCCATGGATTTACACCAGCTGAGGATCTGCTCCCGTGGTTTTATAACTCTTTGGAGGTTTTGTCCCTTCCATGCCCACAACAGGAGACTTTCTTACCCATTACAGGAAAGTCAGCTCAGGGGACTCTCAATACATTAATTCATGGCCCCTCACTTGCCAGTGTCTCCTGGAATGGTAGTGTGAGCCATACACCCTCCTCAGAACATCTGTCTGAGCGCCCGTGGCCATTGATCAGGACACTGTTTGCCTTCCAAAGTAAGAGGAAGGAAGAACCTTCTGCTGGATTTAATTCCTGAGAGAGGAGAAAGGAACTGATCCGAAAGGTTCCTAGACACGACCTGTGGATGTGAGTGTATTTCCCAATTTCCACTCCTGGCTCATCACTGATCCGCTTGCTGTTTACCATCTGTGTCCTTATCGGCAGGTGCCACGGCAGTCAATGGGCATCTCTGCCTCTGAGGAGGAGGGAACACATCTGCTGACTTTGTCTGCCTCCCAGTGGCTGCCTTCTCATATCCCAGGCTCCTCCTGCCCCTTGAATCAAGAGGGGCCGTGAGCACTGCAAAGAGTGATGCTCATGACTCCTGGAAAGGGCTGGGGTGGCAAGGTGAGCCCTAAGCTGTTCTGGAGCTGGGCTTAGTAGCCGGACAGGAGCCATATTCACTGAGCTGTGGGTTCAGCCCTGCTGGTGGCTCCGGCTGTAAGTCAAGCACCCTGTGCAGTGTAAACACCCAGTCACTCCATTAGCCTCGGTGGTGTTAATGTGAATTCACACTGCTGTGAGTGAAAGCACACTGGGCACATCCAGACTAGCACTGTGTGATGGAGGAATAGCAACTCCTTCTGAAGGGCACAGGTTCATACTGTCATGGGGAGAGCCCTGAAGGAGCAGCACAGCCATCTGCAGAGCAGAGCCCCTGGTGTGATAGTGTTACAGGGTTCTGAGGTGGTTGTTTATATTGGCTCCCTGGGCAGAGAAGGTTTTAGTTTCCCTTCCCCTGAGTCTGTCCTCTCCAGACCACCCTCCAAGTCCCCCTTAATTCCCACTTCTCCTCCCCACCCCAGCCAGCCCTGTCTTTCTTTCCTTTCCTTCCAACCTGTCATCCCCATTTCTCTCCCTGCATCACTCGGGTGAGGAGGTTGCCTTCTGCCCACCTCGCTCCCCCATATAGCTCCTGATCTGGGCTGGTCTCCCACGGTGTGGAGGGCAGTCGGCTTCTCCCTGCACCAGAACTCCCCCATGTTGCCCCTTGGCCTATCCAGCTTAGGCCTCAAGTAGCACCTGGTGGCCTCGTTGCCTGGAAGCACCCAGTGCTTCCCCTTCTCTCTCTTAATGTGGCCTGGGTGCCGTAGTAGACTCGGGGTGCAGTTCCAGATGCTAGTTGAGTGGAGGTAGAGGCAACATCAGTGGAAGTGGAGGGCGGGGGCAGAGGATCAACCCTCCCGCCAGGTAGCGTTACTTCTGGGTTGTGACTTACCAGGTCAGTGCACAATATGGGATGTGACAGGAGCTCAGATACCACAGCGGTAGGTTCCATAAAAACACTAGATTCTCTTTGTCCTGCAGCTATTCTTGCCCCATTGAACAAGGCTGGATCTGGGAGGAAGGGAGTTATATGCAGGCAGCAGATTCTCTAGACCATCATTATAGGGGAAAGTGCCTGTACTTTGTCATTGGAATTGTGCTAATCTCTCCTCCCCGCTCCTCTGGGCTTACTTTTCTCTTCCATTTGGATTTGTACACAGCGCAGCGGTAAGGAGAGTTTACTTTGGTGTAATCTAATGGATAGGTCTGCAGTTCAGACCGACCTTCTAAATGGAAATAGAAGTCTGCAGTGCATTCAGGAAGGGGAGAAGGGTGCTGTTTCCCCATGCCAGGTTAGAAGAAAAGGTTAAAAGCAAATGTGAATGAATTCCTAGAAAACGGAAAAGTGTACCATCCCAAACAATGAAGAAATAAATTGCTAATTAGTGCCATAACAGCTGTGAGCTGGGTAAATAACACATGGCAACAGCAATAGTAAAAAATAAAAACAACCTCCTCTACTATAGAGGAGGAATCCAGTCCAGAGGAAAAAGGATGGAGAGAGAATGGATCCGCCACATTTAATTCTGGAAGTGTATGAATGTCACTCTCAGTGAGTTCCCAGGCAGCGCTTAATTTGTGCCAGGGGCTGAGCCCTGACACTTCTGGGCTTGGCAGTTCAGAGCCCCGGCCCCTCTAGCCTTGCTGCTTCAGTTATGAAAGTAAAAAAAATTGCTTGAGCCCGGGAACCTCCTTTGTTACAAATTAAGCACTGCTCCCAGGACATTAGTATCACACTTCTGAGATCTTGGCTCATCTCCTTCTGCTGCTTGGGTGTTCCTCATGCCTCCTTTATACCTTCATGGTTTCATACAGTAAATTTCATTCTCTTCGCTGTACCCAGTTACCCTATCCCCTTTACATCCCTGTGCACTTTCTGACATGAAGCCATTGTGGGTTCTCAGCAGCTCTGGCCATCTCTGCGGGGTTGGGTCTCAGATCGGCTGTCATTGAATCACATGGGCTCTGAGGTGTCCCAGGTCAGAAGGAGGGTATCCGATTGAGCGATGCTGTGCACAGCCTGGACTCAGGGAGACAGACTGCTGAGACTCAGTGGTGTTTGGGGAATGTTAGCAAAGGGCGTGGGACAGGACAGAACTGGGGGAAAGTGGCCACTGGGCATGTGAGGGACAAAAGGGACCCAATGAGCAGGGCCTAACCAAGGGTTAGGGTGGTTGAGAGGCAAGTGTCCCCACGCTGAAGAAGGATAGTAGCAGGACTGGGAATCAGGTTGACATGGGAAGGGGAGGAGACCTGGGTGGGAGGAACAAGAAATGGGGATGGATTAATGGGAAAGATCTCAAAGGTGTGGCTAAACATCCAAATCTCATACTCTGAATGCTGCCTTTTAAGTGTCTTCCAATGCTAGCACCTTGCTGGTAGGGGACTGCCTGCCCTCAGTGATTGTTATCAGTGCTGTCTCCTCCTGGACCATGGTAGTGCATCTCTATTTTGGCTAGCCCTCTAGAAGAAGCAGAGGCAGATTTCTGTGCTGTTTCTATGGCCCTCGCAGGCTGACATCACACATGCACATCGCTCAGCCATCCAGAATTCTGAAGAAGCAACGGCTCAGCTACATGGCCCATCAACATGACTCAAATGCTGCACATGGCTTCAGCCGACAAGGTCCATGGGAAAGGAACATCCTCATCAACCTCCTGTAGAAAATGGTAGGCGTAGAGACAAATCACCAATAAATGTCTTTCCTTGACTAGCGACAGTCAGCCAGGGAGAGGCCCAACCCATTTGTGAAACCACAGAGGGAGAATCTTAAATATAGGACATCAGACTGACTTTTCTCCCCCCTCTCTCCCAATTGCAGTAGAATGTGAATATCCACTGTATGGCAATGGAACTGGGTGTAGCTGTTGGCCCTTTCCTGCAGAGGGCGCCATCACATTGAAGGACCAAACTAAGCTTCTGCCCTTGCTGAAGGGGTAGAGGGAGGGGACCGAATATACACTTTCCTTTAAGAATTGGGACTGCCCTCAATGACATGGGTGCCTGGCATGGGAACCTGTTAAACTTGCATGGGCTGGCAGCCCCCGGAGTGAGATTGTGTCAGGCTGAGAGCTTAGTGATGTCAGCTTGTCATTAATATTGTGCAGAATTATACTTAATGTTAAAAAAACCCACATGGCTTAAACTGGAATGTAATTACAACCGGAGTAACTACACATGTCATGCTGTGCAGCGAGCGCCGAGGCACCTTGCCTCAGAGTTAACCGAGCCACACTTGAAGGTTAAGAGCTGTGGCAAAAAGGTCAAAAAGGAAATAATCTAAGTCCCTTTCATTGGTTTAAGTTTTTATGAGTGGTGTGGAGGAAGTGAATAAGGAAAAGTTATTTACTTGTTCTCATAATAAAAGAACTAGGGGCCACCCAATGAAATTAGTGGGCAGCAGGTTTAAAACAAATAAAAGGAAGTTCTTCTTCACACAGCGCACAGTCAACCTGTGGAACTCCTTGCTTGAGGAGGCTGTGAAGGCTAGGACTATAACAGGGTTTAAAAGAGAACTGGATAAATTCATGGAGATGAAGTCCATTAATGGCTATTAACCAGGATGGGTAAGGAATGGTGTCCTTAGCCTCTGTTTGTCAGAGGGGTGTGATAGATGGCAGGAGAGAGATCACTTGATCATTACCTGTTAGGTCCACTCACTCCAGGTCACCTGGCATTGGCCACTGTTGGTGGACAGGATACTGGGCTGGATGGACCTTTGGTCTGACCCAGTACGGCCTTTCTTAAGTTCCTATGTTCTTAAAAAGATTCATAACTGCTCTGAATGTATTTAGTACGAGCTTACCGGGCTGTTTTGATATTGGAATTCTGTTCATGCTGCCTTTAATACAGTGCAGCAGTATTTCAATGCATACAGCAAGAAAGCAATAAGCACTGTTGGGGGAAGGAGAGTTAGAGAGAGCAGGAGTTTTAAAAGGTGAGTTTCATATTTAAATAAACGTGGAAATGAGATCATTTAGAGGCAAAGCTATTTCCTGTGTCGGTATGTGCCTTAGAAACTTGCCTGTTGCTTCAGAGAAGTAAATAAGTATTTGCAGTTAGATAAACTTAGTATTTTCTGTATGAAAGTAAGCCTAGGGAGGTACAAGGGGATATTGCAGGTGGGGACCAATCCTGCTCCAGATGGAGTCTACACACACTGCATCGTCCCAGCTGATCTTCCTACTCGCGCTTAGTTTTATTGGTAATTCAAATCATAAGGCAGTGTTGCCTAGTGAATAGAGCTCTGGATTGTGCTCGAGACCTGGGTTCTAGTCCTTGCTCTGCCACTGGCCTGCTGGGTGACCTTGGGCAAATCATTTCACCTCCCTGTGCATCTGTTTCCCCATCTGTAAAATAGGGATAATAATACTGCCCTCCTTTGTAAAGTGCTGTAAGATCTACTGATGAAAAGTGCTGGCTAAGAGCTGATGCTAGTATTACTATATTATTAAGTAAGTGTAGACTTCAACCTAGCTTTCTTTTTGAGCACAGCTGCTGATAGAGTTTCCCTGCAGGAACTCATCTTTCCCAGCCTAGTTCCCTCTGCCCCATAGATCCCCTCTAATCTCATTTCTATCCTGATTGGAGATAACAAGATCCATCTGACAGTGGGAGATGGCTGATGGGAGATGGGAGATATCAGACAGTGCGAGATAGGAGATATCAGACTTTTTATGCAAGGCTCCAGCACTCCTGTACAGGGCCCTAGCCAGTGCAGTCCTGTTACATGCAGATACTGAGACGAGATTGTTTATCTTGTGTAAGATTCCTATGCCTTTAAGAACCACCACTGGACTTCTGCAGTTACTGAGGGTGTGGACATGTGCAACTTTTGTGTGTGTGTTTATGGGTTTGATCATTCACCATTTGAAGTCAATTGTAAAACTCCAATCAGCGGTGCAGGATTCTATGCGTGTGTCTCTTTGTGTCTGTGAGAATATTATGGCCTTTCCCCTTCCAGCCCAGTTTCTCCTCCTTGGTCCTGCACCGAAGTATTCATAGAATCATAGAATCATAGAATCTCAGGGTTGGAAGGGACCTCAGGAGGTCATCTAGTCCAACCCCCTGCTCAAAGCAGGACCAAACCCAATTAGATCATCCCAGCCTTATTAAGCCTTAGTTGATTGCATCACAGTCAGTTACCATGGAAGATAATGTGATGTCCCAAATCCAGCATTCTGATTTATCTGCAGGATCAAAGAGGAGCATGTGATGTTCAGCAAGAGAACAAAGCCATCGTACAAACACGCACTGTAGCGTTCGTAACTGTCAGGGTCAGAGCAGTGGAAAAGTGACTGTATGTGAGGGGCAGTTTTGACTCTAATAGATTTCAAGTTCTGCCTGGCCTAACAGCCTCTCACTAAGTCTGCCTAGAGCAACTCACAGGATCTTTCCCTGAACCAGCAACAGGCAGTGACATAAGGCAGTTAACTTAGCCACTGAGGGCAGTGGAGCACTAGCAGGGTTTATATACAGCAGTGGTTTGCGGAGGGGAGGGCGGGGAGAGAGGCTTGAGGTTATGGCAGAAGTACTGGGAGTGTGCCTGAGGTGAGAGATGTTAGTGCTGTTTGTGTTACTGCAGCAGCAGCTGTTGGGCTCAATCCTGAGAAGTAGTGAGAACTCACATTTGTTGGGACAGAATAAGAGTCTTTTCCAGGGAACAAAATGTACTGACTTTATTGCTATAATATGCTGCTCTTTACAGGGAGATGTGTGTGGGCAGTTAATTGCGGGGGTGGGGGAGAGATTTTTTTAATTTCAATTAATCCAAAAGTCATCGGTCTGCAGAAGGGCAACTCTGTGTTGAGTGAAGCAGTGCTCCCTCTTTCTCTGGCAGGAAGAAACTGTTAGTTACATTATAAAGCCCTCATGAAAAACCCTGCTTGCCCAAGCCAAAAAATATCCAAAATGAGGCCACTCCTGCATTGTACTTTATGAAGCCCTGTCAGGATTGCAGGAATGCATACGTTTAAGAAGTCAGCATGTTATAATGCCATTCTTTTTTTAATTGAAAAAGAAAGTGATTCTATCATCCATCTCTCTGGTCTAAAAATGAACTGCAGGCAGGCACCAGTTCTGAGGGGTTTGCTTTCCTTGTGCTCCAGTCTCTTTGGAGTCCACTGCTGAGTACTGGGCTTGATTTTCCTGGCTTTGGATATTGCTGTCGGTCTGGTTTTACAGGCCTGCTGGCTTGAGTTGGTTGGATGGGAGGAGAAACAAAGGAAAGGAAGGTGTTACCTGTGCACCTTTGTATTGTGGAGCCTGCAGAGGAGATGAAAATTGGCATGGAGGGATTTTAACGGGAAGGATTCAGTGACGTGCTGAGAGCAGTGGGTGATGGTGCCCGTCTGAGAGGGTTGGGGGTATTAGGTGGGGAAGAGAATCAGGGAAACTAAAATGACTTTTGCTGCAAGATTTTAGGGAGTAAAACTGTGGGGAGCACAATTGAGTCAGTGTGAGCCACGTGGTAACTGTGTGTTTATATAGTGTTTAAAACTGGGTCTGAGCTTGTTGTTATGGCAGCTAGGCGCCCTAGTCATGAACCTGGACCCATTGCGCCGGGCGCTGTACAAACAGAGAACAATCATGAGCACTATCCTCAGTGTGGGAGAGATGGAGGCAGAGTGCCTATGAGGAAACGGGAAGGTGGAGGATGATGTTCTCGTCTTTTAAAGAACTCCTTTTTCACTTGACCCCTGTTCTGTTTTCTTGCAGAGCTCTGCCGATCAGGGTGAGACGAAAAGCACCCAACCCAACCAACCTTCCAAAATGATACCACCAAAACAGCCCATGTATACGATGCCACCGCAGGCCTCATCGCCTTATCCTGGCTTAGGCTCATTCCTGTCCCCATCAGATCTGCAGAGTTACCGGGGACACCCTCACCCCAGCCTCTCCCGAACCCTCAGTTCCAAACCCATGTTGCCCAGCATCAGTGCCTCGCCACCTCCTTCTTTCCAAATCAGCCCGCCTCTCCATCAGCAGCTGTCTTTGCATCACCCACAGAGCTCCCTCCTCAACCAGTCACTCAGCATGCAGCAGGTCTCACAGCAATCCATCTTGTCTCCTTCCATGGCACTACAGGTACAGCCCCCAATGAACGCTTCACCTCCTGGGCAGCAGGTGAGTGGCCTGGATCCCGAATACCAGTCTAAAAGGGAACACATTTTTAAAGCACGATCTGTGCATCAGAGACTACTCTCAGCTTAAGTTTCTCGTGTTACCGGTGGAGCCTGTTACTAATAATGATTTTCCAGGTCATGACAGTACTAATCTGGCACTTTGGGCAAAGATGTCACTCTAAGAGAGTATTCCATTGTCAACTCCCCTAGCCATGAGACTCTCCTGTAGATGGCAGCTGGCTCTGTTACCTCCCAGCTCTGTTATTTGTCTGACATTTTAGGGTGGGAGTTTGAAAAGGGAGTAAGCGGTTTAGGAGCATAAATCTTGTTACCTTCATTGTATGTCTCCATGATCTACCATTCACATCCCCAGCTGCAATGTAGACGTGCCTTTACACTCCCATAGCAGTCAAGGATGTAACAGGTAGAAGTTCTTGTAAGACAAGCTGTCCCCTAGTTATCTATTGGGCTTCAGGTGAATTTAGCAGGGTGGAGTGGAGCTTTCTGTTCATCTGACACAGTGCCCTGGATAATCAGGCAAAGAAAGCATGTGTGACAGCACTGAAATAAAGAATGAAAGCTCCTGGGATAACAACAGAGGTGAATGTAGGATTCCCCCCCCCCCCACCCCCAGCGCGCAAAGATTAGCATGTGGGAAGAGAACATAACTTAAAAATGCAGAGGGAAAAACCAAGCGTTTCATGGAATGTGGTTGATTTTCCAGTGACTTTTCAGCAATGGAGAAAATTACCGAATTCACTTACTTGATAGAAGATCTGAAAGGATGAAAACGAGCTTAACTTGAATTGCATAGCAGCAAAGTAGTTCCTGTATTGTGTGCTCATATGCAGGCTGCCTACCTTAAGATGAACAAACCATTCTTTGCAATGTCCAAACTCAGCCTGTGAGCCCACATTTAGAGGGGCCAGTCATGGGTTTCTGATATGAATAAAATAAAGCAGGAGGCGAGAGAGCTTTTGGATGAATGGGCAATGGTGCAAAGTACATCATATTCCCTAAAGGGAACACTCTGGCATTGGCTAGGGATGAACGGGATGACCTAAGAGATCTTTTCCGTCTCTAATTTCTAGGAGTCTCTGATTCTCCCATGTAACTAGAGCTGGGTGAACTATTCATAGTGGAGGACTTACTCTATGAATTTCACAGCTGTCAGATAACTTATTTGATTAATCTTTTACCCCCATTATTCTCCCAGCCAGAGGACCTGACTGAATAATTTGTTGCAACCTTTTTTTTATTAGATATGTTTCACAAAATTCATCAAATAATGTAATTAATGAACACGTTTTTTTCCATGATTCTGCCTATCCTATTCAGGACCAACTTTGAGAAAAGATCATTTGATAACCTTGGCATATAGAGTAGTGGAGAAAAGTATAATGTGAAATGGGTCTTGATAACAAAATTCTCCCTCGGGCTATTAAAAGACGACATAACCAAGAGAGCAACATCCTGCATACTCCAGATGTCCCAAATGCTCTTTATAGAGCAATAATTTCAATATTGGCATGGTGTGGTCCTGTATAAGCAAAGGTTGCCACTGTATAGAGTCAGCAATAGCTCTCACCCCATGGTGGGGATAAGAGACAATCATATGGCGATGGTTTAAAATGGAGGTGTCAGGCAAGGTTGGACACAGTTTTTTAAAGCTTAATTCCACATATTTTGTTAGCAACTTAAATACCAAAAGTGAATGTTTCGGGAGAAGCCATGTTCTCAGTCAAGTAGCTGCCTTGATTCCATTGTTAATATCTGTTCCCTAACAGTTGATAATTAGGTCACCCATGCACAAACAGTATCATGATAGTTTTTCAGATAATATGAACTCCCACTGTCCCTGTTAAATTGCCAGCCATGACAGTTGATGGAGAGAATGTTGCTTGTCTGAATTTTCTTTACCTTGTTACTGTACATTAGGACAGGCTAATGTATTACTGCAAAGAGAACCGCACTTGAGATGGGAAAATGGCTTTCATTACCAGAATGCTGATGCAAAGGCTTTCATCACGTTGCATATTCTGCAGCTGTTTACCAAAGCTCTCCCTAGGAGAGAGGCCCATAAAAACATGGGAGAGAAACAGTGAGGTGAAGTAAATGTTATCCTTGTATCAGGGATCATTATGAAGATTCAGTTCTTAAGCACATGCTCAAGTCCTTTTGATTTCAGTGAGATTATGCACATGTTTAAACGCTCATTTTAGCTCGGCTCTGCCCATACTTTCTGGGCAGTGTATTTGGACATGCATAGGCAAACATTAACTAGAACTTCTGCTTATCTGTCTGTTTGTACGGGTGTAACGTTTTCTTCCTTTCTTTTATTGTCTCCCACACAGGACTTTTCACATATTTCATCTGAGTTTCAAAACAGTGTTGGACCCCGGTCACCTGGTGCATCAAACCCCCCAGGAAATACTGACTGGGACAATGATTACTCCAGCAGAGAGTGTGGAATTAACCACTGCAGGCCAGTAGACAAAACAATGTACTACTAACATGCTTGGAGAGCTGTCTGCGCTGTTTTCTTATGGTCAGACACATGATAGTTTATAAGTTCAAGAAAGGAAAATGTAAAAGAAATCAAAATGCCATATTCCAAAAACTTGCATTATTTTAACATTAGTGTGCCCCTTTTATTTAGTAACCTGGGTTTCTGGGAAAGAGATCTGTCCTGTCCCCAAAATAATTGCTTGAATCTGAGGACTAAAATGATAAAAAGATAACTCAGGGAAGACTCCAATTAGCTTCGGCTGACTTTCATTCCTGAGTTGTGGAAGTAGTTTCTGCAGTGTTTCCAACTGCCACTGAGTGAAGTTTTAATCAGCACTTTTTGACCAAAAAAAAAGGGGGAGGGAGGGTGGTACACATCATCCACAACTGTGTAAATTGTTAGAGCTCTGCCAGCTTACACCAGGTGAAGATCTGCCCCAAAATGTCCAGCAAGTTGTTCTGCTAATGAAGGTAAATGAAGCTGTGCAATTGTCCCTTCTGCCCAGGCTAATAATCTAAACCATGCTACACGAGCAGGAAGTTTGAAAATGACTCACACATTAAATATAAAAATATTTTTTAAAAAGGAAAGAAAATGACTGAATCTTGCGATATTCTTGTGTAAGTAAATGCACAGTAAGGGCACATTTACATTGAGCAGGACAGGCCAGCCTGCCCCATTGCTGTTATGTGCATTGAACAGTTCTTTTCTCATCCCTACCAGTATGGTTCTCACGCACTGAAGTGAAAAATCCAGCTTGACTAGTTTTGACTTTCTAAGTTTTGAAAATGTGAAAGACTTTTTCAAGTATTAGCAAGGATCATAGAATCTCAGGGTTGGAAGGGACCTCAGGAGGTCATCTAGTCCAACCCCCTGCTCAAAGCAGGACCAATCCCCAATTTTTGCCCCAGATCCCCAAGTGGCCCCCTCAAGGATTGAACTCACAACCGTGGGTTTAGCAGGCCAATGCTCAAACTACTGAGCTATCCCTCCCCCCAGGATGGCCTCCCCCTGGCATGTGCTGGTTAATTGAGAGGAGCAGCTTCTTGTAATCAGAGAGACGTTGATTTGCTGCCCCCAAACTTGAGAAAATGAGATTTTTCTCTTGACTGGATGGCTTCGTTTTCATGCGGGGGGGTGGGGGAGGAAGCAGGTATGCAGGGCCTAATCCTGAAAGATGCTTGACTTCAGTGGGAGCTTGTGGTATCTGCAGACAATAGACTTGTCTTTTCAGCTTCCAAAATATTAGTCTCTAACTCTTAAGGTAAAGAACTCCCCTGGCAAACACTAGTAGTAGGTTCCTTATCTTTTCTGTACATTGGTGGATGTGCAGGTGAATGAACCGGTGATGGTGTGGCTGATCTGATTAGGTCCTATGATGGTGTCCCTGGTGTAGATATGTGGGCAAAGTTGGCATCAAGGTTTGTTGCATGGATTGGTTCCTGAGTTAGAGTTATTATGGTGCGGTGTGTAGTTGCTGGTGAGAATTTGCTTCAGGTTGGCTGTCTGTGAGCGAGGACTGGCCTGCCTCCCAAGGCCTGTGAAAGTGAGGGGTCGTTGTCCAGGATGGGTTGTAGATCACCGGTGATCCGCTGGAGAGGTTTTAGCTGAGGACTGTAAGTGATGGCCAGTGGAGTTCTGTTGGTTTCTTTCTTCAGCTTGTCTTGCAGCAGGAGGCTTCTGGGTACACATCTGGCCCTGTTGATCTGTTTCCTTATTTCCTCATGCAGGTATCGTAGTTTTGAGAATGCTTGGTGAAATTGAGGATGTCAATGGAAAGTTCAGTGCAATGACATTCAAACTCCAAGGGAAGAATAAACTAAAACTCTGGAAGCATCTTAGTTCTTGAAGTTGAGAGGGGAGGTGGGTGTATTAAAAGCACTCCGGCCTCTGCTGTATCCACTCCTCGTGGCACAAAAGTGCAGTGATAAGGAGTTGGGAGTCATTCTGTTTACCTTGTGAGATGTGAATGCTGCCCACTCTGAAAATATGGAAGGGGAAGCGCAGTTGTTTTCTGAGTGCTTGTTTGATTTGACTGAAGTATAGTGCTGTACTGGAACATAATGCTTTCACTATAGATAATAGCAAGCTTACAGGTATTTTGGAAATACCGCTCTCCTCTGTTGCCAGCAATGCGATTACAATCTCTTGATTCAGCCCAGATAGCACATACATTGTATTTGTTTGGGGGAAGTAAATAATCTGCTGAGCCTGTAGGATGCTTTGGACTTCTGTCTACTTGAAACAGTTCAGCTACATGGATTATTGCAGACTTTTCAGGGAAACCTTTGTGGGGAGTCCTTACTATCTGTATAGACAGTCTAAACGATGTGAACTGCCTCCCAGACCCTGGGAAGGTACTTTTGGATATTAAGGCCAAAATGTTAAGACTTGAATGCCTAAAATCAGGCACCTACATCTAAGAGGGTCCTGATTTTTAGAGGTGCTGAGCACCCACAGCTCCCATTGCAGCTTTTCACAAATTTTCAAAAGTGGCTTCATATTTTGGGCACCTCAGACCTGACTAATGATTCATCATCTTGGAAAATCTTAGCCAAGGTCTCTGAAGTTGGGGCACTCAAATTTGAGATGCCCAAATACTCTGAGCATCTTGTGCGGGCCCCTTCGAGGTGACTGAATTTGGGCATCAACAATTGAGGCACCCAAACTCACTCGTTATTTCTGACAGTGTTTATTATTATGTATCTGTATGTCAGTGGTCCTGGCCCAGAGCCCCCTTGTGCTAGATGCCGTACAAACACAGCCCAGAAAGGCCATCCTGCACAAGAAAGTTTACCATCTAAATAAAAGTGGCCTGAGGACATGATTTCCAGAGGTGCTGAGCACCTGAAAATCCTATTGACGTCAGCTGCCATGGTAGGTCCTCAGCAATTGTGAAAATCAGGCACAAAGCATCTCCGTTTGGGCACCAGAATTTAAGACACGCAAAATCAGTGGCCAGTTTTGAAAATGTGGCTCTAGGCACCTAAGAGATGTCTGATCATTTTGGCCTGAAGGAGCAGCCCTGGATGCCAAACATATCAAGAAAAACAAAATCCTCTTTAGATCCAGCAGCAGCAAACGAACATTTACGCTCCGGCGCTTGAGAGGGTGATTCTGGTCAGGGCAGGAAGGGTTTCCACAGCATGGCCTGTGGGAACGGTCAGGCCAGCATTCTGAGATCAACAGGCTCTCCCTGCTGGTCCTTTGGGCATCTCAGGAGCAGGCAGCTCTGAGGTGGTAGCCTTTGTTCTCTGGGGAAGCCAGAGGAAAGTGAGGTCTTGTTCTCGTGCTATTTATGATACCTTTGGGAGAAAAGTAAGTGATACTCAGTGTGAACATCGGCGTTCAGGGATGTCCTCAGCAGCCTCTTTCAAACACTTAATGAAGCTCATCAGTGAGTTCATTTTATAAATATTACATGCATTTATCTCTGGTGAAAGGTGCTGGATTTTCAGGCCTGGGGATAAGTCACACACACCCTTCCCCCAGACCTCATGGAGGGAGCTCTCTGGGGATTGGGTGGGGAGAGAAGTTTCCTGTAGTGCTCCCCTCCAGGCATCCTGATAGGGGTAGCTTGATAAAAAGTGTATTATACAGAACACTTGGGGTACCATGGTAGCCACGTGAAGCACCAATGTAATTGGCCAGTGTGAGCTGTGTGTTGCTAAAACAAGCTCTTTAATAGCCTGACAAAAAGCTATATTGTATGCACAGGGCCCCATGTGATTCATGATCAAAGTTCATGCATTTCATGCCTTTGTCACGAGAAAATATCAAATTCCATGGGTTTATCTCAGATTCCTGGAAGAATCATATTAAAACCACGCCGATTACACAGAGAACGCCAGAAAATAATTATAGCAAATTATAACAATGAACTGAACTAAGTATGGGTCTGTCTGTGGACTGTCTCTCCATTCTTTCCACTTGTACAGACAAGGCTCAGTACTGAAAAAACACAGTTCCTATCGAGCAAAGAGCAAGGCTCTTAGTACTAGAGCAGGGGTTCTCAAACTTCATTGCACCACGACCCCCTTCTGACAAAAAAAATTACTACATGACCCCAGGAAGGGGGACTGAAGCCTGAGCTTGCCAGAGCCCCGCCACCCTGGGTGGGGGGGGAGGGGCAAAGCCCTTCAGCCCTAGGCAGGGTGCCTGTAACCTGAGCCCCACTCCCCAGGGCTGAAGGCTTTGGCCCCATGTGGTGCAGCTTGGGCTTTGGCTATGGCCCCAGGCCCCAACAAGTCTAAACACCAGCCCTGGCAGCTCCATTAAACAGGGTCGTGACCCATTTTGGGGTCCTGACCCACAGTTTGAGAACCACTGTACTACAGAGACTCATTCTGTTGGAAGCCCAGTTACCAACGCTACATTATTGCATTTCAGAAGCAAATTCTTATTTCATTGTAAGCACAGTTTGCCAGTGATTGTACCCACAATAATGAATTTGCACCTCTTGCACTTACTAAAACCTGGTATTTGCTGCCAAGATGCATAGTTTGCAGGGTCTATGGTGCATACACATTTTTGCAGGAGGACTCATTTTGCTTATCTTTGAATGCTTAGCCCTATATGTCTCAATGAGACTATAATTCCATCTGTCTATGTAGGTATTTGTATGTGAAAGCTGAATGTCTCCATAGCATCTCCAACAAACTTCATGATAATTTGCAGATCATATTAAATGTTAAACTGGACTGCTCTTCTCCCATTATTTCTACTCTTGGCTGTGGATTGTTGACCACATGAATAAATGGACTTTGTATCAATAAAGTTTAGGCAATGCATGCTCTGTCATAAAGGAAATTCACATCTCATTATTTGATTGATTGGCGCAGTTTTCAGTGTTATCAGATAATCGCTACCTCGGGTAATTCCCACTTCAACCTCAAAATTGTGCTCAATATAACTGTAATTAAAGCAACAATCTGGGGAGAGAAATCAGCAATGGGCTGGTGAGAATCTGAATGTTTTCCATGGTGATGTGACTCACAAAGTGCTCAGGTTCCCGTTAGCTAGGGTTGTACCAACCTCCCTAAAGCAACAGGCAATCCCATCTTGCTTTCCAGATTAGTATTTTCTGTGCTTCATGTCTGATCCATACATTTGCTTTCTTTCTATATATTTGTAGTCATCTTGGCCATTCTCTCGGCCAATGTTGCATTGTTCTCCCGAGTCTGTTGTCCAGACAACTTTTAAATGAGTAACAAGATTGTGCTTCCCCCAGAAGACTATTCCACATCTACTAACTCCTTGGTGTTGGAAGTATTTCCTTATAATTCAGCTGAAATTTTCCTTAGATCAGTTTAATCCAATCACTGCTAATTATATCCCACTAAATGATTATGCTCCTGCATTTATACCGTTCAGATACAGATATATCATGCCACATATCCCTTCAGTTATCACTCAGCCCAGCTATGCATATTTAGTGTTTTAAATATTTCTTCATCAATCAGTCTCTCCTAACCCTTCATTATCACGTTGATTTTACAGAACTCCACCCAATTTTTCAATATCTTTCTGGTCCTGAGTTGCCCAGAACTGGAAGTAATATTATAGATAGTATCTCCCTATTGCTCCCTAAAGAGTGACTATCATTTCTCTGATTTGTTGCAATCTAGAACTCTGAAATTGCATTCATTTTCCCAGGTATATCACAAGCTGCTAACTCGAGTTGTCTCTTCTCTATCACCCCTTGGCCTCTTTCACCATCACTGTTTCTCAGGTACCTACTGAATACCTGGGTTTTGGATTGCTTTCCTTTAAGTATATCAGCTGGCCTTTTTTCAGTTTGAAGCTCATTTTGTGATTACCTGCCAATCTTTCTAATCTCTCCAGGCCCCTTTGCATGTTTCCTCTGCCCTCATTGACAGTTGCAGTTCTTCCCAGTGTAGCATCGTCTGCAGATTTCATTTATGTTTAGCTCCCCCATCTAGATCTTTGTAGGTAGCACTACATTGAACACCTCCTTACGATTTAAAGCATTATAATTCCCCAGTCCTATAACCACTTTTCCAGTCTGACAGTAATTTACAAGAGTTAATATTTTCAATAAGATTACACAAGGCACTGTATTAAATGCTGTACTAAAGTCCAAATTGAGGCCCTCTATTGCATTGCCTGCATCTGATAATTATGTGATTTAGTAAAAAGAAAAAAAGTATCCCAGTAGCTCTAGCATGATGTTTTCATTATAAACCCGTGCTGGCGATTGCTTATAGTAGCTGGTATCCTCCAGGTCAGTGGTGATTGGTCTTGAAAAGCTGAAGAACTATTAGGTCATCAAATGGAGTTGCAGAGAGATGTAAAAACCATCTTAGTTCTGCGGTTGTGATGTCATGACAATGCACTGTCATGTCTCACCAGCATCATGTACTGGTGGAACATCAAGATGCAAACATTGCAAAACAATGTCTCATCTCCAGGGCCGGCGCACCCACTAGGCGACCCTAGGCAGTCACCTAGGGAGCCGGGGGGCGGCTGGCCACAGCTGCCTCCCACCCTCCCGGCTCCGCAGCTCAGCCGGGAGCCGGGGGGGCGGCTGGCCACGGCTGCCTCCCGCCTCCGCGGCTCAGCCGGGGGGCGGGGGTGGTGGTTGTCCGCGGCTGCCTCCCGCTCTCCCGGCTCCGTGGCTGAGCCGGGAGCCAGTGGGGCTGCTGGCCATGGGCAGGGGGCTGAGCTGTGGCCCAGGGGGTGGAGAGGCTGGCTGCCGTGGGGGGGGGGGGTGTTAGCTGAGGGGGAGGGTGCGGGGGGGTGGTTTTAGCTGGGAGGGAGGGTGCAGAGGGGGGGTGGTTTTAGCTGGGGGGGAGGGCGCGGGGGGGCTGTGTTAGCTGGGGGGGAGGGCGCGGCGGGGGTGCAGGACTGGTGCAAGGAAGTTTCGCCTAGGGCGCAAAACTTCCTTGCACTGGTCCTGCTCATCTCCATGGACTGATTGTCTTTGTGACTCTATAACTCCACTCAGCAAATTTTCTCTCCTCCCCCCACTCCACCTTGGCTTACAAGGAGAGAGTGAGGGATCGTCTCCTCTTCATCCCTCTGTACCTGGGAAAGATTCCACACTCGCACTCCCTTTCTGGAGCCCTCTGCACGCTCTCCACAGCCTCACCGATGTGAGAAGCACTTCTGGAATCAGCTCAGCTTGGTCTCATGCACAGCAAGAGGCTCTGATCAGATCCAGTTGCTTGTGTCACCCCTACATTCCGTATAAAACTCTACAGCAGGCCTGCACAACTCGTAAAGCAGCGAGGGCCATATTACTCCAAAGAAAACAGCTGAGGGCCGAACCCCCCCGGCCCCGCGGAAACACACACACACACCCCAGGCACCGCCCGCCCCGTGGAAGCAACCCCTTCTTCCCCAGCGCTGGGGTGTGGAAGCCTGTAGAGGGGGAAAGTAACAGCACAGCATAGGGTGACCAGATCACAGCAGTAAAATAGGACCTGCCCCCTCCCTGCTCAGCCCCACCATCACACCCCTCTTCACCCCCCCCCCCCGGGGTCACTATATTACTGCACACAACAGTCAATCAATGCAGTTGTAGATAAATCGCCACCAGCTCACCTGCATGCCTGCTGCTTGCCTCTTACCTTCTGCCGCTGCCTCACCCTCACTCCCCAGCCTGCCACTGGCCTTTTCACCAGCCCGCCCGCCTGCCAGCTGGCCGGCCACCCAGCCGTTGGCTTGCCCCACCCCGCCGCTTGCCTATTCACCCCCCCGCGGGCCGTACAGTGAGCCCACCTACTCACCCTGCCCGCTGGCCACACGGTGAGCCCACCTACTCACCCTCCCCGCGGGCCGCACAGTGAGCCCACCTACTCACCCTCCCCGCGGGCCGTATGTTGTGCAGGCCTGCTCTAGAGCCACACAGCGAGTACTGGAGCTAAGGCTTTTCTTTTAGTATTTGCACCATGATCTTCGTAGGGACTGATGTTACCGGAGGGGTATTACCGACACCGATGGGCTTTCTCTTGTAAAGATGCTACCACGTGTTCTTTTCCAGTTATGTGGTATCTGCCTGGCTCATAGTTTCTCAAAGATATGGTCAGTTGTCCAGTCCTTATGACCCTCATAACTACTTATTATGATTTGCTATTTTTTGGCCCCATTTCTCCACCATCCTCTGGGCACCTTACCAAAGCTGTATAATTTACATTGGGATGCATATCAACCAGGCCTGCAGATTTGTGTATGCTCAGTGTGTCCAAATGGGGAGACGCTCACTAATTCATACTAATGACTGGGAGAGCCATTCCAGATGGCTGAATTTTCCAAATCAGCAACTGAGTGAACAAGCTCCATAAAAAAGCAAAGATAAAACATCACAAATAGACTTAGTGTGAATTCAGTTATTTATGGTAATGCATTGTAATATACTCAGAAATGTTCTGTAGTGCATATTGTAAAATTAATGAAGTTTTGGTACTAGAAGACCTCACTACTGTTTGTTGGTATTAAATCTTTGCTAGTGCGGTAGGGAAAGACTGTGCATTTTAAGTGCAAATTATAAAACATGCAAATTAGTGAAGTGTGGGCCAGGCTGCGTTCCATTGCTCTTGTTTTATCAACAGCTGCATCAACCAGGCCTTCAGTACTTCATTGCCTGCATTCCTTTTTCTCTATTACTCTAGTTAATAATCACACACACAAGAATCTCCCAAAGTTGTATCATTTTTCTCATCACCTTTTAAAGCCAGACTTTTTTATGGGGCTAAATTTGTTGGAGCAGATTTGTGTATATTATAAAAGCAATAAAAGAGCCTTCCAGAGTTCATGCCTTTGCTTTTGGCAACCCTAAGTACTTTAGTTGCATGACATAACCCCCTAGAGCTGGGAATGCCTCTTGTTTGCCTGGCTCCATTCCGTTGCTTGTGGCTAATACATTCACAATGAGACCAGCTAGGGTCACCTGCAGTCCACTACTAATGGCAGGTTAAAAATTCAGTCACCATAAGAAATTGCAGATAACCTCATTTTGGCCGAAAAGCGATTGGACTGTGGCTGTTCTGTGGGTTTCATGCTGTGAAACTGTATGGTATTATGTTGTGAATTCCTCTTGGGAAGTGTTACCATTGGGAGAGCAACAAGAAATCTCATAGACTCATAGACTATAAGGTCAGAAGGGACCATTATGATCATCTACTCTGACCTCCTGCACAATGCAGGCCACAGAATCTCACCCACCCACTCCTGGAATAATCCTCTCACCTATGTCTCAGCTATTGAAGTCCTCAAATCATGGTTTAAAGACTTCAAGATGCAGAGAATCCTCCAGTAAGCGACCCGTGCCCCATGCTGCAGAGGAAGGCGAAAAACCTCCAGGGCCTCTGCCAATCTACCCTGGAGGAAAATTCCTTCCCGACCCCAAATATGGCGATCAGCTGAACCCCGAGCATGTGGGCAAGACTCACCAGCCAGACACCCAGGAAAAAGTTCTCTGTAGTAACTTCTAACATCCCATCTGATCTGGTAAATCTGATCTGGTAAGCCCATTGGGAGAGCAACAAGAAATCTGATCTGGTAAGCCCATTGATTTTGGTGGGAGTGCCAGGCTCATAGTGCATGTCTACACTACACACTAAGCCCGGGCTCTGACTCAGGTTTGAGCCCAAGTCCCCCTTCCATCCACACATAAATCAGTCTGACTCATGCCAGCAAGTATTCAGAACCTAGGTCCTAGGACCCTGCAAAGGAGCAGGGAGGGTCAGAGCCCAGGTCCTCCTGTGACTCAAGTCCAAGCCCTGTCACATTGCAGTGTAGACAAAGCTCTAGCTGCAGACCTGAGTCAGAGGGTCTGCGTAGTGTAGCATGGACCCATTAGCATGGCGGTGAGACCAGGTCTAGCAATTGTAAACCTAGGTTTACAGTGTAGTGTGGACGCTGAAGCACAGGCTTGGAAACACTGAGTCGACTGCCTCCCAGACCCAGGCTTAGTGTGCAGTGTAGACATACCCGTACAGAGCAAAGGACTCTTGGATAACAGAGTCTCTCTGGCATAGGTGGCTGTAAAATACTCAGAAGTTGTTGTTTTGAGGCCTAAGGAGACAACCCCTGTTGGACAGGAAGGAGGGATAGCTCAGTGGTTTGAGCATTGGCCTGCTAAACCCAGGGTTGTGAGTTCAATCCTTGAGGGGGCCATTTGGGGATCTGGGGTAAAAATTGGAGATTGGTCCTGCTTTGAGCAGCGGGTTGGATTAGATAACCTCCTAAGGTCCCTTCTAACCCTGATAGTCTATGTGGAGACTGATCACATGTGTAAAGTTAACCCCATTAATTTAGGGTCTAATCCTGGCCCTGGAAGTCAATGGCAAAAATCCCATTGACTTCAAATGGGGCCAAGATTTCCCTAAGTTTTGGTAGAGCAGGGCCCATGCAGAGCCCAGTTCTGCAAGCACTTACTACCAGGTATAGGGTGTGCTTTTCCTGGGATTGATCACAGCACCAAACACTAGGACTGGTACTAAAGCCCAGATCCTCAAAGATATTTAGGCTCCAAACTTCCATTGATTTTGAAGATGAGTCCTTTTGTTAGGTCTGGATTCTGGTAAGCACCTACACTGGCAGATAGGTTGGGGGAGCAGGCAAGGTGTTCCCCCTGCCCACCTGGCACAAGGGCTTCTCAGAACAACAGTCCCTATACTCCATGGGGCTATGATGCTGCTTTTTACGTGCGCCCCCAGGGCTCCCAACCCCCAAAAGGGCCAGCAAGAGACAGGACTGTGGTTCTGCCAGCAGCATGCAGTGGGAGGGATGCTGTGCCCCGTGAGTAGGTGAAGCAGCTGGGTGCTCTCCTGTGCAGTGGGTGATGGGGGCCGGGGGGGGGGGGGCGGTCAGGGCCTCCAGAGTGCTTGCTCTCTCCACCCCTCCCCTATGCATACCAGTGCCTAATAGGCACGACAGATATTTGTTAAAAACTGACTTCATTAAAGTATTTGGTTTGAGGGAACCTAGTATGGAAAGTGTGTGAGGAGAATAAAAACTGAGAGAAAATGTTTGGCCTCCCTGTGAAAAGCAGATGTTGGGGCAGGTCAGGAGCTGGTGTAGTGCTGGAGGGTCGTTGGGTTTATTGAAGTTCATTAAGAATTAAAAAGTGCCCAATTTGTTGCTGTTTTAATTGCCTGTTTGTCACATCAGGCATTGATGTTGCTGCTCACAAACGCACCCCCATGGAGGCCAATGCAGTTACATCTATTAAAATCTGCCTCGTAACACCATAAAAACCATAAACCAGCTCAGAAGATGCAGTCGCGATTTGTGGGACGGCTCATTTCAGTGCCCTCCCCTCCAATGCACCTTCCCTGAGGGGTGTTGATTTTAGAATTGCTGTGCTGCCTGTCTCACCGCCCTCTGTCTTTTGTTTCCCTTACAGCATGCTGCCAAGGGACAAGTCACTCTACCTCACCTAAACCCACCATCTCTTTCCAATAAGGCTCAAAGGAAGGACACTTGAGAGGGTCTATAATACGGACCACCCAGAGGGGCGTCACGCAGGTCATACAGATGAGAGAGCTGAGCTAACACGTCTCGTTGCTGGCTTCATTTCCAGGCTCTAAGAGCAGTTTTCTTTTATTATTTTGAACTCTAAAGTCTACTTTTTGTGGAAGCCCAAACCTCATAAATCATGAAGAACAAAAAAAACAAAAACAAAAAACAAAACAAAAAAAAATAAGAACACGGTTTATCTGCTTGCCATCAGCTTAGCTATGGACTGTTTTCCTAGTGAACTGCTTTTAGACGCAGCGTAGGCCCAGGTCTGGTGTCCTACCGCATTAGGCCGGCTCAGTAGGAGGATGCACTCTTTGACTTGCTAACAGCACTAAACTTTGTGCAGGAAAATGTGAAGTTTGTGTGAATATTGTACATGCAAAGGCCTTGGATGTCTGGCAAGAAAAAAAAAAGTAAAAACTATTCATAGATGGGTGGGTGGAAAGAGCAGCTGGCAAAATATGAAAGGAAAAAATGTGAAAAAGATCATGAAAAAATATAATTTGTTGGATAGTTGTAAGTAGTTTACTAAGTGTTTTAGAACTGTGCTAAAGACATCTTTAAGATTTTTTTGTGGAAAAAATTAGTAGTTTACTTTATAGTAAAAGCATTTTATATTAATTGTAGCACATTTTTTAGTTATACATAGAAGGGAGATGTGTATAAAAAACAAAAACAAAAAAAAGCCTGCCAAACTTGTTTCTATTATTTGTACAGCAAGAAATGGACAATTTATATCCATGTTGTATGGCATTATTATATTTTTTTCAGCCATATGTCCATCTATTTAAAATTGCTGACAATGATTTTTGTCTATTTATGAAAAATTAGAAAGCAGAATTACAATTTATCATAAGGTGCGTTTTTTGGGGTTTTTTAATTTTTTTTGATGGTGCTGTTTTCTCAGCACCCAGCACATTCAGTTCACAATGCTTATCTTACCTTTCTTTATAATAAAACATATGAAAAGTAGAAATGAACCAGACTCTTTTCTTATTTTGCGGGCAGCACCCAGAGGTAATGCATACAAACCAACCACACCTCATTGACTGTGTCCCCAATCCTGCAAAGACTTATGCACATGCTTAATTTTATACACAGTCCCATTGACTTCAATGGGATTATTCACCCTGTGTAGAGAGAAGCATGAGCATATGTTTTCACATGATCTGGAACTATATATGCAATGGTTTTTTACCCTTAAATTTCTGATATCTACTCTCAACCTTATTAGACCATAACATAGTTTATTGTCTGGGAATTTCCTTGGCTTTTTTAATTACGAAAAGGTCATATATGAACATTAAACTATGAAGTCCAAAAATATGCCATTCAGTAGTTGCTGATAGTGGTCCTACTGCATCAACAATTACTAATTGCCCTGGTGTGGCTTCCCCCCACTTGGACAATTCCATCTCCAATAGCCTTTGCCTCTGCATGGCCTGCAAATGTCATCTGGCCTGGGATGCACTTGGGAAACAGCCCCTCTCCTCTGACCCATGCGACACCTACGAATAGCTTGCACTTGGGCCTCCTCCATTTTTTTAACCACTTCACTAGCAATCATTTCTTGAAGTACAGCATCTGGTATGAAGTAGTCACTGTGAGGCTGTGGATTAACGGCTGATATTCCATTCTATATAGGTTCCATACCGCAGTCATCAGTGTAGATCTGAACACCCTCCAGTCGAACATTAAGCAATGTAACCAACATCTGTAATGTTTGTTCTCTCAGCTTCTCCCTAGAGGGGGAAGCATGTGCAATGGCGTGGCTTGTTTTGATAGGGTGTGTCTTTTCTTTAATATAAATAAACCTGTTGCTCTGTGTTTACATTAAAGAAGGCAAGGTCAAAGCAATGCACCTGGAGTTTATTCCATGGTCTCGGACCAGCCGTCCAGAAATCTCTGTCTCCCATGCAGACCAACTTTACTCTCAGAGTTGAGCATTCCATTGTGCCCGAAGCAGTGACAGCTCTACTAAGGGCAGGCTGTGGCTTCAGTTCTATTGAGAACAGTGGGGGAGGGGGGATACAGCCATTTTGAAAGAGGGAAATTCTTCATCAGTTTCTCTGAAGATTTTGTTTACTAGCCTCTCCTTAAGAATAAAGTTTCCTTTACTAAATGCAACCTCTAATCCTAAATATTTCTTTTAAAAAAACTACCCACTTAGCCAGATCTACTGATTCCCCTCTCTGCCAACTTTTGTGCAGACAGGAGATGTTTTTATAAGGATATGAGTCACCAGAAATATGATGGCCACAGACAAATGTCAACAAGAGACCAATTTCAAACCTTTCCTATTAAATATTCATGAAAAGAAATGAAAAAACAGCTAGGATAGAAAATTCAAGTGGCATAAAACCTAACACAAAGTTAAATTTTACACCAAAAGGCCACCTGCTCGTTCAGACACACAGGAATTAACGTAGCATTTTAAGCCCATGTTAGAACAGAACCTTAAATTTAGAGTCACTACCAACGCTTCCATAATAATCATAGCTATTAGATACTAAGAACATTAAGAGCTTATCTTAATTACAACCTCGTTTCTTTAAATGTAGATTTTAAAGCGTTTTAACTATATGGAATATTTGAAGATTCTGTTATTCCATTATCAACATCATTGAGGATGGGGGGGAAACAAGGTCTGATACCAAATCCTACATTTTTTAAAGGAGCCCATTTTTAATGTAGATGATTCTGAGCCATTTTAGTGTTTGTGGTCTCCAGATTAGTTTAAACTGACCTTTAAAGATAGATTAGGTTTTTTCATATTTCACCCCTCCACACCTGGCATCAGAGCAAGGCAGAGTTAAGGTTGTTTGGGGTGTGGTAGAGTGTATAAACCCCACACTGATTAACATGGCTTAACAGGAGCCTGAGCCCAGTTAGGCCACTGGGTGTTAGGCATAGTGGGTGATGAAGCCCAGCTGGGTGGTTGCTATAAAAAGGGATGCACCGAGTAGAAGGGGGTTGCAGGAGAGGGAAGGAACTTGTCAGCCCTTTGAGTATCAGAGTGGAATCTGGAGAGATACAGAGAAGCTACCAGGATGGAGCATGCTCCAGTGGTGAGCCCCAGCAGAAGGGCAGGACCTGGGCCTCCAGGGAAGAAACCCAGCAAGGCATTCACCTGACAAGGAGCATCAGGAGGGAGTGCTCCAGGATGGGCCTGTGGTTGAGGGCATTGGGGTGAAGGAACCAGGAGTGCACCTGAGTGAAAGTTACAGGAGAGAGGAGGGCAGGGAGTCCAGCTCTCTGTGAAGGGCCTGGGGAAGGTGGACGGAAGAGGGCCCTGGGATGGAATTAGCCCCTGATGTGGGCCTGGAAATGGGGCACAGAGAGGCAGTCCTGAGGGAGCTGCATTCCAGCAGAGAATGGAGGTGCTAGGGAGAAGCCAGAGGCCTGGGGACCAGAGAAGGGGCAGTGTTATGTGCAGGCCGCAGGGAAGCAGCACAAGGCGCTTGCAGGTGGGAAGTGATCAAAGGGATGGAATGCAGGCCATAGGAGCAAAGGCTGAAGGAACTGGGTCTGTTTACTTTGGAAAAGAGATTAAGGGGGGACATGACAGCAGTCTCCAAATACTTGAAAGGCCGCCATAAAAAAATATGGAGAAAAGTTGTTCTCTCCTGCCACAGAGGGCAGGACAAGAGGCAATGGGCTCAAACTACAGCAGAGCAGATTTAGATTAAATCTCAGAGAAAACTTCCTAACTGTAAGAACACTAGGACAATGGCACAGACGCCTGGGGAGGTCATGGAAGCTCTTTTGCTGGAGGTTCTCAAAAGGAGGCTGGAGAGCCATCTGTCGTGGGTGGTATAAACCCAACAAATCCTGCATCTTGGCAGGGGGTTGGACTAGCTGACCCTTGTGGTTCCTTCTAACCCTCTGGCTCCATGATTCTAAGTGGCCCAGGGAACAGAAGTGTGTCTGAAGGAGCAGATCTAGCTGCTTCAGACAGGGTCCCTGGGCCGGAACCCAGAGCAGAGTATCGGCTGGGCCCCCTGGCCAGCCCCGAACAAGGGGCATACAGATCGATGTAAGGACTATTGAGCCCAGCGTGGGGCTGAAGAATAGCAGAAAGAGCTTTTGTGCTGGGACATCTTTGAACCTTTAGTTAAACTTCTGTTACTCCAGAAGGGGAAGGAGTGTAAAGTGACCTGGCCAGAGAATTGAGTCACAAGAAGAGGCGGATCAGTGCAGGGCTGGAGTGGCTGTTAGCAGCGGGTGCTAGATGAGAAGAGCTGCCCAGCCAGGAGGGGACATGCCAGAGGTGAGTCAATCCTTTCCATATGGGTGTCTTAAATGTTCATTTCAATTAAACCTTTAACCTGTATGGGTTCTACATACCGTTCTCCAGCCACAAATGCTAACATAACTGGTATCCTATAGAATAAGCACCCATTACGGGAACACATTCTTACCTGAAATTTACCAATTTCTATTTCCTACTTATAAGACCCCTTAGAAACAGAGGAAAATATTTCTCTCAATTTTGTTTCTTTCATACTTTGTTTCTCACTTCCCTTCAGCACAAGCCAGTCTATATTGCATTGATAAATGAAGCAGACTGCTCATGATCCTTTATCTTTGGTCACTACTGTCAATAAATCTGTGGTTTTGCATGAGCCATGGGCACCTTATTAGTCTGTTTGGATGAAATGTTGGCAGCCTTTTATTATTATTTATTATGAGTATTGCCATAGTACCTAGGAGCTAAGTCCTAGACCAGCACCGCATTGCACTAGGCACTGCACAAACACAGAACAAAAAGATGGTCCTGCCCCAAGGAGCTGACAATCCAAGTATAAGACAGATGGACAGACAGACGGGGGAGTACAAGGAAACAATGAGACAATCTTGGGCAGCATGATAGGCCTACTAGGTAGGATGCTGGGAGCTTTCGATACTTCCTTCTTGAACTCTCCCATTGGATCCGTGTTTGGCTGTGGTCGTGTGCTCTGGTGCAATCACAATCCTCGGCTGCCCTCCGTGCAGTAGCTGTCACCAAGATAAATTCCTAGGTGCCTAGGCCAACAGACAGACTCCAATGGGATGTGGTGGGTCATGTCTTCAGCTCTAGGGAAGCCTCAGATGTTTTATTAAATATATTCAGAAAAAAACAAATCCTGCTGTCAGCCTAACATAAAACCCTTGTTCTCATCAGTTTCCAATATCAGCATGACATTATTGCTAGGCCACTCCGTGGCAGCCCTCCCCACAGAAAACATTTATTCTCTGTGTGAAAAAGACAGGGAACTCAGGTGTGAAGAAAGTCCCAGATTCATTGGCCAATTTACCAACCATTCCTGATCCCCTTCAGGCCATTTCCCCCCTCAGTCATGGAAAAATAAAGGCACGTGTAGGAAGCTGTCAGGGCTATGCCTTCTCCCATGAAACACAAGGCCCATGGATTTTATTCTTAATCCTGGAATAATTGTGAGCAGGGAGCAGTGAAGACAAATGCAAAGGACTGCCAGCTCCCTGTGAAACCAGCATAGTTCCCTTAGCAAGCCTAAGGGACACCATTTGCACTATGACTGCAGCAGTCTGGCTAAGCAATAAGAAATTGAGCTGTTGAGTAAGACAACAAAAGTAAAACTCTTCCATGCTGGTGTTCCGGGTAACCCCACTGCTGTGAATCAGCCTTTGTATCACTAGTGATCTTGATCCATTTTAAAATAGAACCTGGGAGTGATAAAATTTCTGAAAATGATGACATCTCAACAAGGCCTGGGATCTTGTGTCAAGTGTTTAATTACTTCCCAATATCAAAGTGGGGAGATTTCCTCAAAATATGCAAGTATGAAACTAGAACATTAACATGAAAACCTAGCTGGAATTCTCACAGGAAGAAGATAGGACTTCTTCCAGGGGGCTTTTCTTGAATGTTAATATTTTTTTTTATGTAACAGGGAAGTGTAGCCCTACTAATTTGGTAGTTATAGGCAAACTGGTTCAGGGGATGGGCAATGGGACATGAAGCCTTCTACTCCAGAGAAGAAATGCCAGACCCACTAATGGCAAGACTTTTATTGACTTCCACGAGGGTAGGATTTTACCCCAGGTCACCAGTTTGAGGCCCACCCATGCCTGCAGTGAAAAAAAGTTGTTCTCATTTAGTGTGTGTCCAGGGACCTCTGAAATGAGTGGGTAGGCCTCAGCTCAGGTCTGAGAAGACAAACTGGGCATGTTCTAGGAATTACAGGGTGAAATTATCTGCCCTGTATTATGCAGGAGGCCAGACTAGATGATCATAATGGTCCTGTCTGTCTTAGAAGTTCTGAATCTTTGGCTACATCTACACTGCACGCTTCTTTTGGCCGAGCAGAGAGTCCATACGTGGGTAGCCCCCCTCGCATGGGTATAAACAGCAGTGTAGATAGGCAGGTACAGCTTAGGCGAGTAAAAGACACACCTGAAGGGTGTGGGTATGTACCTGAGTACCTCTCCTACATGGCTCTTTCCTCACCCAAGCCATGCCTACCTGTCTACACGGCTATGTTTAGCTGTGTAGTGTCCTGCTGCGGTGCCATTCTTTGATACAGAGAATGGCTGTCATGGGGAAGGCAGTGGAGAAAAAGCTCATCCTGGCAGAGCTTTTGATTGAGTAGACACGTGTAGCTACAACTGCAGTGTGGACACAGCTTGCTTTTCAGTGCGCCGTGTAGCTGTACATACCCTACACATTGCCAAAAGTGGTGAGCATTGTAGATGTAGCCATATGATGTCTCCATCAAACAAACCATTCCCCAAACTGGACCCAGGTGAGATGCACAAAGACTGATGACCTCCTGGGGGCGGTTTCCCTCAGCCGGGCAATGCACAGTTGTGAGCACTGTGGCAGAGTTTACACTGCTGTGGCCCATATTGCAACTTTTTCGTTGAGAGCCAGAGGTCTTCCTGCTCCATCCAGCACCTTTCACAAACATGGAAAGAGCAAAGGCAGGAGGAGAACATTGACTCCATTTTTTATTTACAGCACATCTATCTTTACTAATCAGCTGCTCTCTTTTGAGCTGCCAATGTGCATGTGATGGGGTGTGCTCCCCACACTGGCCTTGCAAGAGCTGAATTAGGCCAGGTGGGCCCAATCACCTAATTAGGCTGCAAAGGGGGAGGGAGGAGGAGCTTTAGGCTGGAGGCAGCTAATTAGAGAGACTCCTCATCAGGAGGAGGGATAGCTCAGTGGTTTGAGCATTGGCCTGCTAAACCTGGAGTTGTGAGTTCAATCCTTGAGGGGGCCATTTAGGGATCTGGGGCAAAAATTGGGGATTGGTCCTGCTGTGAGCAGGGGGTTGGACTAGATGACCTCCTAAGGTCCTTTCCAACCCTGATATTCTATGAGGTGGGAGAGTTTTCAGAACCTTGAGCTATGTCCTATTGCCACGACGCTGCCCCATCTCCACCCGCAGCCCTCTGTGCCACAGCTGTCCTGTTGCTGGATTCCACTTTCTCTGAGGCAACCAATGCAGTTTCAGGGTAAACCAACAATGAGTATTTTATTGCCATGGATACTTCTGAAGAGGTTCCAGGCACCAGGGTCTCCAGCACCTTCTCTGTCCTTCCCAAAAGCACCAAAGGGCAGATTTTCAAAGGTACAATTGGAAATAAAGGGACTTTTGCACATCTCCACCCAGCTGCTGTGCCTCACCATGCTCAGGGCGGGGTGTGATTCTGGAGTAGCCTCCCAGGTACCAGCATCGGTCTAGAAAGCATTAGCATTAGACATCTGTGCAGGGGGATGGAAGATGGTTGGCAGTGGGGAAGGCAGTGGGGAAAAAGCTCATCCTGGCAGAGCTTTTGATTGAGTAGACACGTTAGTAGAGAACAACGGGGGTTAATAATCTCTGTGTGGGGGATGGCAAGTGTTTTGCCTCTGCAGATTTAGACTCAGGATTAACTGGTTCCAGCGAAAAACAACATTAAATCTTTCAATTACTATCCAGCCACATTACAGGACTGGGCTGTTCCAACCCCGTCCTTCCCTGCTGCTCCCCTCTGCAGTTACACAATGACAACAGGACTGCTGCTGCAGCCGCCTGAGCTGGTTGTGGGCACAGTGCCGTCACTCAGACAAGGACAGTGGCAAAGCCCTGTGCGCAGATCCAGGTCAGTTGGCTATTATGGGACCAAGGAATTAGGATGAGATTGTGCAACATGTCAGCCCAGTTAAATCCTTCATAATCCTTACATTTCACAAAGGCAGCTTTGCCTAACCTGCATTCCAGCTGCTAGCCAAGTGTCATGAATTGGAGTCACTCCAGCATTTCAACTAGAAGCACCACTTTCCATTTGTCCATACTGCAGGAATGGTGTCGCAGAATACATTTACATCTACACGATACCCAACAAAGAAAAGAGTCAAAATACGTCTGTGCTGCACCCCCTGGCAAAGGGAAAGCAGCACCAAATAACCCTTCTGTAACCATGCCCAAGAAGCAAGCACAGCCTGTGTGCAGGGGTGGGGGGAGCACACTGGGTAACGACATGCAGCAATGACACCGTGGGGTATGGCAGGGTAAAATACAGGAAATCTTGGTTCAGCTCCTAGCTCTGCCACAGACTTTTTGTGTGACTTTGGGCCAGTCAATGGAGTTCCATCATGGCTGACTTTGGAATCATTTCTGTGGGGGCTTCAAACTCCTATGCTTGCCTATAGGAAGGCCACACTGTTGCATGGTAGAGCACCATTCTAGCTATCTGAGGGTACGTCTATACTACCTGCCTGATTCAGCGGGTAGCAATCGATCTTCTGGGATCGATTTATTGCGTCTCGTCTAGACGTGATAAATCGATCCCGGAAGCGCTCCCCGTTGACACCGGAACTCCAGCTCTGCGCGAGGAGTAAGCGGAGTTGACGGGGAGCCTGCCTGCTGCGTCTGGACCCACGGTAAGTGCTTTTTAGTTCGAACTAAGATACTTCGACTTCAGCTACGTTATTCACGTAGCTGAAGTTGCATATCTTAGTTCAACCCCCCCACCCGCCAGTGTGGACCAGCCCTGAGGTACTTATATAGCCCTCATCACCATAGCCTCTGAGCACCATGCACTCTTCAGTCTAGTTATCCTCATAACACCCCTGTGAGGCACAGCTATTATCCCCATTTTACAGATGAAGTAGTGTGGAACAGAGTTTGCCTAGAGTCACACAGGACTTGAGCAGAGACTTAGGCTAGTGTCCTTGGCTCTGGGCCATCCTTACACTGAGTCTAGTGTATAATAACGTCTTTTATAGAACCTTAGTTCCAGGGTCAACTTTAGGCATGGGCAGGTTGGATGGCGGCCCAGGGCGGCCTGCTCAAGCGGGTGCTGTGCACACAGTTTGGTACCTAAGTCCCATGTGACCACCGAGAGCCACCTAGCTGATGGAGGAGACAGGCAAGCAGCAGTGTCTGGAGCGGGCGGAGGGATCCGAGCTACAGGGGGGCAGTTGGACGACCAGCCAAGTGATTCCTCCGGAGCAGGGATGACCCTCCTCCCCCCTGCTCCACTGCCGTGTGCACCCGCTGCTGCTCCTGTTCCCCGCCCCCTCTGTTTCTCCCCGGAGCTGCCCCTGGCCACACTGCTCCGGACTGGGTGCATCCTGTGGGCTGTGCAGAGGGAGAGAGAGGTTGATGTCGGGATGTCCTCCCCCACCCGTGTACTCGGTCTCTGCAGAGCTGGGTTGGCGGCACCGTGGGAACCTGTCTGTGCTGCTGCCTCTTTGGGTCTGGAGTGGGAGCTGCCAATGGCTGCCCTTGTCTGAACAAGCCTTCAGGCTCCTGATCCTGATTGCTTTCTTAAAGAGACAGTGTGCTCATATAGTCACTCCCCCCAACATACACACACTCCCTCTCTCACACACGCCAACTCTCTCTCACACATACATGCTCTCTCACACACTCCCACAACACATGCTCCATCTCTCTCACACACACTTGTGTTGGTGTTGTTGTTACTTCTTGGCACTTCCTTGCAAAATGCACACTGCACATATATTCTCTGTAATTTTATTCTTTCAAAGCTCATTAAGGATTACAGTGCTGTTATTTTAGTTTTTTGACTGGTCTGTGCATTTCATAATTTTATTTCTCTCTTATGCTTAAATTTAATTATTTTGAGTAGTGAGTGCTAAAATGCCCAGCCTGTCCTGGCTGGAGTAATTATCATTATTACTTTTATTACCATATTGTGCTTTGTCATTCATTATTTAAAATGGTACAATCAACTAATAGTATCCTTCTAGAATGTAAATTTGGCTTGTAGAAACCTTAGCAGTGCCAGTTAAAAAAAATTAGCTAAACACATAACTTTAGACACTGGGCAGATGAAGGTTGCTTATTTTCAAATTGTATTTTTAGTTATATCTGTAAAATAACTTAAAATTTGTACAAAAATAAATGTGGTTCCAGTTCTGATACTAATAGTAATGATGGAGTCAAATGTTAGTGAGTCATGTATATGATTGTGATTGGTAAATATAAATGCCAAAATAGTTAAAATTCCTTCTTCTTAATAAAAGAGGAAAAAACCCTTAATTGCATATGTTAAAATTAAGTAAATATATTTTTAGTGGAGTGAAAAACAATTGACTAAAATAGAGTAGATAATGGCAGTTACACAGTGTGTGTCTGTTAGAGAAAATAAGCAGATTTTATTTATCTCTACTAAAGATAGTATCTCCTGATTGTTCTAAACTTACATATAAACTTAAAATATGGCTTTAATTGGTGTTTGTATATATATCCTTTTCTTTCTATAGGAATTAGATACAGTGCTTCTGTCAGCTAATTTCTAAGTTGTTATTTGCAAAAAAAGAACCCTAGTTTTCAGGTGCCTAAGTAGCCCCTGGAATCATGGTTAAAGTTGCCCCTCCCCCCCAATCTGAAATGGTGCCCTAGTGAGACAGGAGTGGCCAAAGGGCTGTGGGAGGACCGTGGGCTCTGACAAGACACAGCCCCCATGTGACAGCACGATGTCCGCCTTAAGCCACAAGCCAAGCACCAGACACCACAAGCCATAACAGCAGTGCAGAAGTAAGGGTGGCAATACACTATATTCCATGCCACGCTTTCTTCTGCACTGCTGCTGGCAGTGGCGTTGCCTTCAGAGCTAGGTGCCTGGTATCAGGCCGCCCTGCCAGTGCTCAGTTTATTCTGGGGCTGAGCCCCAGCCCCTCTTTCAATACAAATTAAGCACTGGGGGGCGGTAGTGGGCCTGGAGGTGATGGGGGGAGCTGTGGTGTCCAGGGGCAATGGGGGGTGCTCACCGAGTCCAGGGGTGCTAAAATACAAGTTCGCCCAGGGGGCCATTTTCCCTCAGGCCAGCCCTGCTCAGTTCCCAGAACAATGTGCAGCCTTCAGTCTTCCAGGGCCGAGTACAACAAACAATATGAAATGAGAGAAAACAGTGCTGAAAATTAGAGCTTTCAGTCATCAGGCTAATAACAGAGACAGAAATTAAGAGGCAGATAGAGATCATTAATTGAGTTTGTTTTATGAAGAGGTAATTAAAGATATTGTAGAACTAGGGTAAATGTCATGGAGAATTTAACAACTCTCATCACTGAATTCCTCTGTGTTATTAACCCTTCAAATGCCTGGGGAATTGGGCTGTTGGGCTCCCCTCTCCCTGAACCTAAATGGGTGTGTTCTAAACTTACATATAAACTTAAAATATGGCTTTAATTGGTGTTTGTGTATATGTGTGTGTGTGTTTTCCTTTTCTTTCTATAGGAATTAGATACAATGCTTCTGTCGGCTAATTTCTAAGTTATTTGCAAAAAAACCAACCCTAGTTTTCAGGTGCCTAAGTAGTCCCTGGACTCTTGGTTAAAGTTGCCGCTCCCCCCCAATCTGAAATGGTGCCCCGGTGAGCCAGGAGTGGCCAGAGGATGGAGTGGGCTGATCCTGGCCATGCCAAAGATCAAGGACTAGAAGACGCAGAAAGAGGGTATGCTCAGTTGCATCCAGCCTTTCTTTTTGGAATTGCTACTGACTTCTGATTCCACCAGCTCTCTAAGCACTGGAGCCAAGAACATTAACATCTGCATTGGTCTTGCTCTTTCACTGGGGCCTCCTCCATCCTGTGATGCACAGAGATACCCATCCATTCTGTGGCAGATGCTCTCCCATCCCATCCAAGCACTGGTCAGACCAGCCCCTGCACATCTTTGGAGACCTGCCATGACCAGTCTGTAATGGTACAGCTAAGGGCCAGGCCATCAAATTATATCCACACCAAGTCTCTTCTGTTGCTTTCTTCCTTTCCCTTACTGCTTCCCCCTTCCACTCCTGGTACCTGCATGTATCCCGTCATCTTCCTCAGCGAAGGTCATCACATTCCTTCTGGTCAATTCAGCCTCCACAGACAATTTTCTGTGCCATGGTCTCTTTCTTTGGTCAGTATTTTTCCTGAGTTAGACTGCTGGTTCCCCCTTGGCCTTTAAAATTAGCCACAGGGAAGAGATCATGGACGAAAACGTCATGAACTACTTCTTGCTGAATCTGACCAGGCTGCTCCTTTCTTGTCTCCTTACTGTCCTCCCACCTTGTGTGCCAAAATGTAGCTTTCCTCCAGGTTATCTCCCCAGTACCCCTTAGGAAATCATAATGTACTGCCGCAGCAGCTCTACCGGCTCTTGCTGTTTGCAGCGGTCCTGGAGATTTAAAATTGCACCTACCTTCCAGGATGAATTCCCCTGAATAGCACTGACTTCCTGCAAAAAAACCCCTCCCTACCTACAGGACATGTGGAAATGTAAAGATCTCAGGAGGAGCATTCAATGAGCTTCTCAGGTCTCCTCCTTTATTGATAAGCACGATCATGGGAGTTGGAGATAGCAAAGACCTATTTGATCTTCTGATCTGTCCCAATGCTGGTGCAAAATTGTCCTCTACCATACTTGCTCCAATAGAGTTTTAAATAATGCAAGAGACTAAGCTGCCCCTATCCCCTTAGCAGCCTTGGCACAGAAAGTTTAGCCTGAATACTCTTCCATTTAATTTCACCCCATTGCTCCTGGCTATACCTCCTTGGACCTTCCTGAGCCATTCTCCTCCCTCGGAGGTTTTCCCCCTTGAAATGCCCATCTTTTGTGCCCTTTCACATTAGGTACATGCAACAAATCCTCCCTGAAGTCCCAGCAGAGAGCGTGGAGTTGGGTGAGTCCGATGGCGTGTCTGTGAGCTGACAGAGGGATACTTTGTCTTTGTTACTTTTCTGTTATTGTTATTAAGATGATGGAATGGAAGTGAAAACAGTGTTGACAAGTAATATTGAAAATGTTATGCAAGAAGGATCAAAGCAAAGAACTTCATCTGAAAAATTCCAGGGCCTCCAGCAGACAAGATCACATGATCTGCAGTTTAAGAAGACAGCAGTTCTGCCCAGCGTGTGCATTTCCTGTTCCGTCTGCAGCCGAAGGTGTCATCACCAGTTTTCGCCAGTGGGAAATGATTCTGGGTACCTGTGACGGGGTCGGGACTCACCACCCAGTGCCTCCTGCTGGTTGTCTCCGGGAATTATCTCAGTCCAGTGGAGCGCCCTCTCCCAGTGGTGTCCTGCCCATTGTCTCACCCTTGGTTGGCATCTGAGCCCACGTCGCTCTCCAGCTTGCGGCATCCTCTTCAGGGCCACTGCCCTTCGGCAGTGCCCCTTAGTCCATCCACACCCCCTTAGGGGTGGGGTGGGGGGAAGGTGATCAGCAGTCTCTCTGCACCCCAGCCACCATGTCCAACCATACCCCCAAAGTCTAATCCCACCTGTCAGGGATCTGGCATAGTCTGTGATGGCCGCTCCCCACGGCCGATGGCTGGGTGTACTGTAACGGGGAAAGCGGGGGACCCAGGCTGCCACCAGAGGGTCCCTGGGCCAGGACGCCCTCTACTCTGGGTCCTGGCCCAGGGACCCTCTGGTGGCAGCCTCACTGTCCTCCTTCTCTCCCCTCATCTGTCCACTTCCCTGGGCCACTTCCCCTATGGCCCCTTGCACCCGCTAGGCCCTTACCTTCAGGGCCTGCAGCCTGGCAGGCTATGGGCTAGAGGTCCCTTCTGCTCCCCCAGCATGTCCAGCACTGTGCTGTCCACGGTGCTAGTCTCCCAGCTCTGGAGACTGAACTTCCCCTGTCAAAGGCCAGAGACAGACTGCCTGCCCCTTTCCTGGGCAGCCTTTATATAGGGCTGAGCCCGGCTCTGATTGGCCACCTCCTGCTCAGCCCTGATTGGCTCTCTAACAGGCCCTCCCTGATTGGCTGCCGCCTTGCGCAGCCTCTCTGGCCTGTCTTAGCCCACTCTTGCAGGGGGGTGGGGCACTTGCACCACCACAGTACCCCTTTCGGCTTTGTTTTTCCTCTGCCCACTCTCAGAAGTCACCAGCCTCCACTGGCTCCATTGCAATGATGAATAACACAAACCACCTAATTGCTACCGGACAGGCCAGATCTGATGGCAAACAAGCGCATTTCACTGATGCATTTCGCTTTCCTAGTAGAGAGAACAGCTCCCCCAGGTGAAGACCTGACTGTCCCCTGCCTTGCACCTTGGGTAGCTTCACACACCTGGGAGATTGGGTGTCAAACCTAACATTCTGGTTTGGGAGCACTTTACACAGGTTTAAGTGACAGCATACGGTACAGGGCCAAAGGGAATCAGGCCCAGGAGATCTACACAGCCAGGCACATTAGAATACAGTCTCTGGGCCAGGGCCAGCCCCAAGTAACTGAAGCTTGGCTAGGTACAACTGAATGTGATTGCATCAGAAGTCACTGATAACTCCCCAGTGATTTAACCCCCAAACTCCATGCTGCTGCCAAGCTCAGTAGGACCTACTCCTAAAAGTTCCAGCATTTCAGGAACTGCTCCAGAGGGCACCATAGAATCACCAAACCCAGTACACACTATCGTGGGCACATAGTATAACCGGTGTCTCTGGCCTGGGTTCACAAATCCTTCAGGGGCGCTCCTCAAAGTGGAAGATGAATGTTAAACAGGGCGTTGGACTAATCATAGAATCATAGAATCTCAGGGTTGGAAGGGACCTCAGGAGGTCATCTAGTCCAACCCCCTGCTCAAAGCAGGACCAACCCCAACTAGATCATCCCAGCCAGGGCTTTGTCAAGCCTGACCTTAAAAACCTCCAAGGAAGGAGATTCCACCACCTCCCTAGGTAACCCATTCCAGTGCTTCACCACCCTACTAGTGAAAAAGTTTTTCCTAATATCCAACCTAAACCTCCCCCTCTGCAACTTGAGACCATTATTCCTTGTTCTGTCATCTTCTACCACTGAGAACAGTCTAGATCCATCCTCTTTGGAACCCCCTTTCAGGTAGTTGAAAGCAGCTATCAAATCCCCCCTCACTCTTCTCTTCTGCAGGCTAAACAATCCCAGTTCCCTCAGCCTCTCCTCATAAGTCATGTGCTCCAGCCCCCTAATCATTTTTGTTGCCCTCCGTTGGACTCGTTCCAATTTATCCACGTCCTTCTTGTAGTGTGGGGCCCAAAACTGTACACAGTACTCCAAATGAGGCCTCACCAGTGCCGAATAGAGGGGAATAATCACGTCCCTCGATCTGCTGGAAATGCCCCTACCTATACAGCCCAAAATGCCGTTAGCCTTCTTGGCAACAAGGGCACACTGTTGACTCATATTCAGCTTTTCGTCCACTGTAACCCCTAGGTCCTTTTCTGCAGAACTGCTGCCCAGCCATTCGGTCCCTAGTCTGTAGCAGTGCATGGGATTCTTCCGTCCTAAGTGCAGGACTCTGCACTTGTCCTTGTTGAACCTCATCAGATTTCTTTTGGCCCAATCCTCTAATTTGTCTAGGTCCCTCTGTATCCTGTCCCTACCCTCCAGCGTATCAACCACTCCTCCCAGTTTAGTGTCATCTGAAAACTTCCTAAGGGTGCAGTCCACACCATCCTCCAGATCGTTGATGAAGATATTGAACAAAACCGGCCCCAGCACCGACCCTTGGGGCACTCCACTTGATACCGGCTGCCAACTAGACATGGAGCCATTGATCACTACCCGTTGAGCACGACCATCCAGCCAGTTTTCTATCCACCTTACCGTCCATTCATCCAGCCCATACTTCTTTAACTTGCTGGCAAGAACACTGTGGGAGACTGTATCAAAAGCTTTGCTAAAGTCAAGAATTAGCACATCCACTGCTTTCCCCTCATCCACAGAGCCAGTTATCTCATCATAGAAGGCAATTAGGTTAGTCAGGCATGACTTGCCCTTGGTGAATCCATGCTGACTGTTCCTGATCACTTTCCCCTCCTTTAAGTGGTTCAGAATTGATTCCTTGAGGACCTGTTCCATGATTTTTCCAGGGACTGAGGTGAGACTGACTGGCCTGTAGTTCCCCGGATCTTCCTTCTTCCCTTTTTTTTTAATCTCTTTATGAAGGGTGTCCTAGGCTCATGGGTAGCAGAGAGAAGCACAGGTTAGCCACAGATCAGAGGCCAGCTGTTTCATGTTCATCTGGACCACCTCAGAAGAGAGCCCTCTCCCCACTTCACCTGAAGGACAGCTCCATGAACAGCAGAGCAACCCCAATCGAGTGCTGCTATTCGAGTGCTGCTACCCAGAAGCATGGCCTGACTCAAACTCCACCCAGCCAGTTTCTGCCGTGGATGTGTACATATCCAGTCAAGTCACCGGAAGCTGCTCACTGGCACCAAGGAATTCTCACAACCCCCCTGCAAGAATCTGACCTTTATTCTCGTCCTGCCTTTAAATATAAAAAGGACCTGGCTCTTTGTCCTGGGCTGGCAGCTCCAGAACGCATTAGCTTTGCTTCCATTTTCTGTTTGATTCCCCCCATCCTGCCCACTGCCCCGAATGCTGTTTGTGTTATGTGGACACAGTGCTCCAAAATGCCAGTGCCTCTTTAATAGCTAATTATAAAGCACCGAGTGCATGGAAAGCACTTACTCCAATGGGCGAGGAGTGCAAAATGACCAGTTTGCACTCTGATTTTTGAAGAGGCGAGATCAGAGGAATAACAATTCTTCTGGGTGAAATATCATGCCGGGCATAAGGGTAATTTAGAGTCCAATTTTAGATCAGATGTTTTATCACTGTATCCTCAACTCTTCTTGACTTTCAACTGCAATTTGATAAATCAGCATAATACCTGGCACAGTAATTGCGTTAGGTTTTATTCCAAGTGGGGTTAGTTTATTACACTGCAAGCACATCAGAGAGGAGATTTTTGTTACTCTGCCATTATTAGTTGTGGGTAAAGCAGTTCAAAGAATGCAAAAAATGTTGGGTAAATATTTTTGCAAATGAAACTGGCCTGCTCAATTCTCTGTTATCTGCAGTGTCAGGGGATTTGTTGCCTATGAGTATTCAAACTATCCATCATACTTATCTGGCCTCCATCACCATAATATCTGAGTACCTCCCAACCTGTAACATATTTAGCCTCACAACCCCCTTGCAAGGCAGGGCTATTATTCCCATTGTACATGTGGTGCTCTGAGGCTCAGACAGGCTAAGTGACTTGCCCAAGGTCACAAAGTCTGTGACAGAGCGGAGGATTGACCGACCATCAGTCCACCAAGTTTTAGGCCAGTGTCCTAACCAATGGGTTACACTTCTAGCCAGCCAGCCACAGCCTCTTTGAGAGAGCCTTTAGGAATCCCCAAAGTGTCTATAATTTCATACTGGAATCATTAAGAAAGGGATAAATAATAAGACAGAAAATATCATATTGCCTCTATATAAATCCATGGTACACCCACATCTTGAATACTGCATGCAGATGTGGTCTCCCCATCTCAAAAAACATATATTGAAATTGGAAAAGGATCAGAGAAGGGCAACAAAAATGATTAGGGATATGGAATGGCTGCTATATGAGGAGAGATTAATAAAACTGGGATTTTTCAGCTTGGAAAAGAGACGACTAAGGTGGAATATGATTGAGGTCTATAAAATCATGACTGGTTTGGAGAAAGTAAATAAGGAAGTGTTATTTACTCCTTCTCATAACACAAGAACTAGGGGTCACCAAATGACATTAATAGGCAGCAGGTTTAAAACAAACAAAAGGAAGCATTTCTTCACACAATGCATAGTTAACCTGTGGAACTCCTTGCCAGAGGATGTTGTGAAGGCCAAGACTATAAGAGGGTTCAAAAAAGAACTAGATAAATTCATGGAGGATAGGTCCATCAATGTTAGTCAGGTTGGGCAGGGATGGTGTCCCTAGCCTATGTTTGCTAGAAGCTGGGAATGGGCGACAAGGAATGGATCACTTGATGATTACCTGTTCTGTACATTCCCTCTGGGGCATCTGGCATTGGCCACTGTCAGAAGACAGGATAGTGGGCTAGGTGGACCTTTGGTCTGACCCAGTATGGCTATTTTTATGTTCTTATGAAGTGCACTTGATATGCTTAATTCTCCTGTTTGAAAAGTTTCAGCCAACCAAAAAGACAACAGGAACAATATCATGTGACATAGCTAGCTAATCAAAAAGCACAGATAACAATTAGCGACTAATCAAAGTGAACAATTTGGGAGCATCCCATAAGGTGACCTTTATTTGCATAAACTATTCAGCGAATGCAGGACGTCTCCTTCGTAATCTCAACAAACAGCCATAGGTGCCCTCTAAGGGTAACTGAGCCTCACTGCAGCCTTTCTAAAGGAGGCAGGCAAGCCAAGGGATTGGTCACCAATCAAAAGAAGTTGGATTCTCTTCCCAGCTCTGCCCGTGGCTCATTGGATACGTTTCTTAACCCCTCTGTAGCTTGTTTTCCCCTTCTGTAAAATAGGGATGATACTACTTCCCCATATCAGTGAGTTCTCTGGGTGGAAAGCACCATATGGAATCTAGATGATGCTCAGCATTATTAGAATGGTCAACCTTTCTCTGTCCCTGAATGGAAGCAGGTCTGGAGACACCCCCCATCCCCAACCAGGAGGAATGTGCAGCATCCTCTGGTTCATAGCCCACAGTTGAGATGCCAAAACTCCTGTCCTTCATTCTGCTGCAGCATTGCCTGGGACCAGGGATTTGGAAGGTTCATTCTGCGCCTTGGCTCTCGCTTTCACTGCAGTAATGGTAGTTTCCATGGCATCCATTTGCATTTCAGTTCAAACTACTCACCCCTCAAGTGAAACAAGCTTGGCAAAAATACCCTTACATGCTCCCTCTGAGCAAGGTGAACGCTGACTAGCCTCTGTCTTTTCCATCAGCCTCTTCAGCAGTCCACATGGAAGTACCACATCTTAGGAAGAGAGGCCACACAGTCAAGGGCTGCAGGGGCAACTTGCCAGGAACCTAGCTGACAAAGCAACTGAAAAGTTTGCAGCTCCTCTCATCTTTAATAATAGGGAGGTGTGGTCTGTGGAGACTACAGGTCCCAGCATGCAGTGCTATCCCTAGGGATAAGCCACCCAGCGGTTGACTCCATCTCCATAGAATACAGTGTAATAACAACAAGGGAAATAGTTCAGTAGGAAATACTTTCAGTTTTTGTATTCGTTTTAAATCACATTAATTTTAGGGTAACACTGACCCTTTCTCCAGGCTATGGGGTCTGATGTGCCCTTCCTTACACCCATCAGATCGCTCTTAGGAGAAGTTCATCTGTTTTGTTGGCCCTTTTGATTAATTTATTGGTAAAGGACCTGGACCATTTTTCCACTTGAAAATAAAACAATGCTGCTCATACACATTTAGCAAAGGAAATTTGAAGCAAAACGTTATTTTGAATCAAAAAGTCAAAATGTTTTGTTTTAAAAATGTTGAAGTGAAAGGTTTTTTTAAAAAAAAAACCCTTTTTAAAAGCAAAACAATTAATTGAAATTGACATGAATTTGCAAAATGTTTGTCACCAAATCTGAAAGTTTTTTGCTAGGGAAAAAAAAGTTGATGAAATTTTTTCCCAGTTCTAATTGGAAAATGGCTTTTAAAAAAAAAAACACATCATGGAAAAAAACTTTAGTTTTTTAAAATGTTCTATTTTTTCAGCAAAACCTGAAAACAAAAACATTTTGGATTTATTTTTACAATTTTGTTTTTCCTTTCCACCCACCCCCTGTTCCAAATACAACCAGGGTAAAGGGAGGGGGATGGCAGGAATAAAAAACATTTCAAACAAACATTTTTGAAAAATATTTTTGCAAAAAAAAAAGACAAATAAAAACTCATTGTGCTTCGAAGCCTCGAGCATGAAAATGTTTCCATTTTTCAACTAGCTCTAGTGCAAACAAATATATCTGTGTTGTAAAGCCCCAACAGTGCTCTAGGGCAGAGGTCTTATAGCTCCCGTTGACAGTTGTTTCAGCAGAACTTAGCTTTTATCATTAGCCAAAAAACAAAGCCATCCTCTACCCCAAACTGCTCCCAATTCATTTTGGAGCAGGGGACTGGTCCGAACATCCCTACCTCTCAAATTACTTAATAACAGGTCCGCTTGTGTTCTGGCTCTGCTGAGCACCCAGGCAACAACTCTGCACACAGAAATCCAGAGAAGGATTTCTAATAAATGAACACGCCCCACAGGCAGGCCATTGGATGGGGTCAGTGTCCTGTCACTGCCCTTTGGGATGCCAGCACAACCACTTGGCTTCTCTGTCCTGCTCTCTGTCTCCCAGCACTCGCAGCTGGTCCAGGCATTGCTGCTGAGCAGCTGCAGGGATAGTGCTCCAGGCCTGTCCCAGCACACAGCCTTGACTTTAAGAGCAGCTCTGCCCCCTCTTCCCCCCGCCTGGCCCCCGTTTTATGCCACTGACAGCAGTTAGTCCCCTTGCTATAATACTATTCCTCAGAATGTAATCACAGTAAACCTTTATTATGAACGAAGCCTCTTGCACTGCATGTTGATGGGAGAGAGGAAAAGTTTTACTGCTTTTCAATGTGTAATTAACGTACATTTCATTGCTTTCCAGATGAATTTTTGTCATGGGAGATAGTTATGGCTGTAAAATGACAGTTAGTTTTGATGGGGTAAAGAGTACAGGTCACACTCTTCTACAAAGCTGACAGAGTCCTCCCCAGTACTTACTGTGTAATCAGCATTACTCATGTTGGCTTCATCAGAAGGGAATAGAGCAGGACAATGCAGCCCTTTGGATACAAAGCGGAGACTCCACTCACTGGGTAATAACACAGACAAGCTAATAAACAGCCTGAAGTTGGAAGCGTGCAACAGAATTAGCCCAGAGTACTTGCATGCAGTCAGCCCACCTGTCACAAAGAAAAGAGCACAAATGAAAATGTTCAAAACACCTTTAAATAAAATACCTGCTCTTTACATGGAACATGGAGAGAAATGACTAAGAGAGGAGGGTAGAGGCATCAATACCGTAGTGGAGATTTTTTGTTTCTGCCTATTTTCATCTTCGTACTAGAGTGTTTCTGTATTGCTCTCCTCTCCTCATGCTCTGGCCGTGGTGCTGAATGGTTAAGGGAAATGGTATGTGGGGTGACCAAAGACGGTCATGGTCAGAGAAGGCTGTAACTATTTCTGGGAGGGGAATAGCTGCTTCTAAAGACTGCTTCTAAACCAAGTCTTATGGCTTCAGAAAATAGTTTTTTCTGTATCCTTGGGGGTCAAATCGCCAAAAGTGGCTTCTGAAATTGAACTCTGGTTTGATTGCTCAACTCTGTGTGGATGCGATTTTGCATACCCCCATGTTTATACATAAAGCTGTGTGTGCACATTCTCTTGCAAACAATATTGGGCATGAAAAATTGTGTGGATATAGATGGGCATGTTTAATTGTGGGTGCCATTGCAGGTGAAAGGTTGAGGTCCTTCTGAAAATTTGGCCTTCAGAGACTGCAGTAATTGGACTCAGATTACTGCACACACCCCTTTTTATCTTAGAAGCTTCACAGTGGTCGAACATCCTCTCCCCCTCCCCCCAACCCGAAACTGGACCTGCCATGGTCAGAAGGTATGTGCCCCCATAAATGTGCTTATAAAATGCAGTAAACCTGAAAAGTTTAGCTTGGAAGCATAAGTGAACACTGCAGATTCCAAGCTCAGCAAACCTGCCAGAAAACACACGTTTTCTAAACATGTTCCTAAACATGTTTGGATCTACTAGGCTGAGAACACTTTATGCAAAGAACACTTGAAGGCTTAGATTGGCAATTATATATTCCCCGGTGTGGAAATCACATTGGCCTTGTAATGCCTCCCGGAGGGCCACAGGGGGCAGTCTCCTCCCCCATAGCAGACTATGCTGATGCTGCAGATTAGCTTTTTTCTGTAGATCTGTAATGGGGCTTGAGGGGGTGGGAGAATTGTGCATGGTGCCAGAAGGATCCCAGTAAAAACGAGAACTCAGAAAAAAAACCCAAGGTGCAGGGAAGAGTCTCAGAAGTGGCTCAGAGAACAAGGAGATCCAGATTTCATAATGAAAGCCCTGTTCCTTAGTTCTCAGTCACAGGGGCTGAGTGTGAGCTAGACTGTGGGTTTCAGAGGGGCTAAGAGAATTAGGCCCATTGATTGTATTAGTCCCATTGATCTGGGCACCTCATTCTTTTAGGCACCTGTGAAAGGGTGTACAGGGCCCCAAGGCCTCCTGCTGGAAGCCTCAAGGTCCTAGCACACCCCACCACAGAAAGAGTAATAGAGGTGAGTGCTCCAGACTGCACAGAGAGGCTGTGGGAGAAAACAGCCAATCAGGGAGAGGCTACAGGGATCAGCAAATCAGAGTGGTGCAGGCCCAGTTAAAAGGAGCTGCAGGGCCTGAGCAAGGGTTGCTGCCTGGAGCTAGAGGACCAAGGAGGGTGCTCCTGGCTGGCTGAAGAAGCTGCAGCACTAGGAACAGAGCAGTTGCTGGCAGGGGCTGGGGAAGCGGGAAGGAGCTCCTAGTTGGCTGCTGGGACTTAAGCTGGAAGAACCCTGAGCTAAGGGTGAAGGTGAAGGGGCCATGTGGGAAGTGACTCAGGGAGCAATAGCAGTGGCAGCAGATTTAGAGGGAAGCAGTGGGTGGCTAATATTTATAGGTCTCTGGGTTGGGGCCTGGAGTAGTGGGTGGGCCCAGGACCCCCCACTGGCCACAGGCAGAATGGCTTAACCCCAAAGAGGGGAATTTAACAGGCCCAGAGAAAGGGGCTGAAGCCCCTGAAGATAGGGTGACCAGATGTCCCGATTTTATAGGGACAGTCCCGATTTTGGGGTCTTTTTCTTATACAGGCTCCTATTACCCCTCACCCCCTGTCCCGATTTTTCACACTTTCTGTCTGGTCACCCTACCTGAAGAGGGTCAGCATTTGTGGACTCTGATACATTTGTGGACTCAGCTGGAGAGCTGGGATCAGCGACTGACTGCCAAGGGCGAAAAGGCTCCAGGGAGGAAGCCCAGCCCCATACCAAGGTCGAAAGACAATTAACAGCTAGCCCAGGATAGGGCTGTAGATGTTAGTAACTGAGGGTCCGGCGATGAGCCCTATTTGGACTAATTGAAGCCTGAGCCCAGGGATGGGGCTGCAGACAAAGACATTGAAAAAGGCCCTGTTGGACCTGTACCCCAGAAGGATGGTGTGTGACTTGGCTGCAGGGCTGAGTCACAGAGCACCGGGCTGAGAAGACCAGAACAACCAACAGTACAAGCTGAGGGAGGCATGTGTGCACCTGGCCAGGGGGTGCTCATGAGAGGTGAGCGGCACATGATTGCAGGCCCCTATTTGTAAATCCCAGCCCTAGTGCTCAGCTAGAGTCAGGACAGCTGCATTCTGCTCCTGTCTCTGCTACTGCTTTTAGTGTGACCGTGGGTGAGTCATTTACCCTCTCTGGGTAAAAGTCTCAAAAGCATCTATGTAATTTAGGCGCCTCAGTCCTGGTGACTTTCAGGCTTCTAAGTCACTTAGACCTTGTCTACACTTGCAGCGGCATCTAGGGTATGTATAGCTACACACTGCAGTGAAAGGCAGGTGGTGTCCACACTCATATGTGGCAGTGAAAGGCTCGGGGGGAAGAGGGGCAGGAAGTGGTGAGAGGCTCCAGCAGCGGGGAGCTGCCACCTTTCCCCCCTGCCAGTCTTTCACTGCAGCAGGAAAGGATGGAAGCAGTGGGACACGACACTGATAAAAATGGCACTGTACATGGGGAGCGTGGCTTGGGCATGTGGCGAGCCATGTAGGGTACATATGCTGGGGTTCAGGTGTGCAAGGCTCTCTACTCTACCCACCTAAGCAGTCCCTACACTGCTATTTATACCCCTGCTAGTTGGTGTGCAGAGTCTACACTCCAGGCACTGCTGTCAGTGTAGACCTGCCTGTAAGTGCTTTTGAGAATTATATCCATAGTGTCTCATTTTCCCATCTGTAAAATGGGGATCACAAACCCTATTTCTCTAACTCAGGAGGGTGCTTGGTTCAGTTCACTCCCTTTTCCAGAAGAATTTCAAGGTCTTTTGATGAAAAGTCATATGAGCAAAGGCTGAATCATAGAATCATAGAATCTCAGGGTTGGAAGGGACCTCAGGAGGTCATCTAGTCCAACCCCCTGCTCAAAGCAGGACCAACCCCAACTAAATCATCCCAGCCAGGGCTTTGTCAAGCCTGACCTTAAAAACCTCCAAGGAAGGAGATTCCACCACCTCCCTAGGTAACCCATTCCAGTGCTTCACCACCCTACTAGTGAAAAAGTTTTTCCTAATATCCAACCTAAACCTCCCCCTCTGCAACTTGAGACCATTACTCCTTGTTCTGTCATCTTCTACCACTGAGAACAGTCTAGATCCATCCTCTTTGGAACCCCCTTTCAGGTAGTTGAAAGCAGCTATCAAATCCCCCCTCACTCTTCTCTTCTGCAGGCTAAACAATCCCAGTTCCCTCAGCCTCTCCTCATAAGTCATGTGCTCCAGCCCCCTAATCATTTTTGTTGCCCTCCGCTGGACTCTTTCCAATTTATCCACATCCTTCTTGTAGTGTGGGGCCCAAAACTGGACACAGTACTCCAAATGAGGCCTCACCAGTGCCGAATAGAGGGGAATAATACAGCTTTTCGTCCACTGTAACCCCTAGGTCCTTTTCTGCAGAACTGCTGCCCAGCCATTCTGTCCCTTGTCTGTAGCAGTGCATGGGATTCTTCCGTCCTAAGTGCAGGACTCTGCACTTGTCCTTGTTGAACCTCATCAGATTTCTTTTGGCCCAATCCTCTAATTTGTCTAGGTCCCTCTGTATCCTATCTCTACCCTCCATCGTATCTACCACTCCTCCCAGTTTAGTGTCATCTGCAAACTTGCTAAGGGTGCAGTCCACACCATCCTCCAGATCGTTGATGAAGATATTGAACAAAACCGGCCCCAGCACCGACCCTTGGGGCACTCCACTTGATACCGGCTGCCAACTAGACATGAAGCCATTGATCACTACCCGTTGAGCGCGACCATCCAGCCAGTTTTCTATCCACCTTACCGTCCATTCATCCAGCCCATACTTCTTTAACTTGCTGGCAAGAACACTGTGGGAGACTGTATCAAAAGCTTTGCTAAAGTCAAGAAATAGCACATCCACTGCTTTCCCCTTATCCACAGAGCCAGTTATCTCATCATAGAAGGCAATTAGGTTAGTCAGGCATGTCTTGCCCTTGGTGAATCCATGCTGACTGTTCCTGATCACTTTCCCCTCCTTTAAGTGGTTCAGAATTGATTCCTTGAGGACCTGTTCCATGATTTTTCCAGGGACTGAGGTGAGACTGACTGGCCTGTAGTTCCCCGGATCTTCCTTCTTCCCTTTTTTAAAGATTGGCACTACATTAGCTTTTTTCCAGTCATCCAGGACCTCCCCCGATTGCCATGATTTGTCAAAGATAATGGCCAATGAAGGAACTGGGTCTGTTTAGTTTGGAAAAGAGGGGATTAAGTGGGGAGATGATAGTGGTCTTCAAATACAGGAACTCCACACGTAAAGTCGTCCTGGTTAACGTTGTTTTGTTGTTACGTTGCTGATCAATTAGGGAACATGCGCCTTTAAAGTTGTTAAATGCTCCCTTCTAATGTCTTTTTCAGGCTATAAATTGCTGGAAGTTCAGCTGTCCCTTCCCTCACTGCCATGTGCTGCTCCCCGAGACTCCTGCCTGCTTGCTGTGGGGGAGGGGAAGAAGAGTGGGGGCTAATGTCAGGGTGCCTGCTTGCTGTGGGGAGGGAGGGGAAGAAGAGGGGGGCTAATGTCCCCCTGCTCCTGCACCTCGCTTACTCCATCTTCCATAAAGCAGGGGGGACACACGAGGGAGGGAGCTGCTGCCTTAGGCAGAAGCTGCAGCTGCCGGGCTTGCTGATCTAATTAACAAGGCAGTGTACTTCTGACCCCACTGTTGATACCTAATTGGAAATGTGCATCTCTATCTCTGAAACACATCTGTCTCTGTCTGCCCTCCCGCCTTTCCTGCTGGCTTGTAGAGTCTGAGATTTAACCCTTGAGGGCTCAGCCAACTGCTAGTTCATTTAGCAGGAAGGCATTCCCTGGGAAATATCCCACCCTCTGACTCCTCCACCTCAACCAAGCTTCACAATCATCATTACTGTGTACCAGTATTAAATGGTTTGTTTAAAACTTATAGTGTGTGTGCGTGTGTGTAATATAGTCTTTTGTCTGGTGAAAAAAAATTTCCCTGGAACCTAACCCCCTCATTTACATTAAGTCTTATGGGGAAATTGGATTTGTTTAACATTGTTTCGCTTAAAGTCGCATTTTTCAGGAACATAACTACAATGTTAAGTGAGGAGTTCCTGTACTACCTAGAGAAAAGTTGTTGGCTCTTGCCACAGAAGTAATGGGTTCAAACTAGAGCACAGCAGATTTAGATTAAATCTCAGGGAAAATTTCCTACCTGTAAGAGCAGTAAGACAATGGAACAGACTGCCTAGGGAGGTTGTGGAAGCTCCTTTACTGGAGGTTCTCAAAAAGAGGCTGGAGAGCATCTGTCTTGGCTAGTTTAGACACAACAAATCCCACATCTTGGCAGAGGGTTCGACTAAAAGAACTTGCAGTCCCTTCCAACACTGTGGTTTTATGATTCTATGACTATAAGCTCTTCAGGTTGGGGACTATCTCCTGCGATGTGTTTGTACAGTTCCCAGCACAATGGGGCTCCGATCTGTCTGGGACCTTTGGGATGTACTTTAATTAATAATTATCAGTAACAATAAAAGAAAATAGTTAACAGAAGTGCTGTAGATGGATAATTTATATAAATTATATATGTATATAATTTAAATAAAGTGTACATTTTTAACAGTGAGAGTAATTAATCATCAGAAGAACTTACCAAGGGTCGTGGTGGGTTATCCATCAGTGACCATTTTAAAATAAAGATGGGATGTTTTTCTAAAAGATCTGCTCTAGAAATGATTTTGGGGCAGTTCTCTGGCCTGTGTTATAGAGGAGGTCAGAGTAGATGTTCACTGTGGTCCCTTCTGACCTTGGAGTCTATGAATTATATACAACTATAGGGTCAGAATGAGCCCTCATCATTCCCTCTGAGTAGTATCTTAGGCCCAATATTTAAAGGCACGTAGGTGCCTAGTTCCCATTGGTTTCAGCGAGAGTTAAAGACCTAAATACCTTTGAGGATCTGGACCTTAGTACTCAAGAACTCTCAGTGAAATGAATGGGAGCAACCAAGGAGTATGTTACAAGTCAGCAGGAGTGAAGGTGGCAGAATTTGTTCCAAAATGGTTTGGCCGGTGAGTATAACTAAGAGCAATCCTCATCTCCTGGTGGTTCTTTATTGTGCCACTCAGAGCTCATTCTCCGTGTGAGGGAAATGACTGTGTTCAAGTAACTCATAATTGCTGTATTTGGGGGGAAAGTAGGTGACTGGTGCATGAATAGCAAGAGCAGAAGGCACAGAGTGATCTAGAAGTATCTGCCATCAAGGGTTTTTATTGGGTATTTCCTTCCATTCAGCACAATGATGTGTAACAACACTTTCCCGCACAACCTACACACATAGTCCCACTGCCGTCACAGCTGCATGGCGGCAGTTGGGGCCGGGACAGGGTGCTTGTTGGGACAATTTTCTTAAAATGTCATCTTTCCTAAACAATTTAATGTAATTGCTGTGGGATAATAAGGCTTCCCTGTTATGTTATTTCTGTCAGGTCCCCAGCAGATCATGATAAAAATGCGCGAGACGCCTGTTTCTAAATGGATCCAGGAAAACACGTCCCGTTCCTGCCCCTCCCCCAGTACAGGAACCAGAAAACAATGAGAGCATTTGGCTCTTCTTGGTAATTCCCTGCTTAGGATTCCTTTCCCTTTAGATAGTGGAGTCACTAGAGCCGAGAGATACTCAGTAGGGGAGCAATGGAGGGCCACCAATGCAGAACACTACGCCTGTGTCATAATGGAGTTCTGCCTTCGTGCATGCATGTCTGTGAACACATGCACTGACTGACTACTTGAGATGAGCAAACAATCTACAGCAAATGAATGATTTTTGTTTTCTCCTGTGGAATTTCTGGAAACAAACTGCAATTTCCTCTGCATTTGTTCATATTCACCCAGAGCCAGGTTGTCACCAAAAGCAGCGTTTTAAGCTTTTTTTTAGCAGTGAGCTCATGCGCAGAGAAGACAGATTGAGCAACTGAGAGCCAATCATGCTCTCCAGCGGGAAATTAAAAAACAAAACAACCCTCCCTGCAAAAAGCGGAAGACACCCCTCCCCCGAAAAAGCCCCCAAAGCAAGCAACAAGCAAAATATAGACACACTAGGCAATACACAAAGAAAGAAGCCAAAATTTGCTTACCGTGAGCGGGCGGCCTCACTTGATCCTTCCTGCAGCGGGCAAGAGGGGTAAGGCCAGGGAGTAGTCCGGGATCTCACTCATTCACTGGCCAGACTAGCTTTTTAAAATTTCTTCCTACTCTAGGGGGCGCTGATGCTCGATAGTCTAAAGTTTACCTCCGTTAGTTTTGATTGGTCATGTGTCATGTGATATCATTTCAGTTTCCTGATTGGATGATCATAACTCTTAGCATATGGAGAAGGGCTGGGAGAAGCCACTGGGGTTTGGAATTCCTCAGAGAGTGGGAATGGCCTGGGGAGAGGGAGCAGAGACCCAGGGTTAAGGTGTTGTAGAACATATTAACCCTTTACTTTTATTGACCGCACAAGCCTGATCCAAAGCACTGTTTCTGGCGACTTTAGAATAGTGTAATGTTTATTGGCCTGGGGCAAGGTTTACACTGAATTTTCTCTCAGTGCATTTATACCAAATATTTCTGTAGGTGCATATCAGGCTGTTTGCAAAGAGTGAGATCAGATTCTTGTCTGGTTTCCTTATTCACCTCTGTGCCAGGACTCTGATAAGAGGTTTGGACAGCCCTGTGACTTGCTGGGTTAATCAGTCTCAGAAAACTACGATAGAAAGAACATGAACATTCACTTCCCTCTACTGCGTGTCCCTGGAGAATAGGGTGACCAGATGTCCCAATTTTATAGGGACAGTCCCGATTTTTGGGTCTTTTTCTTATATAGGCTCCTATTAGAATCATAGAATCTCACGGTTGGAAGGGACCTCAGGAGGTCATCTAGTCCAACCCCCTGCTCAAAGCAGGACCAACCCCAACTAGATCATCCCCGCCAGGGCTTTGTCAAGCCTGACCTTAAAAACCTCTAAGGAAGGAGATTCCACCACCTTCCTAGGTAACCCATTCCAGTGCTTCACCACCCTACTAGTGAAAAAGTTTTTCCTAATATCCAACCTAAACCTCCCCCTCTGCAACTTGAGACCATTACTCCTTGTTCTGTCATCTTCTACCACTGAGAACAGTCTAGATCCATCCTCTTTGGAACCCCCTTTTAGGTAGTTGAAAGCAGCTATCAAATCCCCCCTCACTCTTCTCTTCTGCAGGCTAAACAATCCCAGTTCCCTCAGCCTTTCCTCATAAGTCATGTGCTCCAGCCCCCTAATCATTTTTGTTGCCCTCCGTTGGACTCTTTCCAATTTATCCACATCCTTCTTGTAGTGTGGGGCCCAAAACTGTACACAGTACTCCAAATGAGGCCTCACCAGTGCCGAATAGAGGGGAATAATCACGTCCCTCGATCTGCTGGAAATGCCCCTACTTATACAGCCCAAAATGCCGTTAGCCTTCTTGGCAACAAGGGCACACTGTTGACTCATATTCAGCTTTTCATCCACTGTAACCCCTAGGTCCTTTTCTGTAGAACTGCTGCCCAGCCATTCGGTCCCTAGTTTGTATCAGTGCATGGGATTCTTCCGTCCTAAGTGCAGGACTCTGCACATCCAGTGCTTTCCCCTCATCCACAGAGCCAGTTATCTCATCATAGAAGGCAATTAGGTTAGTCAGGCATGACTTGCCCTTGGTGAATCCATGCTGACTGTTCCTGATCACTTTCCCCTCCTTTAAGTGGTTCAGAATTGATTCCTTGAGGACCTGTTCCATGATTTTTCCAGAGACTGAGGTGAGACTGACTGGCCTGTAGTTCCCCGGATCTTCCTTCTTCCCTTTTTTAAAGATTGGCACTACATTAGCTTTTTTCCAGTCATCCGGGACCTCCCCCGATTGCCATGATTTGTCAAAGATAATGGCCAATGGCTCTGCAATCACATCGGCCAACTCCTTTAGCACCCTCGGATGCAGTGTATCTGGCCCCATGGACTTGTGTTCGTCCAGCTTTTCTAAATAGTCCCGAACTACTTCTTTCTCCACAGAGGGCTGGTCACCTCCTCCCCATACCGTGCTGCGGAGTGCAGCTGCCTGGCAGCTGACCTTGTCTGTGAAGACAGAGGCAAAAAAAGCATTGAGTACACTAGCTTTCTCCACATCCTCTGTCACTAGGTTCCCTCCTTCATTCAGCAAGGGGCCCACACTTTCCTTGACTTTCTTCTTGTTGCTCACATACCTGAAGAAACCCTTCTTGTTACTCCTAACATCTCCAGCTAGCTGCAACTCCAAGTGTGATTTGGCCTTCCTAATTTCACTCCTGCATGCCTGAACAATATTTTTATACTCCTCCCTCTGCAAACTTGCTAAGGGTGCAGTCCACACCATCCTCCAGATCGTTAATGAAGATATTGAACAAAACCGGCCCCAGCACCAACTCTTGGGGCACTCCTCTTGATACCGGCTGCCAACTAGACATGGAGCCATTGATCACTACCCATTAAGCCCGACCATCTAGCCAGTTTTCTATCCACCTTACCGTCCATTCATCCAGCCCATACTTCTTTAACTTGCTGGCAAGAATACTGTGGGAGACTGTATCAAAAGCTTTGCTAAAGTCAAGAAATAGCACATCCACTGCTTTCCCCTCTTCCACAGAGCCAGTTATCTCATCATAGAAGGCAATTAGGTTAGTCAGGCATGACTTGCCCTTGGTGAATCCATGCTGACTGTTCCTGATCACTTTCCTCTCCTTACCCCCCACCCCCTGTCCTGATTTTTCACATTTGCTGTCTGGTCACCCTGCTGGAGAATAACACTGTGCAAGGTGCTTCTTGTTGCTAAAAGCATCAGGGGGGAAAGGAGAGACATGATGGAGTAACATATTTAAAGGCTTCTCCATCCTCAAAGGGCATCTAAGGGGAGCTCCTTGCACCATATTCCCTGCTCACTCTGGTTGCTGAATGAGCATCCTTGGACATAGATTTCAAAGGAGCAAAGATGCAAGCTGCTTTGCTGTCTCCTCTACTGATAGGAGACCCGTGAGAAGAAGCTGCATTGTGCTCTGAATATGATACAACTCACACTCACCGTGATCTCAGGCAGCCAGAGTTCGCAACCAAAGGCCTACGTACTCATAACTGCCTGCTCTGGGCTGTTTCCTATAACAGTGTGAAACACAGCAGTTTCAGTTCCCATAGCTTTGGACAACATTTCGGGGAGAGAGGCTGATTCCTATTGGCCTGCGCACCTTCTGAATTTTGCACTGTTTGTCCCCAAATTAAAAGCAACATTCAACTGAAACTTCAAAGATTCAATTTGTTTTGAGTCAAAACTCACATGGGTCAAACCATAAACGCGGAGGGGTTTGCCTGGAACACAACTGTTCCACTTAAAATGTTTGTAAACCTTCAAAAAAACCTTATTCAGGGTTTGGTTTCCGAAGGAAATCCAGAACCGAGAGCATGAGTTGGCATTTTATTCTGAATAGAGTGGCCTGAAAAACGGAAAAACAATTTTGCATAAAAATTTCACGTGTTTTCATTTTGCAGGGTTAGAAATGGAGCAATTTTTGGTTTATTTTTTAATATTTATGAATTTTTTAAAAAAGTTTCAAATTTTTCATTTTCCTCCTTCCCTGTTTTTTGCCACAAAGTGCATTCAAGTGATAGTGTCCAGGGATCAGTTTTGTCTTCCTTTTCTTTTTCTTTGTTTCTAGTCTCTTTTCAAAAGTTCTCCAACTTTGGAACTGTGGCAGAGTTACAGCATTCCAGTTTTCTTTTGTGCCTGACATGTTTCCACAGCTGAGGTCCTTGTTTAAAGTTGCAGAGTGGAAAAAAGGAAAACAGGAACAAAAAGGAAAATAACCTCCTTCTCACCCCTAGCCATCACTCATTTGGTGGCAAAAAAAAAAAATGGAAAACAGAAAAGAAAGGGGAGAAAAATCCAAACTTGAGAGGGGGAATGGTTTCCAAAAACCAAGATGAAAAAATAGAATTCAAAATAAAAGTTTTACTTTAATTTCATTTAGAAATTTACAGATAAAAATAGCTAATAACAATTATATTTGCCCAATGACCCATTTAATTAAGGCAAAACCCAATTTCTCGGTGGGAAAATTTTTCCTTCAAAAACTTTTGACTAGTTCTCATTCTGAACATTTTGACACTCAAGTTCCCTTCTGTCTAAGCCTAGCCATGAGAGGACAGCACTTAAATAGCACTTAGTAGGATTTTAGGGGTACAGGCTATATTTTGTTCTGTGTTTTGAAAGCACCCAGCACAGTGCGATCCAGCTCCATGACTGCGGCTGCTACATGTTATGGCATTACAAATAAATAAATAATAGTCATAATAATAATTAATAGGTTCAGTTGTTGCTGGGTCCTTTTAAACATGTGTTTAAACATAGAATCATAGAAGATTAGGGTTGGAAGAGACCTCAGGAGGTCATCTAGTCCAACCCCCTCCTCAAAGCAGGACCAACCCCACCTAAATCATCCCAGCCAGGGCTTTCTCAAGCCGAGCTTTAAAAACCTCTAAGGATGAAGATTCCACCACCTCCCTAGGTAACCCATTCCAGTGCTTCACCACCTTCCAAGTGAAATAGTTTTTCCTAATATCCAACCTAAACCTCCCCCACTGCAACTTGACACCATTACTCCTTGTTCTGTCATCTGCCACCACTGAGAACAGCCGAGATCCATCCTCTTTGGAACCCACCTTCAGGTAGTTAAAGGCTGCTGTCAAATTCCCCCTCGCTCTTCTCTTCTGCAGACTAAATAACCCCAGTTTCCTCAGCGTCTCCTCGTAAGTCATGTGCCCCAGCCCCCTAATCATTTTTATTGCCCTCCGCTGGATTCTCTCCAATTTTTCCACTTCTTTTCTGTAGTGCAGGGCCCAAAACTGGGCGCAATACTCCAGAAGTGGCCTCACTAGTGCTGAATAGAGGGGAATAATCACTTCCCTCGATCTACTGGCAATGCTCCTACTAATGCAACCCAATATGCAGTTGGCCTTCTTGGCAACAAGGGCACACTGCTGACTCATATCCAGCTTCTCATCCACTGTAATCCCCAGGTCCTTTTCTGCAGAACTGCCGCTTAGCCAGTCTGTCCCCAGCATGTAGCAGTGAATGGGATTCTTCAGTCCTAAGTGCAGGACTCTGCACTTGTCCTTGTTGAACCTCATTAGGTTTCTTTTGGCCCAATCCTCCAATCTGTCTAGGTCACTCTGGACCCTATCCCTACCCTCCAGCATATCTATCTCTCCCCACATTTTAGTCATCCATGAATTTGCTGGGGGTGCAATCTAGCCCATCATCCATATCATTAATGAACATTTAATGAAGATGTTGAACAAAACCAGCCCCAGGACCAACCCCTGGGGCACTCTGCTTGATACCGGCTGCCAACTAAACATCAAGCCATTGATCACTACCCATTGTGATCTAGCCAGCTTTCTATCCACCTTATAGTCTATTAATCCAATCCTTACTTCTTTAACTTGCTGGCAAGAATACTGTGGGAGTGTCATAAACATACAGCTAAGGGTAGCCTAGAATTCCTCTTTACCTGTAAGGGGTTAAGAAGCTCAAATAGCCTGGTTGGCACCTGACCAACAGAACCAATGGGGAAAGAAGATACTTTCAAATCTTGGGGTTGGGGAAGGTTTTGTTTGTGCTTTTTGTTTATGTGTGTGTTCTCTCTTGGGACTGAGAGAGACCAGACAGAAATCCATCTCCTCCAAACCATCCAAAACCAAGTCTCCAATATTGCAACAAATAAGTTAGCCAGGCAGGCGGATTAGGTTATCTTTTGTTTTGCTTGTGAATTTTCCCTGTGCTAAGAGGGAGGTTTATTTCTGTTTTCTGTAACTTTAAGGTTTTGCCTAGAGGGGAATCCTCCGTGTTTTAAATCTGAGTACTCTGTAAAGTATTTTCCATCCTGATTTTACAGAGATGATTTTTACCTTTCTTTTTTTAATAAAATCCTTCTTTTAAGAACCTGACTCATTTTTTCCATTGTTCTAAGATCCAGGGGTTTTGGGTCTTTGATCACTTTGTAACCAATTAGTTAGGATACTATTTTCAAGCCTCCCCAGGAAAGGGGGTGTAAGGGCTTGGGGGGATAGTTTGGGGGAAGAGGAACTTCAAGTGGTCCTTTTCCCTGGTTCTTTGTTAAATCACTTGGTGGTGGCAGCATTACTTAATCCAAGGTACAAGGGAGAATTTGTGCCTTGGGGAGTTTTAACCTAAGCTGGTAGAAATAAGCTTAGGGGGTCTTTCATGCGGGTCCCCACGTCTGTACCCGACAGTTCAGAGTGGGGAGGAAACCCTGACAGGGAGACTATCAAAAGCTTTCCTCAAGTCAAATTATATCACATCCACTGCTTTCCCCATATCCACAGAGCCAGTTATCTCAACATAGAAGGGAATCAGGTTGGTCAGGCCCTCGGTGAATCCATGTTGACTGTTTCTGATCACCTTCCTCTCCTCCAAGTGCTTCAAAATGGATTCCTTGAGGACCTGCTCCATGATTTTTCCGGGGACTGAGGTGAGGCTGTAGTTCCCCAGATTCTTCCTTTTTTAAAAAATGGGCACTATATTTGCCTTTTTCTGATCGTCCGGGACCTCCCCCAATCGCCACGAGTTTTCAAAGATAATGGCCAATGGCTCTGCAATCACATCAGCCAACTCCCTCACCACCCTCGGATGCATTGCATCCGGGCCCATGGACTTGTGCATGTCCAGCTTTTCTAAATAGTCTTTAACCTGTTCTTTCACCACTGAGGGCTGCTTACCGCCTCCCCATACTGTGCTGTCCAGTGCAGCAGTCTGGGAGCTAACCTAGTCTGTGAAGACTGAGGCAAAAACAGCATTGAGTACTTCAGCTTTTTCCACATCATCTGTCACTAGGTTGCCTCCCCCATTCAGTAAGGGTCCCACACTTTCCCTGACCTCCTTCTTAGCATCATAGAATCATAGAATCTCAGAGTTGGAAGGGACCTCAGGAGGTCATCTAGTCCAACCCCCTGCTCAAAGCAGGACCAACCCCAACTAAATCATCCCAGCCAGGGCTTTGTCAAGCCTGACCTTAAAAACCTCCAAGGAAGGAGATTCCACCACCTCCCTAGGTAACCCATTCCAGTGCTTCACAACCCTACTAGTGAAAAAGTTTTTCCTAATATCCAACCTAAACCTCCCCCTCTGCAACTTGAGACCATTACTCCTTGTTCTGTCATCTTCTACCACTGAGAACAGTTCCTCTTTGGAACCCCCTTTCAGGTAGTTGAAAGGAGCTATCAAATCCCCCCTCACTCTTCTCTTCTGCAGGCTAAACAATCCCAGTTCCCTCAGCCTCTCCTCATAAGTCATGTGCTCCAGCCCCCTAATCATTTTTGTTGCCCTCCGCTGGACTCTTTCCAAATTATCCACATCCTTCTTGTAGTGTGGGGCCCAAAACTGGACACAGTACTCTAAATGAAGCCTCACCAGTGCCGAATAGAGGGGAATAATCACGTCCCTCGATCTGCTGGAAATGCCCCTACTTATACAGCCCAAAATGCCGTTAGCCTTCTTGGCAACAAGGGCACACTGTTGACTCATATTCAGCTTTTCGTCCACTGTAACCGCTAGGTCCTTTTCTGCAGAACCGCTGCCCAGCCATTCAGTCCCTAGTCTGTAGCAGTGCATGGGATTCTTCCGTTCTAAGTGCAGGACTCTGCACTTGTCCTTGTTGAACCTCATCAGATTTCTTTTGGCCCAATCCTCTATTTGTCTAGGTCCCTCTGTATCCTATCCCTACCCTCCAGCGTATCAACCACTCCTCCCAGTTTAGTGTCATCTGCAAACTTGCTAAGGGCGCAGTCCACACCATCCTCCAGATCGTTGATGAAGATATTAAACAAAACCGGCCCCAGCACCGACCCTTGGGGCACTCCACTTGATACCGGCTGCCAACTAGACATGGAGCCATTGATCACTACCCGTTGAGCACGACCATCCAGCCAGTTTTCTATCCACCTTACCGTCCATTCATCCAGCCCATACTTCTTTAACTTGCTGGCAAGAACACTGTGGGAGACTGTATCAAAAGCTTTGCTAAAGTCAAGAAATAGCACATCCACTGCTTTCCCCTCATCCACAGAGCCAGTTATCTCATCATAGAAGGCAATTAGGTTAGTCAGGCATGTCTTGCCCTTGGTGAATCCATGCTGACTGTTCCTGATCACTTTCCCCTCCTTTACGTGGTTCAGAATTGATTCCTTGAGGACCTGTTCCATGATTTTGCCAGGGACTGAGGTGAGACTGACTGGCCTGTAGTTCCCCGGATCTTCCTTCTTCCCTTTTTTAAAGATTGGCACTACATTAGCTTTTTTCCAGTCATCCGGGACCTCCCCCGATTGCCATGATTTGTCAAAGATAATGGCCAATGGCTCTGCAATCACATCAGCCAACTCCTTTAGCACCCTCGGATGCAGTGCATCCGGCCCCTTGGACTTGTGTTCGTCCAGCTTTTCTAAATAGTCCCGAACTACTTCTTTCTCCACAGAGGGCTGGTCACCTCCTCCCCATAGCGTGCTGCGGAGTGCAGCCGCCTGGGAGCTGACCTTGTCTGTGAAGACAGAGGCAAAAAAAGCATTGAGTACACTAGCTTTCTCCACATCCTCTGTCACTAGGTTCCCTCCCTCATTCAGCAAGGGGCCCACACTTTCCTTGACTTTCTTCTTGTTGCTCACATACCTGAAGAAACCCTTCTTGTTACTCCTAACATCTCCGGCTAGCTGCAACTCCAAGTGTGATTTGGCCTTCCTAATTTCACTCCTGCATGCCTGAACAATATTTTATACTCCTCCCTAGTCATTTGTCCAATCTTCCACTTCTTGTAAGCTGCTTTTTTGTGTTTAAGACGAGCAAGGATTTCACTGTTAAGCCAAGCTGGTCGCCTGCCATATTTACTTTTCTTTCTACACATCGGGATGGTTTGTTCCTGAAACCTCAATAAGGATTCTTTAAAATACAGCCAGCTTTCCTCGACTCCTTTCCCCGTCATGTTATTCTCCCAGGGGACCTTGCCCATCAGTTCCCTGAGGGAGTCAAAGTCTGCTTTTCTGAAGTCCAGGGTCTCTGTTCTTCTTGTTGCTAACATACCTGTATAAACCCTCCTTGTTACCCTTCACATCCCTTGCTAGCTACAACTCCTATTGTGCTTTGGCCTTCCTGATTACACCTGTGCATGCTCGAGCAATATTCTTATACTCCTTCCTAGTCATCTGTCCAAGTTTCCACTTCTTGTAAAGCTTCCTTTTTGTGTTTAAGCTCTCTGAAGATTTCTCTGTTAAGCCAAGCTGGTCGCCTGCCATATTTGTTCGGCTATACCTATATATTACTGGGGGAAGCTATTGCAGCATTGCAGCAAATTGTCTAATACTAGCTTTGAAGGGTGGAAGTAACCTTCCTGTGCTCTGAGTAGGAGTTGAGCGACAGTTTTCTCTCTGGTACGTACAGCCTGTTCTGTGACTGTGGAGCCAGTGCAAGAGAACAGTTATGTGCCTAAATCTGGCTGTGCAGCTGGCAAGCACTGAAAGGTCCATGCAAGTGATTCATCTAGACAAGTGCTGTTAGGACATATATTGGGTCTTCAAGCAGGAACAATGGGCTCAATACGCCAGTGATTGGGACCATATAAATACCTACAATGGATTAGATTCTCTCTATATGGGCCAATTGCTTAGCTGGTGTATATGGTGTATTCCCTTGGTGCTGATCTGACCCATAATTCTTTGAGTAGGCTTAGCACGGATGGGGGGAAGGAATAGGTGCTGCTCAGAAAGGCACAGACTCTGTGACCCTTTCTATAGAGCCTTCCTACTCTACAGTTAGTCCCTCAGATGTCAGTGGAACTGCTCACAGAGGCAGGTGGTACCGCCACTACTCAGCATGAGTGAACGCACAGAAATCCAGCCACCAAAGCTTCTTCATCACCCTGAGCCTAGTCCAAAGCCCACTGACGTCAGTAAATGTCTCTCCATTTATTTCAGTGGGCTTTGGATCAGGCCCTTATTAATATTATTTTATTATACTCATCTCTAGAGGCTTCAGCTAAGATTCAGGCCCTTTTGTGCTGAGTGCTGTACAAACACATCCAGAGATACGGCCCATGCCCTGAAGAGATTACCTTCCAAATAGATGACACAGACAAAGGTTGGGAGGGGAAACTGAGGCAGAGAGCTGCAGGGACTTGCCAAATTTCACACAGCAAGTGAGTGGCAGAGTTGGGAATGAACCTCAGATCTTCTGGCTCCCAGTTCACTGCCCTCCCCACTAGACCATCTTCAGGTGTTATGTGATGTAAACTCTGTGGGATCATCTTTTCCCTCTGTTGGTATAGCGCCTGGCACAGTGGGGGCCTGGGGCTCCTAGGTGCTACTTCAATAGTAATAATAATTAATTAAGTGTAAAGCATCTTTCTTAGAGAACACTGTGCACTCTGCCATCAGACCTCACAATTCAGGATGGCTGCCTGAGGCCTGTCGTCATAGTGACGTCTGCACAGTGCTCTTTTCCACTGAGTTGGTCTCTTACTGCTGATCTTGTTCTAAGCTAGTGCACTAGGCTATTGCAGAGGAACACACCTGCATGACTACCTGAGGCAATGGACAGATTCACAATTTGAATCCACTGATTTTTATTTCTCTCTCTTCTCCATGTTTGTGTAGGTACCAAAGCTACATTTTGTTTCAGTGAGTGCCTGTTCCCCAACAGTCTACTTGATTCTGCACTGAACAGTGAACTCCTAGGACTCAGCCCTGGCACAAGCAAGTGCAATCCTGTTGAAATCAGCTGAGCTGAGTTTGCTTGTAGTTTTTGGCATATTGAAGCCAATGGAGTTGAAACTACTCACACCCGGACTGATTCTGGCCCCTCATGTGGGACTGCTGACATCCAATTCTTTTGCATGTGCACAGTGAGTAATTTTATCGGCACGGCACTCACACAAAAACCATAGATTCATAGATTCATAGATTCTAGGGCTGGAAGGGACCTCGAGAGGTCATCGAGTCCAGCCCCCTGCCCTCATGGCAGGACCAAATACTGTCTAGACCATCCCTGATAGACATTTATCTAACCTACTCTTAAATATCTCCAGAGATGGAGATTCCACAACCTCCCTGGGCAGTTTATTCCAGTGTTTAACCACCCTGACAGTTAGGAACTTTTTCCTAATGTCCAACCTAAACCTCCCTTGCTGCAATTTAAGCCCATTGCTTCTTGTTCTATCCTCAGATGCTAAGATGAACAAGTTTTCTCCCTCCTCCTTATGACACCCTTTTAGATACCTGAAGACTGCTATCATGTCCCCTCTCAGTCTTCTCTTTTCCAAACTAAACAAACCCAATTCCTTCAGCCTTCCTTCATAGGTCATGTTCTCTAGACCCTTAATCATTCTTGTTGCTCTTCTCTGGACCCTCTCCAATTTCTCCACATCTTTCTTGAAATGCGGTGCCCAGAACTGGACACTTCTCATGTCTTGCTCACAACACACCTGTTAATGCAGCCCAGAATCAAGTTTGCTTTTTTAGCAACAGCATCACACTGTTGACTCATATTTAGCTTGTGGTCCACTATAACCCCTAGCTCCCTTTCTGCCGTACTCCTTCCTAGACAGTCTCCTCCCATTCTGTATGTGTGAAACTGATTGTTCCTACCTAAGTGGAGCACTTTGCATTTGTCCTTATTAAACTTCATCCTGTTTACCTCTGACCATTTCTCCACTTTGTCCAGATCATTTTCAGTTATGACCCTATCCTCCAAAGCAGTTGCAATCCCTCCCAGTTTGGTATCATCTGCAAACTTAATAAACGTACTTTCTATGCCAATATCCAAGTCGTTGATGAAGATATTGAACAGAGCCGGTCCCAAAACAGACCCTTGCGGAACCCCACTCGTTATACCTTTCCAGCAGGATTGTAAACCATTAATAACTACTCTCTGAGTACGGTTATCCAGCCAGTTGTGCACCCACCTTATAGTAGCCCCATCTAAGTTGTATTTCCCTAGTTTATTGATAAGAATATCATGCGAGACCGTATCAAATGCCTTACTAAAGTCTAGGTATACCACATCCACCGCTTCTCCCTTATCCACAAGACTCGTTATCCTATCAAAGAAAGCTATCAGATTGGTTTGACATGATTTGTTCTTTACAAATCCATGCTGGCTATTCCCTATCACCTTACCACCTTCCAAGTGTTTGCAGATGATTTCCTTAATTACTTGCTCCATTATTTTCCCTGGCACAGAAGTTAAACTGACTGGTCTGTAGTTTCCTGGGTTGTTTTTATTTCCCTTTTTATAGATGGGCACTATATTTGCCCTTTTCCAGTCTTCTGGAATCTCTCCTGTCTCCCATGATTTACCAAAGAGAATAGCTAGAGGCTCAGATACCTCCTCTATTAGCTCCTTGATTATTCTAGGATGCATTTCATCAGGTCCTGGTGACTTGCAGGCATCTAACTTATCTAAGTGATTTTAACTTGTTCTTTATTTATTTTATCTTCTAAACCTTCCCCCTTCCCATTAGCATTCACTATGTTAGGCATTCCTTCAGACTTCTCGGTGAAGACCGAAACAAAGAAGTCATTAAGCATCTCTGCCATTTCCAAGTTTCCTGTTACTGTTTCTCCCTCCTCACTGAGTAGTGGGCCTACCCTGTCCTTGGTCTTCCTCTTGCTTCTAATGTATTGATAAAAAGTTTTCTTGTTTCCCTTTATTCCTGTAGCTAGTTTGAGCTCATTTTGTGCCTTTGCTTTTCTAATCTTGCCCCTGCATTCCCGTGTTGTTTGCCTATATTCATCCTTTGTAATTTGTCCTAGTTTCCATTTTTTATACGACTCCTTTTTATTTTTTAGATCTTGCAAGATCTCGTGGTTAAGCCAAGGTGGTCTTTTGCCACATTTTCTATCTTTCCTACCCGCGGAATAGTTTGCTTTTGGGCCGTTAATAGTGTCCCTTTGAAATACTGCCAGCTCTCCTCAGTTGTTTTTCCCCTCAGTCTTGATTCCCATGGGACCTTACCTATCAGCTCTCTGAGCTTACCGAAATCCGCTTTCCTGAAATCCATTGTCTCTATTTTGCTGTACTCCCTTCTACCCTTCCTTAGAATTGTGAACTCTATGATTTCATGATCACTTTCACCCAAGCTGCCTTCTACTTTCAAGTTCTCAACGAGTTCCTCCCTATTTGTTAAAATCAAATCTAGAATAGCTTCCCCCCTAGTAGCTTTCTCAACCTTCTGAAATAAAAAGTTGTCTGCAATGCAGTCCAAGAACCTATTGGATAGTCTGTGCCCCGCTGTGTTATTTTCCCAACATATATCTGGATAGTTGAAGTCTCCCATCACCACCAAATCTTGGGCTTTGGATGATTTTGTTAGTTGTTTAAAAAAAGCCTCATCCACCTCTTCCACCTGGTCAGGTGGCCTGTAGTAGACTCCTAGCATGACATCACCCTTGTTTTTTACCCCTTTTAGCCTAACCCAGAGACTCTCAACACTTCCGTCCCCTATGTCCATCTCCACCTCAGTCCAAGTGTGTACATTTTTAATATATAAGGCAACACCTCCTCCCTTTTCCCCCTGTCTGTCCTTCCTGAGCAATCTGTACCCATCCATACCAACATTCCAATCGTGTATTATCCCACCAAGTTTCGGTGATGCCAACAATGTCATAGTTGAATTTATTTATTAGCACTTCCAGTTCTTCCTGCTTATTACCCATACTTCTCGCATTTGTATACAGGCATCTAAGGGTACGTCTATACTACAGAATTAGGTCGAATTTATAGAAGTCGATATTTTAAAACCCGAATTTATGGAATCGATTGTGTGTGTCCCCACACACAAGCGTTAAGACCATGAGGTCGATTGACTGTGTCCACAGTAGCGGGGCTAGCATCGACTTTCGGAGCATTGCATTGCGGGTAGCTATCCCACAGTTCCTGCAGTCTCCGCCGCCCATTGGGATTCTGGGTTGCGATCCCAAAGCCTGATGGGGCAGAAAACATTGTCGCTGGTGGTTCTGGGTACATGTCATCCCTCCCTCCCTCCGTGAAAGCAATATTTTTCGCACCTTTTTTCCGGGGTTTCCGTGTTTGCTACGGAAGCCTGCTCAGCTCACAATTACCGTACATCTCCAGCGTACGCCTGGACATTAGGTCTAGTGGGGATTCAGTCACACTATAATACGGGCAGAGGGATAGCTCAGCGTTCTGAGCGTTGGCCCGCTAAACCCGGGGTTGCGAGTTCAATCCTTGAGGGGGCCATTCCGCCTGAGGCTGGTAGTCGCGGGACTACACAGCAGAAGCTCCTTGCCTTCTAGCTGCAGATGGTGCAATATGCCATAAATGGTCATGGTCGTGGGACCATACAGCAGAAGCTCCTTGCCTTCTCGCAGCAGATTGTACAATATGATTGGTATTCGTGTGCTCCTGGCTGGCGGCCTATGGTGTGGCTGGCCGGGGGCGCTTGGACATAAATGGGAGTGACCAGAGTGACTCTGGTCATTCTCTTTTTTACGTTTTGTTTAAGGGAGATTCAGTACTGCCTGGAACACGGGCGGAGGGATAGCTCAGCGGTTTGAGCGTTGGCCCGCTAAACCCGGGGTTGCGAGTTCAATCCTTGAGGGGGCCAGGAGCTGATGATGGATATCAAGCATATTGTACCATCTGCTGCTAGAAGGGAAGGCGCCTCCTTGCTCACCGCATATTGTACCATCTGCAGCTAGAAGGAAATGAGCCTAACCCTTGCTCCCCCCTCCCTCCGTGAAAGCAACTGAGGGGGGAGCAAAAAATCCTTTCGCGCCTTTTTTCATATGGGCGCCATATTGCTGACTCCATTGTTATCCACCCGCTGCTTCTGCTGCCACTCTGCTGTCCTGCAAACAGCATACCAGGGAAAGCATGGAGCACGATCAGATCACCGCGGCTGTTCTCGCCGTTATGAACACCACGCACATTGTCCAGGAGTATATGCAGAACGAGAACCAGGAGCTGCTACAGCTACAGCAGGAGAGGAGGCAACAGCAGCGCCCTGAGGACAGTGATGAGGACATGGACACAGACCTCTCTCAAAAAAGGCCCCCCCGCAAGGTGGACATCATGGTGTTAATGGGGCTTGTTGATACAGTGGAACGCCGATTCTGGGCCCGGGAAACAAGCACAGACTGGTGGGACCACATAGTGCTGCAGGTCTGGGATGAATCCCAGTGGCTGCGAAACTTTCGCTTGCGTAAGGGCACTTTCATGGAACTTTGTGAGTTGCTTTCCCCTGCCCTGAAGCGCCAGAACACCAAGATGAGAGCAGCCCTCACAGTACAGAAGCGACTGGCGATAGCCCTGTGGAAGCTTGCAACGCCAGACAGCTACCGGTCAGTCGCGAATCAATTCGGAGTGGGAAAATCTACAGTGGGGGCTGTTGTGATGGAAGTAGCCAGGGCGATCACCAAGCTGCTGGTACCAAGGGTTGTGAGTCTGGGAAATGTGCAGCTCATACTGGATGGCTTTGCAGCAATGGGGTTCCCAAACTGTGGAGGGGCGATAGACGGAACCCATATCCCTATCTTGGCACCGGACCACCAAGCCAGTGAGTACATAAACCGAAAGGGTTACTTTTCAATAGTTCTGCAAGCACTGGTGGATCACAAGGGACGTTTCACCAACATCAACGTGGGATGGCCGGGAAAGGTACATGATGCTCGCATCTTCAGGAACTCTGGTCTGTTTCGGCTGCTGCAGCAAGGGACTTTCTTCCCAGACCAGAAAATAACCGTTGGGGATGTTGAGATGCCTATAGTTATCCTTGGGGACCCAGCCTACCCCTTAATGCCATGGCTCATGAAGCCATACACAGGTAGCCTGGACAGTAGTCAGGACCTTTTCAACTATAGGCTGAGCAAGTGCAGAATGGTGGTGGAATGTGCATTTGGTCGTTTAAAAGCTCGCTGGTGAAGTTTATTGACTAGGTTAGATCTCAGCGAAAACAATATTCCCATTATTATTACTGCTTGCTGTGCGCTCCACAATATCTGTGAGAGTAAGGGGGAGACGTTTATGGCGGGGTGGGAGGTTGAGGCAAATCGCCTGGCCACTGGTTATGCGCAGCCAGACACCAGGGCTATTACAAGAGTACAGCAGGGTGCGTTGCGCATCAGGGAAGCTTTGAAAACCAGTTTCATGAATGGCCAGGATGCTGTGTGAAAGTTCTGTTTTTCCCCTGTAATGAAAAGCCCCGCCCCTTCATTCACTCTACTTCCCTTTACCCAAACCGCCCTGCCCTCCCCCCCTCGATCACCGCTCGCAGAGGAAATAAAGTCATTGTTGCTTAAAAATCATGCATTCTTTATTAATTCGTAAAACAAAGAGGGGGAACTATGGGGCTAACTGCCACAGTCTCCCGGGATAGCTGGTGGAGGAAGGGAAGCACCAGGATGGGTGGTGGAGGAGGGGATGAGGGAAGGACAAGGACACACAGCACTTTAAAACTTATTGAATGCCAGCCCTTTCTTGCTTGGACTGTTCTCTTGACTTGAGTGGTTGGGTGCACGGAGGCCGCCCAAACGCGTTCTTGGGCGTCTCGGGGATGAGGTTATGGGACTCGGGAAGGAGGGCTGTTGGTTGCACAGGGGCTGTAGCGGCGGTCTGGGCTCAGGCGGCCTTTCCTGAACCCTACGCCTTTTCTCAGCCATAAGCCGGAGGATTTCCGTTTGATCCTCCAGTAGCCTCAGAATTGCATCCTGCCTTCTCTCTGCACGCTGACGCCACCTACTCTCTTCATCCCGCCAGTCATTCTCTTCAGCACGCCACCTGTCCGCACGATCAAATTCTGCCTTCCTGGACTCCGACAGTGTCTGCCTCCACGCATTCTGCTGGGCAGCTTCAGTGTGGGAGGATTCCATGAGTTCTGAGAACATATCGTCTCGATTCCTTTTTTTTTTACTTCTAATCTTCGCTAGCCTCTGGGACGGTGATGAAAGGGGTGGCGTTGAAACATTTGCAGCTGCGGGAGGAAACAAACGGGAGAGGAGTAGTTTAAAAGACACATATTAGAGAACAATGCTCCAAACATTACATATCACATATGCATTTGGTCCAAGGTTGCACTTTGCCTGTTATATTGAGGGTCTGCCGGTTTGGTGTGAGAGATCACACAAGCAGGTCCGGCGGGCAACAGAATTCGGCTTGCAGGCAGCCATGGTAAGCCACAGTCTATAGGCTTCTTTAACCTTCATAACATGTGGGAATGTTTTCAAACAGCAACCCCCTCATTTCCCATAACAAACAGCCTTTGGGCTGGCAATTTAAAACTGGTTGGCAATTGAAAAGGGAGGGGCGGCGGTTTTCGGGTTAACGTGCAGCGCGAACCTAATCGACACCCCCCCACACACACAGACACACATCCAAGATGTTCGCTGTTCCCCCTCCCCCCACCGCGTGGGTCACAGCGGGGAAGATTTCCGTTCAGCCACAGGCAAACAGCCCAGCAGGGACGGAGCCCCTCTGAATACCCCCTTAATAAAATTCCCCTATTTCAACCAGGTGACCATGAATGATATCACTCTTCTGAGGATAACACAGACAGATAAAGAACGGATGTTGCTTGAATGCCAGCAAACACCGGGACCATACGCCGCCATGCTTTGCAAAGCAATGATTCCAGACTACGTGCTACTGGCCTGGCGTGGTAGAGTGTGTTACCACGGAGCACAGGATAAGGCTGCCCTCCCCAGAAACCTTTTGCACAGGCTTTGGGAGTACATCCAGGAGATCTTTCTGGAGATGTCCCCAGAGGATTTCTGCTCCATCCCCGAACATGTTAACAGACTTTTCCAGTAGCTGTAGCTGTACTGGCCGCGAATTGATCATTAAACATGCTTGCTTATAAAACATGTATTAATTAACAGAGGTACACTCACCAGAGGCACCAGAGGTCCCTTCTCCTGCATCGAGCACGCCTTGGGTGGGTTCGTAGGGTACTGGCTCCAGGGTGACAAAGAGTTCCTGGCTGTCGGGGAAAAGGGCTTCTCCACTTCCTTGCTGTGTCTGGGCACTATTTTCAGCATCATTATCATCATCATGCTCCTCTGTGGTTTCTGATGATCCACATACGGAGTCATACCACATGGGTGGGTCAGTGCTGGCTGCACCTCCTAGAATGGCATGCAGCTCATCATAGAAGCGGCATGTCTGGGGCTCTGACCCAGAGCGTTTGTTTGCATCTCTGGTTTTTTGGTAGGCTTGCCTGAGCTCCTTAATTTTCACACGGCACTGTTGCGCGTCCCTGTTGTAGCCTCTGTCCTGCATGCCCTTGGAGACTTTGGCATATGTATTGGCGTTTCTTCTTTTGGACCGTAGCTCTGCTAGCACGGTTTCGTCTCCCCATACAGCGATCAGATCGCGTACTTCACCATCGGTCCATGCTGGAGCTCGTCTTCGGTTCTGGGACTCCATCATGGTCACCTCTGCTGATGAGATCTGCGCTCACCTGCAGCTCACCACGCTGGCCAAACAGGAAATGAAATTCAAAAGTTCGCGGGGCTTTTCCTGTCTACCTGGGCGGAGCATTGGAGCTCAGACTGCTGTCCAGAGCGGTCAGATGTTGCACTGTGGGATAGATCCAGGAGGCCAATACTGTCGAATTGCGTCCTCACTAGCCTACATCGATTCGGCAATATCGATTTAAGCGCTAATCCCCTCGTTGGGGGTGGAGTGGCGAGATCGATTTTAAGAGCCCTAGAAGTCGATGTTAAGGGCTTCGTCGTGTGGACGGGTGCACGGATCAATCGAAATAACGCTAATAAATTCGACCTAAACTCGTAGTGTAGACCAGGGCTAAGATACTGATTTGATCTTGCCTTGCAGTTTTGCCCTGACCCTCCTATCTCTTTGTCATTAGAGCCCATGCTCCCTCCTATTTCCGACCCATCTCCCAGGTCCCCATGTTCTCCACTTACCAGTGGGCTTTGCTCACCTATCCCTGTCGAACCTAGTTTAAAGCCCTCCTCACTAGGTTAGCCAGTCTGTATCCAAATAGGGTCTTTCCCCTCCTCGAAAGGTGAACGCCATCTCTGCCTAGCAGTTCTTCCTGGATTAGCATCCCGTGGTCGAGGAAGCCAAAGCCCTCCTGGCAACACCATCTTTGCAGCCAGGCATTCACCTCCACGATGCATCTGTCTCTGCCCATGCCCCTACCTTTGACAGGAAGGATCGAAGAGAATACCACCTGCGCTCCAAACTCCTTCACCCGTACGCCCAGAGCCCTGTAGTCACTCTTGATCTGCTCAGTGTCACACCTCACAGTATCATTTGTGCCCACATGGATGAGTAGCATGGGGTAGTAGTCAGAGGGCCGGATAATCTTTGACAATGCCTCCGTAATGTCTCGGATACGGGCCCCCGGCAGGCAGCATACCTCCCGAGATGAAATGTCAGGGCGACAGATGGGCGCCTCCGTCCCCCTCAGCAGAGAGTCTCCGACCACCACTACCCTACGTTTCCTATTCACAGTGGTGGCAGTAGACTTCCCAGCCTTAGGGGTACGCGGCTTCTCCTCCTCTGCTGTAGGGGGAGATTCCTTCTCTCCTGTATCAAGAAGAGCATAACGGTTTCCTATTACCATGGCGGCAGGGTTTGGAGCAGGGGTGGAGCACTGCCTGCTGCCAGAAGTAACCAGCTGCCAGTGTCCACCCTGAGCCATTTCCTCCTCCACCAGTGGTGTGTCAGCAGTCCTGTGTACTGGTACAGCTACCTCAGCTGTCTCCACATGGACACTGTCCAGGAATTGCTCATGGACTTGGATGCTCCTCAATCTAGCCACCTCCTCCTGTAGCTCTCCCACCTGCTGCCTGAGAGATTCCACCAGCAGGCACCTGTCACATTGGATGGTCCCCCCAGCCTGGATATCAGTAAGTGGGAATTACAAGTTACAGTCCCTGCAAAACCACACCAGGATCTGGGTAGAAGCATCCATGTTCAGGTGCTCTGTCTGGCTACAGGCGCAGGTGGAAGAGACAGAAGCAGTGCTGGCACAGGTGTTGCGGGCCTTCCTAACCATCGTAGGCCTCCCTCTGTCAAACTCCCTCTCAAACAATCAAGGGAACAGGGTCAGGCACTCAGTCCCAACTGCCACAACAGCTGAAACTGAAATCACCTGAAATCAGAATCAAAATTTAAATTCAAACAGTCAAACACAAACACTCCCACCAACAGCTAGTACTCACTCTCACCTGGTAGCCTGTTCAGCCGCGGGATCTCTTGCTCTCCCTCTCAAACTCCCCTGTCTGCAGCCCCCTGTCCGCTCCGCTCCCCTGGTCGCTCTGCCTCTGGCTTTAGTTTGGGTTAAAGGTTTTGGGAATGGCAAGTATACCTCGCCCCCTTCCCACTCCCCTTCCAAACTCCCTCTCAAAACTCCCTGTTAGCAGCCCCTGTTCCTGGTTGCTTGCTCCCATGGGGCTGGAAAGCAGGCCCTTTGTGTACAGACTTGCAGCCATGCTGTTGCATTGCATTCCCTGGGGATTTTGAAGATAGAAAATAAGAAAGGAAAGGAAAAAAGCTCTAGGGGTGCAAGTGTGCCTAACACATCACCATAGGTTTTAAACAACACCCTTCACAAAAACCACACACGAAAAATGTAGCCGTAGCACCTGGGAGTTGTACAAACATTGCACAAGTGCAAAGTGATGCAGGCAGTGATATAACTAAAGCCATCTTTTAGGTCCTGATGCTGATTTTTTTGCACACCCAGACCCCTACAGATTCAAGAGGCATTTAGAATGCATAGCTATGAATGAGTGAAAGTGGACTTTGCTATGAAAATCTATTATAAAGTTGTCATGGGATTTGATTTCCAAGTGCTGCTGAGGCCCGGCCAGCTTATGGTGTTACTAATAGCTGAAGGCCTGTGCTGTCGCATGGGGGTAATCATGTCCTTAACCATGTGTGTAGCTTTCCATTGCTTCACCCTGACTCAACAGGCATTCAGAATGATGCCTTGGGTTATTGTGTGTGCTGGCCATGTTCCTGAGTAGGTGGTTGTGTTGATTTGCATCTGTGGGGGTTGTGCTGAGAGCTATCCATTGAATTGTGTAAGTAGCAGTTGGGTGCACAGGTGTGACAGCTGAGCCAAGTGATGCATCTGCTCTGCAGTCTCCATCATACAACCAAAGAAATTATTACATGCAAATTACTGGAGAGTGAGGGTGGTGATTGGTTGAGTTACCAAGGATATCACAATTGTCAGGAACTGTTGGCATGGCATAGGTACATGCCTTATTGTAGCTGTACAAAGCATAGGCATAATTAGTAAAGTTAAAATGGCTGAGAACTTAAAACATGGACAGTAACAGACCACGAAACCCAGCGATGACAGAACCCAGTGATATTCTGAACAGAAATTACTCTCAGCCATGCTTGTAGCTGCTTCCATCACTTCACACTGACTCAGACATTCCAGACTTCAGAGTGACACACACAGTGACGTTCCTGGAATCTCGTTATATAGATACACAGTACAGAGAGATATTTTACTGCTCAGGATTTACTTATCCCAGTATGCCATGTAAGCCAAATATGGCAAAATATACTAGACTCAGGACATTAAAAAAGTGGGGGGTAAGCAGAACTGGAATTTCAAACGTTTCCCATTCTGTTTTGTGTAAGTAACAGTGGCATGCCGTGACACTTTTAGTCAGGCATGCAAAATGGCATCCTCCATGCGGCATGACCTCACATGTACGATGTGTGCGAGGTCGCACTATGCGGCGGATGCCATCTTGTTCTATAAAATGGCATCCTCCATGTGCATTTGGGTTGGATGGAATCATCCCATGGGCACAGCGGGTCCTGGGGCATGCAATGCAGGGCCGGTGCAAGGAAGTTTCGCGCCCTAGGCGAAACTTCCTTGAACCAGCCCTGCCCCCCCTGCAGAAGCCAGCTCCCCGCCCCCGCAGTTCCCCTCCCCCCCACGGCACCCCCCCCCCAGCTCCCGACTCAGCTGCGGAGGCAGGAGGCACCCCCCCAGCTAACACTGCCCCCCCCAGCCACGGCGGGCTGCTCCCCACAGAGCCGGGAGGCGGGAGGCAGCCGCCCGCCACCCCCCAAATCCTGGCGCCCTAGGCGACCACCTAGGGTCACCTAGTGGGCGTGCCGGCCCTGATGCAATGCGTGCCTAATGCACACAGATGGCAAGGTACTGATAAGCAGTGACAGATTTAGAGCAAATCACTTAATTATGGGTGTGAAATTGGAGTCCCCTGTACAGGCTGTATTGTTGCTTTGCCACCAGCCCATTTGGGGGCAGCACATTGTTATGCTGCAGCCTGGGAGGCAGACTGTGACTTAGAGTCAAAACCTGCTTCCTGACTTTCCTCTGGTGCATTGTGGGAGTGGAACTCCAGGCTCCCCCCTGCTCCACCTGCTCTCTGCTCATCTGCATGGGAGGAGGAGTAGCAGCTCTGCAGAGCCTGCATCATCTAATGGCTGAGAGCTGAACCTAGACAAATCCAGACTGGAAATAAGGTGCAAATGTTAAAACTTTTTAACTATTGGAACAATTTACTCAGGGTGGTGGTGGGTTCTCCAGCACTGGCAATTTTGAAATCCAGACTGTCTAAAAGATTTGCTCTCATTCAAACAGGCATTATTTTGGGGATGGTCTCTGGCCTGTGTTTACAGGAGGGCAGACTACCCTTCAACTAAAACCTCTCCAGCGCATCATCAAACATCTACAACCTATCCTGAAAGATGATCCCTCACTCTCACAGATCTTGGGAGACAGACCAGTCCTCGCTTACAGACAGCCCCCCAACCTTAAGAAAATACTCACCAGCAACCACACACCATACAACAAAAACATTAACCCAGGAACCTACCCTTGCAACAAAGCCTGATGCCAACTCTGTCCACATATCTATTCAAGTGACACCATCATAGGACCTAATCACATCAGCCATGCCATCAGGGGCTCGTTCACCTGCACATCTACCAATGTGATATATGCCATCATGTGCCAGCAATGCCCCTCTGCCATGTACATTGGCCAAACCGGACAGTCTCTACGCAAAAGAATAAACGGACACAAATCTGACATCAGGAATCATAACATTCAAAAGCTAGTAGGAGAACACTTCAACCTCTCTAATCACTCAGTGACAGAGTTAAAGGTGGCAATTTTGCAACAGAAAAGCTTCAAAAACAAACTCCAACGAGAAACTGCTGAACTTGAATTAATATGCAAACTAGATACCATTAACTTAGGTTTGAATAGAGACTGGGGGTGGCTACGTTAATTGAATCTATTTCCCCTAGTTAACTATCCTCACACCTTTGTGACAACTGTCCGAAATGGGCCATCTTGATTATCACGTCAAAAGTTTTTTTCCCCTGCTGATAATAGTGCTGCTTAATTAATTAGCCTCTTACAGTTAGTATAGGTACTTCAACCTTTTCATGTTTCTCTGTATGTATAAATATCTTCTTACTATGTATTCCATTCTATGCATCCGATGAAGTGGACTGTAGCCCACAAAAGCTTATGCACAAATAAATTTGTTAGTCTCTAAGGTGCCACAAGTACTCCTGTTCTTTCAGAGAGTTTTTCCTAAGAACAAGCCAGGTAGAACTTGAGCCAGAACCTCAGGGTTTGACCCAATGTGACTGTCACCAACCTTATTTTCTTTAGGGCCCCCTTCATCAGCACTGCCCCCCATGACACATACAAACACACTGCTCTGAGCTTTCCCACACAGACGAGTCATTGTATAGATGCTGGAGCAAGTTCTGGAGTCAGTTCAGAGTAACTTCATTGATGATGATGGAGTACTTACTCCAGATTTACCACAGTGTAGGTGTGGTCTTCTTCTGTGATAGTCTGTGTCCTCTGTGCTTCCCTTCTCCTGCCTGAGATCCTGCCACTCATTGATGTTAGATACTTATGGGCTTCAAAAAATACTAACAAAGTCTCATAGTGAAGTCATGGTGGATGTTCCACAGAAAGCCAGCAGCATAGCCGAATGTTTCTGCTGTCTCAAGGGCTGGCATGCTGTTCTTCCTCCGTGTACGAAGCCCTCCTGCCGAGTATCAGTTTGCAATGCTGCCACCTACAGGCCACATGAAGAAATCTCCTCACTTCCGAGAGAACCCAAGCATATCCTGGTAAAGCTAAAGCAGCTGGAATGTGGCAACTGGGACTTGGTGAGAGTGGAGAGCACCAGGCCTCAGTCCGCACCTTCCCCCTGCCTGCACTCCACTCTTTTCTAAAGCCTTTTCACTGGACATTGCTTCCCCTTAAAATCTTGGTGTTTGTTTCCATTTTCCGTAATGGTGCCCTGGATTCAGCCTGCTGTCTGTTTGCCTTATGATTGTGAAGCCCCAATCTAGAAACTGGGAGTTGTCCCAGGACTGTTGCCTGCTCATTTTTAAAAATGGGGAGCAGATGCCCAATTCCTCCTTGGTGTACCTCTCTGGATGCCAACAGGCTTCCACACAGGGAGCGTTGGGCCCAGGAGTCTTGCTTTGGAAGCCAGAATATCGAACCATCAGAGTGTTCAGGAGACAAAAATGAAAAACCTTGGTAAAGGATTAAAAGGATAATATATAGCAGGGTACATGTAGCTCATGCCAATGTGCCGAGCTCCCCTCCTCCAATTGCCATGGGACTTCCATTGGGTCAGACTGGCAAAGACCCAGGGGTGGCGGGAGGAGGTTCGATGTCCTCTGCCGCATGGGGCACGGGTCACTTGCAGGTTTAAACTAGTGTAAATGGTGGATTCTCTGTAACGTAAAGTCTTTAAATCATGATTTGAGAACTTCAGTAACTCAGCCAGAGGTTATAGATCTAATACAGGTATGGGTGGGTAAGGTTTTGTTGCCTGTGGTGTGCACAAGGTCAGACTAGATCAATGGTTCTCAACCAGGGATACGTGTACCCCAGGGTGTACACAGAGGTCTTCCGGGGGTACATCAACTCATCTAGATATTTGCCTAGTTTTACAACAGGCTACATAAAAAGCACTAGCCAAAAGTCAGTACAAACTAAAATTTTATACAATGACTTGTTTATACTACTCTCTATACTATACACTGAAATGTAAGTACAATATTTATATTCCAATTGATTTATTTTATAATTATATGGTAAAAATGAGAAAGTCAGCCATTTTTTCAGTAATAGTGTGTTGAGACACTTTTGTATTTTTGTGTCTGATTTTGTAAGCAATTTGTTTTTAAGTGAGGTGAAACTTTGGGGGTACGCAAGACAAATCAGACTCCTGAACAGGGTACAGTGGTTAGGAAAGGTTGAGAGCCTCTGGACTAGATGATCAGATGGTCACTTCTGTCCTTAAAGTCTATGGGTCTATGACTCCTCCACCAGGTCTAAACAAGGCTACAGTTAAGATGGGAGCCTGGGACAAAGGAGATGACTTAAACATGCCTTGCTTTCTCTCTCAGGTTCTGATACCAGGCCCAGCACCATAGTGTCTGGGCACCTTACAAAGGTTTAAAAGAAATACCCATCCCCTGAGTGTCTCTCTCCCTTGCCCAAGGGGGAGGGAATTTCACTGGATGGGTGGCGTTCAGCATGGCACTGAAGTGATCTGTGTGAAAACGGATCCCAGTTCTAATCCAGGCAGTGAATATTTCTGACCCAGCGAACCCCTGCCCACCCTTTCAGCACTGCCTGGGGGTGGGGGGGTCATTGCCTTCTCAAGACCTGCTATTGGCAGTGAGAAATCAGCCCTTTCGGGCTGCGATGCGGAAAGGAAGGATTATTGAAGAGTTCACAAACCTGTTGCTTAAAATAGCAGCCGGTGAGAACGCTGTGAGGAACCCAGGAAACCAGCCCCAGGGCGCAGGGCCAGTGAGCTCCCAGCTGCTTGCACGAAACTGCCGTGCAGCCAGGGCAGGCTGCAGGAGAGGGGAGAAATGACCTTAAAGGCCGGAACTCATTACAGTCACGTCCCAAGCCCCACCAAGTTATTGTAAATTTCTCCGTTGACCCAGGCTGTGGTTATGTAATAAGCAGGCCACAGGTTTCCGGTGATATTTGCACAAGGAGGGGGAGCATGCGAGGTGCAAAGGTCCACCTCGAACCGCACCCGGCTCCATAGCCACAGACCTTTCCACTTGCCATTTGATGGGGGGCTGCTGAAGCTTACTTGTCAGTTAATTTATTCTCTTGTGGTTTGAAACAATACAGGAAGGATGTAGGTGTATGCAAGAAGAAAGAGGTGGGGGAGAGGGCCCTTGTGCAGCTGAAAAGGTCTCTGTGTGTTTGTCACTTGCAGGAAGATGAAAGGACACAGTGAGAAACAGACATACAGTCATTCACCCATTGGTACAAAGGGTGATGAAATAAACCTTGGGGTGATGGCACAGCAGGGGTCAAGTTCCCATCAGGGAGGCTTTGGAGGGGTAAAGGAATGCTTGTGAGGGACTCACTGCTCAGTGAGAGGGAGAAGGGGCACTGCCCAATCCAGTTCCTGTTCAGTGGAAGAGCTCTTGTCTTCAGTGGGAAGAGCCAGAGGACTGGTTACAAGTTGCACCTGTTGCTGTTACAGGGATAACTAAATGTTCAATTACAATTGTGGTTATGCATGGTAACATGAGGGCAACCAAACCCCCTGCTTCAGGACCAGTAGCGTAGCCAGGGCGAGAGCAGGCGGAGTGGCCGCTCCCCCTTGAGCAGAAGCGGTGCCTTTTTTTAGCAGCACTGAAAAAAGGCGCCACTTCTTTTTAAGCGCCACTTCTTGCACTCACCCATCGGCGCTCTGGGTCTTTGGTGGCATTTTGGCGCGGGGTACCACCAAAGACCCGGAGTGTGCCGCCGAAGACCCGGAGCACCGCCGGGTGGGTACAGGGGGAGGCGCCTTTTATAGCGCCGCTCCCCCTGCGCTCCGGACCTGGCTGCGCTACTGTTCAGGACCTAAGGTGCTCCCAGGGGTCGGGAAGGAATTTGCTCTCAGCTCCTGTGCAAAGCACGAAATTCAGACTAGCCTTGAGCCTGACAAGAGCAGTCACTGCAGCACAGTCCCAGCTTCCACATCCCATGCAAACTGAGAGACCAGCTCAGTCTTCCGCTGCCTCTTGAATAGGAAGCTTTCATTAGTTACAGCATGGCTGCGTTAGTGAGCCACTGTGGCCAGTTCACACTAGTATTTTCTATTATTATTGTGCCCTGCTATTAATTTGTCAGCCTTCTTACTGGGACACTGCCAGAGGGCTCCGCGTGGTGGGAAACACGGCAGAAGGTAGGGCCCCTGTCCCAGGGAACTAGCATTCTATCAGATGAAGATCTGGTCACAAGGTGACCCCAGGGATATCCTGAGTGTGTATTCCATTTCTCTTGTGGGTCATTGTTGTGAAGTCTTATAGGAGAGAGATGTGTGAAGGAAGGATCTGAATGAAAACCAGCCTATACTTTGCCACATTGAGGGGGTGCCAGGGCTTTGGGAGGATGAGGCAGCATGGAAACAGACACAAAGACAAGAGTGGGAGATGGCTACACAAGGGGTGTTGGGTGGAATAGCTGCTTGGGAGGGCATATACACCCGACTCCTCATTCTGCCAGAGGATGCAGTTTCTTAATCTTAAATTCACAAGGCACATCACTGCTTCTAACCACAGCAAAGATTTGATTTGGGGGATGCTCATTACAAGTCAGTTTGAAGTAGCATCCACTCAGAAGAAGATGAAGCAAAGTTCTCTGCTCCACTCTCCGGCTGGGAGCTGAGTACCACTTTGATGTCTAAGATCAAGGTATTCTCCACTAATTCATTGGTCCAGTCCGGAATGGTCTCTCAAGCAGTGAACAGGACCGTATGCTTCAGAGAAAGAAAAATGTCCCTTCCTTCCATAACTCTTCTAATCCGATACCTCTGCCTTTGCTCAGTTCCAGGCATGTGCGTACAAGTGGTGTGCAACCACAGTGGATTCTTCAAATCAATGCGCTTCTCAGATTTGGTTTTGCTTTTCAGATGGCATTTTTGTCTTACCAGTGAGAGGAGATTTTTCTTGGCTCTCCGCAGAAGATGTTCTCTCTAGACAATGACCTTCATGAATCACATTGAGCTACAATATTTCTCTCTGCCTACAGACCTCATTTCTTTATTCTTAAATGTTGCCTGTCTTTTAGAAACCACCAAGTCAGCAATGTGGCAGTCAGAGGTTAATACTGAGAGAAAACACCTCACCGAGGTTTCTGATTTGTTTGCTGGATGGTAGAACAAGCACAGAGCTACCTGGGAGCAGATAAAATGTTTGCAGACTTTGTTAATTTTAATTTCAATTAGAGCACAGAGGAGTAAAATGAATGGTTACAGGCTGATGTAATTTTTGTGTGATGTGTGCTTCAGCTTTTCATACAACTGAGATATTAAATTGCATTCTTCATAGACTCATAGACTTTAAGGCCAGAAGGGACCATTGTGCTCATCTAGTCTGACCTCCTGCACATCGCAGGCCCTAGAACCTCATCCACCCACTCCTGTAACAGACTCCTAACCTCTGGCTGAGTCACTGGCATCCTCACATCATGATTTAAAGACTTAAAGTTACAGAGAATCCCCCATTTACACTAGTTTAAACCAGCAAGTGACCAGTGTCCCATGATGCAGAGGAAGCAAAACCCCCCCAGGGTCTCAGCCAATCTGACCTGAGTGGAAATTTCTTCTTGAACCTAAATATGGGGATCAGTTGAACCCTGAGCATGACAGCAAGACCCACCTGAGAAAGAATTCACTGTAGTAACTCAGAGCCGTCCCCATCTAGTGTTCTATCTCTGACTGTTGGGGATATTTGCTGCTAGCAGTCGCAGATTGGCTACCTGCCATTGTAGGCAGTCTCATCATACCATCCCCTCCATAAACTTATCAAGTTCAGTCTTGAAACAGTCTTTTGCCCCCCACTGCTCCACTTGGAAGGCTGTTCCAGAACTTCGCTCCTTTGATGGTCAGATACCTTTGTCTAATTTCAAGCCTAAACTAGTTGATGGCTAGTTTGTATCCATGTGTTCTTGTGTCATTGTTGGTGCTTAATTTAAATAATTTATCTTCCTCCCTGGTATTTATCCCCCTGATGTATTTTTAGAGCGCAATCGTATTAATTCATTCAGCCTTTGTTTGGTTAGGCTAAACAAGCCAAACTCTTTGAGTCTCCTCTCAGAAGGTAGGTTTTCCATTTTTCTGATCATCCTATTTGCCTTTCTCTGCACCTGTTCCAGTTTGAATTAATCTTTCTTAAATATGGGAGACCAGAACGGCATACAGTATTCTAGATGAGGTCTCGCCAATGCCTTGTATAATGGAAATAACACTTCCCTGTCTCTCTTGGCAACACCTCGCCTGATGCATTAACTAACCTTTTTCACAGTCGCATCCTGTGATCAACCAATACACCTAGTTCTTTCTCCTCTCTGTCGCTTCCAACTGATACATCCCCAGCTTATAGTAAAAATTCTTGTTGTAAGCCCCTAAGTGCATGACCTTGAACTTTACTATTAAATTTCACCGCATTTCTATTATTCCAGTTTTCAAGGTCCTCCAGATCTGCTTGTATGATATTCTGGTCCTCCTCCATATTGGCAATATCTCCCAACTCTGTGTTATCCACTAATATTATTAGCACACTTGCAAATACCAACGGCCCTGAAGCACCACAAAGTCAGTCCAGCCGTAGGCCAGTGTAAATGCACTCAATCAGGAGTAAAAGTGGAGTAAAACAGAGATTGATACGACCCCATATTTATACCGCACGCATTATGGTAACCATCCCTGAAACCCCAGAGCTAAAGTAGCAGGGAGGAAGGGGTGTAAATCAGTACTAGTACAATGGCAGAGCTGTGGGTAGCAGGTGGGGTGATAATATAGCACATGTGGGCACTCTGCCTGATGCCAGCCACACGGTAGCAGCCCTACATGCTCATCAATGGTTAGAACACAAACATAATGCAACAGCAACCATCCAGACAAAGCCATGTTTAATCTTGCAGCTTCCTTGTATCCATTGTTAATCTCTGTACCCTCTTGAAAGGGCAAATCCTACCTTGATAGTAACTCTGTGAGCAAAATAAGTCACTGTACATGTGTAACCCATACTAAGAAGAGGCTCTGGTGGCAGGTCTGCATAGGAAGTTTGTGTGTGCTACTGCTTACACCTCAGGGGCTTGGGGTTTTGGCTGAGTTTAGGCTTTTGGTTCTGAAGGATCTGGGTTCACTAGCAGCCAACATGAGGTTGGCTAAATAGACATGAAAATGGTTCACACAAAGCAGGTAACTGCACAACTGTGGCCTCCGTGTGCAATTATCTATTTGCTTGAGCCAGTTATGTGGTTTCCCAGAGCAATTGTTCTTCAGTAACCTCCAATGTAGTCAGTATATGAGAGTTGGCTTAACAACCTCTCTCCCCCCCAAAAGGAACCCCTGTCAATGCAAAGGAAGTTGGCACTTCTCCATTGCTGGATTTGAAAGGTGTATCGCTGTTTCTGTGACAGGAAAGCTGTTCTCTTGAACTGCGTTATCTCATATATTTTGCAAATACAAATGTGATAGAAATCTGAAAAATAAGGAATATGCATTAACTTCTGAAAAGTTTTGACTACATATCATTATCTGTAATTTCACTGCTTTCATTTGCATATTCATAAAAGAAACATACAGTACTGATGTGTCAAAGGCTTTCAAATGAACATGAACAAAACCAGCAGACTTGCCAGCTCAGTTCTGAAATAATTGCCAAGAAGGTTCCATTTTCTCTAATGTTATTTTAATATTCTGTTCATGATCATACTAGGAGCATCCTGTAGAATGTTCCTAGACTCCATGAATGTTACCTAGTTAATTTATACAATGGTAATGTTAGAGATGGCTCCATTCCAATACCATGGTTCTGCACATCTATTTACAAGCAAGGTAGTCCAGTGAGCAAAACACAAGCAGCCAGGAGACCTTGGTTCCAGACCCATCTCTTTCCCAAGCATGCAATGTTTATTTAGCTATATTGCTTATCTTCTCTGCTCCTCACTTTGCCCTGGAATAATAACACTTCTCTTTTGAAAAACATTGAAATACCCAGATAAAAAAGGCTATTTCCAGCTTAAAGCTGCACCAAAGTTTTCATCTTAACAGAAGTGTCATGGTGAAAATTACAATAAACAAAACACAGAAATTAACAGGCGTGCAATCTTTGAATTTTGCCTGTCGCTTGGGTGGAGATCGGGTTGCAGTGTGTTAGCAGCAGAGTAGTCAATATGAAAGTGACAAAGAATGCAAGTGACTTTTCTCTTATCTTCATGCTTTGAAGGGCTGAGTGGGTGAGGCATGTCCTGATGCAACTTTAACTGCCACTAAATAAAATGTTTGTTTGTGTTAATTGTTCTATGCGGTGACCTAGTAAGATTATTTAAGAGGTTTGAAGGTATTTAAGATCCAAACCTGGGTCTGGATCCTCATTTCATAAATGCCCCAATCTTTATAATGGATCAAATCAAAACCCTGGATCCAACCCCCTCCCCACACTTCTTCTTCTACTCCCTGGTATGCCTGACATATTAATCTGGATCTTTCCTTTTTTTTTCCTGTGGCCCCTCTGTTGTAGCTGTATTCTGCAATATGTTTGTGTATCTTTGGGCTCTCCGGAGCAGTTGCATGGCTCAGTGACCGTGTACACTGCATGATGGTATTCTCTCTGCACGTAATCAGGACCTCACTGACAGATGCAGCAGCAGCCAGTGCTGAGAATTAGAGCTGCTCCAAAAATCCCAATTGTTTTTCATGGGAAAAGTTAGAGGAATTTTGGTTTGTATGCCTGGTTTTGTTTTCAAAAAACATCTTAGGTTAAAAAGTGAAAAATTTCAGTTAAAAAAAAGTCAGTTTTCTACAACTGAACATTTTTACTGAAAACCAAACCAAAACCCCAAACTTTTTACTAAAAAAGTGCTGAATCGAGGAGCAGTATCTGGGCGTGGAGGCTTCATGCAAAGTGGAACCCAGAGCCAGATAGTGCAGGCTAGTGGAGTACCAGGAGCATTTGCAACCCAGGACAGAGCAACCAGACCCAGTGATCCCCGCTTCACCCACCGGTACTGAAATTTTGTAATTTATGTAAATTTCACCTTGAATTTATGTAATTAAAAATCTGCTGCCATATTGTAATTGAAAACTATGTGAACTCATTTGTTTGTTTTTTGTAATAAATGTGTTCTTGTTCAAACACCACTTAAGTTTCTACTAAAAAAGAGTGGCTTTTGGGGTTCAAAATATTCATTGTGGTTGAAAAGCCAATTTTTTGTTGTTGAAATGCTAACCAGATCTACTGAGGGCATCAGATATGGACAAGTATTAATTAACATATTTTCCCTGGACTAGTGGCACTTTTCACCAGTCTTAAAGCACTTCACAGTCTTTAATGCAACATCCCTGTGAGACAGAAAAGTATTATAATCCCATTTTACAGCTGGGAAACTACAGCACAGAGAGGCTAAGGGGCTTGCCCAAGGCCATGGAGGAAGTTGATGACTAAGCAGGTAATTGAACCCAGCGCTCTCCAGTTGTAGGCTAGTACCCTCAGCCCTGGGCCATCCTTCTGCTCTTGAGCCAGCTGCCAGGAAGTGCACAATGCATTGGCTCTTCCTCCTCCTCCTTCCTTGTGTCTGTGCAAAGAGAGGCAGACTGGATCTTTGCATGGCCAGATGATGAGGGGAAGCTCATTTGTGTCCCATTCACAGGAGAGGTCATGAGCAAGTCACTTGCGTGTATAAACATTGGGTTCTGTAATGCTGCCCAAGGTCAGACGGCAAGGGAGAGGTATCCATTGGCCCAGGGCCAGAGTAAGGCAATCCAGGCCCACCATGACATAGGATTTGGCTCCCTGCCTCTGCACCATGGCCCTGCCCCCCATGTATGGTGGGAGAGGCTAGGGGGCCTGTCTCATCTTCCAGACATGCTGAGATAGGGACATCATAGAGCCCTGGAAGGGCAGCATGGAACCCTCTCCCCTCAGAAGCAGAAATGGTCCCTTATCCCATTGTACGTGGAGTGCCTGGATTAGCAATGTCACTAACTCTCAGGAGTTTATTGTGGGCCCCATGATATTTGCTGTTTGCCTTTAAGTCCCAGCTCCTGGAGGCATGTGATTAGGTGAGAATCTCCACTTTTATTTTAAAAAGTAGGTTTCTAGCCCTTGTGAGTGCAGAAAAAAATCTTGAAAACATGAACCTGAGTACCCCCAAAGGCTCAAAACCCAGAAGGCAAATAAAAAGAACCCAAAATGCATTTATTTGTTTTAAAAAATCTCTTCCTTTTTAAGCCAATCTCATGATTTGGGGGGGCTTGGCCCATAATTTTTGACCAATTGGGGAATACTCAATTAACATTTGCAAAGGTATTAGTTAACTCAAGTTAACGAGCAGTCGCTTAGCTCAACAGAAGCAAGAATTCCAGTCTAGACACATCCACAGATCCCTCTGTTGGACTGGTGTTAGCAAAAAGGTGTGTCTTGTAGATAGGTTTCAGTGTAGTAGCCGTGTTAGTCTGTGTCAGCAAAACGAAAATAAGAAAGAAAAACTTGTAGCACCTTAGAGACTGACAAATTTATTTCAGCATAAGCTTTCGTGGGTTAGTACCCACTTCATCGGATGCATGGAATGAAACATACAGTAGACAGATATTTATACAGTCAGAGAAACATGATAAGGTGGAGGTGCGTAGACCAACCTTAAGAGGCTAATTAGTTGAGAGGAACCATAACAGCAGGGGAAGAAAAACCTTTGAAGTGATAAACAAGATGGTCACACAGGTGTGAATGAGGATCGTTAACTTAAGGGAAATAGATTCAATTAACATAATGGCCGAGCCATTCGAGGTCCTTATTTAATCCTGAGGTAATGCAATCTAGTTTGCATATCAATTCGAGTTCAACAGCTTCTCTTTGAAGTCTGTTTTTGGAGTTAATCTGTCGCAACACTGCTACCCTCAAGTCTGTCAGTGAGTGATTAGGGAGGTTGAAATGTTCTCCTACTGGTTTTTGAATGTTATGATTCCTGATGTCAGATTTATGTCCATTTATTCTTTTGCGTAGAGACTGTCCGGTTTGGCCAATGTACATGGCAGAGGGGCATTGCTGGCACATGATGGCATATATCACATTGGTAGATGTGCAGGTGAATGAGCCCCTGATGGCGTGGCGGATGTGATTAGGCCCTGTGATGGTATCACTTGAATCGATATGTGGACAGAGTTGGCATCGGGCTTTGTTGCAAGGATAGGTTCCTGGGTTAGTGTTTTTGTTGTATGGTGTGTGGTTGCTGGTGAGTATTTGCTTCAGGTTGGGGGGCTGTCTGTAAGCAAGGATTGGTCTGTCCTCCAAGATCTGTGAGAGTGAGGGATCATCTTTTAGGATAGGTTGTAGATCTTTGATGATGCGCTGGAGAGGTTTTAGTTGGGGGCTAAAGGTGACGGCTAATGGTGTTCTGTTATTTTCTTTTTTGGGCCTGTCTTGTAGTAGGTGACTCCTGGGTACTCTTCTGGCTCTGTCAATCTGTTTTTTCACTTCAGCAGGTGGGTATTGTAGTTGTAAGAATGCTTGATAGAGATCTTGTAGGTGTTTGTCTCTGTCTGAGGGATTGGAGCAAATGCGGTTGTATCTTGTCTTGTAGATAGCACCCCCTTGAGGTGAGTAGGGGAGATCACACCTCCCAGTGCTTGTTTCAGGTTGTCTGCAGACTCAGGCGAGCAGCTAACTAGGGTTTCATTTTCAAGCTTTTCTTGCTAACTGCGGTGGTCACTTTTTAATTAAGGAAAACTGAGATTCTGATTTAATCACATGACTCCTCCTGGGACCTAGGAAAGGTCTTATAGTGTCTGTGCCTCTGTCCAGCTCTGCATCAGTTTCAATATGTGCAAGGAACATATTCTGGGGGGGACACTCTGAGCCATTCACTCGCTTCAAGGGAACACTTTCTGCTGTCCTCCTCAGTTTTTCTGGCCTATTTAGAACTAAACAGGTGAAGAGAATGCCCAGGGAGGGACTGACTTGCAGTGGGGCTGATCCACAGCTGAGCACTGGCAAAAGCGTTCATTGCAACCTAAACATTTCATGGAAATGATGGTCCCTCAGAAATTCTATTCTGAAAATGGGTATGTTTTATTTGCTATTAGTGAGTCACCTGTTTTAAAAGCTCAGGTTCTCCAATCAGGCAGCAGAAACAATACCATGTGATTTAGGTGACCCATCACACACCACAAACAGCCAACAATCGAAGTAATCAGTTCACAGAAGAGCCAGAGGATAACGATTATTCCTCCCAACTGTTCAGTGAGTGTGGGTGAATAACAAATCCATTCCCAGAAAATCAGCATGGGGATGGTTCACAGACCCACAAAAGGAGCTGCACAGAAAAAAAAAGAGTTGATCTCTTCCAATGGGATGGCAGATTAGAGGGTCCAGGGCTCTGATTGGTTATGGCAGCTCCCATAGTCCTCCATTTCCCTTGGAAAACCCGAGTGTGGGTTTGTCAAAGGTATCCCACCTGCAGCCAAACCAAAACCAGAATATAAGCATAAACATGGTCACAATCTCGCCGAAGAAAGGCTGACAAGCCCCGCGAAGGATGCAGGCTGACCTTACCCAACTCGCATGCATCATTTCTCCAGCGCAGTCTGCATCTCTTCTTTTGGGGGATACATCAGTGATTTTGCTTAATGACTGCTGACATTTCATCCGTCACACAATGGCTTATATGAAAGGACAGAACTACATTAGCTCGCCTCCTTAAAGAGCAAGGGTAAACTCCATAAAGAAAGGCACAGTAGAGAATGAATTTATCACAGACATAAATGTTTGTGCTCTAGACATATTTGTACTATTAATGGCCTGCATTAATATCAAGAGTCTGTAGATACAGGCAGACACAGAGTAAAGTGAATGTGCTCTGCTGAGGAAAGATGCTGGCTTCTGGGGGCAGCCCACCAATGAAAGGCCCACCTGCTCAGGTGAGGGAGGGGCCACCAACCTGAGTTTCAGTGATGGTGGGGGAGAAAAATGAAAACCATGGCTGGGGGTACAGGTCACCAGGACAGAACAAGGGATCCAGAGGGGCACACCAAGTGAAGAACCCTGGACAACACCCACTGCAACTGCCAGCTTGAAAGGCTGAAGTCGCCTGTTTAGCCACAGAACTAGGAGAACTGAGACAGCAGTAATACATGCGTCCTTCATACCACTGCCTAGTGTGGCTGAACCTCAACCTAGAAGGACCATGGCTAAGGCTGAGCGTGGTGTACAGAGCTATGTAAATGGGACTGGGCCTTTACATCTCTGTTTGCAGAGGCTGGCTGCCTTTTTCAGTTCAGTGCAGTCTGTTCCAGAGAAGCCACTCATATTACACTGTGATGAGATCAATGGGTGTTAGGCAAGGGGTAGGATCCAGGCCTCTATCTGCATTTTTAAGTGCCAAAATACCTTTGAAAATCTGGCCCTACTGAATGATCACTAGAATCTCTACCTCTTACCCATGTAAAGGTGAATCCATGTAAAGGTAGCCACTAGCACTGGACAAATATTTACCTGTCCAGCTCTGCACCTCATGGTCTGTTACACCAACATGTGGCATAGTAAGACACGTTAATATTACATGCAGTAATACTTGCACATGCCATTGTAAGCTGGGTCTGAATGAACTGTCCCCTGACAGCTAGTGGGGGTAGGGGAGAAATTTCAGGAGCAAACTGTATTTACATGCACACACCTACTCTGTGTAGGTATCTAGCAGACAGGAGCTGTGTAGCTCCAAGTGATCAGCTTTGGCTGGTTTTGGCTTACAAATCCCTTTAGTATGGACTGCAGGGGTAGTGAAATGTTGTTATCAATGTTATCTTCATTGTACGACTAAAGGGGAGCAGAACTGTGCTGAGCTTGTCCCGATTGAGGGCTCACCCTCAGCTGATAGGAACTCGCTAAGCCAGGGGCTCGAATGTCAAACCCCTGTGAAAGTAAGAAGGGTGGGGGACAGGTGTCCTAGCTAGGAAGTGTGGCTGCTCCCTAAGGGTCCCCTATCTGGTTTAACCTGTTCCTGCCCACTGTTCAAAGACAGAGCTAAATAGGCTTCATTAGGAGCCTTTTGTTATGTTAAAGTGCTCGAAGGAGAGCTGAAATCACTTGTGATGGGGCAGTGTTTCTGCCCAGCCTGCAAAAAGCTGAAAATCACTAAGAGACTGATTTGCAGAGGTCACAGCAGTGAGGCAGGTGGCAGCAGAAGGTGACTGACAGTCGGCCAGCAAACGCAAGGCGGCGAGCGGAACGAGTGGCTGGCCGGGAGCCGCGGTTGACAGGATAGCTGGTGGAGAGGAACTGTGGCTGGCGGGACAGCCCGCGGAGAGGAACCACGGCTGGCAGGGCGGCTGGCGGAGAGAAGCTGTGTGTGGTAGGATGGTCAGCCAGAGCAAGTGCTCAGAGGGTGGAGCAAGCAAGGTGCCTTCTTCCCCAAGTGGGAAGTGAACTCACACAGATGCACCTCTGAACCCTGGGTCCTCACTGACCAAGTACAACTGTGAGTGGGGTGTGGTGAGGGATCAGAGAGGGGCACAGAAAAGGAACTTTTGGTTATAGAACTCAAGAACATGAGGCAGAAGGCACTGCCCCACGTACTCTGGGGTGGGCGTCCTGCTCACAGTTTTATTATTATGAATCCTGCTTGTGGCATTTTCCCTAATTAATGTCGGGTGACTTCTCTCCTTTCATTTCTTTTTTACACTCAGACTCTGTGCTTGTGAGTTGGGAAGTATTGCCTCTCAGAGGGTGGCGTGTAATTTTCCCAGGTTACTGGGTGGGGGCTCGAGTGGGTTCTGTGTTGTATTGTTGAAGAAGAACCCCTAGATATTGAACTCGGCCCTGGTTGCTGCTGGCTCCACCTGTCAGAAGGGTTACACCATTGTCTGTAGATGCATGCAAGTAACACACACACAATAACTGTCATGTAAAACATTTGCTAACAATTTGCATCACCACCCAGCCTAATTTTCATTTACAGCTTGCTCCACGGCAAATAACTGATCTGACAAATTTTGCCTTTTCCAGGGGGTGGATTGTCCACAAGTGGCTGGTGGTGACGGTTGTCTTCATGCTGCAAAGCTCTATCAGATGTGTTTGGTGCAGGAGCCTTGGTCTGTATCGTGTCCATGAGCAGTTCATTGTGAGCATTCCAAATCTAGGTGGGTTGGTTAGTTCTGATTGGCTGCACAGGTCATATGGCATTGTTTCTGGTCCCCTCTTAAACTTAACTTTCCAGTGAAAATATTCACGTGTACTAGCTCCAGATTCACTTTCTATGAATATTCTCCAGAGCCATTTGAAGTTCATGACCCTCCTAGGAACTCCTTCCCCGGGAGCTCATTCAAAAAGAATATTCCTGGAAAGTAGACAATGGGGATGCAAAGTTGAAGCACATTTATATAACAATTCAGATTAATATGCATATTACACACATTGCAGTTGTGATACAGCATGGCCAGAAGGCAGCAGGAGAGTGATCTAGGATGAGGAGAAGCCTTATTCCCTGTAGATTAATTAAAAGCACCTGAAACCAATTACAGCACCTGAAACCAATTAGAGCACCTGAAACCAGTCACCTGATAAAATCCCCCTGCTTCAATCAGCCAGAGGAGGAGCTGGAGCAGAGTGAGGAGGAGCTGGAGCAGAGTGGTTTGGTGGTGGAGCAGAGAGCAGTTTGGAGGAGTGAAGCAGAGTGAATTGGTGGTGGAACAAAGAGCAGTTCGAAGGAAAGTGGAGGAGAGTTTTGAGAAGTGCTGCAGCGGGCTAAGAAGACCAAGATCCTAGGTAAAGGGACACCTGGCTTGTGCAGAGGGAAGGCAGGAAGCCCCACAAGCTGAAGGTCAGGAGAGGGAAGTAGCCCAGGGGAAAGAATCACTGGTACAAGTGGTTCACCTACTATCATAGGGCCCCTGGGCTGGGACGCGGAGTAGAGGGCGGGCCTGGGTCCCTCCCTCTCCACTCCCCTTCCCTGGGAGACTAGTAGGATAGCTGTTACCCCAGTTCAGGGGCAAGAAATGGCACCCTGAAACCCCCCCACAAGAAGAGAAAGTGCGGGACCCATCATAGTAGTGCCGGCAATTTGCGACACGGTGTTTGCCCAGCTCTGCTTTTGTTACCTTGCAAACAAAGGTGAACTGTGCAGCCAGCAGAATTTTTATCCAATACAAAACACCCTTCTCTATCCATAGCAGTGAGCTGTATGCCAAGGATGGGACCCTAACCAACAAGACTTCTGTGGCTTGATGTGTGGCCAGCTTGTGACCAGAGTGACCCGGTTAATGAAGTCCTGCCCAGCAACCTGTCTGTCTGTCTGTGAACATGTCACCACAACCAAGATGAACCATGTTCAGTTAAGAAACTCAGATAACCCTGTGATAATAAATGAAGCTCTAGTTCATGAAGGATTTTTGAGATTTGGAGCAAAAAGTGAAAATTTCAAAATTCTCCACTGGGAAAAAAATCCCCCCAGATTTCTATATTGGAGTGGTTTGAAAAATCTGATTTTGATTTTGACTTTTTTCTAATGTTGTATTTTATAATATGTTATATATCCACTATCTAAAACAATTTAAAACAATTCTCAATGACCAGTCATTTCAAAATGAAGATTCAAAATTTTTGGTTTCAAAAATGCCCACCTGGGACGTTTAAAGTAAGAAATTCCGCCCCACCTCCACAGTTTTCTTCCGAAATGGAATTCTGGCAAAACTGTCCTGATTTTGTGGAGAGTTTCAATTTGGAGGGAACAGTATATTCCAACAGAATATGGTTCCATTGAATTTTCTCTGAGCAGCTCCAGTAAATACCCAGGTAGACAATATATAAATGTATCAATGGTTGCAGCTATACCAGATGAGCCAAATGACAGACTTTTATACTGTTTACACCAGTAGCTGGAGAGAAATCTCTGCCCATCTTATATGGGTCACATAAAAGTGATGCTACCCCCTGTGTTCAACCATAAAGCTAAAAAGTGTCTCATTTCCCCCTTACTATTACTATGGGACAGGCCTGCCACAGCTCAGCAGCATGCCCTCCTCCACAGCCCTGTAATAATGCTGTGCTCCGTCAAAGAATCTCAAAGCACTTTAAAACTATTGAGGGGACATACAGGGTGTCTACACTAGAGCTGGAAGGTGTAAATTCCGGCTCAGGGAGACATACCCACGCTAGCTCCGATCAAGGTGATCAAGGTAGTTCTCTAAAAACAGACGTGCAACCATGGTGGCATGAGAGCCTAGCTCTTAGCAAGTGCATAGCTAAGGTCTTGGATGGGCCTGTACTTGGGGTGGCTGCTCACTCCCAGCACTGTGGCCACACTGCTGTGTTTATCTCACTAGCTCAATTACAGCTAATATGGGTATGTCGCCTCAAGCTGGAATTTACCCCTTCTGGCTCTAGTGTAGACATACCCTGAGTGTCAACAGGAAATCTAGTCAACTGAAAAAAACAGTTAAAAGTAGTTTCAAATTCTGCCCATGACCCTGAGTCCGCTAGATAAGAGGTGGGTTCCCAGATGTTTTTCATAGCTTTCACATGTGTTTTCTCTGTTGCTGTGTGAAAGAGCCATAGAAACATCAGCAAAATGGCTACAATAGCTCCCTATACAGGGGACACATGCAGCTGACTGTATGCAAAGCGCTGTCAAATGCACACAGGAAAGACACGGAAGAACAGAGAACGTTTCCCTATAATTGTTTTCAGTTGCAGGATTTGCAGGAGTCACTTGTACCAACAGGGGGGGAAATGTCAAATGTCAGTGTGATTTTAAGTTGACAATACCCCTTTAATTGATTCTCACAGCTTCCCTGTGACGTGGCCTCATTCGGATTATGAAGCTGAGGAAGCTAAGGCATGGGCAGGTGAAGCGACTTGCGCGGCGTCTCTAAGTCAGCCTGTGAGAGCTAGAACTATGAAGAGAACTCACAGCTCCTCCTGACTTTTCATGCTGTGCTCTCACTGCAGGGCAGTCCTTCCTTCTCACGCCACTGGCCTCGGGGGGGGCGGGGGGATATGAATTCACTCCACACAGCTGACAGCTGGCTAAAGCCATTAAAATGGCTGATTGGTGGCTAGGCCTGAGAGAGCCAGCCGATCTAGAAAACAGAACATTTCAAATCAAGGTGAACAAAGTTCTGAAATCTGGCTATTCCTGTTGCTTAGCGGTGTGACTCTTTACCTGAACACACCACCATGCTGTTTTCTTTCTATTTTTCATGGGTCTAGATTGTGTCTCTCTTATTCCCACTGGCGGTCTGTTACTCACACACGCAATCCCACTGAAATGAATGGGGCCACTTCTGCAAGGACCTTCTGGCTAATGACAGAGAGGGGTTCCCAGTAGGGATGATGGCATTTATGTTCTCCGTGCACTGGTGCTGTCTTTTGATATTCTTCTGCTGATTGCCTTCCCTGTTCTATTCCCTCGTGCCCACCGGAACAAAATATATGCTGAAAAGGAGTTAGGACTTGTCTACATGGGGGCGTAATTTGCATTGAATTTTTGCGCACTAACTGGCCCTTCTTCTCCCATTGGAGTCCATAGGAGTTGAAGGAGCTCTGGCTTTTTTTGCCTGTCAGGCCACTATATACTTTTAAAGATCTGGGGCTCAGACCCTTCCAGGAAGTGCTCAGACCCTTAGGCCTCTATTCAAGAGGATCAGCATCCCTTGCAAGGGCGGGGCCTATTTTCTCTGCTTTTCTTTCCCCCGGTTTTCTTTCATCCCATATGTCTCTGTTTCATGTGGACCATGGTCCTACTCACAACGCTGAAACTCCTGCCCAGCAAGGGCTCCAAGGACCTATGAACCCAGCCAGACTTATCCCTAACACACAGACAGAACCTGGAGTGTTGCTCTTTTGAGGTTTGAAAAGTTTGGCTAACTTAAAAATCTCTACATTTGCTGTTGCCAGCTCTTATGATGTTATCACGAGTCTTGCATTATTCGGTGTTGTTCCTAAAGCCCCTGCTCCAGGAGTCATGTGATTTCATAGAATCCAGCTTTCATTAAAGATCCCATGAGTATCTAGTAGCCCTTTGGTTTCAAGCCCTTAAAGCTTGAAAATGTGAATGCTAAAGACTCAGAAACTAGAAGGTTAATAGAAAGAACCTAGCTTTATTATTTTTTAAATCTCATGATTTTAAAGTCAGTCTCATAATTTGGGGGCTGGGGCCGATTCATGCTTTTTGAATGATTGGGGTTGGTAATTCTCCTTGCTGCTTCAGAATTCCCATTGGCACAATCAGTGGAAATGCAGAAATACCCCAAGAAAGGCTGATTCCTGCTTATTTCCAGCCTGAGCAAAAACCAGGGCCAGAAATCTCATGGAAGAGCCTGTTCTTGTGAGATTCCCAGCAAAACTTGCAGCTCCAAGGGCCCTGATTCCCCTCTCGCTTACACTGGTGTAAATCAGGAGTAACTGCATTAAACTTCATGGAATTACATCACTACGACATGGATGCAAGTGACAGGAAAAGCAGTTCAGTCAAGTTCTGGGGAAACGTCTGGACTATTGGCCCTTGGGAACTTCACCCATTGCTGCATCTCCATCTCTGCCCTGAGCTCAGCTTGCATTCCATGGTCAGGCTGACAGGGCTATTTTGTCTGCTGGTCACTCAACTTGTCATTGGTTGAAAAGGGCCATAAAACAAGTGATCATGGGGGGAGGGATAGCTCAGTGGTTTGAGCATTGGCCTGCTAAACCCAGAGTTGTGAGTTCAATCCTTGAGGGGGCCATTTAGGGATGTGGGGCAAAAATTGGGGATTGGTCCTGCTTTGAGCAGGGGGTTGGACTAGATGACCTCCTAAGGTCCCTTCCAACCCTGATATTCTATGATTCTATGATCATCAGCCTGAATGGTGTGTAATATACTGCTGAGCCCAGGTGTGCTGGGAAGACATGGAAGGCTGTCCCTGTACCCTCTGATGCCAGGCAGCAGAGCTCAACACAGCCACAAGTTATGAAAATAAACATACTAATAAGCAAAAACTGAGCACTTGGTGTTTCTCATAATGATGAAGTGGGAATTTCCCTTTCCTGCAGAGACTCACTCTGCTGAGAAAATGATCCCCAACAAGCTGGTGGTTGGGTGAAAAGAAGAGCTGAGTTTTGCAATGACGCAGCAGAGACTCTGTGGGGTGTGATCCCTGCTTTTAGCAGAGTGGTTCCAGCAGTCTTTGGGCAGAAGGAGCAAAGGAGAGACTGGGTGAGGAGGCGGGGAGGAGAACTCACATTGGGTGGAGTGAATCCTACCTCTTCAGAGAGAATCATTGTGCTCAGCTAAATAAACACTGCCTGGAGGGAGACAGAGACAACACTTCTTGTGTTTGCCCTGCCAGTCCACCATGGCCAATTCCTCTCCCAGCCTTCCAGCCATCTACACCTTCCCCTATTCTTGTCCTGTCTTCCCTGGTCCCCATAGCATGCTGCCCTATGTCTTCCTTCCACCTGCTCATGCTGCTCTGGTTCCTGCTCCTTTCTCTCATTCATTGATGCAGCTCCTGGCTCTCCTCCCTGGTGGCAGTTCCTTGCACTATCCCACTTTCCTCTGCCATTAGCAGTGGTGTCTACTGGCTCCTCTCTGGTCTCATTGGCAGCTGCTCTTCGTGGTGGGGATGCTTTGCCCCTCCACCTTCTTCTTTTGCAGGCAGGAACTGTTAGTGGACAGTCTTTTGCAGGCTTTGTCTCCTAGAAGGCCTTTTTGCCAAGCTTCCCACATGGCTCCCTGGACCATCTGACTTGCCAAGAGCTGTTTGCACCACTGATGCCCTCGGGTGTGATCTGCAGGAGCACTGAACAAGGTTGTTATACTGGAGAAGGGGCCACCAGCCCTGACTAGTCTTCATACTTTGCATAAGAGCATTTTCAAAGGTGGCTTGGCCAGCGTCCTTCCTAGCCATTGCTACATGGCTTTCCATTCTGAATACCAGTTAATAAAACAGTCCAACAAGAGGCACTCAGATATGTCAAGTCGGCTTCCCTCTGTGTTCACCCTAAGGCAGTTTTTGAAGCACCATCCTCTTACTCATTATCCTAACAATCCTCCCCCCCCCTGCCCCGCCCCGCAGAGCTTTGGGGGTGCAAAGTGTCAACTACTGTTTCACGCAAAGAAACTCCATAGAACTATAGGGTGGACTTTTCAACACCACCTGAGTGAGTTCGGAGGACCAGTCAGTGATCCTTGACTTTCAGTGGCTATGGCTGTCTACACTGCAGCTGGGGGTAGAATTTCTGGCTGGGATAGACATGCCCATGCTAGCTCTGATTGCGCTAAAAATAGCCAGTTGCTTGGGCTAGCCACCCGACTGCAACCCTGCCCGGCCCCCTGGGTATGTACTCAGGCAGCTAGCCACAGTTACACTGTCATTTTTAGCACACTTGCTCGATCACATCTAGTGCAGCTACATCTACCCGAGCCTGAAATGACATCCCCAGCTGCAGTGCAGACATACCCAAGGGGAGTTGTGCTCCTAACTCAGGTGCTGTTGAAAATCCTACCCATTAAGACCAACTAACTGTTCATATCAGCTACGAGTGAGCAGCTTTCACTCTTTGTCCCTACAAGTCATACCAGCTTGATAGGAGGAGCTGTGCTGAGCCTGAAGGCTAGATGGGAGGAGCTGGTGGAAGGAGCAGTTCTCCCTAATGTGGCAGTTTGAAGACTTCAGCTGAACTGGAATTTGATTGTATGATGTTTGGGAGAAGTGTATGTGCCATGGAACTGCCATCCTGGCTGGCGCCATTGTAGTATAAAAGCCACCTAACAGGAATAATAATAACTGAACAGTTCAGTAGGGCAAGATGGCAATAAACTCTTTGATCACCTGAGCACTGGTGCTTGGACTCCAGTGCCAGAATGTTACCTTGAGCCAAGTGACCGCACCCTCCATCTTCTGCCTATTAGCAGTGGCTTCCAAGGTGCATGGTAGTGCATAGAGTGACTGTGTCTTTAGTATAGTCAACAACGTCTTTGAACAATCAGACCTCATAAGGCCTGTCTGAAGCCTGCATTAATGGAGGAGCTTGTTTCCATCCAGACCAGCCTATAGACTAGAACTTTATTTGTGTTGCCAATTTACATTCTTGGCTGCAGTTCCACCAGCAGCAGGGATTTTGCAGGGGATCATCAAACTGGCAGTTATTACAATCAAAATTGTCATTTTAAAATTATTTTTTAATTTATTCCCTTCTCTATGCAACAACTATGCTCAGACAGGAGTTGGGCTGCTTTTATTGCATTGCTCTGGAGTACATGCCTGCTTCCCTTCCAGCAGCAATGGAAAAGCCCATGTGAACTGGTAAAAAAACACAAATACAATTATTAGACCCAGCCGCACCTCAACCCCTTGCCCCAGCCCTGAGCACCCTCCCTCACCCTGAACCCTTCATTTCTGCCCCCACCCCGGAGCCTAGGGAAGCCCCAACCCTCCCCTGCCTCACCCCCGTGGGACTGTGTGTGGCCCGCAACTGATTTTTTCTGTGGGTCAGTGGTTCCCCACCCCGATCTAGTCTGACCTCTGTACATTGCAAGCCACAGAACCTCACTCACCCACTCCTGCAATAGACCCCTAACCTCTGGCTGAGTTACTGAAGTCCTCAAATCATGGTTCAAAGACTTCAAGTAACAGAGAATCCATCCTCCCTCAAACCTCATCCAGATCTAACCATCCCCTTAGCCCATCTCTGTTTATTAGAGGAATCTGCTGCAGCCAGTAACATCTAAAATTAGATCCTAATCTCAATCCATACCCTGAGATACATGGACAAAATTCACCGGTGCGGAAAGACTGAAGTCTCACTGGGGATTACATCAAGAACTAAACCTTAGTATGGTCATCTCCCCAGGGAGAATTTCACCCAGGTTGGTAGCACAATGGTCAGAATCATCAGCCCACAATGTATGAAGAAAGTAATGAAATCACATCAGACAAGTGATGTGACTGCCAACCGCATGTTCATAGAAACACTTCCTCATGTTGCCCTGTGCACAGAGATACACTCATCAGAAAAATGTTTCATATAAAGAGGAGGAGTCATGAAGAGCATCCTCAGACCATGAATCGGGGGAACCAGACCTTATCAACAGCTCTGAATTCCAGGTGATGTGACTCCTGGGTTGTTTTAAGAACATAAGGACATAATAACATAAGAATGGCCATACTGGGTCAGACCAAAGGTCCATCCAGCCCAGTATCCTGTCCACCGACAGTGGCCAATGCCAGGTGACCCGGAGTGAGTGGACCTAATAGGTAATGATCAAGTGATCTCTCTTCTGCCATCCATCACCCCCCTCTGACAAACAGAGGCTAAGGACACCATTCCTTACCCATCCTGGTTAATAGCCATTAATGGACTTCATCTCCATGAATTTATCCAGTTCTCTTTTAAACCCTGTTATAGTCCTAGCTTTCACAGCCTCCTCAGGCAAGGAGTTCCACAGGTTGACTGTGCGCTGTGTGAAGAAGAACTTCCTTTTATTTGTTTTAAACCTGCTGCCCACTAATTTCATTGGGTGGCCCCTAGTTCTTCTATTATGGGAACAAGTAAATAACTTTTCCTTATTCACTTCCTCCACACCACTAATAATGGTATATACCTCTATCATTTACTCGTGTTGTTGAGTAAATGATAGAGGTATATACCATACCAGAGAACGCAGCAGTGTGAAAGATATTGTCGTGGAAAGCAGACATAACAAGATGCGATGGGCGGGCCACACAGCACGGCTCACGGATAACAGGTGGACCACAATCATTGCTGAGTGGTACCCGCGAGAACAGAAAAGACCCCCTGGGTGGCCTCCAAGAAGATGGGAAGATGACATCATTAAACGTTTCAGACGAACGTGGAGAAGAAAGGCAAGAATGTGAGAAGAATGGCAGACATGTTGTGATCGGCGCAGTCTTAACGACAGCTGAAGTCCGATCGATCCAGGTGATCCAGGTGACCTCTATCATATCCCCCCTTAGTCTCCTCTTTTCCAAGCTAAAAAGCCTCTTTAATCTCTCCTCATATGGTACCCGTTCCAGATCCCTAATCATTTTAGTTGCCCTTCTCTGAAACTTTTCTAATGCCAGTATATCCTTTTTGAGTAGATGAGACCACATTTGTACGCAGTATTCAAGATGTGGGCGCACTATGGATTTGTATAAGGGCAATAAGATATTCTCTGTCTTATTCTCTATCCCTTTTTTAATGATTCCTAACATCCTGTTTGCTTTTTTGACTGCCGCTGCACACTGCATGGACGTCTTCAGAGAACTATCCATGATGACTCCAAGATCTTTTTCCTGATTAGTTGTAGCTAAATTAGCCCCCATCATATTGTATGTATAGTTGGGGTTATTTTTTCCTATGTGCATTACTTTACATTTATCCACATTAAATGTCATTTGCCATTTTGTTGCCCAGTCATTTAGTTTTGTGAGATCTTTTTGAAGTTCTTTACCCTCCCTTATTCCTGCCACAGGGTCGTTTTCCAAGTCCAGCCCTCAGGAAACTGCTACCCATTTAGAATTTGATGGTGTCACCATAAATAACAGGGGCATGTCTACTTCCCTGCTGAGCAACTATGCACCAAATTCTATCTCCCTAGGGATGCTCTCTGTCACTGCAGTACCACAGCACCTCGCAAACTTGGAGAAATTCATCCTCAGAACATCTCCGTGGGATAGGGGAGTATCATTACCCCCTTTTCACAGATAGAGCACAGAGAGATCATGTGATTTGCCCAAGATCCATGGCACACCCAGGAATTAACCCTGGATTTCCTGAGTCCCGATCCAGTGCCTTATCCCCAAGGCACTGTCCTGTCTTGACAGCATTCATCTTCACTGGGGGTAAATGAAAGCAGAATGTGGCTCTATGAGTTTTGCTGGATGAAATGAATAAACAATTCCCCTATTTCCTACCACACAAAGGAAATCAAACCAGCCCGACCCCAGTCTCTGCCCCAGTTTTGTAAACCTGATGTTTATACAGTCCTGGTTTCTGCCTCCTGAGCTGTGCTGCATGTGACCCATCTGGAAGCACAAGGACCCTTCTGCCCACATAATGTTCTCTTGCCTTATGAACAAAACGTGCTCCCTTTCATCCCCGGAGGAAAATGAAATGATGAATCTTTGACATCATTCTAACAATGTCTTCGTTCAATTCCCAGCTCCGATGGAGCTACCTGCTATAGGGCCGGGAACAGAAAATAGCTTTGCTGCAAAGCGGGGTTGGACAGGGATCTGCCTTCACCTACAGGATTGGTTCCAACCTCTGGGTGAGGGAGGAAAATGCTGCTGAAAAGGGCAGGGGGCCCCATGGTCCTTTCTGGATGTTCGAGATGGAGTCATGTGCTCGGTCTCTTTTGTGCCTTCTTTGGGGGTTTTGTTCTTTGGCGCTGTGTCCAGCCCTCACAAATATCCAACAAGTCCTTTGACAAACACCGCCAGGTATCAAAGACCTCTCTGAAGCCTACACAGAGTGAGACTGGGAAGGTGGGGGCCTGCTTCTCTGAAGGCCTCTCTGAAGCCTGTATGAAGAGAGGGCAAGAAGGAGGTGTCAACTGAAGCATAGGTGAGAAGATTATTGCAGGAGTGGGTGGGTGAGATTCTGTGGCCTGCGTTGTGCAGGAGGTCAGACTAGATGATCATAATGGTCCCTTCTGACCTTAAAGTCTATGAGGGGGTCTGCTTCCCCCATGGACAAAACCCAAATGAGTGGAGCTGTAGTAGAGGGTCCACTCCCCACCCCAAGCCACCAGATCTAGCCCCAAAGGTTTAAATTTCATCAGCTCATTTGGAAGCCTCTTGAATCATCTGTGTCAGTCCCCTCCCGCCATCAGACAAGAGGATTCGGTGATACAGGCTCCACATACACGGAAAAAGACCCACTTCGCTTCCCGCTCTGACAGTAGCTCGCATGGCTGATATGCTGGACCCAGAGAACTGATGCCACTTCTCATGAAGAGTTTAGCCTGAGGTGGGATCGGTGCTTCTTCGAGAGACCACTGCGCTTATCCCCACCTAATCTGAATAACGCAAATTAGAACGGAGAAGACCTACTAGATCCCATGCAGCCTGTCAGCCTGAGACCAGTGCAGGATTGTTCCCTGTAGGTCATTTCTGACTGCTTTGGCCAGTCCACTTTTAAATGCCACAAGCCATGGGGCTTATGCCACCACTGGTTTATCGCCGATGGCAAATTATATTTACCCAGGTTCCCCTGCTGACTGGGCATTCGGTGCAGAGAAATATTTTGCTAGCTCTTCCAGGGCTATGACCTGGAGACTTCTTCATAACTTTGATGCTCCTGTAACACCCTGTGTCTGGCTGTAGGGGATGAGTCACATCTGTTAGTTTCAGTCCCCCAGCTCCTGTTGTGATTTTGTATTCATGTCTAAAGGCTTCCAGCAGGTGCAGCTTTCCCCTTCTCTGTGTTGAAAAGACAGTCCCTGGAACCCCAGCCCCCTGTAGAAATGCTGACCCAGCACAGCGGATGGCAGGGACAGGCTCCAAAGCACTTTCAGCAGGGACCGAACACCTCTAATTCTATGTCTGAGGGAGCTCCAGACGCTGCCATCCCGTTATCTGTTCACCCACAGGCCAATCCTACAAAGTGCAGTGTGCCCTCAATGTCTGCTAAAGCCAGCTGGAATTGAGAGCACTCAGCACCAAGCAAGGGCTGGAGAGCTCTGGGTGCTTATCTTCGCTCCCTGAGAGCATTTGCTTCTGCAAATGAAACAAACACACTCTCTGACTCATACCAAGATCTAACCTATTAAGCTGAAACCACAAGCAGAAATATTACGTGCAGCTGTACATTTAGCAGGCACTTCAGGGTTAACAAAGACTAAAAGGTGGACTTCCAAAGGTTGGGTTCTGAGCTGTCTGACCCTGAGGCCGTCCTGCCTGAACATGCATGGGAATCTCCTGGAGTTGGAGGGTTTGCAAACAACTTTGAGTGTATTGTCAGGTGCCCCAGGTTTAAGTTTGGCTAATTTAAAAACAAGGAGCCAGATTCCCAGCCCTAATGGGGCAGCTGAGGCTTTGCACTGAACCAGAGACTCCTCGTGTGGTGCATGGCTGTGAGATAGCATGGAGTTGGTAGCATGCCTGGGAGAAACTTTAAAAATAATCCTACATTCCCTTGGATGCTGTAAACAAACCCTAAATCAATCAGTGGTGGGCAGAAGTATTAGCCGAGCTGCTTTCAGGACCTGTTACACAATGCAAAGAAGGGGAATGTCAGGGAGTGGACATGCTGGGGCAGATGCTTGGCCAGAGCAGCAGACTCTATGGACTGCTGCAGGCAGCATGCCTTATGTTTCCCTAAATTACGCTGGGAGCCATTTTAGCCCCGGCCAACCCAGAATCAGTGGAGTAGAAACGTGAGCATAAACTTGGCAACACAGCTGGAGATATAGACCCACATGTTTTCTTAACTATAGGGAAACCGCACTCTGTATTAGGGACAAGAGACACACTCCCCTACACCCTGGAGCTCAGCCGGCACAAGTGGCTGCTCTGTGATATCTAGATTGCATTTACTCTCTCAGTTGTAATTTTCTGTCTCCCTCTCTGTTCTTTCTCTGTCTCCTCTAAGCAGCACGTCAGCTCAGTAATGTGCAAGTCTGTGTGAAACTGCAGATCCTATAATTTGAGAGTGGGTTTGAAATTAGGCCAAACAAGTTCTTCTTGGATCTTCCAACTTCTTGGCAGTAGATAAACTATGGCAGTGGCCACCACTGGACCCAGCTGGGTTTTCAAAATCCTCCTCTTGAAGGATAGCAGCCCTAGCTGCAGGTGCAGGGGAAACCACTATTGATTTCTGTTTCACTCCCCCACCACCATGGCATACCAGACTGGGAGGAGCCCTGGACAAGTCTGCTGCTCTCACTAATGCATGCAAACAGCAAGTGGAACTCCACACACAAGATTCCCAATCAGGGGCAGGAGATAGAGACCACAGTTACCCTGTCCTTGCTGCCTAGAGATGGGGGCCCTTTCCCTCACCAAGCAAGAGGGGCTTCAGTCTGCTGTATGGGGCAGAGGTGCTCCATGGGAAAGCCAGCCTTTCTTGCAGTATTTTGTGTGGTGCTTTCCATCCTGGCTGGATTAGGAACTGCAGTGGCAAGGCAAAATTTAAAAAAAATATCAAAAAAAGTTCATTAAAAAATGAATGCACCATTTTTGAAGCTCACCATAGAGTCTGGTTCATTTCACACTTTGTGCAAATGACAACTGGATCTCTTTCTAAAAGAGATTCTGTAGCTCAAGCAGACATTATGGGTTTGAGGCAGAACTTCCCAGAGGAAGTTCTCTGACCTCTGTTATGCAGGAAATCGGGCTAGATAATCCTAATGATCCTCACTGGCTTTAAAACCTATGGATCTATGAAACTCAGGTGGATTTGCATTTTCCTTGAATGAGTTCATCCACCCTACAAGTGACCATGGCTCCAGGAGCAGATCAGTGCAAACAATTGCTTATACTTTTCTTCTTTACTATGCTCCCAACAGGACAAAATTCTGTCCTGCCATAGATTTCCATAGAGTTGCACCTGTGGATGCCAGGACTGAATGTCGCTCTGCTTAGCTGTATGTGTTTCCTTCATGCAACTTTCCCTCTCTATCCAGTGTATATTGCACTCCTTCCTGTGGGATGGGCACAAGTTCCCTGTTGCAAAGTGTGAATGTGACAGCTGGTGTAGTATGGAATTTTTATTCTTTGAGCATCAGCATGTTTTGCTTGTGGCACAGGATGAGTAAAACAGAGTCACTAGAAATTTTAAAAGCCCTTTGTTCTCTGTTTGATGGAAACAGAGACAAAATTCACTCCTGTCTCTTGATGGGCAAAGCTCTCCATGAAGATCTCCTGAATACTACCATCACCTCTGAGAAGGGAGAGGGTCATTGTGCTAGTCTCCCATAAGTAGACTCCTTTTGGGCTCCAAGAGAAGGCCAGCAGAGTTCTTGGGGTTGAGCTTAATATCTGCTCATAGAAACAAGCTGTTGAGCTCCCTGGGGCTGAGCCTGATCTCGTTCACACTGGTGTCAATCAGGAGTCACTCTGTTGAGAGCAGAATCAGTCCATCTAAGTGCAGGTCTCTCTCACTGCATTGGTCAACGTCTCACAGAGAGGAAGGGTGGTTCAGTTGTTACAATGTTAGCCTGGGACTTCAGAAATGCAGGGTTGATTTCCCTGATCTGACACAGGTTTCCTGTGTGACATTGGGTAAGTCACTAGTCTCCTGCTGCCCCATCTGTAAAATAGAGATAATTGTATTTTCCTGCTGACGGGGGTGATGAGGCTAAATACATTGAAGATTGTAGACATTAGCTAGATAGAAACCCAGAGCAAGTTGCCCACCTGTGTCTCAGTGATTCATATTTTAAAGCGATCAGCCTCGCTGGAGGTTTGGAATGGAGTTTGGCGAACACAGGGCACTTTCTGGGGGGTAGTGGGCCTATTTTCTATAATGAATATAAATATTTGTTGGATGAATAATGTTTTCCCAGAGGTATGCACCTAATGGATCTCAAGGAGTCCAGAGCTCTCTGCCGATGGCTCACAAAGAAGCTTGACTGTTCAACAATTGGAGGAACAAGACTAGAGAATTAATAAAGGCATATTTCCAATGTACAAAAATTAATGAATTTGTATGGTATCCTGGCTACCAGATACATTAATTTAGACAGGCAGCACTCAAAGCCTTAAGAGCAGGCACTGCAGAAGATGGACAGAATGAAAGCAAGAGAGAGTAAACAGGAGATTTCTGAATGCAGGTGATATTTGTGCAAATACTTTATTTCAATCAGCTTAAGGGAAATACAAAGCTGGGGTCATTCGTAGGAAATTGAAAAACAACTAATGTTCTGACTGCAATTAAACTGAAGCTGAGAAGCCACTGTCCTCTCCAGAGAGGCCCTAAACATTGCTACTTCAAGGCTTTGATTTTCCTTTGCCTTTGGTATTTTTTTCAAATATCATCCCATTACGACTGCAGTGTGAATTAGAAAAGCTGCTCCAGGAAATCCCTGAGCCAGTGACATGGTGGCAGTTCTGCTGACACAAAATAAGGAATTTATGTTTTAATATTTACATTGCAGTAGTGCCCAAAGACCCTGATCTGGATCAGGGTCCTATTTTGCTAGGTGCTGTGCATACATACAGTGCAACACAGCCCCTGCCCCAAAGAGTTTAAAAATCTAAAGAGAGGAGACAAACAAACAGAAATAGATGCACACAAATCTCAGTGGTACATTTGAGAAAGTTTCACATGGGAGGCATAACACAGAACAAAAAGTGATCAAACATTTTAGATATATATACAGAACTTTTCACCTGAGTACCTCAAAGCACTTTGGGGGCATTAATTAATTGCCTCAACCCACGTCTGGGGGTAGGTGAGTCGATTACACCCATTTGAGAGATTGATAAATAGACTGTTGTTACTATGGTGATGGGAGCCTTAGAAAAAGGTGGAGAGCCTGAATTCGAGTAGTTCACTACAGCAGAGAGAAGGTAGCCCAGCATCCCAGAGCCAGGCCTGTTCATTAATTGTTATAGCCCTGCCCTGGGTAAGTGGTACCTCAACACATGACCCTCTGCAGCAGTCCCAAATGGTCAGAATTCTGTGGTTCAGAGGAGTTGTGTCTAATTAGGCCACTGAGCAGTTTTCTGCATGGCATATGTCACAGTCTTATGGTACCTTTATATACTGCAATCAAGGGGTGTGATGAAACTCATAGACTATCAGGGTTGGAAGGGACCTTAGGAGGTCATCTAGTCCAACCCCCTGCTCAAAGCAGGACCAATCCCCAATTTTTGCCCCAGATCCCTAAATGGCCCCCTCAAGGATTGAACTCACAATCCTGGGTTTAGCAGGCCAGTGCTCAAACCACTGAGCTATCCCTCCCCCCAACTCAAGTAGATATACCCAAGAGACCTTTAATCTAGGCAGCTTGGGTACCAGAGCAGGGAAGCTGTGGCAGCACACCCAACCACACAGGCTGTACAAGGCTGCTGGGAACCCTGGTAATTACTCGCAGAGCAAGCCAGTGCTGCCAGGTCTTCACTGTGCCAGTACTCCAGCTCACTAGATTAAAGCTAGCTCAGGAATGTCTACCCGAGCTGCAATCACACCCTGGGACTATAGTATAGACGTACCTTAAATTGTAGTATTTCATCTGGATTGTCGGCGGAAGCAGCATTAACCTGCAATTGGTGCTGCTATCTTCTCTTTAGGGGCAAGGGTAAGAAAGCTAGCATGGCATAGGCACCCAAAGGCAGAGAAACCTCCCAGGCATTTTAAATTTAGATTTCCAAACTGAAAGAAAGCTGCTAAGTGGTTTTATTGCCATTCCTCCCACCCGCAAAAGTGGTAGAGGGAGGGGAGAGGAGGTTATAAAATCTCACATGATTATAAATTATTTCTCTAAAACCAAAATTCACTAAAGCCAGTTTCTGACATGGTTTATACACTTCCTTGCCAAAACACAAGGACCCTGTGCTAGTATCTGAGAAACAGGAAGAGAAACTGATTAGAAAGTGACTCCAAACAAAGGGGAAGAGTCGCAGTCGGTTTTCATTGTCCAAGATGAGTGAAATGTCAAAAATAAATAAATAAAATAATCATAGCACCAGCGGCAACTACTAGAGATAGGCAGAAATTATTCATCAAAACTGTTTTTCGGAATAAAATTTTGTTTTCGAAAAAACAAAAAATGTTCATGGAAAGTGTTTGCCTTCCATGGTAATGTTTGACTTTTTGTTGGAAAACTTTTGATGTCTGGTATTTTGTTTTTTTGATGCAAAGTCAAAATTTTCTGTGGAGATGGCAGGAAACATTTCCTGACCAGCTGTAGTAAGATGCAAATGGGACCTTTTAAAAAAATCCATTCATTTTGATTATGTAAGGTGTTTTTTTGCATATATGATTTTTCATCTTGGCACGGTCTCCTTTAACAATTACATCTATGTATCTATCTATCTATCTATCTATCTATCTATCTATCTATCTATCTAATTAGTTAAATTGTCCTGCAGAGTCCTTTTTATTAGTCATTTACATTTAACCCAAGTGGGTGCCATTTTCATACATATATTTGAAAATGTGAAATTGGCGTGTACATGGGATAAAGGACTAATATAAATGGCTCTTTGGAGGACAAATTAACTAATAATTCATAGAATCATAGAATCTCAGGGTTGGAAGGGACCTCAGGAGGTCATCTAGTCCAACCCCCTGCTCAAAGCAGGACCAATCCCAACTAAATCATCCCAGCCAGGGCTTTGTCAAGCCTGATCTTAAAAACCTCTAAGGAAGGAGATTCCACCACCTCCCTAGGTAACCCATTCCAGCTCTTCACCACCCTACTAGTGAAAACGTTTTTCCTAATATCCAACCTAAACCTCCCCCTCTGTAACTTGAGACCATTACTCCTTGTTCCGTCATCTTCTACCACTGAGAATAGTCTAGATCCATCCACTTTGGAATTCCTTAATTAATTCCTTAATTCCTTTTTACCTGATCTTTAGCGCAAGCAGTGTAATATGCATCATTCAGTCTTTAGAATGCTATTTAACCTCCTTGTTCAGTTGTTTGCTTGCTTTTCTGCTGTTAGCTTTATAAGTGTTTGAACTGATACTGAGACCAGAAAGAGATTCCCCTACAAAATATTCTGTCATTTATGCTTTATTTGTAGCCATCCAGGGCAAAGTCTGGAATTCCATCATGGGAATATTCTTGTTCCATCAAAGGAAGTAAAGGTTGCAAAAAATGAAAACCTTCCAAAAGACCAAGGGTCAAGTCTGATTTTTCCTAGCAGCTTTAGGTAAGTGGTGCATTTTCATCCTTAAGTTACACAGGAAAATATGAATTTATATGTCAGTAGAAATGAAAATACACACACATGAGCCAAAGCAAATGTGGTTTCAGATAGTGGTGGGAAATCTACCCACAGAAGTGATTTTCTCAAACAGCAGTGACTTTCTCAGCACATTTGTATGTTTCCTGGAATTTCTCCATTTGGTGCTGCACATGTATTAGCAGCAGTGAATCTAGATAAAATGTTAGAACAATCCGTGCAATATTGATGTCTAAACTTGAAAATCATTTTAGTACAAAGTGACATGTAACCCTGACCCCTCAAACACAGAGTCGGTGGCGTGCAGGGTTCTGCTAGGAGCTCTGGCTCAGCCACTTCAACAAGTCTTTGCACAACACTAAAATAAAATCAAAGACAAAGATTGTTTCTGTTTTGTAATACACAGTCTTGTGTCACTGATGTATCATTTCATTCTGGACCTGCACTTGGGTCCCAAATAGGAACATAGCCCTTTTGGAGACAGCAGCGAATCCAATTGCTTAAAAAATCCCATCAAAGTCAATCGTGGATGTGCAGTTTCATGAGTATGTGTGTGCCTGTGAGTGTTTGTGTCCATATGCCTATGGGCACATTGTGAGTGTGCCCAGGTGTTCATAGAGAAATGTGTGTGTGCTTATCTGTAGAACCTCCCAGCCTTCTGCTGCAGATGTAAGACCTGTGGCCTATTCCTTTCTGTTAGAGCAACCCGTTAGCTCCAGGTTACATCTGAACATTCTCCAGGCTCTCTGAAAAGGCAAGGGCTAGAAAATCTCCCCACTTTTTAAAAAATGACTCATTAGATTCTCTTTCATGGAGCCAAAGGCCAGCAGGCCTATGGAGCTGCTCACACAAGCCCTCTTCAGCTTACAATGCTCTTTGCTCAGGCCAGCTCCCACTTTGCCTGAGGAGGGAGTGAGTAATGGGTACAAGCCGCACGTTGGGGCTGTAGGACCGAACTATTTCAGGAGCATTAGAAAAACATGATAAAAGGGCTCAATGCTGCATTCAGTGACACTGGTGTCAATTTAGACAAAAGCCAGTACTTCAAGTTTACACAAGTGGCAGTGGGAGCAGAATGTGTCCAGAGTCTGTCTTTCTTTCTGACTGGTGTCAGATAAAATATCTCACCCTCCAAACAGAAACCGTGAAAGTCTCTTGCATGCTTTTCATAATCAGCGAGTGTGCAAGTGAGGGATTGCTGAGCCAGAGTTTGGATCCTCCCTGCTGCCTAAGCTCTCTCTTGCTGTATTTTCAGAGTGCAATGCCTAGCCACAGCCATCTTGAGTGCATTGGCTGCGGGGGGTGGGGGGGGGAGTGTGTGTGTATGAATATGATTGTGAGGTACAAACAAATGTTCTTTGTCAGCTGTCATTTATAATTTACTTCATGAACTAACTGTCCCAAATTGCAGCAGAGAGTCATTAGGAGACAGATATGATCATCTTCAATTTCTTTTAAGTTAGTTTGGGAGCAAACTGCAAGATATGAAACTTTGAATCATTTGCAAAGACTACTCTGAAAAAATCAAATTAGCAGAATATTTGCTGATAATTTGTGCCACTGTTTTGAAAACACAACAGCTCCCCCTACAGCACAGAGGAGAAACTGCCTAAGAAGGAGCCGCTGTATCCTCAGTTGGAATGGCTTGCAGGTCAGAATATTATTTTGAATTACTTTGGACTCGTCTACATGCAGAACTATGCTGATGTAACTCTAAGTGTGATTTTAAATCAGTTTAGTTAAACCAGTTCAAAAGATTGTGTGGACACTTTTATTTTGCTTTAAACCAGGCTTATTTCAGTTTAGTTCAAGTTGCTTGGAAGCAGGTTTAAGAGAAACCAAAGTAGGTCACTCTTAACTGAAATAATGGTGTCCACATAAGGGTTTGCACAGGTTAAATCAGTTTAATTGAGCCAGTGCAGATTTGTGTGTACACAAGGCCTTATTCTATCTATTCATCTATCTGGTCCCCTTCACGCTCTCTCATACCCAAACTTCAGCTTTTTTGGTACCTTTTCTGCATTGTATAGAACCTTCCAGTATTTTATAAACATAATACAGACTGGCCAAATCCCCAGTTCCTTCTTCAGGCAAAACTCCTATTGGTTTCAGTGTGTTTGGCTTGGAATTGTGTCTGTAGAATAGGATGTTTTGGAGAAATAGGCTAGGATGGGGGGAGGGATAGCTCAGTGGTTTGAGCATTGGCCTGCTAAACCCAGGGTTGTGAGTTCAATCCTTGAGGGGGCCATTTGGGGATCTGGGGCAAAAATTGCAGATTGGTCCTGCTTTGAGCAGGGGGTTGGACTAGATGACCTTCTAAGGTCCCTTCCAACCCTGATATTCTATGTTTTGGGGAAATATAAATATTTCTATTGGCAGGAGTGTGCTGGTCGGCCAAACTCATGCCAATAAAACCCTCATACCACACCATAGCACCATGGTTTCTTGCCATGCTCCATATTTTATTGAAAAATTATTTTAAAAAATATTTCAGAAAGCTTTAAAAAAAATGGATTGGTGTTAACTTAAGACGGAAGAATCCCATGCACTGCTACAGACTAGGGACCGAATGGCTGGGCAGCGGTTCTGCAGAAAAGGACCTCGGGGTTACGGTGGACGAAAAGCTGAATATGAGTCAACAGTGTGCCCTTGTTGCCAAGAAGGCTAATGGCATTTTGGGTTGTATAAGTAGGGGCATTTCCAGCAGATCGAGGGACATGATCATTCCCCTCTATTCGGCACTGGTGAGGCCTCATTTGGAGTACTGTGTCCAGTTTTGGGCCCCACACTACAAGAAGGATGTGGATAAATTGGAAAGAGTCCAGCGGAGGGCAACAAAAATGATTAGGGGGATGGAGCACATGACTTATGAGGAGAGGCTGAGGGAACTGGGATTGTTTAGCCTGTAGAAGAGAAGAATGAGGGGGGATTTGATAGCTGCTTTCACCTACCTGAAAGGGGGTTCCAAAGAGGATGGGTCTAGACTGTTCTCAGTGGTAGAAGATGACAGAACAAGGAATAATGGTTTCAAGTTGCAGAGGGGGAGGTTTAGGTTGGATATTAGGAAAAACGTTTTCACTAGTAGGGTGGTGAAGAACTGGAATGGGTTACCTAGGGAAGTGGTGGAATCTCCTTCCTTAGAGGTTTTTAAGGTCAGGCTTGACAAAGCCCTGGCTGGGATGATTTAGTTGGGGTTGGTCCTGCTTTGAGCAGGGGGTTGGACTAAATGACCTCCTGAGGTCCCTTCCAACCCTGAGATTCTATGATTCTATGATTCTATTTCCACTGCCTAGAAACCCTTGGTTCCATAAGGCCAATTTTTCAGGTGTCAGAAGGAAAGAAGAAAAACAAAGACATTTTTAGAACCCTGGAAACCAGCATTTTTACGTATAACAGTATTCCGACTTTAAGGTGCAATACCTGGCGATTCGCTAGGGTTACATAAGAACCTAAGAAGGGTCAGACCATTTAGCCTAGTATCCTGTCTTCCGACAGTGGCCAATGCCAGGTGTCCCAGAGGGAATGAGCAGAACAGGTAATTATCAAGCGATCCATCCCCTGACCTAAATTCCCAGCTTCTGGCAAAACTGAGGCTAGGGATACTATTCCTGGCTAATAAACATTGATGGACCTATCTTCCATGATCTTATCCAGTTCTGTTTTGAACCGTGTTATAGTCTTAGCCTTCACAACATCCTCTGGCAAAGAGTGCCACAGGTTGACCGTGTGTTGTGTGAAGAAATATTTCCTTTTGTTTGTTTTAAACTAGGGCTGTCGATTAATCGCAGTAAACTCACGTGATTAACTCAAAAATATTAATCGTGATTTGTTAGAGGGGAAAAGACTGAAAGGCCTGTGTGATAAGACAAGAGACCCTTATACTTTCTGTCTCCCTAGGTTCGGCCTCCCTGTCCAGCGTCTGTCATCTGGTAGGATCCCTCCCCCTGCAGAGAGGACCTCTCCCACCCTGAATAATGAGGAGTCAATCAGTAAAGGTAAAATCAAATAAAGTGTATTGAAGGGTTTATAACAAAGAGTGGGACAAATAAGAAGGAGAATAAACAGCAAAATTGTGCAATACAGTGATTATCCCCAAACTCAACCCTATAAACAGATATATAAAAACCTTCTTCACAGATCAAAGTGACGGCAGGTGCTTGGGACCTCAGTCCTCGGGCTAATGGCAAGCCTTTGGAGAGGAACTCCAAGGAGTCCCTTGATATTCCTTCGGGATCACAGGAAAATAAATGATGTGTTCAGGAGAACAGATGACAAAGGTAAGTGTTGTATTGTATCTTCTCCTCCCTTTCTTTGCAGGTGAGGAAGCTGCTGGAGGAAAATCCCTAGCCCTTCTATCACTAGGATGGATAGATGCCTGCAGGTAAGACCTGTGACCCATGACCAACCCTGGCTGCCACTCAGATGGACAGCCCCGAGGCTGTGTTCAGGGCAGCCTTTATACACTTGCCCGGGAAACCCCTTAGAAAAGGCAGGAAACCCCTTAGGAAAACTGGTTCTGACTGGAAGTTGTTTACAACTCCAGGAGAACTAAAAGAGCAGGAAACTTAACCTATAGCTCATGTGAGGGCAAACCTCCATTTTGAAAACAATATGGATTCCTGTAATATGAAAGTGAACCCTACCTAACAGATTAAAAAAAATAATTGCGATTACTCACAGTCTTAATCGCACTATTAAACAATACAATACCAATTGAAATGTATTAAATATTTTTAGATGTTTTTCTACATTTTCAAATATATTGATTTCAATTACAACACAGAATACAAAGTGTACAGTGCTCACTTCATTTTTTTAAATAAATATTTGCACTGTAAAAATAATAAACAAAAGAAATTGTATTTTCAATTCACCACATACAAATACTGTAGTGTGATCTCTTTATCATGAAAGTGCAACTTACAAATGTAGATTTTTTTTGTTACATAACTGCACTCAAAAACAAAACAATGTAAAACTTTAGAGCCTACAAATCTGCTCAGTCCTATTTCTTGTTCAGCCAATCGCTAAGAAAAACAAGTTTGTTTACATTTGTGGGAGATAATGCTGCCCACTTCTTATTTACAATGTCACCTGAAAGTGAGAACAGGCGTTTGCATGGCACTTTTGTAGCCGGCATTGCAAGGTATTTATGCACCAGATATGCTAAACATTCGTATGCCCCTTCATGCTTCGGCCACCATTCCAGAGGACATGCTTCCATGCTGGTGATGCTCGTTAAAAAAATAATGCACTAATTAAACTTGTGGCTGAACTCCTTGGGGGGGAGAATTGTATGTCTTGTGTTCTGTTTTTCGCACATTCTGCCATATATTTCATGTTATAGCAGTCTTGGATGATGACCCAGCACATGTTGTTCATTTTAAGAAACTTTCACTGCAGATTTGACAAAACACAAAGAAGGTACCTGTGATGGGACCCCTAGGATGCAGCTTGGGACTGTGGGACTGCTGTGTCCCCCTGAACTCTCTCCAGCCTGGGCTGTCTCTCACAATGCTTTGCTAGTGACAAAGCCCCTCCAGGTGCTGTGATCACTCAGCACAACAGCATGTGGAGCTCCACACACCCAGCTAGCTTGCATGAATGTTCCCAGAGCCACTCATGAATCACACAGAGAAAGGCACCAGAGCCAAATTCCCCCATTTCCCAGCCTTGTACCTCAGGAATATACCATCTTGCACAGCTCAGGATGGGCATTGCAAATTTATTAATTGGTTCACCACTTCATCAATGGTAAGTGGACATACACCAACCTTTGCAAAACCTGAGCAGATTTGCCACACACTTCATACAAACTCACTGGTAAAGATAAACAGTTAAACAAATTTATTACATACAAAAGATAGGTTTTAAGTGATAGGCAAAAAGTCAGAGTTAGTTACCAAAAGAAATAAAATATAAGCAGGCCTTCTACACTCTCAACCCTATTAGACTGGGCAACAACTAGACTAAGCAGTTTTTCTCACCCCACTGGATATTGCAATCCATAGTACACAGATTTCACCCTTGAAATCTGGGCCAGTCCCCTCAGTTGGAGTCTTCAGGGTGTCCTTGTTGCTTGCAGCGTAGGTGGGTAAAGGAGAAAGGCCCCACATGGGCCCCCTGTGTTCGGTTTTGTACCCTCATTCCATGTGCTTGGAAAACACAAGTCCAGGCATGTCTGGGTAGGCATTGCTAAGTCTCCAGACAAGGTTGAGCAATTCCCCTGGTGTGGCCTCATGCAGGTGAGACATTGTATTGTATCTCCCTTGCTGGACAATGGTTGTTGATGGGTTGATTGACACCACGCCCGGGTGTTGGTTACTTTCTTTGCTGTTGCCTCTGGGGGCTGATTTCCCAACTTACAGCATGTTTTAGTGACAACCATACAACACAGTTCTCATAACTTCATATGCATTAATGATATACATATATGGATCGAGAAATGACTTTCAGCAGATCATAACCTTTCCCCTGATACCTTACAAGGCATGCTTTATATGTAATAGCATAATTATATATAGATGAGGAATATGGAGGGTTACAGGGTGCTCCCCCGGGGTACAGAATGTCACAATACCAATGTGAGATTTCTAAAATAGCTACAGCACTTGACCCAAGGTTTAAGAATCTGAAGTGCCTTCCTAAATCTGAGAGGGACGAGGCATAGAGCATGCTGTCAGAAGTCTTAAAAGAGTAACACTGATGCCAAAACTACAGAATCTGAACCACCAAAAAAGAAAATCAACCTTCTGCTGGTGGCATCTGACTCAGATGATGAAAATGAACATGCGTTGGTCCACACTGCTTTGGATTGTTATAGAGCAGAACCCGTCAACAGCATGGACGCATGTTCTCTGGAATGGTGGTTGAAGCATGAAGGGACATATGAATCTTTAGTGCATCTGGCATGTAAATATCTTGCAACACTGGCTATAACAGTGCCATGAGAATGCCTGTTCTCACTTTCAGGTGACATTGTAAACAAGAAGCGGGCAGCATCATCTCCTGCAAATGTAAACAAACTTATTTGTCTCAGCGATTGGCTGAACAAGAAGTAGGATTGAGTGCATTTGTAGGCTCTAAAGTTTCACATTGTTTTGGTTTTGAATGCAGGTTTTTTTTTGTACATAATTCTACATTTGTAAGTTCAACTTTCATGATAAATAGATTCCACTACAGTACTTCTATTAGGTATATTGAAAAATACTATTTCTTTTGTTTTTTGCAATGCAAATATTTATAATAAAAACAAATATTAAGTGAGCACTGTACATTTTGTATTCTGTTGTAATTGAAATCAATATATTTGAAAATGTAGAAAACATCCAAAAATATTTAAATAAATAGTATTCTTTTATTGTTTAACAGCACGATTAATTGCACAATTAATCATGATTAATTTTATTAATCGCTTGACAGCCCTATTTTAAACCTGCTGCCTATTAATTTCATTTGGTGAGCCCTAGTTCTTGTGTTATGAGGAGTAAATAACATTTCCTTATTTACTTTCTCCACACCAGTCATGATTTTATAAGCTTCTATCATATGCTCCCTTAGTCGTCTCTTTTCCCAGCTGAAAAGTCTCAGTCTTATTAATCTCTCCTCATATGGAAGCTGTTCCATACCTCAAATCATTTTTGTTAGAAATTTAGAAAGTTATGCCTTCTCCGATTGCTAGGGGGCATTCTCAGTCCCTCTCTAATTATAATAAAGTTTCACTGATAGCTTCGATGGGTTTTGAAATACTAGCATGGGTGCTGGAACTAGGGGTGCTGTGGGTGCTGCTGCACCCCCTGACTTGAAGTGGTTTCCATCATGTACAGGGTTTTCAGTGGCTCTCAGCACCCCCACTCTACAAATTGTTCCACCTGAATACTAGGCCTTAAACCCATGCCTGGTCCAAGAATGAATATTACCCATGCTGGCCATCAGCCCAGGATAATTTGGGGGGTACATTCTGCACCTGGAGGAAAAAGAGGAACTAGTTTGCTCACAGTTTGTTTGTTAGAAGCTGTTCTGAGCTTTGAATCATTACAGCAAACTCCAGAGGAAAAGAATTAGAGAAGCAGAGTACAAATCCCAGATTTGCTCACACAAGTGAGGATTTATGCACCTCTAGGGGAGGGGAGAGTTACTGCAAGTCGCCAAGTGGGGTTTAGGGGTGCACATGCACATTTAACAAACAAACTGCGAATCTCACATTTGGAAATTTGACCTCAAATATTTCTCACATCACAACCAAAAGCACTGGAAAGAAAATGCATCCAACCCTGCACTGATATGCAGATTTCACAGCCAGGCAGCCCCAAGAGTCGGGGGACTGGACATAGTACCCAGTGAAGACACATAGGCTGTCTGAGCACAGCCCAAGGCCATCATGTGTCTGTCAGCTTGAGGGGCCAGACCACTGATATGTGTGTGTGAGTGACAGCATGTGCAAAGACTGGCAAGCCAACATCATGAGTGCAACCTTGTGGGGTTTTCTGTCCCCTCCCTGTGAAGGGCAACGGGGCCCTTGATAAATGCAGGAGATACTATACTGGTCCTCAGATGGATTCAAATGGAGTAGCTCTGCCACAGGCCTATCAGGGAATCTTTGCTGCTCTTGCTTCCCTGCTAGACATGAAGGTTATTAGAATTACCATTCACTCATATTTCAGTCTCCTGAGTTAAGATAATGTCCTTGGGATTATGAAGTGTTATTGGATAGTGGTGCTAAAATAGAATGCTATAATCCTGCTAGTCTGTTGCATTTATTTATGGATTCTCAAGAGCATGCTCTTGCTTAGACATCTCTATACAGATGACTTCTCTTTAGTACAAGGACACCAGGTGAGAGTTTTGTCTGGTCAACAGATTCTCTGGGTCTCATGGCTGATGCGCTTATTAAAACGCAGGTTTCAGAGTGGTAGCCGTGTTAGTCTGTATCAGCAAAAATGAGGAGTCCTTGTGGCACCTTAGAGACCTTAGAGACTAACAAATTTATTTGGACATAAGCTTTCATGGGCTAAGCATCAGATGCATGGAGTGGAAAATACAGTAGCAGGTATATATACACAGTATATGAAAAGATGGGAATTGCCTTACCAAGTGGGGGGTCAGTGCTAACGAGACAATTCAATTAACAGTAGAATACCAACGGAGGAAAAATCACTTTTGTAGTGGTAATGAGGGTGGCCCATTTCAAACAGTTGACAAGAAGGTGCGAGTAACAGTAGGGGGAAATTAATATGTCTGTAAGCGTCCCCCAACCTGAAGCAAATACTCACCAGCAACTATACACCACACAACAAAAACACTAACTCAGGGACCAAACCCTGCAACAAACCCCAGTGCTAACTCTGTCCGCATATCTATTCAAAGGACACCATCATAGCACCTAACAACATCAGCCATATGATCAGGGGCTCGTTCACCTGCATATCTACCAGTGTGATATATGCCATCATGTGCCAGCAATGCCCCTCTGCCATGTACATTGGCCAAACCGGACAGTCTCTACGCAAAAGAATAAATGGACACAAATCTGACATCAGGAATTATAACATTCAAAAACCAGTAGGAGAACACTTCAATCTCCCTGGTCACTCAATAACAGGCCTAAAAGTGGCAATTCTTCAATAAAAAAAACTTCAAAAACAGACTCCAACAAGAAACTGCAGAACTGGAATTAATTTGCAAACTGGACACCATCAATTAGGCCTGAATAAAGACTGGGAGTGGATGGGTCATTACAAAAACTAATTTCCCCATACTGTTACTCACACCTTCTTGTCAACTGTTTGAAAAGGGGCACCCTCATTACCACTACAAAAGTGATTTTTCCTCCGTGGGTATTCTACTGTTAATTGAATTGTCTCATAGCCCTGACCCCCCACTTGGTAAGACAACTCCCATCTTTTCATGTACCTGCTACTGTATTTTCCACTCCATGCATCTGATGAAGTGGGTTTTTAGGGAGGTGGTGGAATCTCCTTCCTTAGAGGTTTTTAAGGTCAGGCTTGACAAAGCCCTGGCTGGGATGATCTAATTGGGTTTGGTCCTGCTTTGAGCAGGGGGTTGGACTAGATGACCTTCTGAGGTCCCTTCCAACCCTGAGATTCTATGATTCTATGATTCTATGAAAGCTTAGGCGCAAATAAATGTGTTAGTCTCTAAGGTGCCACAAGGACTCCTCGTTGTTTTTCTTAAAACACAGTTAAAGGTAGGATTGGCAACTTCCTAATTGCACAAAACTGAACACCCTTGCCCCACCCCCTGCCCCTTCTCCAAGGCCCTGCCTAGGCCCCATCCCTTTTCCGAGGCCCGTCCCCCGCTCACTCCATCCCCCCTCCCTCTATCTCTTGCTCTTCCCCACCCTCACTCACTTTCACTGAGCTGGGGCAGGGGGTTGGGGTGCAGGATGGGGTGAGGGCTCTGGCTGGAGCTGAGGGGTTTGGGGTGCAGGAGGGGGCTCCAGGCTGGGGTCATGGGCTTTGGAGTGTGGGAAGGAGCTCAGGGCTGGGGGTTGAGGCATGGGAGGAAGTGCGGGCACCGGCAGGGTGTTTGGGCTCTGGGGTGGGGCTGGGGATGAGGGATTTGGGGTGCAGGAGGGGGCTCTGGGCTGGGGGTTGGAGCATGGGAGGGGGTGAGGGCTCCAGCTGGGGTTGCAGGCTCTGGGGTGGGGCTGAGGATGAGGGGCTTGGGTTGCAGGATGGGGCTCTGAGCTGGCGCTGAGGGATTCAGAGTGTGGAAGGGGGCTCTTGGCTGGGGTAGGGGGTTGGGGTGCAGGAGAGGATTGGGGGTGCGGGCTCTGGCCGGGTGGTGCTTACCTTCAGACGACTGCCAGAAGCAGTCAGCATATCCAGCTCCTAGGCGGAGGGGCCAGGAGGCTCCGCGCGCTGCCCCCACCTCAGGCACTGCCCCCGCAGCTCCCATTGGCCGTGGTTCCTGGCCAATGGAAGCTGCAGAGCCGGTGCTCAGGGCAAGGGCAACGCGTAGAGCCCCTCTGACCGCCCCTGCGCCTAGGAGCCAGGCATTCCGGCTGCTTTCAGGAGCCAGGTGGAGCCAGGCATGCAGGGAGCCTGCTTTAGCCCCACTGCGCCGCCGACTGGACTTTTAGCGGCCCGGTCAGCAATGCTGATCGGAGCCACCAGGGTCACTTTTTGACTAGGCTTTCCAGTCGAAAACCAGACGCCTGGCAACACTAGTTAAAGGGGATACACTGTTGGGATGGAGATGTCTGTTTTGTTCTGCTTCCTCAGCAAAAGGGGAGTGAAGTACAAGAAACCCTGTCTCAGAGGCGTTTTCTTGCTCACTTTGTTCATGGGGATTCAGAAATGTTTGTGTGTGTTTTACCAGGAGAGATTTTCCAGTATAAATAAATGCAGTGGGTGTGAAAACCAAAGGGAAGGCTCATGTTTCACCACATTTAGTGAAAGGGAGTAGGAGGAAGAGGAGGGAGAAGTAGTAATTAAAGCAAACTCAAATACTGTCTGCACCTCTACAGTCAGTGAAGTTACACTGGGGATAATTACGGCCTACTGTCTTTTTTGACACCTAGGTGATCTGCTTTTGTTCTCAGCCATTGCTGAATATTTAGCACATCCCTAGCTGTGTCTGTGTTATTCTCAATGACTGTTATCAATTATTATTTGTATTGCAATAACATCCAGAGGCCTGGTGTAGAAATGTCTATGCCCCTGCCCCGAAGCCCTTACAGGCAAAGAAGACAAGTGCACTGTGACGGGGAGAGGTACATGGGTGGATATATAGTTTTGACAGACAGAAGTGCATTTGCAAATGCAGAATATTGTGCTCATTCTGAATAGATGAAGACTAATGATGAGCTGAGCTCAAGGGCAGGTTGGAATTCTGCTCGGTGAAGGGACCTTGACTTTTCTCTCCTGGAGATTGGCTGCAATTTCTTATTGAGGTCCCAAGTGCACCATGCTTAAGGGGTCTTGTCCTTTGTCCCCATGTGTGCACATCATAAAACCTTTCTGCCTTTGGCATGACTGGCAGTCTGCGCTCAGGAACGGAATACCAGGGCATGGCAGGCTTGAGGTACATTAGCAGAGCCATGCGAGGGGCTGAGGGTGGGACGGTGTGGGAGATGTTTCTGTGGCGTTTGCCTGTGCTATGGCTGGCTCAATCCAATGGTTAGTCTCTCAGCACTAACCTCCTATTTAGGGTGGTGTTTTTGTTGAGATATGACAGGATTTGAGGTGCCCAGTTTGACCTGACAGTGAATGAACGCTGATGGGTCCTGATGGCTTTTTCCCTGGATAGTTAACAGTATTTGCTCTCACTGTGATACTTGCATCCAAATATTTCAGTGCACTTCAGCCTGACAACACCTCTGAGATGTAGCTAATGCACCACCCAAACATGTAGGATGTGTCCCAGGAGCTCTGACCTGACTTGTTGTGTAACCTTGGGCAGCTCACTTAGCATCTCTCAGCCTTAGTTTCTCCCTCTGTGTGGAAACAGTGATACCTACCTTTGTACAGTGCTGCGGGATCTGTGGGTGACTAGAGCTATGTCAGATCTATGTAGTATGGTTTGAGCAAAAGTGCAGCTGTGAGAGAGGCATTTTGCCTGGGCATTAAGGACATTCTTTAGAAGACACTCAGTGCTGGTGCTATGTGACTTGACAGAGTGGAGAAAATTGTGCAAATAAGTATGTAGCATAAGACTCTCGCTACTAGATCAGTGTGTAAAAGGTGTAAACATCTGCTCAGGGACTCTGCAAGAGTATTTGCAAACAGCTCATCTTTTTGCATTACCAATGCAGATGTCTTTTTATACAGGGAAACATTTAAAAACAAAATATACTAATCTCTCTAACAAAAGCCTGTTACCTCCGCTATCAAAAGCTTAGGGTGAGCAACTGGCCCACAATAAGTTAAATTCTGCTCTTGAGTGACCCCACTGTAGTCAATGGGGCTACATGGGTGTAACTCAGAGCTGTATTTAGCCCCATTTGTTGTAAGTTTCTAACCTGTGTCACTAAGATCATCTTAGATCAGCCGTTCTCAAACTTCATTGCACCCCCTTCTGGCAACAAAAATTACTACATGACCCCAGGAGGGGCACCAAAGCCCAAGCCCCGCAGGGTGGGCCAAAGCTGCCCTAGGGCTTCTGCCCTGGGTGGGGGGCATGTAATCTTAGCCTCCTGCTCAGGGTTGAAGCTCTCGGGCTTCAGCTTCGGCCCTGGGTAGTGGGGCTCATGCTTCAGTTTCAGCCCTGGGCCCCAGCAAGTCTAAGACCAGCCTTGGTGACCCCACTAAAATGGGGTCGTGACCCACTTTGGGGTCCTGACCCACAGTTTGACAACCCCTGTCTTAGATTATTAAACATTCAGTCTTGCAAGCCTCCTGTTCATCAGCTGACGTCCCACAGCAGTCAATGGGCCATTCACACACGGGGCTGCAAAAGAGCTCAGGGCCAGACTCTCAGTTGTGCAGCACCCACAGTTGGGGTTCAGATTTTCAGTCCTGCACAGATCCCAGCCGTGGCCCACCATTGTGACACTTATGGGCTGATTTTCAAAAGAGCTCAGTCAGCACCAGCATGTACCTGATGTACTGAGCTTTCTTTTTACACTTTGTAGAGTTGAGTGACAGATAAACACGGAAAACGCCAGTGGACATTTTTGTGACAGAGACCAGCATCTGCTAAAAAGGAGATTGAGACCTACCAAACTCGTCTCACACTGGCCACCAAACAGATATCAACTGGTGGTAATTTGCAGTTATTTAATAACCATCTGTGCTGGATTCAGATCCCTAACCTAGAAGCAGAACGGAATGCTGTGTGTCCCAGCACCAGGCTCCAGAGAGAGGTGAATTTCCAATTCACAAGCCACTGGCCTGCTGTGATTTTGGGTCTGAGGTCTTGAGCAGTGCTCAGATACCACCACAATGTGTGCTGTGATCGACTGACCGATAGATAAGGCTAACTAGCCAAGAGGGCAAATAGATTAGATGGAAAGAAATGATTTAATGGAATATTTTCCCACTTTAATTTTTTAATCCATATTCACATGCTTTTTTCTTTAAGCTTGGGAAACTCTAGCAGCTTGTTAATTGATTCTTAATTCTGTAATATAGAAACATTACACCAAGTTTTTCGCATCCTGGTAAAAGGAGTCAGTGGGATTCACAGACCAACAGGGCTTTTGCTTTAGTGGCTGTACTCAATTTTGTTAAAAGGGGCCTGATCTTGCAGGTTATTGAGCACCTTCAACCCGCACTGACTCCCATGCCGGTGCGATCCACCGGTGTATCCTATTGATACTTCAGTCTTTGGTGGGTAGCTTCAAGCATCAGAGAATCTCCTTTGTGAGTCTCCTTTCAGCAATCTGGACAAGGCTCAGAACAGGCTGGCTAAGAAGCCCATGAGGGCTGCCATTGTATTTGTTAAATCTGCCATTTGTATTGATTTGTGGAAGTTTCTTGAGGTGATAAAACAATTAGGCATGAAATGAGGTCGATGAGCGGCATCTAAGATACTATGGTGATGATGGCTCTAGTCTATAAGAACCTGAGGAGAATAGAAAGCCAAGATATGAGGGATTGCTGGTCAGGTTAGCCTCACTAATGCAGTACTGCAGCCCTTAAATCAATGAACTAGAATGAATATGGATCAACTTAGTGCCCCATACAATAGAATCTCCGCTGAGAAGCTCCAACTACCGAACCTGTCCTTACAATGCCTCAGGTTCCTTTCAGTACAAGTGTGGGGCATTATCGCCCCCGCTCCCAGCAAAGTGCTCTGATAGCTAAGTTATTGCAAGAAGAAAACAGTAGACTCAGCCAGTTCCCGGAACTCACATCCCTCGTGCTCCTGCATTATAAAGTATTGAGCATTATTGCTGGCTGAGTAGTTTTATTTGGATGCAATCAATATAGAGCAAAGCACAGCTTAGGAAAGAGCCTGGGGAAGCCAGCCCTGCCCATTGAATCGGCCTGAATGGGAACAGCACAGGGCAAGCTAGCCATACATACAAACCGCAGGGCAGTCAGTTACATTTATTCTACTGCTGCCCAGGCACCTTCCCCACCAGGTGTCAACGTCGGGTGTGCGCACACATGTTCACACAGACACACGCACACCCTTACCTAAGTGTTTCCACTGGGAGACTCAGTCTATTCCCTAATGACAAGGTGTGCACAGCACAGACATCACCACTCTTGCCAACACGGGTGCAATTTATTGCAGTCTCAGCTGACAGGCCAAGGATCTGACGGGGCCTGGAGACTGAACCCCCACCACCCCCAGACAAACCATGCTTCCTCCTGGGCAGAGCTGAGACACACTGGGGATCCTTGCACTGCTGGTGCCGGTACTGTCCCCATTCGGGGTATAGAGGCCATCACTCCCCCAGCAGGAGAGGATTGCTGAGAGACTGAGCGTGGGAGGGGTTAGTTCAAGAGGCAGAGAGGGGGAAGCGTGCCGCAATAACGGGAAGAGAGTGAGGGTGTGTTTCTGTGGGACAGGAGACTGGGAGGCCGGAGGGAGAGAGCGGCAATGTGTGTGTGGCTGGGAGAGGGAGGGATGAGTCACTGCGGCTGGGGTGCGCAGTGAGTGAGTGATGAGGGCGGGGGTGGCTGGCTAGAGGAGGGGGCACCATTTTCACCAAAGACTGGATTGCCAGCTATTGCAAGAGACCTCCCGGAGCCTGTCACTGGCCTGGCAGCTGCTCCCTCTGTCACCTCTCCTGGAGCTCGCTGGGGAGATGCTGCTGGTTACGGACTCTAGTAATATACAGTCGGACTGAAAGCCAGTGAACCAAAACCACCAGTGAATGATCTGGGGTGTGGGGGAGAGGGCATCTTGGTGGGAAACACCAGGGTGAGGGAAGGGAAGGGAAGGGGAACTAGCTGAAGGGGTGTGGGAGAAATTCTGCATCTTGTCTCCGGAGTCAGAATCCCTGACTGTGGCCCAGGGGATTCGTCCAAAGGATCCTGAGCCAGGGATCTAAGATTACTCACATCCAACAAGCTATTCCAGTCTGTAGAGCAGGGGCGCAGGAGCTCTGGGGATTACTGCCAAATGGCCAGGTGGTGGCATTCCTCCCCCTCACCTGGCTATGCGCTGCCCTCAGCCTGACTGCTTGGGCTGGGACCAGGGGCATTACCACTGCCCCCTCCTGTCCACCAAGGGAGCCGTGACAGGAAGAAGCCACTCTTGTATTGGCTTTACACAGACACACACGTACATACAAACACACACACACACACACACACAGGTGTACACACACTTACAAACACACCTACACACCTACATAAACATACATGTACAGACAGGACATACATACAGCCATACACACGGAAACACACAGGCACATCATACAACCATACACATACACAGACAGTCCAGGACAACTGCACCTGTATTTCCCCCCTTGTGGTCCACCTAAGACACCCACTCTAGGCTCCCAGCTACCTCTCTTGGGCAGAGACCCATGTCTCTCTCCATCATGACTGGGGGGTTTTCCAGGCTGTGCAGTTCCCTGCTTACACCATGATATTCCCAGCAAGCCAGATGGCCTAACCAGGCCAGCCTCTGTGTTTTGCCTTCTCTCTTCAGAGGCTAGAAACAGCACAACTGCCACAGTGATAAGGTACCTCACAGCTCTTTCTAGTCAAGCACATTTATTCTTGAGGTGAAAGCAATGCAGAGAAAACCTATTCAAAAGAACAAAGCACCTACACACATGCCAATAAGCTCACCAGAGATCATCCCCGACTCCAGCAGGAGCTCTGGCCGGAGTCGCTCCTGTCTGTGGTTACAAGTTCATAACAGCTTATACAAGGCATTGGTGAGACCTCATTTGGAATACTGTGTGCAGTTCTGGTCTCCCATGTTTAAGAAGGATGAATTCAAACTGGAACAGGTACAAAGAAGGGCCACTAGGATGATCCGAGGAATGGAAAACCTGTCGTATGAAAGGAGACTCAAGGAGCTTGGTTTGTTTACCTTAACCAAAAGAAGGCTGAGGGGAGATATGATTGCTCTCTTTAAATATATCAGAGGGATAAATACCAGGGAGGGAGAGGAATTATTTCAGCTCAGTACCAATGTGGACACAAGAACAAATGGATATAAACTGGCCATCAGGAAGTTTAGACTTGAAATTAGACGAAGGTTTCTAACCATCAGAGGAGTGAAGTTCTGGAACAGCCTTCCAAGGGAAGCAGTGGGGGCAAAAGACCTATCTGGCTTCAAGATTAAGCTAGATACATTTATGGAGGGGATGGTCTGATGGGATAACATGATCTTAGTCAAAGGTCAATTAATTGCCATCAGTGGTAAATAGGACCAATGGTCAATGATGGGATGTTAGAAGTTACTACAGAGAACTTTTTCCTGGGTGTCTGGCTGGTGAGTCTTGCCCACATGCTCGGGGTTCAGCTGATCGCCATATTTGGGGTTGGGAAGGAATTTTCCTCCAGGGTAGATTGGCAGAGGCCCTGGAGATTTTTTGCCTTCCTCTGCAGCATGGGGCACGGGTCACTTACTGGAGGATTCTCTGCATCTTGAAGTCTTTAAACCATGATTTGAGGACTTCAATAGCTGAGACATAGGTGAGAGGATTATTGCAGGAGTGGGTGGGTGAGATTCTGCGGCCTGCATTGTGCAGGAGGTCAGACTAGATGATCATAATGGTCCCTTCTGACCTTAAAGTCTATGAGTCTATGAGTCTATGAGCTCTAGCTCAGACCCTCACTATGCCCCCATGCATAGGTCAGTCTCTCCAGTATACAGCTTGCGCCTTTGATCTTCAGATTGCAGGAACAGGTAATGAGTAGACTGTGGTACCCTCTTGAGGGCGTAGCTTCAAAAGGCTGGACTTCTGCACAACTGGAGGTGGGAATCTCCATTCACCTCCTGCTAGAGAGCTCCAGGCAAACCACTTGACTCGGTTGGTCCAAAAGTCCATTCCTATCTGGCCCATTAGTCAATATAGTCTTCTGAAGTTCATAACACTTCCCAGGCTCACCTCTGCAGTTAATACCATGACCTCCAAAGAGACTCAAACTGAATTCAATGTGATTTTTTAAGGCGATTACAGGAAATGGACATCTCTGTCTCACACACACACATGCACACATGGACACATGTATACTTGATGTGAACAGACCCACATAAGATAAACATTGTAGCTTTCCAGCTTTTCTGCCTCCAGTCAACCTGGCAACACCCTCCTGGTTTCCCCAGTCTCTGCCCTCGTAGCCTCTGGCCATTTGGAGTACATGTGGGTGGGAGCAGTTGACTTGTGAAAAGAGCTTTTTCCTACCAGACATTCAGGCTGCAGGATTTGTGTGAAGCCATAGCAGTCATTAGCATCCTGAGGCTCTAATCTGGCTGTGAAAGGGAATGAACAGCGGTGTGCTAGCTTCATGATCTCCTTGTGTTTACTACTCTTCCAGGCTCCGCTAAACAAGATAATTATTCAGCAAGGCATCGGGATGTCACAGGATCGGCAAGTACTGCTGTGTGGCAGGCACCCCACACTGATGCAGCGTTAGCAACAGGTATCCAAGGGTCAGATACGTTCCCAGTTGTTCACTGAACTGTTTGGGATCAACCGTATCCCCCATTTCATTTCAGCTGCTGCCTCTTTCCTCCTCAATTCTATCTGAGATCAGACATGCCAGGTATTTCGGATCTGACTTGCTCCAGGAATTTCCCAAGCAAGCCCCTTTCCCCCCAAACTGGGCAGCTCACCATGGCATCCCCTGGTCCACATGAAGTGGGGCAGGAGCGTCACTTGAATCTTTTAGTGGTCGGACCAAACTCTTGGGAAGGGAGAGCAACTTGCTAGCTTCAGTCACTGACCTAAGTACACATATGGCCCCTCAGCCTCATCTCATCTGCCAGCTCACAAGGGTTAATGGATTGATACTCAGCACTACTGTGAGGTCAGGAAAGATTATCCCCATTTTACAGATGGGAACAGAGGCACAGAGCAGATTAAGGGTGATATTTTCAAAAGCACCCACATTAATGGGACTTTTGTAAAATCTGTAGCTCAGTTAGGAATTAAACTTGGGTCTCCTAAAGGCCCAGCCAGTTCTCTACCCACTAGACCAGCCTTTCATCTCAGGTTAGGTGCTGAAGTTCTCAATGAATCATGGCCTAGATGAGCAATGGTGTGGGGAAGACCCTTTAGTGCACTGGGATCTGCAGTCACCGCAGTAGGTTTTGGCAAACACAATAGTTCTGTACATAAGTCCCCTGCCCATAGCACATTCCCCAGGGACAGACACAGAGCTGAGTCCATCACTAACACACTGACGTACCCAGCGAGTGCAGAGAAGAAGCTTTTTAACAATGGAAAATCAGGAGTTCAAACTGAAGGCCCCTGATGGTTACAAGTGCACAGGGGTAAAACAACAGGCAAGCAGGCCCCAGGCACACACTACAGTGTCACAGGCCTGCAGCAGCCTCGGAGCCTTTTTTATCAGTAAGTAGCCTTTACTATAGAGGGGTCTTTTGGGTCTTTCTATTCCTAGTCATATTGTGGACTCTGCTAGCATTTACTGTACCTACCCACCCACCCAGAGGGTCCCCAGCCTACTCTTGCTCCTACACCATGTCCAAAATAGACTGGCAAGCTGTCCTTGCTGTCCCTGACAACTGATGTACCTAACGGCACAGTGCAATGTGGTGTCCTAGTGGCGTCTCCAAACCTTCAGGAGGCATTAGTCCTGCTCAGGCACTGACTGCAAACAGATGCAGGAGTGACATGCTGGAGCATTTTGCACTGTTGCAGAAGAGCTCTGGTTACTTCCTGAGGCCCTGCTGGTTTTACAAAACCAACCCAGTGTTCTTGTGTGTGCTTTAAATTGTTATATGGTATATACTGCATCAAACTCCAGTAAGGCGCCTTCAAGGAGCATCGGAGGGTTTTCCTCATAGAGTTGTAATTTTTTTTTCAGATCACCTTCAATATTAGAAACCATCCCTTCTGTTTCTTTTCAGATCTATCTTTGTGTCTGGTGAGGGGTGTGGGGAGGTGGGTAGATGTGTGTCCATCCACTATGGGGCTTGACACCCAGATCCTCACAGGTATTTAGGTGCCTAACTGCTATTGAATTAAATTGATTTCAGTGCAAGTTAAGGTGCCTGAACACCCCTGAGGAACTGGGCCTGAGTGCTTTCTACATGCTACAGTGCACACAAGGATCCCTCATTGTATATCCCACCCCACCCCCCTCACACACACACACACTTGCCATTATATCATTTTATCCCTGTCAATCCATTAGACTAATGTGGATGGTTGGCTCAATGGAGGTTAGAAAAATACTTGGGTGAGAATGAAGTGGGACAGGCCTGGCTTCTTCGCCATTAAGAAGGAAAGCAGTTAACATGCTGCTGAAACCTTAAGCAGATGTGCAGGGCAGGGCAGAGTAACAAGGCAGGGACTCTTTAGATTGTAATTGCTTCAGGATAGAGACGGTGTCTACCTCCGTCTGCCCAGCACGCTGGGCCCCTCAGCACCCCTTTTAATACAAGGGAGTGGCTGCTCTGTCCCTGCTGCACAAGGCCAGCAGCACAGTGCACACCAGGTGCCCTAGTATCTTCAGTGGAAGGGATGGATCCTCACTTAGACAGACCTTCCCCATGCAACCTTCATGTGCCCAATATACCTACATGGGGAGGGTGTCACATGCTAGAAGTGCCTAAAGAAATTACAAGATTGCCACCACCAGGACTGGACTCTGGTTTGCAGGAAAGCTAGCTTTCAAATCCGGTCGTAAAGCAACAGGCCATCCCCTCCCCACTTCCTACCCACACGCTGCTCTGTAGCTTAAAGCTAAAGCAACTGTTGTTTACTTGTGTCTTTCAGTGCAAGTGATTTTCAGACACCAGGGCATGGGCAGGCTCCCCAGCGGAGAGTTTCGGACTGGGCGCTTGGTGGCAGCAGTCTGAGCTGTTGTGTTCAGTTTCCAGCGGCCTGTCCCTCTGGGTATGTGCTCTGAGAGTGATCCTGAAGCAGCACTCGCTATCGCTGTGTGGGGAGAAAATTCGCCCCTCCCGACACTCGCTGCTCCTGAGGGACAGGGTGGAGAATTTTCAAAGGCAGTTCTGTGGGAGAGAGAGCTGAGGAAATAATGGAGACACTCCAGGGAATAAGTGGAGCATCTACATCCCAGCTCTCCTGTTGCGTGAGCTCTCTAATTTCACCATATAACACCACAGGGTTAAGCGTTGCAGGCCAGGATTGTTGTAGGGCTCACAAAGGGGCCCGTGGCACTGACATTCCAGCAAACTAGCTCCTGCCTTTCATGGGATGGGAGTGCTCATGGGGTTTCTGGATTGGCCTCAGCACATCTGAAGAGCTCTGTGAACACAGTGTGTGAGGGGTCCGGTGCCATCTTTGGGAATGTTGAATTCTAGCTTTCATAGTGTAACGGTTAAAAACTGCACATTCAAAAGAGAGATGGGGGGAACGCGGAGAGGGAGAGAGAAGAGAACGTGTGGGAGACGGAGAGAGGCTGTCTCTTACTTTGGCCCAGATCCTTAAAGGTATTTAAGTGCCTAATTTCTATTGAAATCTATGGGAATTAGGTGCTGTGACACAGGGCTAGAAAGGGTTACACAACTAGCAGGCTAATTGACCCAGATTCAACCTTTAGAGACATATTAGTAGATAATGGTTGTGTTTTTGTGTGTTTACACATATATTGTTAGAGGTTGGCAACATAACCAAACAGCTCTTGTCTATCACTCTATTCTGTTAATTCGGAGATCAAAAGAAGATGTTAACGTTTAAATGAGCTGCACTGTCTTAACTTCTCTTAAAAGTTTGTGGCAAATCACCTGCAAATAGCAGGAGATAGGCAAATGCCTTATGTTAATCCATGTAGCTAATTACCAAGTGATGCTTAGGAAATAGGTCTACTTCAATAGTAGGATAATTGCCTATTGTTCACCCAAGGACTGCATGCTGTCAAGAAGCTATCATATCCTGCCAGTAATCTCTATAAAAGACTCTTGGGACCTGATCCTTTCATCTCAAATCTGCTTATGCTTCATCGGGGGAAGCTTGAGCCACAAAATTGAGGTCTCCAGCTCCATTCTGGATCATCCTGATATTGGACATTGGAGTGAATCTATGGACTAATTCTGAAAGACTATTTGCAACTCTAAAGCTCACCATCTCTACAATGAAATTGACCTAAGAACTCTATTCATGTTTGTATGTATAATGATCTTTTAACTAATATGCGCTCTCTCTCTCTTTTCTTTTTTAAATAAATTTTAGTTTAGTTAATAAGAATGAGCTGTAAGTGTGTATTTGGGTAAGATCTGAAATATTCATTGAATGGGGAGGTAATGTGTCTGATCCTTTGGTATTGGTAGAACTTTTTATAGGATGAATAAGATTTTCAGTAATCCTCACCATATTTGACTTGGCTGTCTGGGAAGGAGCCCAAGGCTGGGTTACTTTAAGGGAGCTGTGCTCTTGGCTTCTGGGTAACCAGTAAGGCATTGTGGAAGCTGTTTTCTTGTTGGCTTGGTGAATCTAAGTATTAGAATAAGCACCAGTTTTGGGGATTGGCTGCCCCGTTCTTTGCAGTTTGCCCTAGCTGAGCAATCTCATCATGATCCCGCTGGGACCCTGGTCACAGGTGCCTAAATAGTATGTGTTTATCCAGTGCCTCGCACAGTGATTGGAGTCTTCTGGTCCTATTGCAATACAAATATTCAATAATGTTAATATTTAATAATAATAATTAATAATAATAACTAATGAGAAAGAGAGAGACAGAGACTGCAAACAGAGGATGTATCTCTGAGGAAAATCTAAATTCCAGGGGCCCAATTAGATATGATGGTTTAATAATCAATCAGGGCTCAAGATTTCAGAAAAGGGTCTAAATCTCCTGCCTGAGCCTCAATGATATTAATTTTGTATGTGTGAAGGCAGGATTCATCCTAACATACTTAAAATTTTGGGTAAACTCCAGTTTTCTTGCCAATCTCTTGTTTTTTGCTAGAAGATTGGTTGTGCTAAAACAGGGGTTCTCAAACTGAGGGTCAGGACCTCTCAGGAGGTCATGAGGATCTTACATAGGGGGTAAAAGTCCCTGCTCTAGAGTGGGATTTCAAATGTTGGTCTTCCCACCTCTCAGGCCATTGTCGTGACCAGTGAGCTAGGCCAGGCACACGTGGTTTTCTGGAGCTGGCTGAAACTCATCAGCTCAAATTCACAAATACTTTGGGGCTGACTGAAGTGACACTTTTCAGCAAATAAACCATTCCCCTGAAATATGTTGCCTGGCTCTCTCTCAGAGAGGTCATCGTCCTCCCCTACACTCCGCTCAGACTCTACCAGCTCAGCAGAACATTGGACTCCTGCTGCAACATTCCTATTCCTCCTGAGGGCGACTGTTGGGCGAGCATCCAGCACATCAATCCTGACTGACCTCTCAGGAGCCAGGGACAGGGCAGCCTTGGGCTGAGACTTGGTGTCACTACACCCGGGGGAAATGGGGCACCACTGGGAGCCCCAGGCATGAGCTACTTCCTGGCATGGCACAATCCTGTTCTCCAGAGTCCTGTGTGTCTCCAGCCTCAGCCATAGCTGGCAGCTCAGGGGCCTCCAGGGTCTTGGACCTTTTAAAAACAGTCCCAGGTAGATCCAGCTCACCCCAGCTCCAGCATCTGTCTCCACCTGCTCCACAAGGAGGATCAGGACTTGCTTCTGTCCAAGCACAGGTAATGGGGTCACAACAAAGGGGTGCTCTGGCGGGGGGGCTGACCCCTGAGCAAGAGAAGCCCAGCTAGGGGGATGGGGGGTGATGCAGATCCCAGCAGCGCAGACATGGATACTATTTGCTGCTGGCCCCATGATGTCCTAGCCCCCTTCCCTCTATCCTCTGGCCCGGTATTCTTACCAGGGTCCTCTGATTCAGCAGTGCATGGGCAAGATCCCTTCAGGGGACCCAGCTCACCACACAAGAACCATACCATACCCTCCATGGTGGCAAACGCTGTATAATCCATCCCATCTATATGGTGCTTCAGAACCAGATTCAAGAGATGCTCAGGATTATTTAAAAACCACATAAACCTGGCATCAGATCAGCATGACGAGAAATTTTGACACAGAACCCACCTGAACCAGTGAGTCACAAACAGCTTCTGGGCCAGGAAAATCACTTGAGATTTTCTCCTGCAAGAGCCAGATTATATATTAACACAGCCAGTAATCTGACCTCTACTCAGCTACATGTTCTCCACTGAGCAGGGGATAGCAGGCACACACTGACCTCTCAGTCTGAACCCTTTTGAATTGCACCCTATAGTGACCACCACGTCCTGCTAGGAAAAGGCGGGAAGGGGAACCACCACCACCCAGGACTAAGGACCATCACAAACCTCACCCTCTTCCACTCGAAGTGCAAAGCACATTTCATTGACCTACATTTTCTAACACAAACACGTCCCAGCATGGATATATTTTTAAAAACCCACCAAAAGCAGACACTCCACTACACATGCTTCTCTCCATGGGTAGAGGATGAGAGAACAAACAACACGTTGCAGAAGTTAGTCATGTCATTCAGTGCATGACTGGGAAGGGCTCAGATACGATAGTGATGAGTGTGGTATGAGAACATACACAGAACAGAACAGTAACAAAGCAAACCAACCACAAGCTGAGGGTCAGCTACAGCACACACCAAACACAGCCTCACTCTCAGAAAGTCCCACAATCCCTGAGAGAGAGAGCACTCCTGAAAATAACAGAGCCACTGGGCATGTCATCAGCTGTACATTTACTTATAGGAAACTATTGCTAAACTTCTTAGATTATATGCTGCACTTATCACTCTCCAGCCAGCTCCTGGCTTTACTGGAGTTGAATGGCTGGCCACAAGGAGGGCAGAGAGAGACACTGGCAATAAATGCACAGTGTGCATTCTTATTGTATTCATAAAGCCATAGACTCCAAGCCCAGAATGGACCATTGTGTTAATCTAGTCTGACCTTCTACACAGGTCAGAGAACTGCCCCAAAATCATTCCCAGAGCAGATCTTTTAGAAAAGCCATCCAATCTTGATTTTAAAATTGTCAATGATGGAGAATCCACCACGACCCTTGGTACATAGTTCCAGCGGTTAATTACACACACTGTAAAAAAGGTCTGCCTTATTTAATTTCCAGTCTAGCTTCAATTTCCAGCCAGTGGAGCATTTTATACCTTTTTCTGCTACACTTAAGAGCCCATTATCAAATATTTGTTCCCCAAGTAGGCATAGGCGCCGACTCCGTGGGTGCTCTGGGGCTGGAGCACCCACGGGGAAAAATTGGTGGGTGCTCAGCACCCACCGGCAGCTCCCCGCCAACACCGGGGCCCGCACCCAGCTCCCCGCCAGCCCCGGGGCCCAAGCCTAGCTTACCGCAGCACCGGGCGATGTTGCTGGGCCCCGCCCCCGACGCCGGGTGACGTTGCGTCGGCGTCTGAGGCGGGGCCCCGCAACGTCACCCGGCGTCGGGGGCAGGGCCCGGCGTTGGGGCGGGGCCATGCAACGTCACCCGGCGTCGGGGGCGGGGCCTGGCGTGACGCCGGGCGACGGCACCCACGGAAGTCAGCTCCTGTGCAAGTAGGTACTTACAGACTGTGATCAAGTCACTCCCCTAACCTTCTTTTTGTTAAACTAAATAGATTGAGCATCTTGAGGCTATCACTATAAGGAATCTTTTCTAATCCTTTAACTGGTCTCATGGCTCGTCTCTGTACCCTCGCCAATTTATTAATATTCTTGAATTGTTGCCACCAGAACCCGACACAGCTTTCGAGCAAGGGTTGTACCAGTGCTAAATATAGAGGTAAAATAAACTCTCCACTCCTACTCAAGATTCCCCTGTTTATGCATCCAAGGATCACATAAGCCCTGTAAGGATGAAAGGGGGTCACATCCCAGTTAGATTTTAAAACTGAAATATAACAAACTAGATTTGCCAGTTGGATAAGTGTTAGCTAATATTAGAATGGAATCTAATAAAATAATCCCTTTTTATTGAATCCAGGGAGTGTTAGTTTACTCATTTTATTGCTAGATTCTTTTCAGGTTAACTGTTAACTTGAGCAGTATTTCTCAAATCAGAATACTTACCTAATAAACAGTGTATTGATTCACCTAGAAGCACATCAGTATGCAATCAACTGTTCTTTAATCTAGTGTAAGACACAACCATAGTTCTAGACATGTACTGAACACACAATACAGACTTGCAAGCAGTTGTCACAGACTACACCAGGCATCAGCAACCTTCAGCATGCAGCTCGCCAGGGTAAGCTCCCTGGCGGGCCGGGCCAGTTTGTTTACTTGCCGCATCTACCGGTTCGGCCAGTGGGAGCCACGATCGGCCGAACCGGTGGACGCGGTGAGTAAACAAACCGGCCCGGCCTTCCAGGGGGCTTACCCTGCCGAGCCGCATGCCGAAGGTTGCCGATGCCTGGACTACACCAGGCTATACCAAGAACATTGCAAATCACTAAGAATTCTTATTACATTTATTATGACATCTTTTATCTAATGTTTAGTACCTAACATATTGATCACACTTCCAAGCATGCACTTATCTTTAAGGCACTTTTAAGAGACTGGTCCCTGCTATTGGAATGGATTAGTCCAAAAGGGACAAGTTTAGAATGTCAAAAGCAATTGCTTAAAGTTACTATTTTAAATCTCTCTCTCAGGCCAGTTTGCTTGGACCTATACATTAATGTATGCATTGGTTAAGATCTAAAATATGGTTACTTTCTGACTAGAGAGTGGAGACTTAACCAGTCTCGAAATCTGTTACGATGGTGTATAAAAATATTTTCAATCCTTTTTCTTATTGGAGGCTTTTTATGTTTGATTCATTTCAAGGACTGTATTTCAATATTAGCCCACATTATTAATTGGAATTTCCCCCTTTTTAAGCAATTTATTTTAATAATCCAAGTTATATCTTTGTTTATATCTTTCAAGATGCCTTCTTCCATGGACCATACAATTCTTAGTACTTTTAGAATGCCACTATTATTTACAATGAAAACCAACAAAATCTCTTATAATCTTCTAAATTTGATGGACATACTTCAGACACTCTTTGATTGCACATAGGCATTTCATGTTATTTGGGGTTTGCAACAGAACAAGAGACACTATCCATATATAGAGAGAAGTAGATTTGAGTCACAAGGCAAGCAACTGTGCAGCTTTTAATTTTTGGTGGAAGACATATTGATGAGGCAAAACAGATTATCAATTATATATTTGATTTTTCAAGAAACGCTAATGTATAGTTTATAATTTGTGGTGAATACATGTGGTTTGGATTTCTTGGGGTAACAGGCAGCTCACCCTAATTGATTATATCAGTCTCACAGCAAGTTATTTCTAGTTTGATAAACTTGCAGATTCTCCACCCTGTCTCTTGATCCACTCACAATGTGCAATGGGCCACTTTGCATACGAAAGCAGAGCATTATCCTTACCTGGTAATTTTTTTGAGTTCTTTTTAGCTATGTTGGGACGGAGAAAGGGGATTTATGCATATGCAAATTATACGTGATTCTTGCCTAGGTGATTAACAATAATCTCATTTAGTCATTGTAATTTCTGTTCTTGGGGACATGAACTCCCAACCTCGGCCGATCTGTCTGTCTTTAGACAATGTGTCTCATGTGATATGAACCCTTTTCTTATTGTATTTACTTCCTAGGTGGATGCTGTTTTGGGGATAAACAGAGGTGGAGCACTTTTCTAATTTTTTTGAGGGCCAGGAGAGATTAATAGTTATTAATCATGCAAGGCAGAGCTGTTCTCTATCCTGACAGCCCTTTGGCCTCAGCATCGCCCGGGGAGCCTTTGTTCCACCAAACCCCCAAACCTTTTTCAGAGTCACTGCTCCCAGGATTTCCCACTAAAAATTTCAGCTTAGGTACCAGGACATTTTTCCTAAAGAAAAAAGGCTTTTCTATCTCCTCCGCAGCCATGGCAATAAGTGCTTATCTCCCAGCTTACATATTCCTATCATGATCTGTTTCTACCTGGTATTAGTGGCAGGAACTGCATAGGAACAGAGTCCGGCTTTATGCCAAGCCCTGTGATAAATTACATGGTACTGCAGGGGGCCTTGGGAAGACTCAGCATAGGCAGCTCTGCCCCCCTTCTACAGCATGTGTTATCCCCCAAATCCAGCTCAGCTGCCTGGCATGAGGTCAGGTCTCACCACCCCACCCATGTTGGGTCATTGTTGCTGCTGCCAGTGGTGCCTGCCTAGAGCAATCCTGGCAGTGATTTGTCCGGCTGCAAAAAGAAGGCTCCTTTGGGCCCTCTCCCCATTCATGCACAGTCTTTGTGGGCCAACCACAGTCTGGTCAGGTACGGGACAACAAGGGGTTAAACGAGACTGGTCTCTCTGTTTCAGCCCAGCAGCTGCTGGCCCGTACTCATCTCCACTGCGTGGCCATGCTTGATTCCATTTTAAACATCCCCAACAGCCTCTGAAGAAACAAATTTCCCCTCAGCACCTGTTCCAGTTTGAAGGATGGCTGGGCTTGCTTTCCTGCCCCCTCCATAGCATTCTCCAGCCCGCTGCCTATATTTCATCACACACCTCAGCGAAATGTATATTTCCCTTTTAAGAGCTCCCCTCGAATAATATATTTTTTTATTATCGTGACAGTGAGGCCACCTGTCGCCATGGTTACGTGCCCTTTGCTGGAGCAAGAGCTTTCTGGATGTTTTAAATTCTGCTATTTTTCGTGATCTGTGGGGTTGTTTTTCTTTTAAAGTTGGTATTTATTTGTATTATCATCATTGGAAACAAGTCATTTATTATATTGTACATGGACACATCATTGCTACAGCAATATCCTGCTGCTTTTAGAAGGAGTTTTTAGAAGAAGTCAGCCATGCAGCACTGGTAATATACAGTATAACAAAAACACAGAAATTGTGAAAGGGTCTCATCTGTAGCTCTCCATATTATACATCAAATTTCATCTCTGGGTTTCAGAACTTTTCAATGAGTATTATAAAACAAATCCCAATTGTATGTGGTTTGCATACTCTTGCTGTAGAGTAAACCTCTCTCTCTTCTGGTTGTCAATTCAGCTGTCCTCCGTTCCAGAGCCTCTTTAAACCAAATCTCTTTTAAACCCCACAGAGAGAAATTAAATGGATATATTTATTTCATTTTATTTATTTATGTTAGCATTTCTACAGAGCCTTCTTCTGTAGCAGCGAGGTGCTAATTTACACATGTAAAACACACACACACATACACAATACATTCCAGAAAGCTATCCAAAATAATAAACTAAAATAGTTATAATAATATTTTTCATTTATACAGCACCAAAATTCGTAGCACAAAAGAACATTGTGGAGGGAGTTTGTAGCATTATCCCCATTTTATAGATGGGGAAACTGAGGCACAGAGCAAGGAAGGGACTTGCCCAAGGTCACCCAGTTAGTGAGTGGCAGAACTGGGCATAGGGGCCAGGTTCCTCGACTCCCTGTCTATCACTTTATCCAATGCACCATGGATGGTTTTAACAAGAAAACACTGCCCTAGTGCCAGAAATAACAACAGACACATAATAAAAATCAGACAGAGCCTGAAACAAATGAAAACCACTTAACACCGTGATAAGCAGCTTGCTAGACTTAGCATCTAGCAGACGCCTATGATGAGCCTATTCCTAATGTGGGCTTCAGACAACTGAGGCAGCCCCTGCAAGCTGAGATTTTTCAAGCCAGCTAAGAGTTTTGGACACTCACTTCCCACTAAAATGAATGGCATCCGGACAGCCAAATCCCTTAGAAATCTCAGCCGGAGGGTTTAACCACAGTGTCAGACATCCTAACTGTTTGTCATTGCCATGGCATGTGTAGAGCGAGAGGTGGTTACATATCATTTGGGGGCTTAAAGCTTCACACCAGCACCCAGAAACAAAGTGCAGTACAGTGGCTATGTGCTCACAACAACCTGCACAATGCCCGGGATGGCCAGCTGTATTCTGTACCCACAGGAGACTTGGGTTAACATCAAGGACAGCCCAGGGGAAAGAATGTGTGTTCTGTTTGAACCGGCATGCGCCTGTTCTGTGGAGGAGCACTAATTCTAAGGGTGCCGCTAGGTGGCCTGGATCTCTGCCAAGGCAAGGGAGACAGTAAATAGGGCAGGAGGGGCATGGGGAATTAGCAGGGAGTTGGAGAACTTTGCAATGCTGAACACTGGGTGGATTTTTGCCCCAGTAGTGGTGGTGAGGGAGACACCTCTCTGCACCTCAGTGATGTGGTCTGGCTGGACCTCTCAGCTGCTGGGTCCACTTACTCCAAGCAGGAGCTGCAGAGAGTCAAGCAATGGATCGCCTTGTGCCCCTGGACAAGGAGGTGGGGAGTCTGTGAATTGCGCCTCTCTGGGGGAACCTGGGAGCTGCTGATTCAGAACCAGAAACCCATGTGAGGATTTTCCGTGCAGGTCGAGAGGCATGATTGAGGCTCTTGTTGCCAGCCTGACACTATCCACCAGAGATGCTGCTCCTGTCAGAGTCCGCAGGCTGGCTAGCTCATCATGGTGACTGATAATGTGGCCTGGCTCGTGAAGACGGTGGGAGGCTGGTCAGCATCTGTACATTCCTAGCATTCGTGGTTGCTAACGTGCCTGAGATATGAATGAGACTGTCAGTAAGTGAGGTTAATGGGAGAGTCTGCAGGGGACACTTGGAGCCAGTCCTGTCCGGAAGGCTGCCTCCATAGGAAGAGCAGCCACAGGTGCTTAGGAGGAAGGTGCATTACTACAGAGAAATTATAGCAGCCCATGGCCCCACTGAACTAATGGCCAGTGGCCCAGGGTTTTATTTGGGCCACTGTGGCTTTTTTCCAAGCTTGCCCAGCACCTCCGTGGATTACTTGAGTTCCCTGCAAAGAAAAGCATCCTGGGAACTGAGACTTCAAAAGCAAGGACACAGCTCTCTGGTTCATGATATTATATCTGCCAAGGATTAGGTTTCCTTCCACTCACCTGGAGACCTCAGACTCTGATTTCTCCATTGGAAGCTGAATTTCTTTTCTTGTAACTTGAGCATATAACATTAAGTGTCATTCACCAGGATGTTGGTCTAGTCCACTGTCTCTTCTTTGTGGGGTTAATTTTGTTAAGATGAACCTAGAGTCTGTTAGTCCACTGTCAATCTCTTCCTTGTGCAGCATGAGAAGAAATGTAATACGTCCTACTGGCAGTGAGTCTGTCACTGTTATACCAGCAACTGCAGGGACAGTCTGATAACAAGTGCGCTGACTGTTCTGCTTGTGCCTAATCCAGTGGAATAACCCCTGCCACCAGTATGACTGTAGCACAGTTGCATGCCATTATTTCTGTGTCCCTCGACTAAGGAAAGGGGATACCCATGCACATGACATGCTTTGCACATTTTTACAATGCAGTTTTACTGCTATAGTTTCTTTAGACTTTCCAATATGTAAGACCTTTGTTTCTGGAAGAGTGATACAATTATGTTCAGGGCATACATGCCAAGAAGTTAGATACAAATCTAAAATACTCTTGCTGGGAGATTGCAATGTAACACTACTTTATCTCTTAGAATTCAGAATGATAACACACTTGAGAACCCCAGAGCAGGTAGAGACAAAACAGGCTGCTCCCTAAGGCAAAAAGGCACAACTCACCTCACCTTGTTCTAGGCTGGCTATTTGCAGATTGATTGCCAGAGACCCAGATCATGTGCTTCCCTACAGAGCTCCCTAGTCTACAAGGAGGAACAGCAAACCCCTTACAAGTTAAAGTGATAGCCTAAATTTTAGCACCATTCTCAATACACCCCAGATACCATATCTCTCAGCTTTTGTCTGAATTTACTGATTGCTGGGTTTTTAATGAACTGTAGTCTTTCTTAGAGCTATTTTTAATGTGTCCATATCACTTGCTTCTTTATTTTCTGTCAAGTAAGATGGGATAGTCTTTATCCTCTGGGTCATTTCCATAGAGTCCAGTCTGGGTCAGACAGTCTGGCTTGTTACTTGCCAGATTCTTTAGATGGGTATTTCTTCCATTGGTTTGCTTGTTTTTTAATTGGAAATAGGTGCAGGTATGAAATCAGCCAAAGTGGAGTAATACAGAAAGGTCCCAAAATATTCCAAAGAATACAGAAGATACAAATATACAATGACCACATTAAAGAAAAAATGACTAACAGTGAAAAAAATGAAAAAAGAGAACAGTGTGCAATTATACTGGTGAGGTGCAAAATTGAGTGATTTAATGGCTTATATTAAAGCTGTGTATGTAATGAAAACTGGTATCCATTTAAGATAGTCAGTGGAGAGGAGATACAATGATTTATTAAACCATTTATTAATAGTGATGTTGCTGGAAGATTTCCACTCAGTATCTATAATCACTCTGGTATCAAATAATACATGTTGTAAAAGGTGGGAAAGGGTGTTTTCATTACTTCAGAAAACCCAATCGTAGTGTTAGATTGAATTGGAAATGTACCTTTTCACTGTGGAACAAAAGCAGACCATATGGTCAAAGGCCCAGATCCTCAAAGGTATTTAGGTTAGACACCTAAATTTGAAATACCTCTGGGGATCTGGGCCAAAATCTCCAGTTCTACTGCATTCTCTCCAGCAGAAGTCCATGGCTGGGCAATTTAAACGTCTATTCAGTTTAACAAAGAGAAGGTGAAGAGGGGGAGAGGGATAGCTCAGTGGTTTGAGCATTGGCCTGCTAAACCCAGGGTTGTGAGTTCAATCCTTGAGGGGGCCATTTAGGGATCTGGGGCAAAAATTGGGGATGGTCCTGCTTTGAGCTAGGGGGTTGGACTAGATGACCTTCTAAGGTCCCTTCCAACCCTGATATTCTGTGATTCTATTATCACAGTCTGTAAGCACCTACATAGGGAACAAATATTTAATAATGGACTCTTCAGTCTAGCAGAGAAAGGTCTAACCCAGTGCAGTGGCTAGATGCTGAAGCTAGACAAATTCAGACCAGAAACAAGGTGTACGTTTAGTCATCGGCAATCCCTCAAGGTCGAGGATGATCTCTTTGACAGGTTTTATTTTGTATGGGTCCTTTGGTAACTGAGGAGTCCGATCCTTGAGCTGCAGGCTCGGTGGCAGGCATTGCAGGTGGTGTTGGAAGTCAGGGCGGGGCCACGATTACTACATGACAGTTGTCTGTCCTTTCTTTTCTGGCATTTTTCTGTGACCAGGGCAAGGCGATTTTCCACAAAAGTGGACGCTCCTTCTCTGACAAGTCTTCACCAGTTATCCCTGACCTGGGCTGCTGTCTCCCAGTGTGTGGTGTTGATGCCCCATCTCTTGATATTTTTCTTGAAGTGTTTCTTTTGTCCTCCCCATTTCCTTTTTCCTTTGTAGAGTTAGGCATACAGCAGTTGTTTTGGTAAGCATACATCAGGCATGCGCACACAGTGCCCACTCCACCTCAGCTGGTACTAGATAATCAGGGCCTCAACACAGGAGATGTTGGCCTCTGTGAGGACACTGACATTAGTGTGGCAATCCTCCCACCTTATGTTAAGGATCTTCTTAAGAAAGTGCTGGTGTTGGCGTGCCAGGTTTTTCAGGTGTTTTCTATAGGTCACCCAAGTCTCGCAGCCGTAGAGGAGAGTTGGGATTACCATCGCTTTCTAAACTAAAAGTCTAGTGTGTGTTCTGATGTCGTGATTATTGAACACCCGGAAAGACAGTCTGCCAAACGCAAGGCTGGCACAGAGGATTCTGTGCTGAATTGTGACGTCTATGTTTGTCCCCTGTGAGGGATGGCTGCCAAGGTAGGGAAAGTATTCTACATTTTCCAGTTCTTCTCTGTCAGTGTAGATCTTCTTTGCTTGGTCTGATGTTTGACCAGGAGCTGGCTGGTGGAGAACTTCTGTTTTGCTGATGTTCAGAGTTAGCCCTAGGCTTTTGTAATCTTCAGAGAAGCAATTAAGGGCTATTTGTAGATCCTCCTTTGAGTGTGCAACTACAGCACAATCATCTGCATACTGGAGTTTGGTTATTGTTGCTGATATTACTTTAGTCCTGGCACAGAGATGAGAAAGGTTGAAGACGTTGCCATCAGGCCGATATTGGATGCCAATGCCCTGTGGTAGATGGCCTTGGGTTAACATTTTCATAGCTGCTAAGAAAAGGCTGGGTGCCAGTACACAACCTTGTTTTATGCCAGTTCAGATGACAGAGGTCTCAGAGGTAGAGCCACTTCACAGGATGGACACAGTCATCTGGTCATGGAGGAATCTTGCATTGGTGATAAATTTGCTTGAGAGGCCAAACTTTGACATGATTTTTCACAGAGCCTCACGGTTGACAGAGTCAAAGGCTTTGGTCAGATCGATTAAGGCCATATATAGCTCCTGGTGTTCTTGACATTTTTCCTGGATCTGCCTGGCTGCGAAAATCATGTCGGTGGTGTCGCATCATGGTCTGAAGCTGCACTGGGACTCTGGGAGTACTTACTCTGCAAAAGGGAGCATTCTATTCAGTAAGATTCTAGCAAGAATCTTCCCAGTGATGGAGAGGAGGGCAATGCCTCGATAGTTGCCACAGTCGGCCCTGAAAATGATGACAATGTTAGCATTACGTAAGTCGGAGGGGATTTCTTTGGTGTGCCAGATTTTGAGGAGAAGCAAATGAAGCTTGTTAGTCAGTGTTTCTCCCCCAACGTTCCGTACTTCGGCTGGTATGCCATCAGGACCTGGTGCTTTATTGTTCTTCATTTGTTTAATTGCTTTGAGGACCTCCTCAGGTGTTGGTGGGTTGGCAAGAGTTTCCCAGATTGGGTGCTGAGGGATGGAGTCGATGGTGTTGTCAGTCACAGTCGATTCTTGATTTAGAAGTTTTTGGCAGTGTTCCTTCCAGCGCTCTTTGATGGCTTCCTTATCTTAAAGAAGGGTACTACCATCTTTGGATCTCAGAGGTGTGAGGCCACGTGAGCTTGGTCTGTACAGGGTCTTTGTCTCACAAAAAAAAGCTCTGCATATCATGTCTGTCAGCAAATGCTTGTGTTTCTTTTGCTTTGTCCTCCCACCATTTGTTTTTGATTTCTTGGATCCTCCTTTGAACCTCAGCTTTGAGCTGATGGAAAGAGCTCTGCTTCTGACTGCATGATGGATGGTTTTGCCAGTCGCAGAAAGCTTTTCTCTTCTGGTCCAAAAGGGCTGTGATCTCAATGTTGTTGTTGTTAAACCAGTCCAGATTGGGGAAGTTCAGGATATTCATCCAAACCTTTTGGAACAACTGCTGCATGCTCCACACCTAGGAGGGTTTGCTCTACTGGGGAAGGCTTCTGGAGGGATGGGGGTTGGGAGAAGGGCCTGACTACCTTGCTGGAATCTGAATAATTAGAAATGGGCCTGAACCATAAGAGTTAGCTACAGCTCTGCCATTCCCCCTGAAGATCAGGGCTGCTCAAATTCAGGATTTAGGTTCAACTTGTTATAGAGAGAGGGATAACACACCAAAGCCTGGAGACATTCTCTACTCACAATAGGAACAGAACTGTATGGTGCTTAACAAACAACTCATTAATCTTCTCAGCCAGCAGCGCTGTGAGGCGTGTCAACACTACATCCTCCATGGACAGAGGAGGAAACTGAGGCACAGCCAGTCAGTGAAAGAGCCAGGAGTAAACCCCAGAAATCCTGAATCCTAGTCCCCTACTCTGACCACTAGACCATACTCCCTCCAATATGAAAAATGTTTTTATTTCCATTCCAAATAAAAGCTGCACTTCCACCAGCTGATTTGCCAGAAAGTCTCTATATTATATGCACGGTGCTACACTGTCTCATCACAATCTCCTTGACAATGTCACATATTAAAACATATTTCACCAAAAATTTGATTTGCCTTTAATATAGAGGGGAGAAAAGGGTTATTCATGACTCATTTCTTGTGTTACCCATGCAATTTCACATCACAATCTGTTGCCATGGAGATGTCACACACATGAGATGGAAGCTAGGAGTCTAATACATCAGCAGACAGGCACAATAAGGGGAAGGCGAAAGAAAGGAAACAAATATTTGTCATAAACAGAGGAAGAAGGAGGAAAGTGACAGTCCAGTGGGTACTAATAAAAAAATTAATTAATTGGCTGTAGTAGCTAAGTTTACTGCAATAACTGAGGCATTTTGTACTCTCAGTATTGGAAATACTCCAAATATTGTGCTGTGGGGATGTTTTTCAATGGCACCCAGTTTGTGTTGGATTTTGTTATATGCAACTTTCCCTTAGTGTTGCAAACAATTCCAGGCAGGGGTGGTCAATTCTAGAGTGAGCTTGGGTTTGCAGATGCTCCTATAATGATAAGTCTAGTTTCACCTGGGAGCTCTCCCTTTTTTGGGTGCAATTTATACCAGTAATTTGACGGTGAGTGCAAAATATGAAAACTTGACCTTTTAACTACCTGTTTGCACCTAAAGACACTCAGCTGGGAGAGATGTACCCACATGTGCGCCCGTGGTCCCTTTTGTAGGTTCAAACTTTGTGGGAACACTACTGCAAACTGTAAAGCCATGGCACAACCCTGTTTCATAGCTGTACATACACATTTTAATGTTTTCATCTTCTTTATACTAATATTTTATAAAGCCTGGCCTTTTGTACCACCATAAACAATCCTAAAAAGCAATGCAACCACACCAATTCAAGACTATAGGAATATTATACAGACAGCAATTTTATCCCTCTGAGCAAAATAATTCCATGTACCTCTACTTAGGAAAATGCTGCTAGACACAAAACTGTTGCATGAACAAATGCTAATCCTAAATCATATGCAAGATCGTAAAATTATGTCCCTTACATTAGAACAGCAATAATTAGTGCTGTAACTGACCATCACACTTAGTAGTAATACAGAGCAAATATGGATATAACAACTGCTGCCAGCAGTCACATGTTTTAAATATAGAAATGTACTCATTTCTCCAAATTTAACATTACGAAGGCTGCTAATAATAATGACAGAACTCCAGGGGCAGAGTAAAGATTATGCAGAGGGTGGTCAGTGAGAATTTTGCTGTTTAAGCTCATTTGTGTGAACTGGGTGTTACAGATGTTGTTAGAACTGAGTGTAATCTCAGCTTTCTATTGTTTTTTTCTTTATTTTAAATGTTATTGTGTGCAATGTGATAATACGGTATGTGTAATGGCAAGGGGTAACTTGTTCTTTGCAGCTTTAAATTGACTTGACTTGTTCTTTGCAGCTTTAAATTATCAAAGTTTGTGCATGGGAATTTTAAGTTTAGCACACAGGAGCCTCTTTATCTGCTACTGAAATGCGGCCACCTCTGGGATGAGAGAGTTTTGGATGAAACTCAACAATGCACAGCAACACAATGCAACATTTTAGGACAGGAAGTGAATCAGACTCCTGTATCCAATTGAAATGCTGAAGGAATCAGTAGAAGCACAATGTGATTACTGACCTGGAATTTCTATGCAATATTTTATTCTGATGATGACCTTCTATTATGCCCATCACCATGCATCTGAGCAGCTCCCAAGAAATCAGCATTAACACACCTATTCCTTCCAAAACTGTGATGGTATCATTAGTGTCCATGAGCAGACAGGAGCAATTTTATGATGTGCTCTATGTAAAGGCTGACATTTCCGTAGTCCTGTGCTCAACAACAGCCTTGTGGTTAAGATTGGGTACCTGGCCTCTGGAAACTAGGGTTCAAGTGTTTCTCTGCCATAGCCATCCTGTGTGACCTTGGGCAAGTCACACAGAGCAGGCTTGTAAAACTGTTTAGGTAGACAAAGATGCAGCTAGGCATCCAGTGGGATTTTCTAAAGCATCTTGGGGACTAACTCTCCTTGGAATCAATGGGAGTTGTTAGGTGCCTAAATGAAACCCCACTAGGCACCTCCCTGCATCTTCAGGTATCGAAATACCTTTAAAATCTGGCCCCGGTCTCCCTGTGCCTCAGTTTCTCATCTGTGAAATAGGGATAATAGCATCTCCCTACTTGCCAGGATGAATGCAAGTATTTTGCATAGGCTTGCAACTGAAACTGATACAGTGTGAGGATAAATGTGTTAATGATTACATATTAATAATATAGCTATCTGAGCTATCAATGTGTTGGGGTTTGAACTCACTCTATACTGAAACAGAAAGAATGTCACTGCTGCTAAATCAAGCCTTTTGTGTTTAACAAAACTTTTTCTCTAGTTACTGGCACAATGCTATCTCCCCGATAATATCTACTGTGCTTTACTTTAATCAAATACCAAATACAGTTTCCCTGTACACAAAATAGGAAATGTCTCTGGGATCTCAGATACCTCTGTGCAGTAGTAACTCCAGATGAATATTGACTTTTTAATGACAACCACTATAGTACAAATACCAGCTGATATTATTCAGTCAGATCCAGACGGCTGAATAGGGCTGACACGCATGTTATTCAGCAAATGAATTATTTGATTCACCCTTCCCCATAGCACGCTGTCTGCTAGGGAATTTTCATTTGGTCTCTCTAACTTGAGAACCAATTGTAAATGTCAAACCTAAATGCTCAGATTTAAGTGTTAGGTTGTCTTGTTTGATTATGGAAGTAAAAGGTCACAAATGACTAATGAAAAGTACAAGTGATATTGCTAGGGAAATACCATTCTGCCAATGAGTAAGCAAACAGCTCGGGACAACGTTATCAGTCTTTTCATTCTCTCTCTCGCTCTCTCTCTTCATTTCTGATCCTCGTTTATTCACTGGTTCGTTCATTTGGGGCTATTTGCAGGCTCCCCATATTTTGAAGGGATGGATTTTTTTATGCCCTGTCTGGTTATAATTTTGTGGGATGGTACACAGCAACCTTGCAACTGGAAACTGACACTTTATAGCTCACTAAACAAACCACTAAATACCCAGAACTGGGGGCTGGTCCCTGAATCTTTGCAGCTTCATCTGGGATATCCACAGCCCAAGCACTTTATTTAGATTTAACGCTGTACAACTACGTGCAATAAACCTCATCAAAGTCACTGCAAGAGGAGGTTCCCAGCACATTGCTTTGCTGCTGCAGCAATCTAGACTTTACCAGCTGTCATAGCAATGATAAGCCCTTGGGAGTGATTAGCCCCCTCAGTCCCACTGCCGGCTCTGGGAACCACGTCTTCGTTTGCCACAGGTTGGCTTCTCCAAGGCCTGGCAGCCTCACTTACACAACCACAGAGACGTGTTCTATCAACATCCCAAACCAACTAGTGCTAGTTGGTGCACATTGTCTGCGCCCTTTCATCAGGATGTGATGATGATGAAGTAGCCCCTTGTCCAGAACATGGGACCATGTCATGGTGTCATCATCCCCGCTCCGTGGAAGAACACAGAACAATACCTGTGGATCTCAGACACTTGGCACGGGCTCTCTCTGGCAGGAGGAGGTGACACACACTAGCTAAGTGTGCTGTCCCTAGCTAGTGTCTATGCCACACAGAGGATAAGAGCCTGCTGTTGCCAGTGGCATGCTGTTGCCAGTGGCACTGTTTGTTCGAGAGGGTGGGGGGGCACTGCAAAGCTCGGGTCCAGGGCCCCTCTGTCTACTGCTTGAGTGGGCAGAGCTGGGACTGGGAGGAAGATGGGTGCAGTGGGGGAGCTGGGAGAGGCCCAGTGAAGCAGGGAATGAATTCATCCAGAGTCCATCCTGTCCCTGCTTCCCCTTGCCCATGCCTGGCTCCCACTCCCACGTAGGGGCTCCATTGTCCGGCCCCACTACTCTGCTCTGGCTTCATCCCCACCTAGGTTCCCAGCAGCTGCGGCCCTTGAGCTCCTCTGCCCAGACCTGGGCTGCAGCATCCCTGCGCTGACCTGCCTCTGAGCATCCCCACCTGTGGCTGGCACCAGCACCTGCTGGTTCAGAGGATGCTCTAAGGGGAAGGAAAAGGGCCATCAGGCAGGTGAGCACAGGAGCCTGAGACTGCTGGTGAGATCCTTCCATTTGTCCTGCCGAGCATCAGCTGTTCCCTCCTGCTTCCAACTGGGGCTGGCTCCACTGTAAAGGCGGCCCTGCTACCCGTCTCCAGCTGGCCCCGGCCTCCTGGCTGATCTGGCCCTTGTGCTCTCTGACTGCCAGGCATCCTCCCTTTCCCTCATGGCTGCAGAGCATCCGCTGAGCAGGTGGAAGGGTGCTGCTCACGGGTCGTGGGGGAATACTGCAGTCGTCACTGGGCAGGGGAGCACAGGTGATGAAGCCTCTGGGAGCCCAGGATGAAGCTGGAGATGGGGATTGGGGCTGTTCTTGCAGCAGAGCCCCCAGAAGGGGGCAGGACAGAGAAGCTGACACCCAGCGGGCTGAACAGAAGATCCTTCAGGCCAGATCTGGCTTTCAGGGGCCCCCTCAGGGCCTTGGGGCCCAGTGTAACTGCATGGATTTCAGGCGCCTAACACCACCACGGGCTACTGCTACCAGCTAACAGAGATGCTCCTTTAGCTCAAGAGATGGTGAGAGGCCTGTGCTTCTGGTGACAATGGTCCCAGGCTCAGCATGCACTGATAAGCCTTGGTGGCAGCCATTACAGCCATAAGGTAAGCTCTATGGGGCAGTGACCCCATTTTGTTCGGTATGAGCACAGTGCCTTGCACAATGGGGTCCTGGTGCATGATTAGGGCTCCTAGGTACTGTGGTAATAATGATATTAACAATTAATAATAGAAAAATGGGAGCCAATCTGCTGCAATATAAATGTGAAATAACATTAGTAGTACCTGTAGGGCCCAGTCCTGCAAGCACTTGCTCCTGAGCATAGCGTTCAGTACTGGAAGGCTTCCTGTTGGCGTCAATAGGGTTACCCATGGGAGTAAATACAACAGTGGCAGGAAGTATTTGGAGGATCGGGCTCTTATTTTGCATAACATCTGTCATCCAAAGCACACTCCTGTAATGATCTTGGGGTTCATTATATAAAGCAGGGATTGAGAAGGGCATAAAAGTTTTGCCTCCAGGGTACATCTCCAAATTCCCACACTCACAACACAGTCCCTTATGAGGGAGTGTCTCCAAATCACGTCTTTCATAAACATCTCTCTATAACTCCAGCACTCAAACCAGCGACAGGACTCTGGTGAAATGGCGGAACAACAGCCGAGGAAGGAAGGGAGAGAGGGAGGGCAGCTTTGCACTCACCTGTAGCTGGGGAGTGAACAAGGCAGAGAGGCATAGGTCGTTTCTCCTGTCTGGCAGGAGCCACATGAATAAACGCACTCTCAGCCACAATGGCACAGTTATAAGCAGGGTCAGTGAGCAGCCAGCACTGGAGGCTATGCCAAAGCCCATGCAGTCAATGCGTAGCCTTCCAGGCCCTCTACAGGGCCAAGGCTCTAGGCAAGCTGAGAGAGTAGTCACTGGGTTACAGACATAATGAAAGATGCCTTAAGGTCAAATCTTCCTTTGGTCTCCCCGTGTGTTTGGGGTGACATTCGCCCTGTGCCAGACCCAGGAGAAGCCAATGGGCTTCAGCAACACATGGGCTTGTGCTGGCTCTCTACACAGGCGGGAACTATGCCCTTTGGGTATGTTTAGATTGGCAGCTCCTCGAGGCAGGAACCACATTTCCCACTATGTCACGCCCAGCACCAAGCACACAACTAGCATTTAATAATCCTTAGTGCCAAGTCAAGGTCTGTGAGCGAGGCTGGATTCGGTCCTTGGAGACTTTCACTGTGGGGGATTTGGCTTGGTCAGGGTCACCGGCTGGATGCTAACTGAGCAGCTATCCGTCCATCCCTTCGCTCTGGATCTCAGCACCTCCGGGCTTTGGCAAAGCACAGCCCCAGATCTGGACTCTGCAGCCTGGGGCCCTCTCTAGTACCAGTTGGTTCCCTGCCCTGCTCTCATTCTTATCATGGTAGATATCAATTAGCAGCCGCTCAGGGCCTAGCCCTCCTCACGCTCAACGCACCAGTGTGTCAGTTGCAATCACATATTTGAAGAGAAACAAAAGTCAAGGGCAGAGCCCCAGGGTTTGAGTTTTGGTGACTTTCCCTCAAGCCAGTTCTACCAGCGCAGGGGGGAGAGCACAGGTAGCTGGTACTGGGACTGGGCATTCGCCATCCTGTACAGAAGTCTCTGTATACACACAGATTGGGCCATTGTTAAGTATTTGGGTGGAAGCTTGGCAGCGCCTCCATTTAAGTCACCGTTAGGACCTGATATTGCTGACTTCCTATGGGGATCTGCATGTGTTGCGGGATCTGGTCCTTATTCCCTTTCCCTCCCATCTGCCAACATTCCTCCTCGCACTCACACAGCCTGTAAAATCCATTTTACCTGATCTTGCTATTCACTGTGGCCAAATAAAATTACAGTTGCACTGAATGGACTTGATTTAGGAAACCTGTTTTTTATTCGGAGCCCGTTACCACTATTGCAGTTATACAAGCCAGGTTTGTCATATTTATTTTAAAGTTGCTTTTAAAAAAATTATGACTAGTGCCATAAAAGTGCCCAGAGTAATACAAGCCCCAGTGAGCAAGTATTCCTACCTGCCTCCCAAACAGCTGCACTGTGAGGTCACTAAATGGGATTATAACCATTTCCAGAGGTTACTCTGTACTGGTGCCATCACACAGCTGTGGCCAATTCGTGCATCCAACTATGTGATGTCATTTCAGGGCATCTGCAGGCTCTAAAAATGGTCCATTCTTTGGAAAGGAGGAAATGGACTAAGCTGTCAAACCTGCTGAGTGTAGTTCTCTGGAAAGCCTGCCATGGATTGTGCTGGATGCACAGTCTGATTACTGCCCATGTGAAGGGAGAAGGGAGAGTATTTGGGCTGTTGGAAGCTGATGACATCTGCAGAAGAGGATACCTGTACAGGTAAGCTCAGAGCTGATTTCCAGCTGCAGGTAAAGATCAGAGCATTAGTGATAGAGAGGTCTGGCGTAGGCTGCCCCAGAAACATTTCAAGACATTTGCTGAAAATCCCACAGTACAGGAACAAAATCTGGAAGCTCTAAAGATTTTTGAATGATACATTAATGGGGTGTTGTTGAGATTAAGATACTGTCCTGAAAGATAAGTACTATCCTGAAAAAGTCCTAACCTAACACCACCTTAAAATTGAAAGAATCACCATGAGCTCAGTTTATCCCTGGGACCATATGTGATCGCCCTGTAGGATAAGAAATAATTGAACAATTACCCCCTTTGAAGAGTATGAGGATATGTGCACTGTTTTTTTAAAACTGTAGCTGAAGTGAGACAGGAAAGGGGCCAGGGAAGGTTTGAGGCAGACGAAGCTCTGCTATGAAGCAGGGCAAGAGACAGAGCTGCTTTAGGAATAACAGTTTCCCTTGTTTCCAGTGAAAGTTCCTTGTTCAGTGTTAGAAGAAACAAACGCTGTGATATGTTCCCATTGTCACATGGTTGGGATTTTTGTAATGGACATGGACAGCACACAGAACTCATCGGGTTTTGTTACAACATGGAACTCAGGCTACGGTCAAAAAACCAATTTCAGCAAAGTTCCTGGAAATAAGAAAAGCTAAACTCTCAAATGTAGCTGCATTCTAAGGCCTTGTCTGCACAGGAAAGTATTTCTAGTATAAGCTAAGATGTGCATTTAAACTGCTATCGTCGTACCAGTATAACCCCTGTATGGACACTCTTATTCCAGCAGAAATGTGCATTTTTATGGCTTAACTGATGTCACTTAGGCAGGGCCGTCCTTAGGATTTATGGGGCCCTACGCAGTATTATTAAACTGGTGCCCCTATGCCTGACTATGCATCGATAATGCTGATCTTAAGCACTTAGCTTTTCATCCATAGCTCTCCAAGCACTTTACACAGCTGAGCTGTTAGCAGCCAAAGGGGGCAGGGCCATTCCTGACAGTGCGGGGGAATGGATTGTTAAGGCACAGGACTGGGAGTCAGGAGATCTGAATTCTATTGCTGCCGCTGCTAAAGAGTTACTGTCAGACCTTGGGCAATTCAAGTAGAGGCAAATGCAGAGAGAGCTTCTGGTGGGGCAGAACTAAGGCAGTTCCCCTGTGCAAGGTTGGGATTGGATGTGGGGAAGGGATTGACTGCAGGGGGCAGGCACGGGTGGATGTCCGTCCTTTATAGCTTCCATTTCCATGCAAGTTAATTAACACAATGAAGGGCCTAGAAACTCTCTGATGTTTTAAAGAAATAAGAGGCCGATGTGACAGTCTAATTTACAGCGCCCTTTCAAGATGCACTTGTGTACAAAGCACTCTATAAAACACTGGATGTCGGAGCAAGGATGGAGGCTGTAAATTGTATCCAAACAACGTGTCAAAACCAACATTTTTTTTTAAAAAGCCTTAAAATAAAATGGGAAGATGCAAAGGGAAAAGAATAAAATAAAATAAAATCATCCTACATGTAATACCAAAGAAGCAAATATCTGCTCTCCACAAAACTGACCTGTCTTTCCCATGGCCTGGAATCTCTGACTGAGCCTGCATTCACTTTCATGGGCACACGTCAGGAAGGTCAGGAAGCCTCCACCACCTAGGCCATGTCTACACTGCAGCTGAGACTTGTGATTCCCAGCTTGAGTAGCAGTGCACATGCCTAGCTCTTCTCAAGCTAAAACTAGCAGTGTGGCCGTGGCGACACAGGTGATGGTTTGGCCTAGCTGCCTGAGGGTCTCGGCCAGGATTATGCTTGGGTGGCTCACCCAAACTGCTACTCGCACCGCCATGCCCACACTGCTATTTGTAGCATGGTAGCTCCAGCACAGCTACCCTGTGCCTGTGAACGTGTGCAGCTCATGGGCGCAAGGATGAATCGGAAATCTGCTCTGAATTGGGAATGGGTCCATCTTTTATTGAAATAAAGCCTGAAGAGTAATGGCAGTAGGACTGTAATGGGAAGCTAAATTACAGTAATCATATTTTTCCTTGTGCAGACATCCTTCTGATCACAAAAAAATACACCATCTGTTTCTAAATTACTTCTTGTATTGATTCAACAGTAACTTTTTTTTTTCTGCAAATCCATATTGCAGGACTTCCTGGAAATTTGAAAGACAAGGTGGGTGAGGTAATATCTTTTATTGGGCCAACTTCTATTTCTGAGAGAGACAAGCTTTCAAGCCACTCAGAGCTCTTCTTCAGGTCTGGGAAGCATACTCAGAGTGTCACAGTTAAATACCAGGTGGAACAGTTTGTTTAACATAAATAGTTAACAACAAGAAGTCCGGTGGCACCTTAAAGACTTACAGATTTATTTGGGCATAAGCTTTCATGGGTAAAAAACCCACTTCTTCAGATGCATGGAGTGAAAATTACAGACGCAGGCATAAATATACTGACACACGAAGAGAAGGGAGTTACCGTACAAGTGGAGAACCAGTGTTGACAGGGCCAATACAATGAGGGTGGAGGTGTCAATACCATGGGTCAGTATATTTATGCCTGCTTCTGTAATTTTCACTCCCTGCATCTGAAGAAGTGGGTTTTTACCCACAAAAGCTTATCCCCAAATAAATCTGTTAATCTTTAAGGTGCCACCGGACTCCTCGTTGTTTTTGTGGATACGGACTAACATGGCTACCTCTCTGATAAATAGTTAACACATATTTCAAGGGACCATTCAAGGTGAAGTAGCCCATTTACACCACTCCAGTCATGGGGGAAAGGAAGGGAGGGGGGAAAATTGACATTTATTTGTAACAAAATGGAGGGTCCTATTCATCATGAAATAAGATTGCTGCTGCTGCCATCAGTCATGGAGGCTCGACAGGCTGGCAGGACTAACACCCTCTCAAGGGCCATGTCCAGTGTATTCGCTTCTCAAGTGCCGTCTTGTCTTTGGGTTCCTCTTTGTAGGCCTTAAAGCCTGACATGCAGAAGTATGAAAAACCACTCACGCTGATGGCTGTAGGTAACATTCTACATGGAGCAATTTGGAGCCATTGGGCCAAATTTACCCTTGGGATAACTTCACAGAATTTAATGTAGTTACATCAGGAATTGAGCTGTTCACAGAGCTTTGTTGTCTCTGGTAATGGTAGAAAGGGGTGCCGCTCAGGGAAATGGGACTGTGGTGCTTGTTGCTATAAAGCACCATTGTCTTTTGTTTTCTGTGTCCATTTCTAAGAGACTTGTTCAAAGTTCAGCAGCCATCTTGCACTCAGAGTTGATGCAGACTGAAGGGAGATACCCACTGTGCTCTTTCCTGGAGACCTTACTTTTGTTCTATTTTCCTTGTGGTAAAAAATAACAGTTCTTCTGACTGAAAATATATTTGCATTTTGAGTATGGAGAAAATTAATTGCTGAAATGGAGTTAATGAATATTTAAGAGGAGTATTAAGGAAAAACCTTAACAATTAGATTTATTCAAGTAAAGAGTATTCTCCCAAGGAACATGGTAAAATCTTCACAACCACTGCAGACACTTAAAACTTCACAGGACTGCTTTCATTATTTAATTATGTATGGCACACAGGGTGTTAGCCAGTGACTGTTATATCCAGGGGTGTTGCTAAGGGATCTGTCACAGTTACATGTTACCTAGAAAGAGCTAGGATGGTCTTATGACTAAAGGACAGGCCTGGTATCAGGAGAGCTGCATTCTATTCTCATCTCTTCTACCGATTTCCTGTGTGACTTTGAGGAATTCATAACCTCTCTGTTTAAGCTCCTTCATCTGTAAAATGGGCACAATAACACTGACATGTGGATTTTAAGGGCTGGAGGTCTCTTGAAGAATCAAGCTAAACAAAGCCTTTGCTAACCTTTTGAAAAGTAGGATCCAGAGCAGCTTGTCTAGAGGAAAGTCCACATTGATTAGAGTTTGTGGTACTAAGCCCAAGGAGAGGACTCCACCCACACAGCACATGAGACTGTATTTTTATTCCTGCCCACTGAACAGCAATAAATCTGAAGGTCAGATCACATCACACCACAGTGCACAAAGGAGGCTCACACTTCATATTGAAAACTCTACTGGGCTGCTGGCTATGGGTGACGGCACAGATTCATTCAAACAGAGGCATTGTCAGCTAGAGGGTTAACAGACTGACTGTGCTAGTCAAAGGTCGTGCAGTGCCCTACTAACCTTACTGGTCAGTTATTCCAGCATTTGCCTCTTGCGGTAGAAGGGTTCAGGCTGGTGAGTTATCTTTTCTCTTGCAAACTGCTGGGGTTTGAATTACAGCTTTGCAGGCTGCTCACCAAAGAAGTCTGAGCTGGAAGTTCAAGGGAAACATTTAGATGTTTGTTCTAGCTGGATTCTGTGCTTAATGAGGTGAGAGAGTGTGTTCTGTGCTGCTTGTAGTGTTTCCAGGTGCTGGGCATTGGCATGAGGTAAGTGGCAGCTGCCTGGAGAACCGGGGCTGTCTGCTTCTCTTCTTCTTCTGGTCTGGGGCTCAGGCCTCCCCACACAATCTGGTCTGGATCTGAGTAGCTTCCCCTTTTGGACAGCATCACTGGCAAAGAAGATTACTTACTGTGTAAGTGGAGTTCTTTGAACTGTGTGGTCCCTATGGGCATTCACTGAGGGTGTGCAGTCACTACAGGAAGATTTCTCAATAGCTGTGCCTGTTGGCCTGCACCCCCCACCCCCGCCTCCTCCTCAGGCTCTGACTCCAAGGTATAAGGAGTGGGGAGGACCAACCACATCTCCAGTTCCCGCTCTACTGCAAATCAAGAGGTGATTTGAGCAGGATCTCTGAACCGAAGGCAGCAAACTCAACAGAAGCCAGAATTAAGGCACTGGCATAATGCCTAATGGGAGTGTGAATGGAACTCCAAGATGCTTCCCTACAAATCTCAGAGAGGGGAATTCCTTGTAGAGAAGTCACTGAGGCTGCTTGAGCTCTGCTTGAATGAGCCCTGACAGTCTGAGGAGGAGGGGCTTCTGTACGTCTGTAACAAAGGAGGATGCAGCTGAAAATCCAGTGAAAGAGTCTTTGGGAAGAGATGGCTTCCTTATTCATCCTTTCAGAGATGGAGATGACTAACCTTGGAGACTTCCAAAAGAGTCTTGTCCTGTACCAGTTGAATGGGCTAGAGCCCGTTGTACATCCAATGAGTGGAGCTTTCTGTTCTCTCTGTTATGGTGAGGCTTTGGGCATCTCTCTGAAAAACCATATGACTCCTCCATAAGGGTCCTGAGTTCACCCACTCTCCTAGCAGAGGTGATTTCTGTCAGGAAGGCCACCTTCAAAGATAGGTGCAAGAGGGAGCAGGAAGTCAAGGGCTCGAATGGTGGGTTCTTAAGTGTACAAAGGGCAAGGTTCAGATACCAGGTAGGAGCAGGTTTAGATACCAGAGGGAATGTCTTGATAATGCCCTTTAAGAACATCACAGTGGTGGGATGGGTGAAAACTGAGCAGTTCTCCATGGGGGGATGAAAGGCATTGATAGCTGGCAAATGTACCCATAGGGGACTGATGGATGAATGCAATGTATTCAAAGAGAAAAGATGGCCCAGGAGAAGAGGGGTTGCAGGCTCTTTGGGAAGTAACCGGCACTGCTGACCCCACACAGAGACTGGATTCCACTTCCTTGTAGAGGGTCTCCTGCTATTGTTCAGGATGGCTTGGACATCCTCTGAGCATGATCTCTCTCAGCTCATTGTCCACCCAAAAAATCCACACCACATGTAGAGATGCTAAGTTGGGGTGGTTGATCCTGCCCCTGTTCTGAGACAGTATGTCCGCAAATGGTTGTGGGTGAATGGATGGGATAGTGGTGAATCAAATTTGTTGTGGCTAGTAAGAAGCTATCAGGATCACTGTGACCCTGTGCAGCTTGATTTTCCTGAGGATGCGAGGTAGCAGAGGAATGGGAGGGAAGATGTACATCAGCGGGTCCGACCATTGCACTAGGAAGGTGTTCCTTGGAGTTGAGGCCCTGGGTGGCTCAAAAGTAAATATAGTTCCAACTTCCTATTTTTAAGAAAGGGGAAAAAAGTGACCCGGGTAACTACAGGCCTGTTAGTTTGACATCTGTAGTATGCAAGGTCTTGGAAAAAAATTTGAAGGAGAAAGTAGTTAAGGACCTTGAGGTCAATGGCAATTGGGACAAATTACAACATGGTTTTATAAAAGGTAGATCGTGCCAAACCAACCTGATCTCCTTCTTTGAGAAAGTAACAGATTTTTTAGATAAAGGAAACGCAGTGGATCTAATCTACCTCGATTTCAGTAAGGCACTTGATACAGTACCACGTGAGGAATTATTGGTTAAATTGGAAAAGATGGGGATCAATATGAAAATTGAGAGGTGGATAAGGAACTGGTTAAAGGGGAGACTACAGCAGGTCATGCTGAAGGGTGAACTGTCAGGTTGGAGGGAGGTTACTAGTGGAGTTCCTCAAGGTTCAGTTTTGGGACCAATTTTATTTAATCTTTTTATTACTGACCTCGGCACCAAAAGTGGGAGTGTGCTAATAAAGTTTGCGGATGACACAAAGTTGGGAGGTATTGCCAATTCAGAAAAGGATTGGGATATCATACAGGAAGATCTGGATGACCTTGTAAACTGGAGTAATAGTAATAGGATGAAATTTAATAGTGAGAAGTGTAAGGTTATGCATTTAGGGATTAATAACAAGAATTTTAGTTATAAGCTGGGGACGCATCAGTTGGAAGTAACGGAAGAGGAGAAGGACCTCGGAGTCCTGGTTGATCACAGGATGACTATGAGTCGCCAATGTGATGTGGCCGTGAAAAAAGCTAATGCAGTCTTGGGATGCATTAGGCGAGGTATTTCTAGTAGAGATAAGGAGGTGTTAGTACCGTTATACAAGGCATTGGTGAGACCTCATTTGGAATACTGTGCGCAGTTCTGGTCTCCCATGTTTAAGAAGGATGAATTCAAACTGGAACAGGTACAAAGAAGGGCCACTAGGATGATCCGAGGAATGGAAAACCTGCCGTATGAAAGGAGACTCAAGGAGCTTGGTTTGTTTACCTTAACCAAAAGAAGGCTGAGGGGAGATATGATTGCTCTCTTTAAATATATCAGAGGGATAAATACCAGGGAGGGAGAGGAATTATTTCAGCTCAGTACCAATGTGGACACAAGAACAAATGGATATAAACTGGTCATCAGGAAGTTTAGACTTGAAATTAGATGAAGGTTTCTAGCCATCAGAGGAGTGAAGTTCTGGAACAGCCTTCCAAGGGAAGCAGTGGGGGCAAAAGACCTATCTGGCTTCAAGATTAAGGTAGATAAGTTTATGGAGGGGATGGTTTGATGGGTTAACATGATCTTAGTCAAAGGTCAATTAATTGCCATCAGTGGTAAATAGGACCAATGGTCAATGATGGGATGTTAGAAGTTACTACAGAGAACTTTTTCCTGGGTGTCTGGCTGGTGAGTCTTGCCCACATGCTCAGGGTTCAGCTGATCACCATATTTGGGGTCGGGAAGGAATTGTCCTCCAGGGTAGATCGGCAGAGGCCCTGGAGGTTTTTCGCCTTCCTCTGCAGCACAGGGCACAGGTCACTTACTGGAGAATTCTCTGCATCTTGAAGTCTTGAAACCATGATTTGAGGACTTCAGTAGCTGAGACATAGTTGAGAGGATTATTGCAGGAGTGGGTGGGTGAGATTCTGTGGCCTGCATTGTGCAGGAGGTCAGACTAGATGATCATAATAGTCCCTTCTGACCTTAAAGTCTATGAGTCTATGAGTCTATGAGTAATAAGCCACTTCTTGTTTCCCTGGGTTGTGGAGAGGTCCCAGGATGGGAAGCCCCATTGATGAAAGATGTACTGCAGTACTGAAGAATGGAGCTCCCATCATGATCTCTGTGGAAATGTCTGCTGAGGCTGTCCACTAGGGAGTTCTTTTCTCCTGGAATATATACTGACAAGCGGGTAATCTGATGCTGGGTGCACCGGTTCCAGAGCTGGATTGCTTCCCTGAAGAGTGGCGTGGATCTTGCTCTCCCATTTGTTTATGTAATAGACAGTAATTTGACCTGGACATACATAGACAAAATAAGGGGTAGGAACATCTTGCATGCATCTGACGCTCAAGAAGATTGATATGCAGCTTGGGCTCTGCGGGGACCAGGAACCCTGAGCTGCCTGGGTGCGCTCCCTCTCCCAACAAGGAGACATCAGTAATGAGTGTCTTTGTAGGTGGGGTGGGAACAAAGGGAACCCTCATACAGACTTTCTCTCTGGTCTCCCACCAGGGGAGCTATGTCCGGACTTTCTGGGGAAGAGGGACTCATTTCTCCAGGGAGTCCCTGCTAGGGGCACAGACAGTCTACAACCAGGCTTGGAGGTACCAAAGATGTGAAGGGGGTTACATAGGTGAACATGGCCCTATGACCAAGTAGAACCAAGCAGTACTGGACTGTCATCTGAGGGCTGAGTTGAAGCTGGGTGAAAAGGTCCGTCACGGCAAGGATTCTGTCCTGAGGTAAGTAGGCTCTTGCCTTGATCAAGCTCAGATTCATGCCAATAAATTCTATAACTTCTGTTGGGATTAAAGTGGATTCTTCTGAATTTACCTAAATCCCAAAGCATGAAAGAGGTCAAGTGAGGAGGTGACTGCTGCATGTACTTCCTGATACGACTGTCCTATGAGCAGCCAAAGGTCTAGTCAGGGAACGATGGGGCTCCCCTCTCTGTGGAGATACACTGCTACCACAGACAGTATCTTTGTGATAGGCAGTAGAGAGGCCAAAGGGGAACACGCTCTATTGAAAGTGCTCTGGGCCCACCGTGAAGTACAGAAATCTCGGGTGTGCTAGGTGAATGACTATATGGAAATAAGCAGCCTTCAAATTTAGGGGTGTGAACCTGTCATCTTCATTCAGGGAGGGGATTACTGAGACCAGGGTGGTCAACCTGAATCTTAAATGACGTAAAAAGACGTTTAGTTGTGTAAGGTCCAGGATAGATCACTACCCCACCTTTTTCTTGGGGATGAGGAAATATTTGGAGTAAAAGCCCAAATACAGAGGGGTTACAAGCTGTATTGCCCCAAGCTGGAGTAGAGAGTCCAACTCTTTTATGAGAATCCTCTCATGAGAAGGTCCTGGAAGAGAGATGGGGAGAGTGGTCTGGGAGAGGGCTGAAGGGGCGCTGAAGGGGCGTTACCTGGAGGCTCAGATTGAGTAGGTGGGGAGTGGGAGGGCCCAGGGCCCAAATGGGGCCTCTTGGAGAGCTCCATTAAGTGTCGACAGAGTCTGAACACCTGAGACTGTCTGGTAAGCGGGGGGAAAGGAGCGGCAGATGTCACACCACAAAGGGATGTGTGCTTCCCTGAGGGATCAAAGGCAGCTCTTGTAAGGGTCAGTCACTGGGAAGACCCAGAGGCAGGCCAGACAGGTCTCTGAGCCTGGAACTTTGGGCATGCTAGGTGCCACAAATAGTGGAGGGTCTGGGGGACGACACCCCAAATCAGCTCTCTAAAAATAACTATTTACAAATTATTTACAGAGCTGAAGATTGAGCGGGAACCCTGGAAAGCTTAAAACTCCAGTTATTCCTTTCACAGGCTAGAAAACCCTCTAGCCTGGGTTCAGCCCTTCTCCCCTAGTTCAGTCTTTTGTTTCTCAGGTGTTTTCCAGCCATCTTCTTGGGCAGGGAGACTACAGACACAGAAGGGTTCTGGAAAGGCTACAGACACAGAAGGGTTCTGTCCCAGACCGTGAGCGGTAGAAAGGAACTGGAGAGGTGGTTGGTCCATGCCACCCCTTATCCCCTCGGTTCAGAACACAAGGAGGGGAAGAGCACTGGCACAGACCGATGGGCACTGCTATTGAAAAATCTTCCCGTTCCAAATGCATGGAGCACACGCACACCCACCCACACGAGCCCAGCACTTGAAAAAGGACCAACAGGAATCAATGAACAACACTTGAATGTCCAAATTAGGCTCTTAAGGTGTCAAGGTATCTTTGGGACTGATTCACTAGTGCCCTGCAGCCACTCTGCACTGAAGAGGGATAAGAGGGGCCTTTATGAGATTCTAGTGAATAACTCAGAAGTTTTGCTGCTCTGGGGCATTGTTTGTAACTATCAAAGGCATTAACGCAGCCCTGGCTCTTTTATTGGGCCTCTGTTGGGTGTTTGCTGACCCACCAACATCTCCTCACCCTTATATAAGCAAAGACTCCTTGCACTGACCCTTTTCGCATCTCAGCCTTATTTACTGCCTGATTTATCTCGTGTGTACTGATGTATCTAAAACCCAACCCCTCCAGAACCTCACTAGATCCCAGATTCAACATCAATTCTATGAACAAACTGCCCTCCAGAATGATCAACATCTCTTCCTGTAGCATACTGAGCCTTCCTTAGGAGTCTCCCGTTTACCAGACCTGACCTTAGCTTAGCTTGGGAGATAGACCACCACCCATTGTGCATTTCAAGCTCTCCCAGCTGTGTATGTGTGGCTGGTTTTATTCCAGGCTGAATGACAGATTAATCTAATGATAGACATTAGGGGGAAACAGACACTCTCCCAGACCAATACTTACCTGAGTATAGTAATATCAGGCTACATGTCTGGAAAGAAAATGATTTTGTTGGCGAAAATGTCTTTCAGTGTGTATACATTAAAGTCAGTGCACAGCGCAGGCATTCTGAAAGTGCAGAGTACCGATCATTTTTGGATACATTTTGTAAACAGAAAAACAATACCATGGGTTATTATTATTATTCTGTTTAGAGGGATGCTGCAAAATCAACATCAGCTAATAGTTTTTCTGAGCACAGAAATGGTATTGCCATGACAACCACTAACCAAAGGTTTGCGTCAGTCAAGGGGAAAGAGCATACATTGTTGAAGGAGCAGAATCAATGTTCTACTGCTCCTCAGGAGCACCCTTCCTTATTTAATTAGGATACCTGGCACTTAACAACAAAATAAAACCATCTCTGAATTATCCATTTGTACATGTGAGTTGGAACTCGCCCCTTCTTTCCCCCATTAATGGAAATCTCCATCTTGGTACCCTGCCATCTGTCCCTTCATGGATGTTGACTGGGAATGTGGGCAGGAGTCCAGTGGCATTTCACCTCATATTTTTCATAGTAATATTATTATGATGTGAGTATGGCATAATTATGTATTTTGTGCAAGATAAGGCATATGAGGTATCATTGGAAAGGTTATGATTTACTGAATATGATTATCCTACTTGTATGCATGTATCATTTTAGTATCTGAAGTTAGGAATATTCTCTGTGCATCTATTACAAATTTTTTTACACCTGGGGAACGATCACTAGACAGAATGCAATCAGTCTAGATGGCTGGCTGGGAAGGGCCATTAGGGAGAACAGTAGGTCTTAGAAGATGCTGATCTCCCACTTGGGAGCCTTCCTGGGGATGCTGCAAACAGCCTCTGAGTCATGGCTGCGGTGGCCCTACAGGGACATGTGACCAAATCACCTGGTACCAGACTCCATCATAATACTAGTGTGGGAATCAAATTGGGAGACAAAGGGTTCCCACCATATGCTAAAGCTATTTAAGGCAGGGGAGTGACATCGGCGTGGTTCATTCTTCACTGACTCCCTGCCCAAGAAGATGGCTGGAAAACACCTGAGAAACAAAAGACTGAACTAGGGGAGAAGGGCTGAACCCAGGCTAGAGGGTTTTCTAGCCTGTGAAAGGAATAACTGGAGTATTAAGCTGCAAGCAAGTGAGATTGCCCTCAAGAATCTCTGCAAACTGCCTAAAACAACATTTAGGGTTAGAATTTTCTACTTATAACCAATTTCTTTAGTATATTAAGCTTAGATTGCAGTTTGTTTTATTTGCTAGGTAATCTGCTTTGATCTGCTCTCTATCCCTTATAATCACTTAAAATCTATCTTTTGTCGTTAATAAACTTGTTTTGTTTTCTCTAAAACAGTGTGTAGAAATCATTACTTGAGGCAGAAAGCTGTGGATATTCCTCTCCACATTGAGAGAGAAGGCAAATTTCATGAGCTTACACTGTACGGTTCTCTGTGCAGCACAAGATGGTATAATTTTGGGTTTACACTCCAGGGGGGCGGGTGCACTTGAGTAACTGGGCAGTTCCTTAGCTAAGCCTTCCCATGCAGAGCTGATCTCAGCATCTGTGTTTGTAGCTGCAGCTGGGTGTATGTATGTATGTGTGCTGGTAAAGTGCAGTCTGAAGCCTGGGAAAGAGCTTGGCAGGCTTGCCTCAGCAATACAGTGTAAAGGGAGCCCAGGCTGGTGGGTCAGGCGAGCTGAATGGTACCCCAGTTCCAAGTGGCACCCCGGGGGTAACCCATCTCACGTGTGTCCACTTGTTTCTCCTCTAATTTGCTGCTGGGCTTCTATCTTAAAATGAAGAGGGCAGCACCCACACCACAATGCGAGGGTAACACAATGTAGGACAAGTGCAGTGTTCCTTACATGCTGGCGATCCTAAAGCATTAGCAGGGTGCATGTGCAGAAACATCCCAAACTCATTTCCAGCTTGGAACCAATTCTCTGAACATTGGTTTCTCCTTTAACTACTGGCCACATTGTGAGTTCAAAATCTGGAATTGCCACACTGGTCAGACACATGGTCTATCTCATTCAGTATCTTAACAGTGACCAGGGCCCAAGAATCTCCCTGGTTACAAACACACACATAAATCCTTTTTTTAAAACCCTTAAAGCCTTTGCCCCAATACTGTCATATGGCAGTGAGTGCCCCAGGTCTATTAGTCATTGTGTAGGAATACTATTTCCTCTCTTCAGCTTTAATTGTGCTGCCTTTCAATTTTATTGTGTGTCCCCTCATTCTTGTGTTATGAGAAGATTAATAGGAGCAACTGATTGACATTCACTTCACTGTTCACTGTTTTATATTCCTCTATCATGTCCCCTCCTATTCACCAACTTTCTAAACTTCTTAATCTTACTACTTATGAATTCTTTGTAGGTCTCAAATCATTTTCATTGCCCTCCTTGGGACCTCTTTTGCTTCTGATATAGCCTTTTTTGAGATGAAGGCTGAGTCACAGGAAGAGGCAAACCACCATGGGACTGGAGCAACCATCAGCAGGTGCTCTTGCGAGGAAAGAGCTGCTATGCCATGCCCAGCCACAAGGTGGCACACCAGCAGTGAGTTGACTCATCTACAGAGAACCACACTGAAAACATCAGAATACCACCCTACCCACTAATGGTACTTGCACACCTGAATACGCTGTATATAGGGGCATGAGGTGTGAAGCTGTAAAGAGCCCTCCCCTCCAGAGAAACACTCTGATTCGCTGGGGCAGGGAGGGGCAGGTCCCTCCTGGTTTCCCTCCAGCCCACCTGCCATTGTGGGGGCCGAGCATCAGCAGATGGGCTGCAGATCACCTGACACCCTCCAATAGGGGGAGGAGAATCTCTCCAAACCAGAATAAGAGATCGGGGGCTGCCCACCTGATTTCCATTGGAGGGGCGGAATGTCACTCCCGAATAGAAAGAGAGGATTGACTGGTTGGCTCTGGGCCAAGGACCTGCACAGGAGCAAGGCTGCAAAGGCTGCCACCACTATGGAGAGCAGTCAGCTTTCTGGGGTGTGTGGCTGGAGTGGCAGCACAGCTGGGGTCCACAGCTGAGATGCTGACCCAGGGGGCAGCCTGGACCCAGCTGGGATGTCCAGATTAGCCCAGGAGCCATAGGGACCAGAGCCCATGCACACGGCAGGAACAAGGGCTCATCACTCCAGCAGCAGAAGGGTTGGGACAAGACAGGACCTTTGTCTGGGATTCAGACACTGGGGGCCGCTTGGACTTGGACGGATCGGCGGGTAGCAATCGATCTATCAGAGATCGATTTTTTGCGTCTTGTTTAGACGCGATTAATCGATCCCCGAAAGCGCTCCCTGTCGACTCCGGAAATCCACCTCATCGAAAGGCGGAAGCGGAGTCGACGTGGGAGCGGCAGCGATCGACTCACCGCCATCCTCACGGCCAGGTAAATCGATCAACGATACACCGACTTCAGCTACGCTATTCACGTAGCTGAAGCTGCGTGTCGTAGATCGACACCCCCCCTAGTGTAGCCCTGGGCTTAGTCAAGTTAGAGAGCATTTGCTCATAGCTATGGGGATTGGGTACATTGTATTATTGCTGTGAAGGGTGTATGTGTCACCACCTCATGGGAGTTCCTTCCTTTGACTCATCCCTGAGAATCCCCAAGGGCTGGCCCCTGCTCAGATAAAGGTGTTGCTTTACAGTTAAATTTAGCATTTGTTCCTAGGCAGTAACTCCTGCTCCCCAAGGGGATTGGTGCTTAGTCCTACCAATTTTCAGTAGAGCTGAGCAAAAATTTTTGGATGAATCATTTATTCAATGAAAAATGCAGTTACAGTTGACTCAAAACTATTTGTCAGTTTGACATTTTGACCAGTCACAAAATGGCTGGAGGAGGTGGAGGTGGTGCTGGTGCCAGTGCTGCATCCCCATGACCCGTTAGCCCAGTGGTAAGGGCACTCACCTAGAATGTGGATGACCCAAGTCAATTCCCCACTCTGGAACAGACCCCAAACAGATTTTCTTTTTCAATGCACTGAATATTCCAAAAAATGGCAGAGTCAGTTCAACCTGAACCAAATTATTTAATTTTCCCAAATTAGTATTATTTTACTTTTCAGAACTGGCATCCAACTGAAAAAAATCAGTTATTAACCCAGCTCTACTCTGGGTACCTCCACATGGCAGAAACAAACCAAATTTTATGGGAGACATTTCCAAAACTCAGGGAATTGCCTCCTCTTTAGCATGTTTCTCTTTTTCTTCATCCCTTCTCCTCTGGAAGAGTCGCTTTTTTTTTTGCCTGAATTTCATGACAGAGTATGAGGCTCTGGGTTGAATATGTGTTTGCTATGTGACCTTATATTATGCAGGGAGAGGTGTTCGCGTGGCATTTCTACATTGACAGGTTTGTCTCGTCTTTCAGTGTCTTTTTCTCGTGGCCTGGAAGGTCTCTCTCTTCTTAGCCTTGTGTTCCGAATACTGGATTTGTGGAAGTTCCCCTGCTATACCTTCTGGAAGCATTGAAAATGCCACAAAACAAAGATGACATGCTTCCACAGCCAGCTTACCTGGAAAGCAAAATCATATTCATTTTCTTGTTTAAGCCCCCTGCAAAAAGTGCTATTTCTTGTCCACAATATGGCACAATAATCTGTTCTGCCCAGGAAACCTATGACGACTTTAGGGGATAGAATTTATAATTCCTATATAGTTTGCATTTTTATTACTTTATTTTTGCAGCTTGTGCATCCCTCCTTCAGGTTTGTCTTGGTCACTCAAGGTCACTTTGCCTCTGAACAGTTCGTTCTTTGAGAAATGACAGTTCCAGTTTTCTTTTGTGAAGAATGAAGTGCCTTTAGTTGCTTTATGCAGGTACCTCTTTGGTGTGCACATTTATTGATTGTAACACTGTACCAATGAGACATGGGCTTGAATCCATCTCGATCCAACTCCTTCCCCCCTCCTAGTTTTGGCCGATTTCAGATTTAGATCCTGATCTGAATGAACTTTGTCGTTAAAACTAACTCTGCAATGGCCCCAAAGCAGCTCCTCAAAGCTGAACTCACCCTGAACTTTAGGAAAGGTTGAGTTGAGGTCCCCGCTTCTGAACTCTGGACTTTTCCTAGTAACGAAACACATCATGGACTCCAACCTACGATTGTACAACTGCTAAAGATGTGAGTTCCACCCAAGCTGGAAAAATTACAGATGCACATGGTCATATTTGCACTCACAGCTCAACTCTGGTTTGGGATTTGATATAACTAGATCATCCCATAACAACAGAACCCCCTGCATCTAACAGCTATATTGTTCCATAATGCCACCTCAGGTTAAGGAATCATAGAATCATTCAGATTAAGCCCAGAAGGGCCCACTAGATCATAGTCTGACCTCTTGTATATCACAGGCCATCAATAGCACCAGCCAACTGCACACTAAACCTAACAACCAAAATGAGACCAAAGGAGACTAGACTGTTCTGTGCCACAGGCAGAGACTAGGAGGGACCAAGGTGCACCGGTGTCCAAGGCCCCCACAATTGCAGGGAATTGATTAAGTGAGATATGCCCAGATAATCCTGGCAAGCAAACCACACCCACACTTCAGAGGAAGGCAAAAAACATCGAAAGCCACTGTCAATCTGACCTGGAGGAAAATTCCTTTCCAACTCCACATATGGCGATCAGATAGACCCTGAGTGTGTGAACAAGAACCAGCCAGCCAAGCACCTGAGAGTGAGAATGCTTGGTGCCACCTCAGAGCCCTGGCCTACCCCACCCAGTGTCCCATCTCCAGCCATGGCCATCCCTTATGCTTCAGAGGAAAGAGATTAAAAAAACCCTCTCAGAATACGTTGGGGGAGAAAAATCCCTTCCTGACCGCTTCCGGTGGCCAGCTGAAGCTCTGAAGCATGAGCTTTAGGAACATAAGATATAAACTAGAAGTGAATCCCAGGGCTGTTGAGCCCTGCCCCCATCATCAACAAGCAACCCTGTCATACAATCACACTCAAATGTGTCCAGTTCTCTCTTAAAATAAAGTTGTTTTCCCCAAAAAAAACTCGTACAGGGAGGCTGTTCCAGAGTCTCATCGCTGTGATGGTTAGAAATCTTCTAATGTATACCCTGAATTTGTTCATGGACAGTTTATATATATTTGTTCTGGTGCCAACATTGTCCTTTAGCTTAAATAGCTCTTCACCCTCCCTCTTATTTACCCCCTTAATGTATCTATAGAGAGCAATCAGATTCCCCTCTCAGCCTTCTTTGTGCTAGACTAAACAAGTCAAGGTCTTCCAATCTCCTCTTGTAAGATAGGCCCTCCATTCCCCTGATCATCCTAGTTGTTCGTCGCTGCACCTGTTCCAGTTTAAATTCATCTTGGTTGAACATGCGTGGCTAGAACTGTACAAAGTATTCCAAATGAGGTCTTACCAGTGCCTTATCCAATGGCATTAGTACTTCTGTATCTCTACAGGAAATGCCTCACCTAGCACATCCTGGAATCACATTTGCCTTTTTCACAGACACATCACATTGGTGGTTCATAATCATCCTATGATTGACCCACACACCCAGGTCTCGCTCCTCCTCTGTCGCTTCCAACTGATGAGCCCCCAGTTTGTAGCAGAAATTCTTGTTATTGTACCCTAACTGCATATCCTTGCACTTTGTACTATTGAATTTCATCCCATTTCTGTTACTCTAGTCTTCAAGGTCATCCAGATCTTCCTGTATAATGTTCCAATCCTCCTCTGTATTGATGATGCCTCACAGTTTTGTATCATCAACAAATTTTATTGGCACACTCCTACTTTTTGTGCCAAAGTCATTAATACAAATATTGAATAAGATTGGTCCCAAAAGTAATCCTTGAGGAACTCCACTAGTAATCTCCTTCCAGTCCAATAATTCACCTTTCAGCACAACCTGTTGCCTTCTTACCCAAACAGAAACAGCTGTATGGCCAGTAATGCTACCTCACATTGATAAGCATGTGTAACACTGACAAGACACCAGTCATTGGCATCAAACCTGTGAAGTTTAATGCATGAGCCTCAAGCCATAAGGATCAGGTTAACTCGGCTCAGCTCGGCTCCTTGCCCTTTGGTGCCACGAGATGGGACAGAACACCACACCTTGAAGGTGTGTGGGTTACACATGCAAACAGAAACATTTTGCATGTACAAATGACTTGAGAAAACAGGCATTTCATTTTAAAACTAAACTTAAAATATTAGAGTATATTGTGAGTTAGACAATGATCCTAATTATCTTGTTGCGATGTGTTAGTGCCACTGCATCAACTTGTATCACATTGTGGCAGGTTAATACAACATAATGGGAAACATGAGCTGTTACCATGAACATTAAAAACAAAAAAAACGAATTATGACTTCTTTACTAATTAACTGCTATGCAAGGATTAGTCAGTCTGCAGCCAGAATATTAGTCTTCTAGATTTAACCATTTATGTTCTTCTAGAAGACTCAGTCCCTACACTCATGTGCAGGGCATTAACCTCATTTATATTGAAGCTTGGGGAACGGGGCATAGACATGCCATTAAGTATCAATAAGACAATGAAGACTTTTACATTACCATGCCTTGCCCTTGTGTTTGTAATTTGAGTGCTTGTGAAGCACTTTCAGATCTTTGAATGGATGGTGACCCACCTAAAGCATCGATAATGTTTCATATTAAGCAGCATTATCATTATTATTATTTAAAGCTATACTTTAAATAAAAGAATCAACTTGCTTCTCTCAGGAACAACAGGAATGATAAAAAAGCTTCACTAACACTTCTCCGTTGGAGAAGTCAGTTCATAGTCTAGCTTTAGCAAATGTGAAGCAGCCAACTTTTCTCCTCCATCACGCCACAATGGGCCAAGTCCTGATGTTCTAGGTACTTTAAAAGGTAAAAATCCTAATCTTTCTTACATCCCAGAAATGATGGGTGAGAAGGAAAGAACCCAGCTTGATTTGCAGATCCCAGGTTAAATTTGTAGGGTTGGCACTTAAACTCCCCCCTCAAATCTTCCGGCGTGTCAACTGAGGACATCTGATCAAGAAAGCGAGATGCAATAAACAACCCAGGATGCCATTTGTACAGCATCACTTTCCAGAGAAGAATCACAGTTTAAAGGCTTGTCTGGATGAACAATTAGTTCACGGAAAGCTGGGTTGTGAAATCTACCTCACACTAGCGTGCCATGCTAAAAGTTCCTTAGTGCTCTTTTAGCTACAGCAGTGTCAAGGCCTACTGTGCAGTCCAGATTCCTTGGCATTTCTAAGGGTACATCTACACTACGGAATTAGGTCGAAGTTATAGAAGTCGATCTTTTAAATCCCAATGTTATGGAATCGATTGTGTTTGTCCCCACTAAAGACCATTAAGGCCATTAGGTCAACGGACTGTGTCCACAGTATCGGGGCTAGCGTCGACTTTCGGAGCATTGCATTGCGGGTAGCTATCCCACAGTTCCCGCAGTCTCCGCCGCCCATTGGAATTCTGGGTTGCGATCCCAAAGCCTGATGGGGCAGAAAACATTGTCACTGGTGGTTCTGGGTACATGTCAAGCCATCCCCCCTCCCTCCCTCCCTCCGTGAAAGCAACCTTTTTCGCGCCTTTTTTCCGGGGTTTCCAGGTTTGCTACGGCAAGCATGGAGCCTGCTCAGCTCACAATGACCGTCCGTCTCCAGCGTACGCCTGGACATGAGGTCTAGTGGGGATTCAGTCCTGCTGTAATACAGGCAGAGGGATAGCTCAGTGGTCTGAGCATTGGCCTGCTAAACCCAGGGTTGCGAGCTCAATCCTTGAGGGAGCCAGGAGGTGATGATGGATACCAAGCATATTGCACCATCTGCTGCTAGAAGGAAAGGCGCCTAACCCTTGTTCCCCGCTCCCTCCGTGAAAGCAACTGAGGGGGGAGCAAAAAATCCTTTCGCGCCTTTTTTCATATGGGCGCCATATTGCTGACTCCATTGTTATCCACCCGCTGCTTCTGCTGCCACTCTGCTGTCCTGCAGACACCATACCAGGGAAAGCATGGAGCCCGATCAGATCGCCGCGGCTGTTATCGCCGTTATGAATACCATGCGCATTGTCCAGCAGTATATGGAGAACGAGAACCAGGAGCTGCTACAGCAGGCGAGGAGGCGACGGCAGCGCCCTGAGGACAGTGATGAGGACATGGACACAGACCTCTCTCAAAAAAGGCCCCCCTGCAAGGTGGACATCATGGTGGTAATGGGGCAGGTTCATGCTGTGGAATGCCAATTCTGGGCCCGGGAAACAAGCACAGACTGGTGGGACCGCATAGTGCTGCAGGTGTGGGACGATCAGCAATGGCTGAGAAACTTTCGCATGCGTAAGGGCACTTTCATGGAACTTTGTGAGTTGCTTTCCCCTGCCCTGAAGCACCAGAACACCAAGATGAGAGAAGCCCTCACAGTAGAGAAGCGAATGGCAATAGCCCTGTGGAAGCTTGCAATGCCAGACAGCTACTGGTTAGTTGCGAATCAATTTGGAGTGGGCAAATCTACAGTGGGGGCTGTTGTGATGCAAGTAGCCAAGGAGATCACCGAGCTGCTGGTACCAAGGGTTGTGACTCTGGGAAATGTGCAGGTCATAGTGGATGACTTTGCAGCAATGGGGGTTCCCAAACTGTGGTGGGGTGATAGATGGAACCCATATCCCTATCTTGGCACCGGACCACCAAGCCAGCGAGTACATAAACCGAAAGGGTTACTTTTCAATAGTTCTGCAAGCACTGGTGGATCACAAGGGACGTTTCACCAACATCAACGTGGGATGGCCGGGAAAGGTACATGACGCTCGCATCTTCAGGAACTCTGGTCTGTTTCAGCTGCTGCAGCAAGGAACTTTCTTCCCAGACCAGAAAATAACCGTTGGGGATGTTGAGGTGCCTATAGTTATCCTTGGGGACCCAGCCTACCCCTTAATGCCATGGCTCATGAAGCCATACACAGGAAGCCTGGACAGTAGTCAGGACCTTTTCAACTATGGGCTGAGCAAGTGCAGAATGGTGGTGGAATGTGCGTATGGACGTTTAAAGGCACGCTGGCGCAGTTTATTGACTAGGTTAGACCTCAGCGAAACCAATATTCCCATTATTATTACTGCTTGCTGTGTGCTCCACAATATCTGTGAGAGTAAGGGGGAGACGTTTATGGCGGGGTGGGAGGTTGAGTCAAGTCACCTGGCCGCTGGTTATGTGCAGCCACACACCAGGGCGATTACAAGAGTACAGCAGGGTGCGTTGCGCATCAGGGAAGCTTCGAAAACCAGTTTCATGAATGGCCAGGATGCTGTGTGAAAGTTCTGTTTTTTTCCCCTTAATGAAAAGCCCTGCCCCATGATTCACTCTACTTCCCTGTAACCGAACCGCCCTCCCCTCCCCCGCTCGGTCACCGCTTGCAGAGGCAATAAAGTCATTGTTGCTTAAAAATCATGCATTCTTTATTAATTCAAAGAAATAGGGGGAAATAGGGGGATAACTGCAAAGGTCGCCCGGGATGGGTGGTGGAGGAAGGGAAGCACCAGGATGTGTGGTGGAGGAGGGGATGAGGGAAGGACAAAGACACACAGCACTTTAAAACTTATTGAATGCCAGCCTTTTGTTGCTTGGACAGTTCTCTTGGCTTGAGTGCCGCCCAAATGCGTTCTTGGGCATCTAGGTGATGAGGTTATGGGACTCGGGGAGGAGGGCTGTTGGTTACACAGGGGCTGTAGTGGCGGTCTGGGCTCAGGCGGCCTTTCCTCAGCCATAAGCCGGAGGATTTTTGTTTGATCCTCCAGTAGCCTCAGAATTGCATCCTGCCTTCTCTCAGAATGCTGACGCCACCTACTGTCTTCAGCCCACCACCTGTCCTCGCGATCAAATTGTTCCTTTCTGGATTCTAACACTGTCTGCCTCCACGCATTCTGCTGGGCCGTTTCAGTGTGGGAGGACTGCATGAGATCTGAGAACATATCGTCTCGATTCCTTTTTTTTTTACTTCTAATCTTCACTAGCCTCTGGGACGGTGATGAAAGGGGGAGCGTTGAAACATTTACAGCTGCGGGAGGAAACAAACGGGAGAGGAGTAGTTTAAAAGACACATATTAGAGAACAATGCTCCAAACATTACATAGCACATGTGCATTTGGTCCAAGGTTGCACTTTGCCTGTTATATTGAGGGTCTGCCGGTTTGGTGTGAGAGATCACACAAGCAGGGCCGGCGGGCAACAGAATTCGGCTTGCAGGCAGCCATGGTAAGCCACAGTCTATTGGCTTCCCTAACCTTCAGAACATGTGGGAATGTTTTCAAACAGCAACCCCCTCATTTCCCATAACAAACAGCCATTGGGTTGGCCATTTAAAACGGGTTGGCAATTGAAAAGGGAGGGGCGGCGGTTTTCGGGTTAACGTGCAGCGCGAACCTAATCGACCCCCCACACACACACACATCCAAGACGTTTGCTGTTCCCCCTCCCCCCACCACGTGGGTAACAGCGGGGAAGATTTCCGTTCAGCCACAGGCAAACAGCCCAGCAGGGACGGACCCCTCTGAATGCCCCCTTAATAAAATTCCCCTATTTCAACCAGGTGACCATGAATGATATCACTCTTCTGAGGATAACAGAGAGATAAAGAACAGATGTTGCTTGAATGCCAGCAAACACCGGGACCATACGCCGCCATGCTTTGCAATGCAATGATTCCAGACTACGTGCTACTGGCCTGGCGTGGTAGAGTGTGTTACCACGGAGCACGGGATAAGGCTGCCCTCCCCAGAAACCTTTTGCAAAGGCTTTGGGAGTACATCCAGGAGAGCTTTCTGGAGATGTCCCTGGAGGATTTCTGCTCCATCCCCGGACATGTTAACAGACTTTTCCAGTAGCTGTAGCTGTACTGGCCGTGAATTAATCATTAAACACATTTGCTTATAAAACATGTATTAATTTAACAGAGGTACACTCACCAGAGGTCCCTTCTCCGCCTTCAAGCACGCCTTGGGTGGGTTCGTAGGGTACTGGCTCCAGGGTGACAAAGAGTTCCTGGCTGTCGGGGAAAAGGGCTTCTCTGCTTCCTTGCTGTGTCTGTGCGCTATTTTCAGCATCATTATCATCATCTTCCTCTTCCCGAAAATGCTCCTCGGTGGTTTCTGATGATCCACATACGGAGTCATACCACGTGGGTGGGTCAGTGCTGGCTGCACCCCCGAGAATGGCATGCAGCTCGTCATAGAAGCGGCATGTCTGGTGCTCTGACCCAGAGCGGCCGTTTGCATCTCTGGTTCTTTGGTAGGCTTGCCTGAGCTCCTTAATTTTAACGCGGCACTGTTGTGCATCCCTGTTGTAGCCTCTGTCCTGCATGCCCTTGGAGACTTTGGCATATGTATTGGCATTTCTTCTTTTGGACCGTAGTTCTGCTACCACGGTTTCGTCTCCCCATACAGCGATCAGATCGCATACCTCACGCTCGGTCCACGCTGGAGCTCATCTTTGGTTCTGGGACTCCATCATGGTCTGCTGATGAGATCTGCACTCACCTGCAGCTCACCACGCTGGCCAAACAGGAAATGAAATTCAAAAGTTCGCAGGGCTTTTCCTGTCTACCTGGGCAGAGCATTCGAGCTCAGACTGCTGTCCAGAGCGGTCAAATGGTGCACTGTGGGATAGATCCAGGAGGCCAATACCGTCAAATTGCGTCCGCACTAACCCTAATTCAACTCGGCAATATCGATTTTAGCGCTAATCCCCTCGTTGGGGGTGGAGTGGAGAAATCGATTTTAAGAGCCCTAAAAGTCGATGTAAATGTCTTCGTCGTGTGGACGGGTGAACAGATCAATTGATATAATGCTAATACATTTGACCTAAACTCGTAGTGTAGACCAGGGCTAAGTTATCCAGTTTAACATCTTTGAATCTAGGAAAAGCTTTAGGTTAGAGCTGGTTGAAATTCTTCTGCTGACATTTTCTTTGCCTGAAAAGCGGCCTTTTGTAAAAAGAAATTTTGCTTTCTAAAGTTTGGGGGGATTGATGAAAAATCAAAATTTAAAAAATCAGTTTTCAAAACGAAAAATTACCAAATTCTCCCCACCACACACATTTTTAAATTAAAAAAATAAACACTCTTCCCCTCTGAATTTTTTTTTAAACTAGAAGCAGAACTTTTCCTTCCTGCAATAAATTGTTTTTGTCCTTGCCTCCACCCCAGATAGGAAGACAGGAATCTGACCTTTCTCCTGAGCCAGTGCCATTCTAAGGGTTAGGCAGCAACTCTTCAGTGCAGGTCAGCTACCTGTTAGCTATCTGTCTTTGACTCTGCCATGCTCACTAACATGCCCTGAATACCCTGTGATGGAAAAGAGATTGGACAGGTGGTCCAATACCCTTGTATTTTATTAGGAGTTACAAGACATTCTAAGTGTAACCACAGAGAATATAATAGAAATTTCAGGAAACTGCAGAAATGTACAAATGTTTGTTTACTTTGTTTAATGAAACAACTACTGAGGTGAATGTGTCAGCAATTTTGTCTTGTCTTTGTAATTACTGGGTCATTAACCTTTAGCTGCCTTCCCACACAAAGAATGATTTCATAATTCAGCATTTGTGCCCCACAACATGCTTTTCAGTCTTCATTAGATTATTGAGAGAGAAGAAAACAATAGTTACAAGGATAAAGTACAGGCCCTGGGTCTTCATCCTGCCTTTCAGATGGAGTGTTCTGTATCTGGGAATAGAGGTGAGAGAAAGGGACACAGGACTCATGGCCCCAGCTGACTGTTTGACACTGGGAAAGTCGCTTAATCTCCTGGGGCCTTAGTTTGCAGCTATAAAATGGGTGTAATAATGTATCATAATTAGCCCATGGAACTCATTGCCACAAAATAGCTGCAGCACCAGAACAACATGGGCAGAAGCAATGAAAGCTTCTCCCACTCTTGGTGTCACCCAATAAATAATAATAATAATGCTTGCGGTGAAAGGGCAGTTCAGTCTCCTGGGCACATTCATTTTTTGGCTTCTCTGCTGCCATTGCCTACCAGTGAGCCAGTTAGTGCCAATTGTGGTTGTGTCTACTAGAGACTTGACTCATTCCACCACATCCATCCACATGGGGATAACCAACTGGATATCATCTGACAGCAACAACACTAGTTGCTACTGACTGGGCCTGTAGTTGACCTGGCAGCCTGGAGGTAAGAGCATTTATATGTCCCATTACCCCTTTCAAACATTAAGTGTAACTATATGGGTTTTTCCAACCAGGGGAGACTCACTCATGCTATGTCAGTATGACCTTGTGGCAGGGCAGTCAAGAAGCTTGGGACGTTGCCAGAGTTTGGCTTTTCTGCTTTTCCCTCAAGGTTCATCAGACAGTTTTGGGCCCAAAGATGTAACCTGGAAGCCAGTAGCTGGTACAAAGGGCCATTAACTAGTGGGAGGTAGGCGAGGCTCAGATGCAATGGGTTAGCACTTTAAGGTAACAGGTAACTGAGTTAGTTGGATAAAGAGACCAAAGATCAATGAAGAGGCAGGAGGCTAGTAAGTACATACATATGGTTGTGGAGCTGGCTAGTCTAGCTATGAATGCTGATAACTAGGTCTGGTCAGAAACCAGAATTTCTGTTCCATGGGAAATTCCAACATTTTGAAAAATTCATTCCAAGTCCGAACGAAAAGTCCAAATTTCCCATGAAACAAAAATTCTGAAAAACTTTCTGTCTGAGACCCTGGAGATGTTTTATGTTGATAATGTTGAGCTGTTACGTTTCAGTTATATCCGAATGTTTTGCTAATGTCCATGTCTTTCATTTTGACTATCATTTTGATTAATTTTGTTTTGACTTTTACATTATATTAACATATTAAATATATGCAACATTAAATCTAATATAAAATTACAATTATGATTTTCATATAATCTCAAAGCTGGAATGACACAAATTGCAAAGACATCTAAATGAATTTTTACTTTCTCTAAATGAAAGGTTTTGACATTGAAACGAGAAAGTTGAAAGATCATTTCAATTTTTTCCCATTTAAATTTTTGTCAGCATTGACATGTTCCCACAAAATGTTTCAATTTCAACTAAACTGCATTTTCCAATGAAAAACTGTTCCATTATAAAAAATGTAATGAGCTCCACTGACAATTAGAACTGGTTAGAAAATGGCCTCCCCAGCCCCCTGAACATTTTGACTTTTAGACAGAAGACCAGCAGCTGCTTTCTTTATTGAAAACCGAATTTTCTGTTAAAAAAAAGTTTTGATGGAAAATTATTCTGGCCCTTCTCCATAAAGCTGGGGAAGAGCAGAATAAATAATAGGACTTTAATCTCTACCTGACTGCCTAATGCACCGTGTGTGATACTTACAAGCCCACCTGCCCCCTGACAGCCCTCTAACTAGAACCCTGCATGCTGCACTGAGGCAGGTGAGTGGGTGGTAAAGGCTCAGGAATTGGGTGCATGGAGCAATGTAATTGCTTTACTTTTTAAGGGTTTTTTAAAATGGCAAAATCAAGCCAGAAGACTATGGAACTGCCTGAACATCTAGTAGGTCACCCAGCATGTTGACCAGCCAGCAGAGAGAGCTCATTGGTGGAGCCAATACCACTACCTCTAGCACAGCAGAACCCCAAAAGGAAGGGCCAGTGCTGAACCTGTACAAAGCATGAGATGAGGGGGTTGTTCCATTATGCAGAGGGGAGCCAGACTGAACTTTGAGGTCTATATGTCCCCAAAGATCAGGGACATCTGGAGCTGGGGATTGTTTTTGGCCCATCATATAAGTGCTGCGTGGTGGTGGCACCTGCTGCAGTTTTATATGCCAGAGGGCAGTGGACTGCAGCCCAACTGTGTCCACTGCCTGCCAGTTCTTTCCCCCTTTTACAGTTCCACAAGCCTTAGGAGTCAGTTTCTCTTGTACATGTGCTCATCAGGTATCTGCTGAGCTCTCCCAACTCCCCAGCCTGGCAGCAGGAATCTATCAGCTTCAGTTACCCAGGTACCACACCACTGAGCCTGAAATAAAAATCTTTTCCAATTGCTGCCCCTGGCAGAAGGTGATGTTGGGTTTCATGAGTCCCTCCCACTAACATCTAACCATTTCACAGGTTGAGGGAGAAATCAACCCGCTACTTAATTCTATCCTGTATTTAACAAAGAAAGGGCAAGTGTCCCCTATAGAAATATCATCTCACTAAAGCAGCTATTAAGGGCAGGCCAGCTGAAGTGCCTTCCCCTTCTCCCAAGCTGGTGGCTCTGCAGACATCCTGAGCGCCGTGCACACAGGGCTGAGTCAGGAGGGATGATCATCCCCACATCTCCCCAGCTGCTGGAACGGTTAGAGAGACAACGTGCCCAGGGGCCTCATGCTGCCTTCAGCCAGCCCCGCTGCATGTCAAAACAGGACCAGATGCTGCTTCTGCTTGAGAGAGGCTGTGGCCCCTGGACTCAGCACAAAACTAAATGTTTCAGGCCCAGGTTTAAAGGCTTGAAATATAATCCTTCCGGGCTATGTTTTTAAAGCCAACCTCTGATTCTGTGTGTGCAAAGACTGGTACTGAGGTAGCTTGGTGCCTGATTGTGTCCATAGATCAGCCACTCCGTTATTTTCAACAACACCAATATCTGCCCCTAAGTTGACAGTAAGGGTAAAATTACTGGCACAGAACTGATTGAGGCCTCTTTTAAATACACCGCCGGTAAATCTGGAGCTCCCAGCTCAATGGCCTGGTTATGGGCCCATGAACCTTTGTAGAAGGTGGATGGCTTGATGGTGACAGATGCATGTCAGTGACGAGGTTCAGCTGCAGCATTGTAGTGATTAGATGGTGATCAAACACCCTATACACAGCACATCTGAATAACAGAGGCAGCTGATAATGCTTGTCAAGGCAGCACAGCATTGGCTGGGAGATGCTGGAAATCAAGTGCAACCCAGAATTGTGAGAGGGCAAAGTGGCCTGTCCTGAATTGGGATGAAACAGCAAAATCTTGAAAGTTTTCACGAACAAACAAACCCAAAATAAAAATTCAGTTTGGTTCAATTAGAAACGTTTCATTTCGATTTCAACCTTTCACATTTTTTCGTACTAATTAAGTTGAATTTCAAAATGAAAAAAAGTCACTTTGAACCAAAACACTGAAAATTTTCATTTTGAAAATGTGAAATGGGACACTGACAATTTTTAAACTTTTGAATGGGCAAATTTGTTGACACCAAACCCTTCCCACAAACAGTTTTGGTTTTGACAAATTGGAATTTTTCAGTGGGAAAAGATGTTCCATTGAAAAATCCTGATCAGCTATCATTCTGACACCATGTCATTTGTTTTTTGCAGAGTGGACTTGATTTACTAAAAGTTCAGGTTAATGTTAGACTGAAAATGTTACAGTTTTAGATGCTTTTACCCTAAGGAGCAGCATGTCCAATGGCTACAGCATGGGCTGGGGACACAGAAAACCACGGCTCTATTCCTGACGTTAATCTATGTGTAACTTTGGGTGAGTCACTTCCCCACTGTATACCTCAGCCTCTGCAGCTGTGACATTGGAATTATAATGCTACTTACTTTCCTGTGAAAAAAAATGTGAGATGATCCACCCTGCCTTGTTTGACCTTTATAAACCAGAGACTGGAAAAGCAGAGGGTCTTGGATTGCCAAGTGTAGGGGATAATGTTTACTGGACTTTTGGAGGCCATCTGCACATATGGACCAGAACTCCACAGCTCCTTCCTGATGCCTTTGCTCACGAAAGCATTAAAATAAACCACCCGAGTGGTTTTTTTTCCCTAGGATTCCAAAGCACCTTATGAATCAAGGAAGCATCACAATTCTAATTTTCATTTTACAAATTGGGAAAGAAGACCATGACGGGGGACACTCACCCTGAGTGCCTCCTAGTGGCTGGGTGCAGTACTGCAAGCTTTTCCCCACTCTTTGCACCCCCTGTAAGTTGCTGACCTCACTTGGCAGATGTTCAATGACTCAGCCCTCCAGCCAAGTCACACAGTCAGAACAAACCCCTTCCGGGGTAGCAAAGAGTTCACCAAACTGCCTACCCTTCCCAGGGTCTTCAGCCCCATCTCTGGGCCCTTTAAATCCCGCCTTTTGCTTGGGCTTCTAAACATGCCTGGTCCCCTTCTCAGGGTTAGGCTACTCGGACAGTGAGGGAGCCCAACCTGCTAATGCTCTGGGCTCCCTGTAATCCTCTGCTGCTGCTTTTGGGGCCTCTGCCCACCTGGTCCCTTTATCTTCACCCCTTAGCCTTAAAGTTCTCAGGTTCCCATTCTCCCAGCATAAATAAATGCAGTGGAGTGAGCAGGGTGGGACAGGGCAGGCCCCCATCCTCACCCTGCTGGTCCCAGCCAGGAACTGACCTGCGCAGCCCCTGCAGCTCATGTTAGCCGAGTCTGCTCGGCTCTGATTGGCTGCTTCCATGCAGCCTCTCTAGGCAGGCCTGGAGGACCCACCTTCCCTGCTCCTTTCTTGGGACAGGGTGTAGTAGGACCACAGGGCCTTGAGCAGGGGCTATTAAGGGTCAGGTGCACCCTGTCACACAGAGGTTATGTGAATTGACCTGAGTCAAACAGCAAATCAGAGGCAGAGCAGGAATGCAATCCAGGGACCCTGGCTCCCAGTCCCTCTGCCCCGCAAGATGTGCTACCTCCCCTCTGTGACATAGATGATATATGTAATTAACCATAAAGCACTGGGACTGCTTTGAGGGCCAGTGCTACCATCAGCATTTGAACGATTGCGATGTCTAGATCTGCTCTGAGCAGGTACACAGTGGCAACAGGGACAGTGCTGGTGGAGTACCCTCTCTTTTCGCATACACAATCGTCATAGTTGGCAATAAATAATGAAGGGAACAAAGCAGGCACTAGCTGAGAAAGAAGCTGAATTAGTTCCTTTGAAAACAACTTTTACTGTCAGAATCCAGAATTAATAACAACAACAACAAATGAATTCAACACTTAAATGCAATGCCCCGATCTGGGATGGGATGTTCGGTGGATCTAGTGCTGTACATGTGATGTGGAGATAGTTTACATTTCACAGCAGGTTTCGGCCTGAATTGTTCTGGAGTGCTGTGCAAAGTAGGGGTGTGTGTAACATAACCGTCTCTGGAGCAAACCAGCGCTGTTTAACAGCACGTGGCGATACACAGCTTAAGGTAGGAAGCACAATAACTTAAGTTAGGGAGTGAAACTGTAGACCAAAGCCTTCCCTGGCCTATTATGCCCCCCACCCATGGACCACGGCACAAGGAGAGATAGTTTGTTTCTAACACTGATGGTTCTGAAGTGAAGTGGCACAAGTGAAATGATGTATTTTCAAAGCTTTGGTAAACAGCAGCTACAGATTCTCTATTCCTGTTAAGATGGGGAAGAAAAACCAGCAGAGGGCAGCATTTCTCATTGACACCACTTTCCCACACTACGTGCGCAGTTGGTTCAAGAGGCCAGTTGCCTGAGGGGCTTGCCAGCCTTCTGCACTCTGAGCCCTGCTCCACTTATTCATCTCACCTAAAAATGAGACGGGGCATGGACACTGCTGTAACCACTGTCTGCATTTGCCATCTTGGATGAGGGAAACTTCCAGGCTGATGGCTGTAGCTCTTGCTCAGCAGGGCTCCGAAAATCTGCTGTTAGAATTAATTCCACAGTTGCTTCTTCGTCTTCTTTTTTCTGGACATTTTTTAACATTCCCCTCCCCCGCTAAATTTGCCATGAAACTTTTTCAGTTTTTCATCAGAAAATCAAACCATTTCATAGCGCCAGAAGGAGGCCAGAAGGAACCACTGTGATCATCCAGTCTGACCTCCTGTTTAACCCAGGCCAGAAAATTCCCCCAAAGAATTCCCAGATCAGATCTTTTAGAAAAACTGCCCATCTCGACTTTTACTGCAAACCCAAACTTTTTAACAAACATTTCATTTGTATGGTTTTGTTTTTAAACCAGAACATTTTCAGCCAAATGAGAATTTGCTATGACCATTTTTGTCTTGGTCAAATCGTGATGTTTCATCCCACAAATATTACAACAGAAAAATTTCAAGCAAGTGTACTTGTCTCAGAAACCACCCTCCTCTGCAGTGCCCTGGTCCTGTTCAGGGCTGACTTTGGCAGGTGCTTCACAGTAGGGTGTCAATTAATCGCAGTTAACTCATGCGATAAACTCAAAAAAATGAATCACGATTAAAAAAATTAATCGCAATTAATCGCAGTTTTAATCGCACTGTTAAACAATAGAATACCAATTGAAATGAATTAATTTTTGTGGATGTTTTGCTACATTTTCAAATATATTGATTTCAATTACAATGCAGAGTACAAAGTGTACAGTGCTCTCTTTATATTGTTATTTTTATTATGAATATTTGCACTGTAAAAATGATAAACAAAAGAAATAGTATTTTGCAATACACCTCATACAAGTACTGTAGTGAAATCTCTTTATCATGAAAGTGCAGCTTACAAATGTAGATTTATTTTTGTTACATAACTGCACTCAAAAACAAAACAATGTAAAACTTTAGCACCTAGAAGTCCACTCAGTCCTACTTCTTGTGCAGCCAATTGCTAAGACAAACAAGTTTGTTTACATTTGTAAGAGATAATGTTGAATTAATTCTTAATTACAACGTCACCTGAAAGTGAGAACAGGCGCTCACATGGCACTGTTGTAACTGGCATTGCAAGGTTGTTTTTTTCCCAGATATGCTAAACATTCATAGGCCCCTTCATGCTTCAGCCACTATTCCAGAGGACATACTTCCATGCTGATGACGCTAATTAAAAAAATAATATGTTAATCAAATTTGTGACTGAACAACTTGGAGGAGAATTTTATGGCCCCTGCTCTGTTTTACTGACATTCTGCCATATATTTCATGTTAAAGCAGTCTCAGATGATGACCCAGCACTTGTTATTCATGTTAAGAACACTTTCACTGCAGATTTGACAAAACTCAAAGAAGGTACCAACGTGAGATTTCTAAAGATAGCTACAGCACTCGACCCAAGGTTTAAGAATCTGAAGTGCCTTCCAAAATCTGAGAGAGACGAGGCATGGAGCATGATTTCTGAAGTCTTAAAGGAGCAACAGACAGCTGCAGCGGCACAGGAGCCAGCAAACAGAGCTGTAAACAGGGGAGTTTGCAAGGGGAGTTTCTAAGGGGAGTCTGTATTTTGGGATTTGTTTGGGGTTTGTTCTGCTGTAGGTGGTGGTGTCGTGGTTTCTTTTGTGTTTTCCGGACTAACAGGATTTAGGTGAGAAGGCTGGCAGATATAGAGGCAGCAGTGGTCATGAGCCAAGCAGTGGAGGACACAATGAGGATGACTGGATGTGGCAGCTGCGGTATGTATATGATTCTGGAGGGGGTACCTGATAAGAGTTTTGTCTGCATGAAGTGCCGCCTGATAGAGCTGATGGAAGAAAAGATCCGAGGATTGGAGATGCAGGTGGAAACTCTGGTTGAGTTTAGATGGGGGTTCGAGCAGTTGATGGAGCAAAGGCACGAGGTGGCTGACAGGGAAAACTCAGAGATGCAGATGGAAGCAGGATCAAAGGCCTCTGAGGGGGGACTGCCGGGTGAAGAAAATGGACAGTGGAAGCATGTGACTAAGAGAACCAGGCAGAGGCAAAGACGGGCCAGTGAAGGAGAAATAGAGCTCAAGAACAGGTTTGCAGAGTTGGAGAATGAAGAAGGGGTACAGCAGGTGGTCACTGAAGGTGGAAGGGCAAGGAAGAAGAGAAGAGCGGTTAGTCCCATAGAAGAAGGGGAAGAGTCGATGGAGACAACACCAAACATGAGCCCCAGGAGGATACAGGATGGGTTGAAGAGGATTACAAGGGAAAATAGGAATGGAAAGGACTTGCAGCCAGAGGGAACAGGGGAGAGACTGGAGAATCGTACTGTCACCAGGAAAAGACAGGTCTACGTGATTGGGGACTCCTTACTGAGAAGAATAGACAGGCCTGTAACCAGAGCTGATCCAGAGAACAGAAGGGTGTGTTGTCTACCGGGTGCTAAGATACGGGATGTGGACCTGAGGTTGAAGAGGATCCTAAAGGGAGCGGGAAAGAATCCATTGATCATCCTTCACGTAGGAACAAATGACATGGCTAGATTCTCACTGGAACGAATCAAGGGAGACTATGCCAGGCTGGGGAAGACGCTTAAGGAAATCGAGGCTCAGGTAATCTTCAGTGGGATTCTGCCTGTTCCTAGAGAAGGGCAACAAAGGTGTGACAGGATTATGATGATCAACAGATGGCTCAGGGATTGGTGCTACAAGGAGGGCTTTGGGATGTATGGCCACTGGGAGGCATTCATGGACAGAGGACTGTTCTCTCGGGATGGACTTCACCTGAGTAGGGAAGGAAATAGACTTCTAGGATGGAGGCTGGCACAACTGATCAAGAGAGCTTTAAACTAGGAATTTGGGGGAGACGGTTGGGAGATGTCCAGGTAATCTCCACGCCGGACTTTAACATTGAGAGGGAAGACAACGAAGTAAGAGAGGATATAGCCGGGGGTAGGAGAATGGACATAAGGAGGAAGGGCAGAGTGGATACTAGTCAAATAGGTCATACTGGCAGTACAATGTCCATACCAAATTGGGTAAGGAATGTGAGTGAGGCCAAACAGCAAAAATTAAGATGTTTGTACACCAATGCGAGGAGCCTAGGTAACAAAATGGAAGAATTAGAGCTACTGGTCCAGGAAGTGAAACCAGATATCATAGGAATAACCGAAACATGGTGGAATAGTAGTTATGACTGGAGTACAGGTATTGAAGGGTATGTGCTGTTTAGGAAAGATAGAAATAAAGGTAAAGGTGGGGGAGTAGCACTGTATATCAATGATGAGGTAGACTGTAAAGAAATAAAAAGCGATGGAATGGATAAGACAGAGTCTGTCTGGGCAAAAATCACATTGGGGAAGAAAACTACTAGAGCCTCCCCTGGGATAGTGCTTGGGGTGTGCTATAGACCACCGGGATCTAATTTGGATATGGATAGAGACCTCTTTAATGTTTTTAAGGAAGTAAATACTAATGGGAACTGTGTGATCACGGGAGACTTCAACTTCCCAGATATAGATTGGAGAACAAGTGCTAGTAATAATAATAGGGCTCAGATTTTCCTAGATGTGATAGCTGATGAATTCCTTCATCAGGTAGTTGTTGAACCAACAAGGGGGGATGCCATTTTAGATTTGGTTTTGGTGAGTAGTGAGGACCTCATTGAAGAAATGGTTGTAGGGGACAACCTTGGCTCGAGTGATCATGAGCTAATTCAGTTCAAACTAAATGGAAGGATAAACAAAAATAAATCTGAGACTAGGGTTTTTTATTTCAAAAGGGCTAACTTTAATAAATTAAGGAAATTAGTTAGGGAAGTGGATTGGACTAAAGAATTTATGGACCTAAAGGCAGAGGAGGCCTGGGATTATTTCAAGTTAAAGTTGCAGAAGCTATCAGAAGCCTGTATCCCAAGAAAGGGGAAACAATTCATAGGCAGGGGTTTTAGACCAAGCTGGATGAGCAAGCATCTCAGGGAGGGGATTAAGAAAAAACAGAAAGCATACAAGGAGTGGAAGATGGGAGGGATCAGCAAAGAAACCTACCTTATTGAGGTCAGAGCATGTAGGGATAAAGTGAGACAGGCTAAAAGGCATGTAGAATTGGACCTTGCAAAGGGAATTAAAACCAATAGTAAAAGGTTTTATAGCCATATAAATAGGAAGAAAACAAAGAAAGAAGAAGTGGGACCGCTAAACACTGAGGATGGAGTGGAGGTTAAGGATAATCTAGGCATGGCTCAATATCTAAACAAATACTTTGCCTCAGTCTTTAATGAGGCTAATGAGGAGTTTAGGAATAGTGGCAGCATGACAAATGGGAATAAGGATGTGGGGGTAGATATTACCATATCCGAGGTAGAAGCCAAACTTGAACAGCTTAATGAGAGTAAATCAGGCGGCCCAGATAATCTTCATCCACGAATATTAAATGAACTGGCACATGAAATTGCAAGCCCATTAGCAAAAATTTTTAATGAATCTCTAAACTCAGGGGTTGTACCGTTTGACTGGAGAATAGCTAATATAGTTCCTATTTTTAAGAAAGGGAAAAAAAGTGACCCGGGTAACTACAGGCCTGTTAGTTTGACATCTGTAGTATGCAAGGTCTTGGAAAAAATTTTGAAGGAGAAAGTAGTTAAGGACCTTGAGGTCAATGGCAATTGGGACAAATTACAACATGGTTTTACAAAAGGTAGATCGTGCCAAACCAACTTGATCTCCTTCTTTGAGAAAGTAACAGATTTTTTAGATAAAGGAAACGCAGTGGATCTAATCTACCTCGATTTCAGTAAGGCATTTGATACAGTACCACATGAGGAATTATTGGTTAAATTGGAAAAGATGGGGATCAATATGAAAATTGAGAGGTGGATAAGGAACTGGTTAAAGGGGAGACTACAGCGGGTCATACTGAAAGGTGAACTGTCAGGTTGGAGGGAGGTTACTAGTGGAGTTCCTCAAGGTTCAGTTTTGGGACCAATTTTATTTAATCTTTTTATTACTGACCTCGGCACCAAAAGTGGGAGTGTGCTAATAAAGTTTGCAGATGACACAAAGTTGGGAGGTATTACCAATTCAGAAAAGGATCGGGATATCCTGCAGGAAGATCTGGATGACCTTGTAAACTGGAGTAATAGTAATAGGATGAAATTTAATAGTGAGAAGTGTAAGGTTATGCATTTAGGGATTAATAACAAGAATTTTAGTTATAAGCTGGGGACGCATCAGTTGGAAGTAACGGAAGAGGAGAAGGACCTCGGAGTCCTGGTTGATCACAGGATGACTATGAGTCGCCAATGTGATGTGGCCGTGAAAAAAGCTAATGCGGTCTTGGGATGCATTAGGCGAGGTATTTCTAGTAGAGATAAGGAGGTGTTAGTACCGTTATACAAGGCATTGGTGAGACCTCATTTGGAATACTGTGCGCAGTTCTGGTCTCCCATGTTTAAGAAGGATGAATTCAAACTGGAACAGGTACAAAGAAGGGCCACTAGGATGATCCGAGGAATGGAAAACCTGCCGTATGAAAGGAGACTCAAGGAGCTTGGTTTGTTTACCTTAACCAAAAGAAGGCTGAGGGGAGATATGATTGCTCTCTTTAAATATATCAGAGGGATAAATACCAGGGAGGGAGAGGAATTATTTCAGCTCAGTACCAATGTGGACACAAGAACAAATGGATATAAACTGGTCATCAGGAAGTTTAGACTTGAAATTAGACGAAGGTTTCTAACCATCAGAGGAGTGAAGTTCTGGAACAGCCTTCCAAGGGAAGCAGTGGGGGCAAAAGACCTATCTGGCTTCAAGATTAAGCTAGATACATTTATGGAGGGGATGGTTTGATGGGTTAACATGATCTTAGTCAAAGGTCAATTAATTGCCATCAGTGGTAAATAGGACCAATGGTCAATGATGGGATGTTAGAAGTTACTACAGAGAACTTTTTCCTGGGTGTCTGGCTGGTGAGTCTTGCCCACATGCTCGGGGTTCAGCTGATCACCATATTTGGGGTTGGGAAGGAATTTTCCTCCAGGGTAGATTGGCAGAGGCCCTGGAGGTTTTTTGCCTTCCTCTGCGGCATGGGGCACAGGTCACTTACTGGAGGATTCTCTGCATCTTGAGGTCTTTAGACCATGATTTGAGGACTTCAATAGCTGAGACATAGGTGAGAGGATTATTCCAGGAGTGGGTGGGTGAGATTCTGCGGCCTGCATTGTGCAGGAGGTCAGACTAGATGATCATAATGGTCCCTTCTGACCTTAAAGTCTATGAGTCTATGAACACTCTTATGTGGAATCTACAGAACCCGAAACTGTTTAGGACAGGAAGAGAACAATACCTTTTTCAACTGAAACCAAAAGGACTAGTTAGAGGCAGAATATAATTCCTAGCACTGGACCTGTCTGAGGTTACATCCCTATTTTTGCAGAAAGTGCTTTGAGATCCATAATGACCCAGGTGCTCAGAACTTGAGTTTGGTGTAACTCATTGTGTGCCTTAGCCTTTCTGATTTTGTCCTAACATGCTTGTGCTGTTCTTTTATACTCCTCCGTAGCAATTAGTCCACATTTCCACTGTTTGTAGGATTCCTTTTTGATTTTCAGGTAATTAAAAAACTCCCAATGGAGCCATATTGATGTCTTATTATTCTTCCCGTCTTTCCTTTGCATCGGGATAGTTTGCTGTTGTACTTTTAATATTGTCTCAAGAAACAGTCAGCTCCCCTGAACTCCTTTTTACCTTAGATTTTCTTCCCAGGGGACCTTACCTACCAGTTCTCTGAGTTTGTTAAAGTCTGCTTTTTTGAACTCCATTGTCCGTATTCTGCTGCTCCTTCCTTTCCTTAGAATCATGCAATCTATCATTTCATGATCACTTTCACCTAAATTGCCTTCCACCTTCATATTTGCAACCAATTCCTCCCTGCTGGTCAGAATCAAGTCTAAAATGGCTGCCCCCCTGCTTACTTCCACTACTTTATGAAACAAAAATTTGTCCCCAACACATTCCAAGAACTTACTGGAAAATTTGTGTTTTGTCGTATTACTTTTCAACCAGATGTCTGGGTAGTTAAAGTCCCCCATTGAAACCAGGTCTTGTGTTTTGGATATTTCTCAGTGTAGTAGCCGTGTTAGTCTGTGTCAGCAAAACGTAAATAAGAAAGAAAAACTTGTAGCACCTTAGAGACTAACAAATAGTCTCTAAGGTGCTACAAGTTTTTCTTTCTTATTTTCGTTTTGGATATTTCTGTGATTTGTTTTAGAAATGCCTCAGTCACCTTCTCTTCCTGATGTGGTGGTCTGTAGTAGACCCCTACCATGACCCTCTATATCAATATTCCAGTAATGAGAATATCCCACCAAGTCTCTCAGATGCCAATTAAGTCATCATTTAGCTTACGTGCTGTGATAAATGAAGGGGGGAGGGTATAGTTCCCTTTTATGGACACCCAGCCAGCCAGTTAGCAATAAAATCCCTGTTAGTAGCTGTTCTCTACTTGCTTTACCTGTAAAGGGAGTGGGCACCTGACCAAAAGAGCCAATGGGAGGGCTAGAACTTTTAAAATTGGGAAAAAACTTTCCCTTGGTCTGTCTGTTGTTGTTCTCCGGAGAGAGGAGACACAGAGCAGTAGAAAGCTACAAGAAGCTTTAAGCCAGGTATGGAAAATCATCAGATCATATCTAGAACTACCTATCTGAAACCCCAGATATGTAAGTAAATCAGAGAATGTCTAGGAAGACGCGATTAGGGCTATTTCTTTTATTTCTTATTGGCTTGTGGACTCCTCTGTGCTAACCCCCAAATGCTTTTGTTTTGCTTGTAACCTTTAAACTGGACCTCAAAAAAGTTATTTTGATGCTTAATCCTTCTAAGTGGTTCTTTTTACATCTAGCAAAAAGCCTAAGTTCCAAATGTATTTTCTTCTTTTTTTGTTTTTAATAAAATTTACTTTTTTTAAGAACAGGATTTAATTTTTGTGTCCTAAGAGGCGTGCATATGTTGTTTAATTTGCTGGTGGCAACAGCTGATTTCCTGTTTTCTTTCTCAGATCTTCCCCGGAGGGGGTGTGTGTGAAAGGGCTTGAGGGTACCCCACAGGGAGGAATTCCCAACTGTGCCTTCCTGGGTCCCAAGAGCTTTGTTTTGCACTTGGTTGGTGGCAGCAGTTACCCCTCCAAGGTCAGAGAGAAGCTGTAACCTTGGGAGTTTAATACAAGCCTGGAGTGGCCAGTATTAATTTTTAGAATCCTTGCGGGCCCCCACCTTCTGCACTCCAAGTTCCAGAGTGGGAAATCAGCCTTGACGTGCTAATACTGCCCGTTCTTCCTGTTTATTCCCTACAACATGCCTTGCATTTGTGAATAAACATCTAAGATGCTGAGCAGATTCCTCCATTGATTTCTCTCTTGTTGATCCTGTTACCCTATTATAATTTTCCATGCTCCAAACTTCCCCTCCCCCCTACAACATCTAACCCTCTGTTAAGGTTGTCTTTTTTGGGCTTACCTATTGGCTTTTGTCACCTGCCCCCTCTGAAGCTAGTTTAAAGCCCGCCTCACCAGGGTGGTTAGCTGGTGCACAAAGACGCTCTTCCTCTTTTTGGTCAGGTGAATCACTTGTCTTGTCAGGGGCAACAGACAGTGCCTTCAGCACACCCAAACACTATGATGAGCCACTGGTTCAGAGACAAGGACATCATGTAAGGAGCCACTAACACCACTTAGGTGCTCTCCAGGGGTCTCCCATCCAAGGACAGCCACGTCTAACACCGCTTGGCTTGGCAGACTGGACAGGAAGCCAGCCCAAGATAGTAGAGCTACAACTATTAATTACAAAACCCACGTTTGCCCATTAAGAAAAGGTCTGGGCAAGCTCCATGGGGCCAAAGCCTGAGAGAAAGAAGATTAGCAGAGCACAGCACTTCCAACACAATCAGAGCAACTAATTCTTCTTCCCAAATCCTAAATAGCACCAGTTATGTTAAAATCAGAAATGTCCCCTCTGCTGAAATCTCTCTTCCTATCAGATTTAGAGCAAGCTGAAATATTTTCAATTTCGATGAACATTGCTAGAATTTCAAAGTCTGACACCCCTCCCCCACCACAATAGAAAAAAGTCAATGACATTATTGCAGAACTCTCTCCTATTGTTTCAATCCTCTCCAGTCAGAACCTCACAGTCCTGTTGGCTCCCTTTCACGTCATCCTTTGGCAAAATTAAATCAAGGCATCAGACCATTTGTGACTTGAAATACAGAATTGCTACTACTCAGCATAAATCAGGAAACAAATATTGTCTGTGATGTTTATTTCACAAAAGAAAAAAAAGATTTTCATGCATGAACTTTTGGTTCATAAAACAAATTGTTTTCCTGCTCCCTACCTGATAGCCCCTCCTCCGCAAAAAATTAAACCAAAAATAAAATTATCAAGGGGCTGGGAGTTAGCAAAAGAAAAATAACCATCCAAATCTAATGAATAGAAAGGGAGTTTAAATTATGGCTCTTCTAACTAGTTACAGAGTGGAATAAATCAACAAATATACTTCATACTCTCTAGTTCACATCGGTCAAAAGAATACAAAGTTGGCTCAGGTCTCCAGACCAGTTGTTTCCAAACTGGGCTTCTAGGGAACAGAGTTGTTTGTTTAAGTATCTAATCTACGGCTTCTTTTTATGACAAAGGGGGTTTAAAATATGGGGAGCCTTTAGAACCAAGCTATATAAATATAAAACATTGATACAAACTGATTCTTTGTACAGAAAATATCATCTCACAAGGCACTAGAGTGACAGTGTATCTGGGGGGATGTTTTGTCTTGCCTGGGTATTTTTCAAGCTTGTTTCGAGTGCTGTTGTCAAAGTGGGAATGTCGTTAGTTCTTGAGCGATGCTGCAGAGAACACCCACTACAAGCGGGCTGGGAGCAACGCCTCTGTCTTGTTGCTGGCAAGAGGCAGACCCAGCAGTGGCGGGGATTATGTCAGGCGTCCTGGACATTGAGTGGTTTTCCTTGGCTACCCAGCCATTTTCATCTTGTCTGAATGGCTTTCATTTGGTGTTGGCCAGGAGGGAATTGCCATAGTGCATAGATCTCGTGGGGTTCGAATTCTCTCTCTGGATCCTTCCCAGGCCCCTATGCCAGCAGCCCGAGCCGGGTCACTTTGGCGGATAGGAATGAGTGGATAATGAAGACGATGGTTTTGGGGCAGGAGTGAAGGTCCAGTTGCTGTAACAAAGGGGAATATTTGCAATGGTCAGTGCTCTGCTCAGATCTCTCAGTCTCTGCTTTGCTACTGAAGGGCCACCTTGCAGGTGGGGGCTGGGAGTGAAATGTGCCGTGAAGTCACGTTGGCAGGATGAGAGCCCAGGAGTGGGGATTCCTCTTTAGCTTCTTCACCACCCTCCCCAGACGCTGTCTCCCAGGAGAGAGGGGAGCTCAGACTCATTGCAATTAAAAACCCGAGGCCGGCCCATGCAAGCTGACCTGGGCTCGCAGGGCTTTGGCTGCAGGGCTGTTTAACTGTGGTGTAGACATAGGCTGAGCCCGGGACCCTCCCACCTCACAGAGCCTGGCCTCCAGCCCAAGCCCGAACGTCTATATGGTAACGAGACAGCCCCTTAGCCTGAGCCCCACGGGCAGGAGTCAGCTGGCACAGGCTGGCTGCAGGTTTTTAATTCCAGTGTAGACATACTCATCGAAGCTTCTGGGTGAGACTGTGAACAGGGCTGGCTGGTGTCACTTGCTATTGGCTATTAATGTGGGGTGGGAAGAAAGGGTCTGAAACCACTGTGGGTACATCTACACTGGAGCCAGAGGTGTGATTTCCAGCTGAGGCAGACACACCGGCAGGGCCGGCGCGCCCACTAGGCGACCCTAGGCGGTCGCCTAGGGCGCCAGCATCTAGGGGGCGGAGACTCCCGGCGGCGTTTCAAAACGCTGCCAGGAACGCAGCTTCCCCTGAAGCTGCTGCCCCTGCCCCAGGCTAGGTGAGTTGCTGTGGGGGGTGGGGGGCACTGGTGGGGTGCTGCTGGCGGGCGGGGATCCCAGCCCCAGCCGGGCAAGGGCGCAGGGAGTCCAGCGCGGGGGGCGCAGCCCAGCGGGGGGGAGGGAGCAGAGCCCAGCGCCCCTGCCGCCGGGAGCCGAGCCCAGCCCCCACCGTGGGGGGGCGAGCGGAGCCGGGCTGGTGGGGAGCAGAGCCCAGCGCCCCCGCCGCCGGCCGCACGGGGAGCCGAGCTCAGTGCCCCCGCTGCCGGCCACAGGGAGCCGAGCCCAGTGCCCCCGCCACCGGCTGCAGGGAGCTGAGCCCAGCGCCCCCGCTGCCGGCCACGGGGAGCCAAGCCCCGCCTCGGCCCGGCGGGGAGCCCATCCCGTGGGGGGCTGCGGAGGGCCGGGAGCCCAGCCCTCTGCAGTGGAGGAGCCCAGCCCCCCCCACCTCCCCCGCGCCGCAGCCTGCGGGTGGGTGGGGAGGCTGCCGCGGGGGTGGGTGGTTTGCCACTGGTGGGGGGGGGCAGCATTAAGGGGGGCACAGGGCTGGTGCAAGGAAGTTTCGCCTAGGGCGCGAAACTTCCTTGCACCGGCCCTGCACACCGGTACGGGGTCTGAGTGAGCTGGAGTGTAGCTGCAGCAGCAGGGTGGGGAGCCACCCGAGTGCGTGCATAGGGTCTCCGATAGGATGACGCTTGGGCTAGTGAGCCTGGCCTGCCATGGCTACATTATCATAGTTAGTGCGCTAACTCGCTTGGAGCCCGCATGTGCACACCCAGCTGGGGTGGAAATGACACCACCTGCCTCGTTTCACAGCAACGAACCCAGGCCTGGGGGGTATCTGGCAGCAGGCGGCTTGCTGTCCCAGCACCACTCCTCTAAGCCACATGCTGCCCTCACCTGCTGCCCTACCCGACAGGACCTGGCACCATCAGAACCCACACAGCAACGTTTTAAAGGAACAAAACTCCAGCCCAGGATCCATTCCTCATTCATCTCTTTCTAGACATAATACGGGTCTGACCACCCATCCCGTCCCCGAACCCACTCAGTACCTACTCCTCGTGCTGCACTCCGTGCCCAGTGGAGGCACTGACAGCCCTGAATGCTACCAGCCTGGTTTATCTTTTCTTCAAAGGGATGCAAGAATCCTGCACTGCCTATTGCCTGAGCAGCGCCTGCCATCTGAGATGGAGCCACATTCCCATGACCCCTTATCAGAGGACCCACACTGCACCCACCCCACCTCCTCCTCCTAGGGGTCCCGGAGGGAGCATGCAGCAGGCAATCTCAGCAAGCAAGCAAAGCACCAAGCCAACGCACAATCTCTCCCTCTGCGCTGCCGAAGTCCAGGTAGAGCATCTTGGCCCCGTCATCAGAGGACATCTGCAGCTTCTCGAAGGGCTGCTGCAGCAGGATGGTCCTGCTGATGCCAGGCTCCATGGTGAAGATGGTGAAGCCCTTGTCGATGTGGATGGACAAGGTGCAGTCCCGCCCATTCCATGTGCAGGCTGAAAGAGACCAGGGCAGAATGGCATCACTCAGGCTAAGTGCTCACTTTCCCCCTGAAGTCTCCTCTGCTCCCGCAGCCCCCTGGGTGCAGGGCCTGGAGCTGCTACTCATTACAGGGCACATTGGGGCAGCTGGAGTCGGAACCTCACTCAGTGTTGAGAGTCAGGTGAAACGTGGCCCTGCAGGGTACATGGGACATCGTCCTCCACTGGCTTCCAGCTGGGCAAACAGCCCCAAAGCTCAGAGCAAAGTGAAGCTGATATCACTGAAGATCCCCAAGTGTGGGGTGAAACCAAGAGCCTCCACTGGTGGGGAGTGGCCCAACGCCATTGCCCTGCGTGGAGCCAGGCAGCAGACATGGCCCACCATGTGTTGCAAAGTTACAACTCCATCAGCCGGAGCCAACTCTGAAACGGGCCCGCCCCAGCCAGCCTCCTCTCCAGGGCTCTCTCTTGCCTCTGTCCCGAGCGCTGCTTTGCCACTTTGTCAGCTGGACACTTTCACATCTCATCTTCTTCCCCCAGCAAATCCCAGTTGGGCTGGGCTGTGGCTGGATTCAGCCTGGGGCAGCCTTGCCTGCGCTTGATTCTCAGAGACCAGGGGGCCTGGAGGAATTGTCTGCATGTCTCTGATTAGACCTGGGCAGGGCAGGCAGCAAGCCACCCTGTGGTTTGCCATGGAGGCCCACGTAGAGCTGGGCGCTCACTGCACAGTGCCCAGCTCCCGAGCTGAAGCTGGCAGGCTCTTCCCCACCTGGCAGTCAAATATTCCCTGTGTTATAGCACCAGATTCGGTGTTACTCCCGCTCCTGTGTCCCTTCCTCCAGACACCCCCACTCGCCCCCTACCAGGCTACCCATTGCCATGTATCCCACTGCTTGCTGCCCACTGGCCATGCCCCTTGTGCTATGGTATTTGGCACCCCCTTCACCCCACAGAATATCACTATTCATGACACCAGCCATTCCCAATGCAGGGAGGCCCGTGCCCCACACTACTCACTCGGGAGACTCTGACTCACTCTGAGCCCCAGCTGCTGGCAAGGAGAGGATCCCTGTGAGAATGGGCAGAGCGTTGCCTTTGGGGGGTCCACTGCCTGACCCTTGCAGGCAAGTCTTTGCCTCCCTCCCTCCTCCTGAGACTCGCCTCCCACAGCCTCCCCAGTTCCTGACCCGCTGAGACTTCCTGCGTGAACTCGGCCGCGCTGTGACAGCCGTCCACCAGCATCCGCGTCCACATCGCCAGGTCCCGGTGCGTCTCCACGCTGAACAGGTGCGTCTCCACCCCCTTCTTGGTTCCCGTCCGCAAGGCAAAGGAGAGTTCCGAGTCGTAGAGGAGGGAGCCCTTGGACGGGCCGGAGTGCACAAGCCTGCACAGGGAGAGCAGGAGACTGGTCAGCCTGAATCGGCAATCATACAAAGAACCCCCAGCACCACTGTCCACTAGTGCAATGGAGAGAGCACCACCACCTGTCCAGGAAGCATGGCCTAGTGGTTACAGCGCTAACCTCAGCTGCAGGAGATCTTCTCTGCCACCTGCTTCCTGGGCAAGTCACTTAATCCCTCTGGCCCAGACCCTCACAGGTGTTCACGTGCCTAATTTCCACTGATTCCCAGGGGAGTTAGGAACTGGGCTGCTCCGCCTTGATTCCCCGTTGATAAATGTAAGGGGGGCCCATGTGACCGACTGGCAGGTGCTCAGACACTACGCTCATGGGAGCCAGAGGGACAGACACTCTCTGTAAGGTGGCAGAGTTCTTCCAACCTTCATGCTGGTGGTTTCCTTGCTCTGCTTCACACTGGGTCGAATCTGAAACATAACCTGGATTCACTCCTGACAGTTCACGGTGCCCCTGTCCTTCTCTAGCACCTTCCACCTAGGATCTCAAAGCACTTCACACATGGCAATGAACGCCACCTCCCATTACCCCCTGCCTGGGGCGGAGCCTGGGAGAAAATGCAGGTGTCGACTGCCAGCCCAGCAGCTGAGCTCCAGTCCCGCCGGCCCCGGCTGGAGCTGGTGTCAGGGGTTCTGTACCCTGGTTCCATCCAGCACCAACCTGGGTAGGCTAAGGTTTGTACGGCGAAGGAATGAAATACGAGTCACATGCGAGTGGGTTTGCAAAAGGCATGAGGCCTAAAAAGCCTTGAGGGGGTAGGGCCTTCAGTCCCTTCTATTCCACATTGCAAACTTGTCTGTAACAATACCCGGCTGCCCTCCGCTGGGAGAGAGCGCGGGGGGTGTGTGATGTGCACACAGGCTCTGTCTCCCCAGGATGCAGTAGGGCACTGTAACTCTACGCGAGCAGAGCCCTTCAAGCACATGCTCCCCACTCGCTCGGGTCTGCGGCTCCCCTCGAATGGCCTCGGATGCCACCTGTTTTCCTTGTCCTTGCAATATGAGACATTTGCCAGCAGAGGCCACTGCAGCACCATGTACGTCTCTCTCTCCACACCAGACCCCCGTTGCTAGAGTATTGCTGAGATACACAGGGGCTGACTGCTCCGGGCCCCTGGTACCCATGAGCCCTCCTCCCTGGGGGGCACGTGCCTCTGTCCCACCCACACACCCTTGAAGTCACCCATCTGGCTGGATTTCAGAAATGTGGAATCATGAACTGAAATTCCAGGAACCTTTACGGCCAACCCTTAGCAATGGTTTAGGCCCCAGATGCAGAATCCCTAATGAAGAGCGAGGGTTTCGCTAACCGTAAAATGAGCGGCACTTTTAACAAATGTCAGAGACGTACTTTGATTTTTTTTACATGTAAGTGGTCTGACTGGCAGAGGGGGCGTGTTCAGCAGTTTCTGGGAATCAGGCCCCTTTGACATGGCAAAAGTTGGGCAGTTAAATCACTAGTCCCCTTAATTCCCTGGCTGCGTCCCCAAACAGCAGCCGTGGTGCGAAGACCTGAGAGTGACGCTGACTAGATACTAGGCCAGATAGCAAGTGTGAAAAATTGGGACGGGGGTGCGGGGGTAATAGGAGCCTATATAAGAAAAAGCCCCAAATATCGGGACTGTCCCTATAAAATTGGGACATCTGGTCACCCTACTAGATACAGACGGGGACAGTGACAGGACTAATCTCACTGCAAAGCTTGCAAGCAACAGCATCAATGGTGGAAAGCGAAAAGGGAAATGAGCTTGTCGGTCTATCAGATTTCATAGTCTAAGGTGTCCTTAGTAACCAGGGGAAAGTTTTGCCTACACATGAGCGAGCCTGACCTATTGGTCTGAATTCCCCCAGCCTCTTGCAGTGGGGAATCCAGGATGGTAGCACCCAAACAGCCCTGAACTCTGGAAGGTGATGGAGGCGTTAAGAGATAAATCTAACTGAATTCTTCGCTCTCTGGCTCATCTCTAGTATACAGACTACAGAGTACATGCGCCAGGGTCTATGAAGGTCTACTGCCATCAGCATCACATTGGAATGGCGGCATTACTCAGTGAAACCACGAGTGAGTTCAATGGGCTGTTCCAAAGGGAACACAGAAAACCCTGCTGGTGGGAGGAGGTGAAACAGCCACTTACTTTATAGAGAAGCCATCTGGGAACGTTTTACGGGGTGAGTGTACAAAACAGGTCACTGTCCCCGCTGTGTCGCGGTTAAAAAAGCCAAGTTACCCCTTGTAAAAAGCCAGGTTACCCCTGTGGTTGCAGGTCCTACTGCACAATCCTCACAGGGAGAGGAACACGACTCCTCTTACATGTCACAAATCTCTCCAAACAAGCAGAAGTAGCTTGTTGAGACGTCACATGATACACATTTCACGCCCATCTCCTCATCTACTGAGCCCAGAACCAAGGCCTGGGTCCTACTGCACAGGGGAATTCCTCTCTCTCCAGTGGGAGAAAGCTGTAGTGGCCCAGGAGATACTGGACTGTAACCTCTCACTGAGATTCTCTGAGATTCTGTGGCCTGCGTAGTGCGGGAGGTGAGATTAGACATGGGGTCTCAAACATGTGGCTGCATCATTTTACTCTAGGGAGAATGGCCCAGATCATCAAAGGTAATTAGGCTCCTAACTTCCACTGATATCAACGGATCTGGGCCAATATTCCTGCTTAGAAAACTTTCCATTGTCCTGTAAACCTGTGCTCTCCTTGCCAAAGTTTTCAGGCCCTGGCCAGCAGGGAGCAGTATAACCTTGGGAAAGTGGTGTCAGGCAAACCCACTGCACCGGGGGTGAGGGCAGATTTTGGAGCGCTGGCTGCAAGTCATATGGATCTTGTTGGCCACTGGGCTCTGGAACTCTGTAGAGATATTCCTGCAATGCCATGTGGGTGCTGCTGAGCAGGTATGAGGGCTCCTAGCCTGGCGAATGCTCCATGCGGCTGCACAGAGGAATGCAGAACCAGCTGGTGGGCTGAAGGCTACGCAGAGATCTATCCCGGGGGTCCAGCCTAGGCTTCCTGGCTGTGAGGGACTGGGAAGTGATGCCACCTACAGAGGAGACAGTGTCTGGAGTCGTGCTCAAATGAGCCCCGCTAGCTGCTCCCAGCCCTCCTCCGCGGGAGGGAGAGAGGGGAGATCCCAGGGGGCCTGTGGGGCATGCAGGGTTCCCAAGGTGGGACAGCGACCTTTGATGCCTGGTCTCCCAGCTGCCTAAGCCCCGGTGCGCTCTCTGGCGTAGGAGAAGGGATCAGCTGGCAATCCAGGCTGTCACACTGCACCAACCTGCTCCGAGCGCCTCCTGAGGAACTGATCTGCCACCAGCAAAGTGTCAGACACTGACAGCTGCCCCAGCCTGCACACAGCTGCCAGAAACAGGAGCTCAACGCCAAACACAATGGGGAGCTGACTGACTACCCCCGGCACACACATCTGGGGAGGGTCCCCTCTAGATTCACAATGGCGCTAGTTAACTCTGCTTCATTGGCACTAACCAGTTCTAGCATGGCCCACCACTGGCCACAGCCTGAGTCACCCCTTGCTGGTTTCACACTGGACCCAAATCCAGGTCTCTGCTTCACTGTGCTTTGCTGTTCAGGGCTTGTCTGAATCTGGACCTTCAAGCAAGACCTGGCCAGTCCCACAGACTGTGGCTGTTCAGACTGATCCGTGACACAGCGCCTGAGGATCACAGTTCTAGGGCTACATGGCCAGCCCCATTGGCCATGCTTGGGGCCCCCACGAACACCCTCGGCCCGTCCCCAAACTCACCCCTCCCAGTACTGAGCACTGCAAACGCCACTCCAGGCCTAACTGGCTGTGGTGCTGCCATGGAGACAACCAAACCCTTTGCTGCTGACAAATCTGTCACCTCCGTGGGGCAAAATAGCTCCAGTGATGGACTAGGTGAGGAGCAGAGGCGGTGGTTCTGCCACTGGCTGGCTGCATGACCTGGGCAAGTCACTTCACCACTCTGCCTCGGTTTCCCCATCTGGAAAATGGGACTGATAGCACTGCTCAAGCTTAGAGATCTAGTGATGAAAGGTGCTAGATGAGAGCAAGGACTTGCTGGGTAGTGGCTGCCTGGGGCTTTGTCCCAGCACACGTTGCTTGGCAAATGCCGGGTGGCTCCCTGCGCCAATGCACTACAGTGCGAGGTAGTGCAGCCAGCTGGCTCATGGCACCTGGTGGCGATGAGAGGGTAGCTGTGGGTTGGCTTGTTCAGGGCATCCCTGGTCTGTGGGAGGCTGCCGTAGAACAGAAGATCCTTCTCCGTGAGGATGGTGAGGATGTTCTTCGTCCCGTCACCGGGAAGCTGGAAAACAGACAGCATTTGATTAAATGGACCCCAGAGCAGAGGGCGTCTTCAAAGGAGATCTCCCTTCCCCCTGTCCAGAGAGACCCCTGTTATGAGTGGGGCGAGGCTGTACAGAGTGGGCACAGGGGAATGGAAGGGAGGGAGCCCACTGGTCAGGGAGTGCTGGGAGGGGGGGCAAGGATGAGGGGACAAGCTATTTCCCACAATGCCCCACTGAAGGGGCAGTGCCCCAGGCCAGGGCTTGGTGGCTAGTGCTAAGTAAGTGGAAAGGGCATTTCTCGGAGCCAGGACAGGGGCAGGGAAGCGTCAGAGCCAATGAGGAGAGAGCTCAGCAAATGCCTCCATCCCACCGCGCTGCATGAGCCAAGCAAGGAACATGAGACCAAACCAGAACCCAGAAAACCCCTCTCCAAGCACCGAGCGCAGCCATGATGGTGGGCTCTGCCGGGCGCCCCGGGCTGGGGACTGGCAGCCCGGAGAAGTCAAACTCTCTCTGGACCCACAGGAGGCCTAGAGCGTGGGCTTCCCTGCCAAGCTACCTCAGCGTCGGCCTGCTCCAGCTCCAGGGCCTGGCCATTGCTTGGCCTCTCTCTCCGAGACCCTTATCGGGGGCCCAGTCGGGCCCATGGCTGCAGTGGTCTCGGTGACATGAACTCGTCCATCTGCCAGGGCACGGACGGGGAGGCACCAGCTCACGCGCCTTTCACCTACGCCACCGCACGATGTCTGCTGGTGCCACCCTCCACCGGCCCTGGAGCAGATGTGCCCCCTCCACTGGGGACTGGGCCTTGCAGTGGATCCAGCTGCAACAGGGCCCTCCTCCACCCCCTTCCCTGCACTGAGCACCCAGCCAGCTCCCACCTGCCTCACACCCCGGAACGACTGGACTCAGCAGTTGTTCAAATTAAACTCCTGAAGCAGCATGAGAACCACCTCCTCTCCCTCCCTCCCCACAGCCTCCCTGCACCGGCCTCGGGTGAGCACCCGGCAGTGACAAGGCTCCGGCTCAGCAGCCTCCCTGCACCGCCCTCGGGCGAGCACCCAGCAGGGTGACGAGGCTCCGGCTCAGCAGCCTCCCTGCACCGGCCTCGGGTGAGCACCCGGCAGGGTGACGAGGCTCCGGCTCAGCAGCCTCCCCACCCGGGCATTCAAACAATGACCATTGTGTTAGAAAACGGGATTCTGTGTAAACTCGGCAGATCCCAGCCAGCATGAGGGTGACGTGGCCCCTCCCCGATCGAAAGCAGCCTGAGGCGCAGCTCCCGGAGCGCAGTAACAACTCCTTGCGCACGCAGAGCGCCACGGCGCCGAGTGGCATGGGCCAGTCTGACCTTACGGAGGGCAGCTTTCCAGGGCAGAACGTGGCCTCCAAGAGGCAGCGTGGCCTGGAGGACCAAGCCCTGGGGTGGGCGGTAGGACGCCTGTGACCTTGGACAAGGCCAATCACTTACCTGCTGCAAGGGGAAAGCACTCCGTGGCTCACTCTGCAGAGCCTGGGATAGGTGCTGGATGCAGGAGTGACGCCTGCCTCCCTCAGTGTAACTGAGATCAGAGTCAGGCCCTCCACTCACCTTTCCAGTCTCAAAACTGAAGTGCAAAGACTTGCCCAGGATTCCATGGTGACTCTGTGGCACAGCTAGAGAGAGAACCCAGGAGTTCTGTCTCCCAGCTCCGTGCTAGGCAATGCTGTTCCCACCCTGGCCCCCCGCAGCTCCTCATCCTGGACCGCTCTGGAGAGAACCACAATCTGTATGCAGTGAACTGGGCCCCTCGGCATAGCAGAGCTGTAGGAGGTGCCGTTCCAGAACAGGCCATTAGTGCCTCTACTCTGATACCCACCTCCTGCCAGACCCCCTGACATCACAAACCAGCCCCTCTGGCTTAGTGCCTTTGAGCACGTCCTGCTAGTCCAATATCCTGCTGACGGCCACATCGGATCACACCACTGACGCACGGGGCCTGCCACTGGGTGTGAACCCTCCTGCCATCCAATACCACTGAACTCAGTGTCACTGGCTGGCACAAGCCTTGTCTCTCACACTGACAAGATGCTTCTGAGAAAAGCAGCCACAATCCCCAAATGCACCTGACCACCTGTGCAGTGCCCTAGGAGTGGAATAACAGGGCATGTGGCAAGCCAGGACCGGGTGCATCAGCAGAGCATTGTAGAGGCCCCTGTACTGGAGTAATAGGACAGTACTGCAATACCAGGATGGCAGGTCAGGAGTGAGGGGCACTGACAGAGCTGTGAGGGGTCCGGGGCTGGTATAGGAGGGAGCTGCGGGTTGGGAGTGAGGGGCACTGACAGAGCTGTGAGGGGTCCGGGGCTGGAATAGCAGGGGGCTGCGGGTTGGGAGTGAGGGGCATTGACAGAGCTGTGCAGGAGCCCAGGGCTGGAATAGCAGGGGGCTGCGGGTTGGGAGTGAGGGGCACTGACAGAGCTGTGAGGGGTCCGGGGCTGGTATAGCAGGGGAGGGGGCTGCAGGTCAGGACTGCGGTTCACTGGCAGAGCTGTGGGAGAACAGTGGGAAGCACAGAGGGTGCTAGTGACAAGGGCTGAGCTGCCTGGCCAGAGCTGTGAGGCGAAGCGTGCGCAATCTCTTATCAGCAGTACAATTTGGCACCGAAGGACCGTACACACCCGAAAGGCCGGGCTACCTGCTCAGTGAGCCAGCCGATGTGCTTGATCTCTTTGCTCCCTGCAACGCCGGCTGCTGCCAGCAGGGCTCTCAGCTCCTCTTTGACTCTGGGCACCAGGGCGTTGACGTTGGTGTGAATGGCGTTGAACCAGGACTGGGCAGTCACTTCGTCTTTCGCTCTCAGGAAGAGGGGAATCCGCCCATCCGCCGAACAGACTTCCAGGTACCTGCGAAGAAGGAGCCCCCGGCAGGGCTGGTTTGTGGCCAGGATCCGCGCAGCGGGATGTGGCACAGGTAGCTGGTGCAGCAGGAGGTAACTGGGCTTGCTCCAGTTCATGTTTTCCCGGCAGAGTCCAGGGATTCAGCTTCTGCCTTGCAGTTACCTGAAGTGCTGGCGTCTCTAGCTGGGCTGCACTGACGGCAGGAATACATGCAAACTGCAGACCAGTCAGCCACCCCATTCTATTGCTGCCCACGCGCCTTCAGCGTCAGGCAGCAGTGCAATCCTGAGCAATCAGTCTAAACCTGTACCAGACACAGGCCTAGGAATCCCCCCAGGGCCACGTTCCCAGCCCTAGTAAAGGGACTGCCGTTAGCACAGACGGCAAGTGAATTCAGAAGCTACTTGGAGCTGGCTCTGATTGGTGGGCTCACGTTCTTTGCCACGCGCTGGGGATGATGCTGGGTGCTGGGACACTGCCCAGGAGTGTGAGCCCGAAGGGGCTCATTGCTTGGAGTTGTTTTTATGCTAAGCCAATCAGAGAAGACTCGACAATCGGCCCCAGCTGACAGGGCTGGGTCAGGCTGCTCAGCCAGGGTGGGGCAGGGAGACAATTGGGTCAGATTTGATTAAAATGTTGATCAATAAACGGGAAAAAATGCTGAATTTTCTCCTACGTTCCCGCTGGCTCCTTGTCCAGCTGGAATAAACCCCTGGGAGTAACCAGCCCAGCCCAGCCCAGCCATTCAAGCCCTGCTCCTAGCACTCAGCTGGGCCAGACGGGCTAATGTGAGTGGGACACTCCCAACTCGGCTCCTCAGCGCCAGTCTCAGCCATTGGGAAGTGACGGCTCTGGCTGCTTCCTACCTGGCCCATCACTAACATCCAAGAACTCAACACTTAAGGCAACAGCAGCATTTTGAAGCTAAAGCCCAGTGAGAAAGGCCCCTGAGTCATAGACTGTCTGTCTCACGCACCACAGCACCTCACGGTCAGGCAGAAACTGAGGCACATGTGACTGGGATTTACCCACGGAGTCTGTGGCAGAGGCTGGCACTGAACCTTAGTTTACCAAATGCCAGGCCACCAGCTCAACCACTGGGCCACCCACCCGCTTGCTAGTGAGAGCCCAGAGTTCCCATGAGCCCTGTGGCACTGGGCAGGCGGGGTGCTCTAAGGGGGGTTGGGAAAGTTTATTCATTCTCTTTGATTTTTCTTTGCAGTCTGGAACAAGCCCAGCAGATTCAGGGGAGCAATGTCCTTGGCTTGCCCATGCTAATGACGTTCTCTCTGCTGTGCATTTGTGGGCTGTGTAATGCCAGCAGCACATTCACGCTCCTGGACTGTATCCTGTGTAAGGGTGTCCCCTCTCAGGCGTTACCCGGAGAGACCCCAGACCTACACACGCCAGTCTCTGCCCATTAGCCGGGCAGACAGAAAAGCAACTGCTAGCGGTTCTTGTAACAAATTGTTTGATGGTGTCAGAGTACAGCCACCAACTCTTGCTGGAGGCCGCTCTGACAATTTTCCCAAGCAGGAGCTCCACCCCCCAGGCTGAGACCCAGAGCCTGCCACTGGAGTCCCATGGCTGGAGCCAGGGTGGGGTGGGAGTGGGGAGGCTGAAGCCCAGAGCCCCGGGGCTGAAGCCAGGGAGGGAGGGGTGCTGAAGCCTGCTCCTGGAGCCCCAGCAAGCTGGAGCCTGAAGCTGCCCCCAGAGCCTCTCAGCCCCTGGGACGGCGAGTTGGGAACTCAGCAGCTGCCTGCAGAGTTGAAGGTTCCTCCCCTGGCAAGCACACACACCGGCCCCACAAGTCTGCAGAGGCGCTGCCTGGATGTGGTGCTGATCCCCGGTCGGTGGCGCCAGCAAACACCAACGCAGTGCATCCAGGAGCAACAGCTGGACTCTGCAGGGAGGGACAACTGCTTTGCCCCTCCCCTCCATCTCTGCCCAGGAGGCTGTCGTGGCCACAGAAAAATCCCCTGGTGGCTGCATGTGGCCATGGTGGCTGCATTTTAGAAACAAAAAGATAGAGCCTAGAGCACAGCAACACTTGGGTCTCTGTCCAAGACAAACCAAGGTCACTGTCCCGCTCGAGTGTAATCCCTGGGATCTCCCTCAGATCGGATCTACACCAACCTGGCTCTATTGACTTCACAGGAGTGACTCTGGATTTACAGTGACTTCAATGGGATCCTCGCCAGCTGCATGCCAGGGCGGCTGTCGAGCACAGCACATTGAAGTGCCAGGTGAGGCCAGAGACCAGGAACACTGGCTGTGTGGCATGGCAAGGGACAGGACTCACTGGGAACTGCACATGCAGCCTGGCCCCACTGGCCCATGTGGGACTGCCAGGAGAACAGCCAAAGATCTGCAGTAATCAAGTGTGTGTGTGGGGGGGGGTGATCCATCCACTCCCCCAGCTCCTCCCTAGCTATTCCTGAGAGACCATCTAAGCAAGGGCCAAGTCTGCCAATCCCTACTCCAGCCAGGGGCAGCCCCCTGCCATAGGTTGGAGTGGGACACAATCCTCTGGGTAGAGAGCACCAGGGGGCTTGCGGGGTTGTGCTGTGAATGGGGGCATGGATCCCCTCCAGGGCGAGTCCCCCAGGGGGCTGGGTTACCTGTTCTCTGGGTCACTGGGGAGACACTTCCTTGACACGTAGCACATTTTCAGGGGCATGTTCTTCCCTTCCTTGAGGTCTCTCAGGGAGAGGATGGGCGAGGCTTGCTTCTGAAGGGAGACAGCCGGCGAGGGGTCCCAGCTGACGGTCGCCCCGGACGAGGAGTTCTTGAAATACGGCGAGATCTCCTTCATGTATTTCACTGGAACGCAAAGAGACACACAGGGGCCAATGGAACAAACCCTTCCCAATTCAGAGCACTTCCCTTCACTGCCCCGCTCCAGGGCTTCCCTGGCGCCTGCACTGCGCAGAACCAAGTAGCCCGCACAGCTGCCTCGGAATCCCCGCAGACGCGGGGTGGCGGAACACAATGCACCCAGGCACTCAGACGCGCCGGACCTTGCAGTCCCATCAGCCACACCCTGCCCCACAGCCACTCCCTGACAAAGGCCCCTTTGTAATGAAGGGGGTTGGCCTCTGTGATCACACTCAGCCTCTGCTGTCCCAGCTGCTGGTTCAGCACCAAAGCAAACGTAATGCACACAGGGGAGGTCTGCACATCCCCAGCACATTACCAGAAACCATTCCAAATGAAGTGGCCGATTAACACCTCCGCAGAACCAGGATAAAGAAGAGTTTGCGGGTTACGTGGTGTTGTAATGAGACATAAAACCAGTGTCTCTGCTGAGTCCATGGGTTTTGGGTCTAGCAGAATTATGAATTTAAACTCCCAGGCTCCTCTGTCGAAGGTTCTGGGCAGGTTTCCTTTCTGGATGAGGACTGAGAGGTCACATATGGAGTGACAGTTCCCCCCCACCCCTTTAATGAGGAGGCCGGCTGGCAGCAGGAGTCCAGCAGTGGGGCTGATTCCCAGCCACCCCCAGTCTGCCCCCCATCAGTCTGGGTTCCTGGGGACAGAGCCAACCCCTTCCGGCACTATGTGCACTCCCCTTTGTCCATGTGGGGAGAAGGGAGGTGTCGTTGGCTTCTGCCACCAGGGGGCTCTGGCTATTGATTGGACAGACAGACAGACACACATAGTTAATGTATTTCTTTATGTTAGAAGAATAGCACAATGGGGCCTCGGCCTGTGACTAGGTCACCGAGGAGCTACAGTAATATCCAAGGCTATCACAATACTGCTCACAATGCTCGTGCAGTGAAACACATGCTGTGGGTGCTGGTGTGTTTCATTCTTTCCTTCCCCTGACCTCCCTCCCCCCCCACCCCCCACACACCTGAAGAAACAAACTGTGTTTTCTTTGGCTTAGGGAAGAATCCCGAGCCCTGCGGTTGGCCCCATCTGACCATCAGAGCAGGACAGCATGTGCCTCACCTACCCAAGCAAGCCACGAATGTCCTTTCAGCGGGATTACACATGTCCAGGGAATGGCTTGTGAACCTGGAATGACTTTGGGGCAGGCAGCCACAGAGACCCAAGATGGGTTTCACCGGGGAGGGAAAGTTATTTCTTTGGGGCTTTTTCAAATTGCCTTATTTCCTCCTTAAAGAACCAGCAGCATAGAATCATAGAAGATTAGGGTTGGAAGAGACCTCAGGAGGTCATCTAATCCAACCCCCTGCTCAAAGCAGGACCAACCCCAACTAAATCATCCCAGCCAGGGCTTTGTCAAGCCGGGCCTTAAAAACCTCTAAGGATGGAGGTTCCACTACTTCCCTAGGTAACCCATTCCAGTGCTTCACCACCCTCCAAGTGAAATAGTTTTTCCTAATATCCAACCTAGATCTCCCCCTCTGCAACTTGACACCATTGCTCCTTGTTCTGTCATCTGCCACCACTGAGAACAGCCGAGATCCATCCTCTTTGGAACCCCCTTCAGGTAGTTGAAGGCTGCTATCAAATCCCCCCTCTCTCTTCTCTTCTGCATACTAAATAAGCCCAGTTCCCTCAGCCTCTCCTCATAAGTCATGTGCTCCAGCCCCCTAATCATTTTTGTTGCCCTCCGCTGGATTCTCTCCAATTTGTCCATGTCCTTTCTGTAGTGGGAGGCCCAAAACTGGACGCAATACCTCAGAGGTGGCGTCACCAGTGCCGAATAGAGGGGAATAATCACTTCCCTCAATCTGCTGGCAATGCTCCTACTAATGCAGCCCAATATGCCATTAGCCTTTTTGGCAACAAGGGTACACTGCTGATTCATATCCAGCTTCTTGTCCACTGTAATCCCCAGGTCCTTTTCTGCAGAACTGCTGCTTAGCCAGTCGGTCCCCAGCCTGTAGCAGTGCATGGGATTCTTCCGTCCTAAGTGCAGGACTCTTCACTTGTCCTTGTTGAACCTCATCAGATTTGTTTTAGCCCAATCCTCCAATTTGCCTAGGTCTCTCTGGACCCTATCCCTACCCTCCAGCGTATCTACCTCTCCCCGCGTATCTACCTCTCCCTGCAGCTTAGTGTCATCTGCGAATTTGCTGAGGGTGCAATCCATCCCATCATCCAGATCATTAATGAAGATACTGAACAAAACTGGCCCCAGAAGAGACCCCTGGGGCACTCTGCTTGATACCAGCTGCCAACTAGACATCAAGCCGTTGATCACTACCCATTGAGCCCGACGATCTAGCCAGCTTTCTATCCACCTTATAATCCATTCACCCAATCCATACTTAACTTGCTGGCAAGAATACTGTGGGAGACCATATCAAAAGCTTTGCTAAAGTCAAGATACGACAAGCATGAGCAACCACATCACAGAGGGCAGGACAAACAAAGCCACGTGTGGCATGTAGGATGCCCGGCGTGTCCCCTGCTGTAATGCATGTGCAACGGTCCATGTGTAATGCTCTGGAGCTGCGTGTCCACGGAAATCTGCCCATCCTTGTATCTCCAATGGGAAAGGTTGGTGACTGCTTGTGGGCATTGCCTAATGCTGCTCAGATCAGGTCGAGGTGTCCCGGGAGAGAAGACCCAGTAGCCAGTGTTCACTAGTTCTCCCACTTCTGCCTGCATCGGTGTCACAGCCACCGTGGGAGAAAATCACAAACCATTCAGCACAGGGGCACATTTCTGCAGTGTCTCTTGCTGCTCCAAAGCCCATGGGAGTTAGCTCCCACCCTGGCTGCAATGCAATTCTGTGCACAGGGAGAGTGTGCAGAGGAGGTGAGTTAGCTATTGAACCTGTTCACAAACTTTTCCCCTGTAGGTTTCACTTTTTAAACAGCCCTAGGGCAGTCTGCTCCAGGCAGCTCAGCTGGCACAAGCAGGCATCAGCTGGGTTTATTTTCCTCATTTGAATTCCTCTCCTTGCCCCGGTCTCCCAGTCTCTCCTAGGCCGCCTGCTGCTCCCACACAAGAAGCATTTCAAAGCCGTGACAGTCGAGTGGCCACACCTTAGCCAAAAGGGGCTCGCTTGTCTCTTGCCAGCAGCCCATGTAACTAGCAACTTTGTGTGTTAGCCAGGGTGTGCTCCGCCTCCTCCCCCGCAGGTGCTGCATTTCCCCCACCCCATTGCTTCTTGTGTGCCCCCCCCACCCCAGCTCACCTCCGCTCTGCCGCCGCTCGGGTTCTCCCCCTCTCTCCCAGGATTTCAAGCCTGGGAGAGAGGGGGAGAAACCGAGCAGTGGCGGCTTGTGCGGAGCGGTGGCGGCACAGAGCGGAGGTGAGCTGGGGCGGCCGGGGCACATTTCTAGGGGCGGCATAGCCGGCACCAGAATGCCCCTAGAAATGTGCCGCCCCAAGCACCAGCTTGTTTTGCTGCTGCCTAGAGCCGGCCCTGTCCATGCGGCAGGACGCTGTGATGTCTGTGACACTGGAGGAGACACGCTGGGCTTCTGCAGCCTTGGGGGGGAAACATGATACAAGCTGAATGGAAACTATTTCAAACCAAGATGCGCTTCGCCAGGAGACTGGCCTCGCAAACTTTCCCTCACTGCCTCTGTGATCCGGGGAGCCGCTGAGCCGGTTCAAAGCTAGGCTGAGAAGGAGAACACTGAGGAAGTGGGGCCGGCGTCTGGCATGCCGGTAACTCAGCTATTGCTGACACTCATTCCCAATATGTTTGATTAATGTTCTCGCCTACGCAGGCTGTTCTCAGACCACCAGCCAACAGGCAGTTCAAAGCACTGGGACGCCAGCCAAGATTATTCCAAGTATGGCCTAGCCAAGCCTCTCATACCCTCCGATTGACTGGCCTGGCTGAGACGCAGGAAGAACGGCTTGTGGATGCAAAGCAGTACATCTGTATTTGCTTTCACTGGGAAAGGATGTTGAGCCGGGAGGGCAAGAAATTGGGCAGGGGGGTTGTACATTCAGCAATTGGAATAGATCAGAGAAACGATGCCCTGTAAGGGGGGCTATTTCAAAAAGCTAAGGGATTTCCACGGGCTGGCACATTATAATCATGTCAAAAGAAGTCACAGTGGTTAATAGCGTCAAACTCCCCCCCACACACACACACAAGCCAGGTGGAATGCTGAGCCCCTCATTGGGCATGCGTGGCGAGTGGTTACAGCGGTGAAGTAGGACTCCGCATACTTACTCTATGGTACCCTTCCCACCACTGACTTGCTGCGTGACCTTGGACAAGTCACTTCACCTCTTAATGTCTCTGTTTCCCCATCCCCAAAATGGGGAGAATAATACTGTGAGACTTCATTCAGTCATGTTTGCAATGGGCTTGGAGAACCTAGACTGGAAGGCGCTACAGAAGTGCAAAGAATAACTTTTATGTAAACTCAAGGACAATAACAGGAGGGTATCGGGCTGTTAGGGCAAGAAGACAAACTAAATGACAATAGGCAATAGCGACGTTAACAACGCTCCCAAAGAAGAGCTCTGCTCTTCGGATGATACAATAGGTTTTCTGATCAGTAACTCTTCAGGTTGAAATCTGCAGGAGAGGAGTTCTGGGATCACCTTCCCACCTAGCCTCAGCCCCACCTACTGCCAGAGTCTGGGAATGGGCGACAGGGGATGGATCACTGGATGATTACCTGTTCTGTTCATTCCCTCTGGGGCACCTGGCATTGGCCACTGTCACAGGACAGGATACTGGGCTAAATGGACCTTTGGTCTGACCCAGTATGGCCGTTCTTATGTTCTCACAACTCCCTTAACATCATTATCCCTGTCTGCTCCCTGCTTCATGAGAGGAACAAACACCACCCCCCAATTCCCGATGCTCCCTCTGTGTCCTGAAGCTCCTGTACCCTTCACCCCCAGATATCAGCTCCTCCGGGCACTGCCTTCCTGCAGAGCTGAGACAAGACTTTCCTCCAAAGTCCTTCCCTGCTGCTTGAAACTCTGTCTCCAATCCCAGCAAACGAGATCTGAGGGCAAACACAGAGCTAGCCATGAAATCCAGAGTTTTATTTTCTCTATGGAGCTGGTCCAGATAAAAATACCGTGGATGCCCCATCACACTTCCAGGTTAACTGCACCTGTATCCTCCCCCTCGCCCCAGGTGCACTCTCCAGGAGGGCCCAGTCAGGTGTCAGGTCTCCAGCCGTCACCTGTCTCTGGGCAGGGACCCTTGTCCGACTCCCTTCTGACCCGGGGGTTTGAAGGCTGCACAGTACTATCCATTTGCAGGCTGAGAAAGAAGGTTCTGAATCAATGTGAATCCAGACTTTTTTCCAATCCAGCAAACGGACAGGTCCTTCTGTCCAAGTGGGTCCCCAACCTTGCAGAAGGGCTGGAAAGCCTTGGCCTATGAGGGCTCCCTAACACTGATGCATATGGGATCTTTTGCTGATCTGTATGTGTTTTCTCTGTGAGGCTTTTACCTTATGGATAAAGGTGCTTGCTCATAAAGAGCCGGGTGGTCCCTTGTAACTGCGAGCGATACACTGTGCCCGGAGAGAAAGCAACATGCAGGCACTGGCCTCTAGGCAGACTGTCTTGCTGGGGATATCACAGTGTAAGGCAGGGAGCTGGGCAGCCTTAAAACCCCGGTCAGAGGTGGGGGAGGCAGCTCTCCACCCAAGAGAGGTGATGGCTGGGAGCCAGAAACCTCAAGTGGGTGCCCTTGAGGGATCATGGTGGGGGAATTTAGGTGCAGTTACCCTGAACTGGGACAGCCCAGTAGAGGAGCAGCGAGGGCACACCGCCTATCCTGGCATAAACTCCAGCATACTGCCAGTGTGGACACACACTGCCAACCAGTAAAGCATTGCCTTCATGGGTGAGTTGTTGGCAGGGTTGGACGGGCCACTGACAGCACGAACAGACGGCGAGAGCTCATTAGTTAGCTGGGAACAATGGAGTTCTGAAAGAGCGATACCGACAGCACGATCGAATGCCTTAGGAATTCTGAGCACACAGTCTAGGGGAGACATTCTCCTCTCAGACCAGTTGGTGTGACTCCCCCGCCTCCCGTGGAGTTACTTCAGATTTACTCCAGTCTGACGGAGAGACGAATCAGACCCATTGCCTGTCGGACTTTACACACTACACTGAGCTGCTTGCAGCACCTGCCTAGGGTGGATCATTAACTAGACTATGACCAGCAGCCTGGGAAAGACAGGGAGTAGAAACTCCCCAAGAATGACTGACTGATGAGCAGAGATGTCATCGCTGAGAAAGTCTGCAGATGACACAAAAATTGGGGGAAAGGTAACTAGCGACGAGGACAGGAGATCACTTGGTAAACTGGGTGAGAGCAAACAATGCGCATTTTAACAGGCTAAATGTAAACTCAGATCTAGATACAATTCAGCTGTGGCCTCGTTGGCAGGCTTTCTTTGCTTGATAGGAAGCATGGGCAGGAGAACCACCAAAGCAGTGGGGCTCAGTAGACCTAGGTTCTTACTACTCAAGAACGAAAGAATCGAGTTGAGTCATGAATCTACAACCTGGAGGGTGGAGGTAGTTGTATTTTTTATTTATTTTTTGCTAGCGATACGGTTGGCCCGTGAATCTGGATGCTGGAGAGAAGCTGAAGTGAATGCTACCAATTAATTCACCCCTCCCCCAAACTAAACGACTCCAAGACACACCCAAGCGGGCCTCACCCCCAGCACAGGAGCAGGGCTTGGGTATCAGAGTGGCTGTGGGGCGAACGTTGTTGGGGAGCTCAGCTCTGCACCCAAGGCTCACAGGAGTGGGAGGAATCCCAGGTTGGGGGCATTTTTCCTGTTAATTTTCCTTAACTTCCCGTCTTGATTTCTGGCCAGGCACCATCCCTGAGCAGGGGCCTCTGAGGGCTGCCACCGAGCAGCTTACAGACCCCTTCAAATTGCTGCTGAAAATAAAACACGAGTTAGCTTAAAAATCGTAAAATACAAACAATAAAAAGTTTGCCCACACACCAGCCAGCTCCCACCAAAGCCTGGTGTCCTGGCATCAGTGCCACTGTGCTGGCATAAACTTGACATCTCGGGCACAGTTGATGGAGAGGGGCCAGAATTAGCTGTATGGAAGCAGTGCTCAGCACTGGCGCTGGGCAAAATTGTTCGTCTGAAACATTTTTTCAACTAAAAATGCAGATTTGGGTCGACCGGAACATTTTGTGATGAATTCATATTGATTCAGCAAATTGATTTGTTCAAAACACAGAAAAAGAAAAAGAAATTCAGAAATGTGGAAACCAATTGTTTGCTTGAATCAAAACATTTTGTAGCCTTTTGACAATATTGAAACCAAACATGCTGATTTTTTAGGCTAGAGTCACAAGGAGATTTAGGTACCACTCTCAAAACCATGGGGGAGAAGGTGATGGCCCTCTGGCCTACTGCAATATCCGTGTGGCTAGGGCACGCCGCGAGGATATAGGAGAGGCAGGTTTGAATCACTGGTCAGAATTTTTAGGGGTCTAACTCAAGATTTTTTAATTATTGGGGTCAGCTCTATTGTGTCTTTGACTTGGCCTGTCCTCCAGCCCCCTACCTCAAGGCTGTGCCTAAATCTCCCCTCATGACACCTTTAAGGCTTTGTCTACACGGGGAAATGGATTGGCACAACTATTCTGGAATAGCTCTCTGTGTGCACACTCCGTTCTGGAATTAAAGTGACTTTATTCCAGAATAATTACTCCACTTACAAACTCACATTTGCGCTGGACTAAATTACACCAGAATTGTTATTCCGGAAGAGCTATGCTGGTCAATTTCCCCTGTGTAGACATGCTATAGGATCCAGCCCTCCTGCTCCGTCTTCACAGCTGAACCTCTCATCTGGACACTCATCATCTCACATCTTCACCATCCATCCATCCATCCCCGAACATGTATGACCCTTCTCACCACAGTAGTCCAGGTCTCCCAGACTACTGTAAACTCTGCTCTTGTTTTATTACTATTCATTTATAGGGGTCTCAGCTTAGATCAGGGCCACATTTTGCTGGGCACTACACAGACACCTGGCCCTGGGGCTCAAATACTGACTTTGCTCCCCTCAAACCCATTCAGAAAGCTGCTGCTCAGGAGCATCGTGTTCCTGTCCATTGCTATGACAACATTCCCTCTCTGCTCCCTGCTTCCTCGACTGCATCATGCATAAACTATTGGTCATTGCCTTTCAGCCCCCGCACAGCCTAGCCCAGCCCTACTTATCCGTGGTACCTACCGGCCCTGCCTCTGCTCTGCCGACGAGGCCAGCCATCCAGCACTGCGCTTCTGTCCCATTCCCCCCCTCACGCCCCTTTGCACGTCCGCCCATACCGCCCCCCAAGCACAGATGGGGCTGCCCATAACAATCCACTTGGGGGAGACATTGTGCAGAGTCCTGCACTTAGGACGGAAGAATCCCATGCACTGCTACAGACTAGGGACCGAAAGGCTGGGCAGTCATTCTACAGAAAAGGACCTAGGGGTTACAGTGGACGAAAAGCTGAATATGAGTCAACAGTGTGCCCTTGTTGCCAAGAAGGCTAACGGCATTTTGGGCTGTATAAGTAGGGGCATTTCCAGCAGATCGAGGGATGTGATTATTCCCCTCTATTCGGCACTGGTGAGGCCTCATTTGGAGTACTGTGTCCAGTTTTGGGCCCCACACTACAAGAAGGATGTGGATAAATTGGAAAGAGTCCAACGGAGGGCAACAAAAATGATTAGGGGGCTGGAGCACATGACTTATGAGGCGAGGCTGAGGGAACTGGGATTGTTTAGCCTGCAGAAGAGAAGAATGAGGGGGGATTTGATAGCTGCTTTCAACTACCTAAAAGGGAGTTCCAAAGAGGATGGATCTAGACTGTTCTCAGTGGTAGAAGATGACAGAACAAGGAGTAATGGTCTCAAGTTGCAGAGGGGGAGGTTTAGGTTGGATATTAGGACAAACTTTTTCACTAGTAGGGTGGTGAAGCACTGGAATGGGTTACCTAGGGAGGTGGTGGAATCTCCTTCCTTAGAGGTTTTTAAAGTCAGGCTTGACAAAGCCCTGGCTGGGATGATCTAGTTGGGGTTGGCCCGGCTTTGAGCAGGGGGTTGGACTAGATGACCTCCTGAGGTCCCTTCCAACCCTGAGATTCTATGATTCTATGATTGTCCTGCAAATCCCTCCCTACCGCTCACCTCCGCTCTGCTGTGTAGAAGTCCCGGGCAGTGCTAGGCAGCGGGCCGGACCATGCTGCTCAGGATCGGTCACTGGTTACTCCTCTTCCGCTCCCTATCAATTTGTTTTGTTTCCCTGTTGTCTCTCGTCACATGCATCAATTAGAAACTCTGTGGGGCAAGCGCTTTTAATTCCATCTGTGTGTACCGTGCCTAGCACAATGGCGCCTGGATCCCCAATCATGGCCACTAGACCCCACTGTCACAGCAGCACAGCTGGCCCAGGAAAGCCCCAATGGGTCACCTTGGGTTACTGCTCTCTGGGAGAATCTCTGGCTAAAGAGCAAGAGAGGCCATGGGGGGCAAGCTGCCCTTTTCTCATTTAAACCAGGGCAAGTTGTTCCCCGTGTGACGCTGACGTTCCCAGCGAGGCGTGCGTGCCAGGCATGGTACCTTTGGGAACGACACGTCCAGCCGACGCGCCCCCCCCCCCCCCCCCAAAACACACACACACAGACAGGGACAAGCTATAAATGGATAGGATCCCAACGAAGCTGGTGGGTCATGTTACACAAACCTACCATAAAGTCCCACTACCTCAGGGGGAGGAGGCTACTGGGATGGGATCCTCATGTTCTGTGCCTCCTGCTATAAATAGTAGGCTCCCTCCCTCAGACATTTGAGCTGTTCTCCAATTTCTCCCTGAGTCATTAATCTCGGCAGAGAATACCTGCCAACAATTACAGTGCCTGGGAACTAATTGGGTTTCAAAAAGATAGTACAGATTCCGAAATGCAGGCTGGATTTCTGAGCCTGCTCCCAAGAACGGCTTGGCTTCTGAGGAGATCTAGGGCTTCATTCTGCCTTAAATCAGGAGTCGCTCCACTGAGGCCAACAGCGGTACTTTGGTGCGAGACTAGAATCAGGCTCCCTGACAGGAAAACAAAGGGCAAGACCTAGTTATTGGGATATGATTTTCATAACTGTGAGCTGCTGTTTCATGTGCAAATATGCCAGCACCACTGCCTACATCCATTTGCACATGCAAATACCACAACTGAATGTGCCAACAGCCATTTGTGCAGCTATTTGAGCAGGCAGGTGTAGTAAGTACATGTGCAAATTAGGTGAACTATGAAGGGCACAGAAAGCAGCACTGAGGGTGGCACAGACTGGACAGATGGTCACACAGACAGAGAGTCATTTTGGAAATAGGCCCCTTCTGTGTTTCCCATTTTAGCCCAAGATTGGGAAGGAATCCAGCTACTGACTGCTGCAGGACACCCGCTTACACACAAATTCCACCTAGGTGCTCCTGTGAGTGGCTGAAGGATAGTTTTCAGGTTTACCATTAACCAGCTCATCATTGTCCTCTGCTTCATGGTGTCCCCATCCTCAGGAGGACTGAGGACTCACTATTTTCAAGCGCTCTTTATGGCTTCCATTACTGATAATCGCAAAAAGCGCTCTCTTAAATCCACAATAAAGTTGAGGGTGACAAACAGGACTGTAAAAATGGGATCTCACTGCAGCTGGCTCATGTGCATTTTCATGTCAGATTTGCTGGATCTAGTTTCATGGACATAGATTCATAGATTCATAGATTCTAGGGCTGGAAGGGACCTCGAGAGGTCATCAAGTCCAGCCCCCTGCCCTCATGGCAGGACCAATTACTGTCTAGACCATACCTGATAGACATTTATCTAACCTACTCTTAAATATCTCCAGAGATGGAGATTCCACAACTCCCTGGGCAGTTTATTCCAGTGTTTAACCACCCTGACAGTTAGGAACTTTTTCCTAATGTCCAACCTAAACCTCCCTTGCTGCAGTTTAAGCCCATTGCTTCTTGTTCTATCCTCAGAGGCTAAGATGAACAAGTTTTCTCCCTCCTCCTTATGACACCCTTTTAGATACCTGAAGACCGCTATCATGTCCCCTCTCAGTCTTCTCTTTTCCAAACTAAACAAACCCAATTCCTTCAGCCTTCCTTCATAGGTCATGTTCTCTAGACCCTTAATCATTCTTGTTGCTCTTCTCTGGACCCTCTGGAGACATAAAACATGTTATTGCTGTAGAGCTACAGGGGAGGGACCTGGCGTCTGTTCTGGGTCACAGAGGTCTGGCAGACTCCATTGGGCCAGAGCAGCGGTGCTGGGCTAGGGTGCTGAGTTTAAAATATTAGCTAAATCTGTCAGAAGAAACATCTGAGGAACATTCAAATCCTCAGTGCTACTGGCTGCTGCAGAACACTCGCTTACACACAAATTCCACCTAGGTGCTCCTTATTATTTTATCAGCACGTGCCAGAGTCTGCTGCACCTTTCAACAGCTCAGGTAAAGCAGGTTAGAAAACGCATGAGCAACAGATCTCCAATAAACGATTCCCTAACCAGCACATAGAGGGTGTTGTCACCGGGAACGGCAACTGCTGCTGTTGTTAGGTCAATGCGTGGGCCTCTCGAATGCAAGCTGTTAATGACTGTAAGCAGCTTATAAAGTGCCGTGTAGTTTAATAAATAATAAACTATTTCTAAGTGGAAGCCTCATCAATGTTAGCCATCGATGTCCAATAGTGAGGGACACGAACCAAGGACCGCAGTGAAAGCTGAATTCATTTCCCAGTGCAGAGACACTGTAAGGAGACAGTGGGATGGCAAAGGCCCCTAGAACACCTGCATGCGCCAGACCCAATTCTGCAGGGTCTAGAGGCTGGCACTCCAGCCTCCTCACTGCCCTTAGAGAGGAGACTATGCTGGGACCCCATGGGACCCCTGGTATCTGTCCGGTCCCATTCTAACCTGCACTGGAGCTGGAGAGCTCACCTGGCAGGCCTGGATCGGAGCAATGCTCACTCCACTGGAGGCAAAGGGGGCGTGAGCTAGCACTGCCCCTTTTCAGTCAGGCACAGCGAGGGATGCTGAGCAAACCAGGAGGAAGGGGAGAGACCCTCCCCGCCTCCGGTGAAAAAGTGAGAGCCAAACTGCAGGGGGGAGGGGTTCAAGGACAAAGCCGAAGAAGGGGTCTGTGCAGTCCGATTGCTTTGGCTTCCCCTGCCTGTTGTCTTGGGAACAGCCCCTTTTCCACCATGAGCAGCCCCTTTTCACCCATTTGGCTGCATGCACACCCCTCACTGGACCCCCATCCCTCCCTCAGAATGCTCAGAAGAGCACCAAAAGCCAGGACACCGGACCCCAGACCAGAGCAGGGGCAGACTCCAGATGAGGGCCCCTGGCAGCAGGATCTCAGTATGATGGGACAGCACAGGGGGCTCCCAGCTGCCAGGCTAATGGGCAGGGGTGGCTGACAAGGGGGCATGACCAGGGTATCACTGGTTTTGCACCTGTTTTCTGCAGCTTCTAGAGAGCACCCGGGGACGTTCACACTGCTCCCTTCTCAGGGAAACCCCAGGATGGGGTTATGATGGAAACATGACCTGCCCTGGTGTGGTGAATCACCCCTGGGTGCAATCACTGATCCCCTTGGCACCAACGTAGTCAGGGAAAAGCTGATTTCCAAAGCATTTCTTTGGTAAGTTTTATCTGAGCTGGCATGCTGAGGGCTCCCAGTCCTAGCCTGTGTCACCATGGCCCATCTGCAGAGACGTGTGTTACAGTGAAATCTGTCTGATGGTTTGTGGAGAGGTGGAATCACACGTGGCAGGGGCAGACCGAGTCACTTAGTGTTGCTTTCCCTTTGATTTCCCAGTTTTCCCTCAGGCGGAGATTTCTGCTCTGGGGAACTGGCCTTCCTGTTTGCCCTGAACATGTGGTGGCTGCGTGAGATTTGCTGCTGGGAGTTTGTCGTTTACACAGCCTAGTTCAAAGAAAAGTATAGAAGACACATGGGGCTGTCGTGAACCGACCCAGCACAACTGGCCTCCTGCTCTGAAAACCCCCACACTTGGCGGGGGACTCTGCCCAGCTTTGGGTGGGGCTGCATATCTGCAAAACAATCCCCCCTGAGAAACCGCCAGGAGCGTGTCCTCGGATGCTGAAGCCTGGACATAAGCCGGGCACGCTGTGGCGGCTCTGACGTGCACTCCCAGAGGTATTTCTGGCTGCCTCAGTGCTAAGACCTCCAGAGCCAGCTGCTGCACCCCTATCATGCTTTATAGCCCTCACCACAGCCTCAGCAACTTGCCCACAGTCATATAGGGGCAGCGAAGCAGCGCTAAAACCAGAAGCAAGCTCTCCTAGCTCCTAGTCCTGTGCCTACATCAGCACCCTCCCTCCTGGGGGTAATAGGTACTTTATCAAAGCGTTGCTCAGCGGGCAACCCCTAACCTCCGTTCTGCTGGAGGCAGCTCCCCCAGTCCACGCAGCACGTGGCTCTGATTTGACGGAGAGCCTTCTGCAGGCACAATCCCAGCAGCAGGGACCCCTCTCAGTTCACGCAAACACAGAGCCTCTCGTGAACACTCAGTAGCAGGCTGAGAATGCAATGGCCAAAATGTGTTTCCCGGCCTCTCTCATCTCCGTAGCAATGAGGGCTGCGTGGAAATCATTGCCCATTACACTGTTATTTGTTAGCAAGCACCCCGGGTCGATGAGTCTCACTGGAACACACGCTAAGATGAAGTGATGTGAGGAAGAGCCTCTCTCCACACTGAAAGTGTTTGCGCAATATTGTGCACTGCCAGAAATGCCACTACTAGAATGTGGGAATGTAGCCACTTGGCATGCTGCCACTCCTGGGAACCAGGGGCTGGGGCTGTCTCTCGCTTGCTCTGTGTTACAAGACAGCTTATCCCGACCTGATTCCTGCTCCACTTTTCCTTTGGTTGAAATACAAACTTCTGGAACTGTGCTGCATTCTAAAGAATCGGAATTAAGTCGATTACTGGGTAGTAGTCCTCTCTCATAAAACACACACACCAAGCACAAAGATTTGCTTCTGTCTCTCATCCCAAGCACAGTCTGGTGCACAATTCCCTAGCGCTGTTATGGAATAGGGTTGTCCCTTCCAAGCTACAAGCGAAAAGCTCTGTTAGAATACAGGTGCCTCTGATGCTGTTAGAACATGCACTGGCTACAGACTTATACCGCAGAGGGGCCCCAGCTCCCTGTCATGCCCCAGGCTGCCTTAAGTCTGAAAAGTGCTATGGAAAACTACAGCCTCCTCCAGCCAACATTCTCCCTCGTTCTCGGGCTCAGAGCTGCCCGATCTGTGTGGAGCGTGGGGACAGATGTGTTTGCACCTCTCCGCTCTCAGCTGTTTCTCTTCACTAAATCTGTTCTGTCAGATCCCAGGCTGGTTTTGGACTAAGGGTTAATCCGTCTCCCCAGAGCCTTTGCACACATGGGCTCTGCAGTGGTTGGAGGGGGGAGCCGAATACCTCTCCCCAGGCTGTGCAGCGCCAGACCACTCTGCAGTTGCTACTAACCAGATAAACTCAACTGTTTTTAAGTAGAATTAAAAAATGACTGGACTGGGGTTGGCACAATATAACCGGATTTCAGTAAAGGATTTGATACAGTCTCATGAAATAATCATTGAAAAACTGATACACATTGGCTTGCCTAAGGAAACTGTCATGTGGGCAACAGACAGTGCACAGAGCACCATCTCCAGGGGTTTAGTGGTGGGACCCAGGGACCAGCACTAGATCTAGATTTATTTATCAGCTTCATCAATGAGATGGTGTGAAATGAGCGGCAATAGCAGGGGAGCACGAGCAGCACAGTGGTGACGTTTACCGATGCTATGAAGTTGGGAGGAGTGGTGAACACCAGGGTGGACAGAGAGGCAATGCAGGACATGTCTGCACTGCACACGAAGACCGGGGTCTGACTCATGGAGTCCAAGACCCCTTTCACCCCCACACAAATCAGACTGACTTGGAGCAGCAAGCACTCAGGGCCCAGGGAGCGGGTCAGAGCCTGAGTCCCGCTGGCCTTGTGTCCAAGCCCTGTTGTTTCACAGTGTGGACACAGGTCGAGCCACAGACCCGCGTCAGAAGGTCTGCACAGTGCCGTACGGACAAGTGAGCATGGCTGAGAGACCCGGGGCCAGCAATTGTAAACCCAGGTGTTGATGCCTGGGTCCCACAGACCCGGTTTACAGGGCAGGGCAGCCGCACACCCAGACTGGAAACCCAGGGCTCCATCCATTACTGACCTCAGTGGGAGTTTTTGCCATTATTTTAAATGGGAGCAGGAGCAGACACATGGGCTGTGAGCTTTAACCCACTGTGGAAGGGGAGGAATTATTTAGTGTGGTCCAGTGGGTACAGCTAAGAGCCCTGGGATGAAATGGAGAAAGGAAAAACAACATGGGCTGACGAGCCGGAATATCTTGTGGGGTGTGAGATTAGGCTGTGGGACAGTCTCCCAGGGCAGGTGGTGGAGACCCCATCGCTTGGGGCATTTCACACTGGTATGGACAAAGCCTTAGAAAACATGCGGTAGGGAGCGGTCCTGTGTGGGCAGAGACTAGAGGAGCTAATCCTTCCTCCCAGCTCTCACTTGCATGATTCTGCAGCAGCTAAAGCCCCTTCTGCAAGAAGCTTTGGCAGAGGGATCTGTGTTACCATGGATCCATGGGGTTAGGGTGACCAGATGTCCTGATTTTATAGGGACAGTCCCGATTTTTGGGTCTTTTTCTTATATAGGCTCCTATTACCCCCCACCCCCGTCTCGACTTTTCACACTTGCTGTCTGGTCACCCTACATGGGGCACAGCTCTAGCCCACCCCTAGACTCCTCCGTGGGGATGTGGCTGGACCACAGAGCCCCCCTCCCCAGTGTGGGGGTTGGGGGGCTCACTTTATAGAAACATACCCCATGCTGAGGGACCCCAGTGGGTTGTATACACTTGTGATGGTGCGAGTGGGGGTTGCGAGGGGAAGTGCAAACCTGCCATGGGGCAGAGCCTGCCAGCCGGTGTTTGCCAACATACAGAAGGAATATTTAGCATGTTTTCAGTGATAATCCTGAGCCTCTCCTGGGGATTTATTCACGGTGTATCATAGTAGGGAATGAAGTAGTATTTGCAGGTGTCTGAATTTAGACCGAGATTCCAGACACCACCACAGCGCAGCACTCGCCCAAGACGATTCGGCGATAGGCCTACACAGCCCAGCCCTTGTTTTCCAGTATGAAATACTAGAGAACGTCACACACCATGTTTCTGTTTTGCAGCAGATTAATTTAAACATCTGCCAGTCCTTTTTTCTCCAGTGAAATCGTCTGTTATTGAACAGATTAATTAATTACGCACATCTCATTAAAACACATGACTCCAACCACATTATGCAGCATCCTTGCTACTGGCAACTCTAATTCTTAAACTGGGGCAGGGGGAGGTTAATGACAATTGTAGAACGCTCGGATTCTTCGGGGCAGGCCTGGGCTCCGGCTCGTCAGTAACACTCACAGATCATGCAGCAGAAATAGCTCGTCAGTGCTCTTGACTGAAGGTCTAACCAAGCAGAAAGCAGCCTTCTCTGTGGCTGCTGGCCCAAAGCTCGGCAGGCGTCAGGAGCTCCAGCGTGTGCCTATTCCGAGGAAATACCTCCCCCATGGCAGCAGTGTCGGAAAACCAAACACAATGCGGCCTTCCCTACCTGCCTGGGCTCATCCCCTGCTCATGGGTGGAGCATGTTACTCCACCCCAGCCAGCCAGCCAGGTTCAGGGGAATGACTGGCCCCCAATCAAACGAAAGATTTGGGGTGGGATTTTAATTTTAAAAGGATCTATCGGTCTCTGCTCTTGGGGTCATAGACAAGGGTTGGGCATTTGGGCAGCTCCGGGCCAATAGCAATTGCAGCGGGAGGATAAGGAAGGGAGGAGATGGACAGAGCAAGCAGAGAGTTGTCATCTTCTTCCTATCCTTCTAGCTGAACAGCTCCCTGCATGTAGAAATGGGGGAGCTGTTCCTCCCCCTACTCCACCCGCTTTCTGGCCTTCTACAACACGGAATCTGTTCCACAGGTAGGGCAACCAGCCACAATGCCTGTGGTACAGGCCATCCAGGGCATGTGCAGCTCACAAAGCTGCAAACCTTTCCCACTGAACGTGGCCTGTTCATAGTGACCCACTCCTCACTCTGCCGTCATGGTGGAGTAGCTAAGAATTTAACACTTGTCTATGTGCAGGCCAGGCATGGGGGCTGAGCACTGGGCCGAGATACTCTGGCTGGCTCACTAAATACAAATCCCCGGAGGTGGCTGTGAGTGGAAGAGACTAGCTCCTATCCAATTTCCTCATTGTAATCAGCTCCCATATCAGAGGGTCGAAGCATCACGCAGGAGACTCACCGTGCAATGCAGCGATCTGGCATTCTGAGTTACAGTATAATTAATGGTTACAGCTAGTCAGGCTAACCAAGTTACGAATTATTTGGAGGAAATAAGATGGCTACATCTTTAATCCAATTTAAAAGAGAATGCAGCTGATGTTTGGAAAATGAAGAGCTTGTCACTGAAACAAATGTCTCCTTTCCAACTGCGTTCTCCAATCCCCCAGCCTCGGCTGCTGAGCAGCCCCAGATTCACAACCCTGGTGTGACAAATGGAGGGGCCGCTCTTCAACAGTGATCAGTAATGTAGTGTCACTACTGAGGTGTTTCTGTACCACACACAGGGATAGATATTTCAGCTGACGAGTCTGAGTGACAGCAGAGACAGTCTGCCCACCTAGGGGAAAAGGGAGGAGGCCCTTGGTAAGAGTCTCCTAACAATTTACAAGTGAGGGTCGTTAGAGGACAATGCCACAGTGTAAGCTCAGTGGCTCTACCCCAGTGGTGGGCAACCTGTGGCCCGTCAGGGTAATCTCCTGGTGGTCCGCGAGACAGTTTGTTTACATTGAGCGTCCACAGGCACGGCCGCCCACAGCTCTCATTAGCCGGGAACAGTGAACCGCGGCCATTGGGAGCTGTGGGCGGCCATGAACTGTGGACAGTCAATGTAAACAAACTGTCTCGCAGCCTGTCAGCGGATTACCCTGACGGGCCGCATGCGGCCCACGGACCACAGGTTGCTCACCACTGCTCTACCTGCTCTCCCGGGGTAGAGCCCAAACCGTTTTGAACACGGTGGGTCAGACTGAGAGTTCCATGGTATGTCTCCACTGTCCCAGAGACTGTGGCTGTGTCTACACTTAAAATGCTACAGTGGCATAGTTGCAGTGCTGCAACAGGTGTGTCGCTGTCACACATCAGTGCAGACACTATCTGCACTGACGGAGGAGTTCGCCCATCGCTGTAGTTAAGCCACCTCCCCAAGAGCAGTAGCTATGGTGGACAGAATTCTTCCGTCACCTAGTGCTGTCTACACCGGGGGGTTCAGTCAACATAGCTAGGTCACTTAGGGGTATGGATTTTTCACATCTGGAGCAATGTAGCTAGGTCAACCTAACTTTTTACTGTAGACCTGGCCTATAGCTGCACAGTTACGTTGGCATAGCTAAGCCAGTAGGGCAAACGCAGCCCACACCAACAGAAGGGCTTTTTCCATTGGTGCAGGAACACCACCTCTCTGAATGACAGTAGCTAGGTCGAAGGCAGTGTTCCTCTATCAACATAGCTGTGTCTGCGCCGCGGGTTAGGTCGGCAGAGCTGTCAGTCGGGGTGTGGGTTTTACAGACCCCTAACCAATGCAGCTATGCCGATATCACTTTGAAGAGGAGACCAAGCTCCACAGACACACAGGTGCCAGGCTGGCTAGGAGAAAGTCAGCTAGTTCTGTTCCATTCCTATAAATTAAGAAGAACCATATCTAATTTAAGGCATGTCTATACTGCAGCTGCATAACTATAGCGCCTCACAATGCAAACGCTTCCTACACTGACGGAAGGCATTTTTCTGTCAGCGTTGTTAATCCAGCTCTTTGAGAGGGGGCAGTTAAGTCATTTACAGCACTGGTTACAGGCTCCCAGAGGTGGCCAAAACCCACCAGACCTGCAGGGTGATAAGCAGTGGTTATAGACAGAGCAGCATACTCCGGTCCCAGTCTGAGAGTGGAATAATCGCAAGATACCTTCCTGAGACAGATACGGGCAAGAGGCCCAAGAGCTGAAAAAGGGACACACGGGCCCCCAGAAAGAGGGCTGTGAAGTAGCTAGCCCCCCAACTGTGAGAGCAGCTCTTGCCATCAAATAGGTTTGCTTTCCCAGAATTTGAAGATGTTCTGTATAAATCCCACCATGACTTCTTTAGCTTGAACAAGAATCAACACAGGTGGAGCCTGCAATGCTATTTCCTACCCATGTGACTTATACAAGGGTTTGTTTTCATTCTCAGTTCCTCAGAGAAAACTTGAAAAGGGGTCCAAGATCGCCCTGCATATTGTACTTGAAACCAAATACCATAAAACTGGCACAAACCAAGGGCACAATGCCCCAGAAAATCCGGTGTATGGCTAATTCTGCATCTGGTCACCAAAATAAATAAATGCTCATAGTTAATATGTTGGCATTGGCTTCGTGCCATAGTGATCTTTATCATGAGAAACAGCAGGCATGTCAGTCAGGAAGGGCAGTGGGACAACTTCAAGGACTGTCTCTTTGCCTGAGTTTTGAGCATCAGTCCCATTTCCTGCTCTCCACCTCTTCCCCCATCCTCTCTACAGCCAGCGCCAGACTATTCTCCCAGCCCAGGGAAACCTGGGGCTGTTTGTCTGAGTGCCTCTGCCAGTCTCAGCTTCTGCAGTATCAGGGAGAACAGAGCTAGCCTCAGAGGCAGCCAGGACCCCCCAGTCAGTTAGGGCTTGCTAGGTTCTGCTGAGGGCCATTTTATTTTAGATTATGGGAAAACAATGAAACAGGGAAGAACTTGGGGCATCTTTTCTGTCACTGGCTGCATGCAAACTGAACAGGGCAGCTCCATCCAGCAGAGAGCCCACAACAAAGCATTTAAAGATACAGCACACAGACAAAAATCAGACCTGTTGTATAGCTATGTATGCAGCCTTGTTGTAGCCAGGACGGTCCCAGGGACTAAAGACACCAGGTGGGTGAGGTAACAGCTTTTATTGAACCTTTCAAGCTACACAGCCCGTCTCTCTCACCAACAGAAGTTGGTCCAATAAAAGCTATTACCTCCTTTCACCTGGTTTCTCTAATATAGTGATGTACACCATACAGTTAAATTGCACCATACAGTCAAACAGTGAATTGCACCATACAGTCAAACAGTGAATTGCACCTGGAAATGAGCTGTGAGCCAGCACACACTGCAGGCTGATCGTTATAGTAAAACAAAGGGCTTAGATTTGTCTTGCCTATTGCATTGCAAGCATCATTTTTTCCCTCTGTGTTCCAGAAAAAGGAGCCAGAGAGCACTAAAATATTTGTGTTGCCAGTTAACGTCTCTCTGCTAATCAACCCTTTGTAAGGATATAAACACAAAAGACTCTTCTCTTCTCCCCACTCTCTGCGAGAGGTTAGCAGCTGGGATGGGTGAAGGGTGTCCCATGGAACGGAGTTGAGCATTTTCTGGTCAGAAAAGAACCTGGATCAGCAATTCTGTGGGGCCCGAGAACATCTGGAGGCTTGGGTTTAACGGGGTCTGTTTCCAGGCCCCACAGCTGCACTTCCTGTTTCCAGCCAAATTCCCAGAGCCACAATTCTCTTTCAGCGTCCCCCACCCCCCACCCCTTCCTGGCTGCAGCAGGCCTGGGAGCTCCTGTCAGGGAATACCCATGATTATGCTCCCTCTCAGGATCCTCAGCTGCACGGGGAACCCTGATCCATTGTCAGGGGCGGGGGGGGGAGGGAGGCACAGACGCTGCAGCAGTGCTGTATGTATAGACATGGTGTAAGTCTCTTAGGCGCTTCTGAAAATGCCACCTCTCGACTACAGTAAAACTACCCATATAACAATGCTAGGTACTCCTGTCACAGGCCAGCAGTGGATAAACAGATTTAGGGGTGAATGAAGTGCCATACACACATTTTTTCATGAAAGAAAGAACTTCAGCAGTTGGGGAGCTCAGCCCACGTCAGCTAGCCTGGCTGCGTGTTTTGGAGTGCCTGCTTTTCTCTCCCCTTGGTCTGCCTCTGTGACTAAAGCCCCAGAGGCCCAAAATGCCAGAACCAAGTGAAACGAGGTAACTACGAGACTCCCTTAAATCTTCTTTAATAGCTTACTTAGCAGTTAAGATCAAGTCTACAAAATAAACACTGCTAGGCTGCTAACAGGTGAGTCTAGGAAGCCCTTTGGATGAGTTAAGGTACCTTTAGGTAACACTGGCCATGCAGGGAACACATTTAAACTCAATAATTTATCACTGATCAATGGAAAACAATCTTCTTAAATCAACAGATGAGAGCCAATATACCCTGGAACAGCAACACCTGTAAATCCTTCTACAGGTGCCTGCACCTGTTACAGGGCACTATGCAGACATGCTCACTGTAATGCAGCTTACCATTTCTGAGCCATAAAGAAAGCTCTGTTAATCTGGTTGATGAATTATTCATAACGTACATAGCAAAATGGCCTACAGGGGTTTCCAAATAACTAACATGCTTGGTCAGGTGAGCAAGAATCCAGCTGTCAGATGAATAAAAGAAGCCCAAAGCTCCGCTGTTCAAAGCAGCAGGTATTTCTCCTGGCCTGGACTGCTGCAGACAGACCCCAGCCTCCTTTGGTCTAACACATTGCTGATCACATCCCCAGAGGGACATGCTTCTCTGTACTAGAGCTCATAGACTCAAAGGTCAGAAGGGACCATTATGATCATCTAGTCTGACCTCCTGCACAATGCAGGCCACAGAATCTCACCCACCCACTCCTGGAATAATCCTCTCACCTGTGTCTCAGCTATTGAAGTCCTCAAATCATGGTTTAAAGACTTCAAGATGCAGAGAATCCTCCAGCAAGTGACCCATGCCCCATGCTGCAGAGGAAGGCGAGAAACCTCCAGGGCCTCTGCCAATCTACCCTGGAGGAAAATTCCTTCCCCACCCCAAATATGGCGATCAGCTGAACCCTGAGTATGTGGGCAAGACTCACCAGACAGACACCCAGGAAAAAGTTCTCTGTAGTAACTTCTAACATCCCATCACTGGCCATTGGGCCTATTTACCACTGATAGTCAAAGGTCAATTAATTGCCAAGATCATGTTATCCCATCAAACCATCCCCTCCAAAAACTTATCTAGCTTAATCCTGAAGCCAGATAGGTCTTTTGCCCCCACATTGCGGGGCCCCGCCCCCGACGCCGGGTGACGTTGCGGGGCCCTGCCCCCGACGCCGGGCAACGTTGCTGGGCCCCGCCGCCGACGCAATGTCACACGGCGTCGGGGCCCCGCAACATCGCCCGGTCCTGAGGTGAGCTGGGTGCGGGCCCCGGGGCTGGTGGGGAGCTGGGCACGGGCCCCGGGGCTGGCAGGGAGCTGCCGGTGGGTGCTGAGCACCCACCAATTTTTCCCCGTGGGTGCTCCAGCCCCGGAGCACCCACGGAGTCGGCGCCTAGGCCCTCGGCTGGGTGAGCAGTGAGAGAGGCAGGACAGGGTGAAGTTAACCATGGGGAAAGCACATGGCTGTTTCTCTGCCCCTGAATACAAACCAAGGTTCAGGGCTGTAGAGTGACTTTGTAAAGCACAGGTGCTGGGGAGGGGAGTACTGCCCATTGGGGTTGTCAACTTCATACTGTACTTGCACAAAACCGAACACCCCTGCCCTACCCCTTCTCCGAGGCCATGCCCCCACTCACTTCATCCCCCCCTCCCTCTGCCGCTTGCTCTTCCCACCCTTACTCACTCATTTTCATCGGGCTGGCTCAGAGGGTTGGGATATAGGAGGGGGCTCTGGGCTGAGGGGTTTGGTGTGTGGGAGGGGGCTCCAGGCTGGGGCAGGCAGTTGGTGTGCGGGGGCTGTGAAGGCTCCAGCTGGGGGTGCAGGCTCTGGGCTGGGGCTGAGGGGGTTGGAGTATCATAGAATCATAGAATCTCAGGGTTGGAAGGGACCTCAGGAGGTCATCTAGTCCTACCCCCTGCTCAAAGCAGGACCAACCCCAACTAAATCATCCCAGCCAGGGCTTTGTCAAGCCTGACCTTAAAAACCTCCAAGGAAGGAGATTCCACCACCTCCCTAGGTAACCCATTCCAGTGCTTCACCACCCTACTAGTGAAAAAGTTTGTCCTAATATCCAACCTAAACCTCCCCCTCTGCAACTTGAGACCATTACTCCTTGTTCTGTCATCTTCTACCACTGAGAACAGTCTAGATCCATCCTCTTTGGAACCCCCTTTCAGGTAGTTGAAAGCAGCTATCAAATCCCCCCCATTCTTCTCTTCTGCAGGCTAAACAATCCCAGTTCCCTCAGCCTCTCCTCATAAGTCATGTGCTCCAGCCCCCTAATCATTTTTGTTGCCCTCCGTTGGACTCTTTCCAATTAATCCACATCCTTCTTGTAGTGTGGGGCCCAAAACTGGACACAGTACTCCAAATGAGGCCTCACCAGTGCCGAATAGAGGGGAATGATCACGTCCCTCGATCTGCTGGAAATGCCCCTACTTATACAACCCAAAATGCCATTAGCCTTCTTGGCAACAAGGGCACACTGTTGACTCATATTCAGCTTTTCGTCCACCGTAACCCCTAGGTCCTTTTCTGCAGAACTGCTGCCCAGCCATTCGGTCCCTAGTCTGTAAAATGCATGCGATTCTTCCGTCCTAAGTGCAGGACTCTGCACTTGTCCTTGTTGAACCTCATCAGATTTCTTTTGGCCCAATCCTCTAATTTGTCTAGGTCCCTCTGTATCCTATCCCTACCCTCCAGCGGATCAACCACTCCTCCCAGTTTAGTGTCATCTGCAAACTTGCTAAGGGTGCAGTCCGCATCATCCTCCAGATCGTTAATGAAGATATTGAACAAAACCAGCCCCAGCACCGACCCTTGGGGCACTCCACTTGATACCGGCTGCCAACTAGACATGGAGCCATTGATCACTACCCGTTGAGCCCGACCATCTAGCCAGTTTTCTATCCACCTTATAGTCCATTCATCCAGCCCATACTTCTTTAACTTGCTGGCAAGAATACTGTGAGAGACTGTATCAAAAGCTTTGCTAAAGTCAAGAAATAGCACATCCACTGCTTTCCCCTTATCCACAGAGCCAGTATAGGCGGGTGCTCCAGGCTGGGACCAAGGGGTTCGGAGGGCGGGAGGGAAATCAGGGCTGGGGCAGGCTGTTTGGGTACAGGGGGGTGGGGGAGGGTGAAAGCTCTGGCTGGGGGTGCAGGCTCTGGGGTGGGGCTGGGGATGAGGTGTTGGGGGTCCAGGAAGGTGCTCTGGGCTGGGACTGAGGGGTTTGGAGGGCGTGGGTGGGGGATCAGGGCTGGGGAAGGGTGTTAGGACATGGGAGTGGGTGAGGGGTGCAGGCTCGGGGCAGCACTTACTTCAGGCAGCTCCCAGAAGCAGCGGCATGTTCCGCCTCCGGTTCCTTGGCAGAGGTGCAGCCAGGTGACTCTGCACACTGCCCCATCTGCAGGCGCTGCCCCCAAAGCTCCCATTGGCCACAGTGCCTGGCCAATGGGAGCTGCGAAGTTGGCCCTTAGGGTGTGAGAAGCATGTGGAGCCCCCTGGCTGCCCCTACGCCTAGGAGCTGGAGCAGGGATATGCCACTGCTTCCGGGAGCTGCACGGAGTCATGGCAGCCCACTGTGCTGCCAACCGGACTTTTAACAGCCCGGTCAGCAGCTGTTAAAGCCCGGAGCAGCTGACCGGAGCCACCAGGGTCCATTTTTGACCGGGCGTTTTGGTTGAAAACCGGACCCCTGGCAACCCTACTGCCCACACAGTCCCCACATGCACTCTGCACAGCCGTGTGGGAGATGCAGCATTTGCTCTCTCCAGCCCACTAGCTGGTGTGAAAACCCCCGGCCGCACCCCCACCCATGCTCTGGGACCCATTGTTCGGGTTTGTCTGCACTACAGGAGTGACAGCAGCAGAGCGACGGCGCTACAGCTGGGTCGCTCTAGCACCATAGTCTAGACATGTGCTCCACCATGGAAGGGGCCTTTCCAGTGCTGTGGTTAACCCACCCCCCAAGAGGCAGTAGCTAGGTTGATGGAGGAATTCTTCTGTCGCCCTCATGGTGTCAACAGCGGGGCTTAGGTCAGCTTAACTGCGTCTCTCGGGGAGTAAATTTCTCACACCCCAAGCCAGGTAGCTGGGTCAACCAAAGTTTGATGCGCCAACCAGGCCTCATGCCCTGCAATCACTGGGCACAGCGAGAGGAGTGAAACATAAAGACTCAGTGCCACATTCACCTGCTGTGGGTGGGCCAGGCCTGGCAATTTAATTCTATTTCCTGTTTGCCTGTCAGATGCTATAGGATTTCACACATCTAAGTACACATTAAAAACCTCTGGTGCTCCTCGGGGGCTGGGCCCTGCACTGAGAGGGACCCCACTGGGGACGGAGAGGTTTGCTGTTTAAGCCAGTCCAGGACCTAGTCTGAAACACCCTAGTTTCAACCCAGTCACAGTTCACTCACAGACTCAACCTTTGCATGGATTTGGGGGATGCAGGGGACCGGATGGCAAAAGCTCACTCATTCACCCAGGCTTGCAAAACTCACAGACTGCTCCTTCCACTTTACAGGCCAGATTTTCAAAGGTATTTTGGCACCTCAAGGCATTTTTGAAAGCATCTAGACAATTAACGCCCATTGATTTCTGCCCCAGAACTTGGAAGAACCGAAGAGGAGACTGTGTCAAAACATCCACCCAAAGGTTTCATGCTATGCCCAGTGCATGCTTGGCCAGGACTTGGAGAGCTTAGGCATTGCTGGGGCAATACTCACACAGTCCCTTTTGAAAATTTGGGCTATGATTCGGAGGTGCCTCTGTTTTTGTTCCCCGCCCTCGGACAACCAGGTCTGACATTGGGCACTCCAAATCACTAGTCACTTTCAAAGCGTTGGCCCTGATCAACACGGCGTGTGGCATAGGAACTCACTCTCCCATCTCTGTGTTTTGATGTAAAAGTCTCCAGCCACCTGGGATAGAAGATGCAACAAAAACTGCCCTGGAAGTGTCCCTGGTTAACTTCTTCCTTCCAAGTAAACAAGCTCCGCTGTGCAGATGTAGGTAATGAAGTGCAGTATTTGAAGCTGGCATGGATGCTCAGAGGCATGGAAAAGCTCAGCTGCACATCGGCACAAACAGCCCTGGCTGCTCTGCTGGGGAAACGCAGTTCGGCTTTGACTCAAAACCAGATCGAATGAAGGGAGCGAGGCTCCCGGGGACAGGTGCGTGCCGCCTTGTGGAAAGGAGCACGCAGGCTGTCTCGGGGGAGAGGATGGAGCCATGACTGTCACACCATGGACAGCCCCTCCAGTGCTCAGCAGCTAGACAAAGGGGGTGCAGGCAGCTGGAAGTGCCAGCTTTAACCCATTCACGAGGCTGCTGCTCACGCGCTGATTAACAGGACTTCTCCCAGGCTGGCAGGGGCACATACAGACTAGAGGGGAAATGTATGTCACACTTGGGAAGTGACCGTGGAAGAATGCTACAGACATTAACCCTTCCCATGCTGCACCTTGCCAGGCTGCTAGCCAGATGGGCACTGAGGAGGCGGAAAGTGCAGCTGAGTCACCAGACAGGCAGCAGCCAGGGCCTCTCACAGCACCATCAATGCCACACTGTGCAGCAGCAACACTGCGGGGGAGGGACCAACTTGTGCTGGTGACAGAGACAAGCTTTCGTGGTTCTGTGGAGTCTTTCACCAGCAGAACTTGATCCAATCAAAGCTATTCCCTCACATGCCTTGTCTCTCAAATAGCCTGGGACCAACACGGCTGTGACTACACTGCAAACTGCAGCAGCATCACTCAGCCTGTGGTTCTCCCATGGGCACCGCATGCAGCCGAGGGGTTTATGAGTCTCTGTGGAGCTTCTTATTGCTCTGCATGGGGCACAACACTGAACGCGGGAATAGTGCCAGTGTATCACTGCCTGATACACCTGCTGAGACATCAGGAACCTTCGCTGATTCACCAAGTAGCCAGGGAGGGAGGGAAGAGAGAAAGGGGAAACCTCCCTCCCCCTAGCAGCTGAGTGGGGGGAGAAAGAGAGAGTCACTTGTTCAGTGTTCGAAGAAAGCGACTCATTCTGTGATTGTTCACCAGTTTCACATGACCCGACTCCCACCTCTGCTGCCCGGCTCAGATGCCAGGACCAGACAGCCATCCAGGAGAGGAGGGAGAGATCCTGACATGGATCAAAGGGAAACAACCTTACCTTCAATGCTAGAATATATTAACCTAGGATAAAATATAAAAACGAAACAATCTGGGAAATCCCCACTCAACAAGTTTGTTACAAGTTGTCAGAGGCTGAAAGGTGTTAACACTTACAGCTAATGCCCAGCTGCATAGTTTTAAACCTCCCTATCTCACATACACATGTCTGGAGGTTCTAAGTAAGGAACCCACCAGCCAATATCCCACTTTCAGTTACTGACTATTACCAACCTAATCCCAGCATCCCTTCAGCCTTAGCTCCGTGCCTGAGTTTGGTAGTTTAACGGAGCAATGGTGTCGGCCGCACAGAAGTGAAGACGTGTGCTGGCTGTAAAATGCATACTGTAGGTTTTTTAAAATAGGGTCTCAGAACCCAACCCTTCTCCCAGTCACATCAGTGGCAAAAATCTCAATGACATCAGTAGGAGCAGGCCGTTGGCGTTCAATATTGACATGAGTTTCATTACCCAGCGATGTGCCACTAGAAGGGAAGGCAATTCCTGCAGGAGTGAAATTGGAGCATTTAATTTGATCTTCACATTATTCCATTGGGATTGTATCATGTCCCAGGTGTGATAACGTAAGTACTGGGTCACAATGGATTATGTCTCATCAACATGTTACACTGACAATGTATTCATGGCAGTGTTAAGGTGCATCTGCATTTTATCCAGTGGAAATTTCCATCACCAAAAACTTTGCTGGCTTGCAGCTAAGGTTGCGTAGGTAAATCCCTGAAAAACCAAGGACCTGTCCAGTTTTGGGATTCTTCCTTTTAACCATCACAGACTGCATTAGCTGCTCTCCTCAGGAAGATCCCTTGCAATTCCACTGGATACAAACACACAATGCACATACCAAACTCCTGGAATGCCAGCATGAAGCCTGGCCTCCTAGCCTAGCAGCTATATCGTGTCTCTGCTGTGGGTGCACCTGCACTGCTTAGGGATCCGAGTGGTCTCATGTACACGGGGAAAGTTGGGGTCAGAGTTAGGGATCTGCATTACAGCATGGCTGTGTTTGCTGGAGGAATAGTTAGCACATCCCTTTCAACCTGAACCATCTTCTAAGCAAGAATGAGGTGTGGGGATTTTACTGACTTTCTTGTCTCCCAGCTTCAAAGGGGAGAAGGGAAGGGGCTCAATCTCTTCTCTAACAGCCTGGGGAATCTCAGAAGCCCTAGGAGCAGCCACAAAGGAACCAACCCACAGGAAGAAGGCAGTGCCACGAACGGGAACCCTGAAGCACACATGGAACATAAACCAAAGCTCTTTCTATACCAGCCCAACAGTGTGCCTGGAAGGGCCGGAGGGTGTGTGTGTGTGGTGGGGGGGGTAGTATTGGGTGAGTGGGCTGGGCCAGGACAGCTCCACTTAGGAGCAGTGCAGAGGACGTCCCCTGGGTGAGCGAGATTTGCAACGGGGCACCTGACAGTAGCCCTCACTCATAGGAGAGGGGGGAGAGTGGGTGTTTCAGGCCTCACCACGGACATTCCGCTCTATCTTAGGGCATGCGCCTTTGCTGGACGAGCTGGGACAAATGGAGTCTCCTTTCCAAACGGCTGCCCAGCTTGCCAGAGCAACCACAGGCATAGAGGAGCTCTTCTCTGGATCACAGATCAATACTACAGAGCTTCCGTACCCGCCCGACTCCCTGCCCTGGCCTTGTGGCCCCTCACACTCAAGTGCCTCGGCAGAGAAAGGAACATGGGCTGGAATCTGTATAAACAGCGCTCTTCGTTCAAAGGCCAGTGCCCCACTTTCTCTCCTAGCCATGACAGTCGACTCTTCCTTAAAAGGAAAAATACCAGAAAAATGTAACATTTTCTTATTTCTACATCAAATTACAAGGGAGACTAAATCACTGAGCAGAAATTATTGATAAACAGAAGAATTAACAATCACACATGAAGCAGCTAACATCAGAGTCCGATGCTGGAGTTCAGGGCATAGCCTGGCACCTCAGCATTGGAATACAGCCCATAGAGCTACCTTTAGCATTTATTTTACTTAGCAGTAACGCAAAGCACTTCCAGGCCTGTCTGCTGTAAGTCAAAGAGTCCTGTGGCACCTTATAGAGTGACTAACAGACATATTGGAGCATAAGCTTTCGTGGGTGAATACCCACTTCTTCAGATGGTATTCACCCACGAAAGCTTATGCTCCAATACGTCTGTTAGTCTATAAGGTGCCACAGGACTCTTTCTCGCTTCTACAGATCCAGACTAACACGGCTACCCCACTGATGCTGTAAGACACTGGCCGCAGCAGTTAGCATAAGGCTTGAGGCCTATGAACTTTGGCACAAATAAATGGACCAACAGTTATCTCTGTGTTTTGGGGGCCTGGGAACAGAGTGTTTAGGGGGAAGTCTGTCCATACCGACATCAGCCAACCACAGGAACATGAGCTAACACCAGCTTTTGGATATTTTAGGATAGGAACATCTGCAGATGTCTGACCACAAGAGTGCCATGGCAACAAATTGACGTATATGGTAATAAGTTGAGATCATTAATATACCAGCCTATAGGAGAAGGGCTCCCCAACGTTAGTAGGGTGAGGAAATAAAAATAAGGAAATGGGGAGAACCCCCTACTGAATATGCATTTGGCATAGTGGTATCAGCGTAACATATTATAAAAGTTGTATTCCAGCCGGTGTGTGGGAGGAGAGAGGGGTGTAGACTTTGGGAGGTGCCAGAGTGATGGCTACTGGTGATTGACAAGGAAGGTGATGGTGATGAGGAAGATAATGGGTAACACTCTGCAAGCGTTGGGGTGAGTATAGGGATGTTCAGATGTACGTTCTGTGTTATCTCTATCTACCTGGCTGGGTTACAGGGTTTGTGACTTTGCTAAATGTATTAACAAACTATTGTAAATATAGTAGGGTTCCTAAAGTGTGAGTGTTGCAACTGTGGACATCAGTGTTCCCAACTGAACAGAATTTTAATCGTATTGGGCCTGATCTTGAGACAAGAACCTGTCAACCCTCAGTGTGATAACTGGGAATTCTTAAGTATCAATATAATTAATACATAATCTATAGATCAGGCTACAAGAAGTGGGAAGTTTCAGAGTGGAAGTAAGGCAAATGCCCCGTTTCATTTTGGTTTTTTTAAACAAGGAGTTTACTTTCTTTACAGCCACTTTGAGGACCAAATTTTCCAAGGCAGAGGCCTGAGGTCCATACACAAATAACAAGCATACACAATGCACCTGCGATTGTGCAGACAGCTACTGCAACCTAACTAGACCCCTGCACATTTGTAATTGTGCACATGCCTTTACAGGTGTGTTATTCTGAGCACACATGTATGTGTTCAGAACCTGGACCTCTACCCCATGACTCATGGAACACGGTCTGAAAGACTCCTGCATTCTGTTGGCAAGTCACGCGTTGAGAAAGACTTCCCGCCGGGATCACTCAGCACAAAGGCAGCTCCCGCTTTTGGACCACTGGTTCATTCACCAGCTGCATAGCCAGAGAGCCGTCTGCACTCTGGACATGTCTTGCTTTCTGTTTGCTCTTGGTGTGTAGGTAGTTACCTGCTTGGTGCACTCACTTCACTTCTACTACAATACATCTCCACAGCTCTCTTACTGTTCCCTGGCATGAATACTGACCCCAGGAATACAGAGCCAGAGCTCCCTCTCCCACAGAAACCCCTTTCTGCGCTTGGGCTGCAGCCGCTTCACCCATCCGTCACCTCGCCTGCACAAGGCCAGCAGCACGCTGAGCCTGCCTGACACCCAGTGAGTACAGCTGCAGGTAAATCAGCGCAAGCTGAGCTCCCGTGTCTTGGGCAGCGAGTCCTTCAGGGCCGGGGATGCCCCTCCCCACCAGTGCTTCTGCCAGCGCCCCCTTCATTTTCTGGGAGGCTCCCACGAGGAGGCCGCTACCCCTGGGAGGCCCAGAAGAGGCAGAGACTCCCCACTGCTGGCAGCGTGGGGAGAGGTGAGGTGTCAGGGACTGGGGAAGTGACCATGCAGCCAGGGCAGTGTGGGGCAGGGGGAACTGGGCACCAGGGCAGGAGGGAAGCTCTGGGAAGTAGCCTTGGCCCCACTGGCAGGGCCCCGCTGGGGGAGGCAGAGCAGGCACAGGGAGCAATCAGAGCAGGGCGCACAAGATGCACCAGGCAGGGAGGTGGCTCTGTGCTTCGACCTGGGGGTGCTGACCCCCATGGTGCCCGCAATCCTGGCTGCTGCAGCCCCCAGCAGCAGACATGCTTGTTGGGGGGGAGGGGTGCTGCCTAGTTTGCCCCCTGCAGGGGAGCCACACCAAGAGGCGATGAGAGCTGGGCCCGATCCTGGACGCGATCCTGGACCCCCTTGCGCAAGGGGTGGTGCTCTTCGCCTCCAGGGGATTCCAGCCCTGATCAAGGCCAAGAGCAGAGCGATTTGGGTTCAGGTGGCCCACAGCCCCTTTGTACAGAAGTAATGGATCCGGCAGGGCAGAATTTTAACACACCCACTCCCCGCATGGAGAGAGTGATGGGAATGGGGTGGTTGGGGGGCAGCATTGCTCTCCTGTGTCCCCTGCCCCATTTGGAAACCAAAGCAACGGCCCCCCACAAAGCAAACTGCGCAGAGCATGGGGCTGTTTTTGGGGTGGGTGTTTGTGATGGAGCATAGGTTGGAGGATGCATGGGGGGAGGCAGGGTTGGGTGTATGGGGGTGTGGGATGGGGGGTGCATTAGTGCTTAATTTGTGCCAGGGCTGAGCACTGGCACCTCTTTCATTACAAGTTAAAAACCACCTGGACCCACTTCTGAACTTGACGTCTGGCGCACATAATGGGCCGATCAAATGGGATTCAACACTGGGGCGGTTCGGTGATGAGAACCCCAAGTAAATACATCAATCCTCATTCGGGCTGAGTGATGAATTTTTCAATTCAGAGCTCAAGCCAAAAAATCCAGGGGGAAAAATTGTTGTTTCAAACCAAAACTGATTTTTTATTTTTTTTTTACTCATCAAAACAAGACCCCAAAAATTGTTCAGCTTGATTTGCATTGACATTTCTGAAATGAAATGGTTCACTTTGAAAATGTCAAAACAAAACGTTTCGGCTTTTTCTACATTTTTTCCTCATTTTTTATTTTGCTGGAACGACAGTATTTGCCAAATTATACCCAGATGCACAAAGAGCTTTGGTCGCCCTGAAACGGCCATTTCGATGGATTTACAATTTGCTGGAAACTATTCACCCAGCTCTAATCCTCATCTGGAGTGGACCTTTGAGGCTATGACAAAGCATTTGTACATGGAACTCTGTACACTGCTCTGAGCCCTCTGAAATGTCCCAGTGCAACAGACGGCAGGAAAGCAGGCGGCGTAGCTGCTTCACCTTGAAACCTCCTGCCTCCTCTTTGGTTAAGTCACACCTTGTTGTTCCTTTCAATGAAATCTGTATTCAATGTGTATTTTAAATTTAAAGACATATGTTCCCTTCTTTTGTCCATGAAACTTGGGATCCCTAACCTCACTCCAGTTAACCAGGCAGAGCTGAGTAACCTGAGAGATTTGCACTCTCACCTACGCTCCTAGCTTTTTCTGAACTTTTGACAGCTAGCACTTGGTGGAGACAGTCACCGAAACCTGTGAGCAATCACATGGAAGCCGAAGTACAGGAAAGCTGTGTTGCTGCAGCACATTTAAAACAAACAGATCCTGTGAGAGGGACATTGAGAGCCCCAGTTTCACAAATAGACACAGAAATTGGCAACGAAGAGCATGCAGTTGCTATACACCTCCAGAGATCTGTGCCTGCAAGTGGCTGATTGCACTGCAGCCTGCAAACACCCCTCCCGTGAGCAGTTACACAGTCTGCACAGATCTCACGAGCACAGCTCAAACACCCATCTTCGAAAAATTGCTCCTTACATTTATTCCACATTCAGTGCAGTTTGGAGGTGTGTTTCCAAGCTCTTCCACTGCTGCTAAGGTTTTTTGGGCACAATGCAAGACACCAAAATCACGGCGAAAGATGAAGTAAAATGATGCAAAACAAAAAGAAAACAAACCTTTACAAACTCTCCTCAGAGCAGCAGGAAGGTCAATTTGCACCTCCAAGGTAGCTAGAGGCGTAGTTTCCCTCTCAGACAGACACACTCACGCTAGCTCTCATTGAGCGGACACAGTAAAAATACAAGTGTAGTCACGATGGCGGGAGCAGCAGGAGGGGCTAGCCACCTGAGTATGTACCTAGGGTCTCAGATAGGATCCTGCCTGGGATGGCTGTCCCTCACCTCTGCACTTGTGCTGCCACGGCTACGCGGCTGTCTTTAGCATGCTAGCTCGATCAGAGCTAGTGCACATATGTCTCCGTGAGCTGGAAACTACACCTCCAGCTCCAGTGTAGACACACCCACAGGTAATTTTTACACACACACACACACACACACACACACACACACACACACACACACACACACACACACACACACACACACACACACACACACACACACACCCCTCAAGAATGGCTTGGCCTAGAAGCTTCAAGTCTGAAGCTGAATTTGACAGTCTAGGATGAGGTCTAGTGCACAAGGATGTTGCTGGTAAGATTAGGTGTAAAACTTGGTATTTATTTTGAACCTTTAATTGATCCAACAGGTCTCAGTCTCACCCTAGGCCCAACTTAGAGTTTCACCGATATGCAATATGGCTGTGCCAGGAGTTGGCAAACAGGACAGCTACACGGCTCAGGTTCACACGGAACATGCACTCTGCTGAGTCACTCTGGGCCAAATTCCACGAATGAAGCACTTGATTTGAATACTTTGTGGTCTTGTGTTTCATGGAATGTAGGTTGTCTTTTGATAGAGCTAAATATGTGATCTTCACATCAGAAGAGACAATCACCTGTTGTTACCTCTTGAAAATATATTCACACAAAAGCTAACAAAATTCTCCAAGAAACAACTTTTCTAAGACAGAATCAAAGCTGTAAATATACATCAGTTAAATGAAAACATTATTAGAATTTTGTATTTATTAAAAAAATGGAAAGCCCAGAAATCCATAGCTAAAGTTTCACAAATCACCTTAACTCTGACCCCATACCAATGCTCATCCTCTGCCTATCCACTATTAACCCATTATACCCAATCACCATTCCTCATCCATACTTCTAGTATAGACTACTGCAAACCTTTAATTATCACACATACAGCAAAACCAGCAAGAACCAAGAGAGAGATTGCCACAATATGTGGGTTATGGTTACACCTCAGGCTGGAAATACCTCATCTATAGCACACTGTAAATGCAAATCTACAAATCCACCCACTCCTCGACAGAGAAGCCACTACCTGGACACCCTTACTTCACCTACACCACTGTAGATAGCAAAGAACACAAACACCTCACCTTTCACTCCTCCCCATGTCTAGACACAATGTTGTCTAATAGCCACTTTGTGTCTGAGCCTAATGTGCTTCATCCACAACCCAAAATATATACAGGCCAGAATTCTCCATGCACTCTCCGAACGCAACACAAATAGAGAACACCAGTCAGGGAGGCAGTGGGCAGACACCCGGGGTCAGAATTAAGACTGTTTGTGGAAATATATCTGTGAATTTCCTACATTTCAAACACCATTTTAAAAATATATTATGGCAGCGTTCTAAGAATGTTATATTTACCTACCACCTTAGCTCACTCAGAATAAAGTTTTCTACCTGGAAAAATCATGCCTGATTGTAAGACTGCACTCAGAGAGAGAAGGTCTATGCTGCAAGCACATGTACACTCTGTCTCTTTAATGGCAGGGTGGCTGGTTCTGAGTAGGGAGGCAGCGCTGTTCCTTAGTGGTCAGGCTCCCTGGTGTGTGGGCTGACATGATTAGAAATCGCAGAGAGCTGATTCAGCCTTATTTTTGCCTTGGTGCATATCATTATGGAGACGCTGTGGTCTTTGGATGCCTATGGAAAATTTTCAAAGCTAACTGAAAAAACATGGGGCTGGCACAGGAGCAGCACAGTGTGCTGAAGAGGGGTTCGGGAGTGTTCTCCTGGAGCTAAAAAGGTGTGGAAGCTGGAGGCACACAGCGGGAGAAATTACTCTGAGAGCAGCCACCTGTTAAAAATAACAGCGCAGCCTCTTCAAAGCAACTACCTGAAATTCTAACACCTGTGACAACTCCATGGCCATAGCAGGGAACTTACAGTCCCTGACCAGAGCCACAAACCAAGGGGGCAGCCAAAGAGAATCCTGGCCCCACTTTAAAGGTACCAGAAGAGTCAGGTGCTTGGCCTTACTGTCTAGACAAGAGGCTGTACAAAGAACCGCTCCCAGAAGAGACAATCTCATTGGGGTTCCTGCTGTCTCTGCCAGGTGAGGGTCACCCCTACAGGCCCTGCTTTGCATCTCAGCTGTGGTGACATGGAGGGTGCCCACACAGCAAATCTGGGTACAAAAAGAGGAATGCCATTTTCCAACTGGCTAAAATCCACGTCAGTGTCTGGCTCCCAGCGAGGAACCGTAACTGAGAGCTCAGGATGTGATGAAACCCCGCCGCTGGTCGGTGCGTGGCAAAGCTCTGCCACAGCGCCTAATCCACAGAAGATGTGTGTCTGTCAGACCCAGCTAGCAGGACCCGGCTCTTCAGCTCAACCTGTAGCAGCTCACACACTTAGCTCTGGAGTCCCTGAGGTCACCCCAGATGGTGGCGTCACAATGACACAGTTTTTGTATCATTTGATAATCAAGGCTCACAGAAATCACTCCATAGGACATCTGCTGTATTTGTAAGGATGGAATAAGAGTGAAGCAGCTAGGTCCTGAGCAGTTCTACCATGGCAGAAGGGACATCTTGCCTGCCAGTTCACTTCCTGGTATAGGACGTGCCCTGGTACTGGAGGAGAATTAAAACTTCTGGCACAAGCAATGAGGGGCCAAAGCAATAGAGAATGACTAATGCAAACCTAACAGCGCCCCTCACCCAGGGCAGGGAAATAGCTCTGAGACAACAACCCTTCGCTCAGATCTCAAAGGGGAACATTTCTGAGGTTCCAAAGAGTCTGGATTAATTTTTATTTCTGCACAGCCCTGACCTGGGGAGAAACGGCACAAGAACGGCTCTCCCAGCAGCGCTACCAGCCCACCCAGGAACAGGGAACCCCAGAAATCTCAAGTGAGCCTCCTCTCCTGCAGCTCCCAGCCCACAGATTTCACAGGCCGATTAATCTGAATGAGGCATGGATCGGAAATGGACCTGAGCCAGGAAGCAGGTGCCCAGAGCCCACCTGCCCCAGAGTTCAGAGACATGTTTGGATCTAGCGTGGAGCACTGTGGCACTCCGTGGCTCCCCTCAGCCATCCTCCTGTTCCGTCCCATGGACTTTTACAGCAGCCTGCTTCTGTTCACAGCCCTGTATGGGGGGGCGGGATTGGTCAGCTCACCGCAGCAGTTCTGCCCTGGGCTGGTTCATGATTTTGTTCTACCCTCCAGCTTTAAGCAAGTTCAGTCCTGTGGTTAAACTGAACCCCAGCCTTCTCGCCCCATCCCCTTCTGCCTGCTCTCAGCATTCACAGTAATCTGAGAGTTCACGGCCATGGCCAGCCATTCTGTGCTCTGTGAGTCAAGGCTGAGCAGGTTTCCTGGCAGAGCTGACTGATTCAGCAGCTTTCCCTCTACTCCCTCTTGAGAGCAACACACAGCACTCTGAACTCTGTCTCTGCACAAAGGGCGCCTCCAAGAAGGCTGCCAGCTCCCAGCTGTGAGGCTATGGCCAAGGGCGGCTTGGAGGACCGAAAGCACTTACATGATATTAAACTCACTGTCACTTTTCTTTAGGCCTTGGAACGAATACAGGGCACAGCTGTAAAACCAGAATCCTCCCTGCTTTAACCCCTGTCTGTTCACTGCTGCTCACCGGCCCTTGTGACAGCCATTTGAGCCAGTCTAGCTCACTGCCCCCACTCTGGGCATCCCGCCCCCGCACAGAGCCTGGCATGTTGCAGTTAGAAAAGGGGCACAGGCCTGAGCAGAGCTGCCCTAGTTGGTACCGGCCCAGGCACACTGCTGAGGCACTGCCAGCGACACCACCAGAGGCAGAACTTCACCTTCAGCGGGGTGGAGAGAAGCTGCGTGGCCGAGCGCTAGGCTCTGCCTACAAAGCACAGCCCGTGCTGCAGCCCATGCAGCTGTGGCTTCCCTGCTCTGACACCCGAGCGAGCCAGACTGAAGCTAGCTGAGGTATGTCTGCTCACCCTGCAATCCCACTCCCCGTCGCAGGGTATCCACCCCCGTAGGCTCACCACAGCTGGTATATTCTGGTAGGGGATGGGCATAGCGTAGAACGAGCTGGCGGCCTCGCTTCTGTTTGTTGTGGGCCACAGAAAGTTCATGAAGTGCTTGGAGATCCTGGGGGGGCGGAGTTACAGAAGTGCCAAGTGCTTTTCTTTGAGGTACTCTCATTAGGGCTGCACGTGGGGCCAAGCTCTCATCGGGACTCAATGGAGTCACACCAGCAGAGCATCTGGCCCACAGTGCAGAAGCAAAGAATTGCTCCCTGACTAACCCTAATGTATCAGCCAGATTAGCAGAGACTGTCTCTCAGATTGCCCAGAAAAATGTCCCTGGATGGACTGGGACAATCCCAAGTTTCAAGCTGCCTACTTTCAGGTATCCAGGGAGGAGATTGATTGGCAAAAGACTTCAGCTTTGTCTACAGTCTTGGCCCCTTTCCTCGCTTCCCACCCACTGCCCAGGGACTTAGTGCTCACCCACCTGCTTCCAGTTAACATTTTTGGAGGCAAACCAGAGAGCATGCACAGGTCAGAGCCCCTGGAGAAGCTGTGCAGCTGGAATCAGTTGAGAAAGGAAGCAGGGCCGGGATACGTCTGAGGGAGAAGGATGCTGACCGGAGCGAACCAAGCCAGACAATGGATTGGTATTTTTGTGAAATGTTCCAGGTCGGGGTTCCAAGTGGCCTGCAAAACAAATCACGGCTGGAAAAGGAAACAAACGGGAACGAAGCTGGAACCCAGGCTCCCAGGTTTGTCAGAGGAAAGAACCCAAAAAAACTGAGGAATCGGAGAGATCTGAGCTGGGAAACCTGCAGCTCACCCCGCTGTCGATGCTGGATGGCTCCCAAGAATGCTGTCGAGCACAGCTGGAGCACGCCAGCCACCCAGCTGCTCAGCCGTACGACTCAGGCCCTTGCTCAGGGGACCTGCTCGTCAGCAAGAGCCAGAATGCCCCCCACCTCTCCCACCTCCCAGCCTTTAAGGCCCAGTGAAACGAAGATACAGAGAGGAGAGTTTGAAAAACAACCCACCTTCTTTGCTTAACAATGTTCTGTCGGCAGCCACATAAGCTCAGGCTGCAATCAGCTAAGCAGAGATGTGCTTTGCCAGAGTGTGGCTAGGAGAGCCTGGAGCACTGCAGGTGAGGAAAGGCAGGTCACGCCCTGACCCTCGCCTCCCTGCCACCTCCCCGCATGCCATCATCACTGCTCAGAGGGGAGCAGTGCTGCACGAAGGCTAGGTACCATCCCAACCCCCAAACCTGGGAGCAAGACGCGTTTATTTAGTGAACTAAGTGCTGGAGCTGTCACATCTTGCCTTGGTATCTCAGCAGTGGACACAGTGGAGGAAATGAGCATGCGCCAAGCTAGGACATATTATTCCTTTCGGTTTGGCCCAGAGACCTGAACTGGCTCTCCTGCAATGAAGCAAACAGGGCCCTGCCTGCCACGCTCGAGTGAGGTTACCTGCACTCAGCCCCACTGAGTGATGGGAAGCCAGTATCTTCTGCTGCTTAGCCCCTGCGAGGCTGCAAACGAATCAAACGAAGACACCAAGCCCCTGAACACAGGCGCAAACCTCGCCAGCTTCCCTTTGGAGTTTACCTGCTGGGATTTTTAATTTATTAAAGAAGCCTGCTGGGTCTCATCTGAGCCACAGCAAACTACAGGGAAGACTTCTCTGCAGATCCGTGTTCTCAGCACTGCCCTCTTATCAGCAGGTTGAGTAAACAGTTCAGGTCTGGGAAGAGGAGCCTCCTGTGATCTCTCTCCCTAGACACAAGGCAGCTCATCCCAACCCCATCCAGAATCTTTAGGAGAAAAGGAAACAAACCCAGGCCGAAGGAAAGAGAGAAAAACAAGCATGAGAGCGAGAGGTTTGAGGAAGGAATTTCACAGGCCTGGCGAGAAAGGAGTTCTCACATTTCTCTTTGGTTAAAAAGATCAACTTCCAGCAGCTGTGCAGAGGAGCACATTCCACAGGACGATGTGTGGTTCCGGAGGCTCCGGAGAGAGGAGGAACCAAGCCACAGAAAGGGCTGAGCAAAGCTAAAAAGAGTTTAGAGACAATGCAGTTTGGGGCAGGAGGTGGGGGAGGGAAAGCCCTCCAGATCCAAAGAAGAGTGCAAGGAAGCATTGGGAGCCAAAGAGAACAGCTCTCCTGTTCACACAGGCCAAGTCTGGACGGCCAGAGTGCTCCATGGATCTGTCGCCTTTGGGCTCGGTGATTAGCAGAGCTGAATGGGAGGGCGAGTTTAGCTCTGCCTGGGAAAAGGCCCTTCCCTCCCCTGTCACAGCTGGGGCAGTTGCTGGTCTGCACTAGTACTGTAGGGCTGATGGGACATAGCAATGGAAACAGTGTAGTTTAGTGTATTGTTAGTGGATTGAGAATCCGCAAGAGAATGACTCCTCCCTCCTACAGACCCCTTAGCAAAGACATTATAAAATGTCCCTCTACTGCCCCTCCACAAGGTCCTTCCCTCACTGCCGTGACATTAGACATACCAACTCCATTGTCCATCTATCCACTCAACAGAAACCAATTCTCAGTTACGTCATTTGTGCGCTAAGAGCACGTGGCTGGGAGTTAGGACTCCTGGCCTCTATTTGCAGCCCTGCACTGAGTCATTGCACAACGCTGGCCAAATCACCTCTGTGCCTCCTAACAATACAGCAGAGATAGAAAAGGCACAAGGAAGTGTCAGAGAAGTAGTGGAAGGCCTGGCAAGACTCAATGCGAAAACAGATTTAAATGGTTAGGACCATTACTTAAGGGAGGAGAAAAAGATGAAAGAGAGAGATAGTGCCCTGTATAGAGAATGTACATCGGGGGTTCCTAGTAACTCTTTCTGAGCATACAAGAACAAGAGCGACATCATAAAATCAAACAGGAATCGTTCTTTTACACAACACAATTAGTCAGTGTAACTCTCAGCCACAAGCTATTGCGCAGGCAAAGAGTTTAGCAAGGAAGATTCAGAAAAGGACTGGACACACATGTGAAAAATAATAATACCCACAGTTCCACTAGCTAGTATTAAAAAGGTATCGGAGATATCAGCCTCCATGGTTCAGGACAGAAACCAAAGACTAGATACCCAGGGTTAGGGAGAGATTGCCTTGAAGGCCAGTCATTGTCCGATTGTCCTTTATAGAGGCACAGAACGGAGGGGATGAGGTTACATCATCTGCTGAAGCAACTGGTACTGGCCACTGCCAGAGTCAAGGTGCCGGGCTGGATGGAAGTTAGAAGTTATTATTAAACAGCCTCATGCTGCCAGCTTGTCCCTGCTCCCATGACACCTTGCAGGGTAGGAGCTCTGTATCTGAGCATGACCAAGTCTGAGGCCAGTTAAGGCAGCCCTGCTCGGGCCAATGGCAGAGAGGTCTATGTTCCTGGAGCCATGTCTGCAGTCCCTGGATTCATTATATCTAGACCTGGCCTTTCTCCCTGTCCCAATAGCCCCAAAGACGCTCTTCCCCTCCCGTGATCCCTGCAGGAGCCCAAAAGGGCAAAAGAAAAAGGCAGCTCCTAAAGGCATTTAACACTCACTCGGGCCAGAGTGCCCTGCCAGGATGCACACAGGGAGGGGCCGCTCCATGCCTAGATTCTCCCCTCCGCCTGCGTGGAAGTGGGGAGTGTCCCTGCTGCACCCCCTGGAGCGCTCTCCAGTGGGTGGGTCTCCATACACATGGCAGGAGGTGCACAATGCATTGTCTCCTCTAGAAAGCAGAGGGGAATCTTCACAGAAGGCCGCACTGGCTCTGACTCCAGGACCTTCTCTCTGTTCCGTGGAACCTGCCTCCAGGGAGAGATGCTCCTCCAACGGGACACCCCAGGCTCTGATGGATCCCTGGGGACCCACCGGATCTTGGCTGTGACCCCTCTACCTGCCCCACCCTTTGAAGGAATGATCTAGTAGAAAACTCCACAAGGCTGCCCCCTGCGTGGGTCCTCCTAGCTGGGCGACAGCCTGGTCCCTCAGGACTAGCCGTTGTTCTACAGGCTAAATGGAGGGTTGGTCTCAGCCCAGGGCCTAGCTGACTGGTGTGCAGGCCACAAAAACCTACACAAAACAACCTGTCCCCTTCCCTACAGGGTCCCAGCAGAGAGGCCAAGGCCTGTACTTATCAGTGGGGCTGGGGGGGGGGGCACTCTGCTGTCACCCCGGAAGAAGTCAAAAAAGAACAAGATAAGTCCATGAAGAACAGCTCCATCACTAGCTATTAGCTAAAATGGAAGGGAGGCAACCTCATGCTCTGGGTGTCCCTAAACTTCCAACTGCCAGAAGCTGGGACTGGAGGACAGAGGATGGATCACTTGATAACTGCCCTGGTCTGTTCATTCCCTCGGAAGCATCTGGCACCGCCCACGGTTGGAAGACAGGATACTGGGCTAAGTGAACCATTGGTCTGACCCAGTCTGACCTTTCTTATGTTCTCCTGTCTCTGAAGCATGCTGGTGGGAAGCAGCATGGGGGTAGCTGGTACTGCCCAGCTGTGCTTCCGTCTCATGGGATGTCAACCCAGCCCCTCTCACCAGCACTAAATTCAGCCCGAGGAATGCAGGACGTGACCAGCTAAGGGACAGTGTTAGGATTTACACCCAGGGCCAGGCCTCAGCTCTGCTCAGCGACTCAGAAATCAATAGGGTATGCGCTATACGCCAGCTAAGGCTCTGCCCTGGCTTTCAAACAAAACACTGGGGAGATGCTAAATAATTTGCCATTGACCAACTGACCAAGAAAGGCTTCTCAGGGGGTAGGGCCAGAACCCAGGGGGATCCCGGGCTGGCCCTTTGGTTCTCGTGGCTGTTCTGGCAGAAGTGGGAGGAGACAGGTCACAACCAGGACGTTTGCACTCCCCACTAAAACTTTACGTTAGCTCTCTAGCAGTCTGCCCTTCTTGTGCCAGTTCACCTCCGCTCTGCCCGGGGTTGAGAGACCAGCAGGGCCTGCTCAGGTGAAGCAGGGACTTGGGCAGCTGAGCACAATGTCAGACTCTCCCGCTTGTTGGACGGGCCAGCCAGGCTAATTGATTCAGAGCACAGACACCACTAATCTCCATTATCTCATCTCTCCTAGCCCAGTCGCTGTGGCTCTCACCTTCGGCCAGTTACGGATTCTCCTTCAGTACAGCATGACTGGCCTCTCCACTTTGCAGGGGACATGGGAGTTCTCTCACAACAGAGCAGTCAGGCCACATCTGACGTAAGCCTCTCTCCAGTGACTGCAGGGTCAACCTTTCCCAGTGCCCAGCAGTTCAGTTTGCTGGCTCAGACGCGAGGTACGTGAGAGTCTCCTCCCAGGTGTCTGGATCGAGTGGGTCTCCTGAAACCTTCAGACACCCACAGCCCTTCACTGCCAGCTCACCTGACCATAACACTTAATCTCTCCTATAGCTCTGAGACGTGCCAGGCAGTCACAACTGCAATCAGTGAAGACAAGACACCTCACATCGCCCTGCTGGGAGAGGCCCCAAAACTTTAATGGTTCTCACACTATCTCCGCCATCATTCAAGTCAGTCTAGTTTTACAGATCACGCAGATTTCTGATCTCAGGAAACAGCTTCGTTTAAAACTAACATCCTCCAAAAACACCAGATCAGCATTCCCAAATCTCCTCTCACTGGGACCTGGGTGATGGGATTTTTTTTAATGGTCATTATTTTTTTCAGGCACCAAATCTAGTCTGTTCATGCTGCTGTAGGTGAGGATGAGTCCAGGAGGAAAGTTGCTGCATAAGTACTAGGCTACTCTGACTTCCATTATTAAACTTTGGCTTTCAAGGGTTTAGAATTTGGCATATTTACACCTTATGCCCCAGAGGCTCAGGGTTACACAGAACAAATTGATAGGTTTCAGTGTAGTAGCCATGTTAGTCTGTGTCAGCAAAACGAAAATAAGAAAGAAAAACTTGTAGCACCTTAGAGACTAACAAATTTATTTCAGCATAAGCTTTCGTGGGTTAGAACCCACTTCATCGGATGCATCAGAACAAATTGTCCATACTGTCTAACTGCAGGCCAGATTCCAGCCCCTGCTATGGCCCCTTTATGCTGCATTGGTAGTTTACAGAGGCCAAAAAGGGGGTAAATCATCCCATAGGGGAGCTTCCCCTCCTCTGGGGAGGAGGGCAGGGGGAGATTCTCAGCAAAGCAGCATGCTGGGGTGGGATGGGTGGGAAGAGATGTGACCGGAACACTCTGTGCTCTGGCTAGCCTGAGCTTTCACTGGAATTTCAAACACAAACCAAACAACTTTACAGCTTAAAAATCTCTCTTTTAGTGCTTGGAACAGGGAGCTGAATGGATTTCCCAGCTCACTGGATTTTCATCTTTGAATACCTGGGTTCAAATCTCAGCAAGACACACATGAAGATTAATATGATGGTCTCAGCCACATCCTGAGTTTAACCCCTGCTCTGTGTTGGAAGTTTTTTTCCTAATACGTTTATTAAGGTTTCCCAACACTCAGTTTCCTTTATTTGTCCCAAAGGGCCACTTGGTGCTGGTTGCATCCCAAACACCAATATAATCATATGCACTCTTGTATTTTATACACTAGCAGCAATACAGTTATAAGCACTGGACAAAAAAATTGCAACAAATTCAGGCCCAGAAGACACCTTCCCATGATGGCATGGCTCCTGAGGGGTAAGGAAAAGCTCTGCTCAAGAACCCTAGAGACCCTTGCTCTTCACACTCAATAGAAAACAAGGGATGTTGTTGCTGGTTAATGGACTTCAGCCAAAGACGACAAAGGGAGTTTTAAGGCTAAACCCTGAACCTGGTGCCCAATTAACCCTGTTTTCTATATTTCTATTACTTCACCCCAGACGCTCAATCAGGTAACACTGGTATTTCCAGGGTCACTACAAATACAACACAAACAACTCTTCTCTCTCATGATATTATTGGCTTGGTCCCATTCTAAGATCCAAACTCAATCTAAAACCAGCGATCACCCAGGTCTAACGTAGGCCTAGGTTCCTACACTTGGACACTGACTCCCTCCGAGACCTTGGGCTAGTCATCCCCGTTCTGCCTCAGTGCATCTGGGGGTGAAATGGAGAGCACAGTCAGAGCCTAGCTCCCAGAGCCCTCCGGCGGAGGTCTCAGTGCATGTCCGTAAACTATTTGAAGCTGAAATGTGATATCATCACTCCCCACATTTATCTATCAGAAAGCACCAGTCACACCCGGTTAGCAGAGTCTGATCAGACCAGGCCCTTCACTGTAATACCGGGGGTGCTGCAGGCCAGGACTGAGCCGTGGGGGAGACCCAAGTATGGAGCTGAAGGGGAAACAGAAGTGAGGATTGTGGTGAAGACGGCGGCAGAGCCCATGGGGAAGCAAGCCTGCACTGCACCTACACCAGATCTAGCCAGTAGCATCAGCATTGTGATTCCCGAATGTGAAGATCTGAGGTGAGCCGGGCAATGCAGAATTGAACTGAAATGCCGTATTTAACCCAGAGTGCAGTCCCAAGGCGGCTCAGAGTCCTGCCCCACAGCTACCCACCCCCTGCGAGCCCCTAAAGGGGGAGGGCAAAACTGGTGAGCTCCAGGCGTTTGTTGTTGGAGACTGAGCAGAACAAGCAGTTTCTGTCCATCTATTCAGGGAGATCCCAGCAGCTATTTCCCACTCTCAGGATGAGCAAATAGAATGGTTTGTGCATGTTTTGTTTTTAATTAAAAACGGTATGTAAATGTATATGCAGATTTGGATCTCAGGCTCCTGGCGAACTGCCAGCACAGCCCTCGCTATTGCAAAGAGCAGGCACCGCGGACGCCTCTATATTGCAGCCCATCTGGCGTGTAAAATCCCTTGCTGGTCAGACTGGCTCCCGTGGGCATCCCCCAGCAGGGAGCCTCAGCCCAGGCCCTCATGGCACTGGCGGGGCTAAGCAGAACCCCCGACGGGTTCGGGATGGCAAAGGGGGCATGTGAACTTTCCTCAGCATTAAGAGTTTCCAAGTGGAAACTTCCTTTGCCATGGTCCATCATTTGGTCACTCTGCCTCTGCTACCTTATTCAGGCATGGCCCAGCTTCACATGCCCTCATTTTGGACACTTCTGGCCCTTTCCAGGGCATCTGGCGGGGGGAGCCCCCAGAGAACCCTCTGTGGCACCTCCCAGCACTAGATGCATTAGGCAGAAATAAAAACAAACGGTAAATGCCACTTGGTAGCAGAATGGCCACGTTACAAGCCCAGCTGCACCTCTGGGGTGAGGGAATGGGGTCTGTATCTCAGCCATGGGGAAAGCACACGCAGTCTCATTGGCAATGTTCACCACATTCATACCCAGGTCTGCTCTGGTACTTACCCTCCAAGACCACCTCCTTTCCAGTCTTTTTCAGTGCCTGCACTGCCTCATCATGCGTCGCCTCCGAAAGGTCAGCCCCATTGACGGAGAGGATAGCGTCTCCTACGTACAGTGCCTCTGTCTGATCTGCAGCCAGCCCCTTAAAGATCTTGGAAATCAAGATAGGCATTTTATTCTCTCGGCCGCCTGAAAAGAAAGGGAAAAAGGAAGTGGTTTGGTACTATTTATATACAGGAGGAAGATACTACTTAGATAGCATCCTGCTTAGACAAATCTGAGTGCCGATATATCAAGATTTAGCTCATTTTCCCCAGTAATGCATCAGATTTGCAACCGCTGGTGTCATTTTTGGGTAGAAAATCATTTTCATTATTTTTATCATTGTGGAGAGAAGCATGAATCAGAGGAGGTAAGCATCTGACCCCACTTCCGCCCAGAGAACCTAGCAACTGTCCTTTTCCTGCTTGAATCTCAGAATATACATTCTGCCACATAGCTCATGGAGGAGAGGCGTCCAGATACTGGCCCCCTTCTTGGAAATACGAGATTCCTCAATTTTGGTTTCAGCCAGTTGCTACATGTATGATTGATAGGGATGGCTCTTAGTCTTAGCTCAGTGTAGCAGCAGCAGGACAGAGCAGCTCCTGCCACAGGGATGAAGCATCTGTTAGTCTCCCAGCAGTGATACTTAGAATCATAGAATATCAGGGTTGGAAGGGACCTTAGGAGGTCATCTAGTCCAACCCCCTGCTCAAAGCAGGACCAATCCCCAATTTTTGCCCCATATCCCTAAATGGCCCCCTCAAGGATTGAACTCACAACCCTGGGTTTAGCAGGCCAATGCTCAAACCACTGAGCTATCCCTCCCCCCACTACTTGCTGCTTATTCCACCCAAGTCCAGGCCTGTCTGAGACTTTCTAGAGGCTCTTCTGACTAGACATCAATAAAGTGAAATGCAAAAGAAAGGAAGCACAGATCTGCTCCCTACACGGCTGTCTCACATTCGGCTCTCATCAGTTTCTTTAGTGGAAATTCCACTGCTACCATGTCTGTGGATGACACCAAAATAAGAAGTAATGGTCTCAAGTTGCAGAGGGGGAGGTTTAGGTTGGATATTAGGAAAAACTTTTTCACTAGTAGGGTGGTGAAGAACTGGAATGGGTTACCTAGGGAGGTGGTGGAACCTCCTTCCTTAGAGGTTTTTAAGGTCAGGCTTGACAAAGCCCTGGCTGGGATGATTTAGTTGGTGTTGGTCCTGCTTTGAGCAGGGGGTTGGACTAGATGACCTCCTGAGGTCCCTTCCAACCCTGAGATTCTATGATTCTAAGTTTAACAAATACACAGGTGGCCTGCGTCAAACTGGGAAATGACCAAGAAAGTTTAGAGTACAGACGGCTGCAGGCATCAAAGAGCGACCTGGCTGAACTGCAAGAGACCGCGTCTTGGATGTAGCTCTCAATCCCAAGAGCCATGGACCCGATCCTGACTGGGTTCTACTGCAATGTAAGCGTTTACTGTAACAACAAACAATGGATAATAGCACCTCCAGGAACAGGGAATAACACACACACACCATGGCGGGGACACACACCACGTAGCTGCACCCATTGCATTAAAGAACCTTTGTTGTTGGCTTGATCAAGTCCTGACATTATAAAATGCATTGCCTGAATGGGGGAGGGATAGCTCAGTGGTTTGAGCATTGGCCTGCTAAATCCAGGGTTATGAGTTCAATCCTTGAGGGGGCCATTTAGGGATCTGGGGCAAAAATCTGTCAGGGGACAGTACTTGGTCCTGCTAGTGAAGGCAGGGGACTGGACTCAATGACCTTTCAAGGTCGTTCCAGTTCTAGGAGATTGGCATATCTCCATTAAGATGAACCGTGAACAAATGCCCAGCAGGAGGTGGAGGGGAAGAGAGGTTAAGGCACTAGCCTGATACTTGGGACCCTGAATTCAATTCCCAACTCTGCAACAGGCTGTGTGACCTTGGTCAAGTCACCTAGTTTCTCTCTGAGCCTCAGCTCCTGTCAAGGCTGATTCCCCACTCTGGCACTTTGAGTGCAGAAGGTGGGGGCCCGCAAGGATTCTAAAAATTAATATTGGCCACTCCAGGCTTGTGTTAAACTCTCAAGGTTACAGTTTTTCTCTGACCTTGGATGGGTAGATGCTGCCACCAACCAAATGCAAAACCCCTTGAGGACCCAGGAAGGTGCACTTTGGAATTCCTTCCTGTGGGGTACCCTCAAGCCCTTTCTCCCTCTCCCCCACAACCTCCAGGGAAGAGCTGAGAAAGAAAAACAAAGGAAATCAGCTATTGCCACTAGCAATATGCGCACAAATCTCTTGGGACACAAAAACCCAATCCTGTTCTTAAAAAAGGTAAATATTATTAAAAACAAAAAGAAAGAGAATACATCTGGAAACTCAGGCTGTTGCTAGATTTTAAAAAAACCACTTACAAGGATTAATCATCAAGAATAACTTTCGTGAGGTCCATCTTAAAGGTTACAAGCAAAACAAAAGCATCTGGGGTTAGCATAGAGGAGTCCACAAGCCATAAAGAAATAAAAGGAGATAAACCTAATTGTATCTTCCTAGACATTTCCTGATCTACTTACATATCTGGGATTTCAACTGAGTAGTTTCTAGGTATGATACCGATGATTTTTCATACCTGGCCCAAAGCTTCTTACAGCATAACTGCAGCCCTGTCTGCCTCTCCCAGAGAAGAACAACAGACAGACAAAAGGGGAGTCTTGTTTCAATTTCAAAAAGTTATAGCCTTCCCATTGGCTCTTTTGGACAGGTGCCCACTCCCTTCCCTTTACCTATGCATAACAGTGACTTTTAACCCTTTACAGGTAAAGCAAGTAGAGAACAGCTACTAAGAGAGATTTTATAGCTAACTGGCTGGCTGGGTCCATAAAAGGGAGCTCCCCTGCCCCCGCTTTCATTTATCACAGCTCCCCACCTGTACAATGGGGATAATAGTCCCACACAATGGGGTTGGGAGGAGAAATACATTTCCATTTGCGAGGGACTCCAACACTGCAATAAGGAAGGCTAGTACAGGGGGAGGAGGGGATTGGAAAGGGGTATTTCTGTGTTTGTTTGGTAAAACTTTTAAGGCACTCAAATCAACAGGATGAACTCAAAATCAATGGGAGTTAGGGTCCTACCTAACTTTGAGAATGTGGGCCTAAGCTCCTCTGGTGAGAAGTCTGGCAACAGTACCTAGCCAGATAGAGTAATAGTCTCCAGCTCTCCACTCACTCCGAGCTGGAAGGAGAGGGGCACAGGAAGTAGTCTACAGCACGAAAAAGTGTGAGAACTACTGGGATAAACCTAGGTGTGCGCTTCCAGGGAGGCTGTTGGAGTCCCATCTGTTTCCTCGGCGAAATGAAAGCCACCTAGAGATTCCTGTCAGTGTTCATTTTTGGTAGGAAGGTCTGATGTTCAACTATGACATTTATTGCATTTGAACGGAAAAGTGTCATTTTGTAGTGCCTCTCGCCATGCCCTGTCCACCCTACAAGGCACTGACGGTCACCTTCACATCTGCATGACCAGCTGCGATGGTTTATGGCTCCCAGTTTGGATTGTTATTACTTTGCTTTTGCACGTGTCATTGTAAAAATGAAGCGTTAACTGAACGGAGTAACATTTCTCCTAGGAAGGAGCACCTTAGTGCTAACGAGCTGGGTGGGAATTTTTAAACAGAACTTTTTTTGATGGAAAGTGCCTATTCATCAGCACAGAATTGATTTGCGGACGCCATCAGTTTCAACAAAAAAGTTTCTCAGGTCCGGGATGGAAGTGAGCCAGTGAAACCTGCCCCAGAATAGCCAAAGAGCTTACACTCTAAAATTCAGACAAGACACAGAAAAGGGAGCAGAGAAACGGTGGGACTGGAATCGAGGAAGGGAGGACAAAGATTATAAAAACAAGGCCATGTTGATGCTCAGGATTTACAAAAATGCACATCTTGAAGGTTTTAGTGACTTTTTTATTATGATGATTAACTATCCCTAGCTCTTAAATAGCACTTATATATTTCATCAGTAGATTGAAGGCAAAAGGGGAGTCCCGTATCTGGGCAATGTAAAAGGACTGGAGCATGTTTCATAGAATCATAGAATCTCAGGGTTGGAAGGGACCTCAGGAGGTCATCTAGTCCAACCCCCTGCTCAAAGCAGGACCAAACCCAATTAGATCATCCCAGCCAGGGCTTTGTCAAGCCTGACCTTAAAAACATCTAAGGAAGGAGATTCCACCACCTCCCTAGGTAACCCATTCCAGTGCTTCACCACCCTACTAGTGAAAAAGTTTTTCCTAATATCCAACCTAAACCTCCCCCTCTGCAACTTGAGACCATTACTCCTTGTTCTGTGTAACACATGGATTTTGCATGGTATGCCTCCATAAAGAAGCCCCTCCAGCAGTGGGGAAAGCATGAAGAAGGCACAGAAGAATCAATTATATCAGACTAGTTGCTCTAAACAGATGCTGGATATGCTACCACTCCAGCAGCCACATTTTCCAAAGAGCTCATCTCCCATTTGGCAGCCAAATGAACACTTGAGTATCTGGATATAGATGTCCACATTTTTTGACACTGGTAGCATGGATAGGAACATTTCGGCAAGGACTCAGCTGAGATAGAACAGGGACAGAGCTCTAGCCTTCACTGAACCAGACTGAGCTCTGTTAGTTTTGTGACTATATCGAAAGAAGTTATGTTTTTGCTTTGCTGTACAGACTTTATTAAACAAGGGCTTGTGGGATGCATGGATAAAGACTCCTCCCTCAAGAGACTGAACTCACAATGTGGGCCCAGTTCCATATTTCTATAATGAGGAATCTCCTCCTTAGCATCCCCCCGCACCACCAACATTAAAGATCTGTAATTGGAAAAGATCAATATATGCTAACAGCTCTCTAAGGCTGGAGTCATCTCAACTGCAAAACAGAGAGAGGGAGAGAAGGATGTGGATTAAGGGCAAAACAGACACAAAAGAATCAGATTATTATTAGATGTACAGGCCACTTAAATTAAAGCCTTCTCTAAAGAAGGAAATAGGGGGAATGGTGCATTTGGGCCAGTTGCTAGCTTTTTTCTGCTTTATTCAGCTCCCAGATGTGCCCTGTCCTTTCCTCTTCTCCATCCCACGTAAGTTCTAGAGGCAAGAACACCAACTCTTTAACATTTGAAAGAGACTGACCTGGCTCCTGCATTGGCTTTAATTCTGTGGAAATGTGAACCACACCCAGTATCTATTAATGGGCCGAAGCCAGCCTGGCAATAGATCAGTTTTCCAACATCTCCTCCTGTCAACAACCCTCTCTGAGTTCACTCAGATTCCCACAAGGTGAATTATCTCTATCTTGGATTTTGAAGGTCAAAACTGCCTGTCTGCCAGGTGTGGCTTGTGATGCATCAACTGTTAAAATAAACAACTGCACCCTACAGCTTAAAGAAAATTATACCTTCACAGCCCCATTCATTTTGTGCTAAATCTGCATATTTCTCAGAGCTTCTTCCAGCCACTGTGCTGACTTCCTCTGAGCAGCAAAGTTGCACAAATGAGGTCGTTTGAGCTGTGCTGATCACGAGGATAGCGATGCTTTTACAGTGCAGCCTTCACTGAGATCAATTCAGTAAGTGTGGTGGACTGCGGATTTTTATTTAGATATATTTTGGTAGGGGCGATGGTATTTTTGACCAGAACTCTGTTGCAGGCTGCAGGCTAATGTGCAGGAATGCCAATAAAAGAACAGGAAAACATCCTTTCACATCAATGCCAGGACAATACAAATGCAATGCCAGTGCCCAGCCAGTGGGCAAATGCAAACCACCCCCAGAATTCACAATTAAAAGACACCAAATGTGACATGAACTGAATTATGGGGGATGTAAGGGGAGAATAATTCTCAGCTCTTTTTACACTTTCATGGAATAATTTATTATAGAATAACTCCCCCCTCCTCCCCCAATCCAGTCTAACCTTTCTGTTCAATAGCACCCAACCCTGTTTAGACGCATTAGATCCACTCATTTTTTCTGTATGCTCAGTCTAACCTAAGATTAGGTAGACACAGTGCAAGTGATGGGCAATTTCAGGTTCACAAGCTGATCTCACATGGATAATCAAACATCTTCCTTGGCCTCTGTTGCATTCTAGATTTACAGCATGAACATGTAAACCTGCCAGCATACAACTCCCATAAAAAAGCACTTTAAAGAAACCATGGCTCCAATCCTGCAAAGGTTTATGCAGGAGTTTAACTTTATGCACGGTGAGTAGTCCACTCGGCTTCCATGGTATTGCTCACCACATGGACATTAAGTATGTATGTAAGTCTTTGCAGGAGCAGTGCCAAGTTATATTTGTATGTAAAGGTAACACTTTAACTGGGAGCTGATGCAGCCTGTGTAACTGATATAACAGACCTAAAAATACACTGCTGGAAGGCTGCAACTCTCAACCACTGCATATGACAGGGCTCTGTAAAATCATGACATTTCGAGTTTAGAAATTAAGGGGCAGAACCGGCCGTCTGCAGGGGTTACAGTCCTAAGGCCTAACCCTGAAAACACACACCTGACCTGAGCGATTTCACTCTGCTCCTCCGGGCAAGTGCAGGATGGGGAGCTCCGATGGATTCGCTTGTCCGTTTCCAACTTCCCCAACAGCCACACGCGGCAGTGACAGGTTCCGTACCCGCAGCTCAGCTGGAGCCGCGCTAAGCGCCCCTCCAGCTCAGGACTAGCGGGAGATGGGGGGCTGAGGCTGTGACCACCCCCAGGGCATCCTCCCCGGCCGCTTTAGCAAACACGGAGTTGGCACCCGCCGCGCGCAGAAGTTAGTCAGGCACTAGCCAACTCCCCGAGGTGCCACAGGGCACGGGCCGCCTCCAGCTGCGCCTCGGCGCTGGGCGCTGCAAGGTGCCCACCAGGGAGAGCCCGGCAGTGCCGGCGCTGGCGGGGCAGGACCCTCTAGCCAAGCGGCAGGTTCAGCCCACGGGGAACGGACCCTGCTCTCCGGAGCAACGTGGGCAGGGCCAGCGCCCGAGGCCAGCGGCGGGGCAAGCCCTCGCCCTCTGCCGCGCCCCTCACCTTTGATGCTGATCCCGAGCCCCCCCACGTCCTGCTTCACGATCCGCACCGTGCGCCTCACGTTGGTGAGCGACTCGGGCACCTGGGCGCACGGCTCCCCGCCGTTCAGCTGCGCCGGGGCGGGCGGCGGCTCCTCGACCCCCGCGCTCTTGCCGGGGCTCACGGTCAGGAAGTCCTCGGCCAGAGTGACCAGGACCCGCAGCCACTGCTCGCCCGGGGCGCGCAGCTCCAGCAGCCCGCTCTTCGGGGCTCTCCTGCCGGCCGCCATCTTCAGCGCATTCCTGGGATAGCTGCTGCTGCGCCGCCTCCCGCCTGCCAGGGGCCGGGGCGCACGGCGCGGAGCGGGGGCACCGGGCACCGAGCCACCCTCAGGGCGCCGCCCCCGGGAGGGACCCGCGGGCACATGGGCAGCGAGCCGCCGCCCCGCCCACGGAGCCGCCCCTGACACGCCTCTCCTCTCCCCTGGGCGCTCGGGGCTGTGGCGGACACATGGGCACCGCCCAGACCACCCTCTCGGAGCCGCCTCTCAGCGCCCGCGGGCATCAGGGCAGGGCCCTGCTAGGGTGACCAGACAGCAATGGTGAAAAATCCGGACGGGGGCGGGGGTAATAGGAGCCTATATAAGAAAAAGCCCCAAATATCAGGACTGTCCCTATAAAATCGAGACATCTGGTCACCCTAGGCCCTGCCCAAGAGCTGGGCGCAGAGATGGGGTGGGGGCAGCTGCGGAGCCGGGCCTGAACGTCGCTGCGGGCCAGGAGCAGCCCTCGGTTCGGGGCAGAAGGGGCAGAGCGCCTAGCAGGCCAGTGCCTGCTGGTCCCCAGACTGGGGCTCCCTGCAGACTATGGGGATCGCTTCCCCGGCTAGGAACAGCGGGGTTCATCCCTGACCCAAGGCAAGAGGCCCAGCTACCTCCCTTTCCCCAGCACAGCAGATAAACTTGCCCCCCTCTCCCCATGTTCCCTTCCCATCAGCATGTGGCCACTAGGCCTAGATGAAGAAATACCCAGCCCAGCTTGTCCAAATGTTGCAAATCAGTTCAGCAGACAAAGGGTCGCCAGCTCTTCAGGGAGCAGGGTTGTCAGAGTGTGGGGGGGTGGGAATTAGAATTCCCTGGACCTCATGCCAGGTCTGCCTCTAGCTCCCAGTCCAACCTTGAGCTAGTCACTTCAACACAGATCCTTAAAAGTATGTACGAAACACTATCCACTCCCACTGATTTCAGTGGACTTTAGGTGCTGTTGTCATAATTGGCCCAGCAAATTTACCTTAATTGTAAACTCAAATGTAAAAAGGAAGTGAAAGTGGATGGCAAGTATCAGAGGGGTAGCCATGTTAGTCTGTATCCACAAAAACAACGAGGAGTCCAGTGGCATCTTAAAGACTAACAGATTTATTTGGGCATAAGCTTTCGTGGTTAAACAACCTACTTCTTCAGATGCATCTAAGAAGTGGATTTTTTACCCACGAAAGCTTATGCCCAAATAAATCTGTTAGTCTTTAAGGTACCACCGGACTCCTCGTTTTTGTGAAAGTTGATGGAGTGTCACAGTAACTTACGGCAATAAATGTGAATGGGAAAAGTTGCAAAAGGGAGACAAAAAAACTCAATACAAACCAAAAGACGAACAACTAATATAGCTCAAGGATTGTGTTAAATTCATGCATAGTAAATAAGACAGTGTAAGACCAAAAAGCAATAAGCCAAAATTGGTGTGCCAAAAGTTAGGCCTGTTGGTGAACAAAATAATAAAAGAATTGGCTATCCACCTAGGACTCCCTTGGGGGGCGTTTAAAAATGGAGAATTTGGGGAAACAATACCAACAGATGGAGGCTGTTGCAACGCTGGCAGATTGAAAGGTGAGAGAAAGGAAAAAAGTGAGCTTCTCCACTGTGGCTGCCACCTTCCATGGTCACCTGGGACCCGGAATTTCTTCATCCTAATCCTGAAGGATGTTCTGACCAGACCGGGCCAGGGAGAGGAATCCAGTCTCAGATGACAACACCATCTCCAGCTGAATCCCAACCAACACCTGGAATGGGAGACTTTGTCGCTCTTCCCCTCCCCTCATGTGTCCTTTTCCTTTCCCACCTTATTTCTTCTCTTTCCTGTCCCTCTCCTTTTTCTTTCTGTCTAATAAGTGTCTGGCTAGGCTGCAACATTGCTGTAAGCCTGTGACCAAAAAAAGGCAGCTAAAAGCAATGTCTAAACAGCCCGATGCTGGTGCAAGTTTGCCAGGCCTCGGAGTGGCTAATAAGATTGTGTGCTGGGCCTCTGTTTCTCCAGCAGCAAGGTTGCAAGTGAAAGTCAACACCAGAGACAGAAGCTGTATTTTCTCTCTTGTCTGTTCTTTTCTCGTCCCTTTTGTGTGTTTGTCTTGTTTTGTCTGTTATGAAACGGGATCGGACTTTAACAACAGCTGCAGCCCATCTTAACTAAGTTCTTTGTTCCACCAAAAGGATATTTATTGCCATTTTTAACGCCATCTAAAAAACTCTGACACAAAGAGGATTTCCCTTCTAAAAATTCTCCCCAGATAAAAAAGAAGAAGAAAATGGTTAAAATAATAGCCTTACTTTATATTTCAAATACTTTACCTGGTTTTCTTTTTTTCTGTATCTCTAATAAAAGATTTAAAAAGTGTTTACTGGTGTGTTTGCTAGGGTAGGAAGCAGGCTAAAGTCTGTGTATATCAAACCCCAAACCTTGTCTGAAATTGTTCAATGTTGGACAGTAACTGGGTATATTAACACCTTTAGCCCATATATTCCATCTAAATACAACATTGCCTAAATACCTTTGAGGACCTGAGCCTTCCCCTCTTTGTGCGGTAGTTTCTCCATATGTAAAATTAGGTTGATAATCACCTACCTCACTGGGATTAGGGTTAATTCATTCATGTGTGTTCAGTGCTTTGAGATCCTTGGACAGGAAGCCTAGGGACCAACCTTGTATTTAGAAAAATGCCATGTGCATCTGTTGGTCTGGCCACTTCTCCATGCCTGTCCCCAAGGTGTCTGTGCTTTGGAGGCCTGCCCCAAAGCATGGAGAGAAGACAGAACCAGATGTGGAAAAGCAGAGCTTTCCCTCTTCTTTGGATGCAAATAATTCTTGGCTCCACAGAAGAATCCACAGGAATCATGAACTATACTTGAACACAAACAGGAATATTGGTAGGATCCTACTGCTGCAAACTGTCCTCTCTGCCCCCTCAGAAGATCCATTTAACTGGAAAGCAAAGCAGAATAAACCTGGGAAGGAGGGAGCCCAGGATGTGATTCTATCTGGCTTTTGTGTCTTCCATAAAACTGAGCGAGAACTGGAGAAATCTCTGGACAAGAATCCCACAGAGACTGTATAAACCCAGAGTGCATTTAAAGCCAACCACCTTTGCAAAAGGTGCAGTGAACGTGTAGGGGGGAAATGATTCTGAAAGAGCCAAAGCGATAGCCTCAAGTGGTCCTGCAAACAGCCGTAGTTCCCTGCCATAGTGCTGCTCACCAGGTGTTCTCTGAACATCTAACCCTAACCAGGCCAGGATCCACTTGCCGCAGTGAGCAAGGGTTGTGGCAAGTGTACTTTTAACAAAGTAGCAGGTGTGACTTCTGGATGGGACAGACGGTAACTGATTTCCCTTCCTGTGCCGCCAGGTATAAAACCACTCCCAGGGCTTGGGGTGCACGGATGAATAAAATACCAGAGAGGGGAGGGAGTCACCTGGTAAGAGAGAATTCCATACCATGGGCCATATTTTCAAACAGTTCAGCTCCCATTTAGGCACCAAAGTGACCAGATTTATATTTTAAAGGGTGCAGCTTGGGTGCTGAGCTCTTTTGAAAATGTGGCTGTTATGTAGGTGCCCAAATAGGAATACTCCCCTCACCTCACCCCCACCGGGTAAGGCAGGGATGCCCCCATAGAGGACTTTCCCCGAGTGCATGGTTGCATGTAGTGTCTAGATCAGCGGCTCTCAAACTGTGGGTCGGGATCCCAAAGTGGGTCGGGACCCTGGTTTAATGGCGTCACCGGGGCTGGCTTTAGACTTGCTGGGGCCCAGGGCCGAAGCCCAAGCCACACAAAGCCCAACGGCTTCAGCCCTGGGTGGTGGGGCTCAGGCTACGGCTTCAGCCTTGGGCAGCAGGGCTCAGGTTACAGGCCCCCTGCCCGGGTCTGAAGCTCTTAGGCTCCAGCTTTGGTCCCCCTGCCCGCAGTGGCGGGGCTCAGGCGGGCTCAGGCTTTGGTCCCCCTGCCCGCAGTGGCAGGGCTCAGGCGGGTTCAGGCTTTGGTCCCCCATCCTGGGGTCATGTAATAATTGTTGTTGTCAGAAGGGGGTTGTACTGCAATGAAGTTTGAGAAGCCCTCGTCTAGATTTACTCTATTTCAACCACAAATTTTGGGTTCAGTGCAGGAATGACTGGGTAAAATTCACTGGCCCGTGTTATGTACGGCATAGCCTAGACAATCACAGTGCTCCCTTCCAGGCTTAAAATTGATGACTCTATAAATGATGTTGTATCAGAACAAAAGACAAGTTTAGAAATGTGAGTATAAATTCATGAAGTCCCGTTAGTCTGCGTTATGATTTGTTTATGTGGAAAAAAATATTCTATGGAGATCTTATTCTTCACATCCATTCATCAAAAAAACCAATACTGTGAAGTGTTGCCAGCACGGAATGACCACTATGCTTCACCCTAGAGGTGGCTGCATTTCAGTGACCAGTTTCAGTGAACATTAAAATTTGAACAAGGAAGCCCATTTTTAATTAAATGTTATTGGCCCTGATCCTGCAATGGAAGCCATGCTGGTGAGCCTCTAAGCCCCTGCAGAGCCCCACCATTGATTTCAACAGGGAGACACTCAGTGGTCAAGGTCTCTCTGCATGGATCCAGTTGGAGAATCGAGTCCTTATTATGTACCAGTTTTCTCTGTAATGACTTTGGGATGGACATCTCTGAATAATGCCAGGAACATTGCCTTGGACTGTGTGTAACTTTGCTCCCATTAGAGCAGAGGATAAAATAAAGAGGAATGTCTTAAAGAAATTCAAGGATTTCTCTCGTTGATTGGCTTGATATAAGGTCTCAGAAGAGACATAATGTGTTGTTATCTCTGATGGATCTTCTTTTTAATTTTGTTTTGCTGAGATCGAGTGACAGCAATTAGAAATACCTCTTACTTTATCCACTGTATTTCCGGTCTATGCAAGGAAAAAATTGTTTGTATTTTCCACCAAAAATTTTGAAAGAAATGAGAAAAAAGCGTCAAACATTTTTGTGAAAATGTTCCAGGTTTTTGCAGAAAAACAAAAAATTCAAATACTGATGATTTCATTGAAGAAAACTGGAAAGTTAAAAATGAAACAAGATTTTCATTTAGATAAAACAGCAATTTTTTTGTTTAAAAAGTTTTGATGGAAATTTTCTACAGCTCTACTTGCAACTTAAGTTATTAGTTCCTTGGGACAGGGACAGGGACAGGTTCTTTTGTTGTGTATGTGCATAGCACTGAGCACAATGTAGTCCTGGTTCACAGCTAGGGCTCCTACAAGCTGCGTAATATAAATAATAATGGACTCTTCTTTGTGATTAGATCTATCTATTAGAAAATATTTTTACATTATAGTGTAGTTCCTCTTTACCACTGATTTGTCTTATAAACATATCTTACATATTTATACTGAGTGGGGCAAATCCACCCTGGCAAATTGAAGTCAGTGGGTAGGTTTACCCTGCATTGTCTGTGGGACCCACACATGTGGATGTAGTGGTCCCTTGCTCTCAATTTTCAGTGGGGGAGGTTTAGGTTGGATATTAGAAAAAACTTTTTCACTAGGAAAGTGGTGAAGAACTGGAATGGGTTACCTAGGGAGGTGGTGGAATCTCCTTCCTTAGAAGTTTTTAAGGTCAGGCATGACAAAGCCCTGGCTGGGATGATTTAGTTAGGGATTGGTCCTGCTTTGAGCAGGGGGTTGGACTAGATGACCTCCTGAGGTGCCTTCCAACCCTGATACTGGGGAGGGAGGCCACTCTGCCTCACTGTGTCAGACAGCAGCACTCAGGCTCGGGTCCTCCCAGCTAAGGCAGCCAGCAAACAGAGCTCCGGCCAACTGGGCAGGGCAGAGCAGAGTTTAGGGAGCTCAGGCACTCAGGAAGGGTGGAGCACCAAACAGTCTGTCGTTCTAGCTCTGGCAGATGGCAGACAAACACAGGCCTCTTGGCCTAAGGTGGGGAGGCTGCCACCCCAGGGTTGGGTTGGCAGCAGGACGTAGTGGGACCCAGGCCCACCTGCTCCACTGAGTCCCAGCCCAGCGTCCTAACAGTGGTGGAGAGTTCCACCACTGGGTCAGCGGGGATTCAGCTGCAATACACTGACTTGGGTTCTGATAGCAAAACTGAACCAAAGTCTGGTTTCCCTGGGCTACTTCCTACCAGTGTCCCGGTGAGGGGTTCCATAGTCCATGGGTCCTCTGTCTCCTCAGGATACAAGGCGGACGGCAGTCCTGGCAACTCCTCTCCAGGGTCAGTCTCCTTTGGGGGCAGGGCATTGCACGGTGCAGGTTCAGCTCCAGAGTTCTGCAATGGGCGGGAGACATCCGTCTCCTTCCCTGGCTCCCGCTCAACTGAGCTACACGGCCCTCCCTTTATACTTCCTGTCCCGCCCCAGTACCTCTGGCGAGGGGGACGGGGTGGGTTTGGCTCCACCCACCAGGGGTAGTGTAGTCATCCCTCACTCTCAAGTCCAGAGGGAGGCCACCCCATCTCACTACAGTGGACATGGTATTTCCAAGCTGCACTTGAGCATCCACACTGCATTGTCAACCTGAGTTTACAATTGCTGGACCCAGGCCTCACAACCCATGTTAACATTCTCATACTGCACTATGCAGGTCTTCTGACTCGGGTGACCGGTCTGTGGCTTGAGCTGTGTCAACACTGCAAAGTAACAGGGCTTGGACCTAAGTCATAGGGACACAGGCACAGACCCCTTCCACTTCTGGGTGAGTCCTAGAATCTGAGTACTGTTGCTTACCCGAGTCAGACAGATTTGTGTTAGGGTTGCCAATTTTGGTTGGATGTATTCCTGGAGAACATAAGAATGGCCATATTGGGTCAGATCAAAGGTCCATCTAGCCCAGTATCCTGTCTTCTGATTGAGCTAACCTCGTTATCTCTAGCCTGACTCTTCCCTGCACATTTATATCTGCCCCTGGACATTTCCACTGCTTGCATCCGATGAAGTGGGTATTTACCCCCGAAAGCTTATGCTCCAATGCCTCTGTTAGTCTATAAGGTGCCACAGGACCTTTTGTCGCTTCTACAGATCCAGACTAACACGGCTACCCCTCTGATACTTGTCTTCTGACAGTGGCCAATGCCAGGTGTTTCAGAGGGAATGAACAGAACAGGTAATCATCAAGTGATCCATTCCCTGTGGCCTACTCCCAGCTTCTGGCAAATAGAGGCTCAGGACACCATCCCTACCATGTGGAGGTTTCATCACATGATATAATCTTTAATTTAAAATTAATCTTTAATTCCTGGAGACTCTGGGACAATGCTGGAGAGTTGGCAACCCTAATTTGTGTGTGGACAGTAGGGAAGTTTGGGCTCAAACCTGAGTCTGAGCCCAGGTTTACAATGCATTGTAGACATACCAAGTGGGACTGTGTCTGTTTACATGGGGGCTGAATTTGGCCTTTTTGTCCAAAAGCTCAGGCAAGGATTTTTTTCTCTTTAATTTATGTCCCAGTTGTGCTGTTATCGTTCAAAATATTCACTCTTTTAGCCAGCTGGCTAGGATCGGTGGCTTGAATTAATTATTTCATTCCTTCCCATAGCTGTTCTCATTATTTCCAAGAGCAGTGAATCTTTAAGGCCATATCCAAGCAGCTGTTTCACTCTTTTGGGGGCAGTGCTGTTGCTTCAAACAGGAGGAGTCATAAGCACCTCTTTACTGTTGCATTATGTCATGATGAGTTCTTTCCTCTGCTTTCTTGGCCTTCCCTTTGCCTGTCAGCAGAGATGCCAGTGTTAAAGGACTAATATGCCTTTTATGCCAGGAAATATTCTGACTCGTGCAGCACCACCACAAGGGCAAAGATCTGGCTTTCTTTTCCCTCTCTGTAACACTCAAGTGGATAAGGCAGCCGCGGCTATCAGAGCTAGCATCGGGGCGTATCCCAGATTTGGCTGGGAGTTTCCACCCCATGGAATAACTGCCACTGCTGTCTTCCCACAGACACACAGAGTTTTGACAGGCTCACATGCACCTATGGGCCATGCTGCCACCCCTCTCCCAGCAGCAGCTTGCTTCTAATCAAAAGAAGGATTTATTCACCCTTCAGTAATGATGTTTTCATAAACTCCACTGAGACAGAGAGTTGTTCTGCCCTCAGATGAGATTTCTCCGTGTCTGCAGACATTATTGTCATATTCTGTTCCCATCACTCCCTGCCCCCATCATTAAAACTTTCCCAGATTCTAACTCGGGTTTTAATAAATTTTTGCACATCTGTGTTGGCGCTGAAATGTTTACATGTCTGAGGATACGTAAGACCCATGGCTAGAGTGACCAGATATCCCAGTTTTATAGGGACAGTTCCAATATTTGGGGCTTTGTCTTATACAGGCACCGATTACCCAGGGGCGGCTCTATGATTTGTGCTACCCCAAGCACGACAGTCAGGCAGCCGTCGGTGGCGTTTCTGCAGGAGGTCTGCCGGTCCCACGGATTCGGCGGCATTCCTGCGGGCACTTCGCCAGTCCCATGCTATCGGCGGACCCGCCACTGAATTGCTGCCGAATCCACGGGAACGGTGGACTTCCCGCAGAAACGCCACCGACGGCTGCCTGACTGCTGCCTCACGGTGACCGACATGCCGCCCTCCCCCGCGGCTTGCCGCCCCAGGCACATGCTTTCTGCGCTGGTGCCTGGAGCCGGTCCTGCGATTACCCCCCACTCCCATCCCGATTTTTCACACCTGCTATCTGGTCACCCTACCCATGGCACACACGACACTTTGTTGCATAAGCCATGCTCACAGAATCACAGTGGCTGCAGGTAGAAAAGCCCTGTTAATTCATCTGGCCCATCCCTTGCCCAATGCCCATTGTTCCCAACAGGGAACTTGTCATTGTGTGGCCCACATATGGGTAGAAAGATTGTCTCATGGAAAAACCTGCCCTCCCACTTGAGAGCACATGCACCACCCTCTCTCCCATTTGCAATAATGTAACAACCCTGTGGCAACTGTACCAATTGTTTGTGTGGAAAAGTAACATAAGGAAAGTTTCCCAGGTGAGTTAGCTTCTTTTAATGCAACCTAGGAGCTGGTAACAAGAGCCCCAATTCAGCAAAGTTCTTAAAGAAACACACACTTTGCAGTGCAGGCTTGAGTGGGGGAGCCGAAAGGGCTGATAATAAAAACTACCATGGATATGACACCATTTGTCCAAAAATCCCAAAGAACTCACTGTACAAAGCATATGTCAAGGATTGCTTCACCGTTTCACTAAAATGCAGCCACTTCTGGGGTGGAAGGTAGCAGCTGTTTGTCAGTGTACAGCAACATTATACAGTAGCTTGGGTCAGAAAATGAAGAGCACTTGCCTCCAGTTGACAATGGAATTTTTAGAGGCAGAGTTTAATTACCTAATTGGACCTCAAGAGTCAGAAGTGGGATGCTTGCCGAAAGTGCTGATGAATTTTTAATGGTCACATGTGGCCAGGACTAAACCCTGCACTGGTATGACCTAGAACAAGATATAGAAGGGTAGATGGGAGCTTGATAGACAGCGAGGAAAGTCATCCTGCCTCTGCTACTGTACAGTCATGGCTAGAGTCTCTGGATTTTGCCGGCAAAGTAACACCAGGACAAGCATTTTTATAATTACCTCTCACTAGCTACCAGGGTAGTACAGCGTAACAGCAGCCCTGTCTCGGAGACAGCGAAGGGATTGCTAGGGTGGGAACTTCCAGTCCCAGTTCAGTGAGGCCTTGCTGTGAAAATCAGTTTTTGAGATTCGAGCAGCTGCTGTGTGCTAACAGCTAACTCTAGCTCACGTGGCAGCAGGGGGATGTACTGTATTGGTGCTGAGAGTTCTAGACTGCGTCCCCACTGGTGTTTGGCTTCCGCTGGAAATGAAGCCTGGATCCTCAAAGGGAGTTAGGCACCCAGCCAGGAGCGGCTCTAACAATTTTGCCACCCCAAGCAGTCGCTGCTGAATTGCCGCCGCAGCGGACGAGAATGGGGTGGCAATTTGGCAGCAGGAAGAGCGGCAGATCTGCCGTCATATTGCCGCCGCGGGACTTGGACTGCTGCCCCATTCTCGATGCCGCCCCAAGCACCAGCTTGGAAAGCTGGTGCCTGGCAGGTTGACCAGACATCCCGATAAAATCGGGACCGTCCCAATTTTTCTTCTTTTGTCCCGCGTCCCAACTGATGCATGGTCAGGTCGCCTTTTGTCCCGATATCGGGCTTCCTCCGTTTTTTGGGGGTTTTTTTGCTCAACAAGTCTGGCGGGAGGGGTGTCCCCACTTCGGACAAGTCCCAGTTTTTAGGTTCCCGCATCTGGTCACCCTAGTGCCTGGAGCTGGCCCTGCACCCAGCTCCCTCTGAGAATGTAGGCTGAAGAGCCCAGTCTCTCTGAGGCTGACCTGCCTTTGGAAAAGCCCTGTGTGCAAAAAGCTCCTCCAAGCAACAGCCACGCCAGTGTTCCGGGTAAGCACAACTGAGCTGTCAAGACTTCCAGAGACTCCTTTCAAGGCTTATTTTCCTCCCCAGGGTGAGTCTGGGCTGACATTTCCTCTTCCTGTCACTACTAGATAGTGTCATTGTAAACAAGTCCTTATCACCAACCCCCCCAACTTCACCTCCTAGCAGATATTATTAGACTCAGCTCATTGCGGGGCTGTTGGCGTGGAGAGGAGCTGTAGCGAAGCCCAGGGGTCTATTTATAGAGGTGTGATTAGACGTTTTGTTCGAGTTGCATTAATTAAATTAATCACCACCGAAGCAAAATAGAGCCCAACAAAGCTCATGCTCAGAGAGTGGAATAACATTCCCTACCTGCGGGGATTCAGATAACAATGTACAGGGCTTTGTGCATGCAAAGAGTAATTCATCCTCAGCACACAGCTGAGCGTTCCTGGACCCTCCTGTCTGCCCCAAGCAAATGCACTGGAATCTGAGAGGCCCAGATAAGCACAAGAGAATGGACCGCCTGTTACTGCAAGCACAGGATGGGGGTGATTAGTATAAGGAAGATGGAGAGAAGGATTCACATCAGCAGGTCTGTGGGTTTGACTCCAGGGTTCAGCCCCAGTACTGCCTGGGTGTAGCAAACCACAGGATCTACCACTAAGCACACTGAACAGCATGCCCGTCTCGGTGTGGCCTTAAACAGGAAGCAAGCAGCTCCTGGCTATCAGGCGATGGGTGAGATGCTGACACCCTCTCTCTCATCATGACCCCAGCTTGACCTTGGCTCCACTTTATGGTCCGCACCAGTGCGGCCAGTGCAATTGCTGAGCCAGGGCTATTCCTGAGCACAGGCAGGCCTGCGGGTTGATTGCAGGACATGCTTAGCCCTTCCAGCAAAGGGAACTATGGCTCTGATCCTGCTGCCACTAAAACCATTGACAATATTCCCATCAACACCAATGGTGCAGTATCAAGCCAGGTAAAAATGCTGAACTGGATGGCTAGGAAAATAGACAAAGTGATTTAGAATTGCAATAAACATTCAACTGACTTAGGGTTACCAATTTCATGTTCCCAAATAGAGGACACTGCCAGGGGGAGGGGGAGTGAAAGGGGAGGGATACAGTTTCTACTGTACAGTTTCTTTCTACTTTGAATATCTAACATTTATAAATAACAAGTATAATGGCCTCAAAAATTAAAATATAAATCAAATTTAAATGTACCTTCTTATATGCCGTCAGTCCTTCCCTACTGCGCTTCTTCCTGTTGTTTGTGCCCATGCATATTTCTCTGTACAGCGTATCTTTCTCAGCAGTGATTGATTGCTCATCAAGTAGCCATGAAAGTCTTTGCAAGATGTGTGCCTGAAGTTGTATTGTACAAGCAGGATTCCTTTCAGCAACTCAACAGTCAATACCAGGCCCCCCTTACTTCTGCTCTGCTGCTGATGGCAGTGCTGCCTTCAGAGATGGGCGCCCAGCCAGCAGCCGCCACTCTCTGGCTGCCCAGCTCTGAAGGCAGCACCACCGCCAGCAGCAGCACAGAAGTAATTGTGGCAAACCAGTAAATACACACACCGCTATTAGGCCACACCAGGAATTGCAGTTGTACCAAAATCAACGTTGGAAAAAGAACAAGCAAGGAAAAATCACAGACAATTTGTTCATATTTCAAAGATCTGCCCAGATGGAGATAGGAGGACCAAAAGAGAGGTCATGTTTGGGAAAACCCAGACAGATGGTAACCCTAAACTGATTGTCTGGCTTATCCTGTGTTGTACAGAAAATCAGACTAGATGGCCCCTTTGGGCCTTAAATTTGATTACATCTATGAATCTATTAATTTGGACAGAACTTGGTTTCCTTTTGGGGATAATTTGTGCTCATAAAGAGTTTTCTCCCTTCCAAACTAGTTTCTCCTTGTACTGGATGCTGCAGTGAAGTCACTGATGTCACAGAGACAGCGTTATGGCATCAGTGCAGGGTGACATTTGTCAAAGACAGGAGATACGATAGTGAGAAGATAAGCCTGTGAGTGGAACCTTTGTAATGGCAAGAGCTGAGTGATGCAACATTTCATTGTTTATTTTCTGTTTGTGAATTACCCATTACCAGATCATGACACTGTAAGATTCATTTGCTATTCAAATATAGCTGTTAATTTCATCAGTGAATAATTCTTGGCCTGCATGTCATTCAAACGTCACATATTAAAATCAAAAATGCAATTTGGACTGTAATTAGGACATGGTCCAAAACCCATTGATATCAGTGTAAAGATTCCCATTGACGTAAATCAAGCCCTTATGTAATTTAGGTGACCTCAATTACATGAGCTTGTTACAAGAGTTAGTTACAAAAAATTAATGTATGAACTGCAAATGGTAAAATCCACTGTCTTGTTTGCCGTGTGTGCTGTGCTGATTGGATGGAGCATGTGGCTCAAGCAGGGAGCAGAAACAGTATTACATGATATGTAACTAGCAAACTGCAAATTTTACAATCCATTATACAATTCTGAATGACATTCACTTCTTGCAGGTATTTGAGCACTCAAGCTTAAAATGGGTGAGTATTTGCTCCCGTAAAGTACAAGCCTACTAGTGCACATGGAAAGTGAGCACAAAAGTGTCACAAAGACAGATGAATCAAAATCTGCTTTTGAATTTACATGTATATTGGGGGGGCAGGTTCTTAGTGCTAATAATTAAACATGGAAAGAAGAATGCTGAAATTGTTTACTTTTAAGCTTCATGTATGTGTTTTAGTCAGAGATAGTAATGATCAGTGCAGACAGCACCTCTGCCAGTGGGAGAGCATATCCTTATCTTAGTGCTAAGTTCTTGTCTTGTATGTCCTTATGTTGTTGATCTGACCTGAGCGGTCAGCAGCAGGTTAGTCCTGCCTGTGTGCACGGGAGTTGGATGCTTGCAATGGCCCAATAAATCTCTGTATGTGATTCTATAAGCAAGTATTACATCTGGTGGCAGCGGTTCAAGATGGCAAAAGCACAGCACTTTTGCTTGAGAAGAAATTTCCTGGCCACTCAGCTAAGACTGGAATCTGAGAGCACTTGCTAGACCTTGAGCTGCTGTTCTCGGTGAATAAGTGGTCTGATGAGAAAGCAGCACAATATGTAGCAGTGTTTCTGCATAGTGATGCCAGAGCATTTTATCAGCAGCTTCCCAGTGTGGATCGTGCATCTTATAGACAGTGAGACAAACTCCCTCTGGGGCACCTAGCATTGGCCACCGTCAGCAGATAGGATACTGGGCTGGATGGACCTTTGGTGTGACCCAATATGGCCATTCTTATGTTCTTATGACTAGATGACCTCTAGAGGTCCCTTCCAGTCCTATGATTCTATGATAAGTGTAGTGGTTTATGCGTGTTCTGGAGGATTGGGTCTTCTGTCCCTTGGAAGTTCTGGGACAGTACAGCCCCCAAGCCTACAGTGGATGCATCTGTGTACAGGATAAATTGGTAAGGAAAAGTCTGGGCATCGGCGCACTGGCTGCTGCCCCCAAATGTCTTTTATGCTTTGAAATGCCACCTGGCATTCCTGTGTCCATAGTACCATATTTGGTGCTGACGTCTTGGTCAGGTCTGTCAATGGTGCCCCTAGTGCTGCAAAATGGGGGATCAAACCAATGGTAATAACTGGCCAGGCCTAAAAAGGCCAAAACCTGTTTTCTTGTTTCTGGAACTGGAGTTTTTTCTAGAGCTTCGATTTTATCTTGTAGGGCCTGTATCTTCCCCTTCCCTACCAGATACCCAAGGTATTTGGTCTCTTGCATACCAAACTTACATTTCTTTGGGTTCACTGTGAGCCCAGCCTCTCTCAGTGACTGCAGAACGGATGCTATGACCGCATACATAGTTGTTATGACCACCAATCTTCCCTGAAGATCACGACATTGTCTAAATAGGCACCTGCAAATTGCCATGGTGACGCAGTACCTGATCCATTAGGTGTTGGAAAGTGGCTGGCGCCCCATGTAATCCGAAGGGCATAGTTATAAAATGGAACAGCCCTAGAGGGATGGCAAATGCAGTTTTTTCCCAGGAGTCTTTTGTTATGGGTATTTGCCAATACCCCTTGGTTAAGTCCAATGTTGTTATGTATCTTGCCTTTCCAAGCTGATCCAAGAGTTCGTCAACTTGGGGCATGGGATAAGGATCGAACTGTGAGGCTCCATTTGGGCCCTGAAATCCACACAGAACCAGGTGGTGCCATCTGGTTCGGGCACTAGGACCACTGGGCTGCACCAAGGGCTTTGGGATTCTTCAATAACCCCCAGCTCCAGCATTGCCCGAACCTCTTGTTCTAGAGCCTCACGGAGCCTTTTGGGAACTCGGTTGGTCTTGTGTTCGGGCTTGGCAGTCGGATTCGTTCAGATTTGATGGGCCACTAGATGAGTTTGACCCGGCTGAGAGGAGAAGAGATCATCAAAGTATCCCAGAAGGTTCCTGGCTTGCCATTGCAAATGAGGAGGGAGGCGTTCTGCTATGGGTATGTCTGCAGTGCCTGCTGGGGATTGCACCTCTGGTCCCAAGCCATCCGGCAGGTCCCGGGAGTCTATAAATAGAACCTCCTATGCTTTTAACAAGTTTACACAGAAAATTTGTTTTTCCGTCCTCTTATCTTGGCAACGGATCTCATAGTTCACATCCCCTATTTGTCTTATGACCTTGTAGGGCCCTTGCCATTTGGCCAAGAGCTTATTCTCAGAGCTGGGTAACAATAGCAAGACACCATCACTGGGTTGGTAGACTTTCTCCCAGGCTGCTTTATTAGAGTGGTAAGCCTGAGTCTGTTGGGCCCGTTCCAGATTCTCTTGGTCAAATGTGGCCACCTGGTATAGTCGCTCACACATTTGTAACACATATTGAATTACATTTTGGGCTCAGGAAGGTTGCTTTTCCCATGTTTCCTTAAGAAGGTCCAGTATGCCTTGGGGCATAAAGCAGCTCAAATGGGGAAAACCCTGTTGAGGCCTGCGGCACCTCTCGTACTGCAAACATAAGATAAGGCAGGAGTTGGTCCCAATTGTGAGGGTCAGTGTTTACAAATGTTTTAAATATGTTTTTCTAGGTTTGATTGAACCCAGTAGCGTAGCCAGGGGGGAGCAGGGGGAGCAGCCGCTCCCCCTGTGAGCAGAAGCGGCGCCGCTTCTTTTTAAGCACCGCTTCTTGCACTCACCCGGCGGCGCTCCAGGTCTTCGGCAGCATTTCAGTGGTGGGTACCAACAAAGACCTGGAGCGAGTGAGGACCCACCGCCGAAGTGCCGCTGAAGACCTGGAGCGCCACCAGAGGCGCCGCCAGGTGAATACAGGGGGAATCTGGGGAGGTGCCTTTTTATAGCACCGCTCCCTCTGTGTTCCAGACCTGCCTACGCTACTGATTGAACCTCCCCACCAGGCCATCTGTTTGGGGGTGGTACATGGAGTTCCTGAGAGACTTAACCTTGAGAAGTATCCACACCTCCTTTAACAACCGGGACATGAAATTTGTCCCTTGGTCGGTCAGGATTTCAGTAGGTAAGTCAACCCGAGAAAAAAGTTGAACTAGTTCTGTTGCTACAGTTCATGCTGTTATTGAGCGCATGGGGACCACTTCTGGATGTCGTGGATGACTTTTCTCTAGGAGCCCCACAATATTGATCCCTGTCCTCTCAAAGGGCGTACATACTAGAGGTAGGGGTATTAGAGGAGCCCACTCTGAACTTTTTGGTGCAACCTGCTGACAGTCTGGACAAGACGCACAAAATTAGCAACCTCCTTATGGATCCCCAGCCAGAAGAACCGAGCTAATAAGCAGACTAATGTTTTTTCCTGGCCAACTTGGCCAACTGATGGTATTGAATGAGCCAGCCGCAAGACCTCCCTCCTGGCCTCCTGGGCACCAGAAGTTGGGAGCAGGTCTCCCTTGTTTTCGGGTCAAGGTCAACTCGCTAGAGCATATCATTCTTAAGTTCAAAATGGGAAAATTGGGCAATTTCAACCTCCTGGGTAACTGTCCTGTCAATCACTGCTATCTGGGCATACGACTCGCTCAAAGTGTCATCTTCCTTTTGCCCACGTATGAAGTCGTAGGTCTGGATTAAATAGGCCAAGTCTATGTCGGGAGGACAAACCTTCTGGAGAGGGTCTCCTGGATCAGAAGGCGCTTCTCCCCCTTTGGACTGGGCGTCGTTCATCTGCTGAGATGGTTCCCCTGGTTCTGTCTCCCCAGCCAGATGGGTCTGCAACTAGGCCCTACCTTCTTCTCAGTGTTGCCTAAGGAACTTCCTAATCCTCTGGGTTTGGGTACAGCCCTCCAAAAGGTCAGGTTTCAGTATTGGAAATATCTCATCCAGCTTTTGGGGTATTGGTTCAGCTGGAATAGGAGGTCCTGATTGGGGGAGGCGCAAGGAGGGGAACTGTTGCCAATATTTCCCAATTATAACCTTCCAAGGAAGGCATTTTGTTATGCCAACCCAAATTTTTGCTTCATGATCGCCTACCTTCAGTTGTACTCAAGCCGTGGGGTAGAACTGGACATCCCCATGCACACACATCACCTTCAAGGGGTGGTCATATTGGAGGGTGCTAAGGTCGAACAGGGACCCTTGAATCAGACTTTGGGAGCACCCTGAGTCCACCCGCCCGGGCATAGTGCACCCTCCCACAGTGACTTGGGCAACATAGGCCTTATGCCACTGGTCAAGCCTGGGCTCAGAGCTGCTATACGTTTCAGTGACCCCCACAGTCTAAGAAGTCACATTCCATGAAAATCCTACAGCAGGAAGATCCATTCCTTGCTCTTTTGACTTACAGACAGTAGCGTAGCCAGGGGGGGAGCAGGGGGAGAGGCCGCTCCCCCACTGAGCAGAAGCGGCGCCTTTTTTGTGCTCCAACGCCTTTTGCTCCTATGCTGCAGCCAGACAGAGCGGAGCATTTTTTTTTGCTCCCGGCGCCTTTTTTTGCTCCCAATGCTTTTTGCTCCTATGCTGCAGCCAGAGCAGAGCTTTTTTTTTGGCTCCTGGCGCCTTTTTTTGCTCCCGATGCCTTTTGCTCCCGGCGCCTTTTTTTAGTTCCGCTCCCCCTGTGCTCTAAACCTGGCTATGCCACTGCTTACAGATCAACACCAACAGCAGCTCGTGGATCTAGTCCAGCATAACTCCTGATGGGAAGACAACTCAGAACCACTGTTCCAACTTTGGAAAAGAATCTATCTTCAACGTGGCCAGACATGATGAGAGTAGCAAATTGGATAAAAGAGCTAATGAGCTTCTGAACACTTTTACAACAGACATCACTCAGTTTGAACACTGCTGGATCTAGAACCTGGTGACTATCCGTGTCAAAGTGGATGGAGGAAAAGGATGGACAACTCCAGCTGTTCTAAAGAAAAAGAATTCAGAGCCCAGATCATATGTGATCAAGACTGACGGGGAAGAGTGTAGCACAAACCATCAAAATCTACAGTTTGTTCCTCAGAGATAACAATCAACAGAGCTAACTCTACAGATGGAGATGCAGGATGAGAAGAAGATGACTCAAGGATACCAAACCGACCACACCCAGTCATGGCAACTAATGGACAGCCAGGTGACCAAGTTGTTACATGTTTGAGTTGTTTAATTAGAAAACCAATATGATTCAGAGACACTTAACAAACTGATATATACTGGATGTCAAAGACAGCATGATAATGTAACAATTCATGCTTGACTAATATGAGTATAATAGTAGGAGTATACTACTGACAACTGACCAGGATGGTGATGCTGTCTGTGAAATGCTCAGGGAGGCTACAAAACAGAAAACCCAATAATAATTGGGTATTTCAACTATCCCATATTGACTGGGTACATGTCACCTCAGGACAGGATGCAGAGATAAAATTTCTCGACACTGTAAGTGACTGCTTCTTAGAGAAGCTAGTCCTGGAACCCACAAGGGAAGAGGCAATTCTTGATTTAGTCTAAGTGGAGCACAGGATCTGGTCCAAGAGGTGAATATAGCTGAACCACTTGGCAATAGCAACCACAATGTAATTAAATGTAACATGTTTGTAGGGGGGAAATACCAAAGAAACCCACCACAATAGCATTTCAACTTCAAAAAGGGGAACTTCACAAAAATGAGGAAGCTGGTTAAATGGAAATTAAAAGGAACAGTCACAAGGATGAAATGCCTGGAAGCTGCATGGAAACTTTTTTACACCACCATAATAGAGGCTCAAACTAAATGTATTCCCCAAATAATAAAAAACAGCAAGAGGACCAAAAATAATGCCACCATGGCTAAACTGCAGAGTAAAAGAGGCAGTTAGAGACAAAGAGACATCCTTTAAAAATTGGAAGTAAAATATGACTGAGGAGAATAGAAAGGAGAATAAACTCTGGCCAATCAAGTGTAAAAGTATAATTAAGGAGGCCAAAAAAGAAGCTGAAGAGCAACTAGCAAAAGAAACAAAAAACTAACAGCAAAAAAAATTGTTTAAGTACATCAGAAGCACGTAGCCTGCCAAACAATCAGTGAGGCCATTGGACGATCAAGGTGCTAAAGGAGCACTCGAGAAAAAGGCCATTGCAGAGAAGCTAAATGAATTATTTGCAACAGTCTTTACTGCATAGGATATTAGGAAAATTCCCACTCTTTTTAGGTGGCAAATATGAGGAACTCTGCCAGATTAAGGTGTCAGCAGAGGTTCTTTTGGAACAAATTGACAAATTAAACAATAACAAATCACCAGGACTAAATGGTATTCACCCAAGAGTTCTGAAGGAACTCAGATATGAAATTGCAGAACTACTAACTGTAGTCTGTAACCTATCATTTAAATCAGCCTCTGTACCAGGTGATTGTAGAATAGCTAATGTAACACCAATTTTTTAAAAAGGCTCCAGAGGTGATTTTGACAATTACAGGCCAGTAAGTCTAACTTTAGTACCAGGCAAATTGGTTGAAACTATAGTAAAGAACAGATTTATCAGATACATTGATGAACACAATATGTTGGGGAAGAGCCAACACAGCTTTTGTAGAGGAAAATCATACCTCACCAATCTATTAGAATTCTCTGAGGTGTCAACAAGCATGTGGATGAGAGTGATCCAGTGGATATAGTGTACTTGGACTTTCAGAAAGCCTTTGACAAGATCCCACACTAACGGCTCTTAAGCAAAGTAAGCAGTCATGGGATAAGAGGGAAGGTCCTCTCATTTACAGTAAAAGATAGGAAACAAAGGGTAGGAATAAATGATCAGTTTTTACCATGGAGTGACATAAATAGCAGGGCCCCCCAAGGATCTGTACTGTTCAACATATTCATACATGATCTGGAATAAGGTGTAAACAATGAGGTGGCAAAATTTGCAGATGATATAAAATTACTCAAGATAGTTAAGTCCAAAGTTGACTACAAGGAGTTACAAAGAGATCTCACAAAATTGTGTGACTGGATAACAAAATGGGAGATGAAATTCAATGTTGATAAATGCAAAGTTATGCACATTGGAAAACATAATCCTAACTATACATATAAAATGATGGGGTCTAAATTAGCTGTTACCACTCAAGAAAGAGATCTTTGAGTCATTGTGGATAGTTCTCTGAAAACATCTGCTCAGTGGGCAATCAAAAAAGCTAACAGAATGTTAGGAACCATTAGGAAAGGGATAGAAAATGTGACAGAAAATATCATGTGGCCTCTATATAAATCCATGGTACACCCACATCTTGAATACTGCCTGCAGATATGGTCGCCTCATCTCAAAAAAGATATATTGGAATTGGAAAACGTACGGAGAAGGGCATCAAAAATTGGTAGGGAAATGGAATAGTTTCTGCATGAGGAGAGATTAATAAAACTGGGACTGTTCATCTTAGAAAAGAGATGACTAATGGAAGATATGATAGAGATATATAAAATAATGAATGGTGTGGAAAAAGTGAATACGGAAGTGTTATTCATCCCTTCACATAACACAAGGACCAGGGGTCATCCATAATAGGCAGCAGATTTAAAACTAATATACGGAAGTTGTAAGGTGGCGCGGCTAGCCCTCCATGTCCATGTCTGAGGGAGGCCATGCCTCCTTGCAGTTTGGTCTGCTAGAGTCTTCTCCACGCAAAGAAAAACGACGGGGGGAATTAGCGGTTCTCAATGGGCCCCAGCCTTCAAGTGGGGCAGGGCCGTAAACAGTCTTGGCCCCGGCCTGCAACCAGGCAGAGCTGTAGCAGTTTATTCGCCCAGCTGTTAAGCAGGGTGGGACAGCAAACAGTCAAGGCTCTGGCCTGCAGTCAGGCCGAGCTGTAGCATCAGCCCAGTCCATGGGGCTCTGGCAGGGGTGAGCGCCATGCACAGTTCATGGGGCTCCAGTATGGATGCCCGAGGCGTGTAGGCATCCTGGCCTAAGGAGGTGGAGCGGAGTGATCTGTGGTGGATCTGGGTCAGTGGGGATCCGCCCTCAACATGCTAACCTTGTTTCAGGCCATCTCTCAACCAGATTGTTGCCTGGTTTCCAAGAGCTGCTTCCTACTCCCCCACTCAGGTGTACCTGCATCCAGGGGTCATCCTCTGTCTCTCCGGGATACTCTGCCAAGGGTAGCAGCTCCTCAGAGTCACGAGTTGCAGGACTCTTTGGAAGTTCAGGTTGGTCTCCAGGGCAGCAGCAGTTCTCCATGGCATCCCACTCCAGCAGCAGGAAAGAAGCATCTGTCTCCTTCAGCAGCTCCCTCCCAACTGAGCTGCTGGGCCAACCTTTTATACATCCTCTTCCTGTTCCGCCTCTCTGCTTCCGGCGTGTTGGGCATGGCCCTCCTGGCTCCGCCCACCAGGTGGCTTGTGGCGTTCCCTCCATGTCTGCATCTTAGGGAGGCTACGCCCCCTCGCTACAGAAGTACTTCACACAAGGCACAGTCTATCTGTGGAACTCGTTGCCAGAGGATGTTGTGATGGCCAAAAATATAACTGTTCCAGAAAGAATTAGATAAGTTCATGGAGGCTAGGTCCATTAACGGCTGCTAGCCAAGATAGTCAGGGACGCAGTCCCATGCTATGGTGGTCCCTAAGACTCTGACTGCCAGATGTTGGGACTGGATGACAGAGCTGGATGACTCAATAATTGCCATGTTCTGCTCATTCCCTCTGAAGCATCTGTCACCAGCCATTGTCAGAAGACAGGCTACTGGACTAGTTGGACCATTGGTCTGACCCAGTATGGCCGTTCTTATGGTAAACGGTAGGAATGTAGGAGATGAGGATGGAATGTTGAACTGTGTTATACAGCTCAGCCACTAGGTGGCACTGTGTTTAAAATACTTCATTAAAACTGACAAAGGGTCCTGTGGCATCGGTATTCGATGAAGTGGGTATTCACCCACGAAAGCTTATGCTCCAATACCTCTGTTAGTCTATAAGGTGCCACAGGACCCTTTGTCGCTTCTACAGATCCAGACTAACACGGCTACCCCTCTGATTCATTAAAACTAACTATAACCGTGCTTGGAACAGCATTAAAGGATCGTATAGTGGGCACTGCTGGTGTCTCTCTTGCTGAGGAGTAAGCTCTGTCCATATCTGATACAACAGCCTGACCTGCTGGTAGTAGCCGCCCTGCAACCTACCATGCACAAGGAGTACATGACACCCACTGCCCCTCCCCGCCAATGTTCCCTCTAATTTTTGACAGGCTGTGTGCACAAAAAAATTTCTTCTGTGCAAATTTTTGACAGGCTGTGTGCGCAAAAAATTTCTTCTGTGCAAATTGTTGTGCTTCTGTGCAAATTTTTGTGCGTGCGGTGTTTCACCATGTGCGCAGGGTTTAGGATCTGTGTGCGCGCACACACGCGCACAGCTTAGCGGGAACAGTGCTCCCTGTCCTACAGTGATCTCAAGGGAGCAGTACCGCCCCACCACCCTCCCCACTCTGGCTGGGGCAGTGAGATCCCGCCCCCCACCCTCCGCTTCAATCTACTTAAGCCAATGCACTAATCCTTGTACCCCTCCCAACCCCGCCATGAGACAGGGCAGGATCATCCAAGGAGCCTTTAACTATCTGCATCTTTAGGCCCCTAACTAGCTTTAAAATCCAGCCCCAAGTGACTTGGCTAAGTCTGCACAGTGAGTCAGTGGCTGAGGCTGGGAACAGACCTTGCACTTGTCATGAGCCCCCTTCATAAGAACATCAGAATGGCCATACTGGGTCAGAACAAAGGTCCATCCACCCCAGTATCCTGTCAACCAACAGTGGCCAATGCCAGGTGCCCAAGAGGGCCATGGTTGAGCAGGCCATTCTGCTGCTGCACAGATAATCACACACAGTGGAACATATTTGACAGAACAAGGAATAATGGTTTCAAGTTGCAGAGGGGGAGGTTTAGGTTGGATATTAGGAAAAACTTTTTCACTAGTAGGGTGGTGAAGCACTGGAATGGGTTACCTAGGGAGGTGGTGGAATCTCCTTCCTTAGAGGTTTTTAAGGTCAGGCTTGACAAAGCCCTGGCTGGGATGATTTAGTTGGGGTTGGTCCTGCTTTGAGCAGGGGGTTGGACTAGATCATAGAATCATAGAATCTCAGGGTTGGAAGGGACCTCAGGAGGTCATCTAGTCCAACCCCCTGCTCAAAGCAGGACCAACCCCTACTAGATCATCCCAGCCAGGGCTTTGTCAAGCCTGACCTTAAAAACCTCCAAGGAAGGAGATTCCACCACCTCCCTAGGTAACCCATTCCAGTGCTTCACCACCCTACTAGTGAAAAAGTTTTTCCTAATATCCAACCTAAACCTCCCCCTCTGCAACTTGAGACCATTACTCCTTGTTCTGTCATCTTCTACCACTGAGAACAGTCTAGATCCATCCTCTTTGGAACTCCCTTTTAGGTAGTTGAAAGCAGCTATCAAATCCCCCCTCACTCTTCTCTTCTGCAGGCTAAACAATCCCAGTTCCCTCAGCCTCTCCTCATAAGTCATGTGCTCCAGCCCCCTAATCATTTTTGTTGCCCTCCGTTGGACTCTTTCCAATTAATCCACATCCTTCTTGTAGTGTGGGGCCCAAAACTGGACACAGTACTCCAAATAAGGCCTCACCAGTGCTGAATAGAGGGGAATAATCACGTCCCTCGATCTGCTGGAAATGCCCCTACTTATACAGCCCAAAATGCCGTTAGCCTTCTTGGCAACAAGGGCACACTGTTGACTCATATTCAGCTTTTCGTCCACCGTAACCCCTAGGTCCTTTTCTGCAGAACTGCTGCCCAGCCATTCGGTCCCTAGTCTGTAGCAGTGCATGGGATTCTTGCGTCCTAAGTGCAGGACTCTGCACTTGTCCTTGTTGAACCTCATCAGATTTCTTTTGGCCCAATCCTCTAATTTGTCTAGGTCCCTCTGTATCCTATCCCTACCCTCCAGCGTATCAACCACTCCTCCCAATTTAGTGTCATCTGCAAACTTGCTAAGGGTGCAGTCCACACCATCCTCCAGATCGTTTATGAAGATATTGAACAAAACCGGCCCCAGCACCGACCCATGGGGCACTCCACTTGATACCGGCTGCCAACTAGACATGGAGCCATTGATCACTACCCGTTGAGCACGACCATCCAGCCAGTTTTCTATCCACCTTACCGTCCATTCATCCAGCCCATACTTCCTTAACTTGCTGGCAAGAACACTGTGGGAGACTGTATCAAAAGCTTTGCTAAAGTCAAGAAATAGCACATCCACTGCTTTCCCCTCATCCACAGAGCCAGTTATCTCATCACAGAAGGCAATTAGGTTAGTCAGGCATGACTTGCCCTTGGTGAATCCATGCTGACTGTTCCTGATCACTTTCCCCTCCTTTACGTGGTTCAGAATTGATTCCTTGAGGATCTGTTCCATGATTTTTCCAGGGACTGAGGTGAGACTGACTGGCCTGTAGTTCCCCGGATCTTCCTTCTTCCCTTTTTTAAAGATGGGCACTACATTAGCTTTTTTCCAGTCATCCGGGACCTCCCCCGATTGCCATGATTTGTCAAAGATAATGGCCAATGGCTCTGCAATCACATCGGCCAACTCCTTTAGCACCCTCGGATGCAGTGCATCCGGCCCCATGGACTTGTGTTCGTCCAGCTTTTCTAAATAGTCCCGAACTACTTCTTTCTCCACAGAGGGCTGGTCACCTCCTCCCCATAGCGTGCTGCGGAGTGCAGCCGCCTGGGAGCTGACCTTGTCTGTGAAGACAGAGGCAAAAAAAGCATTGAGTACACTAGCTTTCTCCACATCCTCTGTCACTAGGTTCCCTCCCTCATTCAGCAAGGGGCCCACACTTTCCTTGACTTTCTTCTTCTTGCTCACATACCTGAAGAAACCCTTCTTGTTACTCCTAACATCTCCGGCTAGCTGCAACTCCAAGTGTGATTTGGCCTTCCTAATTTCACTCCTGCATGCCTGAACAATATTTATATACTCCTCCCTGGTCATTTGTCCAATCTTCCACTTCTTGTAAGCTGCTTTTTTGTGTTTAAGACGAGCAAGGATTTCACTGTTAAGCCAAGCTGGTCGCCTGCCATATTTACGTTTCTTTCTACACATTGGGATGGTTTGTGCCTGCAACCTCAATAAGGATTCTTTAAAATACAGCCAGCTTTCCTCGACTCCTTTCCCCGTCATGTTATTCTCCCAGGGGACCTTGCCCATCAGTTCCCTGAGGGAGTCAAAGTCTGCTTTTCTGAAGTCCAGGCTCTGTATTCTACTGCTCTCCTTTCTTCCTTGTGTCAGGATCCTGAACTCGACCATCTCATGGTCACTGCCTCCCAGGTTCCCATCCACTATTGCTTCCTCTACTATTTCTTCCCTGTTTGTGAGCAGCAGGTCAAGAAGAGCTTTTCCCCTAGTTGGTTCCTCCAGCACTTGCACCAGGAAATTGTCCCCTACACTTTCCAAAAACTTCCTGGATTGTCTGTGGACTGCTGTATTGCTCTCCCAGCAGATGTCGGGGTGATTAAAGTCACCCATGAGAACCAGGGCCTGTGATCTAGTAACTTCTGTTAGTTGCTGGAAGAAAGCCTCGTCCACCTCATCCCCCTGGTCTGGTGGTCTGTAGCAGACTCCCACCACGACGTTACCCTTGTTGCTCACACTTCTAAATTTAATCCAGAGACTCTCAGGGTTTTCTGCAGTTTCATACTGGAGCTCTGAGCAGTCATACTGCTCTCTTACATACAATGCAACTCCCCCACCTTTTCTGCCCTGCCTATCCTTCCTGAACAGTTTATATCCATCCATGACAGTACTCCAATCATGTGAGTTATCCCACCAAGTCTCTGTTATTCCAATTACATCATAATTCCTTGACTGTGCCAGGACTTCCAGTTCTCCCTGCTTGTTCCCCAGGCTTCTTGCATTTGTGTATAGGCATTTAAGATGACTCACCGATTGTCCTGCTGTCCCAGTATGGGGCAGGAGCCCTCCCCTCTTGCACTCACCTACTTGTGCTTCCTCCTGGTATCCCACTTCCCCACTTACCTCGGGGCTTTGGTCTCCTTCCCCCGGTGAACCTAGTTTAAAGCCCTCCTCACTAGGTTAGCCAGCCTGCTTCCAAAGATGCTCTTCCCTCTCTTCGTCAGGTGGAGCCCATCTCTGCCTAGCACTCCTTCTTCTTGGAACACCATCCCATGGTCAGAGAATCCAAACCCTTCTCTTCGACACCATCTGCGTAGCCATTCGTTGACTTCCACGATTCGACGGTCTCTACCCCGGCCTTTTCCTGCCACAGGGAGAATGGACGAGAACACCACTTGCGCCTCAAACACCTTTATCCTTCTTCCCAGAGCCACGTAGTCTGCAGTAATACGCTCAAGGTCATTCTTGGCAGTATCATTGGTGCCCACGTGGAGAAGCAGGAAGGGGTAGCGATCTGAGGGCTTGATGAGTCTCGGCAGTCTCTCCATCACATCACGAATCCTAGCCCCTGGCAAGCAGCACACCTCTCGGTTTTCCCGGTCAGGGCGGCAGATAGATGACTCAGTGCCCCTGAGGATGACTCAGTCCCCCATAGATGACCTCCTGAGGTCCCTTCCAACCCTGAGATTCTATGATTCTATGATTCTATGATATTTCCCGTTTTCCCAGAAGAAGGGATGGGCTGTAAGCCCCATTTGTAGCCTCAACAATCCCCTCTTGTTTAATGTATTTATTTAGAGGCTTTTCCCTAGCTCCCATCACTGTGGCATCAGACAGTCATTAAGAAAAGTAGCCTCACAACACCTCTGTGAAACAGACAAGTTTGGTCTGTTTCACACATGGGAAAACCGAGGCACAGTTTCCTTAAACACAAAGCAGAGCTGGATGTAGCCTTTAACACAGTCCATTGGCCAGAAGAGGCTTGCATAGCATTGCTGAAAGGGGATCCCTGTGTGTGCAGTATTCACCACCATCCCAGCTCCGTTGTGCTGTTTCTCTATACACACAAAGGGCAATCATGCACGTTCAGTGGAAAATGACTTATTTTAGCTTAAGGAACAGACCAAGAAAGCACAAAAGCAAAGTCTCCCAGGGAGAGCACAGTGTAGCCCTTCTGTAGCAAGCTGCAGCAACTCTAAAAACAATAGGGCTGCTGTTTCTTCTCCAAAGGCATCCTGTCCGCAATACTAAGATGCAGTGCCCAGAAAAGCAGAGACCCCACAGTTCGACAGCTGCATCCAGCCCTCGCCGGCCGGCACTGAGTTTGTGGCCTGGACTCATGGATCCCAGTTAGATCAGCAGCTATATCAGGACACATCAGGCTGTGTGGAGCTAGAGATTCTCCAGCTGGGATACAACAGGTCTGGGTGCTCACAGGAGCGTGCAGGCAGAGACTCACCCGGGCTGCTTCTTTAAGGCTAAGTTAAAAAACCTCATTGTCCAAAGTTCATTTTTAACAAGTCCCATAAATACCCACCTCCACACTGGAGGCTGTGATGGTTTGTGCTGGATCCTGGGCATTATTTGGAGATATTTCCATGAAAGGTGACAAGTCAAATTCTGCCTTTGGGAAACGAACCCACTCCAACTTTCTCCAAACCTAACAAGAAAGGAACAAAAGGGGGAACGAAGCTCTCCCTGCTCTTTAACTCCCACTGGCAGTGTCCCAAAGCAGACAGCTGGGAAGGGGAAATAGCAGCCAATCCCCACAAACCCATTTAAAAATACCTAAGAGAGAAAACAGTTAAATTAGAGGCAAAATATTCTCAGCCCAGCCAGGTGGCCTGCCTGGGAGTTTTCGGCAACCCCAATGTCCCATTTTCATTGTAGCTCTGAGGCTCCTTCTGCTGGCTGAGAGTTGGCAGTGTATTATTTCAAGAGAGCAGTCTGGGCTATGAAATCCCCTAACAATACTTTGGTTTGCTCTGCACGCACCTGTGTTTTTCAGCAGAGCAAGTGACAATAGTGGCTCCTACAGTTAAAGTTAGAAACCAGCTTCCTTTACAACCCCTTTGTTCATATGCTCATGCCCTTTCTGGGGCTGGAATTTCCTGTTATGTCTCTGCCTGAAGGCGGAACGTTTCAGCTAAAACCTCTCTATGGTTTTTAAGTTCAAGAGACTGGAGAGCATCAAATAGACGTCACATCCTGAAATCTAAGCTTTTTTTTTTTAACAAAGCTGACGGATGCTCAAAATGTACTGCCTGGCATGACCCCAGAGCCCGATTCTGCTAAGGTTTCCTGTTGACCCTAGCCCTATTGACTTAAAAAGAACTACCCCACTACCACTACACCCAGCAGTACGTACTTACCGAGTATAGCAAGTATGTGTGGTGCTAAGTTTGACTGCAGTTTACCAAAGATAGCAGCATCTGCTGATTGCACAGTGAGAACATGCAGTGGGTATTTTCCCCAGTTAAATGTACTTTTTAAAGCAAGTTACAAGACAGGATTTGGGCTTTGCCCAACTATTGCTCTTCAACCTTCACCCCGTACCCCCTGGCCATTTGGGTTTTCCATCTGTAAAGAGCAACACTATCCTTTCAGTTAGAACGGCTTGTATGTATTAAGGAAAAACAGAGCAAGAAAGAACAAAAATAAGGTCTCCATAAGAGAGCACAGCATGTGGGGGAATCTCCTCTAAACCGTCTGCACTGAACTGAATAGGAATGTAGGGCTGGAAGGGACCTCAAGAGGTCATCTAATCCAGGCCCCACACTGACACAGGACCATGTATCCCTAGACCAGTGGTTCTCAACCCACATTCCGTGGGCCACTTGCGACCCAATCAGCACACAGCTGCGGACCATATGACATCCTCAGGGCCATACAGGTAGTATATATATATTGTGTGGATGCGGCCCACATAATACACAGAGAGCTGCATATACAGCCAACAATGGTAAATAGGTTGAGAATAACTATCCTAGACCATCCCTGACAGATGTTTGTCTAATCTGTTCTTTAAAACCTCCAATGACGGGGATTCCACAGCCTCCCCAGGTAACCTATTCCTTATACTTAGAAAGATTTTCCTAATATCCAACCTAAATCTGGTTACTGCCTCCAGCAGACTCCTAGAAATATAGAGTTCAGTACTCAGACAACACTGTCATAGCTGTTGCAGAGCTATCTGTGTTACACTGGCCCAGCCCTCTAACCTCCCTCCTGCAAGTGTTATGCCCTGGCTGTCCCACAGAGTGCATTGGGCCGGGGCAACATGTTACAGTGTGGTATGGCCTTGCCTGTGTGAATGGCACCAAACTGTTGTTATAACTATGCTGAAGCCCTATAAATACTTCATTAAGGTACTGTAAAGAGATCCATTTTCTACATTTCCTGACACCTTACATTGTAGCTATGCAGCCTAACTGATGCATGGAGGACTGTTAGCCAAGATGGTCAGGGAGGCAACCCCATGCTCTGAGTGTCCCTAAGCCTCTGACTGCCAGAAGCTGCAGTGGATGACAGGGCATGGATCACTCGATTGCATGTTTGGTTCGTTCCCTTTGAAGCACCTGGCATTGGCCACTGTCGGAAGACAGGACACTGGGCTAGATGGAACATTGGCCTGACCCAATATGGCCATTCTTATGTTCTCATTCACATGGTGGTGTTTTGTATTTAAAATCGTTTTAGACATCCTGCTTCACTGGTGTCAAAGAAACCTGGTTTGGTTGCAAGCGTGGGATGGCTTGTTTGCTTCCTGCCCTCTTTGCTTGGATTGGACACCATGAGAAATGTCAGCCAGCCCTTGTCAGAACCTGCCTTGTGGCTCATGGTCACTGGTTCTTTTTGACTCATCCAACTGAGCCTCATTCCTAGGATAAATATCACATTTTTCACCTGCCAGTGCCACCTTGTCTGTACCAGACACTGGGAAAAGGCAAATGCAAGAGAGAAAAGGTTCTTCCGAGTGGTGCCTAGATCTCACTGAAAGCTGCAGCATCATAGAACTGTAGTGTTACAGCAATCAGCTGTGAACAGCTGCCTGCTCCCCTGGGGGAAAGCTTTTTATCCCCAGGGCAGAACAAGGAACCTCATGGAGAGAACAACCAGAGGAGCAGGCTGGTGCTGCCGGTATGCCCTGGAAGAAGGCTTCATATGGGCCCAAAGTGAAGTGAGATCTATCACCACAGATTTGTGTAATATGAAGGATTTCCATGTTCTCAGACTCTGGGGAGAGCAGAGAAGGTGCATCCCCCCACCGAGGCAGGCCCACTGCAAGTCAGTGCACACCAGAGTCATATCCAGCAGGTGGAGGCACGCCGGGAACCTGGCACACATGGGCTGTCTTCACGGCTGGGCGGAGTTGCACCACCAGGTACCCATGGCAAGTGAGAGGTCCCTTTAGCATCACTTGTCTGTTAGTGCATAAGATTCAAGCTCCTCATCCTGACCTAGCAGGATCTACAAGGCCATGCTTTCAAGTTCCTGCCCTATTCCCTAACCTCTCTCCAGGCTGTCCCCGTGACTCCTCTCCCATGTGTAGCTCCAGGCCTTCTGCCATGCTGCCCCCCAGTCCTGGAGCGCTCTCCCTGTCCAATCTGCTATGCACCCTTTTCTCCTCCTCCAAACTCCTCTGAGACCCACCCCCTCAAGCAGTCCCTGCTCTCTCCTCTCCATCAGTGACCCCCGCACTTTCCTCTCCCGAGCTATGGTCATGAGACACATCTTACCTTGGGCCAGAATCTGATCCCCTTGCTCCCCTTGAGCAGCAGCTTCTTTCTCATCTAGCCCAACTGAAAACATCACTCCCAGATCCCGGGTAAGGAGAGCAGGAACCATTGGCTGATGGAGCCCCCTCCCTGTCTCAAACTCAGTATCCACTCACAGGGAGTAAAAACCCAGGTTTCTGGCATTTCAGAGCATGGTGAAACAGGTGCTGGAGCACGTGTTTATTCTAGGTCGCTGGGATGGATACAGGAGGGGGCATCTGGCTTCCCGTTGTCTCCTTGTGTGTGTTTTATGCAGGGCCAGCGCGCCCACTAGGCAACCCTAGGCGGTCACCTAGGGTGCCAGGATTTGGGGAGCGGCTCATCGCAGCTGCCTCCCGCTTCCCAGCTCCGTGGCTGAGCCAGGAGCTGGGGAGACGCCGCAGACGGGGGGAGGCTGCTGCTGCGGGTGCGGGGCTGAGCTGCCGGCCCGCGGGGGGGTGGGGAGCCACCTGCGGGGGGGACTGGCTGCTGCGGGGGGAAAGGGGGGGTGTTAGCTGGGGCGGGGCACAGGGCTGGTGCAAGGAAGTTTCGCCTAGGGCACGAAACTTCCTTGCACCAGCCCTGGTTTTATGTGAAGTCTGATTTATAACATGGGCCCAGATGCTGCAGTAATAGGTGCATGAAAAACTCCATTAAATAACTATGCAAAGCCTTGAAACAGAGAAGTAGCAATGCAGCGCACCCTCACTCCGCTGTTCAGACCTCTGCAGCACGTGGCCTTGGCTAATGTTTGTTTGGATTTGTTTATAAAGTTAATTACACACTTTTAGATGGCGTGTTCCCCTTTCAGACAAGTACACTGCCTATGTCGGGGGCGGGGGGGGGAGCTGTTGGGCATAATTACCCTGAACTGCAGCCAGCCAGCGAGCTGGGATTCGTCATGGGCTAGAACCGCTTGGACTTCGCATGGAATTTTCATCTAGGTGATTAAATTAGTAGGCCTGGACTGTTGTCATGCCCTGGTTGGCTTGGATCCTGGTTCCGATCCATTTCCTGTTGCTCAGAACCAGCTTACCCCTCTGGGGCTTACATCTCATTCCCAGCTGTGCAGAACAAGGAGCAGCTCTTAGCATCCCCTGGGGGGGAGGGATAGCTCAGTGGTTTGAGCATTGGCCTGCTAAACCCAGGGTTGTGAGTTCAATCCTTGAGGGAGCCATTTGGGGATATGGGACAAAAATTGGGGATTGGTCCTGCTTTGAGCAGGGGGTTGGACTAGATGACCTCCTAAGGTCCCTTCCAACCCTGATATTCTATGATTCTATGAATGATTTATGTTGGGGATTTTTAAAGATATGCCCTGGTCCTTTCCTCCAGCACACAAACAGACCCAGGCTGGACTCTCTTCCCCCAGTGCCTACCAGGATTCATAAATAACGACTACTGCTGGCCCTGGCGTAACTCTGGCCCCTTCTCAAGAGCCAAGCAGGACAAATGGGCATTGGCCAGGTTAGATCATGGTGTGAGGCGTGCTCCAGAGCAGAGAGTCCCTCGCCAGCTGTTTCCTAGTTAAAACAGGGGACTGCTACCTGGAGCATCTCTGCTGAGCTCCCCTGGGGAGGAGGGTCTCTCTGGCAGGCAGGCAGGCCGGGCGCAGGACCAATAGCATTTACAGTAGGGCCTCCGGAGTCTGCATTAGCTGGAGTTTCAAATGGATCATTACTGTAAACTCACACAGAGCTCTTTGCACTGATCCAGTCTCAAGATGCCACGGCCATAGACAATTGTGCTCGGGCCAGGATCTGTATGAAATGGCTTTTGTGCATTTGTAGATGGGGCAAGCCATTGGCACGACCTGGGCAGAAGCAATATGGAATCTAATAAGATCTACCATGAGTCTCTGAGCCCGGGCAAGGGGAATGAGCAGGGCAGCTGTCCCTGAATTTGTATTTCAGGAGGCATATCAGCCAGAGCCTGAAGCAATTAGAAAACTGTGTGGACGGGGCTCTGCACGTTGGTTTGTTATTGTAGGGTTGCTCCTGGGTGCTGGGGTACATGCAGTGGTTTGTTCTTCATAGAATCATAGAATCTCAGGGTTGGAAGGGACCTCAGGAGGTCATCTAGTCCAACCCCCTGCTCAAAGCAGGACCAAACCCAATTAGATCATCCCAGCCAGGGCTTTGTCAAGCCTGACCTTAAAAACCTCTAAGGAAGGAGATTCCACCACCTCCCTAGGTAACCCATTCCAGTGCTTCACCACCCTACTAGTGAAAAAGTTTGTCCTAATATCCAACCTAAACCTCCCCCTCTGCAACTTGAGACCATTACTCCTTGTTCTGTCATCTTCTACCACTGAGAACAGTCCAGATCCATCCTCTTTGGAACCCCCTTTCAGGTAGTTGAAAGCAGCTATCAAATCCCCCCTCATTCTTCTCTTCTGCAGGCTAAACAATCCCAGCTCCCTCAGCCTCTCCTCATAAGTCATGTGCTCCAGCCCCCTAATCATTTTTGTTGCCCTCCGTTGGACTCTTTCCAATTTATCCACATCCTTCTTGTAGCGTGGGGCCCAAAACTGGACACAGTACTCCAAATGAGGCCTCACCAGTGCCGAATAGAGGGGAATAATCACGTCCCTCGATCTGCTGGAAATGCCCCTACTTATACAGCCCAAAATGCCGTTAGCCTTCTTGGCAACAAGGGCACACTGTTGACTCATATTCAGATTTTCGTCCACCGTAACCCCTAGGTCCTTTTCTGCAGAACTGCTGCCCAGCCATTCGGTCCCTAGTCTGTAGCAGTGCATGGGATTCTTCCGTCCTAAGTGCAGGACTCTGCACTTGTCCTTGTTGAACCTCATCAGATTTCTTTTGGCCCAATCCTCTAATTTGTCTAGGTCCCTCTGTATCCTGTCCCTACCCTCCAGCGTATCAACCACTCCTCCCAGTTTAGTGTCATCTGCAAACTTGCTAAGGGTGCAGTCCACACCATCCTCCAGATCGTTGATGAAGATATTGAACAAAACCGGCCCCAGCACCGACCCTTGGGGCACTCCACTTGATACCGGCTGCCAACTAGACATGGAGCCATTGATCACTACCCGTTGAGCACGACCATCCAGCCAGTTTTCTATCCACCTTACCGTCCATTCATCCATATTGTAGGGTTGCTCCTGGGTGCTGGGGTACACACACTGGTTTGTTATTGTAGGGTTTCTCCTAGGTGCTGGGGTACACACTGGTTTGTTATTGTAGGGTTGCTCCTGGTGCTGGGGTACATGCAGTGGTTTTGTTATACTAATAAAATAAAAACCAGCAGGATCTTATTAAAGGGGATAAGACGAAATGTCACATTTACTGTGAATACAAAAAGAATTATAGCAAGCAGTCAGTTATTCATTCAGTTTCACATTCATTCATACACACACACAGGTTCTGCATAGATGTCATAGTTACCAGCCTAGAAGTTGCTCATGCCAAGTTACTGGCCAGGTAACCTGGGCATGAGGGTGGAGCCAAGTCCTTGTCAGATGCATCTGGTGCTCCTGGAGGGTGGTAGCAGAACCAGACTCAAAGTCCTCAGTCTTTAGAGGCCATTCTTATAGGAATTACTTCCTATGTTAGTCTATGGGAACTGTTTCATCTTGCTGTTGCTGACTCAATCAACAGATGACACATTCCTGACGTTTGTGCTGTCAGATGTTATCTTGTTTTTCCCATCCTTTGAGATGGTCGGGTGGATCCCAGTTTACCCTCCGTGGGGGTTGCCTGGTCATTCCCACTTGATGCCGCCTTCAGCCGATGGTCACTGAATTCCTAGGCTGGCACCTCCCTGATCATTCATTCATTATCTACACCAAGCATCCATCCACATACATACTGTCTCCACCACTTTTGGGGTGTGTACTAATTTATTTGAGACGCCTTGCCCTTTTAATCACAGAGGGTGGGGGTCTCTCTATGCTGTTTCTAGGTACAAAGCATGCATAAAGAACAAAGTCAATTAACTTGTTTGTAAGTTTTACATAGTAAAAGTATCTTTCAAAGGACAGATACAATCAATGTTTATACATACAGTAACTTACAAGTTTTAACAGGAGACCCAAGAGATCTTTTTACTTGGTGAAGCTGTTGGATTTTAGAGTGTGGGGGACACGTTATGGGGGATCACTTTCACTTGGGGGAATCACTGTCAGTACCTTCTTTAATATCCCTACAGTTTGTTATTGTAGGGTTGCTCCTGGGTGCTGGGGTACACGTAGTGGTTTGTTATTGTAGGGTTGCTCCTGGGAGATGGCTGCTGACATTTATTGCAGTAAAGCAGTCACTAAAGTGTTCTGGATGGACTATCGCAAACCACCCCACCTTCCTGCCACAGCAAGCCAAAGGATGAGTCCTACAACTTAAAGTTAAACAAAACGTCTGGCCCGTATAACCTATGGCAATGTCCAAGAGATGTCCTGCCACAGGCCGCAGATGACAGAAGCTCCAGGAATCCTGCACTTGCTCTCTCTGAGTTAGCAGGCAAAGGACAATCCAGCTACATGTATTTATTATTGATGTACTACGGAAAGGCAAATGCATAATTTAAAGCTGACAGCAGGTGCCAGCAAAGAGCTGTTCTGTGGTGAGCAGAAGGCCTGGCGTTTGCATCGGAGTGTTTGTTACCCCGGGAGTCGGGACCATCTGCAGGATGCTGGGCATCTCCTGCAAAGGCTGTGCAGAGTCTGCTCACAGGAATCCAAGGGATGCACGCCCCATAGAGAACAAACTGCAGAGTGGGCTCCAACAGGCAGAGTCCCTTTCTGGGGGCCAGAGATGGGTGTGCTCACAAGGAGTGTGCCATGCATTGGGGAGCCGAGAACACGGGGAAACTGGTGCATTGCAGGCAACAGCTCTAATGGGTGAGCCCTAAAGAACCTGCCTTGACCTAGCCACGAGGAGCTGGTCTCAGCTGGGAGGACATCGCTGCAGAGCAGACACTTGCAATCAGGCTCTCAAGTCAGAAACATTCCCTTGATCAGGGGTTCCTGAATCCAGAGTTGGAGTTGGGCCCATTAGGGGGGCGGGCTGGAATTGTGTCAAATGCTCCAATGTGTGTGTCTCTGTGCTGACTACATTGAACGTACACCGTGACTGATTGCACCGCACCCCACCCTGTGAGCGAGGGGCATGACCCCATTTTACAGGTAGGAAAGCTGTAGCACAGAGGGGCTTGACCCAGATGTAAGGGGACTGTTATCCCCTTACTAACATTCAGAGTTCCCAGTACCAAAAGGGAAAGGGTCAATGGGACTGACAGTCCCCAGGGGCAATGGGGAGAGGCCAATGCTCCAGGTCAGCTCTGATTGACAGGGCGGGCAGGCGAATCAGGGGAGTCAGGTGGTCAGGGTAAATCCCGTCCTCCGTGCAAGCTGAAGTTGGCTGAGTCAGAGTGAGTGGGGCTGAGCTAAGGAGAGGCCAGAGCTGAGCTGGGCCAGATCTGGAGGGGCCAGAAAAGCAGCCCAGAGACACAGACCTGCCCTGGGAGCAGAGCTGCAGCCCAGAGACAGACCTGCCCTGGGGGGAGAAGCTGCAGCAGCCAGAGGGGCCAGGGCAGCAGCCCAGGCAGCTGGAGGCAGAGCAGCAGCAGCAGCCGTGCTGAGGCAGAGGAGCTGGAGCTGAGGCAGAGCGGTGGAGCTGGGGCTGGAGCAGTCCGGAGCCGGGTGTGGTGAGCAGCTGGGGAGAGCGAGGGGAACCCTGGGCAGTGGGCCCAGCGCAGGGAGACGCCTCAGCCAAGGGGCCCTGCAGGCCAGACTTGCAGGGGAATCGTAACCCCGACGGGGCGGGGGCGACGCTGGGAAGAAGGGTCCTGCCACCCAGAGCCTGCGAGCGTGTGGCCACCGCCAGAGCAAGTGTCCAAGCCACAGCGTCCCTGCAGCACAGCCAGGGCCTGAGAAGGAGCCTGGGACTTACACAGGAACAGACTGAACTGCCCTGACATTGTGTAAGGGGACTGTTATCCCCTTACTAACATTCAGAGCTCCCAGTACCAAAAGGGGAAGGGTCGATGGGACTGACAGTCCCCAGGGGCAATGGGGAGAGGCCAATGCTCCAGGTCAGCCTGATTGACAGGGCGGGCAGGCGAATCAGGGAGTCAGGAGGTCAGGGGTGAATCCCGTCCTCCGTGTGAGCTGAAGGTGCCTGAGTCTGAGTGAGTGGGGCCGAGCTGAGGAGAGGCCAGAGCTGAGCTGGGCCAGATCTGGAGGGGCCAGAAAAGCAGCCCAGAGACACAGACCTGCCCTGGGGGGAGAAGCTGCAGCCCAGAGACAGACCTGCCCTGGGGGGAGAAGCTGCAGCCCAGAGACAGACCTGCCCTGGGGGGAGAAGCTGCAGCAGCCAGAGGGGCCAGGGCAGCAGCCCAGGCAGCTGGAGGCAGAGCAGCAGCAGCAGCAGCCGTGCTGAGGCAGAGGAGCTGGAGCTGAGGCAGAGCGGTGGAGCTGGAACTGGAGCAGTCCGGAGCCGGGTGCGGTGAGCAGCTGGGGAGAGCGAGGGGGACCCTGGGCAGTGGGCCCAGCGCAGGGAGAGGCCTCAGCCAAGGGGCCCTGCAGGCCAGACGTGCAGGGGGATCTAAACCCCGACAGGGCGGGGGCAACGCTGGGAAGAAGGGTCCTGCCACCCAGAGCCTGCGAGCGTGTGGCCACCGCCAGAGCAAGTGTCCAAGCCACAGCGTCCCTGCAGCACAGCCAGGGCCTGAGAAGGAGCCTGGGACTTACACAGGAACAGACTGAACTGCCCTGACATTGCAGAGACACTGTTGGGATGTTCCCTGCCACAGAGCGGGGCGATGTGTTTTCATTAGCCTTTCCCATTTTTCCTTATTCCTGTTACAAATTAATTGTTAATTAAATAATTTGCATTTGCTTTGAATTGTATGCAGTGATCAGTGGGTCAGGGAAGCATCCTGTTTAGAGAGAGTACCCCGGAGTGGGGACACCCTAGCCCCTGACCTAGGTGACCACAGCAAGGTTGGGGGTCGAGCCCCCCAGGAATCCTGGGCCCAGCCTTGTTGGGGGTTACGAGGACTCTGCCAGACAGGAGAGTGCAAGGGGAGTCCTCGAGGGCAGGGAGGCCTCTGGGTAAAGGAGGTGGGAGCGAGGACTCAGATCCTTCCGCTAGCCCATTTCACCGGGGTAGTGCAGAGACGAGGAAAGTTCCCCACAAGAGCGGGACTATTCCCCCGCTTACAATTGCAGAGACACTGTTGTGATGTCCCTGCCACAGAGCGGGGCGATGTGTTTTCATTAGCCTTTCCCATTTTTCCTTATTCCTGTTACAAATTAATTGTTAATTAAATAATTTGCCTTTGCTTTGAATTGTATGCAGTGATCAGTGGGTCAGGGAAGCATCCTGTTTAGAGAGTACACCCCGGAGTGGGGACACCCTAGCCCCTGACCTAGGTGACCACAGCAAGGTTGGGGGTTGAGCCCCCCAGGAATCCTGGGCCCAGCCTTGTTGGGGTTACGAGGACTCTGCCAGACAGGAGAGTGCAAGGACTCAGATCCTTCCGCTAGCCCATTTCACCGGGGTAGTGCAGAGACGAGGAAAGTTCCCCACAATAGCGGGACTATTCCCCCGCTTACACAGAGTCAGGAACAGAACCCAGGAGCCCTGACTTGCAGGCATCTGCTGTACCAGTAGGTCCCATTCCCTCCCTGCCTGACCCTCAGCAGTTTATTGAGCTGGTTTGAAAATTGCAAAAGGTTTCCCCGAGCTGCTTGTCTGAACAGGCCTTTGGGGCTCAGATTTCCAGCACCGCACACTCTGTCAGGATGTAAAAATGCCCCGGGATAATTTGCATTGGCAGTTACTGTGCTAGCCTGAGCAATGGTAGCTGTGCACGTTCCTAGTCGGTTGTGCTGCTCTGTTTCTGCCAGTGAAGCACACAATTCAATTAGTCCTTTTTGGTGCAGTCTCATGTGGCAAACTCCCACTCTCCACCTAGGTCTCTTCCAGTTGTATGCTGCCCAGGTTTCTTCCGGCCACCAAATAGGCATGTCTCTGCTCATATCTCCCCTGATACATCAGGTTTCATTTTCCCGATCCCTTTGGATGCTCTCTGTCCTCACAGGTGGTTGCCTCTCCTTCCAATTTAATATCATCTGAGAAGTTCTAACACACTCTTCACTTCCTCCTCATTAATGAGGTTGCTCAACATGACCAGACCTAACACGAATCCTTGCTGTAGCCCACTAGGCATACCCCCCTCTCCCTTCCCCAAACCCCAACTCTTTTGACGCTCATTCACATTGCCATTAGTTTAGATCTTCCTGTTATTTTTCAGTCTACAGGAGTGCTCTTATCCAAGCCCCTCTGAATTGTTTTTCAGGAAACACTTTGCTACACAATATCAACTACTTTGCTGAAATCCAAATCAATTACATCTGTTGTGTCCCCTTCATCTGCTCATTTTGCAATATTATCAAGCAAAGCTTTCAAACGTCTACTGGTAGGATATATTCCTTATCAACCCAGACCACTCACTGCTCAGGGAGTCATTATCCTTTAGCCAGCTAGTGATTTTATTTTTCTCCTGGTATTTATTTCATTATTTTATGTTAGGGACAGAAATTTGAGCCAAATCTTTCAAAGGAGTCGGGTGGCCACTCCCACTGAAATTCCCCAGGATCTGAGTACCTAACTAAGTTCGACTCCTTTAAAAAGCTCAGCCTCTGAAATGGTCATTACCAGGATCAATTTTATTTCCTGCTTTGAAATTCAGCAACACTTGTATTTCTGTGTTCTCTCAGTACAGCCACAGTTCTCCATGGCTGTCCAGGAATAGTTGCCAGTGGTACAGGAAGTTTCTTAGCCAATTCACTTAATAACAATTTGTGATGCATCTCATGCACACCAGGTGATTTATTCACGTTCATATCACTTCTGCTCTGCAGAAGGAGCTATTTTTACTGGGTTTTCCTTACACCCTAATTGGACATACTTTCCCCCTCCTTGTGAAAGGTCAGTCTCTCAGCCATTCTGGAGTCATATTCATTTCAGCCCCCTCCACACTTCCTAGTGGACCTACTTATCTCCTCCCTGCTGTTATATTGTGAAAGGCTTGCTGAGCCCTTCTGCCTAGCAGAACACATTCTGGCTTTCTGCTGCCTTTGGGCCAGATTCTGTTCTTATTTAAAGCCATGCAGCTCCATTGACTTTGCAGGTACAAGTGTACCTCACTAGTCAGTGTGTGTACAGGTTCCCCTCTGTGCCGATCCCCAGAGGACATGAGCTGTTTCAGCCCCTAGCTACAGGGCTTGGCTCTTTAGCTCTGGAGGTTCCTGGTCCAAGTCACATCAGCAAGAGCAGAAGGCGCCTACTTATCTTTTCCCTGTGAGCCTGGCCTGATTCTTTTGTACTCTTAATTGGCTGCCTCCCGTTTTCCCCTTCCAGTGCAGTCTGTGAAGCTCTGGTCTCTGAGCAGTCTGGCACTGGTGGATTTCATGATGCTTGCTTATTACTCCCTGCCGGCTCCATTGTGCCATTAGGCACTGGCTGTCTTTGGGGACCATGTTGTCCCAGGAGTGCAGCTGCTGTTACAGCTATTTGGAGTGCAGCAAGCAGTCTGCACTGCAGCCAGCCATGTCTGGGGAGTGCACATCAGGTGCGGCCCCGTCTCATTGCTCCAGTGTGTGCAAGGACCAAGACTGGCCAGCAGGGAGATGCAATCTGGGATCCCCTTGTGCCCTCAGTGTCACCTTGTGTGCCTACTCAGGAGCCAGGCACAACCTGATCCTGATATTTTTAATCCCCCAAATCCCCAGAGCCAGGGCCGGTTCTACAGTTTTTGCTGCCCCAAGACGTTTTTTTTGCCCACAGACGGCAAAAGGGAGAAGCTGCCGCCGAATTGCCACCGCCATGGAAACACTGCCGCCCCTTTCTAACTGCCACCCCAAGCACCTGCTTGGAACGTTGGTGCCTGGAGCCATAGGCGCTGTCTCTGTGGGTGCTTCGGGGCTGGAGCACCCATGGGGAAAAATTGGTGGGTGCTCTCCCCGCCAGCCCCCACACCCAGCTCACCTCCGCTCCACCTCTGCCTCCTCCTCTGAGTGCGCCGCCACCGCTCCGCTTCTCCCTCCCTCCCTCCCAGGCTTGCCACGAATCAGCTGTTTCGTGCGTGGCAAGCCTGTGAGGGAGGGAAGAGAATAGGGTGACCAGATGTCCTGATTTTATAGGGACAGTCCCGATTTTTTGGGTCTTTTTCTTATATAGGCTCCTATTACCCCCCACCCTCTGTCCCGATTTTTCACACTTGCTGTCTGGTCACCCTAGAAGAGAAGCAGAGTGGCGGCACACTCGGGGGAGGAGGCGGAGCTGAGGTGAGCTGGGGCAGGGAGCAGTTCCTCTGTACCCCCACCCCAGCTCACCTCCGCTCCACCTCCTCCTCCTCCTCCTCCCCTGAGCGTGCCACCGCTCCACTTCTCCCCCCTCCCTCCCAGGTTTGCCGCGCGCAAACCTGGGAGGGAGGGGGGTGGAGGGGAAATGCGGTGCGCCCGGGGAAGGAGGCGGGGGAGGAGATTTGGGGAAGGGATTGGAATGGGGGCGGAGTTGGGGCAGGGCTGAGGGTGGGGGGCCCGAGCACCCACTGGCCCCAGCTAAAGTTAGCGCCTATGCCTGGAGCCGGCCCTGCCCGCACCTAATCTCCTTATGCTGCTGCATGCTGAGCTCCCATTCCTTACTCTGCTGTGTTCTTGCTCGATGATTCCCAGCTTCTGTTCCGAGGCTGCTGCCCCGGGTGGTTTCTCCCTGCCAGTACAGAGCAGATCTAGGCTGGCTCCTCCTAGCTGTGGGCTCCACCTTGTGGTCACAACCTTGTCTCTCAACCTCCCTCATTCTGCTCTCCCAGCTCAGGTCTATCCTGCAGCATTACTGGTGCTCTCCCCTCTCCCAGCATTGCTTGTATCTGTTACTGCAGCCTGGGCATTTTCCAGACACAAATGCAGACATGACCCCTGCCCTAAGGAACTTACAAGCTAGATACACTCAGCTACCACTGGGATGGGTGGTACAAAGTTAGAGACCAGGAGCAGCTGGCTTGTCTCTCCTTTGGCAGGTCCCTTCAATGCCATTGTTTTGCTGTGGCCAGAGAACTGCAAACAATCCTAAGTGTATTTGTAGGCATCTGTTTCTAAAAATTGCTTATTTGTGCTTTACAAGGAAGGTCAAAAAGCTGTGCTATGATGGGTAAGAATTGAGCCTCGGCAGGAGTCATGAAACTGATAAAAGCAGCCAAAGGATAATTTAAAAAAACAAGTGTCCCCCCAGAGTTCGAATTGGGGTGGCATGCAGTAGCACAGCACCCCATCACCTCTTTTAAATTGCCATCTCATTCTCCAGAAGCTCAGATGCCACCTCTAGCCTTTGTGGTTGCAGAGAAAACCCTGAAAGTTGGGTTGCCACCGACACCATGACACCTGCCTAAGTCTGCAGACAGCCTGAAACAGTAACTCTGGGAGGTGTGAACTGCCTTATTCATTTCAGTGAGATGCCCAGTGACGGCAATTTAAATGGCAACATTGTTAACTATTTCACTGCTGATTCAAAGCGTGTAAGATAGGGGAGGAAGTATCACATTAGAGAAGATCTGCACAAACTTTTTTGCCTGACTGCTCATTTTGGTACCATGAGTGGGTGGCCCTTGAGAGACTCTACCACTTATTTCTTTCCCCCAATCAAAGAGGAGGCAAATCCAAGGAGTTTAGCAAGGCCCCACATGGTATTTGAGCCCCATTAAGGAGAACTGCAGAGATCAAGGGTGTACATGAACCCAGAGAGGGGTAGCCACGACTGAGGAGCCAAGGAGTCCAGACACCACATGTGGCCATGTTTTGAATGTCTGCTCAGTGCACTATGCATACCAGGCATGCCAAGTGGCTGGAGCTTGTTGTGTGGGTGGAGCTTGTACAAATACAACTGCCCTTTCTTCCCTTTCTGATCTGTTCTAACACAAGCCTGCGTCAGCACCAAGCCCCAGGGACAGAGCGGCAGCAGCAGACCCGGGGAGGAAAATCTTGGCCTCCAACTTTCAAAAACCCTTTATTCAACTATCTCCAATTTCCTCTGGGAATATGATCAGTTCCTCGCTGGGCTGTGAGATGTGATGGACAGTCAGGAGAGGGACCACAAAAGCCGAAGGATCTCATGCTCCAGGTGTTTGAGAATTGATGCAAATCTCCTAGAGTCTGAACTAGATCACCAGGGAACATAACCTTCATCACGCTGGATGCCAACGACAGCCACTGAGGCAGGAGAATTTTATGGGAGGCCTGAGGAACATTCTTTACAAAGATGCACCTGGGGCTTAACAGCAGCATGTACTGGCAGGAACACTGTGAGCTGTTCAATAGTTAATGAGGCTGAGGTCTGTGCTCTGTTCCTTAAGATGCTTGTTTGCAGCTCCTGGAAATAAGCTTCAGATGAGAGTTTTTAAGTTAACGCCATCCTGCGATTTTTAGCAGTGCTGCTTGGATTCATCCCAGAGTCAGTCTTATACGGACTTGGGACCCTGTTTCTTTCATTGGGAAGCACCCACCAAGGCCACACCCTCCCAAAGAGACAGCAGTCAGAGGTCTGTCTCATAAGGCTCCAGCTAGTCCTCTGAAACCCTAGCCCAGGGCAGTGGTCCTAAGGTCAATCGCTGCTGCTTACAATGCACCCAGGGGCATGGTGCTACCTATTCCGTGTATGGAGCAGATTTAAGGAGAAGGGGAAAGATTTGTGTCATCCAGGAGAGAACCCTCTGACAGTGCCACTCTCAGCTCAAGGCCTGGCAGTGGAGGCATGAGTCTACAGCCTCATTGCCGATGAGGTCATGGACAGCCTGAGGATTGTGGGCAACAGCTTCAGCACTGATGCACGTCTGCTGGATTACCTGGTGAGCAGACTCTGTTGTGTTAGCAGTCCTGGCTCTGTGCTGCCGTTCCCTGAGAGAATTCACTACAGGAGGGAGCTGGGCACTAAGGCTGCTTGGGAATTTGTCAACAAAATGGTTCTTGGCCAGAAAATAACGATTCTTTCAAACCAAAACTGTGTGCGGGAAAGGGTCAGTTTTGACGACGCTTCAAGCAGGAAGGTTTCTCTGAGCCAGGAGGGAATTTCTGCTCAGAATGAGAGAGAGACCGAAGAATAGCCAAGAGCTCAGTGGTTAGAGCACTCAGTGGGGAGGCGGGAGACATGGTTTCAAGGTCCTTCCTTGCCCGAATCAGAGCAATTGGCTATTCTGGAGTCGATCTCTCTCTCTTCTCAAAAAAACGTGAAAAGGGCCTGGTTTCAGCCGAGTGCAGAAGGGGGACATTTTTGAAATCTCGGAATGTTTCATGGGATGGGAAACCCACCATGCCCTAAGCACGACATAGGGCCATGTGTTCAAAGTGTTTCTGTAGGCAAGCACACATCCGCCCCCATGTGTCTGTGTGTGGGGGGAAGTGCAGAGGAGGCAGTTGGAAAGTGCCTTTGATGGGAAAGCTGTGCAAGGGAGAGAGGCCTAAGCCAGCTCTCTGAAATGATAGCCAGTTGGGTCCTGTTACAGTGCGTGCTGCTTTCACAGAAACAAGGAACGGGCACCTCCCAGCACAGAGCTGTGGCACTGTGTGTGAACCTACATCCCGAAGAAGTGAGCACTGAACCAGGCCCATATCTTCCAAGGGAGCCTGGCTGGGCACAGCCTGGAGACAGCACCATCGACCCTTCAAGCCTCATAAAAAACACACAATCAAAGATAGCCTTTTGGTCCTATCTAATCAGGTGTTTTACTCTGCCCTCCAGCTTGCTAAATCCCATCCAGGACCAGCGCAACTCCCTAGCCATTTCCCCAAATCACAGTGATTACCTCATTATTTGATATGAATAGAATTCACGTGGCACAGAGAAGCTAAGTGAAAACCCAGGCCCAGTCCAGTCCATGCAGTGCTGTGACAGTCCCCTATGGTGCCTGGGGTTGTACAGCCAGGGCTCTGGCTCAGGCTTTGATACAGCTGGGCCCCAGGAAACATTCCTGGGAATAAGTGCAGGGATTTTGCCCTTCTTGTGCCAAGCAGAGACGTTCATTTCAGGTGGATCGTCACAGCCATTGGCTACATGCTGATGTCATGTAAGCTGAAAGCACCTTGCAGGACTGACCCCACTCCATCCAGTTCGCTCTGCCTGAGACTGTGTGTGCTTCTGAACACAGGGAATTTAGAGCTGGTGAAAGGATGGGGACTGGCAGCTCCAGCTACTGAGCTATGACTATTCAACCAAGCAGGGCCCAATCAACACCCTTGGAAAGCATCTGGAGCTTTTTCACAGTGCAGGCAGCAGAGCTCTCAGCTTCCCTCCTCAAGGCGCTCAGGTTAAACGTGACAGGTCAGCAGTGGGAGAGCAGGGACCATTGGACTAGTGGCTTAGGGGTGTGTACGGGGTGAGCTGCTGAGCTATGGTTTAGTTCCTGGTGGGAGGGTGCCAGCACTGAACCCCAAGCACCCCCGCAACAGGCCCAACACGTGTACCACAGCAGCGAAGCCAAGGATGGAGACAGAGCTAGGGGCCGTGTCACTCCTAGAGATGGTCCAGGTCAGTGTGGGCCGTACCACACCTGCTCCCCGTTCGGTTTGGCTCCTTTCCCCAGCACTATGGCCTTGTCTACATTTGTTGCGATGTGTAGTGGACATGTAGCTACACGCCTCAGTGAAAGGCTGGCTGTGTCCGCACTCACTGCAGTGTGTAACTACATGTGGCAGCGAGAGGCTCCGGCACGGGTATGGCAATGGGAAAGGGCTCCACCTGTGGGGAGCTGCTGTAGCCTTCCCTGCTGCCTCCCCACTGCCCAAGCCTTTCCCCACAGCACGGAAAGGCCCGGGGAGGGGGACGCAGCTGACACTACCCTTCTCAAACTAGAAGCGTAGATGCGGGAGGCACAGCTTGGGCGCGTAGCGAGCCGTGTTGGGTACATACCCTGGGATTCAGGTGTCTACTCACCTGAGCAGTGCCAGCTGGGTGCGCAGTGTCTGTACTCTGCATGCCGCCCTAAGTGTAGGCCTACCCTAACCGTGCTAACCAAGTACAAGCAAGGCCATGAGGTTTAGTTCTGGAGAACATACAACATAAGGGCTGGGTTAACTTTGCAACTCTCCCTCTTGAGAATGTAAGTTACTCAGTGTGGGGTCAAGTTACCATTTTAAAGGTGAACATTCACAGACTAATAACATCAGCTTGGATTTTCTGCCATGCAGCAGCTTTAGTTCTCAAATCTTAGGTTTGGCTCATTTAATTCAATTACAGGCTGAAAACCCAGGTTTCTTTTATTGCCTATAATGTTGAGTTAGGAGACACTTGTGCTGCTGAAGAGGAGACAGAAAATGAAGGCTCGGGCTACTTGCGGCCAGTAAGAATCCCACAGCTCCAGGGATGCTAACCCCACGGTCCTAGCTAAATTCCATTTGGGTGATTACATTTTAATCTCCCTAAATTCCCCTGAATTGACTACAGTATCCTCCACGGCCTGGCCTGAGCCACCATTTAGTGTAGGACTGCACTGTCCAACAGAATGTGTGCCCCACCCAGTGGCAGCTGCACTTCACTCCTACGCAAAGGGATTCCTACATGTAGTTTGCAACTCCACTGACGGTGTTTGTAAAGTGCTTGGGGATCCTCCTGTATGGAAGGGTCTATAATAAACAAGAGTTTCTTGTTCACACTTGTCAAACTATTTGTTGTAACTAGATTAGCCAATTAACTTAGTCCTTTTTTTTTCTGTTCATGAATCAATCCTGACTTCTGCAGATCTATTCATTAAACATGAATATTGGCCAAACCTCTTGGACAAGCAATTTTCAATCTCCAGTGTGTCTAAAGCTTCCTGCTAGCCACTGGCAATTTGTGGCATGTGACTGGCCACCTGAATCACATAGTATCGTTTCTGTTCCCTGACTGGATGACTGAAATCTTTTGGACAAGAGAACTACAAATGAGGAACAACAAACAGGAGAGCTGTGCGGGAACCAGAGCTTCTGCTCTGTGGAAAATTTGACAACACTGTTTAGTACGTTCATCCCATGCCGGAATGAAGAGTTGGCATGGTGACATTTTCCACAAACATGGAATCTTCAAAAAAAGATTCCTTCTGGGATGAAATAAGATGGACAATTTCAAAAAAATTCAGGGCAGCTGGAAACCAGCAAGCTGACTGGGCAGCCCCTATGCCCGCTGGCCAAGCGAGCAGCTACTGGAGCAGGTCAGCTAGACTTGCTTCCTTCAGAGTTTTGATGGAGTCAACGTGTTCCCACAGAACACGTTGATTCCATCAAATCAGCATTTTCCAACAGATAATTGTCCTGCTGGAAGATTTTCAATCCACTCTGGTGGCCCACCTTGCTTGCCTGCACATCTGGGTACAAAGTATTTGTGCAAACAGAACCCGACCAGGAGGGAACGTTCATGAAATGGGACTCTAACGGACCAAACCAAAGAGCTGTTTGAAACTGGAGCAAATGTTTTTGAACCCTGGTGTCTAGCGCATTCAACCTGCTGTAGTTGTTTAGGGCTAGATTGCAGCCCGTCCTGCACACACATGCAGGGGAGTCAAGGTATTTAAGGTGCCTACTTATTCCTCTGCACTTGCAGCTTCTGTGGGATTGCTACCCCCACTCCCATGCCGGTGGGTGGGCAGAGGCATCCACTTGGCTGAGTCAGTCTCTGCACATTCACAGTGCACCCATATTGCAACAGTACTGGCATGCCAGGGAAGTAATCTGTGCCAGGGACAGGTCTGGAGCCAGTTACCCCCTCCTAGGGCTAGGGGAGAGCCAGGAACCCGATCAGACTTGGAGGCCCAGTTCACTTCTGCAACAGCATGTTGCCTGTTGCTCAGGACATGTGGAAAAGCCACAGTCTAGTGGTAATTCCTGTTCATATTACCATAGTGCCTGTGAGCAGCAGTCATGGCCCAGGACTCCGTGGTGCTAGGCACTCACAGCGCAGAATTACGGTCCCGGCCCATCAATGGTGCATTTCCCAACAGGCCTGGCTGGAGTTTATTCATTTGTTTTCCTAAAAACCTCACTGAATTGTACCTAATTTTACCATGAGCTTGAAGGAGAACAGCAGAGTCTAATGTCCCCATCTCATCCCTCTCTTCCCGCCCCCGCAGACTGCCTGTGCTCTGTATTATGCGTGTGACCGTTATTTAACGGCGTTTGTGTCCCAGGGTGCTGGCCAGCCGCGGCTGCACACTGCCGGTGCCTGTTTGCACAATGGGGAGGATTCGGTCCTTTCACCAAAAATTATTCATTATCTGCAAAAACCGCAGAGGCAGCCTGTGCACTGAATAGGATTTCCCAGATGATCCTGTGCCCCCAGAGGCTGTCTGCTTCCCTTTTCAGGGGTTAGATTGAATCCGCTCACCCCTGCCCCTCGCCTGCGTCCCTAGGTGTAAGCAGAGTATTGTGATTCAGCTCCGGCCCCACCTGCTTTCTAGTCAGATGGAAAATGACCCTTGAGACAAAGCCCAAAGCTGTCCCCCCACTCTAGGGCTTTGCCCCGACACGTGCCTCTTTAACCTCTGCCTTGTGGCCAGCTGCTACGAGGAGCGCCTCCTTTGTAGTGATTAATAGGTCCTAGATCACATGATTAAACAGACACGTCTCCCCATCTGGTCAACAATCCCATGTCTGTTAGAGACCCTGTGCCCTCGGTGATAATGATATTAACCTCTCCAGCATTCTGCAATGGCCCCGTTCAAAGGGCTCTGTCAATTGTCAGCCGGCCTGAGACCGAGAGAGACGTTTGTCCCAGCAGGCCCCACTTTGCTAGCGACTCGATCAAAGTTCATGGTGATCTCCCTGCTGAGGCAGAGATAGATTTACAATCACCACTTAACACGGGTTTATGAGGCCAGCTAGGTCCTTCTCACGCTGCGGGCCCAGCCACTGTCCCGGAGGAATGTGTGCTGCTGCACTCCTTTCCTTAAGGAATCGTTCATTTAATTAACCTCACTGCAAAGCCGGCCTTGGTGTTTTCTGCTGGGCCTCCTTTACCCCCCACCCCATGACCATAAGTGACCCCGCTATCTACAGCAACAAGGAATGGTTCCGCAAAGGGACGTGAGGCCACCAGCTGCTGGAGCGTGGCACATGCTGCTGCTGCGTTTCCACACTTGTGCAGCGGCACTGCTTTCCAGACATTAATGACTCTTCACCCCACTTGGGCAGGGGCTCTCCATCTCACAGCTGGGGGCGCTGCAGCAGGGAGCGGATTTTCCAAGGAGATGAGCTCCCATGACTTCCACGAAGTTGTGGCTTCTCGGCCCCTCTGAGGCCCAGGCCATAAACAGTTTGGCTGAGGGCCCAGCAGGAGAGCTGGGAGGAGAACACTGGAGTCACTGGCTCTCCCTTCCCTGCTCAGCTCACTAGACCATGCTACCTCTCCAAGTTAGAATCATAGAATCTCAGGGTTGGAAGGGACCTCAGGAGGTCATCTAGTCCAACCCCCTGCTCAAAGCAGGACCAACCCCAACTAGATCATCCCAGCCAGGGCTTTGTCAAGCCTGACCTTAAAAACCTCCAAGGAAGGAGATTCCACCACCTCCCTAGGTAACCCATTCCAGTGCTTCACCACCCTACTAGTGAAAAAGTTTTTCCTAATATCCAACCTAAACCTCCCCCTCTGCAACTTGAGACCATTACTCCTTGTTCTGTCATCTTCTACCACTGAGAACAGTCTAGATCCATCCTCTTTGGAACCCCCTTTTAGGTAGTTGAAAGCAGCTATCAAATCCCCCCTCACTCTTCTCTTCTGCAGGCTAAACAATCCCAGTTCCCTCAGCCTCTCCTCATAAGTCATGTGCTCCAGCCCCCTAATCATTTTTGTTGCCCTCCGTTGGACTCTTTCCAATTTATCCACATCCTTCTTGTAGTGTGGGGCCCAAAACTGGACACAGTACTCCAAATGAGGCCTCACCAGTGCCGAATAGAGGGGAATAATCACGTCCCTCGATCTGCTGGAAATGCCCCTACTTATACAGCCCAAGTTCAGTTGCACCCTTGTGGCCAGAGGCTGTTCAGCATAAGAACCGGTTCCACACAGGCAGGCAGCTGGCAGGGAGCCAAAGCAGCACTGCCCGCCACGTTATAATAAATCGTCCTGGGGTCTTTCCCCAGAACTGAGCCCCCATGGGGCCCACAGGCCAACCTGAGCAGCTGTGAGCAGTGGGACTGTCTATACATCTGCCATCCCAGCATCTGAGACTCAGACAGGAGCCGCCCGCAGGAAAGTCTCAGAGACAAAACTCCAAGGGGAGCCCGCAATGAGATGAGCTAGACACACTGGGACAGATCCTCAGCTGGTGGAGGCTGGCCTGGCTCCCCTGGAGTTAATGGAGCTATGCTGATTTATACCAACTGGGGAGCTGGCTGTGGTGTATTAGCCCATGCAGGGAGGGTTGTCCAGCAGTTAGCCTCTGGCACGAGGGATGCCGCTAAGTGGCAGGAGATGCAGCATGGTTTAGTGAAGGAAGCATGGAACAGAAACTCCTGCATTCTAACCTCAGCTCTCAGGCTGTCTCTCCCCGATATTAGAGAAGTTACTTATGCTTTCTGCCTTAGCTGTCCCCATGAGAGAGCAGTAGCTGTTCAGGAGGAACAGAGCTATACAGAACTAGCAAGTCCAGCGTACCCTACGGCGCCTCCTCCAGGCTACGCTTGGGTAGTAGGCTATAGCTCTCTTGCACCTCCTTGGGGAGACAGCAGGCATCACTCATCTCAGAGGTCCCTCCCTGGGCCAGAGCATTGCCTGGGGGTGTCCCAGCATCCTGAGCTTAAAACCCTCCTGCTTAAAAATCTGCCTCCTTACCAGAGTCCATATGAAGATGCCAGGATGCTTCCGCAGGCCACAGTGGCAGAATCCAGACCCTTCAGAAAACAAAAGGGGGAAGCAGAAGGGAGAGAGAAGAGGACCTGGGCAGCCAGCGTACACCCTAAACTGAGCTGGGATCCTGCCTTTTAAGGACTCGCCCCCTCCAGGCTTGACAAGCCTCAGGAACATTGGGTTGGGCTGATTGTGCCAACGAGGTCTTTAACCTTCTTAACTTATCTGGCCTACCACATCCTGTAAAAGTCACTTGGACGAGATTTAACAGGTAAACACCAACGATGAATTACAGACACGGTTACAGATGAGCTGCCTCGGCAGGTTTATTCCCATAGGTGATTCCAGAAAGAGGTGGTGATTTTGTGGTCTGTTTCAATAAATAACACACTCTGCTGATGGAGACTCTGAAGTCTCATCCAGAGCTCTTTGCAGAACGGACAGGGAACCTATTTCATGCCAGGTGGTGAGAAACTCTGGGGGCTTTTTAAGCCTTGGTTTTCGCTGAATCTTGCGTTGAGATTTTGGGTTTGTTCAGACTCAGAACAAACCATGGAAGAGGGGCAGGAATTGGGTTTGGAACAGCAAACAAAGTTTGTACAAATACTGGCAAAACAAAGCCACTGGGTTTTGCACATGTCTGGTCCTGACCCCAGACTCCAGCTCTGACCACTACCCCACTCTAGTCAAAGCCTGTTGTTTATAGCCAGAAGCCCCGGAGTCCCCTGTGGGGGAATCTCTCCTGCCCAGTCACAGGTTGCTGAAAAAGGGTTTCAGGGGAATGCAGACTCCAACCACCTGAGTAGTCCGGGGGATTCTTGTTGTAGTGAAACAGATCAAACCCACCCTGCACTCTCCAGGAGCTGGGGCCCCTCAGCTGCCAGGGCTGTAATGTGGAGGGATCAGCAGAAGGGAGCGCGTGGCTGAGGCCAGCTTTGCCGGAGAACCCTCACCATAGGCAGGAAAGAAAGGCTTGAAGCAGCAGTGGCACAGACACCTAGCAAGGCTGCTGTGGAGCCCATGACAAATGGAGACAGCCCAGCAGTGCCACCAAACAGACTTGTCCTAACTTGTGGAGCCCGCAGGGAACCCCTGCGACTGAGCAGCGCCTGGAAAGGCCTGGCCAAAGGGTGGAGAGGAAAGAGTCAGCAGGAGTCCACAAGGAAAGTTCAAACCAAAAGCACATCCATCACAAGCCTGTGGGCTCCCACGTCCAGGGAATGGGTGACCCCAGACTCTGGTGTGTGGCGCCCGCGCCAGGCATCTGCCTCTGAGCAGGGTTCTATCTCCTGCTAATGGTTTGCAGCACACACACACAAGCTTGTGGGCTTGGCAAGGTGCTCAGGAACTGCATTTGCTCCAAATGGATTCTATCAGTGGGGGAAGAGAACATGGGAGTGTTTTCAAAGCAAGTCGTGTTCCCAGCCCCCAATGAAAGCCAGCCTGTCTCCTCTTGCAGCACCTTCGCCATGACTCATCAAGTCCTGGAGCCGGGACTGACAATCATTGAGAGTCAGATCTTCTCCCAGGACCAGGAGTCTTTGAGTCTGCATGTGGTGTGGGGAACCCTTCCCCTGCTGCTTAAAGGCAGCCACCTCTGGGGTGGGACACAGCTATCCTGTGGCAGCAACACAAAACAGGTAATAATAACACTTGCAGCCAAGGACTTCAAGGCACTTTACCAACATTATTAACTAATTAAGGGCTGGATTGGGCCCATGTCTTAGTCAGCGGAGCAGGGGATGACATTATATATCTGCCTCGCTAACTCTGGTCTGTCTGTTTGCTGTGACATTCTCTGCAGGGGCAGCCTCATCTGCACTGGCCTGTTCCTTAAACACTCCCACATGACAGCTCCACTGTGACAGTTACAGTGGGGAGCCTCAGGGTAGGTCCACACTACCCGCCCGATTCGGCAGGTAGAGATCGATCTTCTGGGATCGATTTATCGCGTCTCATCTGGATGCAATAAATCGATCCCAGAAGCGCTCCTCGTCGACTGCGGAACTCCTGCTCGCAGAGAGGAGGAAGCGCTGTCGACAGGGGAGCCTGCCTGTGCCGCGTGGACCCGCGGTAAGTAAACTTAGTTCGATCTAGGAAACATCAACTTCAGCTACGCTATTCTCGTAGCTGAAGTTGCGTTTCCTAGATCGATCCCCCGCCCCAGTGTGGACCAGCCCCTAGTGTAGACCAGCTGCCAGTATTGGGCCATCGTGTGCGCAGGAGTTGCTGTGAGTGGGTTAGATGGCCCGATGGCAGGAACAGGATACAACTGAGGAATCGCAGCTTTGCTCCTTCTTGGCTTCCCTGTGTCAGGTGGAAGGTGATGTGGCTTCAGGAACTTCAGGAAAGTGAGCAGCCTGGCAAGGCCTGGGCGCCACCGACCCCGAGCAAAAGGGGCCCAGCCCCAGCAAGGGAGGTCCTGGGGTGGGAGTGAGCCCTGGCAGCAGAGGGGGTGCACATTTCAGCCCTGCCTGCGGGAACCCCCTCTGATTGGCCATCCTCCCCACTCCCCCGCCTCCTGCGACTTAAGTAGCCAATCAGGCAGCGCTCTCCTTCTCCCTTCAGGACCGGCAGTCTTCTCACAGGAGCGGGAGTTAATGAGCCCAGGGCAGCTCTGCCCCCACCCCCTCCTCTGAGTAAACCCCCTCACTGCAGCACCCCTTGGGCAGAGGGAGAACCACCCCTGGAGCTGCAGCAGGGCAGATGGGGGGGCAGAAATGATGGGAAGTAGGGGACAGGCAGAAGCCAGGGCAGGGGGATGGGCAGAAGCCAGGGCAGGGGGATGGGCAGAAGCCAGGGATGAGGGGGTTCAGGCAGAAGCCAGGTGGGAGGTAGGGTTGCTAACTTTCTACTCGCACAAAATTGAACACCCTTGCCCCGCCCCTGCCCCTCCCTCATGTGCTCATTTTCACAGGGCTGGGGCAGGGGGTTGGAGCATGGGAGGGGGTGAGGGCTCTGGCTGGGGGTGCAGGCTCTGGGGTGGGGCTGGGGATGAGGGTTTTGGGGTTTGGAGGGTGCTCCGGGCTGGGACTGAGGGGTTTGGAGGGTGGGATGGGGATCAGGGCTGAGGTAGAGGGTTGGGGCATGGGAGGGTGATCAGAGCTGGGGCAGGGGGTTGGGACACAGGAGGAGGTCAGGAGTGCAGGCTCCGGGTGGTGCTTATCTCAGGCAGCTCCCGGAAGCAGCAGCATGTCGCCCCTCTGGCTCCTCTGGAGAGGTGCAGCCAGGTGACTCTGTGCACTGCTCCGTCCACAGGCGCCACCCCACAGCTCCCATTGGCCACCAATGGGAGCTGCGGAGCTGGCACTTGGGGCAGGGACAGCGTGCAGAGCCCCTTGGCTTCCCCTACACCTAGAAGCCGGAGCAGGGACATGATGCTGCTGCTTCTGGGAGCCGTACAGAGCTACAGCAGGTAGGGAGCCTGCCTTAGCCTCACTGCACTGCTGACTGGACTTTTAATGGCCCAGTCAGCAGTCCTGACCGGAGCCATCAGGGTCCTTTTTTGACCGGGTGTTCCGGTTGAAAACCAGACACCTGGCAATCCTAGTGGGAGGTCAGACAGAAGCGGGGCAGGGAGAATGGACAGAAGTAGGGCAGGGAATGGGCAGAAGTAGGGGTGAGGGGATGGGCACAAGTGGGGCGGGGATGGGCAAAAGTGGGGTCAGGGGGAGAGGCAAAAGTGATGTCACATTCATTCTGTAGGGAATGATTGACACCCCTCCACACACACTCTTTTTTGGACCCCTTTGAGGCTGGGCAGTGCAGCCCCTGGATCCTGCAGAGGGGCCTGCCAAAAGTCTAGTCCCTTTGCTGTTTGGGGTTGAGGCCGGGGAATGTCCCTGCTGGACTCCCAAAGGGGAAATGATGAGGGCAGGTGATGGCCCTTCTGAAGCAGCTAGTGTTGCTGAGTCAGCCCAGCAGGGAGGAGTGAGCTTTGCACACTGCCAGAAGCACAGCAGCGGCTGCTGCGGGGTGTGTATCCCTCCCCGCCCGCCCCCCCCCGCGACACGAGGTTCTGAAGGAGTCAGCTAGTGGGCCTCCAGCCCTGCTACTGCTTTACAGCCCCGAGGGTGGGCTGCAGCTCAGACACCACAATGCAGCCGAAACCCCACATTTGGAAACAGAGTGGCCCATTTGGATCCAACAAATTTACTAAGCCCTTTGCATCCATTTAAACAGGTCATTCCCAGACCCTGAGAATGCAGCAAACATGGGGGCAGACTCTCATTTTTGCAGGGCCCCTTAGCATCAGACTGGCAGTGAAAAGGGGCCTTCCAGTTGTGCATAAATAGCAGTTTAAAGGGGCCTTTAAGTGACTGTGAATGTAATTTACTCCTATTTTAAGTCCTCCTTTCTACGAAGGGCCTTACTGTCAATAAAATTCGGGCCCAGAGTCTGTTTGATTTAATCAGCTGGCGGTAAGTTTTGTTGTTGGAAATGAACTTGGGCTCTTGCAAGGCAGCCCACTGGTTTTAAAGAGATTTATAAGCAAAGGAGCTTCAAAAACAAACCTTTGTAAAAGGACACATTCACAGGCCTGATGGATCCTAGCTGTCAAAAGAGAAAGCTAATAGGGAAAAAAGGATGTTTCTTTGGACTAGAGAGACTTTTGGTTCTGTTCCCAGGCCAGTGCTGCCCACAGCAGTAAGGTATCGCTGCAGAATCCTGGAGAAGGGTGTCGGGAAGAGTGGTAAGCAAGAGCATCTGAAATAACAGCCAAGTATCAGCCATGTGGAAATTTCATTTTGTAGAAGCGTCCTTGCTTTGTGAATTGCTTCAGCTCAGAATCCCACAGTTGAGAACAATCTGGAGTGGTTTTGCTGGGGTCGGTTGTCTGCGACTAGCAACGGGCGCCGTGCATTTCCTCCAGCTGACTCAGGTCTCCGAGAGTTACCCTAAAAGGCAGAGCGCCCTCCCCCCCCCCCTCCCCCCCCAATACACCCACACAGCAACGTAGCCCTGCTCCAACTGCCCGAGACAGCCAGTCTGGAAAGTCTGATTCTGAGACATCTTCCAGGGGAATTGCTGCCAAAACAAATCTGGAATCTACATATATTTGTGGATTACTCACATCTGGACCCAATTTGATAACAAAGGCATTTCCACAGCTCTGCGGCAGGAAATGCAGGTCTTGAACTTTCTGCAGCAGGATTCAAAGGAAAAGAGAAGATCATGGCTGGATGGACAGTTCAGAAGGACAATTCGAGCTTGGCTTGAAGAGCCACTGATGCCCATGACCCCAGCTTTGGATTCTGCAGACACCTGCATTATTGATATTACTCTTCCCCTTTCTGTGTTACTAGGCCTCTTGCATGACATCATAACCTTTCCTATTTAAAAGCTAACCTATTTTGGTTGCTTTTACCCCACCTGAATGGCTAATACCGTTTTTGTTACAACATAATTTTTTCCACAGCAGCCGATTGTGATGTCATAGATAAAGAATTTTGGTTTTAGCTGGACAATGAGCAGAGGTGAAAGTAAGCCAGTACGCCCCGGTACGACACACCGGCAAGAGCGGGCGCGCTGTACCGAGGCGGACCAGCTTCCCCAGGTAGCAATTTAAAGGGCCTCGGGCTCCCAGCAGCGGCTTTAAATTGCCTCCAAAGCCCCGCTGCCAGAGCCCTGGGGTAGCGGTGCCGGGGCCCCGGTAGCTATTTAAAGGGCCCGGGGCTCCGCAGCCGCTACTGCCCCGAGCCCTTTAAATAGCTGACGGAACTCTGCCACCGCTACCCCAGGGCTCGGCAGCAGGGCTCTGGGGATGATTTAAAGGGCCCAGGGCTCCTGCTGCCTCTACCACCCCGGGCCCTTTAAATAGCCGCTGGAGCCCAGCCGCCACTACCCCAGGGCTCTGGACGATTTAAAGGGTCCCAGAGGGTAGCAGCAGCCAGAGCCCTGGGCCCTTTAAATCGCCGCCCGAGCCCTGCTGCTGGACCCTGGGGTAGTGGTGGCAGAGTTCCGTCGGCTATTTAAAGGGCTCGGGGCAGTAGCGGCTGCCGGAGCCCCGGGCCCTTTAAATAGCTACCGGAGCCCCACCACCGCTACCTCAGGGCTCCGGCAGCAGGGCTTTGGGGCTTCGGCAGTGGGGCCTGCTAAACCCAGGGTTGTGAGTTCAATCCTTGAGGGGGCCATTTAGGGATCTGGGGCAAAAATTGGGGATTGGTCCTGCTTTGAGCAGGGGGTTGGACTAGATGACCTCCTGAGGTCCCTTCCAACCCTGATATTCTATGATTCTATGATGACCCCTGGGGCTCCGTCAGCAATTTAAAGGGCCCAGGGCTCCGCTGCGGTAGCAGCAGCTAGAGTCCCAAGCCCTTTAAATTGGCCCTAACCCCAGGGCTCCCAGTCGCCTCTGCAGCTGGAAGCTCAGGGGGTGATTTAAAGGGCCCGGGGCTCCCAGCTTCTGGTATCACAGCCCTAGCTCCAGGCCCTTTAAATCCTGATTTAAAGGGCCTGGGGATTTAAAGGCCCCGCCTCTTCTGATGGAGACCACGCCTCTTCCGGTTTAGGCCCCGCCCCCTCCTCAGGACTCTGGAGTACTGGTAAGTCCTTTAAGTTACTTTCACCCCTGACAGTGAGCAGCAGGAGAAGATAAACACATGGGACAGCAAGATCCTGATGTTTCCTACAGAAATGTTCCTATAAATGATGAATGAGAAAAAAAGGGATGTAGAGTTCGGGTGATCAAGAAAAAGGTTTGTTTCTTGATATAGATTTTTCAGATCTTTCCAAGTTGCACTTGAATGTCTGTACTGGACACACAGGACAGGAGCAGGGAATGATAGGAAGCTCTTCTAATTAATAAAATAGTAATAATACTGACATTTTTCTTTTCCATCAAGAAGCTGACAGTACTGAGCACATGCGCGTGTGTATGCACATGTGTGCATGCATCTGCTTGTGGAAAAATTAATTGCTTAATCAAAACTGTTTGTGTGTTCAAATCAAGACAGTTTTTTTAAAGTTGCATGGTCAACTGCATGCCTCATTTTGCATGCACAATTACCCTGAGTGTGCATGCAAACTGGGCAACCCTCCACACAGATGTTCATTATTGTTACGATCAGAGCTGGTCGAAATATTTTCAGCAAAACTTTGTTCTGTCGAAAAATGTCATTTAATCAAAACTAAAATGTTTTGTGGACTCATCTTGATTTCAACAACCATTTCACTGGGAAGGTTTCAAGACAAAAGAGACTCTGACTTGTTATAGCCCACTGGAGAGGTTCTAACTAATAAAATAGTAATGACGGAGAGTAGAAAGTGATCATAAATCATCAGACAGCATTTTTAAAAGCCATTGCTAGCAGTCCCAAAACACCTTCAGCTCATGCTACTGAAACTGCAAAACTACAGCTTAGATGTCTAGGACAAGAAAGGGACTGAGATGTATGTAGCTGAGTTCCTATCCAGAGCAACCTTGCAACATGAAAATATGGCAGCTGAACAAGAATATGAGACCTTCACCCTGCTAGAAATACAGATACCACAGAAAGACGTAGAAAGCATCACCTGAGCCAGTTATGTGGCAGGATCTGGAAAGAATCTGAGAACAAATCATACAAGACAAAGACTGACAAGTGCTCACATCCATCATACTGTCAGGATGGCCAAACATCAGAGAAGAAGTCCCACCTGCCTCTCAAGAATACCGGTCCTATAGAGACAAGCTGAGCATCTGAGAGAGGATCACATGTAAAGACCATTGATCATTGAGTACAGAAATTCTATTATGAATCCATCGCAGCCATTTGTATGTGGAAAGGCAGAGACATCACATCCTGGCCAAACATGACAAGGATATCTGAGACCTGATGAGTCATGGTACACGTGGGGAAATGCCGGCTAAGCAGCAGAAAGAGACAATGAAAATATACACTATTCCCACCAGACCTTGCAGCGGAGCAGGAATGGACCTTGTCACTGCAAACCGCACAAATGATTATTGCCGACAGACTTCTGGGAATTATCTGAACAAGACACAACAGCAGTGACCATCACAGAGAAAGCAATGCCACTTTGGGTTTGGCACCCCTAAGACAACAGACCTCTGGTCACTTGCATTGAGTTTGTGTGATTTACTTGGGAATGGGAATTAAGTCAGAGCTCATCACCGCCATACCACAGCCAGTCAAATGGCAAAGCTGAGCTGGCAGGTAACATTGCTAAGGCTCTATTAAAGATAACTCACAAAGAGCAAGGTAAATAGATGGCAGAATGGAGAATGGAGAAACACTCCCGCAGGCGGTCTTAATAGTAGCCTAGTACAAAGCTTAATGTCTAAATGCACACATCCCCTGGTGCCTATAGCCGCAGGATTACTCTACTCAGTAGCACTGGAAGGAGTAACAAACAAAAAGCAAGAGAGACAAGTAAAGGTCAAAGCCTATTATGACAGACAAGCTAACGACCTCCCAGCACTACAACCGGGAGACCCTTTCAGGATCAAAGTGGTTCCTCGAGACAAATCGTGCCTTTGGAAGCAAGCTACGTATGTTGAAGAGAGAAATCCTCATTCATATCATGTAGCAGTGAGGGGCATATATTTCACCAAAAGTGTGAACACATTCACCCCTTATGAACACAAGACAAAACCATGAACGTGGAGGATGGTGAAATCTTGCCATCTGATGAGACTTGATCAGCAGGACATGGAAAGAATCTAGGCCAATAAGCAACCCGTAGGTATTGAACCAGACACACAAAACACTCCCCACCCACAAGAACCAACTGCCAGGCAGTGTTCTGTTGCTACAAGAAAGACTCACACTCACTGCAACATCAAATTGCTCACACGGTATATACAAGACTTTGTCCAATACGGAGGCATGAAAGAATAACCCTTCTAAACCCAGAGGAAAATACCTTAGCTCCCAAGCAAGTGAATTCTAGTTAGTTTTTTAAAAAGGAGTTGGTGTTAAGTGGTATATCTGACTTGACAGGGTATAACAGAACGTTCAGGTTATAAGGTTGTGGGATTCATGTTTTGTTTGGCTATCAGATAAATGTGACAAAAGGGATTGTACAATAGGTAGTTTCCCAGTAGGGTGCACTGTAGTATGTGCTGTGACAGTCACACCTGGCAGTTCTGGGAAGGGGACTGAAGGCAGGTATATTAGCCTTAGAATGATTAAAGCCCTTTTCCCTATGAACTGACAGAGCTTACCTCAGGTTAATTATGGACAGCTGAGTCTAATTAAGGGCAGCTGGTGACCTTTAAACACCTCTTCCGGAGAGAGGGCTGAGAGAGGAGGGATGAGAAGCGAGCTACAGAAGGGGGGAGCTACAGAAAAGGCTTCTCCTAGGTGAAGAGCTGTTTTTCCCTAGAAGGGGAAATTTTGTGTTTGTCTGTTTGGGGAGAGGGCCTAGGTTCCTGCATAGCTGGGCCCCTTGTGGGTTAGAGAGGGTGGCTAGCGATTGGTAGCTAGCATAAGAAGAGGCAGTTTCCAGTGGGAGTTAGGAAATTTAATTTTTTTGGTTTTATTTATAGAAGCCCTCAGGCCAACCCTGAGGCCTCCCCTGTAAATATAGTGACTAAGCGAGCATGAAGTATTAAACCTCTGGAGTGGGACAGATTTGCCCCCAGTCTCCTCAACGTCAGAGGGAGAAACTCTGAGCTCTGACATGATGGAAAAGGTGCATTGTCACAGTACCAATATGTATAGGCACTTAGAGAACTCTGCTTGCAGGAAGTGCTTGATGGGAGACAACAGAGTATGTGGAGGAAGGATTAAAGCCAGAACATTGTACTATTATGTGTGTCTCTCTCTCTTTACACTCCAACACAGAGCAATAATTAGCCACTCGCATGGGCAGTTACCTGATGTGCAAAACAAGTTGTGATAATTCCTTGGAGTGAGCCCAACTTACAAAAACAAAATCCATTTCCTGAGACCTTACCCTATGCTGTGGGGAAATCTGTACAGCAACACGAATTCTTTGGGGGCAGGTCAATTTGGAGGACACCTGGACCCTATTAAAAAGATTTTTGCCATATATTTTGATCAGTGTATTCTTGGTGAGAATGGCTTCCTAGCACCAGCATGGTCATCCTGACAGCAGGATCAAAGTGAGGGCAGTGTCTCTTCTTTGCCAATGGTGCCAGCACCTGCCATTTCCATGTTTCCATTTTTGCAGTGTTTCAGCGGAAAGACAGGAAGCTGGCCCAGCTAGCGTTCTGCTGCATGCACCTGAATCACCTCCTTATCTCTGACATGTAAAGCTAATAAACACCGATTGGGTTATAATGCTAAAGGAACTCAAATATGAAATTGCAGAACTACTAACTGTGGAATGTAACCTTGTTATACCAATAAAATAAAAACCAGCAGGATCTTTTTAAAGGGGATAAGACAAAATGTCACATTTATTGTGAATACAAAAAGAATCATAGTAAGCAGTCAGTTATAGCTATAACATTTCATTCAGTTTCACATTCATTCACACACACACAGGTTCTGTATAGATGTCATAGTTACCAGCCTAGAAGTTGCTCATGCCAACCTGGGCATGAGGGTGGAGCCGAGTCCTTGTCAGATTCATCTGATGCTCCTGGAGGTTGGTTGCAGAACCAGACTCAAAGTCCTCAGTATTTAGAGGCCATTCTTATAGGGATTTATTCCTATGTCAGTCTATGGGAATTGCTTCATCATGCTGTCGCTGAATCAATCAGCAGATGGCACATTCCTGATGGCATTCCTGGTGGCTCCACACTGTCAGATGTTATCTTGTTTTTCCCATCCTTTGAGATGTTCGGGTGGGTCCCAGTTTACCCTCCGGGGGTTGTCTGGTCGTTCCCACTTTGATGCCGCCTTCAGCCGATGGTCACCGAATTCCTAGGCTGGCACCTCCCTGCTCATTCATTCATGTACACCAAGCATTCATCAGCAGACATACTGTCTTCAACACTTTCGGGGTGTGTACTAATTTATTTGAGACTCCCTGCCCTTTAATCAAAGAGGGTGGGGGTCTTTCTATGCTGTTTCTAGGTACAAAGCATGCATAAAGAACAAAGTCAAATAACTTGTTTGCAAGTTTCTCATAGCAATACAGTATCTTTCTGAGAACAGATACAATCAATGGTTTACACAGACAGTAGCTTGTAAGTTTAACAAGGGATCCAAGAGATCTTTTACTTGGTAATGCTATGAGGTTTAAATTGTGGGGGACAAATTATGGGGAGTTACTTTCACTTGGGGAATCACTTTCAGTACCTTCTTTAATATCCCTACAACCTATTGGTCAAACCAGCCTCTGTACCAGATGACTGTAAAATAGCTAATGCAACACTGATTTTTAAAGAAGGCTCCAGAGGTGATCCTGGCAATTATAGGCCTGTAAACCTAACTTTAGTACCAGGCAGATTGGTTGAAACTATTATAAAGAACAGAATTATCAGACACATAGATGAACATGATTTGTTGGGAAAGAGTCAACATGGCTTTTGTAAAGGGAAATAATGCCTCACCAATCTACTAGAATTCATTGAGGGGGTCAACAAACATGTGGACAAGGGTGATCCAGTGGATATAGTGTACTTAGATTTTCAGAAAGCCTTTGACAAGGTCCCTCACCAAATTCTCTTAAGCAAAGTAAGCTGTCATGGGATAACAGGGAAGGTCCTCTCATGGATTGGTAACCGGTTAAAAGCCTGGAAAGGGCAGACGTAAATGGTGAGTTTTCAGAATGGATGGGGTGAATAGCAGGATCTCCCAGGGATCTGTACTGGGACCAGTGCTGTTCAACATATTCACTTATCATCTGGAAAAATGGGTAAACAATGAGGTGGCAAAGTTTGCACACTACAAAGTTACTCAAGATGGTTAAGTTCAAAGCAGACTGAGAAGAGTTACAAAGAGCCCTCACAAAACTAGATGAGTAGGCAAGAAAATAGTAAATGAAATTCAGTGTAGATAAATGCAAAATAATACACATTGGAAAACATAATCCCAGTTATACATGATGGGGTCTAAAGTAGCTGTTACCACTCAAGAAAGAGATCTTGGAGTCATTGTGGATAGTTCTCTGAAAACATCTTCTCCATGTGCAGTGGCAGGCAAAAAAACTAACAGAATGTTAGGAACCATGATAGATGATAATGCAGTAAATATCAAAATGCCACTACATAAATCTATGGTAGGCCCACTGCATGAATGCATGCAGTTCTGGTCCCCCACTTCTCAAAAAAGATGTATTGGAATTGGAAAAGGTACAAAGGAGGGCAACAAAAATGATTAGGGGTATGGAACAGTTTCTGTATGAGGAGAGATTAAAAAGACTGAGACTGTTCAACTTGGAAAAGAGATGACTAAGGGGGAGATATGATAGAGGTCTATAAAATCATGAATGCTGTGCAGAAAGTCAATAAGGAAGTGTTATTTACCCCTTCCTATAACACAAGAACCAGGGTCGTCCAATGAAATTATTAGGCAGTAGGTTTAAAACAAACAAAAGGAAGTACTTCTTCACACAACACACAGTCAACCTGTGGAACATGTTGCCAGGGGATGTTATGAAGGCTTAAAGTATAACTGGGTTAAAAAAAGACTTAGATAAGTTCCTGGAGGATAGGTCCACCAATGGCTATTAGCCAAGATAGTCAGGTTAGCAACCCCTTGCTCTGGGTGTCCCTACGCCTCTGACAGCCAGAAGCAGGGACTTGATGACAGGGGATGGATCACTGAACAATTTTCTGTTGTCTATTCCTTCTGAAGCATCTGGCCCCGGCACTGTCTGAGGACAGGATATTGGGCTAGATGGACCATTGTTCTGACCCAGTCTGGCCCTTTTTGTGTCCTAATGTTCTTACATTGCTCAAGCTATTTTTCCTTGGCATTTAGAAACTTCCCATGTGACTAACCAAAAAATTGGCATTAGCTTCACAAACTCATGACTCATTTCAGTCTTTATTTGGGGCTAAATTCATGAGTGAATTTAGTGCTCATGAAAGAGAGAAACTAATACAAGAGTGCAGGCCAAAGCAGGCAGGACCCCACCCTTCAGCCCATGCACCTCCCTCTTGATTCCTTCCTCCCTGGCAGAAGCATAGGCACAAAGGGAGCTTGTATCTTGAAAAGTTCGGTCCTGAGTGAGTTTAGGTGCCCACAGGGCTGAGGCAGGAATTCGGTGCATCACAGTGGAACCAAAACTGGGACTTGGGTGCTTAAAATAGGGTCTTAGGTTCCCAACTCCTTTTGAACATCTAGTATAAGTGCCCTCCTTGATTCTGAGCCCAGACTGATTTTGCAGGGCTGGTTAGAATTAAGATAGCTTTTTACATATACACTGAGCTGGAGTCACAGAGAGAAAATAAACATGAAAGCCCATGCTGCCGTTTTTACTGGGTCATGTTTCCAAGTGGAACCAAGTGATCTCCCCCATCCACCTGGTGCACAAAAAGTGAATGCAATGACCCTGTGTTATGTCAAAACCTGGTAGATCTTCCAACGAAGGACTATACACCACCCATTCCTTTAGGCCTCCATTTCTGGGACTTCTCCGGCTGACAAAACAGACCCCAAGGAAGATGATGTACAGGCAATTTACTCCCAAGCCTCAGGCCCTCATAGGAGTTGCTTTAGAAGGAAAACCTACTCTACCCTCAGGCCCCAGCAGGCACAGACAATCATTCCTTGGTGAGCACTAATTTAGTCAGGTGCATTTTAGACTAATTCAAAACTAGTCACAAAATAAAACTTGTATGTGCTTAGAGACAGAGGATATTAGTGTGGCAGATGTAATGTTTGGGCACCATGCAATGATTTATTTGATGGCATTGGTATAACCAGTAAGCAGCAGCTGCACCAAAGGATGATTCTTAAGGACTTGCCTCGACTAGGGAAATTTGCATCAATGTACCTACTTTGATGTATTGACACAGATACAAATACCTAATGTAGACACACTGCACAATGGGCCTTTTGCTAGTGCAGTTTACTCTGGAAGTAGTCTGGGATGGGAGCTTATCTTACTCCCTTACTTACTATCTTACTTGTTACACTGGTGCAAGCTTCAACGTACACCGGTGCAGTTAGAGTGCACTGAGGTTTGTAGCAGTGTACCTACCCTGGTGCAAATATATATATAAATGCTTATTGTCAGCTTTGATGCATTTCCTTGCTGAGTTTATCACCCCTAAAGTCTGTTCCCTGTCTGAATCTCTTTCTCACAGGCCTGTATATGTGTGTGTGTGTGTATATGTGATGTTCTGTACCTCGGAGGAACACCCTACACCCCCATGTTCATCCTTATAATATGATTGTGTGGTATCCAATGCAAAGTTTGTCATGTCAGGTATCTTCGGAATGCTCATGATACACTGAGCATTGTTGTTATAATGATGTTATAATAATTGTTGTTACAGTAATGTTATAGGTTATAATTTCATATATACAGTTATGAGGCTGAAAATGTATCCTCATGGCTTAAAATAAGCCCAGGCAAAAACTCCCTAAGAGCAGAGGGGCAATTCACACCTCATCAAGGCATGTACGGGACAAACCCAACCCAGCCTCACAAAGGACGCTGGCCTAGGCAGCAACAAAGGATCTGTTGGACTCTCGAGTGAGTCACCCCCCTTTCTTTGGTCAGTTTGAGACTGTGATGAGGTAATGCTCATCTGACTCTGAAGGGGCCAGGGAGGGCACAAAGCCAAGAGGGAAGAAAGAACATGATAAAAGGGAGAGACAGTTGCCATGCTCTCTCTCTTCCACCTACATCTACAGACATCACACCAAACGACTGAAGTGCTGATCAAAGGGGAGAGCTTGGCTGAAGAACAACCAGCTAGCCTGTGGTGAGAAGCATCTAAGTTTGTAAGGACACTGGAAGTGTTAAGATCAGCTTAGAATATGTTTTGCTTTCATTTCATTTGACCAAATATGACTTGTTGTGCTTTGACTTACAATCACTTAACATTTATCTTTATAGTTAATACATTTGTTTGTTTAGTCTACCTGAAGCACTGCATTTGGTTTGAAGCATGTCAGAGACTCCCCTTCAGTAGCGGCACCAGGGTTTTTGCCGTCCTAGGTGGCAGCGCTTGGCGCTTCGGCGGCAGCTTCATGAAGCTGCATTCTCAGCGGCGTTTTAGCAGCCGCTTTTCTTGCTGCCAAATCCCGCAGGGGAGTCGCCGCCGAAATACCGCCCCCCAAATCCTGCCACCCTAGGCAACCGCCTTGGGTGGCCTAGTGGAAGCACCGGCCCTGCTCCCCTTGGGATAACAAGTCTGGTACGTATCAATTTCTTTGTTAAATTGACGAACTCATATAAGCTAGCAGCATCCAGCAGGGGGAACTGGACACTGCAAGACAGAGGTTCCTAGGGTTGTGTCTGGGACCGGAGATATTGGCTAGTGTCATTTGGTTGCACAACCCAAGGAGCAGCTTACATGCCAGAGGCTGTGCGTGAACAGCCCAGGAGTGGGGGTTCTCACAGCAGAGCAGGGTAAGGCTGACACCCAGAGTCAAGGATTGGAGTGACCTAGCAGATCACCGATCCAGATAACACCAGAGGGGAATGTCACAGTATACACACACACAGACAGGCCTGTGAGAAAGAGATTCAGACAGGGAACAGAGTAGACTTTAGTGGTGATAATCTCAGCAAGGAAATGCATCACAGCTGACAATAAGCATTTCCCCAAGAGCTAGCTGGCTATACGTTCTGATAAACAGAACCTGTAACTCTGTCTCTAAGAAAGCCATCTGGTATCTCTCAAGAATGTTTGAAAAAAATTAACGGAACCCAAATGAGACTTTAAGATTGAAGGGAAATGTCCATTAGTGACTTCCCATCTGCACTGAGAAGAACGTGGCCAATGCTCCAGTCCTAATGGGTTTTTAATATTCTCGTGACATGTTCTGAACTCTGCATATTTCTGGGTGATAGAGACACTAAGGGGCACTGTGTATCTGTGTGTATCACTGTGCAGGCTCTGATCTCTGGAATCCAGGCCCTTTATATCAATGATGCACTGTGGCTGTTTTGTAGCCTTAGATGTTTTAATCATTCTATCAACCCCCATCTCTCAAATCAAGGCAAGAGACGTGTCTCTATCCTATTTATACACATTAAAAAAATTCTCGAAAAGTAAAAGAAATGGACTCAGAAATTAATAAGGCTGATTGACAATCTTATTTTGGAAACTCTTGTACCATATGGCATGCTTGAATGGCTGCAGTTGTGTTAGGATGGAGCTGACCAGCTGGGGAGTTACTGGGGGTTGTTTGTAATTGTAATAATGGAGATCAGATGGCTGATGTGGAGAACAGACAAGAAGCTGCACTGTTTGTCAGGAGACCATTTCTGATATGGCCTTTGCCAAATGAAAACGCTGCACAGCTTTATCCCTGTTTGCTCTGTTCTTGTAAACATGTTTTGCAGATACCGCAGGTAGGATGTTCTGTTTACAGCATTTTCACTCTGTCGCATGCAGTGCACAGTGGGTCAAATATGACAGCTTGGCCAAAGCTACCCTACCAGATACAAAAATAACTGACCAAATCTTAGAGTGAATCTCAAACCACACCTGAGGTGACCCTTTGCTCAGCCATGAACCAGGCTGCCATGAGAGAGGCTGTTCTCATGGTATTTCTGACTGCTGGGGCTAGGAAGGGGAAAACCGGTGCTCTGATCGTCCTCTGAGATTGCCAGGCTCACTTTCCCTCCAAGGAGGGGCAGAGATATTGCAGACAAACAGCTAAAATTCATGGTGCTTCCCAAAACAGAGGGTTTCCCCCAGACTTGCTGGACGATGGCAGTCTGTGCTGCCCACGATGTGCTTGGAGTAGTTCCTGCAGAGCCAAATTTAAGAAGGTGCAAGGAAAGTGGTGGTCTCTGGCTATTTCCCAGGGGAGGGGTGTCCACATCGCAAACACCCTGGTCCCACAATGGACACTGCTTGGCTTTCTATCCACCCTGTGCCCTTTATCCCAAGTGGTACACTGTGTCTTCTATCCTGCCTGGTATCCTGTGCCCTTTATCCCCCCTGGCACTCTGTGCCTTCTATCCTACATGGCATCCTGTGCCCTCTATCCCCCCTGGCACCCTGTGCCTTCTATCCTATGTGGCATCTTGTTCCCTTTATCCCCCCTTGCACCCTGTGCCCTCTATCCTTGCTGGCACCCCGTGCTCTTTATCCCATGTGGCATCCTGTGCCTTGGCAACTGCTATCATCCTTCATAGCTTGATTTTTGATGACATATTAACTACCTGCTGGGATCAAGACATGAGCTCCCCTTTCCTGCCTGCTGGACCCAAGGTTTAGTTCAGCTGGTGCCGTTAGTATATTTATACTCTGCCCTGGCCTTGTAACCTGGGGATATTTCTCCAGGTAAATGTTTATTTTCTCACATGTGGCGTGTTGCTTCCCATTTGGCAGGCACTGGCAGCAGCATACTTCTGAGGGGGCAGACAGCAAGTGCTGAGTGTACCCTTCGGAATGGCATAGAAGTAGAACAGAGCCAATCTTCCTCAGCTGGCAGGACCAGCTGGCCTGAAGTCAGGCTTTTGAGAATGGTGCTGGGCCCATGGCAGGTTGTGTGGAGTACAGGGAACTTCCAGAGCCCACACCGAAGCAATGACAAGTACATGCTTGGTCTGCGAGGTTCAGTATTGTACAGGTGGAAATAAGTTTAGATGGGGATGGAATGGGAGGCTGCCACCGTAACTGTGCAGAGACAGCACTTGCCTCCAGAACAGTGACTCAGGAGTCATAGCAATACTCTGCATCTACAGTGCCTTCTCATTGAGCACGAAAAGTGTGCTGCACAGCCAGTGCCAACAAGTGAATGATCCCTGGGAGGTGGATCAGTAGCGTTATCGGCCATGCCTGGGTTGGGAAGACCAAGCACAACGAGGGGCAGTCAGCTGTCCAAAGCACAGAGCTGGGAACAGAACCCCGCTGTTGAGATTTGCACTCCCATGATCTTGCAGCAGCCTGAGACCAGGCACTCTGACAACACTCTGAATAAAGGTATGCTGGGTTTGTACCACCTCCATAGGACAGTGATCTACTCCATCCACAGCAGCAGCATGGCTATTCTGTGCAGGTGACAGCCTGAGACCCCATGTGCTGTGAAGCTGGACAGAGTCAGGAGACAGAGGGGAGCTGCAGTATCCATTTGTCTAGTTTGTGGAAGACAGCAAGTCTGGTCCAGAAGCCTGATAGGAAATGGCTGGAATAGCCATGGAGTCAGCACCACTTTTGAGCAGGATCTGTTTTATAGCAGAAACCACGAGAAGCTGGTGGTTCATCTTTCCCAAGCTGATGTAAGGAGAGCTGCTCTTGTGCTTAAACGTGTATTGGGATATAACCAAGGACCTTTTTAGAGGGAAGTTATAACTTACCCTAACAATGCAGCTGGACATAACTGGCTTCCTGAGGCTAGTAAAAATAATCTCTACTATAATCTTTTTACTATCTATTTGATATTGAAAAGGGGGGAGGGTGGTTATTTACATAGGCTTGTACTACTCTAGTGCCTGACCCCCACACAGACCCATACTCTGTGGGGGACTAGAAGGGGGGGATTGGGGGGTTCACTCACAGCTCTGAGTGTGGGATTGCTCAGGCCTTACTATGGGCCATACTTGATATAACGGATGCTGTGTGCCCTCAGCTCCTTCCTATTGACTTCAGTGGAAGCTGAGGACCCTCAGCAGCTCACAGGATCAGACACGAGATCTGTAAGTCTTTCGAGCATATCTCCTGATGTGATTTGCCCCTTTTTACTCTCCTAATAAAGCAGATCAGCTGAATGGGGTGGCAGGGGGAATATCAAAGGTTTATTGAGACTGAGGACTGCTCACTGAGCGTTGTTCTTTCCCGGTTGTTTGGCTTTTCTTTTTCAGTGAATGTTCTTGTTTCTAAAAATTATAACTAAAATGAAATAAACACATACACGCACACAGACACATGCACACACCTTTCTTCCCCGGCCCTTCAAAAAGGAGGGTGGAAACAGAGAGAACATTTCAGCAATGTCACAAATCCAGAGCTCGACAATTCTTTGCAGGCAGAATATTGAAATATACAAGAATTCTGCTGTCTAAAGCACCCAGAGAGATGAAGATTGTGCATGTTTCAATTCTCTGCTTGCTCCAAGAATGGAATGGAGGAAGACAGGCAACATGGACAAATGTTGTGTCACACACACACACACACACACACACACACACACACACACACACACACACACACACACACACACACACACACACACACACACACACACACACACACACACACACACACACACACACACACACACACACACACACACACACACACACCCCCCTCTCCAAAGCCAAACCCACCTGGTAGCTGGGACAGATTTCAGTGTAAGCTCAGACACCCTGGCACTGAAGGGGAAGATGCCCTGATGAACGGAACGTTACATTTGCCCTTTATAGAGCCAGGTTTACATTGTTTTCACTGTCCAAGCTTGGGGACGCAGGACATGCAGTGCATATCCAAAGGCCTTTTGTTATTATCCTGCCACGTGCCAGAGGGAACTTTCTAGGAAAGTGCTTCCCACAGATCGGAAGCTAGCCATCCTGAGTATGTATCCATCCAGACGCTAGGCATGGACTTGAGTAGCCAGCCCCTCCCATTGCTTTCGCCAATGCGGGTGCCCTCTATTTTCGACATGGCATTGATCAGCGCTAATGCGGGCATGTTTCCTCAAGCTGGAGTTTACGTCGCCAGCCTGACATGTAGACGTACCCATAAACACACGCTCCGTTGGTGCTCCCTGGGTGCCTGGGCCATGTGCAGCACCAGGGCAGGATGAGGGGAGGATGCAATGGAAAGAAGGGTCCTTGTGCCATCTCCACCACCCAGTCGTGCAGGGACCAGGCACTCCGAAGCTTGCCTTTACCTCTCAATCGCTCATTAGTGCTAACTCAGGGGACCGACGGATTTGTGACCAAGGGAGCCTGGTTCTAGCTCTGCCACTGACTCTGAGACCTGGGGCAAGTCACTTTGCTTTGTTTCCCCACCTATACAATTGGAGGACAATACTGACCTGCCAGCAGGGGTGCTGTGGGCCTTCATTCCTGGATGCTTGTAAAGTGCACTGAGACCCCCAGCTAGAAGGCAGAGCTTGATTGTTTTGATAGAGGGCATGCTCAGAACGGCTGAGGATGGGTTAAAACAGCCTCCTTTTCTGTCTCCCTGCGAGTGTGTGTCTTTCCAGGGGGTGGCCTGGGCTCGTGTGTTTTGTGGGAGGCGGTTGGAAAGGGTCAGGATATTTGTCTAAAGGGCAGCCCCATTCAGTTTAGTTGACTCTGGATCCGGTCCAGCACCCAGTTCTCACCTGGACTTTCTAGCAATTTCCATTGCATGGTGGCAGCCACACCCCAGGCAATGGGCTACGTGAGATGAAAGCAGCTGGCTGGTGTATTCCCAAAAGAGACAGGAAGGTATGGCAGCCAGGGCACACAGGCTGTCGCAGCTAAGGTGGCAGACAGATAGCAGAATGCTGTCAAATGATACCAAAGGGCAAGTCGCATATGACACCGGTGCAGATGTTAGAGCCAAGGTTCTGTAACCAGCAGACAGTGCAGCCTAGTGGCTAGAGCACAGCAGTAGCATTCAAGAGAGCAGGGTTCTGGTCCTGGCTCTGCTGATGGGTGACCTCTGGCAAGTCACTTACCTTCTCTGTGCTCTAGTTTTCCTATCCAGAAAATAGGTGTTGTGATATCAACTTACTGTGTAGAGCACTTTGAGCATCTGCTGATGAAAAGATCTAGGTGCAGTTGTTATTTGCTCTGCTGGCGGTGGGTTCCTGTGGAGCCAGCTAGACAATCTGTAGCAGACTGGGGAATTCAGGAGTGGAGGTTTTCACTGGCTGTCCGGGGGTAGCTCATGCTGGTTTTACTTTGTTTGGTTCTCAGACCCAGGTGTGGGGAAGCTGAAGGCAGCAGGCACTTGGTGCCCAGGTAGCACTGAAGTTTGCGACACTAGAGCGGGGCTGCTATTGATCTTTCCTTCCCCATTTCAGGCAGACTTGGAGGTGATTGTGAATCTGAATGCTTAGGGCACAACTGCTGTTCTTATGCTGGAGAGCCTCCATCGCTGGTGTTGGAGCAGGACGGGCACTCCCGCCTTACGAGCTGCTGGATAGAGGGACAGATGGGGACCCAGGACTCCCAGGCTATAGTCCTGGCTTTGCCACTTGCTTACTATGTAGCTGTCTGAGCAACTCACCACCTCAGTGCCTCAGTTTCCCCACCTGTAAACTGCAATAAAAGCCACAGGCGCAGCTGGCCCAGCTCAGCTGACTCGGGCTTATGGGGCTCAGACTCACAAGGCTAAAAAATGCAGTGTACACATTCGGGCTGGAAGCTGGGCTCTGTAACCCTGTGGTGGGGGGGACAGGGGACCTCAGAGTCCAGGCTCCAGCCTGAGCCCAAACGTCTACACTGCAATTTTATAGCCCTGCAGCCCAACCCCCACAAGCCTGAGCCAATTGATCTGGGCTCTGAGACTTGGTGCCATGCGTTTTTTTGTTGCAGTGTAGATGCACCCTTAGAGTCTTTGCCTGTTTCACAGGGCAGCGTGGGACTTAGCAAACCCTTGGAACCAGAAAACTGTGGCAAGGAGGAGAAGGAGGAGGGTGACTGATTTTACCCTAGAATAAGTATATGAAGCCTCTGCTGAGGACTAGCTGCCAGGACTCAGTTCTCAGACCCATCCCCACTGTCCCCTTCCCAGCAACCAGAGACCAGCCCCTTTATGAGCCACTTGTGGTCCTTGTGTAATGCTGACAGACTGGTCGGCGGCAGGCGGGATCGAACCAGGGACCTCTGGAGTTTAGTGCATGAGTCTCTACAGCATGAGCTAAAAGCCAACTGCCTATTAGCTAAGGCTGTAGAGCAGACTCATTTTCTCTCTCTCTTGAAGTGCTAGATGGAACAGAACACCCCACCCAGGAGGTGTGTGGGTTACAGTAGCAGAATGGCTCCTGAAGGTGCAACACCAATACTTTGGGGTTAGCTGGTAGGTTAATGCACGCTGTTAAAGCACTTGGGGGTCCGTAGTGTATATACAGAACATTCTGAAAGCAGTGCCTGGTGTTGCAGAACCAGAGCCACCCCCTTGACTAGGGACTGCAATATAGTAAAATCGTTTTAAAAATAACCAGTGGCGAGTTTTGCTAGTTTTGGACCCACTGGTGGGTTTATACGAATCTCCAGTCAGTAACAACCGTGGGCATTTCGCAGGGCGTCTCTCATCTGCAAAGCACAAGACTCTGCTTCTTTGCTTCCTCTGTATATGTTTCTAAAGGAGAACGGCTCTGGAGCTGCAGTAGCGCTTTAGAAGCTAGAGTGGACATGAATACAGAATAGCCCCGGGGAGAAGGAGGATGAATGACAGGTTTTGCTGAAGAAATGAAAGTGGGCTTAACCTTCCTCCCTCCTGCTTTGGGAGGGTCACCCGGCATGAATGGTTGAGCAGGTGACTGCGCTCCCAGAGTCACACGGGTCAGGCACAGACTTGATCCTCTCTGCCCTTTCATCCATCATGAGCCACAGAGCTTGCGAGAGGGCCTTCTGCAGCCCTGCTGTCCGCTGTGGTGTTAGGGGCAACGGAGCCATCTGCAGGCAGCTGCTCCCAGGGACAGATGGCACTTTCGGAGTGCGACAGAAGCGTCCCAGAGCAGACGTGGGCTATCTCTGGCCATATGATCATAAAAAGCAATTGCTGCACAGAATGCTATGAACTCTGGAACATAGATAGATAGATAGATATGATATCTATGGCAGGGTAGTAGGCCTGGACCCTAATTTGCTCTTTTATATATATAAAAGAATTACGATGCAGCCCTACTATAGACACAACTCTGAGAGCGCAAGTACTGCTTATTATGTATTGTCTGTTGTGACTATTTATAATTGTATTGCAGTAGGCCCAGAGGCCCCAGCCACATTGTGCTAGGCATTGTACAAATATGTAACCCAAAGACTGATCTTGCCCCCAACCTTTAGAAATGCAGTAAGGTTTGCTCCTTTGAGATTGCAGCGCTGGACACCTTAGCACCACCTACTAAGTAAACTGTTTTCATTCAGTTATTTACAGAGCTCATTAATATTGAAGAAGGGAATGGCTACTACCCTATTGTACTCAGGTGATAAATATTTAAGGGACCCAGGATTATACAAGTATCAGAGGGGGTAGCTGTGTTAGTCTGGATCTGTAGAAGCGACAAAGGGTCCTGTGGCACCTTATAGACTAACAGACGTATTGGAGCATAAGCTTTCGTGGGTGAATACCCACTTCGTCGGATGCAAGCAGTGGAAATGTCCAGAGGATTATACAGACTCCCAGAAACAGCTAGAAGTATGGCTGTCATCGTTACCTTCCTCAGTGGTGTCCAGACCTTCAGTCTGAGGTATAAACATCTTGTCCCAGGAAGGTCCGGGCCATGCTCAAACCTTTGGGGCAGATTCCCTGCTCTGTTTCACTCAGTACAAAGGGAGCAGAAACCAGCTGCAAGTCCCCAGGTGTCAGGCGTGGCCTGGCCTGTGCCTAAACACTGGATTGCCATAATCCAGCCCAGGGTTTAGGGAACATGTGTATAATTCACTCCCAAGTACAAATTTTCTTCTCATCACAGCCACCCTGGAAGGCTTCAGTTTAGCGCGTTGAGGGCCTAAGTGGGACACAACAGGTTTATACAGTGCTGGTTTGCAACCTGCTTTGCAGCAGTAAGGGTTGTATCCATTTAAGGGCTTGACCCAAGGTCCAGTGGAAAGACTCCCACTGACTTCAGTGGGCTTTCAAACGGGCCTTAAAGGCCAGTTTCTGCAACCTCTTTCTTCCAGCCCCACCCACGTGCCCCTGACCTCACAGGGCTGCTCTGGGGAACGAGGATTCCCAGAATCAGTCCCTGCTGCTCACGGACACTCTGGGAACTTTGTAGTTGCAAAAACCAAATTGCCGATTTGGAAGCGAGGGAGGGAATTCAGAGTCAAGGTTAGAAAACAAGGGGCTTGTACGTCAGGAAAGCAGAGGTGGTAGCTGAAACGCCAAAACACCAGGAAGTGTGGAAATACTCAGCTGAGGTTCCACCATCAACCTTAACTCTGTTCCCCCACACTCGCTCGCATTCTTCACAGGAAATGAGCCCCACTACTTGCCCCATGAAAGAAACATAAATGCTGCCAGCTGTGTATATGCATAGCATGGTCTTCTATTGTGCAATGCTGTAACCTGCACTCTCCTTTCTATGTGGTAGCACGGCCTACTGGTGAGAGCAGGAGCCTGGATTCTATTGCCAGCTCTACTGTTATATTTACCCACCTTTATAAGGTGCTCCGATGACAAGTGCTTTGTGTGCACAAAATATACATTTAATTACTCTTTACTGCATCAGCTACTGGGGAACTCAGGTCCATCTCACGAGAGCGCGCTGGGTGCTGCAGGACTGTGCCCTATAAGTGAAGGGTAGACGTGGCTGCAGCCTGTGTTGAGGGGGCGGGTTTCTGACCAGCCCCAGGTGGTAGAACAGGCTGTTCCACTCTCAAGGGCATGGTGGCATGCCACCCTCCACAGGGTCCCCCTTCACCTCCACAGCAAATGTAAGCTTATTGTCTTTACCTTTAAGGCCCTCTATTGCCCAGCCTCACCCGAGCTAGCTGAGCACATAACCTCTTGTGACACCAATGCCACTAGCATTCCCAGCCTTTGCCACCCACCGGTCAGCTCCTTCCATACACCCTCCGTGCTTCCCCCCGCTCTGGCCCCCTGCTTGGAGAATGCTCTCCGATGTAATCCAAGCAGCCACCACCTTGTCCTGTCTCAACCCCTCCTTCAGACTGCCCTTGCCCAGCCTGAGGACCACAGTGAGGTGTGACCAGCGGTGACTGTCCCTTCCCCTTCTGTCCTTTCTGACCACCTTCCTCTAACCCCAGTTTCAAATACAAACCCAACCGTACAACCCTCGGGAGCAGCAGAGCTGGGCCAATTCCTCCCCAGTTCATTTGTCGGTGTTCTGTATCCATGTCCTCTGCTCTTATGTCTTTATCTCGTCAGCCCTTCAGGGCAGTGTACCCAGGTTGCCACTCACTGCTAGTGCACCTCCTTGTGGCTAGGTCAGGGAATGTAGCTCTCGCTGTGTCAGGCGCCCCCATGCTGATGGTTGCGCACTGTGTGATGGTCTGTCTTCTGGTAACTTGGCGCTCCAGCCAGGTCACCGTTTAGTCCACCCCTTCCAGGGTTACAAAATCCAACAGGACAACTGCCCAAATGCTGTTGCCAGACAGCGTTCAGCCCCTCTCCAGGCTCTGAGTCACTATACCAGTATCTGGCAGGGGAACCTGTCCCATCCCCTACACCAGGTTCCAGCCTAGGGACCCTATAACCGCAATCCAGGTGCTCAGTCCCCATCCCTGTCGCTGTTTCCATGGACACCTTCCTACCAAGCCTTCCTGTTTTCTCTCTCTGGTTCTGAGTTTACCACCGGAGCCTCCTCTACTCCCCATGGCTACCTCATCTCTCCTAGCCTCTTGCCAGCCCCCTTACTCCAGGACCAGATTTCAGGGCTTATTTTCTTCCTGCACTTCCTCCTTGTTCCTGGAGGCCTTGCTCTTCTCAGAGAGCTGCTGCAGACTCCTTCCCCTGCAGCCCTTTCTTTCTTTCTTTCTTTCTTCCTTTTCCTGTCGCTTTATGGCACAGCAGCCTCAGCACGAGTGACTCTGACCACCCACCACCTACCCAAGTTTTTACATATGCAAAAATCTATCTCCTCGCACCCAGTCGTGTATCCTTAAAATAGGGTGACCAGACAGCAAGTACGAAAAATCGGGACGGGGGTGGGGGGTAATAGGCACCTATATAATACAATGCCCCCCTATCAAATCAGGACATCTGGTCACCCTACCTTAAAACAGCATTTTTATGCTACCCTGCTTTCCGGTACTCTCCCCAGTCCCTTCAGAGTGTGTTTCACCTTCAGGCATCTCAGTTCTTCATCATGAATCTTTCCTTCTGTGCCATTCTCCCTGCACTGCCACAGCAGATGCTCCACTGTTTCTTGGACTTTGCACATGTCGCACAACCCGTCTTTGTGCTTGTTTAGTCAATATAAATCACCATTCAGGTCACAGTGACTGCTTGCACTCTAAAGATAGCTATCTCGCTTCTATCATAGCTATTAAGTATGCCACTATCCTCAAATTTAGGACAAATTTCATCATCATCCTTTTTTCTAGTTTGGTCCCTAGATCGTGCCATTCCTTAAGTTCTCCCTTAATCAAACTTTCAAAACCCAATTTCCTCAGAGGGATCTTTATACCAATTGCTACTCTATCTGCCATTTCATTGCCCAGTATCCCAACATGTGCCGGAAGCCACACTATTACTACACGTATACCTAATTGTACTAGCCCTGTAGTTCCGAACAATATTTACGCAAAAGAATACGCAAAAGAATAAATGGACATAAATCTGACATCAGGAATCATAACATTCAAAAACCAGTAGGAGAACACTTCAACCTCCCTAATCACTCACTGACAGACTTGAGGGTAGCAGTGTTGCGACAGATTAACTCCAAAAACAGACTTCAAAGAGAAACTGTTGAACTCGAATTGATATGCAAACTAGATTGCATTACCTCAGGATTAAATAAGGACCTCGAATGGCTCGGCCATTACGTTAATTGAATCTATTTCCCTTAAGTTAATGATCCTCATTCACACCTGTGTGACCATCTTGTTTATCACTTCAAAGGTTTTTCTTCCCCTGCTGTTATGGTTCCTCTCAATTAATTAGCCTCTTAAGGTTGGTCTATGCACCTCCACCTTATCATGTTTCTCTGACTGTATAAATATCTGTCTACTGTATGTTTCATTCCATGCATCCGATGAAGTGGGTACTAACCCACGAAAGCTTATGCCGAAATAAATTTGTTAGTCTCTAAGGTGCTACAAGTTTTTCTTTCTTATTTTCGTTTTGCTGACACAGACTAACACGGCTACTACACTGGAACAATATTTAGTTGATTAAGTCATTCCTGCTTTCCGAGGCTCCCTTTCTGATTACCATTATAGCTGATAAAGTATCAGATAAGATAACAATCATAGTTGGGCGTACACCCCTTATCCAGGTCAGTACCAACAGTATACCCATCAACTCAGCCGTCATAATGGCCACAACGTTGGATAGTCTTATCATTGTCTGTCCTATTGGGTTCCGGGAAGTGGGCGGGCGGAAGCCCGCCCACTGCTAAAGGACCCCCCCCCAGCCTAAGGGGAGGATCCACAGGACCTGGAATCCAAATGAGTTCGGGGGACAACTAATGAGATAACAGGATCAGGGGTGCGGTCACAGGGTTAAAAGAAGGGAGCCTGACGGGGACACCGAGCAGAGAACCCCAGACAGAGCCCACTGCTCCTTAAAGGCGTCAAGGGAGCCAGTGGACGCTGCCCAGAGGAACTCTGCTCGGATGCGTGAATGGACAAACGATCTGAAACAGGCCCCACAGGCACTGGCGCCTCCATCGGCCAACCGCCTCTCCCTGGTTTTATAGAGGGCCAGTTTAGCCAGGGCCAGGAGGAGATTGACCAGGAGGTCCCGTGACTTTGTGGGGCCACGGATAGGGAGTGCATAGAGAAGGAGGTGAGGGGAAAAGTGCAGCCAAAATCGTAACAAAAGATTCGTGAGGAGCCGGAATAGGGGCTGCAACCTGGCGCACTCCAGGTAAACGTGCACCAGGGTCTCCCTCACACTGCAGAAGGGGCAGGTATCTGGGACAGGGGTAAACCGCGCCAAATACACGCCCATGCTCACGGCCCCAAGAAGGAGTCGCCAGCTGACATCCCTGGTGGGCCTCGGTATCAGGGTGGAATAGAGGCTGGCCCACCGGGGCTCCTCACCCTCTAGAGGTGGAAGAAGGTCCCGCCACTTTGTGTCGGGGCGGGACACGAGGGTGAGGAAATGAAGGGTGTGGAGCACGAGCGTGTATAGATGATTCCGTGGCGCGGTTTGAAAGCGGACCGGTTGCAAGGTGTGCAGCCGGCTCATGGAGAAGGGGCGGGGGGGCCGGTTGGGTCCACGGGGCAGGGGCCCAATGAAAAGGTCCGGAGGGCCTGGGGTGGAGGGTGGGTGGGGCGTGCCCTCGTGCAGGACCCGGTCGAGGTAAACCCGAGCAGCGGGTGGCAAAGCGGCCTTCACCTCCTGGAGTACGCGCCGGGGAGTACAAGGCCTGGAGAGCCCCATGCGCTGAGCGAGCGTCAGGGGATCCAGCCAGTCTCCCCGGTCGTAGTCCAGAAGGTCTCCGACTCTGGTGACTTCTGCCAGGACCAACCTCTGGCGCACCGAGGGGGACTCCGCCACCTGCACACGAAGCTGGGGGTTGTGTAGCAGGGGCTCCGCGAGGAGATCTGCCCCCCCAAGTGGCCGCCACGGACCTGGTCGTTGAGAACAGTTTCCAGGTCCGGAGGAGGTCCTGGTAGAAAACCGGCAGCCCGGAGAGGTCTCGTGGAAGACCCCTCGGATCGAGATAAAGGAGCTGCCGGTCGTACCGGAGCACTCAGAAGCGGCGCAGGAAGGCGTACTCCACGCCGGACTACCTGCACCATAAAGGAGTCTCTGCAGGGCCTAGAGGCAGAAGACACGGACCTGAGTGCGCAGGCACTTCAGGCCCTGCCCTCCCTCCTCCAGGGGCAGATGGAGGACCCCTGCAGAGACCCAGTGCAGTCCTGGCCAGAAGAACTCCAGAATCGCCGTCTGGAGGTCGGCCAGGAAACCCGGGGCCGGGACCAGGGTGTTGAGCCGGTACCAGAGCATGGACAGGACTAGTTGACTGAGAACCAGCGCCCTCCCGTGAAGGGAGAGGCACCGGAGTAGTCCTGTCCATTTCCGGAGCCGCTCCGTCACCCTGCCCTGTAAACCGTGCCAGTTCTCCGGCGGAGACGGATGCGTGGCGGAAAGGTAAACGCCGAGATAGAGCAGCAGACCCACGCTCCACCTGATGGCCTGAAGCGTGGGTGGGAGGTAGCTCGCCTGCCACCCGTCCCCGACCACCAGGCCAGAGCTCTTGACCCAGTTGACCCGGGCAGAGGAGGGCGCCGAGTAGATCACCTGGCAAGCCTCCACCCGCACCAAGTCGCCCGGGTCCTGGACCATGAGGAGCACATCGTCGGCGTACGCCGACAGGACCACCCGCAGCTCCGGCCCCTGCAGCACCAACCCCGTCAACCGCCTGCGAAGGAGACAGAGGAAGGGCTCGATGGCCAGAGCGTACAGCTGGCCTGAGAGGGGACACCCCTGCCGTACTCCGCGCCCGAAGCTGACCGGCTCAGTCAGGGTCCAGTTGAGCCTGACCAGACACTCTGCGGAACCGTACAGCACCTGGAGAAAACCCACAAACTGGGGTCCGAAACCAAACGCTCGCAGAGTGCTCAGGAGATACTCGTGATCCACCCTGTCGAACGCTTTCTCCTGATCCAGGGACAGGAGGGCGAACGACAACCCATCCCTGCACCCAAGCTCCAAGAGATCCCGGACCAGATACAAGTTATCAAAGATGGTACGGCCCGGGACGGTGTAGGTCTGGTCTGGGTGGATCACGTCCTCCAGCACGGACCCCAGCCACAGCGAGATGGCCTTGGCTACGAGTTTGTAGTCCGTGCTGAAGAGCGAGACGGGACGCCAATTCCGTAAATCGCGGAGGTCCCCCTTCTTCGGCAGTAAGGCGAACACGGCTCGCCTGCACGAGAGAGGGAGGACCCCTCTCTGCAAGGACTCGGCCCAGACGGTGACGAGGTCCGGGCCGAGGACGTCCCAGAACACGCGGTAGAACTCCACGGTCAGCCCGTCCATGCCCGGAGATTTATTGGTGGGCATGCAGCGGAGGGCTTCCGAGAACTCGGCCAGAGAGAGAGGCAGCTCTAGCCGGTCCCGGTCGCCTGCGCTGACCATTGGGAGTTTGTCCCAGAGCACTCTGCAAGCGGTGGCATCGGTCGGATCCGGGGAGAAAAGGTTGGCGTAGAAGGTCCTGGCCCTCTCGCACAGCTCCACCGGATCCGTGAGGGGGGTGCCGTCCTCTGCCAGAAGGCAGGTGACGTGCTTCCTGGCCCCCCTCCTTTTCTCCAGGGCGTAGAAGAAGCGGGAGCCGCGATCCATCTCCCGAAGGAGGCGGATGCGGGATCGAACAAAAGCGCCCCGGGCCCGGTGGTCTTCCAGGGCCCGGAGCTCCTCCCGCTTCTCCCGGCATGCCCCACAGAGGGATGGATCCTCAGGGCTGGCGGCCAGACGCCTCTCTAGCTCTAAGACCTCCCGCTCCAACTGCTCTATCACCGCATCCTGCCATCGGCTGGCGCCCCGAGTGTAGTTACGGCAGAAGAGCCGGGCGCGCACCTTCCCCAGGTCCCACCACCACCGCGCCGAGGGAAAAGTGCGCCGCTGCCCTCGCCAGACCAACCAGAACTCCCGGAAGGACGCCACGAAGCCCACATCCTCCAGCAAGCTGTTGTTGAAATGCCAATAGGCCGGCCATGGCCTCTCCACACAGAGAGAGGCCGTCACGGTGGCTAGGTGGTGATCTGAGAAAGGGGCCGGCCGGATGTCGGAGGAGTGGGCTCGGGAAAGGTGGAAGCGTGACAAGTAGATGCAGTCCAACCGGGAGTGGCGTGACCGATGGGCTTCCACCCGGACATAGGTAAAGGTCGAAATGTCGTCCGGGTTGTGGTCGCGCCAGACGTCCACCAGGGAGTGATGGTCAACAATCTCCCGGAAGACGTTCGCGGTGGCCGGGCTCTGCTCGGTCCCCGAGCGGTCCCGCTCCTCGAGGGTAGCGTTAAAGTCCCCGCCCAGGACCAGGCACTCGTGAGGATCCAAAGTGCCGAGGAAGGCGGACGCCTGCTGATAAAAACACAGCCGCTCCGGGCCCGATGTCGGGGCATAGAACGTTAACGAGATTGACCACTAGCCCCTCCATACGGACCCGGAGGTGCAGCAGGCGACCCGGCACAGCCTCGGTAACCCCCAGCACCTCAGGCCGTAGGTCGGGGGAGAACAGGGTAGCCACTCCAGCTGAACCAACTGTAAGATGGCTAAAGTAGACTCTATCCCCCAACTCCAGCCGCCAGCTGTCTTCGGCGGCCGGATCCATATGGGTCTCCTGCAGGAAAATCACAGAGTACCCCCCTCCCGAAGGAAGGAGAGCACCTGGCACCTGCGGAGACCCATCCTACAGCCCCGGGTGTTTAATGTGGCAAAGGTGACAGGTGCCATGAGGAGGGCTGTGGGGGATCCTCAGCAGGGATGCTCGCGGTCCCCGTTGGGCCGCGCAGCAAACCGTGACCTACCCCAAAGGTAAGCAGGGAGTCGCGGAAGGTGCGGACCCGGTGGTAAGCCGCGGCACTCTGCTTCCCGGTCCCTTTACCCTCCCCCATGAGGGCCCTCGTGGCCCGGAGGATGTGATTAAAGTCCCCCAGCGCTGGAGAGCGAGCTGTACCTTGTTGCGGGAGCCACGGACGTCCTCTAGAAACGCCCGCAGCTCGTCTCGCAGCTCATGGGGGGGCGGGGTCACTGGCCCCTGGTCGTCCTCCACTAGGGCCCTTGACACAGCCACGTGGCCCACCGAGAGGGACAGGCAGGGGGCGGACCCGCGACATGACGCCCGATGGGCTGGCACCATGTGGCCCGCCTCAGACCCCGTCTCAAAGGGGGGTGGCGGAGGGAAGATAGCAACCCCTAGAGGGTCGGGACAGGGAGACACAAAGGCCACTCCCTGGGGGTCATCCTCTGGGAAAGGAAAGGAGACTGCCCCAGGGGCGGCAACGGCATCGTGAGAGGTGGAGGGGGTAGGGATGGGATTGGGAGTAGGGGCAGGGCAGGGGTCGGGAGTAGGGTTGGGGAGAGGGACAGAGGCCAGATCCAGGGCCCCGGTAGCTGGGACGCCAGGAGGTGGCTCTTCTCCATCGGGTTCAGGGGTCTGAGGGGTGGGAACGGGGGCCCCAGTGATGCCGGGCTCAGGCTCAATGGCAGGTGATACAGCCACGGCATCATCAGATGGAGAGTGGTTAGCCGGGCCCCCTCCCGGGAAGGAAGTCGATTGCTCGGCGCCAACGAGGGAGACCCCCGGTAACTCGGGTCCCGGCCGCAAAGCACTGGCCGTCGCCACAGCGGGCTTGGCCATCAGAGGAGTGCCACCTGCGGCCGGGCAGGTCAAAGAGTCCAGGGGACCCTCGGAGGTAGGAGAGGAGGCAGGGACTATAGGGAGGGGGCACAGGGAAGGGGGGTCCGGGGTGAGGTCGCTCAGGTCGAGGCCCGCTGGCAGAGGATCGTCCTCCCCCTGGGTGACCGGGGTCAGACCCAGGGCCTCGATCTCCTCATAGATGGAGGGGAGATCACCTCCCACCACCCCAGGGCCCTCCCCGCCAGCGCCCGGGGCGACGCTCGCTTCGGGGCTCGCAGGGGCTTCAGCAGTCAAGGGGGCAGGAAGGGCTCTGGCAGAGGACTCTGTAGGAAGGGACTCCATCGGAGGGGCGGTGCTGCCTTCCGGTGCTGCCACGTCTGCCCTTGCCAGTAGTGGTGGACAAATTCCACCCGGGGGGGAAGCGGAGGGCTCGGCAACGGTGCCCCCCTTCCTGGTTTTCCGGGGGGCCTCCGCATCCGATGGCAGGAGCGGAGCTCGAGCCTTCCGCTTGCCCCGCTTTCCCTGTACGAGTGTCCAGCCCTCCATGGCAACGTCTGTGGGCTGGTCGACAGGGGTTGGGTCAGGGGGCAAGGATGATGGTTTGGGGACTCGGGGAGGTAACGGCGGGGCAGCACAAGGGGGGGCAGACTCTCTCTGGGGCGGGCCATTTCCCACACCTGGCGTTACCCCTACCGCACCCTCCTCCACGGGGCCCGCCAGAGTGCATACAGAGGTGGGGCTCTCCCGCTCGTCTGGGCGCGCTGGGGGGGGCGCCCCCAGGGCCCGAGCGGGAGCAGCGGTGGACTGGGAAGGAGGAGGGGCGGCTGTGGGCGCCGGGTGGTCAAGGGCGCCGGCGATGACGGGGCCGGCACCCTGCCGGGGCTCGGGGGTCCCGGATGCTCCTTCTTGCCGGGCCAAGGGACAGTCCCTCCGGACGTGCCCCAGCGCCCGGCAGAGGTAGCACCGGGCCTCCCCCGTCGAATAATGCACCCGGTAATGGGCCCCTTGGTAGGGGACCCCTCAAGCGCCTCTCCGCCACGCGCCGCCGGCGGCAGTTGAAGATGCACCTGCCGGCGGAACGAGAGGATGTGGCAGAGGGTGGGGTCTTTGCAGCCCAGCGAGAGAGGGCTGAGGATGTCAATAGGTTTCCCCAGGGTGGACAGGGCAGGCAACAGGGCAGCGTTGGGCAGGAAGGGCGGGACGGAGGTCAGGACTATGCGGACAACCAGGTCCTCCGGCGGCTCCAGGGGGACGAATACGCCCCCCACCACCAGGCCCTTCTCTACCGCCTCTTGAGCGGCGGCCTCCGATGCAAGGAAGAATACCGCCTTGCCGTACATCTTGGAGGCCGCCACAATGGCCATGGGCCCCACCACCCTCGCCAACGCCCGCACGTAGGTTTCGATGTGGGGCGAGGCGGGCACCAGGTGGCAGCGGATGCCGTGCCTCCTGGTCAAGGTGGGGAAGGGGCCCCGGCCACTAGGGATGGTAACAGAGGCAGTGGCTGGGAGAGAGGACTTGGCAGTTGGTGGGGAGGCCGTCGCCACCTGGGCATATGCTCTGGGGGCTGGAGTGGGGGCGCCCGCGGTGCTGGTGGAGGGAATTACAGGGGGGGACGCCGCGGCCGGTGGTGGGGACGCGGCAGTGGGGGTAGTCCCTGCCATGGAGGGCTTACTCTTATTAGCGGGGCTCTTTCCCTTCCTTTTTCCCCGCCCCTTCCTGCCAGCTGGGGGTGTTCCCCTAGAATCAGAGGAGGCGAGGGACGTGGCAGCAGCGGAGGTCACCCCCTTGCCTGTCACTGCCGGCACCCCAACAGGGGCGCTAGAAGGTGGGCTGGCAGCGGCAGTCGAGGTGGAGGCTAGGGGGGACGGCAGCGGGGCAGGCGGATGAGGGGGGAGAGGGTCCGCCACAGGGATTCCACCCGCCATGTCTCCCGCCATGATGGGCGGTAAGGGAGGGAGAGAGACACCGGAGAAAAGCGAGGGGAGGGGGGAAGGGAAGCAGGTCAACCACTCCTCCCCGCTAGGCTGTGGGCAGGGGAGGAGGGTGCCAAAATGGAGGGGGGGCAGATAGGGGGCTAGCAAGGACTCAGGGGGGGTGTCAGTCACCAACAGAAGGTGGAATTCCGGCTCCTCTAGCTGCACTAGGGGAGGGAAGGTTGCAATAACATCAGGGGGGTGCAGTGATCAACCGAAACGGGGGGAGCTCAAGCGCATGGGAGGGGGCATGGGCACACAAAGGGAGGGGCAAATCAGGGCCAGGAGGGCCGCAAAGGCAGGGGAACAAACAGGCTGGGAACAGGCAGAGGGAACAAGGGGCTAGCTGTTGGGCCTGGCCAGGGCAAACAAACCAAGCTACAGCAGGAGAAGGGCAGGGCGGGGTAGGGCAGGCAAACACACTGAAGCTAATAAGGGGCTGGGACAAAAGGCATGGGGCGGGGGCAAATCAGCTTCAGGGGTAAACAGGGCAGGCAGCAAGGGGCAAAGCTGGGGGGTAGTCCAGGAGGGGTAGTCCAAAGGGGGGGGGCACGTGCACCCACGTGCGCTTGCAGAAAAGTCAATGGGTGGCTGGCTGGCTGCTGCAGGCCCAAATGGTGGAAACGGGCGTGGCAGGCCAGGCAAGCATCTGAAACCTGGAGGCAGGAGCTGGAAGCAGATGGTGAGCGGCCAGTGCGGGAGGTGGAGGGGGCAGCGGTGGCGGTGGGGGTTTGGAGGCGGGGGGACACAGATGAACCAGGGGGCAGGCTCCACACCACACCCCCTGTGTCCCCACAAACACAGTCAGGACCCCTCACCACAAAAGCGCAGTTTGAAAGTCACTCAGTCCGTAACGGCCCCCTCCACAGTGGTCTCCAGAGTCTCTGTGTGCTCCCCCAGCAGCCGGTGGTCTTCCCAGTCCCCTTCCTCCTCTAGGCTCCAGGAGCTCCCCAGGACAAACGCAGCAGCAACAGCAGCGGCTCCAGCAACCCTGGCAGCCAGGCAGGAAGGGCCCCCCACAGGTGGTAGTAGTGGAGGGGCCCTGGCTCCTCCTTCCAGAGGTGGGAGGGGAAGGGGGGGCAGGTCAGCAGGGCCCCCCCCCCACTCACTCACACACTCAGCAGCAGTCCAGGGAAGGAGCACTCCAACCAGCCAGCGGCAGCAGTCCAAGGGTGGGAGAAGGAGCTCCAGCCAGTAGGGCAGCTAGAGAGAAGTAAAGGCTCTAGCCAGCAGCAGCAGCCACCCAAGAAGGAAGAGAGGTCCAGCCAGCAAGGCAGCCTGAGCAGACTAACTGACCGACCTCCCTCTGTGTACCTATTGGGTTCCGGGAAGTGGGCGGGCGGAAGCCCGCCCACTGCTAAAGGACCCCCCCCCAGCTTAAGGGGAGGATCCACAGGACCTGGAATCCAAATGAGTCCGGGGGACAACTAATGAAATAACAGGGTCAGGGGTGCGGTCACAGGGTTAAAAGAAGGGAGCCTGACGGGGACACCGAGCAGAGAACCCCAGACAGAGCCCACTGCTCCTCAAAGGCGTCAAGGGAGCCAGTGGACGCTGTCCAGAGGAACTCTGCTCGGATGCGTGAATGGACAAACGATCTGAAACAGGCCCCACAGGCACTGGCGCCTCCATCGGCCAACCGCCTCTCCCTGGTTTTATAGAGGGCCAGTTTAGCCAGGGCCAGGAGGAGATTGACCAGGAGGTCCCGTGACTTTGTGGGGCCACGGATAGGGAGTGCATAGAGAAGGAGGTGAGGGGAAAAGTGCAGCCAAAATCTTAACAAAATATTGGTGAGGAGCCGGAACAGGGGCTGCAACCTGGCACACTCCAGGTAAACATGCACCAGGGTCTCCCTCACACCACAGAAGGGGCAGGTATCTGGGACAGGGGTAAACCGCGCCAAATACACGCCCATGCTCACGGCCCCATGAAGGAGTCGCCAGCTGCCATCCCCGGTGGGCCTCGGTATCAGGGTGGAATAGAGGCTGGCCCACCGGGGCTCCTCACCCTCTAGGGGTGGTAGAAGGTCCCGCCACTTTGTGTCGGGGCGGGACACGAGGGCGAGGAAATGAAGGGTGTGGAGCACGAGCGTGTAGAGATGCTTCCGTGGCGCGGTTTGAAAGCGGACCGGCTGCAAGGTGTGCAGCCGGCTCATGGAGAAGGGGCGGGGGGGCCAGTTGGGTCCACGGGGCAGGGGCCCGATGAAAAGGTCCGGAGGGCCTGGGGTGGAGGGCGGGCGGGGCGTGCCCTCGTGCAGGACCCGGTCGAGGTAGACCCGAGCAGCAGGTGGCAAAGCGGCCCTCACCTCCTGGAGTACGCGCCGGGGAGTACAAGGCCTGGAGAGCCCCATGCGCTGAGCAAGCGTCAGGGGATCCAGCCAGTCTCCCCGGTCGTAATCCAGGAGGTCTCCGACTCTGGTGACTTCTGCCAGGACCAACCTCTGGCGCACCGAGGGGGACTCCGCCGCCTGCACACGAAGCTGGGGGTTGTGTAGCAGGGGCTCCGCGAGGAGATCTGCCCCCCCGGTGGCCGCCACGGACCTGGTCGTTGAGAACAGTTTCCAGATCCGGAGGAGGTCCTGGTAGAAGACCGGCAGCCCGGAGAGGTCTCGCGGAAGGCCCCTCGGATCGAGATAAAGGAGCTGCCGGTCGTACCGGAGCCCTCGGAAGCAGCGCAGGAAGGCGTGCGCCAGTACGCTCCACGCCGGACTACCTGCACCATAAAGGAGTCTCTGCAGGGCCTGGAGGCGGAAGACACGGACCTGAGTGCGCAGGCACTTCAGGCCCTGCCCACCCTCCTCCAGGGGCAGATGGAGGACCCCTGCAGAGACCCAGTGCAGTCCTGGCCAGAAGAACTCCAGAATCGCCGTCTGGAGGTCGGCCAGGAAACCCGGGGCCGGGACCAGGGTGTTGAGCCGGTACCAGAGCATGGACAGGACTAGTTGATTGAGTACCAGTGCCCTCCCGCGAAGGGAGAGGCACCAGAGTAGTCCTGTCCATTTCCGGAGCCGCTCCATCACCCTGCCCTGTAAACCGTGCCAGTTCTCTGGCGGAGACGGATGCGTGGCGGAAAGGTAAACGCCCAGATAGAGCAGCGGACCCGCGCTCCACCTGATGGCATGAAGCGCGGGTGGGAGGGAACTCGCCTGCCACCCGTCCCCGACCACCAGGCCAGAGCTCTTGACCCAGTTGACCCGGGCAGAGGAGGCCGCCGAGTAGATCGCCTGGCAAGCCTCCACCCGCGCCAAGTCGCCCGGGTCCTGGACCATGAGGAGCACATCGTTGGCATACGCCGACAGGACCAGCCGCAGCTCCGGCTCCCGCAGCACCAACCCCGTCAACCGCCTGCGAAGGAGACAGAGGAAGGGCTCGATGGCCAGAGCGTACAGCTGGCCCGAGAGGGGACACCCCTGCCGTACTCCGCGCCCGAAGCTGACCGGCTCAGTCAGGGTCCAGTTGAGCCTGACCAGACACTCTGCGGAACCGTACAGCACCCGGAGAAAACCCACAAGCTGGGGTCCGAAACCAAACGCTCGCAGAGTGCTCAGGAGATACTCGTGATCCACCCTGTCGAACGCTTTCTCCTGATCCAGGGACAGGAGGGCGAACGACAACCCATCCCTGCACCCAAGCTCCAAGAGATCCCGGACCAGATACAAGTTATCAAAGATGGTACGGCCCGGGACGGTGTAGGTCTGGTCTGGGTGGATCACGTCCTCCAGCACGGACCCCAGCCGCAGCGAGATGGCCTTGGCTACGAGTTTGTAGTCCGTGCTGAGGAGCGAGACGGGACGCCAATTCCGTAAATCGCGGAGGTCCCCCTTCTTCGGCAGTAAGGCGAACACGGCTCGCCTGCACGAGAGAGGGAGGACCCCGCTCTGCAAGGACTCGGCCCAGACGGTGACGAGGTCCGGGCCGAGGACGTCCCAGAACACGCGGTAGAACTCCACGGTCAGCCCGTCCATGCCCGGAGATTTATTGGTGGGCATGCAGCGGAGGGCTTCCGAGAACTCGGCCAGAGAGAGAGGCAGCTCTAGCCGGTCCCGGTCACCTGCGCTGACCGTTGGGAGTTCGTCCCAGAGCACTCTGCAAGCGGTGGCATTGGTCGGATCCGGGGAGAAAAGGTTGGCGTAGAAGGTCCTGGCCCTCTCGCACATCTCCACCGGATCCGTGAGGGGGGTGCCGTCCTCTGCCAGAAGGCAGGTGACGTGCTTCTTGGCCCCCCTCCTTTTCTCCAGGGCGTAGAAGAAGCGGGAGCCGCGATCCATCTCCCGAAGGAGGCGGATGCGGGACCGAACAAAAGCGCCCCGGGCCCGGTGGTCTTCGAGGGCCCGGAGCTCCTCCCGCTTCTCCTGGCACGCCCCACAGAGGGATGGATCCTCGGGGCTGGCGGCCAGACGCCTCTCTAGCTCTAAGACCTCCCGCTCCAACTGTTCTGTCACCGCATCCCTCCGTCGGCTGGCGCCCCGAGTGTAGTTACGGCAGAAGAGCCGGGCGCGCACCTTCCCCAGGTCCCACCACCACCGCGCCGAGGGAAAAGCGCGCCACTGCCCTCGCCAGACCAACCAGAACTCCCGGAAGGACGCCACGAAGCCCACATCCTCCAGCAAGCTGTTGTTGAAATGCCAATAGGCCGGCCCTGGCCTCTCCGCACAGAGAGAGGCCGTCACAGTGGCTAGGTGGTGATCTGAGAAAGGGGCCGGCCGAATGTCGGAGGAGTGGGCTCGGGAAAGGTGGAAGCGGGACAAGTAGATACGGTCAAGTAGGGAAGGAGCACTCCAACCAGCCAGTGGCAGCAGCAGTCCAAGGGTGGGAGAAGGAGCTCCAGCCAGTAGGGCAGCTAGAGAGAAGGCAAGGCTCTAGCCAGCAGCAGCAGCCACCCAAGAAGGAAGAGAGGTCCAGCCAGCAAGGCAGCCTGAGCAGACTAACTGACCGACCTCGCTCTGTGTAGTGGGGTGGATACCCCGCTCCTGCCCTGAGGGGCTGGAAACAGCCCTGGGCGAGGGCAGAGGCTGAAAGCTGGGCTGTTGGTCAAAGCAGCCACGGCTGTGGCCAGTTAATCAGGGCCCTGCTGGCCCTTATAAAAGGGCAGTGGGCCCGGAGCAAACACATACTCTCTCTGCCTTTAGAGAGAGAAGGGCTTGGCTGCAGGGACCTGAGCAGGTACCTAGGGTGGAGCAGGGCTGGGGAAGGCCAGAGGAGCTGGGGAGAAAACCCCAGGTTGTGGCCTAGGATTAGGCCCATCTAGGTACTGGGGTTGCGGGGGCAACCCATGGGTAGGCCGAGGCAGCAGGTCCAAACCCCCTTTGCCTGTGATGAGTGGCTTATACTGCAGTCTGCCCCAGGTCGTGGGGGCTAGCTGGTGACTGGCAGTAGCCTATGACTGAGGCGAGGTGGGGGTAGTGGGTTGGGGGTCCCCTGGGGAGGGGAGACCCAGATCTGTGGGGTACTGCTGGGGGGCAGCACCCCAATTAAAGGGGCACCGGGTCCTGGGAGGGACATGGGCCAGTGTGGTCAGGTGGATCACTGGCCTGCAGAGGGCGCTCCAGAGGCTGGTGAGCTAATTCCTGACTGAAACCAGCAGGAGGCGCCGCAGGGGTGAGTCCAACCATGTTACACTGTCACTGATCGGTCCATCAGCCCTCACAGAGAGAGCGCCGATCACAACACAGCAGATGCATTGTTCTAGCCAGTCCTCCAATACCCGCTGGCCAAACTGTCAGTAGCACTGGACACCCGATTGACATAGCACACAGCAGCCTGGAACTCCTGAGCGATCCGCCAACTGCAGCCTCCCAAGAAGGGATTACAGGTGCGTGCCACCACACCGGCCCATATAGTCTTATAGATCTCTTAATTCCAAATGCAGGGATGCAAAAGGCCATTCTCACTTTACCTGTTTTGTCATCTCTAGAGCCATCAGTATAGATCTGGTAATGCTGGCCCATTTGCCATGTATAAACTCATAAATCTTAGGTGTCATATTTAATGGTCCTTTTCTTCCCTTTGTTTTATCGCATAATTCCAACTGGAGAGACAACCATCCAGCTATTGTTTGATTTCCCATGACTACAGATTTTCATTTCTTCCAGTCCTTCCTTTTCAACCAGGTCTTTTACCCGCCTTTTGATGCTGTTAGCATGTGGGAGCATGTGTAGCGCCCAGTTACATCTTGGCTACTTAATTCCCACACCCTTGTATATTTGTGTAGTACTCTTATCTCCACTGTCTCCATTAACCTTACCCCAAAAGGTTAAATCTAATAATTTCATCCTTCAGTTTATAGGCATTTCTCTGGTCGCTACCTGCAGCACGCACAAGTGTCGCAATGCTCGCACCACATGTGATTCGCAGAACTTGGGATTGGGTTGGCTCTAATTATTTAAGTGTTGATTTAGAAGCTGAATTAAAGGCTTGGCATCCACAATCTATAACTGTTCTTATTAGAGCCTGATACAGCATCATCAACATGTTCTTATCTGTACTCCAAGCCCCCTTCTGCTTTCAGCCTCTTGGCTTTACTGTGCTGCTGGCCCAGCATCTCCCCAGCTGGGCTTCACTCTCAACTCACCCTGTCCATCCTTTTCTCTGGTGATGCCAGATGATCTAACTGGCTTCTCAAGCCCTCGTTAACCCCAGGGCTGGTGTGGGGGAATACCCCATCACAGGCTGGGATGGTCTGTTGTCTTTGTTTGTACAGCACCCTGCACAATGAGGCTCTGATCCCAGCTGGAAACTTTAGGGACCACCCAAATATAACCATTTAATAATAAAATAATAATAATAATAATGTGTTCCAGTGTCTCACTACAGATTCCATCTGTAAAAATGAAAGCTAGGAAAAATGACTATAGGCATTTGTATCCTAGCAGCCATAAACCCCAGGGCAAATGCCTGGCACTTGTGAAATTGTTGCACTCCCACTGTGGCATCCACATCCTATACAGGGAGTGTGTGTTTTCGCAAAGGTGACCTGCAGGCAGCAAAGACCTGGCTTTGTGCTCTTGTAGAAGGGTGGCGCAGAAGGGTACTTTTCCCTGCCCCACAAGTTTCTTTTTCTGTTTTTTTTCCCACCACAAAAATATCCAGAAGGTGAAATCTCACCTTCCTTGTTTCTGCTGGAGGTCTCTTTGGAAGACCTGATCCAGAGAACTCCATTAGGACCTTTCTCAGCCTTTAACTGAAAGGGGAGAGGGTGTTTAGTCTTTACCAAAGACCAATTTCCTTCCAACTATTTGTTTGGCATTTGAGCTACCAAAACAAAAAGAGTTTTAAACAGCCTGACTAGAGATTGCTTCCCCCTCAGTTCACCAGGTTTCATTACCCTGATCCTTTTGATGTCACAATCATGCTAATTCTCCAATCACCCAGAGAGTTCTCCAGGAATAACAGGGTAGACAAGACCTGAATTTCTGATGTAGGAAGCAGAAAAAAATGGAATAAAAACGAACCTCTTCCAGGCCTTGTCATACAGGCATCATAAAAGGCATGATCCCACCATTTGTTTGCTTTGGGGGTTAGCTGCACATGCTGAGGTTACTGCTGAGCTCTGGCACCCCAGTACTGTGCCCTATACCTCCCTAGGGAGGGACATCATGAATTTTCGGCTCAAAGATTCTGACGTTCCACATAAACTGGGTGCCCCCTGGCTTTTATTGTTGAAAATTATTTACCTGAGAAATTAACAATTAGGGAACTGAAGTTGTAGAACTGCCCGGCTGTGTGGGCACTGGGGCTGGTCAGTGCAGTGTCCAGTCTGACAGTGGCAGACCTCCAACGAGCCCTAAGTTTCACAGAACTGTCCTGCTCTGCCCCCGACATATCCCAGTTGAAACAGCTCCTGTCCCTGTCTGGGCTCAGCTCCCTGCTCCAGGCAATGTGGCCTGGCCCCTTGCACACAGGGTTGCAGCACCACTCGTGCAAATTTGGTCCAGCCAGCCCCATAGGAAAGGAGCCATAGAAGCCATCGCTACATGGTGAGTGTGGGGCAGGCTCGCTCTGCAACTCCCTCCCCCTGGGCTTCCGATCCCCTGGGGGCAGCACCCAACCCCCCCACATCCAGAACTCCCCCTGCCCCCCGGGACAGAACATATCCCACGTTAGCCACTTGAAATGGTGGGAGGTATGCAGTGGTGCAATTGTCTGGTCAATTGTGCAGGGATCTTACCAGACAACGATCTGTGTTCAGCTGGAGAGTGAGTCCCCGTGGTTTAAAACTGAGACTCTGTACAAGAACACTGCATTTAGTACAAAATAACCATTTAAAAAAGCCAGGAAGCTAGAGTTCAAGTTAAATTAACAAGAAACCAAACATTCAACCCCAAAATGTCTCTGTGAAAATGCGGGATTCACAGTCGAGGCACCTAGATAACCTTAACTCTGCCGTAGGAGCAACAGCCTTGGAACACCAGAAAACCACACTGGAGAAGCTTATGGGATCTTGAAAAGGCTCATCAGCCTCCTGTGAGGTTTCTCCAATGTTGATGAGTCACTTAAGTAAGACCCAACGTTTTGTCTAAACAGACAAACAGACCTGTTTAAAAAGCGACATGCTCATATCAGTTTTCAGCGGAATTACATTGGTTTGGCTCTAAAAGAAGTGGGTCCACACAGGGGTTTGCCCCAGTAGAGAAAGCCTTAGACTGCGGGGAGGGAGAGCAAGGAGGGAATTGCTTTACAGAACCGAAAACCGTCAGGCCCCTGCAGGGGATGGAGGAGTGGGCAAGCCACCCACAATTCCCTTGGTGTGAGGAGTGCTAGAGAGCCTCCTCCCCATCTCCCCACAGAGCTCCTCAGTCTGCAGAAGTGGGGCGTTCCCAGAAAGCGTGCAGAGTGGGGGAAAGGGATGCATTCCCCCTCCATGCCGCTCCTCTCCTTCACCCCAATAGTACTGCTAGCTCTTCTGCCGATGTTTTTCTTAAAGCCCCTGCTCCTGGAGTCATGTGATGTGAGACTCTCAGCTTCCCTTTTTTTTAAAAAAAGGCAGTTTCTAAGCCTCGTGGTTGTTGCAAAAAGCTCAAAGCACAAACCCTAAAAGGCTCAGAAACCAGACAGCCAATGTAAAAACCTGCATTCATATTTTTTTTTAAATCTCATGATTTCGAAGCCAGTTTCATGAATTTTGGGGGCCTGACTCACTGTATTTGAATGCTAGAGGTTGTGAATCCAGCCTCTGGCTCTGTAAGACACCTGGGGTGTTTCTGTCTCCATGCTCTGTCTCTGCAGGCAGAGGTGGCACAAAGATAAACTTTCAGCTCCTGATGATGTTAATATTTAATATGCTAATAACACTGAAAATTAAAGTCTTAATAACGGATTTTTTTGTCCTGTGACTAGAATTTGACTTCATGAGTCCAGGAGACAAAATTTGAGCTTTTTCCTTTCACAAACAAACAAACATAAACAAGTTAGAAACTGTTTTGGATTCTGGCAAACCCTCTGTTTTTAAAGTGTCATAAATCAGGAACCACTGTCCTATTTCCTTAGAAGTCAGAAGGCATCCATTCTACCTCCTCCACAGATGTCACCTACCAATTTTCAGGCAGATAATCCTTTAGTTGTTGATTTTACTGAGGAAGATAAAAAATATCAGGCTCACCATGGATGCCATTCACAAGCTTAGTTCTGGAGCAGCCCCTTGGCTCTATAATGACAGGGTGGAAAGAAGTTACTCCCTGATGCTTAGAGCCCTGTAGCATGACAGACAACTAACCCTGCAATTTCTTTGCCTGACTTCCTAGGTACTTGCTTATGTTGTAGCCGCACATGTAAACACCCAGTGTCTCTCTAAAGGTTTCGAGAAGCAGTTTTCTCAGCACCTTTACCAGTTGGTTCTTGAAACAGGTAATTCTGGAGCACACAAGGGACCACTAAAGGACATACTAGATGGTCTGAGCTGATGTGGCAATTCCAGCGTTCCCAAATCTGAAACCTGCTGATTTCCTGTGGCAGAAAGTTTCCCCATCGGCTGCCCAATGAGGCATTTCCTTTCTCCCCCTTGGCAAAGTGCTGCCTTTCGGCTTCTTTCACAGCCCCCTAGTTCTTCAGATTAGTCAGAGGTTATGGCTATGCTCAGAGAGCTTACAGCTGTACTGATTCAGCTGCACTGCTGTTAACTCTCTAGTGTAGCCAATGGGAGAGAGCTCTCCTGTCCATTTAACTAACCCACCGCCAACGAGCAGCAGTAGCTATGGCGGCAGGAGAAGCTCATAGCGCTGTCCACACCAGTATTTAGGTCACTCAGGGGGTGGCTTATTCACATCCCTGAGTGACATAACTTACACTGATGCAAGTGGTAGTGTAGAGATAGCCAGAGACTAGGGTGACCAGATGTCCTGATTTTATAGGGACAGTCCCGATTTTTGGGGCTTTTTCTTGTATAGGCGCCTATTACCCCCCACCCCATCCTGATTTTTCACACTTGCTATCTGGTCACCCTACCAGAGACAAGCTGTCCTTCCTTTTAACAGTACAATGGAGGCCAAAAGAGCTTCACAGAAAACATGGGGGCTTCCTCCCACTGCAATAAGTTTCCAAGTTTGTGTGGCCAGACAATCCCCAGCCAGAGACCACACAGCATCATCCTCTCCAGCCAGGGGTGGATCCTGATGTGCTGTGTCAGGGCGCTCATTAGCACAATCCAGTGCAGTGACCCATGGAGAGCACCATTGTTTTACCAGCTGAACATCCTTACCAGAGCAGAACTAACTAGATGGTTGGCATTAGTGCGGGTAGAAGGGACCCATTCCCAACAGACCTGCGCCCATCCTGCTCCTTGTTAAGGGATATGCGTGTAGATCATTCTTCTTTTTGGCATTTGTCTCTTTACACTACTGACCTAGGTAAACAGCTCCAGGCTGCCATGTGCCTTTTTACAGTAAGCAATTGAGTCTGCCCACCTCTTGGCTGCCTTGCATTTCCTCCCAGGCGACACAGTGGCTTGGGTTAATGGGTTTACTTTGTCATGCCTAGTAGGGAATGGCCTCTGAAAGTGGGTGTTAATTTGTTATTCTAAGCCGGCAGCTGTGTGGTGGGATCGAGAGAGCAGGTGGCAGCCCAGCAGCCAAGGGCAAACAGGAGGAAGGAGGAGGGAGGGCAGGGCTTCTGTCAGAGGAGGAGGTTAGTCATGAGATCACTATGTCCTGTATCAATGCATTAAGCATCATGTGATGCCAGCCCTTGGAATGATGCCAATTATATTATTCCACTGAGAGGCAGACTTTTCCTGGGACCACCATGCTCTACTCTGTGCCCCACTGCCACCGCATTTGATGCTTAATTTAATCACAACATTCTTTTGTCCCATTCTCTCTTTCTTTAACTTAAAAAAAAAAGAACCCTGAGAATCTGACGCCGAGAGTTGAAAATTGTCAATTACACGCCAATCTACTTGGTAAAGCCTGGAGTCTCAGACCAGCCCCAGGGTGTTCTGATTGGTCAGGAAACTTGACCAGGGGGTGAGAAAATTCTTTCCAAAAAAGAAAGAATGAGATGCATGTAGGAGTCCTGAATTGCATGATGGGAGCTAGTCTGGGGAAGTGGGCGGGGAGGGGTCTATTTCTATGGTTGCTAGTTCCATGCTATTCCATCGGGACACACTTGGCAAGTTGAAAGACAGACTAAGGAAGGCTTCATTCTCTTGGGCTGGTGCCACATTAACCTTTTCTACCTAAAATTTCCCAGCGGTTCTAGCACCAACAGCTCCAGAGCTAATGGCAATGCTAGAAACGCTAGTGCTGACAACGTCTTTCTCTGCTTGGAGCACATCTAAGGCCTGATCTACACCTAAAACTTAGGTTGACCAAGCTACTTTGCTCAGGGATAGAGAGATGCAGTTAAGCCAGCTTAAGCCCCTAGGTGTTCCATCGACCTAACTACCACTTCTTGAGGGGATGGATTATTAACTGCAGTGACAGAAAACACCCTTCTATCGCTGTAGCATGTTTCTACACCATGGCACTACAGAAGCACAGCTGCAATGCTATAACTGTGCCACTGTCACGTCTGTAGTGTAAACAAGCCCTAAATTAAACAGCAGTTCAATCTACAGTGGCCTCCCATGCCTTGTCCATACTAGCTCTCCAGCCCAACCGTCATTATTGCAGGTGAACTGCATGGCTGGTAGCAACTGGGAAATGTTAGTGGGGGTGGGGGAAGCTAATGTAGCCAAGGCCTCTGGTCACTGATGGACATAGCTGGCTGAAGAGTGGAAAAGGGCTATTACAGCTAAAGCAGGATGTTATGGCTAAAGCATGGCTCAGGGTAATGGGCTAACCACCAAGGAGGGAGGGAGCTAAGGAGGTATAGTTAGGAGCAATGACTGGAATTAGGTAGAGGAAAATGTAGGTTGATTATTACGAATGTTTCCTAGCAGTGAAGTGGAATAGATTGGGAAAATAGCTCTCCCTGAAGGTTATGAAAGCCCCTTTGTTTGGATCATGGGGACAGAGTTCTCAAGATGATGGCTTTAAGGAACAGTTCTGCAGGGATGCACTATGTCTGTGCATAGTAACTTCTTTCCATCTCTGCATCCCTGCAGGATTGTTCCTTACAGCAGCATCTTGGCATATTTCTTTACCCAAATATTAATAGTCCCTTTCTCCCGCCTACTCCTCGGTCTGTCCTGTCTATTTAGATCACAAGCTCTGTGGGGCAGCAGCTGTCTCTTGCTAAGTGTTTGTGCAGTGTCTAACACAGCGGGGCCCTGATCCTGGCCAGAGCCTCTAAACATTAATGGAATACAAATAATGAATAATAGCATAAAATTAACCTGTGGAATTCATTGCTGCAGGTTAATGCGGAAAATAACTTAGCAAGATTTGAGAGAAGATTAGTCTTGGCTTTATCTGACTAGAACAGCATCTCCTGTTCTATTATTTAGTATAAACATGTCGAGGACTTTCAGTTCAAATCCCTTCCCTCCACCCCCCCAAAATACTGCACAATTGTCCCAGTGCACTGCAGGAATTTTGGTCTTAATACTTAGCATTTACCGATCTTTATACCTTCAACGCACTTTACAAACATGAACTAAGGAACTCTCACAACATATCTGTTAGGCGAAGGCGAGGAAGTGTTATACCCATTTTACCAATGAGGAAAGTGAGGACAAGCTATTATGTGCCTTGGCTAAAGCTAGAGAGTCACTAGCAGAGGTTGGATTTGAACTCAGTGGGTCCTGGCGCCTAGGCCAGAGCTCAGGCCACACTTGTTCCTCAACAAGAAGAGAAAACAATACAACCAAAATGGTGGCTGGTGGCATTCCAGCCAGGGAGGGTAAAACAGGTTCCCATGGCCTGAACTCCCCAATACTACTCCACTAACTCTCACAAATCGTGCCTGCCACGGGACAGCATCACACATACTGCTCCAGAACTGCAGGCCTCACCACTCCCCACACTGCCCACCTGCTGCAGGCTCATTGGGAGGCACAGTGACGGCTGGTCAGAGAGGAGAGGGGAACCAGCAGTGGAGCAGGATATGCAAGACCATGCACAGAGAACAGAAGTGCAGAGGGAAAGCCTGAAGGGCCCTAAAATGTTCTGGTATGGGGGAGGGGCAAAGGAGGGAGAAGGGAGTGGGGTAAGCAGGAAGGGGTGTCACATTGCATGGGGCAAAGAGCAAAGATGGAGGAAAGGAAGAGGCAGGAAGGGAGTGGAGCTATTGGAGAAGGGGACAGGAGCAGAGGACACAGGAGATAACTCGAAAGGAGGTGGAGGAGGGCTGGGAATTGGCCAGGAGAGAGGAGAACCTCAGAGTGCCAGGCAGAACAGCTACCTCCAGGACTGGGCAGGGTGGAGCTGCAGGGAAGAGCCAGATCCCCTGGTGAAGTTGAGAATAAGGGTGGGGGTGGAGGGAGTATTCAAAAGGACACAGGGAAAGAGCCCATGTTCCTTTCAGCTTTCAAATTTCAACCCTGAGCAAAATCCCCTACCCTTCCCCCACCTACATTTCTATTTGCCAGCTCTGTTCTCTCACTAGCACCCCGCTTTCCCCCACCCCAGCGCTGAGCCAGCTGTGCTCTCAGCCTGCACCTCCCCACCAAGGCATTGCTGCTGGAACCCTTCTGAGCCATCAGCAGCTTCCCGCCCCTTGCCCCTGCTATTTCAAACCCTGCCAATCCATAGCAGAGTGCAGGGATCACTGTGCCAGTGCAAGTGTTCATGGCAATCCCAGGGACCTGTCCAGACTGATGTTCTCTTTCTGGTTTTTCACCTGTTTGCCTGAGGACAGACAGACTCCCACAGCCCCTTGCCCGGCAGGAGGAGATGAGTGACACACAGACAGGGTGCTCTCTGCAAACGCCTCTTTCCTTATCCATTCTGGCCTCCTTGGTCAGAGAGCAGTTTAATGTTCCCCTCTCATTTTTTCTTACCCCAGCCTGTTCCTCACAGGGAAATGGCTTTAAATAAACATTTCAGCTAAAGCAGCAGAAATGCCAGGCAGGTTTCTGAGAGCAGCTAAGCTCCCCCAGGCTTTCACTTGACATGTTAAAGGCACGCTGCCTTGTTTACACTCGGCTGCTAACCCGAGGTTTTTTTTTTTTAGATGAAAATTTTTATTGACATCCTTAACAAAGTAACAAAAGTTTATGATCTTGGTCTCTCCTTCTTGCCTTTGTACAGGGCTAAGAGGGAAACATTGGCTACTTTGACAACCTTGAAGCGAACTCCAGGAATATCACCAACAGCGTGACCTTTCCGACCAAAGCCAGCAACCAGAACTTCATCGTTTTCCTCAATGAAATTCAAGCACCCATCATTAGGAACAAAGGCTGTTATTTTCTTGCCGTTCTTGATCAGCTGGACTCTGACACATTTCCTGATGGCTGAATTGGGCTGCTTAGCCTCTACACCAACTTTTTCCAGGACAATTCCCTTGGCATGGGAAGCTCCTCCAAAGGGGTTGGCTTTCAGGGCAGTACCCAAGTGGGCCTTCTTGTATTGCTTGTCGTGCCATTTCTGATCCCGTCGGTGGCTGCGAAGCTTTCTAGCGGTACGAAGCCCACAGCACTTACCCATCGCGCTGCCGCTGGCCAACAAACACCTTCTAAGTCCTAGCCTAGACAAGGCCTACTTGCTACAGTAGCTCAGCCCCTGCACACACTCTGGCCACAAGAGTTCCACCCTCACTGGATACCACGGACGGACAATATAGCACGGATGGGTATCCAGCGGCATTGGGCATTATTAATAATGGGTCTAGCGCTTATCATCAGTAGATCTGAGGGAGTTATACAAATGAGGGCAGTATCATTATCCCCAGTTTACTGATGGGGAAACAGAGGCAGAGAGCAAGGCAGTGACTTGCCCAGGATCACCCGGCAGTTGAGCTAGGACTAGAACCCAGGTATCCTAAGTTCCAGGCCAACACTCTATCCACTAGGCCACACTGCCTCCCAAATAGCCTGTCTATTCCAAGTCTGAGCCTCACTGGTCTCCCTTCCTACAGCAGTTACGATTAACAGCAGTTAAGATTAAAAAGCTTCTGCCACTGAAATGACAACACAAGTGGTCTGAGGATGGGGCTTTTATTTGAATAATTCTGACTCACAGGCCTGCTGGCCCATCTATCACTTTAATCTTTGCTCACTGGCTGAGACTTTAGAGCTGCTCCCTCATGCACAGCCAGTGAGCAGAGATTAATCTGATGACTGAGAATTTATCAGCTTGCAAAGAAAGAGACTGTCTCTGATCCCCAGTCTGGAGAGTGGCGGGAGTTTACGCTCCCTTGGGCCATCAAGGAAATTCACCCCAGTACAGAGCTGTTGTTCCTGGCATCTGCTAGGCAGAAAGATCATCAGACGCCCCAAATATCCGTTTACTTTAAAAAGCAAATATTCACTTCAGGATGATGTTTACGTAACAAGTCTCATATAGCTTTAAGTCTTCGCCTTTTGCTAGTTGTCACATGCTATTATTGCACATTTAATATTTATTTAACTCTGCATGTTGTGCCTATGGCAGATGGCAGGCAGTCTGTTAGGCTAGCCACTGAGACAGATTAGTGCCACATCGAAACTAAAACATTGGATGGTTTGGGGAGCAGCAGACTCAACTGCTTCAGAGATCAGAGCTGTATGTCTACACATTGGAGTTTTCTTATTATCACAGATGTCTGAATGTTGAAGATTTGTATGTTGCTGTTGGGCCCAGATTCATGCTGGAGACCACCCCTCCACCCAACCCCGGTATCCAGGTGGCACAGAGATGACTCTGAGCACAGGCACAGGCCAATGGCTTCAGCCTTTGCTACTGGGTTGACCTCGGAGGCTCAGCTTGTGTTTCTGCATTAGGATGAACAATAGGAGCTAATTTCCTTAGCACTGATAAAAAGCCTCAGCCAGCTTGCCTGAGATCTAGAGAGAGCCAAGTTCCTAGGAAAGAAAGAGACTTAAATGGCAAAATGTCTAATAACCTACTCCACTTGCTGAGACATAAAATGAGAAGGGCTCTCGTGCCTCAGGCACAGGCTGATCACCAGTCAGGTCCAGGAAGTGATTCTCTTCCCTGTAAGGGTGTAATATTGCATAAAATCATGACGGGGCCTTCCTCAGAACCAAGATGCCAGAGCAGACAGACCAATGATCTGTTTCATTGTGGCCATTCCTATATGTCTAGCAGCCCAAAACATTCAACATGATGCCATCTAAAGGAGAGGAAATAGTGTACTCAAATCACAGGGTCTTTCACTAGCAACATGCAGGGCTGACAGGAAATTACATCATAAGCTCCTTTGTTTAAAGTATCAGAGGGGTAGCCGTGTTAGTCTGGATCTGTAGAAGCGACAAAGGGTCCTGTGGCACCTTATAGTCTAACAGAGGTATTGAAGCATAAGCTTTCGTGGGTGAATACCCACCCGAAGAAGTGGGTATTCACCCACGAAAGCTTATGCTTCAATACCTCTGTTAGTCTATAAGGTGCCACAGGACCCTTTGTCGCTTCTGTTTAAAGTGCCAGCTCCAGAAGTAATCCAACATTTCAGTTTGAACACGAATGTAGATTCCTTCCAGTCCACGACTGCTACTGACAGTCCCCTCCATCATCTGTGCCCCCAGAGGGGGTCTTGGCATCATGATGGCCAATGTGAATACCACTCATGCACACCAAGCACAAGTGATGGCAGGATAACGGATGGAAAGCTGAGGCCCAGCACAGCAAGCGAGAACCCCATCCCTAACAAAAATAAACTAAAAACAAGGGGAAGAGGAACAACTTGGGGTCACAGGATTTCCTAGGGGTTAATGACCATCTCAAGTCTCTTTTGGCAACCAAGATATAAGAACATAAGAACGGCCATACTGGGTCAGACCAAAGGTCCATCTAGCCCAGTATCCTGTCTTCCGACAGTGGCCAATGCCAGATGCTCCAGAGGGAATAAACGTCTTTTGGTCTTTCCAGCTGGTCACTATACCCCAGGGAGTCCTCCTCCTTGCTGGTTGCTGCTTAAACCCCACGGGTACTACTTTCCACTTATGGGGCCTCATCCTATGAGGTATGAGCACTCGTTTCAGCTCCCATTGACTTAACTCAGCTACTTATGGGATGAGGGCCATACAGTGCCTTTAATCAGAGGACCTCAAAGCACTTTACAAAGTAAGCAAATCCTCTTCTCCTGTTAGAAAGGAACTGATGCACAATTGATTGCAGTTTAGGTGCACCAGTCAGTTTAGATGCACCAGCGAGAGCTGCAACTGATGGTCATGAGAACGTTAAGAGCAAAATCGCGTTGACTTACGAGCACTCTTCCATGATGCTTTTCTTCCACCCCCTTTGCTGTAGCTCAGCCATACTGTAATCCAGGAGCAACAAATGGCTTCTCCACTTTTCCCTGAGATCCATTCTGGTTACAGCGACAAAGGGTCCTGTGGCACCTTATAGACTAACAGAGTATATAGGTGCCACAGGACCCTTTGTCGCTTCTACAGATCCAGACTAACACGGCTACCCCTCTGATTCTGGTTACAGAAGTTTTTGTCACCTCAGCAGAGGGTAGAGAAAGAAACATAGATACTCAGTGAGAAGTCAGGACTCAGTGTAGATTTTCCCTTATAGCTTTTCCAGTCACATACTGGCCAAGTGCAGGGCATTTCCTTAGGCCAGGTCTACGCTACAGAATTACTTGGGTATAATGTTGCTCAGGGGTGTGAAAAACCCACACCCCTGAGCAACAGAGTTATACTGATCTTAACCCCCCCATGCAGACAACACTATGTTGACAGAGAGCGTCTCCTGTCGACATAGCTGTCGCCTCTCGGGGAGGTGGACTAGCTACGCCGATGGAAGAAGTTCTCCCATTGGCGTAATAACATCTTCACTCAAGCGCTGCACCAGTGCAGCTGCGCCACTGTAGTGCTGTACGTGAAGACAAGCCCCTAGTCACAAAGCCCTTCCAGTGCCACTGGCTCTTTGAGTAGCAATCAAACAGCCAGAAGGGATTAAGTTTAGCAGCAGTACTGAGGAAGCATTCACTGCAGGGGACGCTGCAGTGCTGTGGTGGTCCATCCTGCGCAGGGAAGTTGAGATGGCACACACCATACGGGGAAGCTGTAGCACGGAGCTCACACACACTATGTGGGGAAGCTGCAGTGCTGAAGTCACCCACACTGCTGGAGGAAGCCATAGCACAGAGGTTGCACACAGCACGGGGCACAGGTGCCAGCTTCCTCCAGGCCCCGGGGGTGCTCAATCCCTGTTCTGCCCCAGGCCCCGCCCCCTTCCCCCAAGCCCCCACCTCCACCCCCACTCTGCCCCGGGTTCGCCCCCACCCCATCCCATCTCCCAAGCACCCATCCACACCCCACCTCTTTTCACTCCCGCTTCATTCTGCCCCCTCCCTCGACCGCACCCCATCCCTGCTCCTACCCTTACCCCCCCTCCAGTGCCTTCTGCACGCCACGTAACAGTTGATCGTGGTGGGCGGGTGGTGCTTGGAGGGAGGGGGAGGAGTTGATTGGCAGGGCCGCCGGCAGACAGGAGGCACTGAGAGGGAGGGGAGAGCTGGCTGCCGCTGGGTGCTAAACATGCACTAATTTTTTTTTGGGTGCTCCAGAGTCAGAGCATATGGCACATGGGGAAGCCATAGCGCAGAGGTCGCACACAGCACGTGGGGAGGCTCATCTTATAATTCAGAAAAATTTTTATTGATCCAAAATGTATTTTTTTTTATTTTATTTTATTTTCCCAAAACCTCTGGCCAGATTTGATCAATCCAAGTGGTCACTAATTAGGTTTCTTCATTTTCAGGATGCCCAACTTGAGATCCTGCAGTCTGATTTACAGAAGTGCTGAGCACTCACAGCTGCCACTGAAGTCAATGAGAGCTGTGCATTGAACATATTAATTCCTATATAATGACAAGTACTCTGAAAAATCAGATTCTAGGGGGTCTCAAATTGGGCACCCAAAATTAATAGATTTTTTTTACCTTACTCTTGCAGTGCCTCAGTTTTCCATTTGTAAATGGAGATAATACCACCCTGTCGTCTCAAAGGGGAATTGTGTAGATAAATTTGTTAATGTTTGGGAAGCACTCAGATACTATAACGATGAGCACCACAGAAAAGCCCGTGAGGAGTGTGACACTGGCAGGCCATGCGCGAGCGAGCTCATGCCAAGGTCCCCATGTCACAACTGAACACTGACAAACACATAGCTGGAACCAGTCTGGCTCACCTGAGTGTCAGTGTTATTAAAACAGGTATTGGGATTATAAGAATGTGTTTAGATTTTATTGAAATCTTGTGAGTTGCTGCCAGCATTAATCTTGCTTATACCATCCATATCCCATATTGTAAGGTAATATTTGAGCATTGGTATTGCAAGCCTCTGTAACTAGGTAAATCACCAGACAGGATGGAGACATTAAACAGTGCCAAGTGTTGATCTGGAATCAAAGGTGCTACATCCTGCCCCACAGAGAAGGTCAAGCAACACTACAGACTATTGTGGAGCATTAAAGAGGACAAAATACTTTGCTGCTCTGCTCTCCCCACTCCACCCCCATGAAGATAAGTCATGCAAGCGGATTCCTCCCATCAGCTGAGTTTGCAGCTCAACACACATCGCGGGAGGGGGATAACAACCCCTCACAAGAAGTAACTGTATCTCTATGCGGCTTGGACTCTGGAGGGCAAGGTTTTCTAGACATAAGCAAGAGGTCCCCAGCTGTTTAGCCCTAAAGGACATATAGAGCTTGCTTATTATAATAACTTCTATTACCTTTTGAACTTTGTAACTCATTTGGATATATCTCTTAGGCTTACCTGCTTTAACCTTATACATAACTCTCATTTCCTTTTCCTATTAATAAATCTGTATATATTTTAAGATTGGCCACAAGTATGGTCTTTGGTGTGAGATCTAAGGTGTGGTTGACCTAGGATAAGTGACTGGTCCTTTGGGCCTGAGATTAATCTATTGCTGTGATTCTTGATGTAAGGGACCATCTATCACACAGGCAGGTTTATCTGGGTGGCAAGACAAAAACCAAGGGAACTGTCTGTAACTCCATGTTAAGGCTGTTATAATACCTGAGGAGTTCACACTTAATAAGTGATGGGTGAAATCTATGTATAGAACTCATCATAACCAATTTAGGGTTTGGACCCTCATTCTTAACAGTCTGCTCTGAGACTTGTACTCACACTGCAGTCAGCTTGACAAGGCCATTAATAATTGTCTTCAAAGCAGGCTTTGAATAGTATGTAGTAGTAAATAAGGCATCCGTTGAACAAGGAGGAGAAACATAATAATGTAATAGCTGCTCATTCAGAGGGTACTGTCCTTCTTGTGCACTGAATGACACTCTAATGGAGAAAATAGAATGCGATCATGTCATTAAACAACATACCACAATACATACTCATACGCTTGACAGGCAACCTTAATTCCAGCATTTTCTAACTTCTGAGTGCTAGACTTTACAACTTGACTAATATGCTTTCCCTGTTGTCTGTGCACACAACACTCACAGAATACAGATTGCATTTTTATACCCCAAAGTGTATTTTAAGAACAGCAATTTTAATGATAACAATGAAGATAGGGCCCAATTCCATGTACCCATAAATCTCCCTAATTTATGCAGCTGTTTAAAATGTATAGACCAGAAGGACATATACTAGAAAACATCAGGGGAACAGACGGGTGCTGCTCAGTTGCACACAGAACATAAATACATAGAAACAGAAAGAGGTCTTTTTTTTTTTGTAGTGCAGTCAATAAAAACGGCTCCATTTATTGGACTGGGCTAAGATGGCAATTAACCCCCATGGGCGACTGTTACACAGGCTACTGTACTTGACTACTACACCTCAACACGGAAAGCTGCAAGATACTCCTGGTTCATTATGGGGTTTGTAAAAGGATTCATAATCCTAACACTCAAGGCAAGTGGGTTATTGGGTGAATGATTGCTCTCTGGGGACAGCCAAGAGGCAAAAGGGGAGAAGCTTATCTCTGTTGACACAAAATGTCAGATAAGTGCTGGGGTGAAAGGGTTGTTACCGCTCCCCTGCGGTCACAGGGGGGGCCTGCTGTGCTATTTGTTTCTTTCAGTGCTGGGAGAGCACATCTGTTCAGAGTCGCTAGGAGGAGGGAAGGTAGATTGCTGACAAAAATAAAACCATATAGAAACATTTCCACAACTCTCCAAATAAACACACAGGCATGCACTATCATTAAGATTTATATAACAACTAGAGTGGCTGGAGCAAGAAATATAGTTTAGCCTCTTACCTCTGTATGGGGGTGTCACCCTTTGTACAGAAAGCTCTGGTGTTGCCCAGCCATCACTGAGGATGCAATTTTAATTATTATTCCTAGGGGTGCATGAGAGGGATTGAACCCAGCTTGACTTGGAGATCCCAAAGTGTCGACAGGGCTGGCAGACAGAAAAAAAGCACACTTTTAACCTGTAAAGAAAGTATGTTCAATACGCCCTGGTCACATTGGCTGGGAGAGATGCTGGGTTCTTTTGCAGCATTGAGTGTGATGCACTTGCTAGGATCCTGTGGGCATCTCATCTAAACAATTCCCTGCCATTGTAAGGATGTCAGGCTTTGCTGGCACCTTGGTCTCACTTGTTCTTTGTCTGTGGACCCAACAGTTTAGTCTATTGAGGACTGAAATGTGTTAGTCTAACTAAAGTCGTTGGGCTCAGGATAGGGGTGTCCAGGTAAAACTGAATGGTCTGTGTTATACAGGAGGTCAGACTAGATTCTAATGGTCCCTTCTGGCCTATAACTCTATGGAAAGCCTCTGAAAGAGAACAGACATGGAAAACCCATGATGCTTTTCAGAACTGAATGCACAATGGAGGATACAAGCTCACTCCATCCACACCCACACAGCATTGCATGGGCCTCAGGACAGACAGGCTCATCCAGCATTTCCCCGTCTCACAGACGTTCCCTTCGGGATTCTATTTCGTAACAATGGTGTCTGTCTTCTGTAGGACTGATGGACTCGGCCTCTGCTCCTCTTCTCAGAAAGCTCTGAGTTGCAGGTCCCCAAACACAAGTCCCCCACAACCCATCGCACATGCCACAATAACTAATCCAGTATAAATGTCCAGTAGCCTGTCTCCAGCTCACGTGTCCCTCTTAGTGTAAAAACCCAATAGAATCCCCAAGCTGCATGCTGGCGGATTACTGTCTCAAAAATGTGATGTTATTTGCGTCACGCAGTTTAATGTGTCACAGGGGCCCAAGCCTACTGTCTTAATGCTCTTATAGCTCCCTTTGGCTTCTCCCTATATATACCCTAAACTGATAGTAACACACTTCAACCACATTTCCTTCCTCTGTAGGGCTACCCCTTTGATCCATTTCACCCCTGGAAATATAAAACAGGAAACAAGCTCTAACGGTTCTGATGCATGAGTGGCACTGCTTTATCTTAGGTCAGCACTGGAAGCAGTTTAAGAGGAAGGAACTAGAATAGGGTGACCAGATGTCCCAATTTTATAGGGACAGTCCCGATATTACCCCCTACCACCTGTCCCGATTTTTCACACTTCCTGTCTGGTCACCCTAAACGAGAAGGATATTTTGCTGTAGTGTAGATGCATCAGCAAAGATAAAGAAACCTCCCTATCTGTTTGGAAAATAACCGGTTACTGGGATAGACATTGCAGAAGCCTGGGTTTCTGGAGTACTTTCTGCTGCATTTTGGTGATGGTGGTGTTGGGGAATGATTCAACTTCTTCCAGGTCCAAATTATTCCAGCAGCATCTAGAGCCACCAACTGAGATCAGGAACCCACTGCGCTAGGAGCTGTACATACACAGGAAGTGACGGGGCTTGTCCCAAAGACTTTCCATTACTTTCTAATGGAAATAACATTGGTATTTCACTAATCTGTTTAGCTTTTGCAGCCCTCTTCTTGTCCTTCCTTTCCAGAGCAGGCATGCCTTCTAAAACAGAGCACCATGCTGCAAGGTCAGGCTGCACAAAGAAGAATGAAATACCATTGACCCGGTGAGGAGCGGCAGCAGCAGAAATTGCCAGCACAGCTGTTGCCATACCATTTGAGTGCTGTGGCATATGGAGAACTCCAAGGCCGGATAGCACTCTTTGGGGAAACTCAGTCTGCCTCAGCTTTGGTAGTTCTCTAACTGGTCTGTGGAGCATTTCCAGATGGTCAGTAGAGCGGCTTCTGTAACATTGGTGCAGCATCTGTCAATGTTCAAGCAGGGATGCTCCCTGGGAGCTGGAGTCAAGTCCGTTACTCTTTCAGGGTTTTCAGAGTCTTTTGCGACCAGCTAAACTCAAAACCTAAGTCCTTGTCAGCACTCTCTACCCCACATCTCTCTGGTCCCATTAGTGTAAACTCATCCACAATCAAGTCTGCAGATGACACTGAAACTGAAGTGGTAGAAGACACTCAGGAAGACAGAACTAAATTGCAAAGTAACCTGGAGAGAGACAAAAGCACTGAGAGGGTTTTTGGGGGAGGAGAGGAGAAAGGGATACAGGCTACGAAGGAAGGTTTGGTCCTGAAAATAAATGTTAAATCCAGCATTCAGGAAGAGGAAACAACCAATGAGATAAGACTAGACTGCCACACGGACTACGTTAAAAGGGAGTTAATTTTTATTGTCTTTTAAAACTGTCCCAAGTGATAGGACTTCTTCATGTGAAGAAACTCTGCTGTTGTGTAGGGAAAGTATGGAACCAGAATTGGGAGGACAGGTGGGTCCATGAGAGGATCTCTGTCTAAGAAATGGCCAGTTATATGAAAAAGTGAGATTTATTGCAAATTCTTTAAAGTAAGGCAGGGATTCTCAAACTGGGAAGCATGACCCTTCAGGAAGTCACGAGGTTATTACATGGAGCTGTCATGTGCTGTCAGCCTCCCCCCCTCCCCCCCAAACCTTGCTTCACCCTCCAGCATTTATAATAGTGTTAAATATATATATAAAAAAGTCTAACTGCATGGGTATAGCTTTAATTTATAAAGGGCTTGCTGTGTGAAAGGGGTCACCAGTGCAAAAGTTTGAGAACCACTAAGGTAAGGGCTGTCCAGAAACTTTCCTTCAATATAACAAGAACTGAGCCGTTAGCTGCAGTCACATCTGGTGAAGAGCCCATTTTTTTCTCCTGCGCTGTTCAACAGCATGCATGTTGCAATCAGACCAAGTTTTCAATGATCTGAGCAGCACTGCTCCAGAGAGGACATTGTCTGCCTTTCCTACAGGTGCTCTGGCCATCTAACCTAGACACTGGACACTCAGCCTTTTGTATTTGAAGGGTGATGGTGGGGATGATTCTCTTTCTACAGAATGACTGTCTAATGTGCCTCCTCCTCTCCAGGCATCTGGCTGCAGCTGGTGTAGGTAGCAAACACAAACTGAAATCTGTCTGCCAAATACATCCAGCTGTACGCGAGCTACTGCAGATCCAACCACAGCAAAGCATAGCATAAGATTCTACAACAGATGGACCAGGGAGCCTGTCTCTCCCAAACTCCTCCACCCCTTGTGCTCCCTGTTCAATTCGTCAGTCCCCCAACTGGTATTAAAAATAGCATCTGCTTATGGAAGACTTTTCTGAGCTCCTTGCAGTATTGGGGTCTATTATATTATAAAGCTCTTTTTATATTATACCCAAGTAACTCCCCTACAAAATTCCTCAAAGATTTGAAAAGACACCTCTCTTCAGAAAGGCCAACAACTAAAGCAAAAAAGGAGTTTTTAGCCCAAGCCATTCTGGAGACTGTATGAGCCAAACAAGATTAAAATGAATTCCAGATACGTTTTTTTCAAGACACCGTAACGTTTGAAGTCCTTTTCTGAATTTTATCCCAGAGAACTATCCCAGAATAAGCTGTGGCATATGGAAGTTAGTTTATTTTGTTAAGTCAGGCTGTCACAGTGTGCTCTACTCCTCACTGAGTTGGCACCTCCTTCTGGTGATCCTGGGGCTTCACTCCACCCAGATCAGCACCCCATTTCTGGTCTTCCAAAGTGCAGCTCTCCTCCCACTCATGGAGTAACAGTGCAACTGCTTCATGACTTGGCCCTTCAGCCAGGTCACACTGTGATTAGCCCTTCTGGGGGAGTCTTTCAAAGTCCCTCTGTACCAGCAGCACCAGGCAGTCCTCATGTCCACTGCTTTGACTACATCACTCCTGCAGTGTCTCAGGCAGTCGTCTCATTCACTGCCCCAGCAATTCCACTATGCAGTGGAGGGTAAGGGAACCCAGGCCTGCCTTCTGCTTTGGGTTCCGTCCAAGGCCCTACAGTGAGCAGTTAAGGTCCGTGGTTATATCTACTTTACTGCTCTTGCCCCTGGACTACTTTCTAGCATGCTTCCCCAAGCTTTTCATTCTCCAGCCTTCCTAGTCAGACCCCTCTCTCTTAGGCCTGCAAGGTAAACTCTTTCTCGGGGTGAGTGGTTCTTCCCTTCCCTCAGGGAGCAAGACTACAGCCTTCTTCTCTGCAGCCTTATGCTTCAGACAGTCTTTGCAGAACCCTATCTGTTCTTCTCTTCATTTTCATCGTATCTGCAGGGGTGATAAAGCATAAACTAAGCCTGAAAAATTGCTCTCTATTTGTCCGGAAGTTACGCAAGATAGCTGCACAGTCATTCAAAACTCCCTTCCACTCCTGCAGCATTTCTAGGGGGACCGTCTTGGTGAATAACTTCAGAGAACCTTGCTGCTCTGCCCTTTGCCTTTTTTGAATAAGGCCATGTTTTGCCTCCCAGTCACCTGCCTCAGTGTAACATCATCAAAAGGCAGGACAGCCTAAAGGTACATAGAGAGGGTTATTACCCAGCTTGCCTCCAGATACCACTCACTAACCTCCTGACATCATATAAGAACCTCCAAAGCATAGCAAAACTGCAAAGCCAGACCTGAAACCTCCTACCTCTCTACCACCACCTTTGCTTTCATGGCTGAATGGCCAAGCCAAACGACACATACAACAGACAAAAATCCCAATGCAGCCCTCATTGTGCACATACCTCTTACCATCTCTGAGGTCCCCCGAGACTGGGATTCTTCCCAGGGAAGGACAGGCAGAAATGTGTATTGAAGTGGCTGTCACAGCCTCTCTGAAATATGAACAATAATCACTTGTGGGGTTTTTGCACTCGTACAGCCACAGCCCCTCTAGGACAGGGCTTCTAGCAACAGCCGAGTGACTGGCCAACCTGACTCGTGTGGACGTATTCATGGCCCTCAGTGCTGAGTCCCATAAACCCCAGAAAGCAGCAGAGAGGTGGAGGCAGTACTGGAGGATGCACAGGAAAACCAACAGGGAGGTCTCCAGAGAGAGCAGCCAAAGACAGCATTGCTGTGGCATAAAGACAGTAACGAAAAAGACTGGGAGATGCAGAGGCAGCTCCTGGAGGCAATACACAGCCACAAGGCTCTGCTGCGGCGCATGGCACTTATTAGGGCAGCAGGCAATGAACTGCAAACCAACACCCAGCCATGTTATGCAGCCCCTGGACAACACCAACTACTGGAAACAGCAGCAGCTCCTCCCCACTGTACTCTGCAGCACTACTCCCAGGGGCCTCTTCCTTCCCAGACCCTAGATCAAGGAACTGAGAACAGCTGTGCCTGGGAGACTGGCTCTTTTCCCAGGGGGCTAGAGGGCTCAACTTTGAGTCTCACCACCCAACACCAGAATGGTCATGAACAAGAGGCAGAGGCAATCATACTTGCTGGTGACATTAACCCCCACCCCCGGTGTTCAGCTCTGTTTCATTAAAGGTTTCTTTGTAGTTGCTAGATAAGATTGTTGTTTAATAATAAAAACTGGTTGTTTTATTATTATTTCAGGTACAGGTTTATTTGTTACATAATACATTGCTGTTTAATAATAATAACCTTGAAAACATAAGGAGTAAACAATGCATTTTACACAGAAAATTGTTACGTTTGAAATAATTCATATGGGTTTTGCAAAACTATCTAGGCAAAGACACAAGGTAAAATAAGGATTCCACAATGTTACATGTTCACTGCCCATAAACAGCACTGAACTGCTCACAGTCCTCCCCCTTCTCCCCCCCCCCACCCCCGGCCCCGGTTAACAGCTGGATGTACAGCTGCACAATTTCAGGCCTGAGAGTCAAAACAAGAGCAACAGACATCCCTGGCAATATTGCCCTGGCTGTTTCCATTTTCTGTGGGACACATTGCTGGTTGCTGAAACCACTGAGTAAGTCTCTGCGTCTCAGCCTCCCACCCACAGTTAAGGACTTCTCAGTTACTCACAAATATTATGCAAAATACAACATGCTGCTATAATCTTTGGCACTTTTTTTCCCTGCTGTTTCCGACCTATTCCACAAACAGCGGCACCTTCCTTTCGAGTGGCCAGACGCACACTTCGCTGTCATTCTGCAGCTTCTGAGGCAATACTGTAGTTAAACAGTTCCCTCCCTTCTGCCCGTCGGCCTGTGAACAGCTTCATTAACCGGGGAAGCAGAGGGTAAGCTGGTCTCCCAGGATAACTGGAGCAGAGTCCCACAATTGGCACATAGAGATCCAGGGGCCAAACAGTCCTTTCTCTAGTAAGGTAACAGAGCTGAGTTCTGAGAGATCCTAGCAGCTTGGACCTTCCAGGCCACTCACCATTTATGTCTGTAAACCTGCCACAGTGGCCAACCAGCCCTGGAAGCCCCATGGAGAAATACCCCTTTCTGTCTATAAATTCTGAGCCCTGCTGGGGGGACAAATAATAGGCACATGGGTTCCCATCAGTTGTCCCAGAAGAGTCTGGGAACCCCATGTGTGCAAAACCATCAATGATCTCTTGGGCAAGTTTTATAACGTGGTGCAACTATGCCTTTATCGGGGCACCACACACCTGCAGGGCAAGGGCCCCAACAGTCAATCCCCCCCCCCCGCCCCAAACTGGTTGACTATGGACTGGTAGCATTCACAGTGACCAGCATCCAGATGGCAATGGCGACCCACTTCTCAATGGGTGTGAGGCACCACATTTGTACGCTGCAGCTCCAGGGTTAGGTTAGCAGAGATCTCAAGAAAGGCTGCCTTCAGATCGCTGAAATTCCCTCACCACCGCTGGTCATCCTAAATCTGCAGAATGATCCCTTCCCTCCACACCAGACTGGTTTCCTGAGCCCAAAAATGGTGCTGCACAGCATGAAGCTCCTCCAGGAGCTGCTCCTGTACTATCAGTTGCTCAGCGTCCTCCTTCTCTTCCTTGTCCTCATCCCACTTCCTCTGCCACTCAAGCTCTTTGTGCTGCTGGAGGAGCTGCTGATACAACATTGGCTCGGTGGTGCAGCAGGTGGAGTCCAAATCTGATTTCATCTGGCTTTGAATGCTGAAATACAGCCCAAGCAGCCTGTGTCGTTGCAGCTGCCAGCATAGCGGTGAAGAGCATTGTTGGGTCTATGCTGGCTGACAGAAATGGTGCTGCCCAGCCCATAAAGGAAGCATGCGGCCAAGGCAGCAGAAACATGGAATTTTTTTAAAATTTGAACTCACCTGGCTTCTGCTTTGCATTCCACAATGCACAGGGAGAAAAATCCCTGCATGCACATTTCGCAGCAGCAAGCAAAAGACCATGGAATACCCTCCAAGAATGCCAAATGTTTAGTATGCAACAAGCCACCGCCATGTGTACATGATGCACACTGAAAGAGGGCACAGGCATCCCATGTGCACTATTAGTGCAGCTTGTGTATTGCATGTTACCGGACAGGCATAAAAAGTCTGCGTATTAAACTGCCAATGTAGACAAGCCCTAAGACAGCAGCTAGTTAGTTCTGGTGTTGAATAAAGAAGCTCAAGGTTATATCAGTACTGAAATGCACTCGAGAACAGCCAACTGATTTCAAGTACATGCATGGTAGCCCACTCCAGTCAGGACTCAAAGTACAGAACTGCCTTGTTAAAGGAGCAGAATAATATACCAGAGGAACTCGGGCCATGGTGGAGCAAACGGAAGGTCTACATGCTGGCTGAGCAGTTGTTTGAGGGCCAAGAGGGTGTAACTGCTTCATGCCCAGATCCACTTGATTACAGAGCCCCTACTGATTCCCATTTCTCAACCAGGCCATTTGCATTTCTTCTCATCTTCAAGGCCCTGGAGAACTCAGCCCCCTACCACAGGAACACAGGAAATGTCTTCCCAGATTAGATCAAAGGTCCATCTAGATCAGAGGTGGGCAAACTACGGCCCGTGGGACCCTCCTGCCCCGGGAGCAGGGCCGGTGCAAGGAAGTTTCATGCCCTAGGCGAAACTTCCTTGCACCAGCCCTGCGCCCGCCCCCCCCACACCCAGCTAATGCCGCCCCCCTGCAGCAGCCAGCTCCCCATCCCCTCCGCGGCACCTCAGCCCCCGCACCTGCGGGCCGTGGCAGCCTCCCCCTCGCCCGCGGTGAGCCGCCCCCTGCCTCCCGGCTCCACGCTCAGCCGCTTAGCCAAGCGTGGAGCTGGGAGGCAGCCATGGCGAGCCACCCGCGAAGCCCTGCTGAGCCCCAGTGGCACAGCAACAGCCCTCGCCACAGCAGGGCTCCGCGAGGAAGCAGGCGACTGCCTCCCAGCTCAAGTGTGGAGCCGGGAGGCAGGGGGCAGCACAGCTGCAGAGCCTGGCTTGACCTGGTGCTCTGTGCTGTGTGGTGGTGGTGGCGTGGCCCGGCTCCAGCCCAGCGGAGCGGCTGTAGCGCCGCCAGCCACCTGTGCTCCAGGCAGCGTGGTAAGGGGGCGGGGAGCAGGGGGGTTGGATAGAGGTCAGGGGAGTTTGGGGTGGTGGTCAGGGGGCAGGGGTGTGGATTGGGGTCAGGGTGGTCAGAGGGCAGGGAACAAGGGGGTTAAATGGGGGCAGGGATCCTCGGGGGGCTGTCAGGAATGAGAGGAGGAGTTGGATGGGGCGTCGGGGGGCAGACAGGGGCAAGGGTCCTGGGGGAAGTCGGGAGAGGGAGAAGGGGTGGTTGGATGGAGCAGGGATCCCAAGGGGGCCATCAGCAATGAGAGGAGGGGTTGGATGGGGCGGCGGGGGGCATGTCATCTGACATCCTGTGTCCAGCAGTAGCAAGTACCAGATACAAAAAACCCCGTTACTATGGAATATGATACACATCGAAGTTTTTCTACCCTTCTACCCCACTGGTTGGTTTTCATGTGAGTTTACATCCTTTCTAACTGTTTATCCTGTCTAATGTAACTGTGGATGTTCTCATTATCCATATAAAACTCTGAATCCTGCATTGCTCCCAGCTTATTTTACTATTAACAATGTTAGTCTCAATGCCTTGATTATCCATGTCTACAACTGTCTGTGCCTTTTCCCATGTTGTGTGCTGTGGATGGAATGACTTCTGGTCCAACAAGCCACTACACTCACTTCAGTCAAATCTCTCAAGTCCTACTTCTACGATGCCTAAAAAAGTGAGGCAGAAACAACGATTACATATACAACTCAACTGAACCACTAAGCTGCGCACATACCTACTAAGTAATCATTAGTAACCCTCACTTCTCCTTTACCCCATTCCCTCCCTGTTTGCTACTCCCATGCACTGTGCCATGTCTAAAATGAGATAGACTCTGTTTTGAAGATTTTCCTATGACCATACGTATTTGTTATGTAAAGCATTTAGTCCATTTCTGGGAGCTGTAACAATAACGATGGAGGCAACTCTCTTGAGGATGCAGGAGGTGAAGAGATGAGTGCAGGCATACAGGAATGGTGAGAAGCAGACGATAATGCAACAACAAAAATGTAAATATCAAAATGCACATAAAAGGGCCACAGGAAAAACGTTAAGGAAGTGTGAAAAGGAATAGGCAAGAAAATACCAGAAGTATTGCCAACCACACAGAAGCTGCTATCACAAAGGCTCAGACTTGATGGCTGGCGAAATAACAAATCTTGCCAGCATAAATCTAATCTAAAGGCAGAACAAAGTAAATGGGAAGAAAGAACATGAATCAGTTGCAGCCAAAGAGGCAGAATTGGTGTTTACCAAAGCTAATGGAAAATGAAAGAAAAATCACTTTAAAAAGAATGAGACTACTAAGAAACTGCTCTAAACATTAAAGAATTGGAATGGGAGTCTGAATTCACAATTCTAGCCTCTTTGTGAAGATTCATACAAGAGGTCAAAAGATCCATGAGGTTCTAAAGGAAGCTACAGCAAAGGTTGCTTGTCTTGAAGTAATCAGAGGTTACAGAGGAAAAGAAAATGTGACTGGAGGTCAAAATCTAATCTGAGGCCTTTACTACATGGTGATCTAGCATTAGTAATAGAGAGCTCATCCATGTTTCACAACCTGCATATTTTATAGCAGGGGTAGGCAACCTATGGCATGTGTGCCGAAGGCGGCACGCGAGCTGATTTTCAGTGGCAGTCACACTGCCCGGGGCCTGGCCACCGGTCTGGGGGGCTCTACATTTTAATTTAATTTTAAATGAAGCTTCTTAAACATTTTAAAAATCTTATTTACTTTACATATATAAGTAAACTACTGTATTACAGACTTATGGAAAGAGACCTTCTAAAAAAGTTAAAATGTATTACTGGCAAGCGAAACCTTAAATTAGAGTGAATAAATGAAGACTCGGCACACCACTTCTGAAAGACTGCCGACTCTGTTTTATAGTATATTCATTTATATATTTCATAAAACAAAGTGGAATAGAAAGTATTAAACATGTATAGGCTTCAAAGAATTAGACTTTTATCAGTAAATCTCAGTAAACATCAATTTCACTGTATACAAAAAACTCACAAAAATAGTTCCATTGATAAAAATAAAAATTTACATATATGCAAAGTAAGAAACATGCTGCTTGAGAACTTATTAGAGTCAAAATTCAGTTATTTCGATTTCTGAATTACCGGTAAGCTTGTTACAAATGGACTAGTGAATGAATAGTGAAACAGATCTGATTTGTTGATGTAAGGATATTTACTTTGCATATTTTGACAATTTGTGTTTTAACTTTTGATAAAGCTTTAACTTTTGAACCTCAATGTCTATTGTCATTAGATAACTGTCACCCTCAACCCATAATTTCCTGCAACTCTGAAGATTTAAATAGATAAAAATTTAGAAACATGTTTAAAAATAAACATCAATATTATCTGTCCAAATTATTACAACAAAAAAATCAAATGCAAGCTTAAATATGTGCCGGTCTATGATTAGGACTCTTGGTGTTATGGTAATACAAATAATGAATAATACAGCCATGTGCCATTTTGCTTTGAAAAGTGGTGGTTTGAACATTGGCCTGCTAAACCCAGGGTTGTGAGTTCAATCCTTGAGGGGGCCATTTAGGGATCTGGGGCAAAAATTGGGGATTGGTCCTGCTTTAAGCAGGGGGTTGGACTAGATGACCTCCTAAGGTCCCTTCCAACCCTGATATTCTATGATTCTATGATTTACACAATAGATCTGCTTCCTGTGTAATCACAGTCCTATTCCCACCCCCCACCCCGCCCGCTTTTTGCTACTCTTAATACTGCAGAGCTAAAACAGATAAAAAGGTGAGTCTGATTCGATTCCCACTTGTCTGAATAGAACTATTAACTCCATTCCAGTCACAATACCAAATTCAGCCGCTCAGCCTGCACTGGAATTGTACATGTGCATAAGAGCAGAACACGTGAAACTGAAGGTAAATTGAAGGCAGTAGGATTATAGAGTTATCTTTGGGGACAGAATTTCATCTACAGACTACCTGTTATAATGCATGAGAAATAGAGCCCAACTTGACTTTTAGGATGCATCCATACTACTGTCAGTTAGATTTTTGATTTTTTTTTTTGTAAAATGAACACATTTCACCAAACACGGAACCATGTCACGTTGCAAAGTAGAATGACATTTTAATGATACAAATGGAATCTTAACTGTTGCATTTTCCTTTTTAAATTTTAACAGCAGAAGCTTACCATTGCATTGATTATTATTGTTTGTAATGCAGTAGCCCAGTGAATGGGGATTGGGGCTTCATTGTTGTAGGTGCTGTAAAACCAGGTAGTAAAATGACAGTTCCTGCCCTAAAGACCTTGGTCTTGGTTTATTACAATGCATAGCAGGTGGATAAAGGAGGCAAACATTAGTAACAACATGATTTTACAAAGATTAGCTCTATGCTCAATTTACAATTATTTCTAAAGGGTTATTATATACCTGCTATAGCTGGAGCCCTAGCAGTACTCAGAGCTAAGGCTGCCAAGTCTTTCCATTCGAAGTCCCTGTTTTTCCTTATTCATAGCTTTCTAATACATTCAGCTTCCAAGATAAAATTGTCCGGGCCTGGTTTCTGTACTGGGGTGAATTTTTAAATAGACTGACACTGTAGCAAGCTATGTAAAAACCCAATGGAAGTGTGAGTGAGGAAAGGGAGCAAAGAGGGAATTTCTTTTCCATTAATAAAAAAAGCCCCCTTAAAAAAAAACCCATACAGCTCTAGCTCCTCTGTTTTGGGACAGGAAGTGGAAATTCGGGGCAAGGATGTTCTAGGGAGTGAGGGATGTAAGTGTTGGGAGTCTGGAGAGAATCTGCTTTGATTTGGCACATACAGAAAAAGGGGGGACATTGCAGTGGGCTAGTGCTGACTGGGACAGGGCCTGCACTAGCAGACCTCGCAGTGACTGGATCCCAGCAATCATCCATAGAGCTCATCCCGCATGGGGGCCAAATGATGCCACATCGCTGCCCATACAAATTCCCAGCTCCTCCCGCCCCAAGTCACCAGCATCCCTCGCCCCTCAGCATCCACAGCTCCTCCCGCCCCCCGAGCCCCCCAGATCTCCCCGCCCCCTGAGCCCCCAGCATCGCCCACCCTTGCCCCACAGACCCTCAGCACCCGGCTCTACCGACCCAGCCCGGGAGCCACTCATCGCCAGACGAACGGCACCCCTACGCTGCCCACGACGGCCAATCAGGGCTTGCGAAGGAGAGGAAACGAGCCTCGCTTCGTGCGCGCTGACGTAAGCGCACCGATCGGGGGCGGGGCTCGAGGCTCCAGGGGCGGGGTCAGCTCGGAGGGGCGGGGCCTGTGCGGGGCCTGTCTTGCGCTGCGCTGGCTGCGGGTAGTAGCCGCCAGTCTCCTGTCCCGTGCCGCTGTCCGGCGCGGCCCGCCTCGCAGCCGGAACAAAGAGCGGTCCGGCCATGGTGGGGATCCCGGGAGCCTTCCAGTGTAAGAGCCGCCTTCCCGCGCAGGGCGGGGGCCAGGTCCGCCCTCCTCCCTCCCAGCGACCCCCGACCCCATCGCGGCTCCCGCCGCCCCGGCCCCTCTCCCAGTCCGCGGTCGTGTCCTGCCGCCCTGTCCCCATCACCCCTCCCCCTCTGCCCTGCCCCATCGCCCCGATCCCTGCACCCCTCACCCATCCGTATCCCACCGCGCTGGCCCCGATCCCTGAGCCCCTCACCCATCCCCCGTCCTGCTCCTCGATCCCTGCGCCCACCCCACATCTGTATCCCACCGCGCTGCCCTGAGCCCCTCACCCATCCCCATTCCATATCCTGCCCCTAGGGCCCCGATCCCTGAGCCCCTCACCCATCCCCATTCCATATCCTGCCCCTAGGGCCCCGATCCCTGAGCCCCTCACCCATCCCCATTCCATATCCTGCCCCTAGGGCCCCGATCCCTGAGCCCCTCGCCCATCCCCCGCCCTGCCCCTAGCTCCTCGATCCCTGCGCCCACCCCACATCTGTGTCTCACCGCGCTGCCTTTAGCCCCTCACCCATCCCCATTCCATATCCTGCCCCTAGGGCCCCGATCCCTGAGCCCCTCGCCCATCCCCATGCCATATCCTGCCCCCTGGTCCCTGATCCCCTCACCTATCCTCCAGCATATCTAGCCCTCAGGGCCCTGAGCCCCTCATGCATCCCCTAGACATATCCTGTCCCCAGGGCCCCAATCCCTGAGCCCATCACCCATTCCCTGGCCGTATCCTGCCCCCATCTCGCTGCCCTGCCCCTAGCTTCCCGATCCCTGCTCCCATCTCTCCGATCCCTGAGCCCCTCACCCATTCCCTGGCCGTATCCTGCCCCCCGGGCCCTGATCCCCTCACCCATCCTCTAGCCATATCCTGCCCCCAGGGCACTGATCCCTGACCCCATCACAGCATTTTCCCATTCCTGATCTCTCTGAATCCTTATCACGGATCCTTGTGCCCTCACCCCGCCTATTTATTTTCATGCTCCGCCTCCCTTCCCCTGATCCCTCACCCCCATTGTGTGATCCATCCCCACCACCTTCCCTGCGCTCCTCACCAGCATTCCCCTTCCCTCTGGGTCCCCATCCCCTGTCTGTCCCCTACTCCCCATATCACTTCTGATCCATCCCTGTGTCTTGCCTACCCCGGGCCCACTTCTTCCCCCGCCCCTTCCACTGGGATCTGGAGCAGTGAATTGATGTTTAAGAACAATCTAGTAAATGCTTGCCCATTTCACTCCTCTCTCTGCCTGGGGTGTGTGTGTGTGTGTGTGTGTGTGTGTTAGGGAATGAGCTGCTGTTGGTGCAGAGCTTTAAGCGCTGCTTCCAATGTACAGTTCTCCATTGTGAGAAGGGGGATCTGGATTCTTTCTCCCTTTGGGCTGGTTTAGTGTCAGCCCCCCTGGGTTGCCCTTGATAACCACACTGGCTGGGTAGCTGGTGCTTTGACGAGAAGGAACAGCAGCTGAAAATAGTGTGTAAATTAATGTTACTCCTGACTGCATTCACAGTTTGTTTATTTTTGCAGGGAGATGGGGAAGGAAGTGCATTTGCTACAGGGCTGCCTGCTTCAACAGGGCCTGGGAGATTGTGTTATGGGTGTAGATATTGGTCTTAAGCCTGAGCAGGCCGGGCACCCCAAGATGTGGTGGATGTGGGGTGGGGGACACACCCTTCCTCTGGAGTCGATGTACCTTAGCATTAGGTGTGATCAAGGTGCATTGGAAACTGGGTGGTGGCAGCTGTGAATGGTTTTGCTAAGCTTCTCTGCCACTTCCCCATCAGATGTCCAAACCCACTTTCTCCCTCACCCTGGCCAGTGTTCTTCCGACCAAATCTCTGCAAAAATATCAAATTTCATTGCCTTTATTGTGGGTTAAATCTGTGGAAAACTTGAAAGCCCCAAAGTCTTAATTTTTTTCCTTCAAAGGATATTTTAAAAAAAAACCCACAAAAACCCTCAAACAGTGCGTTCAGTTTTGTGGAAACTTTAAAAGAAATTGCTTCTTGGCTCAGACTAACATGAGAAATGTTCATCTCCAAAGCAGCATTTTTTGAGAGAGATCTGAGGGAGCTAGTGCGGGTTTGGAATGGGCCTCCTTTTGTCGTGGTTGCAATCGATGACTGTTAGTCTGGCCTGGAGAAAGGAAGTCTGCAGCTCAGATATCTCAGGATTTTTGGGCCCAGTGCTTGCTCCCATTGAAGTCAATGGCAAAATTTCTGTTTACTTCAAGTGAGAGCAGGACTGGGCCCATACGGTAAAATTCACCTCTGGGCAGTGAGCAAGTGCAAGGGTTTAATTGTTATAGAGGCCGTGTGCTGGCATTCTGCACTGGGGTATATTTCACCCCTTGTGAGACAACAATTTCAAATGTTGTTAAGATAGCATGCTAATCATTCTGGGTTCAGTCTAGCTATTGGGCAGGTGCAGGAGACCATTACACATATATGGAGTTATTGACTTCAGTGAGGCTCTTTGTAGACATGTGGGTTCACCCAGAAGGAATCAGGTGCAGAATTGGGCCCGTTGGTTTTAAAAAGCTTGATTTTTTTTTACTTGCCTTCGGAACATACAAAAGTGTGTTCTTAATTTTGAGCAAAACCTTTTTAGTTCTTTTTGAAGGGAAATATTTTATGGATACCTGAGGATTCTCCAATTTTTATCTGGGAAATTGTTTCATAACAAATGTAAGTTTTTCTTCAACTCAAGTAAATCTGTTACTCCAAGAAATTGTGCAATGTCATATTAACTTCATTAAAAAATTAATATGACTAAACATGTGTTCGCATGTGAATGAAGCTGTCAAATGCTTAGGGCTGTCTAGACTAGAAAAGTACCACTATGATTATGTTGGTTGGGAGGGTGATTTTTTATTTTTTTTACCATTATACCAGTATAGTTAAGCTGATCTAGCTATACTGGAATAACTCCCCATGTAGACACCCTTATTCCAGAATAAGAGTGTCTACATGTGGTGTGCCTTATATTAGTGTAGCTTATTCCACTTCAGAGCCAAAATAAGCTATACTGGTATAAACACTTTTACACTAGTATAACTCTGTCCACACTAGTACTGTTGTATTGCTTTAACTATACTGGTATAGTTAAAGTGGTAAAATTTTCTAGTGTATGCAAGCCCCTTATGAAGTACTTCCCATTTTCAAACCTCAGTAAATACTAACTAATCTTTACAACCCTCTTGTGAATTACTTCAGGTATCCTTCCCTTTTCACAGATGGGGAAATAGAGGCAAAGGTTGTTACCAATGCCTGGCTGCAGTGGAAGTCAGTATCAGAGTAGCGTCCTGTGCTTGGATCACTAAACTGTACCTGTCTCCACTAGCCCATGCATCTTCATTACGCTGCATGAGTTTAGAGGGAATGTTAAAACCTGAAACTACTTGACCTTAAGCTGTTCAGGGTGGTTTCTTTAACCCTGTATTAAATGATATTTTACACTGAAAAGTGGTAATTGTTCCCATAAAGCAACATTTTTGACCTGTAGCAACTTGGTATTGTTCTATAGTTTGTGAATAGTCCATGACAAAGTATTCTCTGTTGTAGAGCGTGAATGTGTTTTACATCTCTCTGGGCCGGTAAAGCAACCGTAGTATATCTGTGTAAAATGAATTGAACAGAATAGAACTGGATTGCAGATCAAATTGGAAGGTCAGAATGTAGGAGTCTTTGTTTTGCTCTCTGACAGTAATAGTTCTTCACCGCAAAATCCTAGTAAACCTACTAACTGGCATGTTTACACATGTCCTTCCTATCAGACATACAGCCAAATGAACTAGAAACAGAATTGTGTGAATGTATGTGTATAACGGAGCACTCCAGTGTTGCTATATAGCAGCCTACAAAGTGCTCCATTGGGGATACGAAGGTGATTAACTTGAGCTCCATTTTAACTAACTTTACCGAAACAGGAGGTCTCCTTCTAGGAAGAGTTACAATTCTTTTCTTTGAAAGCTGTAAAGTTGGCAGGGCTGCAGGGAAGTACATTACTGCTGCCAAGGAGTGGAATAGATGGTTAGTGTATGTATACAGTATAGCCGTAATAGCCTCCTGTTCATTCTTCTCATCTTTTCTTACACGTGCAACATTTGTTAATTTATGGATAAATCAGTGTATCCAGAATTGATTTCAAGCAACAGTGGGCTGAGTCATAAGGTGCAGAAAGAGAGAGAGAGATCACATTGTGATGCCTTTGTGTAACTGTGGAATAAGATTGGTATTCACTAAGGTCACTGTTAAACTGTATCCTGAGTGTGTCTGTGTTGATAAGTTGAGTTCAGTGAAGCAGGGCAACCAGTGAAAGTGCATCCTGAAGTTCAAAGAAAATGAGAGAGCATTTTAAAATGAAATGTGCTGGCTTGAAAGGGAATCCGCTAAAGACAGATGCCAGCAGTAATGTAGAAACAGCCAGAAAAGCTATATGCCTGGTTTCTGAAGAAATTGCCAAATGAAGGAAACTACAGATGATGGATGAATCCTTGTTGGGTGTTGGAAAAATGTACTGGGATGTTGTGGGGGTGAGGATATTATGCAATCAACCCAGTTAAAAATATTTTTGTGTCAAACCCTGCACACTCAAAACACCATATTGCCAAGGTGGCTGCTGCGAGAAGTAAACTCTAGTAGAGAGGTCACGTTGTAATAACATGAGTTAGATCATGTAATTACATGTCACATATTCGCAGGCTATGAAAAAGAGTGCTCTTCAGCTTGGATGTGTCTTGCAAAAATAACTTGCAAAAAGTCCCCTTGTGACTTGTTTGTGGTGCAGAATGACTTTGCAGTCAGTGGTGCCGGCATTGATGAGAATGCATATTGGTGCAGGACCAAGCACCAGGTGAAAAGACGATCTCTTAATACCTTTCTCAGAAAAGCCCTTCAAGGGGGGAGGAAGGATGGTCCTATAGTTAATGCACTAGAGTGGGACGCTGGAGACCGTATTCAACTCCTGCCTCTGCTACAAATTTTCTGTGTGACTGGGGAAATCACTTAGACTTGGATCCTCAAAGGTATGTAGACACCTAACTCCCATTGAAATCAGGCTTTGATTCAGCAAAGCATTGAAGCATATATGTAACTTCAAGCATGAGAGTAGCTACCTTTAAGTCAATGCTTTCATCATTCCCCTCTATTCGGCACTGGTGAGGCCTCATTTGGAGTAGTGTGTCCAGTTTTGGGCCCCACACTACAAGAAGGATGTGGATAAATTGGAAAGAGTCCAGCGGAGGGCAACAAAAATGATTAGGGGGCTGGAGCACATGACTTATGAGGAGAGGCTGAGGGAACTGGGATTGTTTAGCCTGCAGAAGAGAAGAATGAGGGGGGATTTGATAGCTGCTTTCAACTACCTGAAAGGGGGTTCCAAAGAGGATGGATCTAGACTGTTCTCAGTGGTAGAAGATGACAGAACAAGGAGTAATGGTCTCAAGTTGCAGAGGGGGAGGTTTAGGTTGGATATTAGGACAAACTTTTTCACTAGTAGGGTGGTGAAGCACTGGAATGGGTTACCTAGGGAGGTGGTGGAATCTCCTTCCTTGGAGGTTTTTAAGGTCAGGCTTGACCAAGCCCTGGCTGGGATGATCTAGTTGGGGTTGGTCCTGCTTTGAGCAGGGGGTTGGACTAGATGACCTCCTGAGGTCCCTTCCAACGCTGAGATTCTATGATTCTATGGGCACATGCTTAAATGCTTGACTAGATCAGAACCTTTTGGGTAGTCTAGGCTACACTGCAATCAGGAGATCAAAGCTAGCTCTAGTAACAATAGCAGTGAAGCTGCAGCAGCACAACCAGTGGTAGTTTGGCCAGCAGCCATTCAAGTTTATACCCAGTATCCTGGGCAGGGTTGTACTCAGGAGGTTAGCTCATGCTGCTGTCGCAGCTACACTGCTGTTGTTCCTAGAATTAGCGATGATAGATGATCAAACCTAGCTCAGCTATGTCTACAGAAGCTGAAGTTAAATCTCTGGATTGCTTTGTAGACATACTCTTTGCCTCTTTATGCCTTGATTCCCCATCTGTAAAATAGGATGAGGAATGCTCCCCTACATCTCAGGGGTTCTGTTAGGATAAAAGCACTGAGGTGCTCAGATATGATGATGGAGACCGTGTGCTTAGATAAAAAGCAGGCAAAAAAATGGCGTGAGTACCAGTTATTGTTAACCATATGGGCAGCAGCTGAATACTAAGGAGCTTGATGCCAACATTTACTGCACAGTGAAGTGTAGTGTCTGTCCAAGGACATGTTTTCATTTTGTCTTTGATATTTAGAAAGCAAGTCAGCCGGAGTGGGCATATAATGTCAGTAATGCCAAATATATACATCGACTTGACTACAGTGAACATATTTACTGGCTGCATTGATAAAGTACTGTGGAGGAATCCTTAAATGTTCTCTATGAAGCTGATAGCTCAGAATAGAAGTGGGAATGCAGGTGATCATGGGTGTTTGAAATCGGGAACATTTCAGATTAGATTAAAATAAATACTAGCCTTCACTTGCATATCCCTTTCTGGTATGATAGTGAGGACAGCCCTGATGCACAACAATTAAAACTGATCTTTTAGGGACTTGACTTTGCTTTTACTCAGGGGTAAATTCGTTGGCTTTAGTAGGGTTACTCTTCCTTTACACCAGAGTAGGTAAAATCAGAAGTGGGCCCTGAATCTTTTGAACTGGCTGAACAAGAGAAGCATTTTCTTGAATATGATGTGCGACTTTTCTGAGCACAGGATGGAAAACAGCACGTACATGAGGAAGAATTTATTAACCGATTCGCTTTAGGAGCAATGTTGAAATGAAAAATCACCAAACTTGAGACCCTTATTAAGAATTCCTTCATATTTTAACCAAGTCTCACAACTAGCTCAGTTTTTACACTAAGCCTCTCAAATAAAAAAAAAAAGCCTGCTCTGCTTTCACTTCTATTGGTGTAAAACAGAAATGAGTCCATCCGTGGAATTAGCATGGCATAAAACTGGTGTAAGTGAGAAGGGAATCAGGCACCACGAGTCCTCTGGTACAGAAAGTTATGGATCCAGTGCCTCAACCCAGATAAGTGATTCACCTGAAACTCTTCCAGGCAGTTTGAAACTATTTTTCCAAGGCTTGTCCTTGCCTCCTGTGAAGAGTATCAGTGAAAGAAAGTCTGTGGCAGAAAATTGTCCCTATATCTGTCTTCTCTTCCCCACACCTGAAGCCCGTCTAATTCAACAGGGAAGATACCTTCTGATGTCTGTTCTGTTGTCTATATGAACTTCAGTCTACAGGGTTGTCAAGTCTGCACCTTTCATTAGTGCTAAAATTCCCCCTCCTCCTCCCCAACAAAAAGCCCATCCTTCTGGAAAGAGAAGCACTAACTGCTACAAGTAATGAGTTATCCTTCAGCTGAACTTTGTTCTATAAATCAGCCTTTAAGTTATAAGCAGAGACACGAGATCAGTGGGCAGAGAACCCTGCATCCTTTGAGGAACCAGAGTCTTCATGTAGCTTTTCCTTTGAATGTACAGCATTTTGGAAAATTTGTGACTTCATTTGAAAATAGCCCTCACCCTTCTGATTGTAAGGATGCTTTAAATCATGTGCTGCTGGCCTGACTGAAGCTGAACAGTGACATAACACTGTTTGAAACATCTCATTCCACCCAAAAAATCATCTAATTGGGGTGCCAGGTTTCAGAACTAGCTGGCAATTTAAAATGTTAATATTAGCCGTTTTTCTGTGGATCATCTCAGAAGGAACTGTCTAGAGCAGGTATATACCTGATGTTCCACTAATTTAAAACAGTGCTGTAGATGTATACTGTTGCCTCTTTTAAAGACCATCTAAGCTGGTCTTTGTTAAAGTAAATCAATAAAAAAACCCTATAAAGGGCCAATTCTGCTGTCTCTAATGTCTCCCCTTCTCCTCCTGGTATCTGGGGACTGTTGTTGTAATAACAAGTGCCTCCAAATATATCACTAGGGGCCAATGTGGCTCTTGTATGTGTTTGCCCAGCCATTTCTAATGCACTCATTACTGTAACGTCTAGGTGCAGATCTTGAGGTGGATCTCACCCTGCTGTCCCCCATGTACAGCAGTTGCAGGGCCTGGAATGCTGAGCAGGACATGCTGGGATGATCTACGCTCCCAGCTAGACAATGGACGACTTCATAATGTGACTCCTTTTGCAGCCTACTTCTCCTCTTCCCCAACCCGCCCAAACTGTTGCCATCTCTGCTGTGGGGCCTCCTGGTTGTTGGGGTGGGAGAAGAGACTGATCTCAGGGCTCTGGAACTCTTGTGATGGGAAGGGGAGTGGTCCTGTGAGGAAAGTGCCATTGGGAGAGCCTCTGCTTCCCACACCATGTGATTCCCTGTAATGAGCCACATGAAGCATTTATTGCTATTCCTATTGCTGCTATAACAGCATCCCTCCATCGTGATAGTAATGACAAGTATTTATAGAGCACCTCACCGAATGGTGGACACTTTACAGGAGTCTTGGGAGGCGACTGGTGGCTTTTTCTCTCCTTAGGTCATCTTCTGGGGGTAACCAACTGGCCTTCCTCCCCATGCCAGATCTTCAGGGAGTTACCAAAGGGGCTCTGAGCCCCCCTCTCACCAAGCTCAGAGCAGGCTGTATGATTTTCAGGGGCAGAGCTGCTACAAGACTAAGGGTGAGGCGTGGCTAGTGCATTGAGCTGGCAGAACTCCAGTCCCACCTTCCAGAGTCTGGGCCCAGACACTACCACCGTGCCATGCTCGTACGCAGTCCTGTCAGGTACAAAATGCTGGATTCCCGCATTGCAGCCTTGGAGAAGCTGTGGGTTTTTCATAGAACTTGTTCCAACACCAATGAGCGCAATGCCTGCCCTTACCGTATTTCTTAAGATGTTCAGTGACCCATATCTTATGTTATCTGGTATTAAGACATAACGTAAGAAACAATACATATTTCCTAGAGTTGGGACTCTGAGCCCACTGACTCTTGTTGCCAAAATTCCGCAGAGATTAGATGCTGTTCAAAGACAGAGATGCTTAAAAGCCATGTGGGCTCTTCTTTCCCCAAGGCCATACCTTCTTAGAGCTAATGAAGGTTACATGGGCCTTGCAAGGAGAATGTACTCCAGTGGCTGTTTCTTGGTACCAAATCTTCAGTAGTCTCTGTGGTTACACTGCAAACTAGATTATCCGATACGCTTATCTAGAACTTCTTGTTATCTAAAGCAGTCGTGGCTCCAGATATAGGGAGTTTCAATAAAGCGATGTCTGAGTAAATGTGTGGGTGCACACGTGCACACTCACATGAGTGAGGAGCCCAAGAGTCAGGGTGTGGAGTGCTTTAGCTGATACCGAATGTTAAAACACCATAGAGCCCAATGGCTCCCAGGATTTCCACTATTGTCCTGGCCCCTCTGTTCAAGGAACCCGGCCAGCAGCCTTTCAAGTCTGCAGCCAGGATCTTCCCTCCCCCTTACCCATAGCTTTGTGGGGGACCAAGAGACTGTTGGATATTTGGGACTCTATAGGGTTTTTGTTAGGGAGGGGGAAAAGTGCTCAAGGTGTTTGGCTCCCTGATGGGCCATTCTCAGGCTGGGGACTGGGTTTATCTTGTGACATCACTCCGATGTCTGACATTTCTAGCTCAGAAACAATAACTTGTGCTAAGTTTGTCTTATCTGTGGACATGTTTTTCTAATTAAAGACAAAGCTCAGTAAATATTTTTTAAATGATTGAATTGCCAAAGTATGAAAAACACATGTTGGAAGTCAGACGCACTAAATACCATGTGCGATTTCCCATAGCCCTCCTCCGTTCGAGAAGGTTAGTGTGATGCAGATCTTAGAGCTGTGGATGACAAGTTTATCTGGGATGATTGGCAAAGATTTATAAACTAAGAGGGGATTTACTTAACACACACCTCTCTCCGGTTCCACCGTGTTTCAGAAATAGGAAATTGGGATCACATTAAAGTCCTAATTGGTTTGGCTCCAGCAAAGGTTTGGCGGCTGCCAAATAGTTAATTTATTGTGTGAGAGTTTGGCCGTGTGTTGAGAGGCAAATTTGCTTTAAGCAAAGGATCTTTTGTAAACTGAATATCTATTCATTCAGCAGGCTCTGTTTACAAGCAAGCTCTGAGCAGCCCCAGGAGAAACAGGGGCCTGTTTTACATAACAATCAGAACACAACGGGGGCCCATGGACTCCAACACAGCAGGAGAAGGGAAGAGAGAAGGTTTGGGTCTTTCGAGCCCTGCCATGAGCTGAATCAATGGATGCAGGGTTTGTCCCCTCTTCCCGTGTCAGAAAAGCTTTGGAAATACTTGGATGAAAAAGTTTAAAGGGGTTTTTAGTCTGACATTAATTTTAAGTCTCTAAAATGTTTGTGTTGGTGAAGGTAGGGGAAGCTCTGAGAAGAAAGTTTTGGAAAGAGAAGCAGCCCTTGCGCTGTCACCTCTAGCACAACCAGGTGGGGAGACCTACAGGGTGGTTAGTTTTCTTTTCCTGTATGTTATGAGGAAGGGTAAATTGGAATACACTTTTATCTAGCTGGCTTCCTGTAGCCCTGCAGGACCTTGCTTTGTTCTTGATCCCCATACTTGGTGAGATCGCTCTTGCTGGTGATAATTTTTCATGTTAGATTTGTTATCTCTGGTGCTTTTCTCTTGGGTTTGGTGAATCTAGTAAGGTTTGACTCATGTGAACTTGTGTGGGAACCAGTCTCAGGCTGTCACGTTGGCTTTAACTATAAACCGCTCTTTAAATTTAGACTATCATCTTTATGTTTGGTGTTATTGAAATGGAAGTTGCATGTAGTGGACAGGATATTGCAGACTGAGATAAGTATCTTATTCCTAGCGTGGCTTTGGACTTGCCATATGGTTTGAAGAAGCTGATAGGGACTAAATCATGGCTGTAATATTAGCTTTAATTTATCACTGACAGTTAAATAACTAACTTCGTGTCAGGGACCTGCTCCCAGCTAAGAGGAAACAGTGGTATTACTGTGGTGCCTAGTGGCATCCTTATTGTCAGTTGTCATTTCCATTACAAAATTGATATAATAAGGCTCAATATTTTGGCCATTTAATTTTCAGCTGCGAAATGTTCCATGCACGCTAACTGAAAGGCAAGAGCTCAAAGGAGGATGTTAGGTGCTTAGCCCCAAGAAAGAATTTGTTCTTGTGCTTTCAGATATTTCAAAGTGCTGAGTGTTTAGGAGAAATTGGTGAGCAATTGCAGCACACTCTCAGCAATACTTTTCCTTCTGTAACTTTCATCTGCTCCTCAAGCAACTTCCTTAGCTGTGATAAAATCCATTAAGTCCTATTTATGATCCAAAGCCAAATACAATACAACTATTGATTTGTTTGTGTAAATGTAACCTTTCTCCTGATGATTGTAATAATTCTGAAGACAGCTAATGATAGTACAAAGTCAGTAAAGGTGTATTTTGTGTATGTATCAAACACTTCCAGTGGAAACATTATCGTCACAACTGAATGTTAATCAATTTGTGTGTGCAGGGGAGGGAGGGAGTTGCAGAGGCATCAGTTCAACAAACAAAATTAGATCAAGCCGAACCTCTTTATACCAAAGCTGCTTCTGCCTGGGGCTGCCACATGGTATTCTGACACACAGACTAACACATTCAGCGTGTGCCACCCTCGGTTTGCCAGTTTTAGTGTTGAGATGATGGCAGGTTCAGGCAGCATTAGCTGCTTTGTACAGACAAGCTGCGTGGGTGTTGGAGCAAACAATAATGATTGTTTTATAGAGCATCTTTTCATCCAAAAGGATCCTAAAGAGTGTAAAATCTTGTCCAGGAAACTCTTCTGCACCCACCACTCTATCTGAAATGCAGCCACCTCTGGAGTTAACTACAGTAATTGTTTCATAGCACACAACTCTACATAACAGTTTAGGCAGGAAGCAAAGAGGAATGCTGTATCCAGTTGCAGAGCCAAATAAGAATTAATATCAGGATTTGCCTCAAATAGCAGAACCATCTTCATTCCAGCGTAGCCCAAGTTGGATGAAAGTCATCTCCATTTTCTTTTCTTTGTTTTAAAGAACGTTTTACTTAAATCAAGTAATGATTCTTAATGTAATGATTTAAAATAGCAAATTTTAGCCAGAAATTCTTATGAGCTCCTACCACCGGCCGGGTTTGCAGTTCAGATTACTTTACTTGAGAGCTGTTGACCTTCTGACACCAATGGCCAGTCTTTACTCTTTAAACTGGTTAACTGTCTAGTTTGTATTCCACAATGTGCTCGAAAACTCCACCACCTTCATGAAACTGTTTCATTCTCACTTTCAGAGATGCATGGACCAGGAACCATTAAAAAGCAGTTAAACCTAGCTTGGGGTTATGTGCCTCAGTGTAAACACCTGCCTCCTGTTTGTAACTGGGTACATAGCTCAGCAATGGCTGGAAGGTGAGTGTGGATCTGTGGAGGGGAATATATAATATACAGGGTTTGTTTGTTTTTAGAAGTAGCCTACTTATCAATAACTGCAGTCCTCCATCATGGGGTAATTTTGTTGGAAGTAAACAGTGGCTGGGATGATTAGGATGTGGAACCGCCTTTCTGTCAGTGGTTTGAATCTGCAGACCAGAACTCCTTTCCAACTGGCTACATTTACCAGGATGACTGCACCCATCCAGAAATGGGATTGCATCAGTGCTTTTTGCACCTGTTTTATAACACAGCAGTACAATATGCAGGGCATCCAAGTAGTTTATACCCCAGCAAACACATCTTGGCATTGGGAACATGAGTTTCCATCTCATTAAGCTGCTGGCAAAGCCTTGGTAATTCCAGTAACTGGTACAGCACAGGAATTATCCCTCCAACACTGCCAGTTCTGTCAGTCCAGAAAATCACTGTTTATTCTCACCAGTTGTGTGTTTACATTTGAGGGAAGGAGAGATTGTGCTGAAACCATTGTGAACTGTTGCTTCAGTGTGGTCTGCTTTAGTGTTCTTGTTATAAGAACAAAGGGGTTTTTAAATACACATATATAATTGAGGATTTAGATGCATTGAATATAGCACGGGGGATCTATACCTAGGGGGGAGGGATAACTCAGTGGTTTGAGCATTGGCCTGCTAAACCCAGGGTTGTGAGTTCAATCCTTGAGGGGGCCATTTAGGGATGTGGTAAAAAAAATAAAATAAAAAAAATTGGGGATTGGTCCTGCTTTGAGCAGGGGGTTGGACTAGATGACCTCCTAAGGTCCCTTCCAACCCTGATATTCTATGATTCTATGGTTACATTGTTAAATTTATTTGAAATCTATGTTTTTTAAATGCAACAGATTGCACTGATATTAAAGCTTACTACAGAGGTTAAATCGCTTAGCAGCTTAGCAATGTTGTATGGAGCCTTTCACTTCTAGATCGACTGCAGCCCAGGTTGGCATTGACAAGTTATTACCATCTGACAGCTGTTTGTTGGCCTGTGTGAAATGAGTTGCTGGTTTCAATCCATTCCTAGCAGACAGGTGTCCATATCACAGTTGGTCCCTTTTTGGCAGACTCAATCGAGATGCAGGGATTAAATAGACCATGGAGCTCTCAGGCTCCTAGAAGTGAGCCTCTCCAAGTACGAGGTGAGGCATATTGATGGAAGAGTGGTATGCTTGTGTTGTGTTGGTTTTTTGTGGTGGAGGATGCAAGGGAAGTTTTCACTGCTTGTGATTTTGCAGGTTTCAAAATATTTTGTATACAGAGAAGAGTATCATGTACCCGTGGCCCTGTGTTTTATTACACAACTCGTAATAGTCTTATACAAAATACACTTTGGAGGTTTGTATTGTGGCCTTTATGAGAAAGGGCCATAAAGGAGAGGTCTTGCAGATCTTTCATGAAAATCTCTGCACTTCATGAAATGCTGTGCTGTTTCTTCATTAAAACAGGATTATCCAGTTGAGATTATCCATTCCACATGGGTTGGGCAAGCAGCACTCTTCCATTTTCATGTTAAAATCCTCTAGGTTACAGAGAGCCATTGTAAATCGGCTGAGGTAAAGGAGAGTTTTTAGTATCCAGGAGGCTGAGCAATGCAGAGTTTTGGAAATGTGACTTGAGATGAAAGGAGCTTTTATAATTGTCAGTTCAATTATGTTTGACTTTTGGACCCATGGGACAGATTTGTGGGTTGTCTTTGCAAATGACATCGCCAGCAATTCTTATCATTCAAGAGTCTTGTCTCAGAGATTCCTTCTGACCTTCACTATTCGCTTTTTTAAAATCTAAACCTTAGAGAAAGAATTCAGAGTTTTTCTAGACATGACACCAAGCAAAGCAGTCAGGCAAATAGCTTTCATTTGCATAGAGATCTTCTGTATGGTGATTCCTCAAGCTTCTTTTGAAACAATGCTCTCAACCAGATTATCATGGTTGTCCTTCTTACACCCAAACATAGCATTGCCACCGCAAAACTGTATCCCACTTCTAATGTACATTTATTGCATCTGATCCAGTTTCATAAAACGTAAATTCTAGTAAAGGTTCTTCTCACTTGGAAAATGCCCTTCAGATCATCTTTTCCACATTTAGGTTGGGCAGGCTGAGAGAATTCACCCCTGTATATATGAGTCCAGTGTCTTTTCACTGCATATTCTTCATGAGAATGTCTGCAGTCACAGTATGAACATCTCATTTGCTTCCGTGGAAACTTTGGGAAGTGGTCTTGGTGGTGGTGAAGGTAGAAGTATCAATACATGTGGCAATCAGATTAATTAGATGGTATCTTAGTTGTAATAAAAATTTGGACTCTTTAGGTCCTTTTCAAACTACTTTATTATCTAAGCTGCAAGACCAAGTTGTACACAGGCGTAATTGGCCAACATATGAAATAATGAAAAATGGCAGTACTCCTTTGTTACAATGGACATGCCTTTGACATTTTCTCTAGATTTATAAACAAATAAAATAGAGCCTATCCAAGGCTCTAGGTGCCTCTGCCATAAATTACAAAAACAAATAAAATGTAAATCACCAAAACTCCCCTCCCTTCTGCACATCTACCCCCAGTCAAAACCCACCCTGTTTTGTAGCACATGTCTCGCAATGTGCGCTGAAGGCTAGCAGTCCTGGGCTATTTTAGACGTGGGGGAGCTTTTTCCAGAACTGAGGTCCCCTTTGGAGAATGCTCTAATGCCAGACCCATCTCTTTTAAGTTATTGGGGTCCAGCTGGTGTGCCTCTCCTGATTGCGTGTGGCAATACAGCTGGAGGAGAGAGCCATTTAGGGCTTTATTGATCAAAACCAACACTTAATCTTCATTCTGAAAATGAGCAGGCTGCAAGTGCAGATCATGGAGCACAGGTGTCATGCACTGTCACCTGGAAGCATCACTTAATAGGCAGGCTGCTGCTTTCTGCACTAGCTTAAGTTTCTGGATTGATTTAAAGTGTTAACCCCAGGTAGCAATTCTGAGGTGACAAGGATAACAGTGGCCAGATCCACATCCAAAAGAAGCATTTACAAGCATGTAGCCAGGTGCAGGTGGTAAAATGCCTTCCTGGACATTGCTGCTGTATGATCATTTGTGTACCAACCCAACCCCCAGATTACATACATAGAATCATAGAGAATCAGGGTTGGAAGGGACCTTAGGAAGTCATCTAGTCCAACCCCCTGCTCAAAGCAGGACCAATCCCCAATTTTTGCCCCATATCCCCAAATGGCCCCCTTAAGGATTGAACTCACAACCCTGGGTTTAGCACGCCAATGCTCAAACCACTGAGCTATCCCTGCCCCCGTGCATGCATCACAAATGATAGCATCTCACCCTTGATCAAAGATAGTGAAACTATGCTTGCTGTATCTTCCAGTTGCTTCCAGCATCAACTCAGTCTCATCTGGACTGAGTTTCAACCTGTTTCCTCTCCTCTATGCTCATTCTCCCTGGGACAGTGGGCCTGACACATAACAGCTGTCCAGGTCAAGAATATTTTTTATGTCTGACTTTCAAACTTAATATGGGGGCTATTTAGAAACATTTTCTTATTGATGATTAGTGGATCTTGATATATTACATTTGTGTGAAATTTGCCTTTTTCTAAAAATTAAGTTTCAGGGTTGGCAAAAAACCGACCACATGAGACTCCAAGGACTTAATTGTTTTTGCTGAACTGTCAATCAAAAGCTAAGCAAATGTAAGTGACCCTTGTTCAATATAAAAATCTATGTGCCAAATTTCAGATCAGTGGTGTTTGAAATGGCTAACATTTTAAGTGCCCAAGTAGGATTCGCAGTCAAAATGCTGATATGGCCTTAACGAGGTCAGTACTGTGGGGAACTGTGGTAACTCTAATCTACTTTTAAAGCACAAGGCATGGATGTGAAAGGCCAGGTGTTTGCCTTTAACTGTAGCTGTACCATCTGTGGAAACAGGTGGAGATGCTCAGGGTAGTCAGCAAAACACAGCTGGTAAAAGTTAAGAAAAGACATCTAATGTGCTATTTTACCTGGGTAAAATGGACCCCAAGTGGAATCACATGCAATTAAACACAGCTTCATCTTATCATAGGTGTCGGCTGGACACAGGATTAATAAAATGAACAAAAAATAAATGTATGTTTCAGCTGTGTTTGCTCTCTCTGGGCGTTAAAGTTGTCAAATCAAACCAGTCATTTCAAAAACTGTGGGTCACTGAACGTTGGGCAGATATGCCTACTTCACAGGACTCTTAATGCCAAACCCCGCATGTTACTGAGAATGTTGTACTTTAGAATTGACTCTTTTTGCTGTCTCCCTTGAGGTCAATTCGGATTTATTTAAATTAATGATTACATTGAAAAAGATAGCATTTTTAAAATTGTTGTTTTGTGAATTGGCCTGTTGGAATGTGCCATGAAACTATATTGTAGGCAAACCCTGATTAACTTGAATCCTTGCACAAACTTTTGAAAACTGTTTAAACATAAAGCTGTAGAAGTCCTCTGATCTACAGTAGTGTGATGTTTTAATTCAGCAAATGTTTTTTTTAATGTAAATGAAAATGCTACTCTTTGAATGGTCCTCTTAAAGGCTTGTATGTTTATTATTTATTGGTATTGCAGTAGTACCTGCAGGCCATGGGCTGAGCCCCATCGGGTGAAGCACTCTATGTAAACAGGTAACAATAAGTCAGTCCCTGTCTCAAAGTGTTTACAGTTTAACACTTGACATCAAAAGGACTGTTCTCAGTGTGTGAAATTAAGTATGTACATAAATCTTTGCAGGATCAGAAGCTAATAATTTAATCTGAGGGGACTCCAACTGAGGTAGGTACTTGTACCTAAAAGAATACAAAATATGAAAACTTCAGGTTTTTGTCTTTGACATATTCAGCACAATTGTCACTTATTTGAAAATACTGGATAGTTCATGATTTATTTATTTTTTTTAGCTTATTTATCAAACTCGCACCCTCTTCAGCACTGTATTTACATTGCTGTAGGAAGCTTTCAGTCAAGCAGTGCTGGGTGGGAGCAGACCACTTTGACTTCTTTAAAAAAATAAAGGGGCTGATGAGTCTAGTCACCTTGTATTATGATGTTAAGGTACATTACTAATTACATTGTGGTGCTGAGTATAAAACCCTATGCTTTTAATTAGAAAACATGCATTTCTATGATGGACATATTCATGGCAGTGGGGCATTTTCCATTAGTGAGGTATTTGTGATGGAAAACTAACTTTTGAAAGCTTTGAGTATGATTTATTCCAGGGGTCGGCAACCTTTCAGAAGTGGTGTGCAGAGTCTTCATTTATTCACTCTAATTGAAGGTTTCGCGTGCCAGTAATACATTTTAATGTTTTTAGAAGGTTTCTTTCTATAAGTCTATAATATATAACTAAACTATTGTTGTATATAAAGTAAATAAGATTTTTAAAATGTTTAAGAAGCTTCATTTAAAATTAAATTAAAATGCAGAGCCCCCTGGACCGGTGGCCAGGACCCGGGCACTGTGAGTGAAAATCAGCTCGCCATGGCACACATGCCATAGGTTGCCTACCCCTGATTTATTCCTTTGTATTTATTGATAACTCCACTAGGGACATCACTATTTGATGTAGCTAGGCGTTCACCTACCATGGTGGTGGGCAGCAGTATAAAACCCTAAAATAGATAGGTCAGTTTAATCCTCTGTCAGGAATAAGCAAAGCCAAACCACACAGATTTACACTGAAAAGTGCCAGGGTTAGAGCTTTGCTGATGCTCACTGCACTTCCCTAGTTGAACTGGACCCATGCTTTCTAGGTAGCTATTGATTGTTAGTATTGGTGTAGTTCTTAAGTTTGTAACAAGGTGGGTTGTTGTGTTCTGTCAGATTACACTTGATTTCATAGAGTATGAGGGTTGGAAGGGACCTTAGGAAGTCATCTAGTCCAACCCCCTGCTCAAAGCAGGACCAATCCCCAATTTTTGCCCCAGATCCCCAAATGGCCCCTCAAGGATTGAACTCACAACCCTGGGTTTAGCAGGTCAATGCTCAAACCACTGAGCTATCCCTCCCCCCATTTCAGATGTTTCTCCTATGGCACTGGCTTAATATTCTTTTTTGAGACCTAACACAACATGTAAGGGAAATTACAGTGTTATATTTGTCCAATTAAATAAATACAGTAGCACTACTCACTGTGAATTTAAGGTGTTAACTTAAGTTGCAGTTTTACTCTGAAAAGTTGTCTGTATAAAAATGGCCCCGTGCTATATAGCAAATCTGCCCTTAAGTGAGTATTCAGTCATATCTGCTCACTTCAGTGACTGAAACAATTTTTGTCTGCTTTTTCCTCCTGTTCACCCTGCTGAGCCAGCACAGCTAAGGGAGCGAGCTGGAGTGGATATCTTTCTTGTGTATCCTCAACAGAATTGTTTATTAAATTCTAGAGACAAAGGTGGGGGAGGTAATATCTTTCATTGGACCAACTTCTGTTTGAGTGAGAGACAAGCTTGCTGTCTTACACAGAGCTCTTCTTCAGGTGACCCTCAGTCCCATCATAACAATTTTTTGTCTGTGAATTTTAAAAGAGCTTAGACTATTTTTGCTCAGCGTAGCAATCCAAGAGCTCTCCTGGGAGAAGCACTTCTCGCCAAACTTGTAGGAATGCTAACTTTGTTCCGGGAAACTTGTAATCGTGAACCTCCTCTTGACATACTTCATGGTGCTGGAAGAAAGCTTCATTTGTGACAAAAGATGAAGGTCAAGATTTTCAAACATGTTGGCCTGGAAGTTGCACTCCTAAATCCATATTTAGGGGTTTACAGATTTAAGTGGCCTAATTTTCAGAGGTACTGAACAAAGTGAAGAGTGGCTGCTGCTGCTGCTTGGGGCACATTTGCAAAATGAGGTTACCTTTTCTTTAGTTTCCTAAGTATGGATTTTGGAGCCTAACTTTAGGTCCCTAGGCTTGGCATAAATTTTGTCCTGAGGTAAATTTGTTCATAATGTACTAATCATATCACATTTTTCTTTAGCAGGTTGCAAAGTGCTTGACAAAGGAAGTCAGTGTCATTATCACCATTTTACAGATGGGAAAAACTGAGGCACAGAGTGAGGCAGTGACTTGCCCAAAGTCAGCCAGCAGGTCAGTGCCAGAGCTGGTTGGAGAACCCAGGTCTCACAAATCCTAGTCTGGTGCTCTCTCCACTAGACCACATTGCCTCCTAAAACAGTACAGAATCAGGTAAAAATAACTTTGCTGGGCAGGATTTAGAACATAAGAACAGGCATACGGAGTCAGACCAAAGGTCCATCTAGCCCAGTATCCTGTCCTCTGACAGTGGCCAATGCCAGGTGCCACAGAGGGAAGGAACAGAACAGGTAATCATCTAGTGATCTATCCCCTGTTGCCCATTCCCAGCTTCTGGCAAACAGAGGCTAGACACACCATCCCTGCCCATCCTGGCTAATAGCCATTGGTGGACCGATCCTCCATGAGCTTATCTAGTTCTTTTTTGAATCCTGTTATAGTCTTGGCCTTCATAACATCTTCTGGCAAGGAGTTCCACAGGTTGACTGTGCGTTGTGTGAAAAACAATTCTTTACTGTGTTTGCAACCCAAACACTGAAGCTAGTGAGTAGTGAGCCAGACTGGACTTCGGCTGACTGCCAAGATACAAGTATTGCTCTTGAAGATCCCACTAGGTGCTTATCTGCATCTTTAGGTTCCTAAATACCTTTAAAAATTGGCCTTTGGTACTTATAGAGCCGCCTGTGGCTCATGGCTACATTTGCTCTGAGCCATAGTGCTGGGGCCGCTGCTGCATCACTATCCCAAGGAATGCTGCCCAAAAGCTATTGAATCTTCATGACGCAGCCTGACATTGTCCGAGAAGGAGCAGTGATGAGGCCTGCCATTGCCTGTCAATAATGGTGCTATTTGAACAAGCAAGCAGTCAGCCATAATTCTCCCCAGTTCCTTCCTTCTCCCACTTCTTCTCCGTGCTCCCCCAGACAAAGATCCCAGCAGGCTGGCCTGGCAGGCTGCAGAGAAACTGCCTCATGGGTCCCTCTCTCCCTCCCTCCTTCCTTTGGTTTATTGATTGAGGTATATGCTTTTGGAGATGCAATGAGTGTTTGAGGCAGGGAATGAAGGGTATGGGGAGGTAGCTGAACTTAGCGTAAATGTGTTGGGAATGAAGGGAGTAGAATGAGCTTATTTTGGGGACCAGTGATTGATGGGGTTCTGTATGTCTAATGAATAGCCGGGGAGTTGAGGATAGAACATGGGGAAGGAAGAGAAGAACTTCACAAAGGAGAGAAACAGGATGGCAAAGGAAGGAAAGAGAACAGATGCTGAAAATGTGCAGGAGAGACACAAAGGAGGAAGGAAAGTTAGGAGTGAAGGGCAGTGTAAAGGGAAGAGCAAATGAAAGGGAGATACTGGAATTTACAATTTACAGTTACTAGTTGGTGGGAGGACAAACACTGCCAATAAGTTGTGCATCAACTAAAATCTTTGCATGCTCCAAAACCACAGCATGGCTGAAATCCGGCCATTCTTTGTCTGACCTCCACTCGTCTCTCCTGGCCATTCTGGTTTTTGATTGGCTTCCTGTACTAAGTGAAACCACAACCTTTCAGACTCCTCCAGGCAGAATGAAAGGCACATGGTATCAGTGTAAGAGGAGCCCCTTGCAGTCTACTGTGCTTGGGTGGGCGTGCTGGTTCTTTCGTAAACTAATAGCTCCCAGCAGTGCTGCTAAATCAGACTTCATGGAGCCAAGAGCTGAGAGCTTGGAATACCACTGCAGGCACAAAAGGTCTGTCTCTTTTCCAACTGCCACCATTTGTTATGAGGCTAATGATCCAGAGGCCCAATTGACAACAGGAGCAGGCTGCCAAAGATTGCCTTTGGGAGGAAAAAGTTCACATTTAGATACCAACAAAACTGAAAGTTAAGTCACCCTTTTTTATTTTTTGTCTTTGATCGGGGAGGGGAGTGAGAGAATTCCATTCAGCATTACATCTGCAAAACTAACAAAAGTTTGGCAACAATCGGCATTCTAATTTATATTACTTCATTGGAAAGTGCTACTTCAAATCCATTAGTTGGTGGTTTGAAGTACAGTGTTGGTCACAATTTTATAGCTTCTGGGTGCACTGCAAAATAGTCTTTTAAAGAGAGGTTGTGGTTTGGGTTAGAAACTTGGGTTTTAAAACCCAAGTTATCGGGTTAGGGACTGCTGTAGTCTGCCATGAAACAAACCTGGACTAGACAACCTATTGAGGTCCTTCCAGCCCTACATTTCTATGATTTCCTTCTGTGCGTCTCCAGTACCATAACATATTTAGGCACTATAATCATGCAGAGGTAGTAAGGTACATGGGGAAGCAGCCACTTGATAGCAGATATTATTCAACTAAAATGTTGGGGTTTTTTTTAGTGCAATTTAAAAAGAAAACCAACAATATTATTTCCGTGTAATGCTTGTGAATAAGAAATAGAAACCGATGTTGAGGGGTTAAAAACCTCTATTAAAATAGAGATGTGATGACAAAGAAACAAAACAAGCTATTGGCTGTGTTGGGAAAAGTCATCGGCCTTTAAGGAATAAGGTAATGATAATGGGATGTACAATACCAGGAAGTAAACTGCCTATGTGGGGCAGTATGTTTCACAGCGTACTTGAGGTGTTTGGGATCTATCACATTCATTTTATTGTGAATGTTATTCCTACAACAAGAGAGAATTCAGCAAATCACAGCATTGGAAGTTCCTGCTTCAGTAGGTTTTTAACAGTCTCTGCTACTGTTTTCCTGGATCTTCCTCTTTTTTTTGCAGGGGGAGGGAGGAGGCTAAGGTTTGAATAATTGTTTGGGGCGGGGTTCAAAGTGAATTGAGGGATGCTGCTAACAAGTCCTGGGTATCCTAGGGGTGTGCGAAAGAAGAATGATGTGACTGAACATGGAAACAGGCTTTCAAAACTCTCTAAATGTGAATGCACAGTCATTTTAACCTGTGAGACAGGACTTGTGGGCACAAAGGGACATAAAAAATTGAAGCCCTTTAATACATAGCCCAAAATGTCAAAGATTTTCAGTATGGTTTATAAGAGAGTAATTTTGGAGCGTTTTTGAAGTGATGGAGTGTGGTGATTGAGTTTGCCAGAAAAAGATTTCAACCAGTTTACATTCCAAAGCTGGTAAATATTCCTAATCATCCTGAATGAGATGGCTAGTTAAGAAAGATAAGAGTTGCAGAAATTGGAGTTATGAGGATGTATATCTTTTTAATGAACATCTGAAGTTGAATGAATCCAGAATCGTGTATCTTTTCACCCTGCCATTTGGAAAATATTGTTGTTACAGAGCTATTGAACTAACTGTTTAAATTTAATCCTCTGCAGGCTGGGTTTTACTCTTTCCAAATAGGATTACTCATATTTTCCATATTTCAGTGTTTGGTTTAAATACCCTTGACGGCTACAGGGACTTGGATTTCTGGTCAGGGCAAGGGTGTTAGATTTGGAAAAAGTTCCTTTTGTTGGAAAGGATACAAAATTCTCTGTTATTTTTTTTTCTTCACTTGTGAGGTCGAGTGGCAACAATGAACAGGTAACCTTTCCTTCAATTTTTCTCATGTGGAAAACATTATCTGTACAAATTCAGTAGACTGCATTGTAGTAAGTATCTGTCTGCTTAATTCATTGCTCTTGAACTTTCATTCCCAACCCCCTTCTTAGCCTACCTTGCTGTTAAATGAAATTCCTTGCACCCTCAGTTCAGACTTTGAAATAAGCTGACATCACGTGTGTGTGTGTGTGTATGTGTGTATGTGTGTATGTGTGTATGTGTGTATGTATGTATGTATGTATGTATGTATGTATGTATGTATGTATGAGTGAACCTGAGAAGGAGCCAGAATTTACCAATGTACATTTCCAAAGAGCCACAGTAATACGTCAGCAACCCCCCCGTCCACTCCCAGAGCCTCCCAGCCCCCTCGATCAGCGCCTCCCCCTCCCTCCCTGCACCTCCCGATCAGCTGTTTCATGGTCTGCAGGAGGCTCTGTGGGGGATGGGGGAGGAGCGAGAGCACTGCAGGCTGAGAGGAGGTCGCGGGAAGGGGTGGAGTGGGGGCAGGGCCTGTGGCGGAGCCAGGGGTTGAGCAGTGAGCACCCCCTGGCACATTGGAAAGTTGGCGTCTGTAGCTCCAGCCCCAGAGACAGTGCCTACACAAGGAGCCGCATATTAACTTCCGAAGAGCCGCATGTGGCTCCAGAGCCGCATGTGGCTCCGGAGCCACAAGGTGGCCACCCCTGCTTTAAGGTGTGGAAACTTACTCATTTTAACTGTATCCGCCTTCAGTACATAGTAAAGGAGTGGCCAAACTATAGCTGGTGAGCCACATCCAGCTCTTTTACCATTAAAGTGCAGCTCCTCGCCCCCATTCTCCACCTACCAGACTGCCTGGGGGGGAGGGGGGAGAGCTTGGGATCTTGCAGCGGGGTGGTGGGGTAGGGGCTTCTGCCCAGCGGGGAGAGGGGTCTCAAGGCTTCAGCTCCACAGGGCACACCTGCCGGGGCTTTGGGCTTCAGCAGGAGTGGGGCTGAAGCCCCGACAAGCGCAACCCCGGCTCTCGAACTTCTGAAGATTGTCATATGCAGCTTGGAGGTCAGTATGTTTGGTCACTCCTGACATAGTAAAACCGAATGGTAAAACCCTGACTGCTTAGTCCATGTAAATAATCAACATTAATTGCACTGGTACCAACAGGAGGCCAGCCTGTTATGGTAGACGAGCCTGTTAACAGAATCGGCCATGTGCTGGTTTAAACAATGAACTTGTTGAAACAGGTATGTTTGTTAAATGTACTGAATTTACTGCACATCAAGAGATCTAATCTCCAGTCAGCCCACCTGAGAGGATGGCTTCCGTGCAGCACTCTTGCTAACTTGAATGAGCATTATCCATGTTTCCCCCAGACAGCAATAGGCAGTGAGCTTCCCCTGAACCTTCAGAATCATCCGAGTCTGCTGTCCCTTCCTGGGTCTAGTGACTTTTATATAAAGAGTAAAGGGGGAAACCAAACATTTGACTTTCTTGCCAAACCTGGTGACTAGAAGAGGAGAAGGATTCCAGTTGGTTTCCCTCGCATTCCATTTAGCATGAATTTACTGTTTCCATTTACCCTGACAAATGACTTTGGCTGCCCTGGTACTTTTGGATTTATTTTCTGTGCAATGGAAAGTGGGGAGCTTAAAATGGTAAAGGCTTTCCATGGTTGCCGTGAATAAATGTGAGGCGTCTTTCCAAGATATGAGCCCAGAAAGCAAAAAATAAAGCCACGGTGCATCATGAAATATGTGAGGAATTTAATAGAAGTCAAAGCAAGTTCAGATTTTCTCTGTTTGCCGGGGAAATGGACTGTGATAGGCATAAAAATTCCTCTGGAAACTGGAAAAATTCTCCAGATTTCCCTGCTTTCCCAGAAACCACAGCTAGCAGCATATATCAATAGTCTGCAGTGTTCAAGCTTTGTTTTCATAGTTCTTTCCATGGAACGTTCCCATGTGAAGAAAGTAGAACCAGATTAATGCACAGAGACGGGGAGAGCAATTTTCCTAGCCGCTGCATGCAGTATTAGTTCTTTCCATGGTGGTGTCCGTGCACAGTATCAACATCTGGGTTGCAGAATCCTTAGCGATGGCTGTTGTCAGAGCAAGCTAGCTAGTTGCCTGTTTTAACTAGGGATCCTGCTTGATGTCTGTCAGTTTATATGGTTTATTTTTTCTTGTTGGTAGGTCTTGTCTTTACATTTTTTCCTTCTACTGGCAAAGACGCAGGGAGTGGATGGGTTTAGCTTAGCAGAAAATTTGATTCAGAAGACCTGCTCCAGAGAAATACCACCGTAGTTGAAGGAGTTGGGCTGTTTCTCAGCTTCTGAGCTTTTGTAGTGAGGAGTCACTGATAACTTATTTTGAAATACTTTTCTCTATAAAGAAAAGTAAAGGATACAAAGCCATTCTCTTTTGGTCTAGTGAATGGAATACTGAGCAGGGGGTTTGGAGATGGGTTGCATTGATGGGCTATGTGACCATGGACAAGTCACGTAAGACTTGATCCAGAGCCCTTGGAAGTCAGTGGAAAGACTCCTGTTTTCTTCTGATGGCTCCTCATAAGCTTTCTGCCATTGGTGGTGGTATCATGAAGTGCCCTTGCCATTGGAGTAGCTCTCTGTCATTTTAATAATACTGGTATGACACATCCAATTAAATCCACTCGTACAACAAGGATTTGAAAAACTTCTGTATACTGCAATGTGTCTCTCCACAGAGTATGGATGTGGTCCCAATCTCACACACCTCAAGGCGTGGGTATCTTAAGTCGCCCATGGTTATACTCTGAAAAGTGCCTCTCTTAAAATGGCACCGTGAGGCTTCATATTTGTATCCAAATGACTTGAGCAAATTTGCTCAAGTTACAAGAAAAAAGATGTTTGACCAGATCCATTTGATCTGGGCAGTGTGTCCACATTGCATTGCAACATGTGGGGAATCTGATTGTAGAGCTGGTATATTTGGCCCTCGGAGGATCACCCCACCACATAGGGGACTTCTACCGGCATAGAGCCTCCTCTGCTACAGCAGGCCTGCACAACTCGCAAAGCGGCAAGGTCCATATTACTCCAAAGAAAACAGCTGAGGGCTGAAAACCCCCCGCCCCACGGAAACATTTCCCCCCACTCCCCAGCGCTGCCCGGCCCCACGGAAACATCCCACTCCCCCCAGCACCGCCTGCTCCGGGAAACAACCCCTCCTTGCAGTTGTAGATAAATCTCTGCAAGGACAATCAACAAACTTACCAAGTGGCTGACTAGAGAAGAGCAGACATACTAACGCCCTGTGGGGTTAGAAGCAAGCACCTTCCTTTGGGAACACTCTCTTTGCAGCATTGGGACAACACCCACCCCAGAGAAAAGCAGCAAAAAGGACCAAGGGACACAGTCCCAGATTCTGAATCTGGGAGATTTGCCCCCTTCCAGCCACTGACTCGTCGCTTGTCTCCTCACCTCCCCCACGCCCAAGTATAAAGCCTCATTCAAAGATCCAGGGGGTCACTATATTACTGCACACAGCAGTCAATCAATGCAGGACAATCAACAAGCTTGTCTACAAACTTGTTACCTTCCCCCCCACCCACCCCGCTTGCTTACTCACCCCCCACCAGTTCGCCTCCTCAGCTGCCGTCTCACCACCTCCCTCCCCCCCCCGCCACCACTGCCTGCCCGCTTGGCTCGCCTACTCACTCCCCCCACCCCACCCCCGCCGCGCCTACTCACCCCCCGCTGCCTGCTCGCCTCAGCTGCCGGCTCACCTGCCCCCCCGCCCCCCCACTGCACGCCCGCTTGGCTCCCCTTCCCCCCCACCCCCATCCGGCTCACCTACTCACCCCCTGCCACTGGCCTCTTACCTTCTGCCACTGCACCCACCCCCTGCCGCTGGCTCACCCTCACTCCCCAGCCTGCCACTGGCCTCTTCACCACCCCGCCCACCCACTGGCCGGCCAGCCAGCACCATTTGCCTGCTCACCCTCTGCAGGCCACACAGTCAGCCCACCTACTCACCCCCCCCCCCCCCCCCCCAGGCCGCACAGTCAGCCCACATGGGCCACATGCGGCCCGGGGGCGTATGTTGTGCAGGCCTGTGCTACACCCTCACTCTGCTGCCAGCATATGGGGTTGACTAGAGGAAGGGTGATGTGGCTGGGACTTTCTTGTGCTGTGTCTGTTCCTGACTACAGTTTGGCCCCTTGGGGCCGTTTGCAGCCAGAGTTAAAGCAGTCTTTGCCTGTTCTGATTTATGCTTGGGAACTTGCCGTATGTACAGCAGAATTGAGTGGAAATCAAGAGCAAGCTCTATGCCACCTTTTTGTATTTTCCACCTCCCTACCCTCCCCCCACTTAAACTGTGGCCCTTAGCAGTAGCTGACAATAGTCTGGCTTGTTTCTTTTAATGATATATCCTGCAAACTCACTTTGAGTTCTGAAAACTGAGATGGGTTCTTTGGCTTATGCACCATAACCAATAACAAGGGATTTTGCAGATGGAACCTAGTTGACAAAGGAAAAAAAATTCAGTTCTCTCTCCCAGAGCTGGCTAGCTAACGGAAGTTAAAGGAAAAACTTTTTTGTCACAAAACAAAGGGCTGGTCCACACTAACCCCCCAGTTCGAACTAAGATACGCAACTTTAGCTACGTGAATAACGTAGCTGAAGTTGAAGTATCTTAGTTCGAACTAAAAGGTACTTATCACAGGTCCTCACGCGGCAGGCAGGCTCCCCCGTCGACTCCTCGTACTCCTCTCGCGGAGCAGGAGTACTGGTGTCGACAGCGAGCACTTCCGGGATCGATTTATCGCGTCTAGACAAGAAACGATAAATCGATCCCAGAAGATTGATTGCATTTCCACCGAACCTGGTAAGCAATCCCAAAGATTATGAATCTGAACCACAGAGTAGATCTGTTGAGTAAGGGGCCATTCTTATACAGTCACGCTTCTGACTGTATAAGGATGGTGAGATGCCCCCAGGGCCTCTGAATTTGAGGGAATATATTTGCATCACAACAATAATAAAACAATATTTAACAGTTTTTTGTGAAACTGCTGCATTAATAATTTCCCAGTTTCCCTAATTGTGTTGTTTAGTCCTTGGACTTAACTAGCTGTCCGCAGCTGTTGCAAATTGACTTTTCCCCTGGCGGTGTTTGGGACTGCAGGCCAAAACATGAGGAAAATAGTTCTTCAGTTTTAAAGTTTTGGTTTTTTAACTTTTTAAAACTTTTTTGTGTGTGCATAACTAAGATGCACTTTTTCTGTCTTGTTTTGTGAAATATTGAGAGCCTCAGTATTTTGCATGTGCTTTGTAAAAGGTCGTAAACACACCCAAAAACCTAACTTTTTCAAATGAAACATCTCTTGGACAGATCAGAATTTCACCTGCTTTAATCTCCCCTGATATAAATTATTTACAGAACAGTTGCATGCCTGTAGGAGACTGATTGCAAATGTCAACTCTGGTTCAACTTCTTTGGGGCAGAAAGGCTAAATGTGTCAGCTCTCCAAGTGATAGCCTCCCCTAGCCATTGGAATGAATCATGTCATTCAGATGTACTATACCAGGGGTCGGCAACCTTTCAGAAGTGGTGTGCCGAGTCTTCATTTATTCACTCTAATTTAAAGTTTCGTGTGCCAATAATACATTTTAAAGTTTTTAGAAGGTCTCTCTCTATAAGTCTTTAATATATAACTAAACTATTGTTATATGTAAAGTAAATAAGGTTTTTAAAATGTTTAAGAAGCTTCATTTAAAATTAAATTAAAATGCAGAGCCCCTCAGACTGGTAGTGTGAATGCCACTGAAAATCAGCTCGCGCCTACCCCTGTACTATACTAATAACAAGCTAGATGAAAGTGAACCCTCGTGCAAAGGGAAATTATTGTAAAGGGACATTTAGGTTTATTCGTTTCCATTTGAACCCTTTCTTCTCAAGGAAGCTGAAATTTTAACTAATTTTGTTAAATAATATACTTTCTTATTGGTGCACTGACATCTTGGTTGTCACTTCTTGGGACATAGAGATCTGAAAATAGGCTGAAACTTCTGCCCCATCTGCTGGCTGGTTGACTGACTGTAGAGCACAAATAAATAGAGGCTTTGGGGATATTTGAATAGACCTTTTCTTAGTTAAATCTAGAAAACAATCCCCAACAGCTAAGTTTTAAGAGGTGTGAAGCCTTGTGATTGAATGACTTCATATGTTATTTAGGAGGAAATTCTCATTTGTGAGCATGCTGCGACAGACTGCTGCCCAAAAGGAAGGATGGCACACATGTTGTCACACCTCCTGGAGCATTTCCTGGGTCCTGTAAATCCTGATCGGGGCTCTGTGGGCTGAAACTCCAAAGCTGAAGACAGAAGTTTGTGTGAGTCCAGGGTGCTGTTATTACTGAGTTGGTAGGGGACACGCTCAAGTGACTGGAGTTCTTTCCCTCAGTGCCTTCAACCCCACCCTTGCTGCTTAGGAAGGAATAGCTCCCACTCCCACAGAGCACTGTTTTAACCTTTACTTTAAAAGCTCCTCCTCTCCCTCCCTATCCCCATCTATTCCTCCCTCCCAAGAGAAATGAGGGGTTCTTAACCTGACTGGGGAATGATGAGAAATAGGGAAAATTGGGGATGAAGAGGGAGATGAGACACTGAAGTGGCCATGTCTGTTGTGAGCTTGGGCAGTGGGTTTCTGAGGACCAGTAACCAAACAAAGCACTTGGAATTTAATAACTGAGAACTACCCTTGCCAGTTTTGGGTCAGTAATCGGCCAGCTTCCCCAGTCTCTGATTGTCTGAGGCCATTCAATTTCTGTATAACTTCCAGTAGCCTGGGGCCTGTTCCTGCAAGTATTTATTACCATGCATAGTACTCTCTGCTTGATGTAGTCTCGTTGCACGATTGGCCCTTAGATATCATTGTGCTAGAATCATGCAGTAAAATTCTCAGGGAAGCTGAATAAATATCTGCCATCCCTCTTCAGCCACCTCTGCCAGAGAATCGGCACCTTAATCAGGATTTTCCCCTTTTTTAAGTCAGCATTTGGTAGTCTTGGCAATGTTGGGCTTTACAGTGTCATTAGGTGCTGGGAGTTTTGTTGAGCTATCTAGCTTTCAGACAAATAGATGGGAAACTTCAGTGTTGCCCACAGGATTTTCAAAAGGGTCGTGTGACATGTTTCAACCTGCACAGCTCAAGGAAGTCCCCAGAGGCAGTGTGGTGGTGCTGTCACCTCTTTCCTCCTTCAAGGAGCCGAAGCAGTGCGGTCAGAACTCAAGCACGGGCCCTTGTATGTGTGGTACTGGCTGTGGAAGTGAACTGTGCAACCCCTAGTTCCCAGCATCCAGCTCCACGTGTAAAGCACTGGTGCAATGTGGTCATTGTAGTTGCTGCTGGCTGAGGTCTGTTGTTGTCCAAGGTGTATGTTGATGAGTGGCTAGAACAAAGTGAGAATCCTGGCAGAGGTGCTTACGTGTTGCAGAGCTACCATGTCAAAGGCTATGCTTACGCTTAATGGTAGAGCAGCACAGCTATAGAGCTTCAGTGTAGATACCTACTGCAGTTATGGGTGGGGTTCTCCTGTCGCTGTAGTAAATCCACTCCCTGAGGGAATAGCTAGGTAAACAGAATTCTTCCTTTGAACAAGTGCTATTTACACAGGGGAGTTAGGTCAGTGTGGGGTGTGGATTTTTCACACCCCTGAGCGATGTAGCTGGGTCAATCTAATTTTCTAGTGTAGACTATCCCAAAATACTTTATGGAAATACTCCAAGTTCGTTGTGTCCAATGGCTTTCTTCTATGAGCTTCCTCAGTGACTGCTAAAAAAAGATTTATCCCATGAATTCACTATATATATCATTAAACAATAAGGCATGTTTTTCTTTAACAGTTCCCCTCCTCTGTGATTAGGATGTTGCGTATTTAATCACTCGTCCTCTGAGTTTTCCAGCCCTGGTTTGAGATCCTTACACCATCAGAATAGTATCTTCTTATTGCTTCTAATTGTTAACACATGCCAGCTTTGCAATTTTGCAAACTGGGACTGAAATTTTAAGGCAGATTACATGAAAGATTTACATGCACTAGGAAACCTTCAGAAAATTAATTTGTTTACCAAACAGCTTATCCAAATCCAGATTTTAAAACTAATTGCCAAAATTAAGGCTCTCTTCAGCACTACAGGCTGCCTACTAGAGTGATTTACAACAGGCGCTCTCTACAAGCAAGAGCTGCGTAAGCATGAAGGCATAAAGGATTTTGGAAGGGTCAGTCCAGTTGAACATCCAATAGTCTCATCCTTTGAAGCCCCTCTTCATGGGGAGCTAGCATTGATCGTTGTAGCGCAGTATCAATGTTGTTATCAGCCATAAACAAATTATGAGTATTTAACAAGTTAATGTCAAAGTGGCTGAGAGTCACTGGTAGGTGTGTGCTTAGTGACATCAGCTGGCAAGGAGCCCTGGTAACAGAGAGCGAGAGGGAGGGGGGAGAGAAGGGAGGGTGTGTGTGTCTATATCTGGGTATTCTGGCGAGGTAAAGAGCTGGTCTGTTTGGCTGGTCCTTCCCATCTGGGATCCATCTGTGTTTCCCTGGGATCGGACAGGCAGCTCTAGTCAGTGAGAAATCGCAGATGTGAGAGAGCTGACACATGTCCAGCTAATGAAAGAAGGAAGGCTGGTCGGAGGCTGTGCTCAAAGATTAAGAGCAAAAAAAGAAGAGCATTTTATTTATATGTCGAAGAAATTAGGTGAATTCTACAGCAGCTGGATTGTTGTAACCTGGATATTTCGGGTAAGCAATATTTTTAAATTAGATTATTTTAAAAAAATGTTAAGAGGTTTATCTGTGTTTTTGCTTGTTATGCTGTTTTGCTGTGTGCTAATTTTTAAGAGTAGAAACATTTTGCTGTTCTGTGGATCAGTTGAACCTTGAGCTCAGATAGTGGGAGAGGGTGTATATCTGTGCATGTGAATCCTTACATATACAGTGCTTTGCAATGTCGCCCTCTCCTCTCTAACCATCTCATTTAGACTGCAGTGGTTCTGCTGGTAAAAACTTCAATAGATGAGCTGACTTGGTGCGTGAATTATGCAGCTAAAAAAATAGTAAACTATTTCTCTAAGGAGATCTGTGTTAGAGCTTTCTGTCCTTTACGTTGCTATGGAAGGGTTTGGTTTTCCTGGGTAGAAGGCTAGCATTCAGCATTTCCTAGTCTAATGGGAAATGGAAAAGTGGGAGGATTTTTTAATACAATGTGTTTTTCATTGTGGCAAGCTTTATTCTTTATTTTGCAAAATAATATTTTATAAACTAAGATTTATAGTAGAGGAGTAAATGTATAGGGTTAAGTCTCCTCCATCAGCTCCCAAATGTTCTTAATTTTAACGCTCCCCCTCCCCCCCAGTTTTTCTCTGCGTTGTGCATGAGAATGCTACCTTTTTGTCTTTATACTCTCAAAAGCAGCTATTGATGCTACCAATATTTAAATATCTCAGTTCAGTTTTGTGATGCAGTAACATCTCTCTTTGCTGTTAAAATTTATATTGCAAGGCTACTGTACGTTGGATTCCATTTTATTCTACTGGAATTCCCAATCTTACATATACATCTTAAACCTGCTTTTTGTTTTCCTTTTTTTGCAAAGGTTCAGCAGTTTTAAAATGTTCCTCTGATCCCTCAGGGCATACTACTGTAAAAATTATACCATTGAACACCCGGCGAGCTATTGGCACTGGGTCTGAATGTTTGTGTATTCCACTAAAAATTATTGGCTCTCTTTTTGCATCACTAAACTCTAGAGCTGCTGCATTTATAATCCATTGTGTTCCCCTTATGCTCATCCATGAAATGCTGCCCAGTTGCACCAAATATATCAGAATCCACACTAAAGTTCAGAAGGCTAAAAGTGAGGGTGGGAAACCTTGCTACAGAATCATAGATGTAGTAGATAACCCAACAAATATTTTCCATCTCCCTGCCAGTGCAGGACTATTCCCTATTGTACACTTACTAGTGCTTTGTCCAGGCTAGTTTTAAACCTGCCAAGTGTCAGGGCTTCCCTTGGGAGACTGTTCCACACAGCCTGATAGAGTTCACTGGCAGCAAATGTATCCCGCTGTTCAGGCTAAATGTCCCTATTCTTAGTCTCATTTCATTATTCTTACTTACGCGCTCTTACCATCTTAAATCATTCTCTTGCTCTTGGAGTTTGCAAACATTCACTGGGTGTAGGCTGTTTCCGTATGCTTTGCAAGCCAGCACCTTAGCTGAAGAAACTGACTCTGCACATGGGCACCTAAACCTTGCTGTTTGTCTCTTGATTTCCAACACCTAGGAAGTAGCTGTGAAAGCATACTGGGCAATGCTGTGCAAATTAACATCCCAGAACATGCCAGAATGAAGGAAGAATGTCACAAACCATGCAAGCGTGTGCAAATTCCTAACAGTGAAGTTTCTTGTTATGTTTTATTTGCATCAGGGTGTGTGCTATTTCTGGTGCAGTTGGATAGCTTCAGCTATGATGGTATTGAAAACCTGCAGAACTTGCCAGCGTTAATGCTGTTACTCATTGAAATGACTTTACTCCATTTAAGACTTGATCCTGCAGTCACTATGCAAGCAAACTCCCAGTTAAGTGATCAGGACTTTTGCTCACGTTTGGACTGCACAATTGGGCTATTAGTCTTTATTTTAAACAGCTAGCCTGCCAAATTCACATTCGAGTTCTGCAGAAAACTGAGTCCTGAGGAAGAGGAGAAGAGATTAGAACAACACTGCAGGATGTTCAGGGCACATCTGGGGGAAAAGTGCTTAGAACAGAGGTAACATCTAGCTGTGTTTTTTTAACGCCTGCGGGTTGTCCAGAATTATATGGATAATCATTATAGATATATAGGAATGGGAGAGTGCATGGATAAAATAGGATCTGGTCAAATTATCCAGCTGTTCAAAAGAAGTGAAAGTTCATGACTTTGTATTAGTCCAATTAGGACCTCATTCTGCCACCCTCAAGAAGAAGCATCACTTCACTAATTCCACAACTGCTAAGGACACATTCTGCCACACTAACTCACAATTAGTTGTTTTGGAAGCAGTGGTGGTGTAGCCGTGTCAGTCCCAGGATATTAGAGAGAAAAGGTGGGTGAGGTATAATATCTTTTATTGGACCAACTTCTGTTGGTGTGAGAGAGAAGCTTTTGAGCTTACACACAGTCCTGTTGGAATCAGAGGTAGCTCTTGTTTTTCTGAACACCTCTATAACTGAAAGACATCAGCAAATTGGAGCTGAAATCAGAAAATGATGCAAAAGTAAGGATCTTGAAGGGCTGATTTGAGGGAAAGGTTAAGAGAACTAAGCTTGTGTAGCATGATTGGATGATGACTAAGGGAAATATAACCAAAACCAAGTACTAGAAGACTGTAACTGCAGAAAGGGAGAGGAATTGCTCAGAGTGGGCCAGTGGGGTATTGCTAAGAGTAAGAGATTAATCAGAGCACAGAGAATCTTAAATTGACTACACGGATAAATTCCTAATCTGAGGAGTATTCCTAGACTGGAATAGTCTTCCTAGAGCAGTGGTCCCCAACGTGGTGCCCGTGGGCGCCATGGCGCCAACCGGGGCACTTATGTGCGCCCGCCGTCAGGGCCGGCATCAAGGAAGGAAGAGGAGAGGAGCATCCGCCGGAGAAGCATCGCCACTGAAATGCCGCCGCACAGCGCTTCCGGCGGAGAAGCTTTCGCTGAAATGCTGCCGAGGAGCGCTACCGGCGGAGAAGCTTTCGCTGAAATGCCGCCGAGGAGCGCTACCGGCAGAGAAGCTTTCGCCGAAATGCCGCCGAGGAGCGCTACCGGCGGAGAAGCGAAATGCTGCCGAGGAGCGCTACCGGCAGAGAAGCTTTTGCTGAAATGCCGCCAAGGAGCGCTACCGGCAGAGAAGCTTTCGCCACCGAAATGCCGCCGAGAAGTGTCACTGCCCACCACACTCTGATGAAGGGATGAATGTGCTCTTGGCCACAGAAAGGTTGGGGACCACTGTCCTAGAGGAATGATGGAAGCACCATCACATGGATCATTTAAAATTGGAAAAGACAAATACAAGTGCAGTTTTACTATGAGTAGTGATTATGGAAAAGTGTTATCTTCTTGCTTTACATACCTGCCTAGTGTATTTGAATTGTATCTGCTAATAGTGCTGTGGGCCTGATCCAGCGCCCACTGAAGTCAGTGTAAAACTCCCATCTATTTCAATGGGTTTTAAATTGGGCTCTAATTTTACAGAGTCACTTCTCATAGGCCTACAGCGCCAACATCACTGAGATTATGTCTACACTGCAATTAAAAACCTGTGCCAGCTGTCTCGGGTCTGTTTAATTGTGGTGTAGATGCTCAGGCTGGAGACCAGGCTCTAAGACCCTGTGAGGTGGGAGAGTCCCAGAACTCAGGCTGCAACTTAAGTGCAAATGTCTACCGCAATTAAATAGCCCCTTAGCTCGAGCCCTGCGAGCCCAAGTCATCTGGCACTGGCCAGCTGTGGGTGTCTAATTGCATTCTGGATTCGATTTCTAGGGCTTCATCAACATAATTGTTTACCAAGTCCCAATTGTTTACACCTTTGCATACCCGCTTGAAGGCAAAGGGGTTGCTCATATGTCATTGAAGGCATAATTTGGCCTGCAGAACTTTTTAGTCATGATGGTAATGCACAAGAAGGAAAGAACAGTGCCTGACTTCTGGATTCCAGGTTGAGTTTGAAAGGCTGACAGTTCCAGATCCAGCGTTTTGTGTAAGTAATTGGGGCTATAAACATGGAAATTCCCAGTGCCATATTTAGTTACTCTTAGTAGAAAATACCATGGTTTACAACCCTGATTTGATATGGGGAGGACTAAATGACCTGTTTGCTTTCCCATTTCTAGTTTTTATGATTTGGAGAAAGACACTCTAATTTGATTGGTACCCAGACACAGTTCCCATTATATTACTAGATCGCTGAGTACAATGCAACAGAATATGAAGGGACTTCTGTGAAATGTGTGGAGGGAGATATTTGTTAAAAGGCTTACAGGCAGCATTAGATAACATTGTTTTTTAAATTTGAACTGAAGAGAAAGAGTCACTTAGTGTCACCTACTCTTTTTTTTATATATGCTAGAAGAGCTGACTTTTCTGTACTCTCTCTGAGTTAGATGGTAAACCTTCCTTGACCAAACCTAATGTCTAGCTAATATTTACATACATTGTTTTTCAGAGATTAGGTGTAAAATTGTGTTCTAACAAAAATTTGACAGTGATCATTGGGAAAGCCATGTTGTACCGTTCACAAAGGCTAATTAGACTTTACTTCTGAGATGTTCTTTTACTTACTTCACTTGTACAAAGATTTGGAGATGGCTCCTGAAGTGAATCAGAAAATACCCATATTTCTGCTTACATTTAATAGCAGGGGCCTTGAAGTACAGGGGAGTGATGGTCTTGTAGTTAAAGTACGGAACTAGGAGTCGGACTTGGGTTCCATTCTTGGATCTGCTAGAGATCTTCTGTGTGACCAGGGGTGTGTAATTTCTTTGTTCCTTAGTTACATAGACTCTAAGACCAGACGAAGCACTGTGAACTTCTAGTCTGACCTGTATACACAGGCTGTAGACTTTTTCCCCCATAAACTGGATTTCCACATGTGTAAAGCTGTCATCATCCACTCAGTATTAAGAGTCTTAACTCATTGTATTCTTATAGCACTTTACAAACCAAGTAATTAACATTATTCTTAACAGCTTTGGGCAGTAGCACTTTAAAACCTACCCTGAGTTTTTAAAACAATGCTTAATGAGTTTCATTGTCCTGAGTCTCCTGCTCAGATGCAGTGTTTCCTCCTTTCTTGGTTGTGGCAGTGTCCCTATTGCAATTCATGATCAGGTGGGTGGACTTTCGGACAGAAGAACATTGTTAGTGGCTGAAACTCTTAAGTGTCCACTGTTACTCTTCAGTGCCACGAAAGCTGCATGACGAAAAGCCAAAAATCTATCAGTCGGCCCACAAATCAGATGACTTTCTTCCAGTCTGACCATGGAACTTAAATAGCCATCCGTGTATTGACAGCTGTCAATTATTTAACTAAATCTAAATGAGGAGGGAAAGGGAGTGTTCAGAGAATGCTGCTGCTTTGAAAGAACTCAAACCTGTTGCTGTGCTGCAAGCTGTGAATGTTTAAAGACCTCGTATTACTTACCATGCTGGAGGAGCAGGAAGGGAGGATGGGGAGGGGGCGTTATTGTGAGAGTAACAGATGTGCCCTATGCTGTTGACGCGTGCCGGCTCTGTTCCTTTGCTCTTAACACCAGGTGCAGCTATTGTTCTGGCTGGTCTCTATTCATCCAGCCTCGTCTGTTACTCTGCTTTTTCTAGCTCATTGTTTCTGAAGAAAATTAGCATTAAAAACCCATCCGAAACCCCCATGTCCCTCAACTGCAGGTGACTGTTATTGGCTCCAGCTGCCACCCTTGCGCTTGATTACTTCCATATGGGGTTGTGGTAAGAAGTAATATCCACTTACTGATTTCCCTCTCCCCCTCCCCCCGCACTTTATTACTCACAAAGAACAATACCCTGAAATCTATTAGACCCCCCAATAGGCTCCACATTCTACTCAGTATTACGATGGTGATGAACATTTTACAAGCGAAGCTAATTATTCTCCCACCCCACCCCCCTCTTCCTTCCTCCCTCTCCTCCCCTGTAAAAGTGAAATAACCAAGGGCCGATGGGTAGTAAATTAAATCTTTGAAATATCCAGAGATGAGGCATCTTGCTAACAGGAAAATTCTGCTAGTTTTTGGATGATCTTTAATGGAAACTATTTAGCCATCATCTTTTATATCCTGTTGTGCCACACCTATGAACCAGATGAGCAAATCACAGTTCAGTGAACCACAAGAGAATAGACGCTGCTATTTTTACAAGTTGATTGTTAATTTCATAAGTTTAGACAGACGAAGGGAGGGGAAGCAGAAACACTTTTAAAAAATGTGGATGATATAGTTGCTAGGAGCAGAGCACTCCTCGTTTTTTAATATTAATATAACATCTCAAGAATGGTGTGTTTTTATTTTGTTTTCAATCTAAACCATTAAATGTGTGTGTTTTACTATAAAAAATAGCACTTTGGAGCTCCCTGTTTCTCCTTGTGACTCCAGGTTAAATGTGCTTAGATTATAAAGGGGGGGGGACACATTTTTGTCAGCCCTGCACCTTGGCCTAGGATCTGAAATCAAGCTGCATTTCATCACCAGCAAAAAACCTTTCTCTGTTACACCTGGGCAGCCCTGTTGTGCAACTATCCCATTTATTATGATGCTTGAACCAGATGAGAATCAAACTCTCTCACCTTTCCTCCCATAGCTGTGTTGACCTTGCAGAATTAATAGGAATCAAAACAGAAACTTTTGTTGTCACCAAAGTCAGCCAGTAAAACTCTGAGGGAGCAGATGTATGGAATAAAAGGGTAATTTTTTGTGGTTTACATTGTCCCTTTTGAGAGTAGAACTGAACCTTGAAAGGCATTAAGGAAACTAGAGTAGTGTCAGTACAGATAACCATGGCCAGTGCTATAATTCCATGTGGGACAAAGCAACTTTTATACTTATGAACGAGGATTAGGAAACTACTTTCATAGAGAACTGGATGAAAGGATAATGCAAGATTTCCAATGTACTTATAGTAGTTTTCCAGCTGGAAATAAATCCACTTGAACTGTGGCATTGTAATTCACTGGGTTCTGAAGAGGTTACTTCTGGGTGACCAACTAATTTCTGTTGCCCTGTTCTCCAGAGCACTGAGTGGTGGAGCTGTCATATACATACATACATGCCCCTGCACCTTGGGTAGCAGGCTGCTGTGGGGAAGATTGACACCAGTCATTGAATGGCTCAAACACAGAGGCACTTTCCATGTGGTGCTGACTGAAGGAGGAAGCCTATTAGGCTCATGTAAACCCCAGCCATTATATATTATGAGATCAATTTTCAGAAGAGTTTGTCTAAATTGCACATGTAAATCCTGCATTTTCACACACACCATGGCACTTACCTGTGTGCACCTAAATGCTTGTTATGCAATTTAGGTGACCACTTATGAAAGTGGTACAATTTGTGTTATGAACACGTTTTCTGCTGCTATATTAAGGTAACAGAGTGGGCTAGTGGTTAACAGCTGACTGGGAGCTGGGACTCCTGTGTTTTATTCCTGGCCTTGTGAAAGCTAACCTGTCAAGTGCTGTGTTACCTCTCCTATAAAATGCTGATAAGACTTCCGTACCTCATAGGGGTGTTGGGATTCCTGGTTTTATTCCCCACTGGTGCCCAGCAGCCTAAACAACTGGTTATCCTTCTCCATAGCACTTGGAGGGAGGTCAGACCTTTGTGGTGCAGGGGCTTCCCTCTGGAGAATTACCCATCATTCTCTGCCTTCAAAGAAGCCCAAGCAGCAGATTCGAGTCTTTCAACCAGTTTTCCTTTATTATTTTTTTTTAAGATAAATTAACTTTATCCTCAGCTTGGCCCCCTACCGAATTCAGTGGGAGCTGAGCTTTTTGGGGCACTGTGGCTGTTGTTTCCCTCCCCTGCCTTCCTGTCAGAATGGACAAAATGGTGCAGAAAGGGAAGAGGGCTGGGCAGGGTTGAGATGGAACAGCTCTGGCATGCAGGGGTTGGGCAGGTAGCGCTCTCTCTGGTGCTTTAAGAGGAACAGGTCCAACCCCACGGTTGGTGTTCAAGCGAGACAAGTTTCTAGCTGTAGGAGCAGCCATCCAGCTCAGACACTTTTCTGCTCCCCAGCTCTTCTCAAGAGATTTAGCAGTATAACAGCAGGCAGCAGTGGTGCCTTTGCCAGTTCAGGAGTCCGTACAGCCAGCACCTCAGTTCCCGGCAGCAGCTGCAGTGGGAGAGGGTTGCAAAACAGTTTCCCACTGGGGCCTCTGCTCTCTCTAGTGGGCTTTGCAGAAGGGCAGCCTAGTGGAATCAACTCTCCCTTTAGGGTTTCAAGTCTCCTGCTAGGGGCAAGTGGGCTGCTCCAGCCCTTCCGCCTTAGTTAAAATTCTTGGCCCCTCTCTCCGTTACAGTCAGCTACACATTCCCCAGGAGGTAATGAAGAAGCTCTCTCTCTTGGGTGGCAGCAATGCATAGGTGCTGGAACTATGGGTGCTGGGGGTGCTACAGCACCCCCTAGCTTGGGGTGATTTCCATTATATACAGAGTTTACAGTTTGGTTCAATGGCTGTCAGCACCCCCACTATACAAATTGTTCCAGCACCCCTGCAACAATGTATGTGACATCCTACCCCACATACCCTTCTTTCCAGCTATTGCAGCTTGCTTTCACTCCTCTGCCTTCCCCTGCAGTGAATACCTGTGGGTCTCTGTCAAACCACTTAAATATTCACATGTGGGAGGAAACGAGTCAGCCTTCTCTGGCTTCCACTAGGAGCAAACAGCCTCCAAAGACTGAACTGATTGCCTTAGAGACCCTAAAATGCGTGTCTAAAGTGAAACTCCTCTGTTTGAATCAATGAAGCACTCCTTGGTAAAGAGAAATTGGAAGTCAAGGAGGACTCCCATTAACACAAGTCAAAAAAATCCAAACATTGTTCTAAGAAAGGTCATAGAGCTTCATAACCCTCCATCTTCTCCAGATCTGATCAGGAGGAGGGAGCTCTGAATAGACTATTCCCCTCACCTGCATTTTTTGAGGCGAGGTTCAACAAGTTCCTGCCTATGCTTGGGATCCAACCTCCATTGGCAGAGGATCCAGAACAGTGTGGTAGGGCTGGCCAAGTCACCAGAAGTGCTTTCTTTCCAAATCCAAGGAGATTTGCATTCCCCCTCCATCGCTTGCTGGATGATCTTATGAAAGCAGTGGATAATGTCCAGGTAAGGTAAAAGGGCTGGATAGACTGTTCTTTTTGATTAAAAAAATGAGAGAATTTGTTACTACTGGAGCATCTGCATTGTATCTGCAATCAATGCTACAGTGATCCCTATGGAAGGGATGATTTCTGCCCAAGGAACCAACAGATAAGAGAACAGAATCATCTGATGAAATTATGATGCCTCAGAGTCAGTCCTTAAGGCATTTATTACATGTACCTGCTTCTCCAGGGCCATTCTAGCATTGGCAGATGAGCTGAGAAGTGCAGTTCATTAAAAGGATAGGAAATGGACCATGATCCTCCAGAAGACATCTCTGACAGCTTTGTTTGTCGCAGATTCTTCCTTTGATTCATTTGAGATTTGCTATCTAATCCATGGCCTCAAAAATTGTACGATGAAGATGTCTCTGTCTCTGGAAGGTGGGAATGCAGGCTGAGCATTTCAATGCTGCGCAGAACTGGTTTTGCATTTACAATGGGGCAGCTTCTTTGGAGTTTGACAGTAGTAGATGCTCTGCACGAGAGGATCAGATCTGTGTAGATAAATCGGAGGTTAGAAAATGTGTCAGAAACGTGAGGCTGGTAAAATGGCTTTTCAGAATATCCCCAGCAACTTTCTTCAGACTTGTATTAAGCTTACAAAGTCAAATCCAAATTTAAGGGGTTTCTTCTCCCTAATTAAATGATCAGACCATATGGTGTTTACTGAAAGTTCCTGTGATATGGTAGGAGCCTACCTGCTATATCATTCTCTTTCAAAAGAAGCTGCTTTACCTAATGTCACTGTCCTGAGACCCGCATGTTCTTTTCAGCAGCAGATGATCTGGGGATTATTCCAGTGACCTTCTCCCTGCTGTTGGTATAACCTTCTGATTCTGCTGCTGTGATGCTGCTTAATCTTATGTGCATTTAGCAATCTCCCCTGTCTTTCACCAATATAATTGTCTTTTTTTCTCACAGGGACTCTACCCAGGCTATTGTTTTTCACTCCCCTATAAAAAATTACTGGTTTAAGGTTCTTGGGATGAGAAGGTTGGAGCAGCATCTCTGTTTTCTAAAAATTACTAATTACTGTCATTAGTAAAATAGATCACCTCTTCAGGGGGAAGTGTGTGGATCAGGAAATAGTAACGCCCTGACTTTTTTTTAAAATGTATTGTAAAAAACTGTTATCAAAGACTGCACATGGAAAGAATTTTCACATGACTTCTGAAGAGAGATTAATTAGTAATGTAGGGGAAGGAGGGAGGAAATCAGGCAACTGTTTTGCTAATTGAACTTTGTATTTAAGGGAATGGAAAAGTGGCAAAGTAATCCCTAAATCAGCAGGAGGCACAAAGGACTGAAAGTGTCCAGACTTGGGGCAGTGGCCTTGGTGTCCATTTATGAGTTGGCCCCTGGCCTAGAAAATTAACTTCTAGTCCCTTTAATGTAATTGTTGGGCTTGAATGTAGCTTGTAATGAGTTCTCACTTGTCTTGACAGTATATAAATTAATAATACCGTGACACCTTACTCGAGTCTAACTGTTTGGTGTAAAATCACTGCACATGGCATAGTTATGAGAGATTGAGCTAATATGATTCTTTTCTCCTCCCCTCTGGCTCCCCTCCTTCCCACTCGCACAGTTTGCGCTCCAGCATCAAAGCTTCTAGAATCAAAATCCATGCTTAGGTCACCGAAAAGCTGCCACATCAATGTGCTTAATACTTAATGTGTAGTATGCTTGAAATGTGGTTCTTCTCTGAAGAGCGTTGCTGAAAATAGCATCAGGAGGCACTATGTTATCTCAATGGTTTCTAGAGCAAGTATTCTCAGTTGACAAGATTTGCAAATGTAGTCTGGGGGTATGTCTTCACTACCAATGTTAAAGCACTTTAACATGGCTGTGTAGTCACGGCACCAGCACTGGGAGAGAGTTCTCCCACCTCCATGAGGGGAGTAGCTACCAGCGCTGGGAGCCCAGCTACAGCGCTGGTGGACCGTCTACACTGCCACTTTACAGCGCTGAAACTTGCATCGCTCAGGGGTGTGTGTTTTTTACACCCTTGAGCAAGAAAGTTTCAGCGCTGTAAAGTGGCAGTGTAGACGACCTAAGTTTTGAGAGTTGAGCTGGGTTATCTCCACTTTGCACACAATCACCAGTAATAAAGCTGCTGTGGGTTAAATGATCTCTTTAGTGTCACCCAAGCAAGCCCGTTGTCTTCTAATTTATGCCCTCAGTGGCACTTGTGCAGTCCCTTCAGTAAGTTTGCACAGATGTAACACATTGGAATATAATAAATAATTTTATTGATAGATTCTGTTCCTTCATGTATCTGTGGCTTGTTCAGTCTGAGCTGGAATGGGTCTTTGGGTAAAAGGAGTAAAATCAAGTAGTTAGAATCCGTTCAAGTTCCTTTTGAAAAGTAATACCTTAAGCCAATGTCAAGTGTGTTGCGAGAAAGAAACTAATCTTGAAGGGGTACCCCCCACAGAGGTGGCTGTTTTTTAGTGGAGATGGATCGAGTGAAGGTAATACCTGTTTGCATGGCTTGTAATTCTGTACCACGCTTAGACTCAAGTCTTTTAAAGTACACATACTACATAAAAAACAAAATCTAACGAATGGTACCCTCAAATGTAGCCTCACTGTGAATATCAAGAGGACTCTCCATCTCTATCCAAAGTACCAGCAGTCAGCATAATTCATGTGCTTATTAATCTATTTTTCTTTAGGGTCTCTTTCTTGTCGTTTTAGTTACTATCTCGTGCAAATCTAATTTGCCTAATGGCCTAGTGAATGTAATTGAAAGGCACTCTGCACTTACTTGATTGTGGAAAGTCTCACTCATGCTCACACACAGATAGGACTCTGCCTCTGCTAAGAGGAAATCTATAGGCACCGCTTCATAGATTGCGCTGAGGCTGGAGTAGGAAATGTCATTTGAAACGCACTTGGCTTTTACACCTGTGGTTGCAGTTTTTGAAAACACACTTTCTGATTCCGATTTCTCTAATACTAAAGCTGGAATCTTCCTTTGCTGGTCCTTGGGAGCTGGTCAGGGCTGGTGTATTTAAGTGCATAACACCATTCCAGTGACTCGTGAGATGGACTGGCATCTGTTAGTTATGCTACATTGTAGACAAGACACTTCCAGTTTTTTAAAAACAAATGCAGTGACCAATGCTATTCGTTGTGTTAGCATACTACATTCATGAAGCTACCATAGCAACTTAACATGCGTTTAGATACACTAGACCACATTCTCTGGGCTGCCAAGTCCACTTTGCATCACTTACACAGCACTAAATGAACTTAAAGCATCCAGTGGCTGCCCCTGGATAATTCCCCTCCCCCCTTCCCCCCCTCCCCCCCCCCCCCCCCGAATCTTCCATCTAGGACTATTAGGTAGGCAGCAGTTATGAGGCCCAGAGTGTACAAGGCACTCTCTCCAAAGAGAACTAACATGAATTATGACTAGATTAGTCTGCCTTTGATACATGGGTAAATTGACAGGGTAGCAAGTGTTGGGCTAAAGAAAGTAGCACAAATGGAATGTGATTAATGGTTACAACAGCAAAGCCACAGCTGGTTATGATGTGAGAGACACTAATATGCCACTTAGATGGTGCTGGATTCTGATGCTTTGACCGTATTAGAGGTGGAAAAGACCTACTACCCCATCACTAGAACTAGATCCGACAGGGTCATGACTGACAATGTGGCCTGAATGTTCTATATCAGTTGGCAGGGAAGACTGAGACCCCCTTTCTCTTTGTGTCAAAGTGATAAGGTTATGGAACTTGTGCATAAAACATTGCAGAGGAGTAATGTATCTTCCAGGCAGACAAACTGTTTTACAGCCAATGCTCTCAGCAGGAATTTTCCCCCAAGACTACATATGGGAACTGAATCCCCATGTCCTGGTCAGCATTTTTCAGATTTGGGGATTTCCAGAAGTGGACCTCTTTGCAACAGCTATGAACTAAAGAGGCCAACTGTTTCATTCAAGGTGTGGTTTAGGTCCCAGTTCTTCGAGTTCTGCCCCTGTGGGTGCTCCACTCCAGGTGACGGTGCGTCCCGGCGTCGTTGATCAGAGATCTTCGGTAGCAGTGTCTGGTCAGGATGCATGCGCTCAGCTGCTGTCTCGTGGTCTCGTTAGAGTCTGCCAGAGTGTGCGCGTCCTGCTCCCCTCTCAGTTCCTTCTCAACCATCCTCAGCTGAAGACCATCCTCCAATCATCGGGGCAGTGCTGATCCTCTTCCCTGATCTCTGAAGGAAACAACTACAAAGAACATAGAAATAGTTAGTAACATCCCAGTTGTTTCCCTTTCTTTACAAAAGTTACTTGTTTTGTTTGTTTGTTTTTAAACTAAGTTTGTCTCCCGCTGAGACACTCTCCCCTGGCATTCCTAACGCAATAGTGCCAGGGGCTTCAGGATTCAAGAAATGTGCTTCCTGTCAAGACTCTATGCCAAGGTCCAATGGACACTCATGTTGTGTGTAGTGCCTCGGCGAGACACACGTCCCTGACAAGTGTGTCCATTGTACAAGCCTCAAAACCAGGGCTCGTTGTGACAAGGACCTGCGGCTGAAAATGCTTCTTTTGCAGAAATCTCTACAGCCACCTCTGGAGATGGGCAATGGCAAGCCCTCTCCCTCACGCTCCCCAGCCAGGTCCGAACCAATTGGGAGCATGGCTTCACCCTCTCAAGCGAAGAGGCAGGAAGCCCAACTGTCTCCGTGCAGAGGCTTTCACAAGGGTAAAGGGTCTCCTGCGAGATCCTTACCCTCAGTGCTGACAGCGCTGAAGGCAGGTGCCTCTGACCATCCCAGCATCTCAGCCACAGCTCCCACGGAGCGCAGAGGCAGGGACCCGACTTCCTGCACCGTCCCCTTGGCACCGAAAATAGACCCGGTGCCGACAACACGCTCTGCCCCGGTGCCGAAAAGAACATTGGCACCGAGCCTGCCTGCCACTCCGATAGCAGCAGTGGACCTCCTGCAGGGTGCCTACAAGCGACCCGCGGCACTGGGAAAAGCCAAACAAAAGTCTGTGCACAGTTCTGAGCACAGATCGCGCTTAGCGGAATCACAGCCCAGGGAGCAGCAACAACAGTTCCTAAGTCAGGACGACCTCTCAGTGGCACCTGAGCCTAACTCTCCGCTCCTGGATACAAAGTGCTCACTCTTTGACCAGCCGCTCTCCCCACCTGACCTGGCTACCTTTACTGACAGCGAGTCTGGTATGCAGTAGTAGGTGGAGTTCTCCCCACCTGCCTCTCCTCTTCCACCAGAACCTTTTGCATCTCAGGTCACGGCTCACAACCACCAGCCTCAATTTCCCTACTTCACCCCCCCACCCCCCACCCCCATGGGCGGCACCTAACTTTTCCTATCCTATGCCTTGGCTTCAGTGGTACCCTTGGCCAGCCCCTACTGCCACTCACCCTCATGCTTCTTCTGTGCCTCTATCTCCAGCTCCGTCTACTTCTAGAGCACCTGAACCTCCTTCTGAAGATGTGGGCTATGGACCAGACCCTGATTCACTGACTCCTAACTCTCCATCAGCTCCAGATGGAGCCCTCATGCCTCTGCCTCCACAGAATGTGTACGACTTTAAACAATTCCAAGAACTTTTTCAAGAGGGTGGCACTCAGCCAAGACATCCCTTTAAAGGAGATCCAGGAGACACAACACAGACTCCTCAAAATCCTCCAATCATCTGCACCCTCAAAGATCGTGCTTCCCATAAATGAAGCACTCCTAGAACCAGCTGACAGTCTCTGGCAGACCCCAGCCTCTATCTTAACAACTTGCAAAAAGGCTGAACATAAATATTATGTTCCTGCTAAGGACTTAGACTTCTTATTCCCTCATCCACAATCGAATTCTCTTGTAGTGGATGCAGCGACACACAGGACGAAATAGCCGCACTACCAGTCCACCCCGCAAGACAAGGACCTCAAACGCCTTGACATCTTGGGCCACGAGGTTTATACCTCTTCCACTCTGTAATTCAGAATTGCAAACTATTCTGCCCTACTTGCGAGCTACGACTTCGATAACTACAATAAACTCTTTGCTTTTTACCTCTCATATCCCAGAGGACAGGAGAGCAGACTTTGTCAGTCCTGGTTGAGGGCCAATTGGTCTCTACAAGCATCTCGAGAAATGGCGGACACAGCAGCCCACACTACTGCAACTGCAGTGGTTATGTGCAGATCTTCCTGGCTCTCTGCATCCCCAAAGACCTGCAGACCAAAGTGGAGGACCTCCCCTTTGATAAAGATAAACTCTTTTCCAAGAAAACCGACCAAGTCCTTCACACCATGAAAGACTCTAGAGCGACCTTGCGCACCCTGGGCATTTATCCGACCCTTCCCAGGAGACAACAGTATCAACTTTATCACAGGCCACGCACACAAAAGTATCACCGGCCTCAGCCTAGACCATAGGATATACCGAAGAATCGCGCTAGACCTCCTAGGCGCAGACAAAACCAAGCACAAACAGCTACCTCCCACCCATCGGGAAATAAACAACAATTCTGAAGCGTTGGTCGAGGGTCTGCACGACCGCCCCTTGCCCACCGCCTACTTGCCACTGCCTCCATGTTTTCCAACCAGCCTGGTAGCAGATTACACAGGACCATTGGGTCCTAGAAATAGTTCAGCCTGGTTACTCCATCCCTTTTATATCCTACCCTTCCCCCTTCCTCGTCCCTCTTCAGGGACTCCTCTCACGAGCACCTGCTTCATGTAGAAGTGGCTCAGCTTCTATAACTAGACGCAGTGGGACCTGTGCCGACACAACATCGAGGAAAAGGGTTCTACTCCCACTACTTTCTGACCCAGAAAAAGACCGGGGGGATGGAGGCCTATACTAGACCTACGCCGACTGAACTGTACTGTAAGGGTACAGAAATTCAAGATGGTCACACTGGGCACAATGATACCTGCGCTGGACCAAGGGGACTGGTTCACAGCCCTCGACCTACAGGACACCTATTTTCATATATCCATTAATCCAGCCCACAGACGCTTCATACAATTCACAATTGGACACAACCATTTTTAATACAGGGAACTCCCTTTTGGACTCTCCACAGCACCGAGAGCATTCTCCAAGACCCTAGCCGTAGTCGTGGCCCACCCCCGCAGACACGGGATCATACTTTTCCCCTACTTAGACGATTGCCTCATCAAAGGCAACTCATACGACGAGACGCTACAAGCTACCCATTTCCCCATCTCCCTTTTCCATACCTTAGGCCTGCAAATAAATGTCCAAAAATCCACCCTGACTCCTACACAGCAGATCGAAATCATTGGAGCTCATTTGGACTCAATTCGAACCAGAGCCTCACTCCCACACAACAGATTCCTTGCTATCACACATCTCATACACACGCTCTCTGTTCGTCCCAGGATATAGGCAAGAATTTGCCTACAGCTCCTTGGCCACATGGCAGCCACCACCTTTGTGGTCAAGTACGCCAGGCTGCACATGAGATGTCTTCAGGGCTGGCTTAACTCCAACTACAAACCCAGCAGGCACAGCTTTGGTATGCTGTTAACTCCTCCAGCTACGTACTACCTTCCCTACAATGGTGGACAAGACCAGAGAACCTCTGCATGGGCGTTCCCTTCCAGCAACGATCCCCCACGCTCATGCTCACCATGGGCTCTTCCCTGATCAGTTGGGGAGCGCATTTTGGGGGACACACGGCACAAGGCTGCTGGTCTGCGCCAGAGATGCGTCTCCCCATAAATCTAGAGCTCAGAGCAGAGAGACAAGCCTGCCTTCACTTTCTTCCCCTCATAAAGAACAAATCTATCCGGGTCCTAATGGACAATATAGCATGTATATTTTACATCAACAGACGGGGGGAGCACGATTGCACTCCCTATGCATTGACGCCATCCGGTTGTGGAATTGGTGCATACAACACCACATACAAATTATTGCTTCATACCTACCCGGCTGTCACAACACTACTGCCGATGCACTCAGCAGACACTTCTCCACAGAACATGAATGGGAATTGCACCCCGCGATACTACAATAGCTCTTCTCCCACTGGGGCACCCCGTCAATAGACCTCTTTGCCACAACCCAGAATCACAAATGCCACCTATTTTTCTCCATAGCGGGATTCGGGACTGCATCCCTCGGAACAACCCGTGGAACAACTCATCCCGTGGAACAACTCTCTCATGTACGCCTTTCCACCGATCCCTCCGATACACAGGGTTCTGCGCAAGATCAGAGACGACAAGGCCCGTGTCATACTTATTGCCCCGGCTTAGCCGAGACAGACATGGTATCCTTACCTACTCCACATGTCCACCCGTCCTTCATGGACTCTCCCCAGCAGACCAGATCTGCTTTCTCAGTACAACGGGCGGATTCACCCTCAGCTCCAGAAACTCCACCTGACAGCGTGGTTCCTTCATGGTAAGCTGTTTTATGCATTTTCCTCCAACACCTTTGATCCTCAGAGTGGTAAACAAAAGCAGCCAGGAGCAGAATCATTCTAATAACCCCAATGTGGTCGAGGCAAGCGTGGTTTCCTTATCTGTTGCACCTAGCTCTTCGTCCACCGATAAATCTTCCAATCACTTCTCAAATTCTCTCTCAGGATGCCGGTCAATTGGTACATCCCAATTTAAGCCTCAAGGCGTGGCTCTCGATGGTTCACAGGACTACAGTCTTCCTGTTCTGCAGATGTACTAAAGAAAATATGGTTGTCACTTAAGTCTCTCAGGGTTCATCTGGCAGCTGTAACAGCATTTCATGCCACTATTGAGGGGTTCTCCCTGTTTGCTGCAATTGCTAGGTTCATGAAAGGCCTGGGAAATTTCTTTCCACCAGTGCAAGTCCCTATCCCTGTTTGGGACCTTAATCTGGTTCTTAAGTCTCATGAAAACTCCCTTTGAACTGATGGTCACCTGCTCCTTATTGAATTTTTCTGTGAACAGCAGCCTTCCTAGTGGCTATTAGCTCAGCCTGCCAAGTCAGAGAGATCGTCACTTTAATGGTCGACCCTCCTTTCAGTTTTTTACAAGGAAAAGGTTTCCTTATATCTGCATCCCCGTTTCCTTTCTAAAGTGTCTTCTAAGTTTCATCTGAATCGTATCATTTACCTGGTAGTTTTCTTTCAGAAACCACCAAGTCCAGCGTGCAGACTGCACTCCATGCTCTAGATGTCAGAAGGATGTTATCTTTCTGTCTACATAGGATTAAACCATTTCATAAATCCCCTACACGGTTTGTTCCATTTGCAGACAGATCAAAAGGCACTGCTCTTTCTACCCAGAGGCTATCAAAATGGATTTCTGGATGTATTACAACTTGTTACAGTGCAGTCAACATCCCCTGCTGCTGGAGTGTCCGTTCACTCTGTGAGGTCACACTGTACATCTGTGGCTCTACTTAAAAAATGCCCCAGTTGCTGAGATTTGCAGAGCTGCTACATGACCTTCGGTATGTGCCTTCTCCAGACACTAACCTTTAGACTACAATGTCTCCAGATCTGAAGCTCCCCTCTCCTGATGGGGATAATGCTCGGGAGTCACCTGACGTGAAGCACCCATTGGTGCTACTTGAAGAAGAAAGAGAGGTTACTCACCCCGTGCAGTAACTAGTTCTTCGAGAGGTGTGTCACTGTGGGTCCTCCGTTACCCACCCTCCTTCCCCTCTGCTTCCGAGTTTCCTTCTGAGACTCAGCAGTGGAGAAGGAACTGATGGCAGTTCACCCGCGCAGCCTGATACAGTGGCAGCAGGGGGCATGAGGATATCAATGGCACATGTGTGGGCTGAACAGACACTGTTGAAAGTGCATGCGGATGGAGGGGAGCGGTTGCGTGTTCCTATTGGGATGCATTTAGAAGAACTACAGTTACTGCACTGGGTGAACCTCTTTTTCTTCCTGGTCTTCATCCTGCATTCAGGGAAATAGGGTTGCCTGTTGGACTCTGCCTTCCGTTTTGAGAAAACCTCAATATTAATTTTCATTCCTGGGGACACTGCAAGTGGTGGTTTGTTTGGTTTTTTTTTTTTTTTGCCTGGTCATTCTTTTGTTGTTAATTCGCTTTGTGTTAGTGGTGTGACTCTGCTGGTTCTTGTTTGGCAAACCTGATCTTGGCTTGTACCTGATTTTTCATCCAAGCCAGCAGTTATGACTTATCAGTTCCTGGACTGTCAATGCTCTGATTTAACAAAACCTGATTTATTCAGTTCTTCTGTTATCTGAGAGTTTTGATAATAGTGTGCTTCTGGGTGGCATCCTTGGCTCCATCTTACTAGTAGGCATCCTCTAGGTGGTCCTATATTTATTCATCTTCTGTGTTCAGGTAACTAACTGATTTTTCATTTCAGTGCTCCCTGCTCCTCTTTTTATTTAATCATTAATTATTAAGACTGTGGTGAATAGCACTGTTTAATAATTATTCATGACACTTGGGCTCTTGATGGGGACATTTCCAGCCATACATTTGACACTATTTTATCTGCAGTCTGTTCTGCTCCTTGTTCCTGGGTTACCTGTTTTGGTGACTGACACTCATTGGATACACTTGTCTTTTGTCACCGGATCTTTTAGGACCCATCCCTCATAACCTTGTTTGTCTCAGGGATCTGTGCACTCAGACATCTCCCTCGTCGTTGGAGGTAATCCAGGCTTGCCTGAGGTCTGGCCGCTTTTCAGCAATGTTTTCAGCTTAGTTGATAATGACTTCTTGGGTTCTACCAAGCAGCAGGAATTTTAAAATTTTTGTTTGAATACTCTGATTTCTAATATCCTTTCCATGTTTTCTATTGAGGTTAAAGTTTCTTCTTTCAAGCCTTTCGGTGGTTTGCTAGAGGGCCTATATGATGAATTTGCTGCATCTGTTTTTAAAGAAAGAAGGAATATTGTCTTCTCTAATAATTCTCAGGTTGTTTTCCTCTTGTCTTATATTTTTTACCTTCTTTGGTCTCCAAGGATGATTGTGTCTATTGCTGAGGTCAAACAATGACACTCTGCAGTATGTAAAATCATACATGCAGCTCTAGTTTGTCTTTCGTCCAACCTGGATGGTTCAAGAACTAAGAATTTGGCCAAGGCTGGGAGATCGAAAAATCTAGCTATGGCAAAATGGACGTGCCGCTGGCAGGTTAGGAAGAATCACCTCAAGGCTATGATATGGGGGTCAAGGGTGCCTGGTTTCATTACTAATGGGGTTTTTATCCACGTTTTTGTGAAGGAAGCTTGTGGTTTGGATTTGCTCTTGAACTCTTCAGCTACTCCTGGATTCTCTTGGGGGCATTGGGACCAAAAAAGTCTCTTTGTATCTGGTGTGAGAGTTTCTCTCAGATGCAGACCTTACCACAATTATCCACACCTTGGTGACCTCTAGACTGTTACTGCAAAATACTTTGCTTGGGGCCACCTGGAAGGCACAGCTTGTGCAGAACCATGTCTCACTGTGTCAGCAGCTGGGAGTACTTCATGGCTGTGCCAGCTCCTGTGCCTGTTGAGTGAAATTCACAGTAGTCAGAGTGATATATATAAAGCCCTGCATGGGTACTGGCTACCCGAGAATCATCTCTGTGTGACATGAACACAGTTGAGAACAGATGGGGGCATTTAAGTAAGGGTGTGTTGAGTTGAATGGTCTAGAAGTGCAGGGTATTCTTAGGGGAGAGCCCCTGATGATCTGGCAAATCATCTGAATACCTGTAAATGCTTTATAAACATTAAAGAATTGGGCCTCTTTCATGCACATACATGAGCTAGATACTTTATTAACTCCGTTTCACAGATGAGGAAACAGGTGTGGTGACTTGCCCGAAGTCACACAGCGGGTCTGCAAGGCAATGTTGGGCCCAGGTGTAGGAGCCAGATGTTCTGACTTCCAGCCATATCTTCAGCTGTCACTGGCTTCATTTTAAACTTAATTTCTGGGAACAGTAAAAGTTCTTGAAAGGAAAATTTGCAATGCGTTCTGAGGCACATGAACAGGCCCTGGGGTCACTAGCTGTACCACACATGCATTATGGGGAACAGTGGGTCTAGAATGGCCTTCCTCCTTCAATTTAGAAATAGGTTCCTCTCATGGGGCCACATCCCTCAGGTACCCAGGCTGTGTGGTGCTCAAGTTTCTTTGCTGGGGTGTCTGCAATCCAGGCTGGATCATCCTTCCAGTGCTACAGGTTGAGCAAAGCCTGGTCCTGCTGAAGCTGGCTTGTGCAGCTTCTCCGGGTTCCCCTCAGCAACCCCTCTGTGCATCTCCTCACTCCAAGAAGGATGCCATGGAGCGACATCCTTTCCCCTCCTTGACCTTACTCCGTCCCTGCCAAGTGCCCTCTGGTGGAGACAGGCAGGTTACATGAGGGAAGCTCCGTAGATACTTCTGCTCCTTGATGTGTACAGATGCCATCCAGAGATTGGGATGATGCAACAATCAGCGGGAAACCCAGGCTGCATAACTATTTGTGCTGTTAAATAAACCACAGTGGCCCTGGAGCAAAGAGCTAATGCTCTCTGTTCTGAACTGGAGCAGCATCTGCTGGCGTGGGACTTTGTCTTTATAGTCCATATCAGCTCTTATAAAACTAGAGTTGAGAAAGGACATTGTGGCTGGAAAAATTCCCTCCATTCCTCACAGCTTCTTTTTCCTGCCAAATTCAAGAACTAGGGAATAAAACAATGGCTGGCGAGCATGAAGGGTGAGCAACTCAGTAGTCTGATAGCTAAGAACATCCCATCATAAAGTTCTGCAGCCCCCAGGGGAGCAGGCTTCGAGTCAAGCACCACAGAAAGAAGTCCACAGTGCCAGATGAAAATTGGTTTGACAAATGTGTGAGCTGTTTTAGACTCTCTGCAGAGCCAGTTAGGGCTGGGGTTAGCTGGGTATTTGTAAAAGACATTTTGCGTCCATGGAAAAATCCAGGACGAGGTTGACCTGCAGATGTTCGTCCTTGCTTTTTGCTGCAGCTCGGTACGGAGGAGGGTGGGTGTGTCTTTGGTAACTATTGATGCAGCGTTGTAGCAGTGATCGCATTGTGCAGTGGTGAATTCTCTTCAGCTCAGTTGATTATAAACATAACGAATGCACCACAAGGTCACTGTTCCTGGTGCCGCAGAAATGCTTTTCAAAGCCTCCCATCTTTGAAATAGTCAGATAAAGAATGGGGAAAAAAATACATCTGAAAGGTGGATGAGACTGGGAAGAGAAAGTGTTTCAGACTGGATTAAATGAAGCCCAATTTGGTGCTCATTTGGGATTTTTAAGGGGTTTTGTTTGTCTTTAATTGCACCACTTGTTAGACTTTGGTTTGTTACCTTTTAAAAATATCTCTACAGCTTAAGTCCTTAAGTCTCTTGCATGGTAAACACTGCAGAAAAGCAGTGCAAAAGTCAGTGTCCTCCAGAAATAGTTCCCATTAAATATATTTTAGCAGTTTAGACTTGAAATCTGACCTACTTTAAGCATATAGCCTCACCAGGAATACCCACTAGCTTCTAAATATTGTTTGATTGCAAACATGCTAGTGTGATTAAGAAACTAAAAGGAAACATCATTACCATGGTCTCAATCCTGCAACATGATTCACTAGCATGAGCCTCTGCAACTGCACAGAGTTCGACTGACTTTAGTGGACTCCCCATAGACACACAGATCTGCACCAGCAGACCCTGATCCGCCTTTGCGATCTTTGTTTTGATCTTTACTATATGAGCCTGATCCAAAGCCCACTGAAGTCAATGGAAAAACTCCCAACTGCACTGTGCGCTTTGGATCAGGACCTTTTCCTGATTTTTAAGAACACCACGTTTGCTGCTGCTTCAGAGCTAATTGGGACTAGGCTTGCAGGGTGAAATGCTGTTCCCAACACTGCGCTGGCAACTTTACTGTTGTTGCTACAGCAATTAAGAATTTAACAGAATGGAGCTTGCCCTTCATCACGGAAGTGAGAGAGAGGTGAGGATGTTTATTAAAAGGGAAAAGATCAGACTTCAAGATGTCAAACTTTTAACAGGAACTAAAGAATGCTAAATAAAAATAAGCACTAGATACTGTCCCCAAAAACCATTTCAAAGGTAGAAAACGCTGCCAACAGCTAGAGTTTGTTTTACCAATACACTTGCACATATATCTGTACCAAAGCCATGATCTACTACAGAAAACTACCTTTACAGAAACTAAAGTTATTGCTTTATACACTGCTTTAACTGCAAGCAGGGCAAAAAAATCTCCCACAGAAATCATAATTCTTAGGGAAGCAGTAAACAGCTGCGTGTCCTTCCACCTAACCTTTGGCTTTTTGATACGACAAATGAAATGTCCTTACTAGCATCTCAGCAAATCCTTACATGGATTCTGTTTAAATTCAGCTCTTATGAAGTTGTGATGACTGGAAATTTGAAAAAAAGTCAGATGTAGCTTCTGAATCTGTCATTTTGAAAAACGATGTGTCATGATCCTGAGCTCTTCCCTTCTTAGTCTTAGAAACAAACAAGCAGGATAATAGTATGCAGTTTAACAGGTGACATTCTCTGGAAGAGGCACGCAAGATAAAAGCTGGTTAAAGCTAGTGAGTGACTGACTTTTTTTTGTTTGTTTTTTTGTTTCAGAAACTCAGTTTTAAATTAGTACCTCCAAAACTAGAGAATAACATTGAGGAACTCCAGGGTACTGTACTAGGAGCCAGAATGGTTGTGACCACACAGAGCCAGCAGGTTTCCCATTGAAGTCAAGGGAACTACTCATGTGCTTAAGTACCTTAGTGAAATGGGGCCTAAATGAACAGTTTTTGTCCACATTACATAGTATTTAAAGTGGGGCTGGATTTACATAGGTATTTAAGGTGCCTAAATACGTTGCAAATACCTTCGTAAATCTGGCCCATACTCTTTAAAAAAGCCTTGGCAGAGATTTAAGGAATGTTACAGTAGGTGCAGCAGAGACTTGGATGGTAATATTTCGAAGGAATTCTTTTCCCAAAGTGTCTCTGAATGGAATCACCTGTGCACCGTCTCCATATTTATCACGCCAAGGATCTACATTTCTACATTTGTAACTTTGCATGTAGTAGAAACACAGTTGCCGGATTATGCAGTGAATAATTTCAGAACATTTGGAAGCTTAATGGCAATTTTTTTTCTAAAGTGAGATAATCGGGCTTCCTCCACACATGTTTCAAATTAGCACATACAGTGAAAGTGTGTGTAGACCATAAGTAGGGTGATTATCATAATCTTTAATATTCAAATTACGTTTTTGCTTCTACTGTACACAATATTTCATGTAAATGTTACCACTGTACTCTGTTTTCCATGTACCGTTTTTATGTGCACATACTTCACACATATATGCAGGGAAATTACCCTGAAATCATCTTTGATTCAGTGTTGGTGATGGCTCAACAATAGAAACTGCTGCTCTTAGTGTTCTTAGGTTGTATCCCAGCTTTACTTGTTATGTCTGGTCTCGGTTGGACTTGAAGTCATTAATCTTCCTCATGTTTTCACCAGTAAGGCAAATACAAGACAGATGTCCACAGCTGGAAGGTTCGTTCCAGCCATCATTATTGCACTCAAATCGTTTAAATTAAAGTAAGACTATTTGGAGAGCAATAAAGCAAGAGGGAATTTTTAAGAACTCTGAATATATTATTTTGGTATCCATTAAAAATGTTTAGCAGCTGTAATTTTTCATTCAAAATGCTGTTAACCTAGTGAATAAATATTGCAGAGGATTAAATATCTGTGTTACATTAGAAATGGATTTTCAACTTATTTTGTACCCCTGTGTGCAGTAGTAAACAAATGTTACCAAAATGTTTATAACTAATTCAGCTAATTAGTGAGGCTCTTTTGCTTTGCTTGACCATGGTTGACCATCCAAAGTCTGGGCGTTATATTTCTAGTTACAATATTGGACAGCTAGATCGTAATGTTGAATGGGGTTTTGCTTTTTGTAGAAGGAAGCAAATTTCTCTGGAGAAGGGGCTCAGAGGTATTTCATCATTCTGTCACTGCAGAATGCCAGGCACAAAGTCTAGACAGGTTTATTGGCTACTTTCAACAGTTCAGAAAGGCGAGAGATGGACTCCTGAGGGAACAATTGCACTAACTTTATTCTTGCACTTCTCAGTGTAAGTTGTGCCTACAGGGTATATTTTCATAACAGAAAAGTTTATCAGGGTGTGCATTCGGTTCTTCTTGATTCCCACTTCAATTGCATTGTGTGACAGAAGGCCAAAAGCCACATGCCTATGGCTGAGGGAAAAGGGCCCCAGTAGCTGTCTAATGCGCACTTTGACGTAGCAGGCAGTATTGTTCACTAACCCTAATTTTTCTCCAAAACACTTGCGACGTCTCATGCAAGGTGTCCTGCTGTGGAAAATAGTGCATAGCAGAAGAACAAGAGGAAATTATTTTTTCTAATATCTGCCTTTATTTTACGAATTGGTCCCTGGATGTTCTGGAGCCCTTCTCCTTTCCCCTGGGCCCAGCAGCCATTTATGACCCAGCAGCCCTTGCCCTTTTTATTATAAAATCTAAATGGTGACGATTGAAGAGCTCTTCATTTGGCGTTTCCAATACAAAGTGAGTATAAGGGCTCCGGAACCATGAACCGCTGCAGCCAGGGCAGCTTGGCATTTTGGGGGCCAGGACAGTTTAAAATGTGACCTGCTTTCCCTTCCTTCAGCTCTGCTAATTTCTCCCCCACACCACATACCCCTCCATTTAATATAATGGATGATTCCATCCCAGCCATGTCCCATTGAGAGCTGGTGCATAGCTGTAGAATGATCAAAAACCCAACCAGCTTCTGTCAATGTGTCCAGTCATGTTCCCTCATGTTTATTAGGGACTAGGCTGAGACTGCTAAATATATTTTAGTTGGGCTCCAGGTGAAAGTCAAAGCCATAACTGTTTTGCCATCTAGCTCCATAATAAGTCTGTTGAATGAGCAGAAAGAAACTGTATACCAAGCAATGCTCCTCAGACCTTTTTAGAGAATCAGTCCTCTATGATGCAAATCAGTCATCAGCAAACTTCTGTTGGTAGAGATTCATTTGTGCATGTGATATTAGAGAAGTGATTTCTTGCATACCCTGGCTATGTATTTAGAGATTCTCAATTATCTGGACCCAAGCTTCATGTGTCGTTAGGTTGTGGACCAAATTTTTGTGGCAGTTTCATCTGCTAAGCACTAAATTTGCTGTGGGTCTGGAAACCAGAACTGAGCCACAGACTCTCAATGTGATCTTGAGCCAGTTGCATGTCATGGTTGGTACTGCACTGTTTATGCAGGAGGAAAGCAAGACCTAGCTGAAATGATAATGCTGAAATTAAATATGAGACAACAAAATAGGAAGAATCGCTTTAAAACTGAGCAAATGCTGATAACTTTATACTGCCAAACACATTAATAGGTTTTCATAAAAATCATTGAAGGATAAGACAGAAGGATCAGCAATCAGCCTTAAAGAAAAGAAATTATTAATCTTATTTTCCTTATTAACTGCTTTCTTGACTGGTTGCAAATGATAACATATTCTGCTATTTCAATTTCTTATAGCTGAGTTCCACATAACTGAGCTTGAAAGTGAAACAGCTGTGTGTAGGAGATGGAGAGATGGCAATGGAGATGCATGCATTTATTTTTGATTTGTAAAATGCCTATCCCAAACTCTAGGGGCTTAGTTCTGCAAGGTGCTAAGCACTGCTGTGAGGTGCTGAGTACCCTCCACTCCCGCAGCATATTGCAGGATCAAAGCCTCTGGTGCTTTGTAAACTGAAATACACAGTACAAAAATGGATTGATCACATTCAGTGAAGTACCCAGGCAGGAACCTTATACCCACCCATCACAATAGGACCCATAGTAGCTCCTTATAAAACTGTCCATGTATAAAGGAGGATTCATTGGGTGTCAGTAAATCTGGGCTCACCCAGATTGGCTACTGAGTTATTGTGTGACCTTGGGCATGTTACTCAACCTCTGTGTGCCTCAGTTTCTTTAGCTGTAAAATGGAGTACTGTAGCAACATTTGCCATCTTTGCAAAGAAACTAGACAAATTCGGACTGGAAGTAAGGCAAAGTTTTAATGGCGAGAGTAATTAACCATTGGAATAATTTACCAGGGGTTGTGGTGGATTCTCCATCACTGACTATTTTTCAATCAAGATTGGGTGTTTTTCTGAAAGATCTGCTCTAGGAATTATTGTGGGGAAGTTCTCTGGCCTGTGTTTTATACAGGAGCTCAGCTTAGATGATCACAACGGTTCCTTCTCGCCATAGAATATATGAAAGCACTTTGAGGCCACCTGGAAACTCTCTATATGGAAACCTAAAATCTTTACCCAGTACGTTTTATGACGTTTTTCCTCTTCCCTGTATTTGTAACAAAATACAATTCACCTTTTCCCTCCCCTTAAGGCTGCTTTTATTCATTGTCTTTATTCTGCTCTGATTAATGCTTTATGTATCTAATCCTTTCCTCTTTCCCCACCTTTTAATGTAATTATATTGCCAAATGATAAAAGATTTACTCTTTTCTAGGCAAACTGATTTTCGTTTGAGCTTCAGAGACGCTACCAGGTATCGGACTGTAGGGTGGTATATTGCTGAGTTATTTGAACAGGGTGGTAGAGACTGACTAATAACATGAATGCTTTGAATTCATAGAGCTCCTCTCATCTGAGTATCTCAAAGCACTGTGCAAAGGTGGAAAGCTCTTTATAAATGGCTTGAAGCTGTCAAGGGGAGGAGACAAGACAAGCTCAAAGAGCAAAGCAAAGATGTTAAAAATAAAATGTAAATGTAATTCTTCCCATTTCTCAGTTCCTAATGTGAAAATTATTAGCTTGGTGGAGACTGAAAACAGATGGTGAGCAGTTGAAGCAGATAAGCATGTTATTCAAAATAAACATTCGCTGAAGCTGGGAAGGTGACAAGCTATATTTCACTCCACCCTATTTACATTATCAGGTCAAGTTACACTGATGCAGCTTTTAGGCTGCATTAAAATTAACAACAGGATCTCCTGGAAAGCAAGGAAATTGCAATGTGTCCTTTTAATCATGGAATTATTTGGGCAGGAATGGACATCTAATAAGCCACTTGGTCTGCCCCTCAGCTTCAGGGCAGTATTGATTTAATTATCCTAAACCATCCCTAGTAGATTGTCAGCAGGATCTAGTTTACTACTGAATAGCCCCCAGAGATGGTAACTCCATCCCCTTCCTTGCCCTCCTGTTCCTTTTCTGAACCACATTTCTCCTAGTGTTCAAACTACTTGGGATGTGGGGCACAGTAAGCCAGGGGGTGAATCTGCAGTGGGCTAACTTACTGCGCAGTAACCAGGGCTTTGGAGCGGAGCCCGGAGCTGGAGCACGAAGCAGTAGGTTTATGCCCGGAGCCGGAGCGGAGCAATTCAGAATTTTGATTGCTCCAAATCCCTGGCAGTAACATCCTGTCTGGACAGTTGAACAGTGCACCAAAAGTTCTAAAATACATAACTTTGCTTTATCTTAAATCTCTGGTTCTGTCCTGTTAAACTATGAGAGTCCACAAAGCAGCCTGAAGGGATGTCTTAAGTGGTCTGAGCCTTCACTTTGAAGTATTGTGACTTCATGTAACTTCAGGTTCATGACCCTGCAGGATCATCTCAATCTTTTTTACTTACATGGCAGATAAATGTGAGTTCCATGCATTTTGCTTTTTTTTGGGAGGGTGGCTCTTTAGGGGCTGGTCCATACGGGTGGGGGGGGGGGGGGAATCGATCAAAGATACGCAACTTCAGCTACGTGAATAATGAATCTGAAGTCGAATATCTTAGATCAATTTCAAAAGTACTTACCGCTGGTCCACACGGCAGCAGGCAGGCTCCCCCGTCAACTCCGCTTACTCCTCGTGCGGAGCTGGAGTTCCGGAGTCGACAGGGAGCGCTTCTGGGATCGATTTATCGCATCTAGACAAGATGCGATAAATCGATCCCAGAACATCGATCACTACCCGCCGAATCGGGCGGGTAATGTGGATGTAGCCTAGGATGAAAGACAATCCTGTCTGCTCTGCAGGGATCTCAACGATCCCTGGGCACTTACTGTATGAGTAGTGATTTGCCCTGCTGTCCCAGCTAAAATGTCCCCTTCCCCTACTGCTATGTTATGCGCTGCTCCCACCCTTTCACTCAAGAGGCTGTATTTCAGTGGGTACGTATGCAGAATCCTTCATTCCAGAAGGCATCATGTAAAAACAAAATATGGCTACATTATAAATGTTAGAATCCAGTCATCTGGTGGCAAGTGCCTTCCTGACTCTGATCACTCCAACCATGATGAACAGTGGGTGGAGAGGGAAGAGGGAATCTTTAGATATATGGTAGGTCTTACTATAAACAAACCTGTGAACATTCATTTACTTTGCATGGAGATGCTTTCCTGCCTTGCTGCTTCTAATGTGTTTGGTTTTTAATACAAAATACAAAAATCAGTTTAACAGCAAAGTTGGTTGAACCCAGCAAACAGTTTTGTGTGTTGCAGGACAGACTCTGTGCTGGTTTGTAGTTAGGGCTTACAAACTAAGGCAGGGGCGGGCAAACTTTTTGGCCTGAGGGCCGCATTGGATTTCGGAAATTGTATGGAGGGCCGGTTAGGGGAGGGGGTCGGGCCCGGCCCCCACCTCCTATTCCCCCGCCTCTCCCCCGGGACCTCTGCTCCATCCACACACACCCTGTCCCCTGACTGCCCCTGGAACCCCCGCCCCTGACTTCCCCCTGCCGCCCCATCCAACCCCTTCTGTTATTCCTGACAGCTCCCCCCCCCCCCCCCCCCCCGCGGGGACCCCTGCCCCATCCAACCACCCCTTCTCCCTGTCCCCTGCCTGCCCCCTGCTGCCCATCCAAACCCTCCTCTCCTTCCTGACTGCCCCCTGGGGATCCCTGCCCCCATTCAACCCCCCTGTTCCCTGCCCTCTGACTGCTCCCAGAACCCCCGCCCCCTGACCACCACCCCGAACTCCCCTGCCCTCTATCCAGCCCCCCATTGCTCCTTACCCCCTTACCACGCTACCTGGAGCACGGGTGGCTGGTGGCACTACAGCCACGCTACCTGGCTGGAGCCGGGCCACACCGCCGCCACTGCGCAGCACAGAGCATCGGGTCAAGCCGGGCCGTCAGCGGAGCACACTGAGGCTGTGGGGGAGGGGGAAACAGCAGGGGAGGGACGGGGCTGGCCTCCTGAGCTGGGCAGGGCAGGAGGGTCCCGTAGTTTTCCCACCTCTGAACTAAGGGCTTGTCTACATTTGAAGTACTACAGACGCACAACTGCAGCTGCGCTGCTATAGTGCTTCAGAGTAGAAACTACCAGTGTGGACAGGAGGGGTTCTCCCATTGGGGTAGGTAACTCACCTCCCAGAGAGGTGGTAAGAATTCTTCCGTCGACTTAGTGCTGTCTATACCAGGGGTTAGGTCGGCTTAACTATGTCACTCAAGGGTGTGGATTTTCCACACCTGAGTGACGTAGCTGGGTCAGCCTACCCTTTCAGTGTAGACCAGGTCTAAATTCAGATTGAGGCATGTACTTCCTTAATTGAATTAACTTTTCCAGCACTGAATCAATTAAATACATGTACAGACCAGAATAGCCTTATAATCTTGAGCTGGTTAATATATAAAAGGCAATTACATTGTCTCCATATCATATTAGCCTTTGTTCCGTTCTTCCCAGCACTGTATACTTGCCTGAAAGCTCACTGCTCTGGGTATTGTACCAGGATCAATAGTTACTCTTCCACTTCCACCATTACTAGCTTAATGCTAGCAGCCAGTTTTGTCACTGGGAAACTGCTTGTGCTCACCTTTTAAAAACTAGATTATTCCACGTCGTGTATTGACCAGGCGATGGATGCTCCTATCCCAACATTCTGATTCCTTTCATAGTAATCCAGCCTTTCTGTCCAGCTACCCCCAAACAGCACTGCTTAGTATTGTGAGGTCAGTGGCACAGCATCCTCCCACCATGGGTTCCACTTTGCTTCTAGTTGAACCTTCTCTTCCCTAGATGACTTCCCATTTCTCCCAGCAACACTACCTCCGTCTATTGGGACGTGTTTAGCTTTCTTCTGTCCCGCTCCAGGACTCTGCAGTCCTCAAATATGCCAGGACACCAACTTTTTAATATTGGAGCTTAATGTTATTATTTAACAGGTTCACAAACCACATTTTATTAACATATGTAAATCGCACATCCTGATATCCTATCAGCCTTTTGGAGTCATCCAGTCCCTCCACTAGCCGTAGTTATTTCATACTATACGTTTTTCTTATCCTCACCTTGAATTCTCATGGTAGCTGCTTATCTAGCTTTTGTCCTGCAGTCCTTTATTTCTCATGGTTCTCAGTTTCTTTCTTCATTTCCAAAGACTTTAAGATAGAAATTAAATTTCTAGAGTCTTTAGCCACCCAGCTATTTTGATTGTGTTTTTTACCTTTTTCAAAACTATGAATGCAAAGGATTATTAAAACAGACTTTTTTCTTTTTATAGTTTACAGTGTAAGCAGAATTTGGCTATTCTTCAGAGGTCACCCATCATAGCAACACTCTCCTTTTATTAAGTGCAATAGCAGGAAGGTTTACTTAAAGAAAGTAAATGTCTTGAAAACCTGTCTTGGCTGGTGTTTAAACTGTTGAGTTGAAAAAGTGTGTATATTGTGGACACAGTAGGGCATGTTTAATGCTCAGCTGTTGCTGGAGAGCTGAGGGGAAGAACTTCTCTGATTTGTGAGTGAAGGCAAAGATGGTCTGGCAGCTTCCTCCAGAACCTGTTCTAACCGCATTGTTCATTCTGGGACTTGATCCTCAACTAGAACTTCGCCCGCGCTTGTTAAATGAGAAGTTGATCAGCAGTGCGACTCTTAACTGTTCTTCTTTGTCTGCTACATTAAGACAACAGTTAGGGAACAAAATACAATACAATGCAACTAGCATAGAAAATCTAGTCAAACCAATTACTGGAGGGCCGTGCAGAATATTTTTCGGTTCGGGGGGTGTCATGGGGCGTAGCGTTACCCTCTCACCGTAGTGGAACCTTCTGTTGGCCATCCTGGGGATTAGTTCTGCAAGGTACTGCGTTCTTTTCCAGCGGCGTCTCTCCCACTGTCTTCTCGTTCTGAGGCCCTCTTGCTCCAGGAACTGCAGCCTCCTTTTCGTGACAGCCCTCTGGCCAGGTCACAACATGGTTTCCCCTTCCGGGGGGCGGGGAAGGGTGTGTGTAACAAAGTCTATCCTGGGCCAAATCATCCCTGATGAACCTGATGAAATGGACCTGATGAAATGCATCCTAGAATACTCAAGGAGCTAATAGAGGAGGTATCTGAGCCTCTAGCTATTATCTTTGGTAAATCATGGGAGACAGGAGAGATTCCAGAAGACTGGAAAAGGGCAAATATAGTGCCCAGCTATAAAAAGGGAAATAAAAACAACCCAGGAAACTACAGACCAGTTAGTTTAACTTCTGTGCCAGGGAAAATAATGGAGCAAGTAATTAAGGAAATCCATCTGCAAACACTTGGAAGGTGGTAAGGTGATAGGGAATAGCAAGCATGGATTTGTAAAGAACAAATCATGTCAAACCAATCTGATAGCTTTCTTTGATAGAATAACGAGTCTTGTGGATAAGGGAGAAGGGATGTGGTATACCTAGACTTTAGTAAGGCATTTGATACGGTCTCGCATGATATTCTTATCGATAAACTAGGGAAATACAACTTAGATGGGGCTACTATAAGGTGGGTGTGCAACTGGCTGGATAACCGTACTCCGAGAGTAGTTATAAATGGTTCCCAATCCTGCTGGAAAGGTATAACGAGTGGGGTTCCGCAAGGGTCTGTTTTGGGACCGGCTCTGTTCAATATCTTCATCAATGACTTGGATATTGGCATAGAAAGTACGCTTACTAAGTTTGCAGATGATACCAAACTGGGAGGGATTGCAACTGCTTTGGAGGATAGGGTCATAATTCAAAATGATCTGGACAAATTGGAGAAATGGTCAGAGGTAAACAGGATAAAGTTTAATAAGGACAAATGCAAAGTGCTCCACTTAGGTAGGAACAATCCGTTTCACACATACAGAATGGGAGGAGACTGTCTAGGAAGGAGTACGGCAGAAAGGGATCTAGGGGTTATAGTGGGCCACAAGCTAAATATGAGTCAACAGTGTGATGCTGTTGCAAAAAAAGCAAACTTGATTCTGGGCTGCATTAACAGGGGTGTGGTGAGCAAGACACGAGAAGTCATTCTTCCGCTCTGCTCTGCGCTGGTTAGGCCTCAACTGGAGTATTGTGTCCAGTTCTGGGCACCGCATTTCAAGAAAGATGTGGAGAAATTGGAGAGGGTCCAGAGAAGAGCAACAAGAATGATTAAGGGTCTAGAGAACATGACCTATGAAGGAAGGCTGAAGGAATTGGGTTTGTTTAGTTTGGAAAAGAGAAGACTGAGAGGGGACATGATAGCAGTCTTCAGGTATCTAAAAGGGTGTCATAAGGAGGAGGGAGAAAACTTGTTCATCTTAGCCTCTGAGGATAGAACAAGAAGCAATGGGCTTAAACTGCAGCAAGGGAGGTTTAGGTTGGACATTAGGAAAAAGTTCCTAACTGTCAGGGTGGTTAAACACTGGAATAAACTGCCCAGGGTGGTTGTGGAATCTCCATCTCTGGAGATATTTAAGAGTAGGTTAGATAAATGTCTATCAGGGATGGTCTAGACAGTAATTGGTCCTGCCATGAGGGCAGGGGGCTGGACTCGATGACCTCTCGAGGTCCCTTCCAGCCCTAGAATCTATGAATCTATGAATCCCAGGCAGTCCACTGTTCTCTGCCTGGTATTTGCCACGTCTCTAGTGGCTGGTAGGGGAACCAGGGCCCACCCTCTACTCCGGGTTCCAGCTCAGGGGCCCTCCAGTTAGCCAACGCCTGCACTGCTATCCCTTGCTACTTCTCCTACCTTCCTGGCTTTCCCCCGCTTTGGGTTTGCTAGGGAGTAACTGTGAATTACCCTCTATTGTCCCAACACACCTCCCTCTTCCCAGGGAGTGACTGCAGCCTGCCCTCCTGCAGCCCCTTTCTGTTGCCAGATTCCTGGCTTATATAGGCCCCGCCTGTCCCTGCCCAGCTGAGTCTCATGTCTAATTAATCCCTGCTCCCTGGCTCCTCCTCCACGTGCAGCCTGGACAGTTAATTGGGCCTGATTTACCCTCTCAGAGCCAGTGAGTATACCCCATCACAGTAGAATACAGTACAGCTTTGTGGTCAGCAGTTCTTTGAGTGGGCACAAAATCAATCCAAGCTCTTGAATGCGTGGATCAGCATTCATGTCACACTCCCAGTCAGTGCCCAGCCCAAGCCGGGGAAGCTAATGATCCAACCAGCGGACCAAATTCAGTGATGAATCCTGGTCATGTGTCACCTGAGGCACGTGCATACGCTAAGAAGAAGAATGCATTGAAATTCCCCGTCCTTTTCACCACAAGGACTTCCTTAGTGGCACCCCCAAACCAAACAGCTTCCTATCTCCAGGCCATCCAATATACAAAATCACAAGCTTTGCTATTACAGCAGAATAACGTAGAAATCCGCTGAAATCTGTATTGATTAATCATTGTAAAATCTGGTTTTCAAACCCCCAGTGTCCCTGTTGCTTTTCTCCATCACATTTGAGAGGATGGAGACACTAACGGTTGTCAAGTAAAGAATAAAACAGAATGTCAATGGCCAGGATTCTTTTAAACAAAAAAAATCTTATTCCCTGGTAACACTCCAGATTCTTTCAGGTCAGTTCAGTATAGTTTTCCTCTCATCTTGGCACTGGCAGGAATATTCTCTTCTTCATTCAGCGCGTCTTCATTAACCAGTCAACATTTGCTATCTCTGGATGTGAAGTCAGCACAAATCATCATAAAATTGTGATGTTTGGCAGCTTGATGGCAAAAGCTGTGTGCTATAAACATGTTCAATCTGTGTCCTGCAGGCAGTGTTTGGAAAATAGCAACACAGAATTCATAAATGTTTCTAAAATAGATCCAATCAGCACCTTCAGACCAAACCATGTCAGCTAACATTCCCACATGAGACATGGAACAGCAAGTTTGATAGCTTTATAGAGGAGCAGGAGTTAGCACTGAAGTTTGTCTGGAATTTTGGAAGGAAGCCTGTTTGAAGTATAACAGATTAAGATGTCCAATTTAGGAAGTGATGCTAAACTGACGTTCTGAGTAGTCAAGCTATCAAATGCAACTGCTCTTCTTTAAAGGGAGGCTGCAGGAACAAATGCAGGTTTGGAAGAAGGAGTTTGGTTTGCTGGTGTTGTCTTGTTTGGTGCTTCTTATGAACCTTGTACGACAGGGAGCTGAAAAGCATCCTAACTTAGATGTGCATTTAGACTGAGCTCGTGTCCCACTTTCTGCCTCCAAACAGTTAACATTGCACTTGATTCTATTCAACATGATTTCAGATAACTGGCAAATTCTATGACTTGCACGCAGTTTGAACAGCTGCTGGGTGTCCCTTCTCCCTAACCACAGCTGGAGATCAGCAGCTGGAGACTGAATTAAAATCCTGTCATTGATGAACCAGCAAACCTTCCTAAACAGTTCAGTGTGAGAAGAAAGCAATGTTCCTTCAACCCTTGATGGGAGAGCTGACCTCCTCCATCAGTTTCTGCACTGCCCCATTTTAGCTCATTTTTCTTTGTGTGAAGCTGAGTAAAAACCCATATTATTCCCATTAAAGGGATATGTAAAATCAGAATGTTTAGAAGACAGATATGTCCTTATCTGGGTTACAACAACCACAATCCAGTAATAGAAACCTTGTGAAATCTAACAGTGCTGCTTGCTTTTTGTATTTCTCTTATGGTGAGCCATGAAAACAAGCCACTTTATTTCTTGCGAGTTTTGGCTTTCAGGTTCTCATGCACTGCCACAGAGCAATGCAATGTTTTGCAAGTTATTACAAGTGCATGGGATTGTTTATTGGGGGTTGAGGGGGTGGGAATTCCATTGAACTTTCGTTATAGCTGACAGTGGCACTTTATTTTTAAAAATGTGCCCTTGGTAGCGTTTTGACAGTATATGTTTAATAAGTCCTGCAAATGGTTTGGAAAGAGAGATCATCAAAGTCAAGGTTCCATTCCATGCTCTAGTGAGATCGTATGTCTCATGTCCTGTTCCCCATATGCAGTTGTGGGAACAGGTTTCACAGGAAAAGGGTGAAGAAAACAGAGTATGAAAGGGGTATGAAAGGCAGGAGAGAATATTGAATTTTGTAAAGCTAGAACAAGAAGAACAATTTACAGTGAATTACATGTATCAAATGTAGCTTCTTTTCTGTTTGTGAATTATCTGCCAATCTATTATAATTTCCATTAGTTAGCTCACTGTTTGCATTTATTCAAATAATTTGTGCAAACATATTTCAGTTGCTGGGTAGCTCACTTTTACTCCATAGTTTGTATCGGATATTTATAGTTAGAACTGTTTTGACAGAACGCTGTAGATCCCATAATGGGTTTCAGTTTGGGGAACAGATGAGTGCAACTGTTAGCATGAAGTTTCTGGTGTGAATACTTTTGATTGCAAATTCAAAATTTGTTCTCTGTGAATATTCTGGAATGCTTGTCTGATTCATTGTTGGTTTCTCCCTCCCCTCCCACCCCCCACCCCGTCAAATTTTCCTTTTAATAAACTTATTTGCTTGAGTATTTGCAGGAAGTGAACACATAGGAAAGATTTACCAGTGTCTTGAATAATCTCTCTGGTCACTTTCTTGACGGATGGGAAGCTGAGATTTGAACAGAAAATTACCGATGTGAAACAGGGTTTATATAAAGTAAAACACACACCTGCTGCTATATAAATACTTTAGGACTGCAGATTTGATTTGATTTTTAATTGTGAGCAATCCTAAATCCATTGAAATGGAGAGAGTTTCTTAATTGCTTGAGAATGGGGGTTTTACTGTATAGTCATCTCTGCTCACGCTGCCAATGTCACCTCTCTAATCTCACAGAGAGGGAGATTGTTGGAGTGCAAGATCCATTTGTTACCTTGCCGACCTTAAGGATAATTTTCCTCAAGGAGAATAAATGAGACACCTGTGGCCTGGTGTATGCAGGAAAAACAGGTGCTTGTGACTTGCATAGGGGATTTCAGGCCTTGGTAGTGCCAAGTGCTTGGTGCAGAAGGGCTCTGGCGCCAGGTTGTTCCTTCTATGCTTTCACAAACCAGCACCTTTACGGAGGAGAACAGATTGTTGCCATAAATTGCAAAGCAGTGGGTTTTGTGATTATAATTCAGTGAAAAACTTCTCATTTCAATCAGTTTCCTTTTAAAAAAAATAGGATTGTTCCACTCTGAGTTTAAGCCCTAGTACAACTGTATTCTTTAGTGCTGATTGATAACTTGCAAAAATGACATCATTATGTAGTATTTATGTATTTATATAGCACCTAAAGTGAGTTAAGATCAGCTGTCAGTGGGTGGTTCCTTATTAAGTCCCTCTCAATAGCTTACATCTCCAGTCTAGAGAGGTGTGGTTGGACACAGGTCTGCGAGCCAGGAATTTGATCTAATTAAGAATTGGAAACTGATTCCTTCCAGGGCTTTAGAAAAGTCACTTCACCCCTGTTAGTTTTTTCCAGTTGTAAAAATGTTTATGCTTCTTACCTCTACTGATGGTTAATGCTTTGAAGATGAGAAGGGCTGTTCTAGCGCTAAGAAATATTATTTGATGTTTCTAATCGGCCCCAGAGGTCTAGCTAGGTCCTTTCTGCCTTTTAAATCCTCGCTAGTAATACAGATTATGCTATCAGAAGCTCGCTGACAATTCTCTTGATGCTGCACATGGCAGAATGGATTCCAGCTTGCTCTGCAGTGCTGATAGAAGTTAGATTTGTTTTTTGGCAATGAAGGAGCTGTGAGTAGCAATTTGCTGTTTTTCTGTAGTGCCTTCCTAACATAAACATGCTCTGAACTCTTTGGTGGGCTCCGTTAGACAAGAAAATGCTTCATTATATATAAACAAAAAACTTCCCAGCCCTCTTTCATGACAAGGGAAATGCCCCATGTGCCTTCTCACCTTTCAAAGTTCCAGAATGCTTTTTCCTTTGCCCATAGCCAATCAGCATTGAAGGCAATTAGTTTCAGCTGTTTTAAAAGTATCCAAGCAGCTGAGGTTTTTTTGTTTTACACTAGAAAGAATCCAAACTTTTCAGTCAACACTTCAGCAGGCATTTCAGTGCATTGCTTGTGGGCTATGTTGAATTCCAGCTTATGCCAAGTGGTGAAGGTTGAAACATGTCTAACTGCTAAGCCTTCTCCTCCAGGCCTTTGGCAGCTTTGCTGAAAAAGCAGGTGGTCTGCAGCGATGGTTTCCTTTGGGTTCTCACACACAGCACACAACACATAGAAGTGAAACACAACTGTCAGTTCCTTCCTTCCCTTGCTCCCTTCCCTCACCTCCCCCTCCCTGCCAAAAAAAGAAAAGAAAAGTGCCGGGGCCCAGATGGATGTGCTGGAAATCTTTCAACGTTTTTATGAAGGGCATGCTACACCATAGTCACAACGCGTTCGGGAACTAATCAGATGAGACAGGCATCGGTTTCAGGAGCAGAAAGTGGTCAGCACATTGTTGAGGGGGATGATATGGATCACGTCGTCTCACATTGCTCCTTTTGGGTCACACACTTAGGAATGAGCTGCATGCCAGTGTCATCAGAGCAGCAACAATAAGCATCCATGTTCTCTGAATAATATGCTGGCGGGTTTATTGGCTCTTAGTAAAGCAGTCGTGCTTTGGAGACGCTTGGGCTTTGTCTTTTTCTGCAGGAAAGTGGAGAGCTATCTCAATGTCAAATCCTAGTGGAAACAAGACACAGATAATTTTTATTGATGTAACTAGTTGAGCTCAACCCTAGAGCCCTCCACCTGGAGTTGATCTTGACTAGCTATATCAAGATTAAAAACTACGGTGCCATGTCTCCACTAGGATTTAACAATGAGTTAACTGTCACATCTTTTTTGCAATGAAGACATGGCCTTAAAGGTGAAGTGGAATGATGTTTTATTAAAACTAATAGTTTTAAAAACGAAAATCCTTAGGAGAATACTATACTGTATGTGCATCCGTACATTTTATAGTCTTGATTTTCAGTGCCCATGTAAGCACTCATCTATTCAGATGTACTTACACATTCTTCCTTTTCATAGAATCATAGAATAGAATCTCAGGGTTGGAAGGGACCTTAGGAGATCATCTAGTCCAACCCCCTGCTCAAAGCAGGACCAACCCCCAATTTTTGCCCCAGATTCCTAAATGGCCCCCTCAAGGATTGAACTCACAACCCTGGGTTTAGCAGGCCAATGCGCAAACCACTGAGCTATCCCTACCCCTTCTGTGTGCTCAAGTAGCTCTGTATTTCCGCAAGGGTGCACAGCCCGTGCTGTACACAGAAGGGAGGCGTGCATTTGACACCTGCAAACACACACCTGCTGGGGCACTGAATATCAAACCTTGAAACAAAAGAGCTTTACAAATGTCTCCTTTACTTACCTGTCAGAGCCTGAGTTTGTTCTTTCCACCAGCCACCTGATGGCATCACAGGCACCTTGTAAAGAATGTAACTGTGCCTTTTGTTGTGTGATGGTGATTCCCCAGAGCTATATGCCTGACCTCAGGTTTTAATGAGGAGTGGAGATGTGAAAGTCTTTCATTTTCAGCTGCCTTCTTTAAAACTCATTGGGATCTTGTATTCGATGGGTGTGATTTTCAAAAGTGTTTAAGGGACTTAGCAGTATAAATCGTACAGACTTTCAGTGGGACTTGTGCTCGTGAGTCACTTCTCAAAATCCCACCCATGTATGTACAGTGTGCTGGCAGGAATAGGCTGGCGCTGCCAGGCAGGTTTGTTACTTTTGAAAAGATTTAACAAATAACCAAACAAAAAACTTGGAACAGTATGTGTGAATGCATGTGCGCCGTGATCAATCCAGACTGTAGTGTGCTCCATATCAGTATCCTGCCTGCAGAGGTTTTAACCTATTCTATTCGGGTTCTTATACCACCTTCATCACTGCAGTATATGAGCACCTTGCTTTCTCTCCTGCTCCCCCAGCGTTGTGCGTTCAGAGGAGTGGTTTGGTTTGGTTTGGTTTGGTTTGTGTGTGTGTGTGTGTGTGTGTGTGTGTGTGTCTTTGACCTTCAGTGAGCTTTAAACTCTTTTTCCTCTCTTAACAGTTGCTAGTGAGAAGAGGGTGCCAGTGATGCCTGGATCGCCTGTGGAAGTGAAGATACAGTCAAGATCTTCTCCTCCAAGCATGCCACCACTGCCACCTGTGAACCCAGGCGGACCTCGGCCAGTGTCATTCACTCCTACGGCATGTAAGGCTTCATAGAATCATAGAATCTCAGGGTTGGAAGGGACCTCAGGAGGTCATCTAGTCCAACCCCCTGCTCAAAGCAGGACCAAACCCAATTAGATCATCCCAGCCAGGGCTTTGTCAAGCCTGACCTTAAAAACCTCTAAGGAAGGAGATTCCACCACCTCCCTAGGTAGCCCATTCCAGTGCTTCACCACCCTACTAGTGAAAAAGTTTTTCCTAATAGCCAACCTAAACCTCCCCCTCTGCAACTTGAGACCATTACTCCTTGTTCTGTCATCTTCTACCACTGAGAACAGTCTAGATCCATCCTCTTTGGAACCCCCTTTTAGGTAGTTGAAAGCAGCTATCAAATCCCCCCTCATTCTTCTCTTCTGCAGGCTAAACAATCCCAGTTCCCTCAGCCTCTCCTCATAAGTCATGTGCTCCAGCCCCCTAATCATTTTTGTTGCCCTCCGTTGGACTCTTTCCAATTTATCCACATCCTTCTTGTAGTGTGGGGCCCAAAACTGGACACAGTACTCCAAATGAGGCCTCACCAGTGCCGAATAGAGGGGAATAATCACGTCCCTCGATCTGCTGGAAATGCCCCTACTTATACAGCCCAAAATGCCGTTAGCCTTCTTGGCAACAAGGGCACACTGTTGACTCATATTCAGCTTTTCGTCCACCGTAACCCCTAGGTCCTTTTCTGCAGAACTGCTGCCCAGCCATTCGGTCCCTAGTCTGTAGCAGTGCATGGGATTCTTCCGTCCTAAGTGCAGGACTCTGCACTTGTCCTTGTTGAACCTCATCAGATTCCTTTTGGCCCAATCCTCTAATTTGTCTAGGTCCCTCTGTATCCTGTCCCTACCCTCCAGCGTATCAACCACTCCTCCCAGTTTAGTGTCATCTGCAAACTTGCTAAGGGTGCAGTCCACACCATCCTCCAGATCGTTGATGAAGATATTGAACAAAACCGGCCCCAGCACCGACCCTTGGGGCACTCCACTTGATACCTGCTGCCAACTAGACATGGAGCCATTGATCACTACCCGTTGAGCACGACCATCCAGCCAGTTTTCTATCCACCTTACCGTGCATTCATCCAGCCCATACTTCCTTAACTCGCTTGTCTGTACCTGGGTCAGATCTGATGTTAGGAAACTGCTTTTCCCCTTGTATTTTCAACAGGACTCTTAATCTCCATGTGGGGGGAACATTTAGTTTTTAAAAGTTGCTGCCAATATTGCAGCTGTTTTTGTGTGTGGATACCCAGAATAGAGAGTTAGTTATGCACTGTAGAGGTAGCGAAGAATTGGGATGGAGATTTAAACTATCCTACCAGGTAGTTTATCCAGTACCTCTCCCTACTGGTGCAAAATTGTTCACTATGGTACATTGACTCAAATACAGAAGTGCTTTTTCCAGATTAGTTTTAAATAAGACAAGTGCTGGCACTCGCACTGCTTCCCTTGGGAGATTAGTCCACGGGTTGATGTTTCTCGCTGCCAGGAAGGTCTCACTGCTCCTCCTTATTCTTCCTTCTCCACCCCAAATCATCTCTCTACATTTCAGTTATTTATACCCTTCCAATAAGGGTTGACTTTCATTGCCCCGCCTCGTCATAATTCAGTCGCTCCATACCCCAGCTCTGTTTGGTTGCTGTTCCAACTACTCCCTCTAGTTTTTCTTTCTGGTAGTGTGATGCCTAGAAATAACACTCTTCTACCTGCAATAGCACCAGCACAATACAGCGGGGTATTTCCCTCTGCTCCCTCATGTCTCGCTTATGCAGTCCAAAGGAACTTGGACTTTTTTGCTCCCATTATGACATTGCAAACTCATATCCAATTTACCATCCGCTATCTCCCCAAAGCCTTTCTCAGCATTACAGCTTTCCACATTCTTTCCCCAGATGCACTAGGTACATTTTTTAAAAAAGTTGATTCTCCCTGTTTTCTGCCCATACTTCTCATCTCATTCAGTGTCATCTGTGAATTTCACTTACCGCTTAACCTCTCTGCCAGAATGCTTAATTAGATATTCTGTAATACTTATCACTGAGTTACCACATCAGACTTTCCCTCGCCCGCATCTTTGATACATTGTTTTTTTTATGGCATCCTAATTTATGGTTATTCAGTCTTCGGTAAACCATTTTGAATTAATTTTTTAAGTAAGGTTATATATTACACAGTTTCAGATGTTTTACTAAAATCCTACTGCGGTCTGGTCATTTGCTAATTTAGGTTTTACTAGAATTGCAATGAAGTAGGTCTGGTGAGGTTTAGTCTCATTTATATTCCAGTAGTGCTTAAAGGCCCCAGCCAAAGTCAAGGCCCTTTTGTGCTCAGCTCTGTACATACGCCATAGTAACCTGTCCCAAAGAACTGATGATCTAAACTGAACAGGCAGACAAAAGATCCTGCGGGAAAGACTTGTATGACTTCACCCAGCAGGTGAATAACAAGGCTAGGAATAGAATATGGATCTCCCATTCCAGTGTCCTAGCCAGTAGCCCATGCTACCTCTCTTACTTATTATGGTAGTTTTATCTAATGGTTAGTTATTGCATTTTTTTTTACTGTGAATAGATGTTAATTATTGGATCCTCCTCCTTGAAATTCATTACGACATTTGCTTTTATCCAGTCTTTTATCCAGTCTTCTAGTACTGTCCCAAATACTTCTCTTGGATTCATCATGCATGCTAATATCATGGAATGCCCATCATCTAGTTTGGCTTCTTTGAAAGTGTTTAAATGTTCCATAGATTCCTTTACTTTTATTTTTTAAATAGAAAAATACATTTTTAAAAAAACATTCAGATCTTCCTTACCCATAATAATGACACACACAACTCATAAGCCCATTTTTATTTTTCTTTGCAGGTCACTTTTAAAACAAGAGCTCAGCATGTTGTCGTTAATTTCATTCCCTCTCCCTTTATTAATGGTCCTACCTTCTATCTAGCAGTACTTTACCTCTGTAGCAGCCTTTTCACCCCCTTCATTAACATGAGCAGGCTTTGATATTTTTTTCTGCCCTTATCTTTCCTGTGAATCTATAACTGACTCTGGTTATTCTTTGGTTGTCTCCCCGCTTCTCCACTGCCACGACAGGTGTGTGGAGCTTTTATAACCTCAGATCTCTGAGCAGCCCATGAGCGGTTTAACTGCCCTAATCCTTCCCTTCCCATCATTTGAAAAGGTCTCGCTAGTGTAGTCTTTTGAAGTTGAAAGGCTCTCATTTTAGAACGACACAATAATTTTATATAATTCTTATTAACCTACCATAGTTTGCACAATACTAAATTTATAAATTTTCCATGCTGTTTCTCATGGTCCAGTTTGGTAAATATTGCTGGATTTCCCTGTTCTTTCAATGAAGTGGTCATATCTATTTTTCTTGAACAGCCATGTCAACTCTCTGTTTCTCTCTCTGCGTGCATGTGTACATGTTCGTGCATCAGCATCCCAAAAAGACAGCACAGTCCTGGGAATCATTTCTGCAGTGCTGCTCCAAACAGTGCCCCTTAAAAGAGGAGTTGTAATATTTTTATACTCTTCGGGGCCTGATTCTGTATTACTTCTTCAGCCAAAACTCCCAGTGACTATAGTGGGTGTTGGGGTACAAGGAGTCCAGAATTGGGGCTGTAATTTTGAAACAGTTGATTGACCTAAAATATATTTTGAATATGATGTACTTTTCCACTCTGCAATTCATGGTTTAGATCAGGGGTCTCGAACACGCGGCCTGCGGGATACATGCGGCCCACGGAGTTATTTCCTGCAGCCCACCATAGGCGCCAATTCCACTGGCAGCCAAGCTCCAAACATTACCGAGTGTTTATATTTTTTTAAAACCCCTCTTTGCATTACAGTTTTAAAAAAGTTAATACATTGACTTTTAATATAATACTATATTACTCTTCATTTTTTTCATTTTTGAGTATGCTTTTGTATCATTGTATGAAAAGGTTTCAGTGATGCGGCCCTCCGGCCAATTTACTAGTTCTCATGTGGCCCTCGTGGTGATTTGAGTTTGAGATCCCTGGTTTAGATCACATTTGGGCCTGAATCAGATGCCTGCTTTAAACGTTTCCCAGACAGGACGTGAGATTGCACAAGAGCTGTATCGGTATCTGAACAATTTTTCAAATCCCTCTTGAAACCCCTAAACATCAGCAGCGTAGTCTAATTTAGTCAGAAAGCATGTTGAAATAGACGAACAAGCTCACCAACATGATCAGATCAAAAACAGCAGACACTTGCAAACCTGAGGCAGATGTAAATTCCCTGGGGAGAGGCATAGCCCTGACCCTGCAGCAGGATCCACTTGGATGGACCTTTACACCACAGCAAAGGCCTCTTGATGTCAGCAGTACTGCATGTGGGTGCAAACATCTGTGCTATCAGATGCTTGGCAGGACTCAGGACTAAGTGAACAAAATTGATTTACCTTGAATTTGTCAATTTTAAGGCCAAAAGGGACCATTGCAATCATTTAATGCAGGCCAGAGAACGTCACCCAGAAATTCTGGCGTGCAGCCCATAATTTCTGGGTGAGTTAAAGCATATCTAAGACCTTGATCTATCTGTGTGACATTATTCTGCCTTACACGTTATGTTAATCTTTATGAAGCTCAGCTCCCTGAGAGCTATTGCAACCATAGGTATTTATTTAGAAAGCATTTCTTTTTAACCCTAATTGTTAGTAATTATTTCATGTCTTTGGAAGTTAAGCTAGGCCTTTGGGGTCTGTTAGAGTCCATGCTCTTAATTTCAATAGGATTCAGATGAGAAAAACATTTTAAAAAACAGCTGACCGGTAGGTTTAAAAAAGAAACTATGGACAGCTGATCTGGCCTGCAAACTGCTACAGCTGGTCTACAAGAGGCTGAATATTTAAACTTCCGTATCGGAACAGAGCCAGAAGTGGAAAGGTTAGAGTGCTGAAAAGTTATGGGTATAAATGCCATTCAACAAAGCTGTGCCTGCATCCTTGTGTTTGAGTACATCAGCAGGAAATGCCCTGTGTTTTCATGAGCACTTAGGGTATGTCTATACTATCCGCCAAATCGGCGGGTAGTAATCAATCTATCAGGGATCGATTTATCGTGTCTCATCTAGACGCGATAAATCAATCCCAGAAGTGCTCCCTATCGACTCCGGTCCTGCTTGGTGAGAGGAGGAAGTGCAGTCGACGGGGGAGCGAGCCTGCGCCGCGTGGACCCGATGTACTTTTACTTTCGATCTAGGAAACGTCGACCAGCCCTTAGAGAAACAGGTACAGGGATGGAGGAAGTAGACCCATTGTGGCCATTTTAAGATTGTATTTTTGCTTTAACCCACAATTCTGGGGTGCTCTCCTCTGTTTCTAGTCAGTTTTCTTTCTGAGTCTTTCGAACTGGCATGGAATTGTTGTGTGCCCCTTTTGGGTATTTCTACAATATGTTGCAGCAGTTGTCACTGATGCTTACATTTTGGTTTGGCTCTACGTTTCAGTGCCCAATGGGATTAACCATTCTCCCCCCACGCTGAATGGAGCACCCTCTCCACCCCAGAGATTCAGCAATGGTCCTGCCTCGTCATCTTCGTCCTCACTGACCAATCAGCAACTCCCAGCAACCTGTGGGGCCCGGCAGCTCAGCAAACTCAAGCGCTTCCTTACCACCCTTCAGCAGTTTGGCAATGACATTTCACCAGAGATCGGGGAGAAGGTCCGGACCCTCGTCCTAGCACTAGTGGTAAGCACTAGCAAATGGAGTCCTGGAAGCCACTCAAAACCAAAGCCTCTCAAATGGCCATTGGGGCTTTTCTGGTGGGTCAGAGCTCTGCTAGTGATGGGAACCTGGCAGCCAACGTGTATATATTGCACAATACTATGCATTTGTGGCTTACGGGAAAGCTATTTACCAAGCAAGTCTAAACTTTGTATAATGTTTACCCTGTCTCATAGCTTTTCTGTTTTTCATCATCTTCATTTGGCTTCAATAAGCTGTTGGACTGTCATCTGTATTTCTCTTTAGCTACTAGCTGGACACCACTAAGCTCCATGAAATCCAGAGGGATTTGGGCTAAAAATCCTACCTTACAAATCACAGCCCTGGTGTGTGTTTTTTCTAACTGAAAGGAGAGTAGCAGGTCTGATTTTTTTCAAAACAGTAATTTCCTGTGATATAAATCATCTGCTAAAGGGTCCCGAATGTTCCCTCCTTAGCCTTCCCTTGCAGATAGAGCTTCCTTGCGACTGAGAAGTGCATGTTATTTTTTGCCAGATAAACAGTCTCCTGCTCATGTCTTGTTGTAACCCTCTGGAACATGAAGAATTCCTAATTTTCCTGACTCTGGCTGCTGATGGATTTTGCTCTAATCTGCTTCCAAATGAAGGAAATGCCAGTTTGACACACCATTTGTTAAATACTGTCATGGCTTCAGTGTGGTCAAACTTAATATTTCCTTGCTGCGTGAGGCAATGTGGTCTAAAGGAATGTGCAGAGGGGAGAGAGAGTCAGGAACTCACAAGTTCAGGCTCTGCCACTGACTTATTGTGTGGCCTTGGGGAAAACTCATAATGTTTCCCTGCTTCGCGGGACTGTGGAGAGAATGGATTGATGTTTGGTGCGGTGCTCTGAAAAAGTGGTGATGTAAGTGCTAGGTCTGATCTATACAGGCCACCATGATATTTTCTGTAACTGTTCAGTATGTGGCTGACTGGTTGAATGCACATGCTCCTAAATATAAGGAGAAAGATCTCTGGCGAATCCTGGGGTCCTCTGGCTACCTCTGTACAGGGATAGCTGCTGTAAATTCACTGATTCAGTCACTATTTTAGAAAAAGGTAAATTCTAAGCCTCCAGTGAGCGGAGAGCCTCATGACACGCAAAATGCTTCTGATGGGATACGTAGCAGAACACATGATGTGTATTAACGGCTATTTGCTCTTAATGCCAGGTTTGGGCTGCCCCACATAATTTAATCCAGATACACTAGGAGAGCAAATGAAAATAGTGCCTTAGCAAATGAAGGCTGAACTTTCAGTGTCCTTCCTGTTCACATGTGTGCATGTACTTGCATGCACTATACAAATTTGTCAACACCTGTGCAGACTCTTTCAATGGTTTTAACATTTGCGTAAGTATTAGAATACAGTGCTGGTGCAAAACCCATGGCTTGGTCAACACACACGTGCGTGTGCATTAGGATTTGTATTTGTGCAAGTGTTAGAAATGATTATAGTGCATGCAGGCATTTTTACCTACAGAGTAGAAGGGATGTTACCCAATTAGTGTTTCCAACCAATTTTTAAAAGCCACGTTCGAAATCACTATGGTGCTTCCACAGAACTCAAGCACTTTCCACAACCCAAAATACAATAGAGTATGTTTCATGGATTTGGGAAGTCTTTCAGTCATCCTCTGCGGCAGTGGACTGCTAAGCCAGTTAGGGCATAAGGTGCTTCTGACTAAAATCTGGTGCAAACATTATTGATCCCACATGGCAAATGGAAAGGCTAACTTCAAGTTTCATTGGTTTCCTTCTTCACACGGAATGTATTTTAAGGACTAAACTATACAGAAGATGAAGTTTCATTTTGTTTCTTTTTACAGAACTCTACAGTGACAATTGAGGAATTTCACTGCAAGCTCCAAGAGGCCACCAACTTCCCGCTTCGTCCCTTTGTGATTCCATTTCTGAAGGTGATGGTGAAACTGCATGGTCTCGCTAATGTTTCACATGTTGAACCGAGCAGTCTGTGTTGTTCGGCAGCACTGCAGTTGCTGGGAACCAGTAAACAGGAAGCTCATCAGAGCAATTACACTTAAAGTCGCAGGAAGACAGACCAGAATATACAGTCATGTTGACCTAGTATGACCGGCTCAGAGGGAAAGTGTGACTTTATCATGGATATCATTAAAGAGCCTATATTGTCCATTTCCCCTGGGCTGATTGCATCTGAAGGTGATGACTGAATTTCCCGACACATTTCTTAGCATAATCTCATTTTTCCACACATTCTCTTTAACGCCAAGTATCACTTATTTCTTGTTTACTCCATAACTAGTTTCAGCAGACCAGCTGGGCATGTATTGAACAGAGGAAATACAAGTGCTTAGGGAAGGGAGTTTGAGGTTTCAGAGAAATAATGCACTCCACCAAAACAAATCAGTAATTGATATGTAATGGTGAATGCTGTCATCTTGTCATTAGAGATGCACTAAAGGCATAACACATATGTTCTAAATGTTTGTTTATACAGCAATCTGGGATAGCCCTAATAGCATATTAAGGTCTATAATGTGTGTGTCAGAAAAATAAAACATAACTAAATTCAGCAGTGATCTGATCAGGTCTTGCTTTCAGATTTGCAAGGCCCTGAAATAGTCAAGATGCTGGAATCGCAAGGAAGGTTATTGTGTAATGTTTTGTTTCCTAACACAACTCATTTCAGGCCCTCTCTAGTTCTTGAGAGAACAGTTTTTTCACATAAGCACGTGTCACCTATACAAACATCATAAAATGCCTTTTTAATGCACAGCAAGGCTATAGCACAGGCACTGTTAATTTTAAACTGTGGACGCTAGTCATGACATTTTGACAGATAATTGGAGTCAAGTAGACAGACGGAATCAACACTGCCGTCAGACTTTACAAACCAAAACTGCAATGCAGTGCAACCTGTTTTCCAGGCCAACCTTCCCTTGCTGCAGAGGGAGCTGCTGCACTGTGCCCGGGCTGCCAAGCAAACGCCTTCCCAGTATCTGGCCCAGCATGAGCACATCCTGCTGAACACAAACACCACGTCCCCAGCTGACTCCTCTGAGCTGCTGATGGAGGTGAATGGAAATGGGAAGAGACATAGTCCAGACAGGTAAAGGGAACTGCATGTTCAGTTCAGTTTTTAAGTAGTGGCCCTGTTCCTGGAGCAGTGAAGTCAAAGTGAAACCTAATATCGTTGGAGGATGTTGTTCTTGCCCTGTGTTAAACCATATGGCCTGTTCAAACTCTCATTCACAATTAATGACGTCTCTAATTTGCTCTCACTGCTGTGTCCAACATGGCTCCATAAAAATACTTCAAGAGAATGGTGTGCTTGTAAGGACACTGCACCGGGCTTCACAGCGTTTTCTTCAGGCACTGATGTGCTATCAAGCAGAGTCTGCCTGAGAGTGCCTTGCTGGCTAGAAGCTAGCATGACGTCTACAGTCTGGCGTAAAATGCAAGAGGTGGCTGTTCCCTGAGGCTTTCCCTGGGGGAATGGAGTGCGTAGGGAACAGGAGGCTGTTCTGGAGGAGATACTGGGGGTCAGGGAGGGGTGTGTTTCGAAAGTCTATTTTAAGCTTTGCTAATTGTATTTTGGATAAAGTTTTGTGTGTAATTACATAGGATGTGCCTGGAGTTTAGAGAAGAGCAACTGGAAATAATCTAAATTAACATCCTCTCTTCTCTCCCCTCTACCCCCCCAATGGCAGTGTGTCCTGTAGTTGTGTTTTGGGTTTTTTCAAGTGTAATACATTTGTTTTGGCTCCCCAGCTTGTTCCTGCCAAGTGCTGCTGCCCAGAGTCCTGGTTTGAAATCTGTTTCTCTTTCTGGATGGCTGGGTTCATCTCTTTCCCTTTCTGAATATGTTCTTAGTGCTGACAGAAATCGACCTCTTTTGGCTTGTTTGCAGAAGAGAAGAAAATAGTTTTGAGAGAGACCCGCTCCCGTCGGAGCCGCCTGCCAAGAGAGTGTGCACCATTAGTCCAGCTCCGCGACACAGCCCTGCCCTGGCTCTACCCCTCATGAATCCTGCTGGGCAGTTCCATCCAACCCCACCTCCACTCCAGCACTACACCTTGGAAGACATCGCAACTTCCCACCTGTACAGAGACCCCAACAAGCTCTTGGAACAGAGGGATATGCGCGACAGACATAGCAGTCTCAGTAAGAAAGCCATGGCCCCTTCTCTGTCCCATACATTATCTTGCTGAATCTGTCATACTAGGGCTCCTATGGAATGGTCCAGTACACAGCTGGGCAGCATACTGAGGAGATCCGCCAATAAAATTCACACTGTCGGAAATCGTTTTCTATAGGCAGATGAACCTGTGGGGCGGGGCAGCTGTATCTAAACAACCAGTTGCCAGAGCTCTTTAGAATACAGTGTAAGTGGAGCTATCTGCTGTCATCCGAGTGGTCCCTCTTGCTGTAGGCAGTACAGAGTATGTCCTGCATTGCACTGGGGAGTGTGCCTCCCAGCACGCGGAGACAGACTTGTCTTAGCTCTGCGCAAGCTAGTGCACTAAAATAGCAGTGTTTACATTGTACCTGGGGCTAGCCACCAAAGCTTACCCCCAGAAGGTCTGGTGGGCTTGGACACAGCAGTGTAGCCATGTTACCAGGAACCAGTTTCATAGGAAGTACATGCATTTGGAATTAAAGGGAAAAAATACTTGCTCAAATCAAGGTTTTTCTCTTTTCCATGCCACTGCTCTTCACTATTGAAACATACATTTTTTCAGTTTAACGAGCCTTATTTGTTAACCGCTGGCTGGAGCTACCAGACCACGAGTTGAAAGTGTGGTAAAGTCTAAGGGAAGAAATCATCCTGTCTGGTCCTAATTTTGGGTGTAATTCATAACAGGTTTAAATGGAGGCTATCAGGATGAGCTCGTGGACCATCGCTTAACCGAGAGAGAGTGGGCTGATGAGTGGAAGCATCTCGATCACGTAAGGAACCTTAAAAACGCAAAATCCTTTGAGGGCCCAGCAACCAAACCGCCAGCTACTTCGTTTTAAATGACTCTGTCATAGATGGTGTCAAATCAGCATTTTCTGAGTGGTCCATTTTAGTGCGCACTAAAAACTTTTTAAAACTGCTGCCAAATTTTCCCTAACAAGTCTCTGATGTCCTGTGATAATCTGGGTTTTGGCTAAAACGGAGTAAATGTCTATGTGCTGTGAAGGCAGTCAAAAGGGCTCAGAGCATCCTGCAGGTAAGGAAACAGCAGGAGGCAATATATTTTCATGGAAACTGCAGTGTACTGTAAAGACATTGTAATTGCTATTGCTAGTTAAAGAAGAATGAATACTTTTTTTGCTGCTGTTGATGATGCAGTGTTAAATGGAGCTGGGGCACAGCTATCTTCTTGGGTATGTTTGGAAACGGAGGGCTGATTGTGACATGGACAAGTGGCGCAAACTTATCTTTGTGGCAGCTGTCATCTTAGGTGGCACTGTTGGGATTGAACATGGGACCTCCAGAGCTACTGCAGCTTGAGCAGAAGTTCGGTAGCTGAGTCTGTAACAGAGTCTGTGGGTCAAGCACAGGGGAATCTGTAAAATACACTCACATGTGGGTTACACCTGCACTTTGCAGGCACAAATGCCTGTGAGGATTTAACACTTGATTATGACCGTTAAATAAGCTAATGCCTCTGTGAGCTCAATTAGTAACCATGGCACCTGCAAAACCAATTGGACCCAATGCTACCACTTGCATGCACGTACAGGTACAAGACTATTTCAAGGGTACATACACATATTAGCATTTTAACAGGTGTTTTCAGCTGCAAAGTGCTGAGTAAATTGTGGGGTAATTTTGCATGTGCACAAGTGGAGGCTGGACAGAGACCAGGCTGGAAATTTGCCCCAAAATGCTGTTCATTCTTCTGATACTAATCCTGGATTCTGGGACTCCGTGAAGGCAACAAAAACTATTCAAGGCTTTTCAAATTGATTCCTGCATATAACATAATTGTGATAAAATTGTGTTGTGAGAGGGGAGATGATATCAAAGTTAAAGCATTTCCTAAATCCTGCACGGCTGGGATATGGCTAGTTACTGACAACAGGGATCGTAGAAATCCATTTGCCACAGAAAAATGCATAATTTTCATTTTTACAGAGAATCTTTAGTTTTTACATTTTGTGAAAAAATAAAAACATATATTAACTATTCACTAAATCTTACTGAGAGTACCAGTGTCACTTATTCCAGAAGTTCTCAAACTGGGGGTACGCAGGGCATGGAATGTATTCTGGGGCAGTGTGAGAAATTGCTGGCAGTGGCACTGCCTTCAGAACTGGGCAGCCAGAGCAAGTCTGTTAATTAATTTTATTATTATGATTGATGGTGCTGGTAGGTTTCGAGCTTGCTTAAAAATTGTAAATATATCAATAAAACATTGTTCAACTGATACCTATATGTAGTGTGGTTAGGGAGACTAAAGTTCAGTGTTTCATTTTAATCACAGAAAAATGTGGGTTTTTGTTTTTTTTTATCGGAGAACTTTGCAGGCTTTTATCATGGAAAACTAGGATCCCTGCTGACAAGTGTCTGTTCCCTGAGGCAAAGTCAATCTAACTGGCTGATGGAGAATCACTGGGTACACACTGCATTCCCCTCTGTTTTCTGTGCAGTTGGATAGAAATTTTGAATACAGTATGTTCTCTATTAACCTTTTCAGGAAGAGTTTTAGAAATATTAAGAGTGCCAGATTTCAACCCTCTTTCACATGGCTGATGTGAAATAGCCAAAAATTGTGTTGCCGTTAAGAAATTTCGCTTCTGTATATCAGTGACTTGATTAGAGCTGCAGACCAATAAAGAGAAATTTCTCACTCATTCTGTCCCACACTGTTTTAAAATGGGACTTTCCACCAAATGCCAGGGGAATGAATGAAAGCTATTTTTGAACAATAATTGTGTGAGAGTAGCTGATATTTCTTTTTTCCTGGCTCTCTGAGCATATCAAGTACCTTCCAGTGGTTGAAATTGTGCTGATAATTGGTCCAAACAGGGACAGATCCCTAGTCTTGTTTGTAGATATAGAGTAAAGAATAAGGAATCAAATAGGAACCTGCTATCATGGATCTGATAATGCTAAAGCAGAACTCATTTGAATAATACTTTAACAAGAGAAATCTCAGCTGTTGAGAGAATGTTCTGCTTTATTTCACCGGGACTTTGAATGTCTCTGATTTTCCCATTGCATTCAAATGACTCTGCATTCTTTGTTCTACATAAGCAGGCTGGGCCTGTTGTTGGAAAGTACGCTCTCAATTTAGCATCTTCCACTAAGAAACCATTCTCTGCCATAGAGAACGCCAAAGAAACAGGCATCGGTAACCAGTTCTGAAAATTCGCCTTTCCCTCCCCAACAGGCTTTGAATTGCATCATGGAAATGGTGGAGAAGACTAGGCGCTCCATGGCTGTTCTGCGGCGCTGTCAGGAGGCTGACCGGGAGGAGCTCAACTACTGGAAGAGGCGGTGCAGCGAGAGCTCAGAGACAAGGAAGGGAGGGAGTGAATTCATCTCGAGGCAGCACAGTCCCGGGAGCTCTGACTCCATCAGCAGTGGTAAGAGAGGGAGCCAACTGCTGCCACATTGTTGCAGGGCAGCTTCTGGTCACTTGAGGCTGTGGTTCCACAGCAACGTCCTCCAGATTTGGGGGAGACTTAAACCTAGAGGCTAAAAAACAGAACCCTTTGGTTCATCAGATGTGTTAGATCTAAAAGCAGCAGAATGTGAAATGTTGCATGGCAAGATCCGGTTGGATCAAGAGCTCTGAAACTTGCATGTGTCAGTGAGTGACCTGGAGGAAGAATAAGTTGTTCGTATGCTCTGAGACTGAAAGGGTTTCTCCAGATTAGCCTTTGCCCTACTTTGAGAGTGTCCTATAGATCTGAAACTTTAAAACCAAGTTGATGTTGAGTTTCAGGAGCACTCCAAAAATAGTGAATGCTTTTAAAAAAAAAATTTATTGGAAGCATGGTGAACTTGTAGCTGCCTATAATTCTGAAATGACTTGAGCAGCTTCCCCCCAAACTTTGCAAAAATTAAACTTTTCTCTATAGAAATTTCTCTTTAGAAATATTTTAGGGGGAAGAGGATTGAGAATAGAGTGTAGAATGGTTTCAGCCATTATTATATAACCAGTACTGATTGGCACCCTGGTATCTCTGAAAGTGCCAAGGAACTGTGGGCTTTGTTTTAGAAGCAGGTTTTCATTAGGAATAATCCTTGTCATTCAATCCGTTTAAAGCCATGAAGAAGGTATACCGTATGAACGGTCCCTCTTAATATATTGGAAGTACAGTCTTTAACGGTATGCCAGGAATTATTATTCTACTCTGCTGTACTCTACCCTTAATATTAGCACTGTGGGGTTCTATGTTTGTCACTCAAATTCCAGATCACGGATGCTTAAATTACAAGTAAAAAAGTGGGTTGCTTTTTTTTTTTCTCTACCTGCCTCCCCTACAGACTTACCTGGGGCTCTGAGAGTCAAACTGGACTCATCCAGTCATTTCTTTGCCATACATAATAAAGATTCTGCCGGACAAATGATTCCCTCGGGGACACCTGTGCAACCCTGTGCCTTCAGTTGAGTTTTTACAGGTTTATCCGACTAGAGTTTAGCAAATAATTCTGTTGACAGCACAAAAGAGAGAACCCAGCTCCCTCTTTCTTATCGATGTCGATTCTAAGTGGAGCAGCAAAGTGGTAAAAAGTCACTGGAGTCAGCAGATGGTAATGAATACACGCAGGGAGCAGATCTGTTAAGTACAGGGAGTACCATTGGACGTAGTTGCTTCTCAGAGTAGAACAGCCTTTTAAAGCTGCTCAGGACTAAGGTAGCTACAGCACCAAGATGTTAAAAATGGCTTAAAAGAGCAAGAATCTTGTTGAGTTCTCCCTTAACAGGCTGTAATATCAAGGACTGTAATACCAGTGTTTTTAAGCTAGAGGGTGCAGTTAGATCAAAAACCTACAAGTCAGTGAAATAGCTGGTGTATACATTGCAGAGTTTTGTAAGAACCTATGGAACAACAAACTCTGATATTTCTGCCTCTTCCATTATCCTTTGACTTAGTTTAGTTAAATTTTTCTGAAGTCATGTGAACCTTTAGAAAAAAATCACTGTCACTGATCAGTCCATCAGCCCTCACTGAGAGAGCGCCGATCACAACACATCAGATGCATTGTTCTAGCCAGTCCTCCAACTACCCGCTGGCCAAGCTGTCAGTAGCACCGGACACCTGATTGACATAGCGCACAGCAGCCTAGAACTCCTGAGCGATCCGCCAACCGCAGCCTCCTAAGCGGCTAGGATTACAGGCACGTGCCACCACACTGGGCCTAGAAAAAAATATTTAAAAAAAAACATACCAGAAAGGATTGTGTGTAAAAGCCATACTACTGGATTTCTAAAATCTTTCCAATGGAAATATATTTTAAACGGCTGAGATCTCGTGATACCAGATAGAGATACTGGACTTCAATAGCTGAGACATAGTTGAGAGGATTATTCCAGGAGTGGGTGGGTGAGATTCTGTGGCCTGCATTGTGCAGGAGGTCAGACTAGATGATCATAATGGTCCCTTCTGACCTTAAAGTCTGTCTGTCACGTTTGATCTCACTGAGCTTGTGTAGTGTTGGGTGTGTTGTCTGTATACCTATAGCTTTAAGAGATGCATAGTTTGTATTTCAGTTTTAGTCTGTGAGTTGCCTTTGGGATCTTTGAAAATGAAAAGTGCTGTATTTAATGTAATACATTGTTAGTATAGATTGATCTTCACAATCATTGCACACAGCAGATGTTCGATGAGGTATATTTATAAATATAGCCTATGATTATAAAGTATCAGAAGATGGAAGTAGATTACACTGTGCAATAAATCATGCAGGACACTAATTAAAAGTTCATTTATCATCTTGCCATTTGATGAATGGTCTTAGCTGCAGAAATCACTTGCTTGGGTTTTAGCTATTAAGCCTATCGTGGTCCCTTGGTGCTTTAGCTAGGTTTATAGACACTGTCTGCAGGTTCTCATAGCTTTCCTACAGGGTTTGAAATGGCTGTTTAAGCAAAATAATTCAGGGAGAGGAGACACTGCTGATCTGTCAATGCGTTCCTTGTTTCCACAGATTCCCAGCGGGACTTCAGCAGCAGGTCAGGGACAGGCTATGTTACTGAAGAGATATGGAAAAAAGCTGGTAAGTATTTGTAGATGGTCACTTGACAGAGTTACCACAAGCTTCAGGAATAAGTGCAGATGGAACACAGGGCCAGATGCAAAGTCATGCTTTGTAGAAAAACATCTTGAGTATGCTGTTCCTTTCCTGGCTGGCTGGTTATATGCTGACCTAGATTTGCAAAGAGGCATGCACCTGAGCTGAGCGCACACTTGATGTGTTTGGGAGTTTGCGTACCACATTCAGTGCATGCCCGGCCCCAGAAGTATAAATACCTGGGGAGACAAGCTTGAGAAGCTGTTGGAGACGCACTTGGGAAAACGTAGGTGTGAACTTGATGCGCCAACGGCCTAGTGTGGAGGTTTGGAGTAATACACCGGGGGAACAAATCCCACTGCAACATAACCCAGCACCATTTCATCTAAACTAATCTGGGTCTAAACATTTCTTGGGCCTACAGTCTGCGGGGTGTTTTTAGCCTTTTTTTGCCTACTCTTGACCTACTTCTGCCTGGATTTCCAATACTCTTGGTTTTCAGTTGCTATGATCTGATAGGCTAATGACCAGATGCAGTTGGCATCAGGGCTGGTCAGAAGGCTGTGTAGAACCAGATGGTGGATTTAGAGTGGTTCCCAGTAGGTAGGCTTATCCTAGTAAGAATCATGACAGTTGTCACTAACTAGGCACCCTTGTCATCAGCCTTAGAGGAGCGGCCATAGATTGACTTGCCCGTGGCAACTGAACTCCCCTCTCTCCCTAGAGATTCAGCTCAGGGGTGAGGTTCATGGGCACGAGCCAGTGTTCTTATCTGCTTATTGTCTCTTTAGTGTATCCACCCTAACATTGAATAGTGCTGCCTAGTGGGGATTTTCCTTCCCAGTCTCAGTCGTCTTTGTCCGAGGCTTGTTTTGCCTGGGAAACTGGTTGATGAGGCTGTTGTTTTCTTCCAGAAGAAGCTGTGAATGAGGTGAAGCGCCAGGCCATGTCTGAGGTGCAGAAAGCTGTGGCTGAGGCAGAGCAGAAGGCATTTGAAATGATTGCATCCGAGAGGGCCCGCATGGAACAAACCATTGCAGACGCAAAGCGCCAAGCTACTGAAGATGCCTTCCTGGTAATTAATGAGCAGGAAGAGTCTACAGAGGTAAGAACCCATTGCCTTATCCCTGCAGTCTGGGTTGAGAAAACAATGGACAGTGTTCTAGGGTGAGATATGGTGCCCAGTTTGCATTGACTTGTTTTGTTTCTTTGACAGCAGGATCAATTTAGAAATGATTCCATTGGACATGCTGTGAAACCTGTGTAAGAGGCTACCTTGTGTACATGAAAATAGTGTTGTACAGAAATCCTGACTCGGAGCAGCGCCACAGTAGCTACACCAGATTTATCCCAGTATGAGAAGAAAATCAGAGCTGTTGAATACAGTTCTATTCCACTTTCCTCTGAGTACAGCCACTCTTTAGCAACTGGTTTTGTTTCAGTCCCTGGAGAGATTTTAAAAAAAGTTGCTTTGTTTTTCTTAATGACTTTAAAATAATAATAAAATACCTAGTTCTTTTCTAGTGCTTTTCATCCATAGTTCTCAAAGCACTTTACAAAGTAGATCAGGATCATTACTAGGGTGACCAGATGTTCCAGTAAAATCGGGACCATCCTGATATTAGGGGCTTTGTCTTACATAGGCAACTATTCCCTTCCCCCCACCCCAAAAAAGAAAGTGTCCCTGATTTTTCATACTATCTGGTCACCCTAATTATTACCCCCATTTTACAGATGGGGAAACAAAGGCACTGAGAGGGGAAGTGACTTGTCCATTGTCACTCAGCAGATGGGGAGCCAGGAACAGAACCCATATCTCCTGGGTCCCAGCCCAAGTACCCTACCCACTAGGCCACACTGCTGCCCAGAAGACAGGCAACATCCTAGTTTGATTCCTCACTTAATTTCAGATGGGCATTCAGAAACGTACATGGCTCATTATATAGCAGTCTGTAAGTGTGTGTCCGTGTGTCCATCTGTCTGTGCAGACCAGCATGGTGAATATCATCTTGGATATTGGGGTTTGTGTTCTCTTACAAAGCACGTGCTGTGTAACAGATTCATTTTGAGATAGACACTTAACTGTGCTCCACATATAGCCCCAGTATTTTTCTCATTAGTGAAAACTCGTAAAGCCTAGTGGAGCATGAACAATCTTGAGCAGGTCAGTGCAAAATTTGAATTTGACCCTTCCAGGTCCAAAAAACCCCACAAAATATACCCAACAGGGTATTTGCATGTTTTCTAGACAGTGATGTTTGATTCCTTCATAGCTAGTGGGCACTGACAGGTATGGATTGATTTTAAGAAAATGAATTATAACGTTCCGCATTCATAATGCCTAACATTATTACAGTGGAAATTTAATTTATTTACCTTTTCAATTCCCCTCATTTTGAGCAAAGAAAATAGCTTGATCCATTCTTTTTCTCACAATGCTTCAATATTAAAATTGGATCTATTGTAGGGAAATATTTAACTATAGTGCTAACACTGTTTTCACTGGTCTCTCTCCATCCCTGGCAACAACTCTTCTATCCTCCCCATCAGTCAGTGGCTCAGCTTTGGGGTTATCTTGGACTCCCCTCTCTTTCTGTCCTTGTCTCATCCAGGCTCTTGCCAAATGACATTCCACCATTTTCCCCCAATGCTGATTTACTTAACCCTGTTCTTACCCTCCTTAATGGGCCCCTTGAAGTGTTTTGTGCATGGTGAGTAAGGTCAGGGTGTTCTGTACGCACCTGTATGGAGCTAATGGAGCAGGGAAACTAGTTTAACACTGAAAACAACAGAAGATGCAAGTGAGGCATGGAGAAAAAAGACTGGAATGGGGAAATCATAAAAACACTTTTTGTTTTAAGAGGAATCTTAAGATTCTCAGCACTAACCTAAGGATATAAGAATGGCCATACTGGGTCAGACCAATGGTCCATGTAGCCCTGTCTCTGACAGTGGCCAGTGCCAGAGTTATAGTGGGAGTGTACAGAATGTGGCCATTTTAGAGAGATCCACTCCTGTTTTCCCCTCCTGGGTTCTGGTAGAGGTTTAGGGTCACATTAAGCATGGGGTTGCATCTCTGACCATCTTGGCTAATAGCCGTTAATATACCTATCTTCCTTGAGCTTATCTAATTCTTTTTTGAACCCAGTTATATTTTTGGTCTTCACAACGTACCCTGGCAATGAGTTCCACAGATTAATTGTGTGTTGTGTGAAAAAGTTCCTCCTCTTGTTAGTATTAAATTTGCTATTAATTTCATCAGGTGACTCCTGGTTTTTGTATTGCATGAAAGGGTAAATAACACTTCTCTAGTCACTTTTTCCACACCATTCGTGAGTTTATAGACCTCTGTCATATCCTCCTTGTCACTTTACTAAGTCTAAGCTGAACAGCCATAATCTTTTTGTCTCCTTGTGTCAAAGCAGTTCCATACCCTTCTTCATCTTTGTTCCCTTTCTCCGAACCTTTTCCAGTTCCCCTATATCCTTTTTGAGATGGGGTGACCGAAACTAGACACACTATTCAAGGTGTGGGTGTACCATGGATTTTATACAGTGGCATTATATTTTCTGTCTTATTTTCCATCCCTTTCCTAATAGTTTCCTAACATTTTGTTAGCCTTTTTGACTGTTGCTGCTCTTTGAGCTGAAGTGTTCAGAGAACTATTCACAATGACTCCTAGATTTTTCTTGAGTGGCAAGAGCTAATTTAGAAGCCAGCACTTAACTGTGCATCTTAAGAACTGAAGTGGGTTTGTGATGTGAAGATGGTTTTGTGGTGTGTTGTTTTTTGTTGTTTTGGGGGTGGTGGGCGGGGGGCGGGGGGGTTAATGAATACACAGTCCTTTGCAAAGTGATGTCTGAAAGACTAGTGGCAAGTATAAACTGCTCCATTGCACTGGGAGAGTAAGAAGGAAAGGAGCTGTGCTCCTGTCTTACTCACTTGTTAAGATTATGAAATATTACTGCTCAAATTAATAAAAGTAAGATTCCTATAGCTTTTGTTGTTATTCCAAAGGATCCCAAAGCACTTTGCAAACTCTGGAATGAACATGTATGTCTGCTGATCTGTCTTTGTTTTTTTCCTACCCTTGTTCGCCCAACAACTGTTGCATTTCTGGAGCATCGCGCTGTGGGTGTTTCTGGTTTGTTTGGCTCTGTAGTTTCTGGGGGAGGGTCTGGTGAGCACATGGCGTTTGTTTTGCTGTGAGTTGTTGAGGCCAGCAATAGCCCCCTTGCTCTCATTGTTTGGCGGGTTTGTGTGGTACCATGACTGTCTGAGTCTGGGAGGGAATGAGAGAGACAAGGTAGGTGATGTAATAGCTTTTATTGGACCAACTTCTGGGAGGAAATAGCATTGCCCTCCCCATCTCCTTGTTCAGGTCTCGGGCATCAAGAAACAAGAGTTCCCATTCCAAAGCATAGAAACACTGGTCTCGCTTGTGATTATGGTGTCTTTCATTGGTGTAGATGGAATATGACTCTGCATGGGGTGGTTATGTGGTTTGTGAGGATACTGAGTTAGCAGCCTGGAAGAGGCCTGTTCAGGCAACTCTCCATAGTGAGGCAAACCTCACAAATGGCACCAGCCACCTCATTCTAGGATCGTGCAGAAAATCCTCATGGTCCCACTGAAAAATATTGATGTGGCCCAAACTGGACAAGGTAACTCAGATTCCTCCTCCAGGAATGTCTTGGTAATGTCCAATCTGCCGTGAATAAAGCCATCACTACTTCATGGAGGGTCACACAGTTCTACTGATCGCTGAGCCATGATTGGATGGTACTGCATGCCTAGTTCTGACACAGCTGGCTCCACCGGGTACACAGGCATGCTTCAGGATGAAAGGAGCTATATATTTATTACATATTATTATGAAAGGAGACAAAAAATTTTTAATATAGATATATATTTCTTGGATAAACATCTAAGGTCAGGGTGTAGCAGTCACTAAGCATTGAAGGATGCGGGTATCAAGGAGCGGGAGGAATTGGTTAACGTGATACAGAAGTTAGGAGATGAAATTAAGTAAAGGAATGATTTTCAGGCTAAACATCAAGGCAAACTTTTTGCTAGCGAGATCTGTTTGAGTGATGCCCAAGGGAAGTGGTGGAAGCACTGGATTCTTGAAACGTCATTGGAGCATAGAGCTTCAGGAAAACCCTGGACTGTCCAGCTAGTATATCTTTTTGTCACTAACCTCCGTGATTCTTCTGTGGAGTGCATTATTCTTCAGCCACCACATTAAGAAGCTGTGTCATTATTCCAGCGTATCCTGTAATCCATAAAATATGGTTGGAAGCAAACTATTTTAGGCAGGAATGTCAGTGGCTTTCAAGCTGTGACTCAATTTCTCAGGCTTCACATGCCAGTGGAGTATTTTTCCACATTCTTCTTCTGGAAGATTGACTGCTCTCCTGTGTGTGTTGACTCTAGAGCAGTTCCACTACCAATCAACTGAATTAGGCTCTTTGCTACAAGTCAGTAAATTATTGCCAGGAGCAAATGGTTTTCGGTGCAGAATTGCTGAGCTGTGAGGGCTGCTAACATGCATCTTGCCGAGCTTCACAGCAAGAGAGACGTGTGACGTGCCACCAGAGAAACTCTTGAGGCTGCTTCCCTTTCCTGCTCTCTTAGCAGCTTTTTGTTGGCATTTGCAAAAGCGCAGTGGTTATTGAAATACGTCTTGTGGGGCGGGAGTAAGGGGGTACATGTGGAATCTGGGCAAAGCTGTTTTTTCACGGCAGACGTTGCTCTCCCAATATGTTTTTGCTAATGCACAAGTCCAGCTGCAGAAAGCTAATCCTCCAATTCCGCTTCTGTGACCAACTGCAGTTACAGCTCCCAGTTTTGGCCTTTTGCCCTTGTACTCCTTATAAACCAGTCACACATTGTAAGCACACCAGCTGACACATCTTCCAGAGTCCAGAGGGGTTTTGCTCAGCTTCCAGATTGAATCTCACCCGCTGGGAACAGTTTCACCTGGCAGATAAGCTTTTAAATTAGCTTTTTCTTTTCCATGTTAGCCCATTGAAACCTCTTGTTTCAGAGCCACAAGCATAAGCAGGGTCACAGGCAAATGTTGACTCGATAGTAGTGTTTTTGTAATCTCTGTGAAGAGCCCTTGGATAGTAAGATAGAGTTGCTTAAAACAGGAAATGAAAAGAATGTGTAGCAGTATGTGTGCTCTGATTTCCTTGGGTGATGTTGCCTGCACTTGGGACGGGATGTCAGTTGGGTACAGTCTGGCAGGTTGTTCTAGTTCTAGCACAGAGGCGTGGTCTGTTCCTGGGCTAGAAGGTGTGTGAAATGGCTAGAAGTGGTGGATTTTTTTTTTTACATTTATTTCTTCTGAGACAAAGCAGTTGCCTGCAAATCCTGCAAATGCCTAGTAAGCCCTGTCTTGCTGCCCTCCAAACTATGCAAACGTTCTCTGGAAATATATTTTAAAGTCAAGTGTTTTCTGTCTTGCAGAGCTGTTGGAACTGCGGTCGCAAAGCCAGTGAGACATGCAGCGGATGCAATATTGCCCGGTACTGTGGCTCTTTCTGCCAGCACAAAGACTGGGAGAGACATCATCGGATCTGCGGACAAGGGTTACACAGCCATGCCAAGCCGCTTTCCCTGCCAGCAGGGCGATTGGCGGCAGGAGCCGCCGCCAAGCCAGCCGATGGGGTTCCAAGTCCTGCCCTAGAGAAGACCTCTGCAACGACCTCCCGATCCTCTACCCCAGCTTCCGTGACAGCAATAGACACTAATGGACTCTAAATCTTACCATTCAGTTCAGTAGGTTTTATACATTTTCCTGTTTTTAAACCTAAAAACCACTTACGCGCCACAGAAGGTTGTCAAAACTCCACTGGCTACTCTAGAGCCCTGACGCGCCAGCTAATCTTTGTGAGGCTTTTCCGTTTCATTATAATCAATCAGCATGTGGTTCTTAACAATAGGACCTCAATGCTGCACACTTTTAAGTCTTGGCACCAGAGAGCACGTCACTTGGACCTTAAGGACTATGGCCTCTTCCTCTTTGTTTTAATTGAACTTCTTTGGGAAGGAGCTCCTATGTCCTGCCTTGACATGCAGGAGAATCCAGGCAAGCAGCACGCAGTATCCAAGGATGAAGTGCGGTGTTCTCCTTTCTGCCAGATGGCCAGGCTGCCTGAGCAGCCTCCCCATACAACTCACTGCTCCTCCTCTTTCATCAGATACATATTTTCCTTCTTCCCAAATGGCTCTGTACTTCCTAACTCCCTGCAATGAACTGTCCACCTGAACTGATTTTCCTCAGTGGGAGAACTTCTCATTCTTCAGCGTAATGAGAAATAAGCAGTTTCTTGGTTACAGATGTCTGCTTTTCCCCAGGTCTGAGCTGGGTAGTGACTCCCAGGGATTGCAGGGATTGGGCATTCCCTGGAGGAGAGGAGAATTGTGTTCTGTTGAGGAGGGAAGCTAAACAAATCTCCGTGCTGAGAGAACAGTTGACCTTTTTTATATGGCCCATTTTTAATCCTCTTCTCTGACTGGACAGTCCATTGTTTATCAATCAGCTTGGTTAGGAGCCTCCGCTCTCCTTGTGTGCTGAATATTTTAGACCAAATCTCGACCTGTCATCATGGCCTGTTGCCCCGGTTGGGTTACTTTGCTGCACAGGAAAGATTTTTCCACTGCATGGAAACTGTTAGTTTTAGATTTGTTGACTTTGTTTTCACCCTGTGACTCTCCTCCACACGATTGCAATGGATCATTTACAGCCTGTTCTTTCCAAGCATGTTGGCGCAACGATTTTTTAAAAAGTTTCAGAATTTTGCAACTGTCAATTTTTTTAAACGTCCAAGCCTGAATGGGATTACCAGAGCTCTGTTGTGTGCTGAACTCTTGGTTCCAGACCTATATTCCATGCAGACATGGGCAACCCTATCAAAGCACCTGGTTGCACTGCTCTAGATGACAGAATTCACTAGCAGTGCATTTATAAACCAATGTATATCACCTTGTCCATCATTAAAAGCCTGGCTAGAAATGACTGCTCAGGAGGGTGCAATCTAGTTGGATTGTAGCATGCTGAATTGGCTGTTAGTAGCCTGGTTGGGCCTGAAGGCAATGTTCTAATCTGGTCCAGGGGGGAAGATTGATTTGGTGCATGCAGAGAAGCAGAATTTGCCTAGAATAACTTATTTTATGAGTCCCTCAAAAGCTTGTTATACATGCAGCTAATGCAACAGGAATCAGAGCATGCTCACTTTGGGAGTCCCACTGACTTCTCATGCTGCACATGAGTAAGGGCTAGAGTATTGACCCTTCATTGAGGTTTTATTTCCGAGACTCTGTTGTTCTTCTGTGATCTTTGGATTGAAACCAAACAAGGCAATTAATTCCTAGATTATATCTGGTCACTTTTTAAAATGGCAGCTGATAATGGAGATGTAATTTACTATTCCTCGGGCTAGCAATGGGAACAGGCTTGCTGTCGACTGGATGTTGTTGATATGCCATGGTAACAAGAGCAGGTTAGCTCATTGATCTGACTGTGGTCCTTAGGGAGCGTAATTTGGAAACTGCAGTCTCCAGCAATGAAGTGGTTAACTCACAGGTCTTCAAAGTTTTAGCTCACAGGCAAAAATCTTCTCCTTGCCGAAATTCCATATTAAGAATCTCTAGTTTTTGCCCTGTGAGAGATGGTTACTACCACAGTTCGGAGCCTGGATTCAGTCATGGCCTGTAGATACAGATTTCAGGTAGATGAAAGAGCTGCTTTTCTGGTACAGACTCTTCTGCTTCTTAAAGGAAGAACAGATTGGGATTGCAGGGTGCAGGGCTAATGGTTGGCAGTATTCCTTACTTGTCTGAAGTCCTTCTCCATAGATGTGTGCATGCTTGCCTCAAGTACGAGAGCTGGGGCCATCTCTGGGAGTGAGGCTGTTCCATAGCCATCTATATTAACCTCAGAGAACAGCTAATGCCTCCTGGATAATGGAAACCTATTTGCAAACAATTCCTATTCTGTGTAAGTGACAGAATTAATATTCTGTGTAAGGTTCTCATCTCTGTTCCCCTCATTCGCTATTGCTATCAAGATATTTCTGTCAGGTGTGAAATCCCTCCGAAATCCTGTTTTTCTCTTAAACTATCAGACCTTTCCAGTGATGATTCAGTACCCATCAGCATTGTAGTGGATTGATAAGGAACAGAGAGAAGCCACAGAGTATATGGTTTTCATGAAAATATCCTTCAGAACAGAGGACTGGATTCTGCAATCCTTACTCAGTCAATGTACCCGATGGGAGGTTTGATTAAGGACCCTCTTGGTACAGTGGTAACCCTGAAAACCTTTTCAGTTGCCTCCAGTAACTAAATAACATTGCCTCAATGTTTGTAGTATCCTCTGTATTTAGCTACAAATACTGAAGTAATACGAGTTAGTTGCCTAAGGGCAAACACGAAGATCAGACCCCAAAAAGGATGAGAGCAATACAGTGCTCTAAGGAATTATTTGTAAATAGACAGTCTTCCATAGTTTTCATGCAACTTCAATGGCTCTCTATGTATTAAAATAAAAATTAACCCCAGTGTAAATCAATGAAATACTAACAGTCATGATTAGAATGATTTTTTTAAACATGGAATGATAAATGTGAAATTCTGGTATGGGAAGACTTGTTGGATTGAGTTTTCTATATTTTTTGTCATTTAATTCTGTAATAGGAATTTGTTACTTAATTCCTGTGCATAACTTATTTAATGTACTGTATAAAGGAACCCGAACTGTTACAGATGTATTTAGTTTGTTCTACTCAAAGTAGTCAATAAAAAGACTATATTCATCTTACCACTCCTCCTTCATCTCTCAAAGGGAATAGAATTTTATCTACACGCATCAGGCTTAGATTCACGCATCAGGCTTAGATTCCTTGAGGTTTCTGTAGGAACAGTGCCACACTGTCTTGATAAAGTCATGGCTAATAAGGGTTGTGGGAAATGAAATCAGTATGTCCACTTCAAAGCTGTGAAACCAAGGCAGCCATGCCAATCTTCTGGCACATGCATAGAGCCCAAAATGAACCCCCAAAGTCCAATACAAATGCAGTTCCAACCTGAGTCATGCACAGAGGTTTTTTTAAAGTGTTTTAATTCTGGTGCTCAGGCCAAGATGTTTATTGCAAAGGATATTCTCTAGCCCCCAAATTCCAGTGATCTAATAATGGTGTGCTGCTGTTTAGGACAGGAAGTGAACAATAACTTCTCTGTCTGATACTACAGGAGAGGATTTGGGAGGCCACAATCATCACCTTTTCATGCTCTCTGTCTTAGCACATGTTCCAGCCATGGCTGAGGTTCAGTCTGGAGGAGATTTGGATAGCTGTCTACTGTTCTTACATGCTGCATAATCCCAGGATTTCAGCCTCCAGGGCTCTCAGTCGGGCAATTTTTACAAACACTTAATTCATTTGTTTAAATAAAATTCTAAACGTGGAGAAAAACATGCATTTGTTTTTGGCAACCAGTGTTTTAGCCTGCTGGGCGGACGGCATTTAATGCATTATTCACAACGGTAAAATCTTAGACCATAATTTGCTCTAATCACAGATTCTCAGTGTGAATTTGCATCTATTCATGGATTAAGTCTGAATGTTAAACTGTTGTGTTCTCTATAATGAGTGAAGTGCTCGTTCCTGCTGTAGGCTCGCTCGCTTGCTATCTCTTTAATTGTGAGGCAAACCAAATTGTTCAAAGAGCAAATAAGCCTGTTCTCCAACAAGAAACCTCTGGCCAGCCTGCTATACCTCCTCACCATGGCATGTGGTCCATGACCCACATTTCTCCTATGCATTCAGCAGAAAGGCACTGGCTACTGCTGTGAACGGTTCTTCTGCGAGTCTTGCTCATGTCCATTCCATGCTAGGCGTGTGTACACCACGAGCACCGTTGCCGGAGATTTTTCCCTTAGTAGTGTCCACTGTGCAGGCTCCAGCGCCCTCTGGAGCCATGCGCTTATGCGCTGGTATAAGGTGCGCTGGTATAAGGTGCACTGCCGGCCCCGCACCATCTCAATTACTTCTTGCCGCCTATGAGGGATGCTGGAACACCCCTTCTTGCTTCGGCAGGGCTTCTTCCTAGGGGTTTTTGGACTTTTTCTACATTTGCAGTTATCATAGTGTAGTGTATAGTTAGTGTAAATAGTTTCTATCGTAGCAGGACTTTGCCCCAGGGGCCGGGCATGCCCTGGGCTCTGGGCTTCAAGCTTTGTGCCTCCTGTGGCAAGCCTGTGCCCATGAATGATCCGCACTCTGGCTGCTTAAAGTGCCTGGGTGACACTCACATGAAGCACAGGTGCCAGATCTGTCGGGACTTCAGACCACGCAACAAATGTCAGACTGACGGCTATCCTCATGGAAGCCACTCTCAGACCTGTCTCAGAGCCAAACCACTCTGATTTGGCGTTGAATACTTGAGCATTAGTGCAAAGCGTTTCCTTGGCACTGTTCTCCGTCTCCGAGGAAGAAGCATTAAAAGCAGCACACGGAGAGAGAACGCTCACCAGTGCGGAAGAGAGACAAGCAGGGAGAAGGCATTTTAGTGAGACCCAGGCTGGGCCGTCGTCTACCCTCAGTCCTGCGCCAGCAACATTGACTCTACCGAGGGCATTGAGCCCAGTGCAAGACCCTCTGCTGACACCAGGAAGCCTGCACTGCGGTGCCAGTAGATATGGTACCATTGACCCCGGAGGCTTTTCAGGTGGCTAGGGACTTTCTCTCTCTTCCGGTCCCGCCAACCCCAATGGGGTATCTACGAGCTCCGGAAGAAGGAGGGAACAGGGTGTGTTGGGTGCCTGGCACCATCTGGGGCAAGCCCCACCTGATCCCAGCGTCTTGATCTCCGGCACACCACTGGTTCCTGGAACCCCGGCACCATATGGAGGTGGAAGCAGGTACTGCTCCATCATGGTTGCTGAGAGAATACTCTGGCATCCAAAGGAAAGTCTTATGTGCTGCCAAAAGCCCACCATCAGTACCCAGCCTATGCTCCACCGAGCTTCAGTGCTGGTCCTCTGGCAGGCTCCTGGCCAGCAGGTCACTGGCTGATGCTGCCACCCGGAATGATTCCTAGTTAAGTCCTGAAAGTGGTCTGGCCGGATATTCCGTTTGTTCATTGCTGGCAAACTTATTACGACACCAAAACTTTTGGCAACTACATGATCACTGGCCAGGTAGCAGCATTCCTTGGTAAACACCCTTGTAATTTGTTGGTCTTCCATCCTAATAAGTCCATACCAAGAAAACTGCCAAAACCAAACCAGTGCTGATGGAGGTAGTTACAGGGTTCTGCTACAAATATCCTCAGTGCTGAGTGTGTCCTTCCACTTGACACGAAGCAGCTGACAAAGACTATTAGAATCGAAAATGTCAGTCTGCCACTCTTCAGCCTTTCTCAGTGCCCATGTTTCATTGCAATGCAATAAAGAGAGTTAGCATAACTGTGGTTGTGTAGATCTGCAGCTTTGTAGCAAGCCTTATGTCACAGCGTCTTCACAGAGGCTGCTGAAGGACTGGAAACATGGCAGCAGCTGCTGCTATCTGAGCATCCACATCTTTGGAGACTCCTCCAGTAGAGAATAATACTCACGTAATAAAAGGTTGAGTTGGATCCATTTCCACAGGGAACTTCCTGACCCACTGCAAATATAATTCACTCCTCCATTTGCCTACCCTCACACTTACAAGTGTGAAAGTTACACTGGCCTCCCTGTCAGATTTCAAACCTGGCCAGTTCTCGCATGGGATCCTACCTTAATTCTCATCTGCCTACAGGCTTCCTCTATTCCACCTAACGTACCCAAGTCCTGCCATCTCCAGGGCTTAAAGACCAGGTCAGTCTCCTTTGCATATTTGGTCCTTGGTCTCTCCAGGCACACCCCAAGGGTGACAGATGCAGTGATGGTTTGGTGAGGTGCCTGCTAGGTGTTGGGTTCAGTTCACAGACTGCCAACAGTGTGACGTTGTTTGGGACCCGAACTGCACACTCACTTACCCAGACCTACAGAAGAGCTTTGTGTGGCTTGAAAGCTGGTCTCTCATCATCAGGGGTTGGTCCAATAAAAGACATCACCTCGCCCACCTTGTGTCCCTAATTATCATAAGCATGTTAGCTAGCCCTGCAATTGTGCACAGCTCTGAATATATGGCCCTAAATTGCTCCTGAGTTGGGCCTGATTGGACCGGCACCCATCTCCCCTTAATCCCTGGATCTAGCCAGCAGCGTAAAGATTTCCTAGGAGCATTTGTACTCAGACTATAACTGCCTTTCATCTTGCTTGCATCCTATCTCCTTTTGACTGGGCCCATAGAAATCCCATTGCAGGTTGTTGTAGGCCTTAGCCCCACCAGCAGTGAAAGGGTGGACCTGTGGTTTGGGCACTGAACTGGGACACAGCAGTTCTGGGTTCTGACCCTGGTGCCAACTTCCTGGTGACCTAAGGCAAGTCACTTAACTGCTCTGCCTCAGTTTCCCCATAGACAAAATGGGAAGAATATTGCTTCTTTGGTCTGTCTTGCCTATTTAGATTGTAAGCTCTCTGGGGCAGAAACTGCCTTTGATTGTGTGTGTGGACAGCACCACTCAGGGCATCAAGGCAATACAGTAAGGATGTCCAGCGGTTAGGGTGGCGGTGGACGTGGGAGACACAGGTCTGTCACCGACTTTGTGTATGACTTCTGGGCCTCAGTTCTCCATCTGTACAATGAGGGTCATTGCACTTCCCTACCTCAAGGGGGTGTTGTGGGGCTAAAACCATTAAAGATTCATAGATTATGAGACCAAAAACGTCCACTGTGGCCCCTAGCCTGACCTCTTGTATAACACAGGTCAGAGACGGTCCCTGAGATCACTCCTGTGCGAGGGGCACGGTGTCAGTACCTTAGATAGAAAATACAGGTAATTCACAATAAGCAGTACGGACTACAGCTCAGTGATGGCCCCACCAGCTGTTTGAGGCGAATATAGAGGTTTTTAAGGTCAGGCTTGACAAAGCCCTGGCTGGGATGATCTAATTGGGTTTGGTCCTGCTTTGAGCAGGGGGTTGGACTAGATGACCTCCTGAGGTCCCTTCCAACCCTGAGATTCTATGATTCTATGATATCATTAGAAATAATGTGTGTAATACGTGTAGAGAGAGCCAGGGTGGCAGTTGGTTCAAACAAGTTCTGCATGTTCATTACCATTACCTGTCTCTTGAGTAATCCCAGACCTTTGTTAATGGTATGTGTTGTGTACGCCCTTCGTCAAAGCAGCCGTTCCGCTCTCTGCTTTAATGAGGCTGCCTGCTTTCCAGAGTAAAACCCTGCACAGTTGAATTTCTCGAATACAGCAGCTTATGCAGAGGGAAAGTTTTAATCTTGGAAAGTACCCATAATTAATGCAGTCAAGTCACTGCTCCAGCCTCTTGGAGCACCCTTCTAATTGTGCTCCTTCCATTTGATACGGTACGTCTGCAGGTGATTGCAGACAACAAGATCAATGGTGACCGCCTTGAATTTTCAGCCCTTTCCTTCCCTCCTCTCTGCTCAGAAAGCCACTAGTGCCCAATTGTTCCCGGGGGCTCGTTCAGCCAACCCCGGAAGGCTCCGCTCTCTGTTGGCCAAAGGCCCCGCTCATTACCTTCTTTGGGACAAACAGTATACAGCCCTTCCAGTGATCTGCCCCTCAGGGAGATAGGCTGCTAGACAAATTGTGACAATGGCGCTGAAGCAGAGAAGGAGGAGATGATTGGAAAGGTGTGTGAAGTCAGACTCGTGTCAGTGTGAGCTTTTTACTGCCTGCACACCAGCGTAACAGGGTGCTGTCTGAACACTACAGGTCAGGAGACAGTGGGGGACATGAGCTGTGGAGAACTGTTCGAATTTCGCTTTGCCAGCTCAAACCCATCCCCGACACCCTTGAAGTCCCACTGCTTGAGAATCTGCCCAAGCCCACTCCAAACTGTGCAGTAGATTGGGATGTAAAATTCTCAGTGGGCACAATATGGGTTCGTTACATATGTTAGCCAATCAGGGAACAGAACCAGTGCCCCATGACAGGAATTCTGGATGTCCACATGGAACTGTTCACAGATGGCCTGCAGCGGAAGACTCGCTGGCTGAAGAAATGTGCAGATAGTTTTGGATAATGGCTATTTCCAGGACTTTGGCAATTTGTTTATGAGCAATTGTCCAAGAGCAAAGAAGGGGAAGTTCCTGGGACAAATGATTAGTTGTATATTGTAGCTCAAACAAATATCAATCTAGATTAGACAGATGGGATAAGAATTGAGGTAAAACTTTAACCCTCAATGGAGCTGCTGTCTCACATCATCGTCAGGGTTTTGTTGTTTCTAATAAATGTTTATTGTGTATGTGTGACTAGAGATCAGCCAGGCTGGCCCCCACTGTCCCAGGCACTGCATAAACATGGAAGAGGACAGTCCCTGTCCCAAGGAGCTTGCACTGTAGAGGACAAGACCTAAGCGCTGGATGAGACAGACAAGGAGCACAGTGGGGCTCATGGGGCAATAAAATAGGGTGTGAACATTTCTTAGCCAGCCAGGGCAATGTTCATAGTTCACCCGTGTCTGCTGTGGGTCCTCACAGTACTTCAGCAGGGATGGAGTTAATGTTTAATGCATACCTCTGACACTAGAGGCTGTCATCTCCCAGCTGGGCTCAGAACACTGCTCATACGGTGGACCTGGGTTTCCCCACTTGCATTATTGCCCAGCAGTGCTGAGGTGACAGACCATGGAGCAATCCTGACAGCAAATGTGTCTCCTTCTTTCCTCCATCTAGCAGCATGCGCTCCCCAATCACTGCAAATCCCAGGGTCTGGAGCCTGTTGTCTCCTGTTCTCCCAACCTGCCAGATTTGGATTGGATCTGTATAAAGCATCAGCTCCCTAACTCCCATGCAGCAAATTACAGCCTCTGAAGTGACAATCACTTAATATCAACATAATTAGGTAAATAATCTTGAATCAGCTGCTGGAAGATTGGTCCCCTAGTGCACAAAGAGATCAGACTGAGCTTGTGAGTTTTCCTTCAGGGGTTTTGCATTTCCATTTGCCTCATTTCCAGCAGAGGGATGGCACTTTTACTGACATTGTCTAAGCAGAGAGTTCTCGAAAGCTGCTGACATTTCACTCGCCTAAATAGAAGAATGGAGCTTCTTCCCTTGTTTGTCCCTATGTCGTGTCTCTAGCGAGTCTGCCTGTTCCCTTCCTTATCTCTGACAACCATAGTAATAACGTTTTCCATTTCTATGGCGCACTCAGCCTCAAGGATGCTTTGCAAAGTATAAATGAGATTCCACATCATCCCCTGATGTAATGCAGCCACCTCTTGTGTGAAACACAGTGTCACTGCAACAATGGCTCAGGACAGGAAAAGAAGAATAGTGTATCCAATGAAAAACACAAGGGCACTTTAGGTCAGTGGTGTGCAATTATCCCCCCAGGAATCTGGCTAGAACGTGGGGTTAACTCATCTATTCTTTCTTAAAGTACCCTGATCTCACTGATAACTATCAGTGGGTCAGGGCCTCAGTGTTTGGGCTCAGCTGAGCAAGAGGCCCTCCAGTAATACAGTGCTGGAGCCGTGGTTTATTACTGACTCAAAGGGATGACAGACAGGTGGGGACAATCTCTTCGACATATAATAAAGTTGCTGAAAAATGCATTTTGGAGGTGGCAAAACTAGTCACCGGCTCGGGTCAGATTCAGCAAGTGGCTTCAGTTTAAAAAACCTGAAAAAACCAATTCAGAAATATTTCACAAGGAAACGTGGACTTTTTGTTTTCAAGGGTGCTTTGGTTAGAAATTAGGCTAATTTTTAAAAACAAAAAGGATGGAAAACATGTGGAAAATGACCCAAAACTAAACGGAAGAACAACCACCAAAATCTGCATCTCATTTCTGAGCAAACCAAAACAAATCTGTTTTGATTTGAACCACAAGGAATTTTTCAGTTTGGCCACTGCACTGAAAACGCCACTTTTCTCTCAGAGTGAGACAGCGCCCCCTAGTGCCTCACCAGCACCTGCCCTTACCAGGCCCAGCGCTGCTGGGTTTCAGGGTGGATGCCTCTGGCGTGGGCCCAGGAACAACACAAGCCTGCAGCCCAGACTGGAAATGAAGCTTGATGGTCTATGGACCATCAAACCCTGGCCCAGCTCCACTGGGAATGGTGAGACGCTCACAGACTCCCGGGGGGTGGAACGAGAGGGCAGGGCCTGACAGTTAATACAAGGCTCCAGGCATGTTGCACTCAGGGACTCCTTTGTTCATTGTGTCTCCAGGGGGCGAGTCTGGAGGTTCCCAGACTCTGGTATCAGATGGCCAGGTTTATGGCCCCTGCCTACGTGACAGGCAGCCAGGCTCTGCCTCAGGGTCGATTTAACTAGGTCAGGGCTTCTCAAACTTCATTACACTGACCTCCTTCTGAGAAAACTCGGACTTCAGCTTCAGCCCGGGGCGGTGGGGCTCAGACTTCTGCTTCAGCCCCGGCCAGACTCCAGCAAGTCTAACGCCAGCCCTGGCAACCCCATTAAAACAGTGACCCACAGTTTGGAGTCGTGACCCACAGTTTGAGAACCTCTGAACTAGGTGAACGCAGCCCCACTCCAGCACTGTACGTTGCTGAAGGCCATAGGGTCAGCAGGGCCTCTCTGACCTCAGACATTGCACCATTCACTTGCCGGTATGTCCTGGGAGCCTTTTGCAACCCTCTTCCTGCTCCGCTGCCTCCCCCGCGGATTCCTGTGGGTTTATCTCAAGGTCAGCCAGAGCCACGAAAATGCCTGGGCTTGTAACAAGCCTCCCTCCCCTTGGGAAGCCTGTATGGCAGGGCTGCAGCTGCCTGGCTCTGTGCTAATTAATTCCTTTCCCGTTCATTTCCATTTCTTCTGCCCTCTGCTGCAGCCCGGGTGGGATGGGAGGGGTGCTAGGAAGGTGGCTGTACAGGTGATGCAGCCAGGGCACACCCAGCCTGCACTGCTTCCCAAGCTGGCTCTGCAGCTCACAGCAGCAACTGGCAGGCCAGCTGTGGTTCACTGAGACTGGCACCTGACGTACTAGCCTCTCCAGAAGCCGGCACTGCCCCTCTCTGAGCTCCACGGTATGAATCCTGATAAACGCCAGCCAAGAGGTGTCCTGTCCTGCTGTCTCTGGGATGCTAGGCAGAAGTTCGGCTCTTCAGGCAGTACCACGCAGACTTTCTCCTGTTGAGGACGGGGTGGTGTCTGCCCTCTCCCAGCCTGGGATTGTAGATAAGCAAGGTAGGTGTGACGCTGGGGGAAAGAGCTGGAGGGTATGGCAGGGTGGCTCCTGCTGCTTGTCCTGGATCCAAGAGGCTTGCACATCAGGGGATGGCCTGGGAGTCCTGCCTGCTCTTGGAGACTCCAGCGGTGTCTGACCAAGAGCATCCCTCTTTCAGTACCCCTGGTACCTGCCTGTCTCACCGACCAAGGGCTCCCTAAGGCACCTGTCAAGTAGGCCTAAGCTAGCAGGAGCTGGTCTTTTCCAGGCTAGACTGAGGGTGAGGTGTATGAGCCCACCCACCCTGCCTCTGCTGTAGCTACCTGCTCTGTGGATCAATCGCATCTTTCACCAGCGCTGAGTCCACCAGAGAATGAGCTCCCACCTGCTGAGACAGCTGGGGCTTGGCTTTCAGGGTTTGCCAGTTCCCCAGCTCAGCCTTCAAAGCTGACCCTGCCCAGCAGCCACCCAGGGAGCGTCACACTATTGGCTGCTAAATATTGTAACTTATACAGTGATTCCATCTGAACCTGGCCCTGTCATGCGGGGCCTGACCTCAGTTAATGATCTCTGACACCACAGCAGCTGGGAGCAGGGCTAATTGACTGCCTTTCTCAGTCCTTCACAGGGCAGGAGGCGAGCGTGTGATGGGAATGAATACAAATAACTCAGTCCATGGAGGACTATGGCTGGCACTGAGAGCACAGCATCTGCCACCTGGGGGCCTTGTGATTGGAGCAGACCAGTGCCCTGGGGCAGGTCTCTCACCCCCTGAGCCTGCAGGAGATAGGGTAGCCCTAACGGCTCCCAGGGGACTGAGAGCACCTGGGAACTCCAGCCAGACCACGGTACAGCTGCTCCCTTGCGTAGGTGGGTTTCCGGCACCTGTGCTCTGGAGCCTGGCTTCCAATGTGCTCCTGGGAGCAATGCAAGGAGGTGTTTTTCTTGGTTTTCTAGAGCCCTAGCTGGGTTCCCATCTATATGCTGGGAGCAGCCAGGAAGCTCTTGCTATAAGCCCCCACATTTGCACCCTGGAGGGTTGTGCGTAGGGGGTGCTCACTGGGGGCCTCTCAGCTCTGCTCCCCAGCCCTAGTTTGAGGCTGCTACCTGTATATTCTGCCTGGCTAGCTGAGAGCTCTCTGAGCTGGCTGTGTGAGCAGCTTCTGGAGCGCTCCCTGAGCCGAGTCCGGGCAGCTGCCGTTCTATTTCAGGAGGGTGGTAAATGCCGCCTGGGAACAGGGTTTCCCAGATCAATAGACCCATAAACCAGTGCCACCGGTGCAACCCACTGTCCAGTCTTGGAGCTGGGTCGATTGGGGGGTGGGCTTGCCCAGAAGGTGGCTGGCCTAGATGGGGCTGCGAGCTACAGGGACCAGGGGATCCCTTTGGAACTGTCTCCTGCCGCCCTAGAACAAACCACCCTGACAGGTGATAATGTGACTCTTTATCGAACACGTCCTGCCACTTGGGGCGACCTGGGCAGCAGGAAACTCTCCTCTGCTCCGTGGGCTTCCTGCAGGTAACTGGATCCGTGTGAGATGGCTAGCCTGGAGCCGCTCTCTACCCTCCCCTGAGGGTTGGCTCAGGCAACAGAAGGGAACATTTTTACCTATGGAAAATGATCATTCACCATAAAGGGAAACAACAATTAGGGCCGAATGGCTTTATTAGCTGTGGTGAGATCCGTCAGGCTGTGGGATGCTCCCCAAAGGGCGAAAGCACTGGAGAATATCCACAGGGAACAGGCCTGCACCTGACCCCAAGGGGAGGAATGACTGTGACCTAACAGCACCTGTGGAGTGAGCTGAATTGTCTGGATCCACTCACCCACACACCTGCTCTGTTGTGATGTACAGTAATCCAGGGTGCTGGCCTCTCAGCTATGTTGCCTTAAGTCCTGTTTGGTCACACCGGGACTCACCTGTGCAGTTAGCACTGCTCAGCAGCATCACCTGGCCACTGGATCAGTTATAGATCATCTTGTGACCCAGCACGACATCACAACGGAACCCCAGTGAGTCACACCACAGCGTGCCTTTGCAATCCTGTGTTGTGTCGTATAACACTAGGAGCAGTCACCCCTGGAAGGGAGATGTGGCCTAGTGCCCTGGGACTAGCCAGCAGGAAGTTCTGAGTTCTAATGCTGGCTCTGGCCTGGGGAAAGGCACTTGGGGCTGGATTCTTCAGTGTTAGCGCTGTGCATTTGCACTTCCCTAACTTCTATTCCCCAATACTTAGCAGGCACAGGGAACTCACGCTGCCAGAGGGAACTGGGCTGCACCTAGGGCGGGGTCAGCACCACAGCCTGTGATTCCCATCCTGGTGAAGCTGGTGGAAGGGTTTCTTCTGGGCTTCAGTACAAAACGCCCTGAGGCTTAGGGGCTCATAATTCAAATCCCATGATTGGCCGGTTGGCACAACAAAATGGCGCCGAGATGGGAGTCTCCCACTAACCGATGGCTACGTAGCTGCTGGCACTGAGGCAGGGTGTGAGGAGCAGCAGTGAAATGGGTGGAAGGAAGGCGTGCGGAAGCTGCCAAACTGGTTCCCCTCATCCAAGCTACGCAGGACTGAAAGCAGAATGCACTGCTGGGATTGAACCAATATTCATGCCCCCTAGGAAAGGGCTTCTGGGGTCCTCAGAGACCAGCATTCTTCATGTTATAAAGGGGGCAGGGGAAATCTCACTGTCTTTTCAATTTGGAGATGAAGCTCTTGGTACAATGAGGTGGCCATGTCTATGAACCAAGCCATGCATTTGGCAAGGGACTGCTCTGCTACCATGCCAGCTGCCTGCTGCTTTATCATCCCTGGGGAAGTGAGTGTGCTGCTCTGCTGGGGTGTGCACCCCACGCCAGCCTGGAAGGGGTTAATGAGGCTGAGAAGGGGCCAATTCATCAGCTAGGCCCCATCTGAGGGGAATTAGGTGGCCCAGTTAATCCCCTGAATGATGAAAGTGCCCAGCTGAGAAAGAAAGGTGGGGCAGGATAAAGCCAGGAAGCTGGTAGCAGAAGGGGGCTGCAGTGAAGGCACCTGTTACTGCTCTCTGGATATCTGAGAAGGAAGGAATCCTAGGGCAGAGGGTGTAGGAAAAGGCTCACGAAGACCTTGGCTGCAGAGTAGAGGGTCCCAGAGCTGGAACCTAGAGTGGAGGGTGGGCCTGGGTTCCCCTACCAGTCACTGGGGACGTGGCACTGGGAAGTGGGTGGGAAGATTGCTGAAGACAGTTTGTATGGAAAGACTGGTACCCTGGAAGGAGGAAAATCCCTAGTGACGGCTGGAGGGCCAAGCCATGAAGGGAGAGCACCCGGACTCTCAGAGAGTGAGAGAGGCAGCATGAAATGCAACAAGTAGCAGAAGGGGGCATCAGACCTGGAAAGAGCTAATCCCCGGAGCAACCAGGAGGAGGCGCCCTTGCGGTGAGTGTACCCCATAACAGCAGCCTTCTCTCTGTAGAGGGCAGTCTTTAGGGGCCTGTGAGCTCCCCTAGTTGCGTTGATCAGCCTCTCGCAGCATGCACAAACTGCCTTCCCATGGCACATGAAAGTTCTGCAGTATTTTGGTACAATACCACTACCTCCCCCTAATGGCCCTTTCCATCCAAACCTAGAGGAATCACACTGTGGTGATGGAGGGTCTCCTATCTCCAGGTTATCCCAATCCATAGCCTCCCGGTGAAAAGGACAATGGCACTAAATTGTATCTGAGGGAAAGGCAATAAGGACTGATGAGTTGAGATCAAGCTGATGAAAAGCAGGTCAGGCTTCGTACTGGGGGATTCAGGTGTCTAGAGCTTTGTAGCTGCTGTGCAATTAGAGCCCAAACATTTTCTTGGGTTTGCAATAGGATAAGGCCTGTTCTTAGTGATGGCTGGACCCCCCATCACTGGATACACCTGCATGATGGTCTAAACCCCCTCCCAAGCCTGAAAACCAGGCTGGGATTCTCTTCTACTCCTGCCTGGGTGGGAGCCTGGAAGTGCTGGGGCACTGAGAACATAAAAAATGAGGAAACTTTGGCCAGGTGGTTTATGAACCTCCACAAGGGCTTGGCTGGGGAACCAGGAAGGGCTCCTCAATGCTCCTAAATGGCTCCCCCTTCCCCACACATTACTAACTGAGTCTCTGCTGAGACAACCTGCCTGTTACCAGCCGTTAAGGCCCCGTCCGCCCCACACATACTACTGTGGTTTTTAACCAGTTCTCATCTGACTTGGGCACAACAATCATGGCTGAGTTGTGTACATGCACCCACTTCAGCCCCAAGCTGGTCTTCTGAGTTCCCACCGAGCCCGATGTCGGAATCCATTTGCACCAGGGCATGGTGGGAAGAGTCTGGGCAGCTATCCCATAGTGCCTCAGCAGGAGATGCACAGAGAGCGGTGCCAGCAGCACGTGGGGCAGTGCATTCTGGGATGTCCTGCAGGACAGGGAGCTGGGAGTGAATGGCACTAGCCATGCCAGGCCCTGGGCACACGGCAAAGGAAGAGTGGTGCAGCCTGTACCCAGACTGCAGCCCCCTGCCAGCCTCAGCCTTGGGCAGGAGTGAGCTGCAGAAGCATTAGCTAAACGCTGAGCAGGTGGGTGCAGGCACAGCATGGGTACAGCCTGCCTGGTACAAACTCAGTTGGAAGCTGTTGTGCTCACCAGTAGCTAGGCACTGTGACAAGGTGAGTAACATTTATTAGTGGAGAGGATTAGCAATAAGGTCTCCCTGGGCAATGTTGCCTCGCAGCCCAGTTCAGTGGATACCTGCGGTGAAGGAAGCCACCTCCCCCTCCTGCTTTCTGGAGGCCTCCAAAGGACTGTGGCTCTGGCCAGGGAGCGACGCTCTCTCTTCCCTGACTAAAGACAAGCCAACAGTGCGGCAGTATCCCGAGCACTAGTGCCAAACGCACCAGCTCACAACATCCCTGCTGCCGGGTTTGCATGGACTGCTGTCCCACACTGGGGGGCGGGGGGGGGTTGTCTTTCAAACAGCACACAAGAGTTTACGTGGCTTCTAGCAGGACCTTGTCTGATTGCACCTGACTCTGAACTGAGCAGTCCCAAGTGCTGGGCAGTTGCTAACGGTCTAATGCGCCTCAGCCCACTGGCTCCACTTCTGCTCTGGCTCCCCAGGCTGCAAAGACATTTCTGACAACAGCAGCGCCACAGACCAAGCACGTCCCATAGGATCATCCCAAGTGGAATCCGCTGGTCGCGTCCATCCCAGCAAAGCAACTCCCCTCTCTGCAGGACCCTGGAGAAGCGAATGAAGGGCAGGTTGCTCTTTGTGTTCTCTGAAGCTGTGTGTGACCAAAAACAGGGGCACTCAACCATTGCCTGGCCAAGGACCACATGGGCAGCCTGCCCAGAGCTTGAGACCTGCACCTTTCCAGGAAAGCAGATTGCAGATCTCTTCCTGTTTAATGTGGAGGTGCAGCTCACAGAGACGACAGGTCACAGCATGTGAAGCCCCTTCTTGATCGAGCATCTGCTCCCCGGGTCAAGATGGAGCATCCTGACCTGGACCTGTCACCTTGTGGGCTGGACCTTTCTCAGCCTGCATTAAAAATGGGATTAGGCAGAGGGCATGGTGAGCGTGCTGGCTATTACATGGGTCTCCATGAGATCGCTGTGGTACTTGTCTTTCTCCAGGGACAGTACCTGAGCCAGCCCTGGTTCCTGAGGCTTCAGTGTTCATTCCGCTCCCCCTGCCGAATGAGAGTGGCAGTGTTGTGTTGGCAGAGGCGCTGACGCAGGCTGCAGGGTGATGGCCACAGGTGAGAGCATGTTGCCTGTCTCAAGGGAAAGTGCAAATGCAAAACTGAGCGACTTGCAGGCGGCTGGGCTGGTAAACGTACTGGCCTGCCTCACACCGGCCGGATTTCTGCAGTATGGGCACCTCCTGGTAAAAGGGCTCACTCTGCACAGACCTGTCCTCCTGCCTGTCTACCAGGCAGCCGTCACACAGGCAGTAGGCTTCCAGCACCCTCCGGGGGTACCGGCGGGGGTCTTCGTTGACCCTGTTGGAACAAAGCAGATTAATGAGGTCACCTAATAAAATCGAGCGCTGGCCAATGCACACCAGCTAGGGGTTCGCTGAGCTGTTCAGAAAGGGTTAATAACGCTACTCCTCCCACACCTGCCGTGAAAGGCGCTGCACCAACATTCAGGAGCGGATTGGTGGTGGCTGGGCAGCATTAGATTGAGCTCACGGGAGGGGAAACTGAGGCACAGAGCAGGGCAAATGCCACAGTGTCACTAACCAGCCAGAACTAGCTTAGTGCCTGTGGTGCACGGTAGTTCTCAGAACTACCTGCGATAAGAAAATCCCCCTGTGAGCCTGAGCCAGCTGCTGCTGGGTAGAGCCTCCAGCGAGGGGGACGTGGCTGCTGGCAGGGCTCAGATGTGTTGGTTTGTTTCCTTCTCCACAGGGTGGCTGACTGCAGAGTGAAGAGTGCTCCCTGGCATATGTCGAAAGAGGGACACGTTCTAGAAGTGCTCAGGAGAGCAATAAGTAACCCTGCAGAACCAACCATCCGCCATCTCCAGGGGATGAGGAGGACATAGTTTGACTCTCAAAATGCAGCTCCACACCTGAGGATGGGGGGAGGGGAGCAGAGGAGGGGTTCCAAGCTCTGGATCCCAGTGGCAGGGCCTGAACCCAGAGGTTGAGACACTTCACTCCTCTGTCTGCGGCTTACCTGTATGACCATGGGGAGGCGCTCCTGTCCTGGAGGCGGGACGAGGTCTGGCTGACATTCACAGGGCACGACCTCAGGTCCTGGTCAGGTAAAACGTCCTCCATTGGAGCCAATAAGCTAACTCCAGGAGCAAGATGGCGGCTGAGCATGGATTCCAGCTCTGCATCGGAGGGCTCCGTGCAGGGAATGTGGGCACCGAATGTCTGACAAATGGCAAAGCCCAGCAGAATTTGGACAGCCGCTTCCACCTGCGGAACAAACCCAAGGGGAAAGTGACTTCACTTGGAGAAGCTCCCAGGGATCTGGGGGGCTGAGCAGATAGGAGGTGTTTATTGTACCACCTGAAGAAGCTTTCCAGTCCTCTCTGTTTAGGAGCCTTGGAGGAGCTAGGCCAGGGGTGGGCAAACTTTTTGGCCTGAGGGCCACATCGGGGTTGCGAAACTGTATGGAGGGCCGGGTAGGGAAGGCTATGCCTCCCCAAACAGCCTGGCCCCCGCGCCCTCCCACTTCCCGCCCCCTAACTGCCCCCCTCAGAACCCCCAACCCATCCAACCCCCCCTGCTCCTTGTCCCCTGACCGCCCCCTCTGGGACCCCACCCCCTATCCAATCGCCCGTTCCCTGACTGCTCTGACCCCTATCCGCACCCCCACCTCCTGACAAGCCCCCTGGGACTCCCACACCTATCCAACCCCCCCTGTTCCCCATCCCCTGACCGCCCCCCCCAGAACCTCTGCCCCATCCAACCCTCCCTGTTCCCCATCCCCTGACCGCCCCCGAACCTCCGCCCCATCCAACCACCCCCTGCTCCCTGTCCCCTGACTGCCCCCCGGGACACCCTGTCCCTTATCCAACCCCCTCTCCCCCGCTCCTCACCCCCTTACCATGCCGCTCAGAGTGGCAGGAGCTCGCAGCCACCCGGCCAGAGCCAGCCACGCCGCCCAGGGTGCTGGTGGTGCAGTGAGCTGAGGCTGCGGGGGAGGGAGGACAGCAGGGCCAGGGGCTAGCCTCCCTGGCCGGGAGCTCAAGGGCTGGGCAGGACGGTCCCGCAGGCCGTAGTTTGCCCACCTCTGAACTAGGCCGTAGTGCTGAGTGAGTTCAGTACCTAAGTAATGGGGGCTCTTGCACCTAAGCCACTTAGGCACTTTTGAAAGTGTTACCCCTACTGAGCTGCAGTGAAGATGCCTGGAGGGGCAGGAGTGGGTTGCCCTGGCCAGGTCTCTGCTAAGATGGGGCACGCTCTTCTGACCGGGCAGAGAGAGAGGTGGGCGTTCTTTGCCCCCATGCTGCCATCTGCAAATGTGGCCTGTAGTCCTTCTCAGACCGTTGTTAAACACATGTAACAGCCTGGGTCCCTGTGCGGAACCTCGAGGCGCCCTTCCCAACCTTGGGCCACACTGGCAGCTGGCCGTGTAGTCCTGCGTTGGGCTCGGTCCCCATTGCAGACGCGGGGGTGGCTTTACACCCGGTAGCTAACTCACGGTAGCTGCCTGGCTGACATGATATTTTTCAGTTTCCGTAACCTTTCCAATGGTCCTCAGGGCGTTTCATTTGCCTAATGAAACCAGGCAGGTTTCACCTGGTGTCAGGTTTGGCTCCGGACGCTCTGCACGGCTCTGACCGATCTAACCCGACTTGGCAAGTTACAGGCCCCGGCAGTGTCGGCTGGGAGAGAACCCTCGCAGGAAGGGGGATGGGTGCTTCTGGTCCCACAGGGACCTGACCACGCCAAGGTGCTGACCAAACTAAAATCTAATTTCAGGGAGCAGGGGTTTTAAACCTTAAACATGTGTCGGGGGGTGGTTAGGCAAAGATCCCCATGTGGGCCGGGCACTGTGTGTGGTGACTATCAGCTGTACGAGAGTTCGTGCGAAACCACTGACTAGATCAATGCGCCCTTTCCAGTGCAAATGTCACAAGTAGCAATAAAGGGGGGCAGATGCACATATGAGCTGTGCTAGGGAGCGAGATTTTCCGTAGCTAAATACGAGTGTCTCAGCCTTTTGTGGCATCAGTGTATCTTTAAGGCAGGGTGGGGGATGGGCAGAGTCTCCAGAGAGGCCCCTTTGCCTGAGCACAGAAGGGGGTTTCCTCCTTTAATACAGGCCCAGAGAGCAGATCAGATAGCACTGGGGAGAGTTGCTGAAGGGCATTTCCTTATTGCAGTGCAGTGGGCTGGGCTGGGCTGGCTCTGAATGGAATTTGCATGTCCAAAGTGTATTTCCTGGAGTGGGAACAGGTTACAGCTGGCTGGGCACTCTGCACTCTGGGTCCAGTCCTGCCCTCTGTTTAAGCCAATGTTAGTTTTGCATTGACGTCTATTGGAGCAGGATTGGGCACTTCAGTTTTTACAGGCAGGGGGGTAGGAGGCAAATGGACGCTCGGTTTGGCTAGTGCCCAAGGGATATTGAGGATGTAACTTGTAGCAGTTCAAGGACTGCAGTAGGGGCTGGCCCCTGGGTGGGGGATGAAAAGGGGGGAGGGTCGGTGCATCTTCCCACACCTGGGCTAGCTGCAAGTTGCCCCTCCAATAAGAAGTGGGGTCCAGTGGCGAGGGGACTAGGTCTCAGGAGATGTGGGTTCTAGTCCTGGCTTTGCCAGTGGCCTGTTGGGGGATCTTGGGCAAGTCCCTTCCATGTCCTGTGCCTCCGGCGACTGTTGATCCTGCCTCCTTTGAGGCCAGGGCTCTGTAGAGCGAGGTATTATAAAGAGGGCATTAGCCCCAGTGCCTGCGCTGCTTGGGAAGCTGAGGGAGGAGCTGCGTGCCATCTTCCTCCCTCTCGGTGCAGGATCTCCATGGGGCTCTGTTCTCTTCTGGACAAGCTGCCTATTGACACTAGCAGGAGTCACACGTTTGCGGAGAGCACGAGCCCTGTCGGTAATTCCCAGCCTTCTCTGGCTGGGCTGGCCCTTGATGGCAAGTCATCAGATGCTGAAGCTGGCACGTGTCACTGCCGCAGAAGATGTGGCTGTTTTCTCAGCCGGCCTTTGCAGTGAGATCCATGGCTGCAGAGCTGAGCTGGGCCCGTCAGTGCTTTCTGTGCCCACTTCACTGAGAAAGAAGCGTGCTAGGTCTTCCTTGGATCTGCCTGCCTGCTTAGCCAACAGGGCAGCAGCCCAGCCCTGTGCAGTCTGCATCCGTTAGCAGGGGAGGTTTCCCACCCCACTCCCTGAGCCCAGAGGGTCACGTTGGCTGAATTCACTGAGCTGCTTGAGTTCCGATCTTGCTCACTTCATCAGCTGGGCTGCACATGCCTGCTGGTGAATTCCCCTGGGCTTTGCCCACTCGGGCCTCGTTTCATTGCTCAAGAAGGCTGTGTAATGGGCTGGATCGCCCGCTTCATTTATGAATCACATTTGTGCAGCATTTGCTGAGTCATCTGCCTGTTTGATCTGCGAAGCGTTGGGCATTACAATACCTCGCTGCCTTCTGGGGCCCTGGGGCCTAGGGAGTGGTGGGCTAACAGCTCAGGCCAGGATTTTGGCTTGTAACCATAACCACACCTGCACCAAGCCCTGGGCCCCGTTGTGGGAAGGGATTCACTGCTAGCAGTTCTGCCTTTCAGATCAGAGCACAGCACAATGACGACTCCCCCACCCCCAAAGGGCAGCTGGCTCCAGCAGAGCAGTTAGCTTATTCTACTAATTTAAAACTGCAGGACACAGAAAACAAAGCTGCCACCATTGCACAGCCCCAGCGACCCAGAGAGACGGCCCTAGTGTTTGGTAGCTACTTTCACTCTTTTTTCATAAGCCCCCATCCATAGCTACACAAGCAACCAGCAAGGTAGTGCTGCCCCAGCTCCATGTAGCGATTGCTGCTTTGGGGTGGGTGACTTACTGAGTCAGGAGGCTGCATTGTTTTACCAGCTGATCGCTAATGATCTTATTTTCCAGCTGAGGCAGCCAGGATCCAGCAGCTGTGTGGGAGGGGATACCTCTGGAGACATCGTTCCTAGGAGCCAATGTTTTAGGCTGAAGTTTCAGAGCAGCCTAAGGAAGTCAGACACTCAAATCCTGTTGAATGTCAGTGGGAGTTGGGTGACTGAGTCCCATACGGCCCCTCTGAAAACCCCAACTTTAAAGAATGAATGTTTGCATTTGCTGTGTTGTTCTGTGTACACTCGCCTCCACACATTTCACCCAGTGTGCTAGTTCACACCCACTCCATTTACTGTGTGCTGTTTCACACCTTGTGCTCACCACTATTCCCTCTAAGCTGTGCAAAACACTGCACGCACAAACATTTGCACACAAGCACAACAATTTGCACAGAAGACATTTTTTTGCGTATACAGCCTGTCAAAAATTAGAGGGAACATTGGTGCTCACCCTGTGTGCTCTTTCACATACACTGTGTCCCATTTTTGATACATTCTGATCCTGTGAACCGCCTGTTCGCACTCAGATGTAGGCAGATGAGCAACAGAGAATAGTGCATGCAGGTGTAAAAGTTGCAAACAAAACCACACATCTCCACTTGTCATTCCTGTCGTATTTGAGTTCTGCTAGCATTAGAATTAACAGAGCAATAGTTCACAACCCAGACACCCCTGGGAACCTGGCAATCTGCTCTCTCTTAGCCCAGGGGGAAAGGGACTGGTCACAGAAATGGGATGAAATTGACACATGACAGATGTTCAGGACACAAAGATAATATCCGGAATGAATGTGAGATCTTCCATGCTGAGAGATCACAAAAGGCATCGCAAATCTGTACAGGGCTCCCTTTGCTGCCTCGCCTTTGGGGTGAAATGCAGCAGAATCGCTCGTTGCCATTCATTTCATTGGCAGGTGGATCAGGGCACTCCAGCAATGGCTGAATGATACCATAGTTGAGGAAGGAAAGTGAAGAAGAATGAGAAATCCCAGGGGAAAGACCAAGGGTGTCTTAGGTCAGAACGTAACTATCCCCTTTGCAGGGACAGTTGGCACTAAACAACATAACAGGGCGTTAAGTCTCCACCTGGTGCCAGCCTCTGATCCCCTCCTGTACAGAGTAGCACCGTATCTCAGGACAGTCAGTGGGCCGCTCCGGGGCTAAGTGCTGCTCCTCAGGACTAAGGGGGTCAGAGCCTGGCTTTTAGTAACTGCCTGATGGGCCTTCCCATGCTTTACACCTACTACCTACACAGACACTCACTCCATGGGCCCTGACCTCTACTGATAGTGATTCCCCAAATAGAAAGCTCTGGCCTGCAAAGTCAGGGGAGTTTCCCTCTTTCTGACCTTCCCTAGGGGCAGCTACACTCTCCAGTGCACACTTTTAAGGCTGGATGATTAATAGTAAAACAGCGCCAGAGCCCCTGCCATGGGGGAGAGAATGGAGGGCCCAAGACTGAGCGGAGGAGAATATGGGAGATATGGGGACACACACAGAGCCCGTGCCATGGGGGAGAGATCTGGGGACCCTGGAATGGCTGTAAGAGGAAAGGGGGGAATGGAGGCAAAGACAGAGCCCCTGACATTGGGGGGAGGGGAGGAATAGGGGATTCTGGAATGGGGAAAGGGGGCCACACACAGCCTCAGCAGAGGGGAGGGGGAGAAGGTGGAAATGTGGGAAGGAGCGACAATCTTATTCCTAAACACTTACCCCATCCCCTTTGGAGCTGAGTTTTCGGGGGCCTGGGAACATCAGTGTAATTTACAAAGATCTCTCATGCTACAGGGGATCCCAGCTACTCACCTTTAGCTGCATGGTTGTTTCCACCTTAGTCGATTTCACACGGGAGTGGGGAAGGTTTCTTCTGTCCCTCTGACAGAAAAGAAGCTGGTAACCAATAGACCAGGAGCACCAGGCTTTTGTGAAGGTGATCCCGCCGGGCTGGCCTGGAATGGGAGGTTCAGAAGGCAACGAGGCTGGAAAGAAAATCTCTTTGCGTCCTTCCCCTCAGGAACCCTGCCCTCAAACAGGTTTTCACTGCACAGGGAAGCATCAGACATGCCCCCCCTCTCCGCAGATACCTGGCACTGCAACCTGGAACCAGCCATTCATCAGTGACTCACTGCCGGGGAATGTGTGTGGATGCCATGGGGCAAAGGATTAGGCCTGGTCTAAGCAGTTGTTGTCCTGGTATAACCATGTAGGTTAGAGGCATGTTTTATTTTTTTTATTTTTTTACCAAAGCAATTATACCACTACAACCCCCAGTGGGGGTGCAGTTATACTGAGACGAAGGTGCCTTATACTGGTATAGTTATTCCTAAGGTGGCCACTCATGAGTTCCTGGAATCTCAGACATTCCAGCACTTCTGGGAACAGCATGGGCCTGCCTCTGCCCGTGTGACTCAGCCCCCAACAGCATGATCTCACACACATGTGGTGTGAGGTCACGCTGGTGGGGGGCGGAGCGGTGCACTCTTCCAAAGGCTGCCCCCTGTCTGATACCGAACAAAACCACGGCTGGTTTTGTCCCAGTACTGGACTGGGAACAAACCAGCCAAAAAGGGGACTGTCCAGTATAAAACCAGACAAGTGGCCTCCCTAGCAATTCCCCATCCCATTCGGGATGTACCTGGGAGAACTGAGGGTATGTCTACTTTGCAAATAAAACCCACAGCAGCACATCTCAGAGCCTGGGTCAGCTGACTCAGGCTCGTGGGTAGGGTTGCTAGGTGTCCAGTTTTCAACCAGAAAGCCCGGTTGAAAAGGGACCCTGGGGCTCCGGTCAGCCCTGGTGACCAGTCCATTAGAAGTCCGGTTGGCCGCCCGCAGCAGGACTGGCAGGCTCCCTAACTGGGGGAGAGGGGGCTCTGTGTGCTGCCCCCACCCCAAGCACCAATTCCGGGAACCGCAGCCAATGGGAGCTGCAGGGGCAGTGCCTGGCTTCACCTGTACATAGGATCTGAGGGACATGTTGCAGCTTCCAGGGAGCCCACCGAGATAAGCACCACCCAGAGCCCGCTCCCTGCACCCCCTCCCACACCCCAACCCCTTAGCCCCCTCCTGTACCCCAACTCCCTCCTGGAGCCCGCACCTTGTACACCTCCACACCCCCAACCCCCTGCCTCAGCCTGGAGCCCCCTCCCACACTCTGAACCCCTCAGCTACAGCTGGAAACCCTCTCCTACACCCCAAACTCCTCATCCCTGGCCCCACCCTAGAGCATGCACCCCAACCTCCTGGCCCAGCCCAGAGCCCCCTCCCATACCTTGAACCCCTCATTTCTGGCCCCAGCCAGAGCCCTCACCCCCTCCTGCACCCCAACCCCTTAGAATCATAGAATATCAGGGTTGGAAGGGACCTTAGGAGGTCATCTAGTCCAACCCCCTGCTCAAAGCAGGACCAATCCCCAATTTTTGTCCCATATCCCCAAATGGCCCCCTCAAGGATTGAACTCACAACCCTGGGTTTAGCAGGCCAATGCTCAAACCACTGAGCTATCCCTCCCCCCCTTGCCCCAGCCCAGTGAAAATAAGTGAGTGAGGGTGGGGGAGAGCGAGTGACAGAGGGAGGATGGGATGGAGTGAGTGGAGGGCAGGGCCTTGGAGTAGGGGCAGGGCAGAGGCGGGCCTCGGGACAGGGGCGGAGCAAGGGTGTTCAGTTTTGTGTGATTAGAAAGTTGGCAACCCTAATCGTGGGGGTCACACTAAAATAGCAGTGTAGACGTTCCTGCTCGGCCTGGAGTGCCAGCTCTGAGGCCCTAGGGTGGCCACCTGTCCCTTATTTCAAGGAACGTCCCTTGGCCCTTTGAAACATTACATTGAAGCTGATGATAATTGCGCTATACACTTGAGGGCCGTAGAAATGTGCGCTTGAGGGAAAAATACATGCTATACTAAGGGAAATGTTTTCCTTAAAGCAAAGTGTCATCCCTTATTTTTCATTTGATTTCCCCTCATTTCCATCCCTTACCCACCGGGTCTCAGAGCCTGGGCTCCAACCCGAGCGGGAGCATCTACACAGTTATTTTCTGAGCCTGAGTCAGTTGACCCTGGCTCTGAGACTCACTGCTGTGGGGTGTGTTTTGCAATGTAGACTTACCCAGCAACTCACTGGTGGTGTTGGACCTGTATAACTAGACAAGCATCACTCTGATGTGTAGTCAAGGCCTTCATTTGTAAAATGCAGCTAGGTCAGGGGCAAGTATGCTTTACTGAGGGCTGTGCTGGCACCTTGCCCAGAACCTGAGGGCTGCAGCTTGCTTGTTTGCATTACATGGAGCAGATTGTAACTTCACTGGTCTTCAGCACCGAGGCATCGACTGTGGAAAGGGCAGATTCCAGCCTGCAATGCTCCTGCTCAGCCACCTTCCGTCAGGCCAGGCTAGGCCCTGCTATCTATACACACCTGGGCATAATGAAGGCAAGCCCAGCTGCAGGACACACACACAAAGCTGTGCTTGGCCACCACTGCTATAGCTCGGGAATCCATATCCTCGAAGGAAGGACTTAAGAGGGAGGAAACATAGTCTTGTCATTCAGGCGCTCGGCTAGGAATCAGGAGATCTTCATTCAATTCCCAGTACTAATCAAAACATCCTGTGTGACCATGGGCAAGTCACTGGCCTTCTCTGTGCCTCAGTCGCCTTGCTTTGTTGTGGGGAGAATAATGCTTCCTTGTGCCTAGTCTTTGTCTATAGAGACCGTAAGATCTTTGGGGCAGGGTCTGTTTCACATTATGGGGCTCTGATCTCACTGGAGGCTCTAGGTCAGTGGTTCTCAGCCCGTGGGCCGCTTGCGGCCCAATCAACACACTGCTGCGGCTCATGTGACATCGTCAGGGCCATACAGGTGGTACTGTATATATATTGTGGATGTGGCCCACATAACACAGAGAGAGCTGCATATGTCGCCCACAGTGGTAAATAGGTTGAGAACCACTGCCCTAGGTGCTTCTGTAACACAGATAAGTAATACTATTAACCCTTTACCCCACTCGGTGTTCTTCTGCCTCCCGAAACACGCTTTCCACTTAGCCAGCCCTCCTCAGCCTTTTCAGTCTAGAGGTTTTCACATAGTGTGAATGTGTCCTCTCAGCACAGGCCCCAGGCTGGGATGGAAATGGTTTGTTCGGGATCCATGAAATGAAGATCAGTCAAGCAGATGAGTTCTCCTCCTGGGAACACCCAGGGACTTTTGGCCCGATGCAGATTAGAAAACGAAAGGCAATGCAGAAGGAAAAGAGCTCCAAACCTGTCATAAGAGAGGTGCTTCCTTTGAGCCCGTCAAAGCAAAGTGTCAGTGTGATGATTCCTTGGTAGGACGGAGTCACTGGGCCAGATTCTTATTTGCCTTGCACCTTGTGGAGTCATTTACACCTGTGCAGAAGGGGTGTCACTCCTTGTCATTCTGTTTCAGTTGCATTTTACAGGGCACTGGAGCAGCTGTCTCAGACTAACTTGTATTCCCTCCACTCTTCCTTCCCACAGAGCAGCAGCGCTGTCCATAGTTAGCACACCTTTGGGTCGAGCGTTGTAAATGGAATGGGGAGAGCAAAATCCAGTCCCAAGTCTGAGTCACTGGACTGCAATGAGTTTTTGAGGTGATCTGTGTATTTGGGTGGCAGACCCTGAAATGTATCCACAGTCGGCTCTGCCCATTCCTAGATCCCAAAGCCAGAAGGGACTGTTGTGACCACCTAGCTGGACCTGCTGCATAACACGGGCCAGAGAATGACCCCACAATAATCTGAAAGCAGAGCTTTTACAAAAACATCCAATCTTGATTTTAAAATTGCCAGTGCAGGAGAATCCGCCACAATCCTTGTTCCAATGCTTAATTATTCTCACCGTTAAAAACGTATACCTTATTTCCAAGATGTCTCTCCTGCGTGTGCTGCGTTGTGACACCTCCCTACGTCGGGATGAAGTCTAACAAACCCAGTCTGTAAGGCCTCCAGAGCTTGGGATTACAAACCAACAGCCCGTCTCTAAGTATTTACTGCTTAGCTCCTCAAATGCTGGGTGCTCCTTTCCATGGAGATGATGGGTTGATGGGACAAGACTTGTAGCACAATTCTCCCTGCACCAACTCCTCCTTACCTTCAAATTCCTGCTGTGCCTTTGTCTCAGCCCTGTCTCCTTCTCTGCCTGGCGTCTAGCATGGCCACCAGCCAGCCAGCCCTCTCCTCCCACTCCTTCTCTTCTCCCTCCAGCCTCCTCTCATTGGCTGACTCTGTGGTTTCCCTTGGACGGGCTGGTGGGTTAGAGGCAGCCAGTACACTTCAGCATTCCCTTTGCACTTCCTCCTCCCTTCTTGGATTCCCTCCTCTGCTTCCCTGATCCTTAACTGCTCACTCTGCGCTGGCTCCTTCCTACCATCTTCTAGATGCCCTTGGAGCCTGGTCCAGTTCTACTGGAGTCTGTGGGAGTCGTTATGTGGACGTTAATGGGAGTTGGATCAGACCCTCGTGTGCTCTGTCTTGGAAACCTTCCATCCATGTCGTGTCTCGACTCTCTCCTTTGCAGTCTGGACGTCCGTTCCAGCGATCTCTCGGTGCTTCCAGCTGGAGGGTGCCCAGTGTTCCACCCCGGGCGGTTTTGACTCTTGCCTGCGCACATGGGCGCTGATGTCAGTAAGTTGTAGGAAAGCTCTTAGGCCCAGATATTCCAATGCATTTATATTCCTAACTCCTATCGAAATCAATGGAAGTTAGGAGCCTAAATACACTGGAGGGTCTGAGCCTTAGGCTGATACAACTCTACAAACACGAGGACAAATAAGCAGGTTTTCTTCCATCACTTTGGTCTGGGCGTGGCCATGGGGCAGGGCATAGCTGCTGTGCTGTTGTGCTCTGGAGATTCCTGGTGGGCAGAGTAGCTTGTGGGGTTGTTGTCGCTGGGGCTCCTGTGATTTGCACTACGACTACCCTGGCACGTGGCCAGCACTACCATCAAGGAGGGCCTAGAGTTGCCTTTGCCCCGCCATCAGATCCTGCACAGCCCTTATATACAAACTGAGGATTCATAGATTCACAGATTCTAGGGCTGGAAGGGACCTCGAGAGGTCATCGAGTCCAGCCCCCTGCCCTCATGGCAGGACCAATTACTGTCTAGACCATCCCTGATAGACATTTATCTAACCTACTCTTAAATATCTCCAGAGATGGAGATTCCACAACCGCCCTGGGCAGTTTATTCCAGTGTTTAACCACCCTGACAGGAACTTTTTCCTAATGTCCAACCTAAACCTCCCTTGCTGCAGTTTAAGCCCATTGCTTCTTGTTCTATCCTCAGAGGCTAAGATGAACAAGTTTTCTCCCTCCTCCTTATGACACCCTTTTAGATACCTGAAGACTGCTATCATGTCCCCTCTCAGTCTTCTCTTTTCCAAACTAAACAAACCCAATTCCTTCAGCCTTCCTTCATAGGTCATGTTCTCTAGACCCTTAATCATTTTTGTTGCTCTTCTCTGGACCCTCTCCAATTTCTCCACATCTTTCTTGAAATGCGGTGCCCAGAACTGGACACAATACTCCAGTTGAGGCCTAACCAGCGCAGAGTAGAGCGGAAGAATGACTTCTCGTGTCTTGCTCACCACACACCTGTTAATGCAGCCCAGAATCATGTTTGCTTTTTTTGCAACAGCATCACACTGTTGACTCATATTTAGCTTGTGGTCCACTATAACCCCTAGATCCCTTTCTGCCGTACTCCTTCCTAGACAGTCTCCTCCCATTCTGTATGTGTGAAACGGATTGTTCCTACCTAAGTGGAGCACTTTGCATTTGTCCTTATTAAACTTTATCCTGTTTACCTCTGACCATTTCTCCAATTTGTCCAGATCATTTTGAATTATGACCCTATCCTCCAAAGCAGTTGCAATCCCTCCCAGTTTGGTATCATCTGCAAACTTAGTAAGCGTACTTTCTATGCCAATATCCAAGTCATTGATGAAGATATTGAACAGAGCCGGTCCCAAAACAGACCCTTGCGGAACCCCACTCGTTATACCTTTCCAGCAGGATTGGGAACCATTAATAACTACTCTCTGAGTACGGTTATCCAGCCAGTTGTGCACCCACCTTATAGTAGCCCCATCTAAGTTGTATTTCCCTAGTTTATTGATAAGAATATCATGCGAGACCTTATCAAATGCCTTACTAAAGTCTAGGTATACCACATCCACCGCTTCTCCCTTATCCACAAGACTCGTTATTCTATCAAAGAAAGCTATCAGATTGGTTTGACATGATTTGTTCTTTACAAATCCATGCTTGCTATTCCCTATCACCTTACCACCTTCCAAGTGTTTGCAGATGATTTCCTTAATTACTTGCTCCATTATTTTCCCTGGCACAGAAGTTAAACTAACTGGTCTGTAGTTTCCTGGGTTGTTTTTATTTCCCTTTTTATAGCTGGGCACTATATTTGCCCTTTTCCAGTCTTCTGGAATCTCTCCTGTCTCTCATGATTTACCAAAGATAATAGCTAGAGGCTCAGATACCTCCTCTATTAGCTCCTTGAGTATTCTAGGATGCATTTCATCAGGTCCTGGTGACTTGCAGGCATCTAACTTATCTAAGTGATTTTTAACTTGTTCTTTATTTATTTTATCTTCTAAACCTTCCCCCTTCCCATTTGCATTCACTATGTTAGGCATTCCTTCAGACTTCTCGGTGAAGACCGAAACAAAGAAGTCATTAAGCATCTCTGCCATTTCCAAGTTTCCTGTTACTATTTCTCCCTCCTCACTGAGTAGTGGGCCTACCCTGTCCTTGGTCTTCCTCTTGCTTCTAATGTATTGATAAAAAGTTTTCTTGTTTCCCTTTATTCCTGTAGCTAGTTTGAGCTCATTTTGTGCCTATGCCTTTCTAATCTTGCCCCTGCATTCCCGTGTTGTTTGCCTATATTCATCCTTTGTCATTTGTCCTAGTTTCTATTTTTTATATGACTCCTTTTTATTTTTTAGATCTTGCAAGATCTCGTGGTTAAGCCAAGGTCGTCTTTTGCCACATATTCTATCTTTCCTACCCAGCGGAATAGTTTGGGATCAATCCCTGTGTCTCCAGGTCCATTTTCCTGTCAGGTGACAGCCGCTCTGCCCAAGGAATCCTGCATCTTGGCAGGTGAGTCCCTCACCTTTGCGGTCCCCCACACCTGAGTGCCAAGGAAACTGGGTACAGGGCTAATTCTGGGGGCAGGAGATCAGGGCAGCAAAACACCTAGGGCTGATCCTGTTTGGATAACAGTGTTGGCTCGGACACTGCATGTATCTGGGACACCTACTGCTCACAGATTTCTCCAAAGTATCATATTCTTCCATAAGTATTTACATTGGAAGGGGGGTAAGAAGTCGACATGAACATGTTACCAAGCAATTACCCACTCAGCTCTACTCTTCCTCGCCTCATTAATACACAAGACACTTGGTATACAATGACTACCTGTTATCAGCTGTTACAAATGGGACGGAGGTGAGTCTGGACTCTGCTGGACACCCTTCACCCAACCAGAGCTCCTTGTCAACACACCGGTTCCTAGTGATTTCAGGTAAAGGCCAGCGGTTCTTATACACAAAACGTCCAGGGACGGGACATTTAGAAACAGAATTTTCAGACGATCTCAGCCCATCTCGCGCATGTTGGATACTGAGACCTTTTGAAAATCGAGCTCTAGTAGAGAATGCTGAGAGGGCATTGTGGATGGTGGAGATTCCATTTCACAAAGGGTTTGGAGATTTTGAACTATGGCTTCATTCCAAATCAGAAAACCAAAAATTTTGAAATTCTCCATGAAGGGAAATTCACGGGGGGAAGGGAAAAAGGCGGGGAATTACTTTGGCTCACTTAAAATGTTTCATTTTGATAAAATCTAAATGTTTTGTTTCATCTTTATTTTGTCTTTTTTAAAATGTTGCATTATATCACAATATATAATAGATATAAACAACATGGTTAACAAGACAAAATGAAAAGTCATTTCAAAACAAAAAAGTGGAAACATTTTGTGCTGAAAATGTCGAAACGGGACATTTTGATGTTGTCGGAACTTTAAAAAAAAATGTCCTAATTGAAATTCCAGAAAAATCAATCCAATTTCAAGAAGCTTTCTGATGAACGTGGGTCTGTCAAAGTTTTTCCACCCTGGTTTAGTGTTGATCACTTGGAAATCTGGTTCTGAGTTCTGTGGGAAACCTGGCTCTCAGGAACAACATTTTGAAACAATGAGGCTTAAGCTATGCCCTTAAATGATACCTGTGAGCAGGTCACCCAAAGGACCTGTTCCTATAGTGCCTTGTGCCCAGGCTGGAGGTGTGAGTGTGTTGGGACCTGGGAAAGAACTGGCTTAGAGGTAGAGCAGGCGATAAGCAGAGGTGAATGTGTGTGTACACTGTGTATAAAAAGCACTGCTCTGCCGCCCCCTAGTGGAGAGATTCAGAACTGCCCAAATCTGCAAACTCTAGGGCAGTGGTTCTCAACCTTTCCAGACTACTGTACCCCTTTCAGGAATCTGATTTATCTTGCGTACCCCCAAGTTTCACCTCACTTAAAAACGACTTGATTACAAAATCATACATAAAAATACAGAAGTGTCCCAGCACACTGTTACTGAAACATTGCTTACTTCCTCATTTTTACCGTGTAATTATAGAATAAATCAGTTGGAATATAAATATTGTACTGTGCTTACATTTCAGTGCATAGGTCATAGAATAGTATAAACAAGTCATTGTATGACATTTTAGTTTGTACCGATTTTTCTAGTGCTTTTTATGTAGCCTGTTAAGCTAGGCAAATATTGAGATGAGTTGATGTCCCCCCTGGAACACCTCTGCGTACTGCCAGGGGTACACATGCCCCTGGTTGAGAACCACTGTTCTAGAGTGCTTTTGGGGGGCCCCCATTTAGCTTCAACAATAGGGTCAGGGCTTTTCCAGCAGGGGAGTCTGAGTGCTAGTCAAAGGGAGCTTGCTGCAGTGTATGTGGTACGTCCCTCTGAACATCGACTCTGTTCGTATCAGGTTTGTGTTATTTATGTGGTGGTTGCCCAGTGCCTAAGTGGACTAATTGCACAGCTATGGACAGCTGCATTTTAAATACATCTGCATAAATAACCCCCCAGGGAAGAGGCTACTGGTGTAAAAACTAGTTCACTGGGTTCTCTTACACTGTGATGTCACCAGTGACTTACATTGTGTCATTATAAAACTCCCTGGGCCTGTAAGAACCCGCCCACTCCAACCAAGTGCTCAGATACCACAACGCTGAATGCAGGGTAAGAACCGATAGGTTAGCGAGGACATGAAGACAAGGAATGTTTCTGTTCTGTGGTCCCAGCTGGGCAGCTGTGGAGACTGATGCTAAGTGTCCATTTTGAGATGTGAACAAAAACGTGCTGTATTTGAATCAGCTGCTTAGTTTGCAAATCAAGAATCTTTTACTGCTCAGCCACCTCTGCCAACGGCGCCCCTGGGCTGTCCTGTCTTGCTCACGCAGAGCCAAGGGTTAGTCTGCGTGGAGGGGATGGGAGTGTATTCTCTCCTTTACGAATTCACCCTGGCGGGTTCGAAATGCGACTGCAGCAGCTGATTTTGCCGAGCGCTCCCAGATAAGCGAAGGGCTGTAGTGAGGGTGACACGCCCATCAGCTCCCGAGGTTACTGCACCTCTGACCCCTTGGCCTCCTCGAGGGCACCTCCTTGGATCTCAGGCCTCTGGCTGTCACCTTCCTTGGGGCGGGGTCCCATGACTCGTGCTTTAGACTGGGGATTTAGGCCACAGTTCACTGTGATCCTCTCTGCAGGTCTGACTTTCATTCGGCACCTGCCATCACTCTCAGGGCAGTGACACGGTTCACCAGGGGCCAGCCAGTCTTCAGACAGCAGAGCATTGGTTACTCAGAACAAAGGCACTACAGAGAAAACAGATCCTGAAAACACTGCGCAGTTCATAGGCACGCCCAGCTTCCCTGTCATCACCCATCCTCCTTCTTGAGAGCCTAGCAGGTTTCCAAGCACTTCAGGGCCTGTTCCTCTGGTCACAGTCACATGTCGGTCAGTTTTTGTGGGTGTGACCTCGCCCCAGCCCCCGCCAGGCTGGTCATCCTGTGGGTTGCCCACCACCTATCAGTGGTGGGCAACCTGCGGCCCATGGGCCTCACACGGCCCATCAGTGTAATCTGCTGGCGGGCTGCCAGACAGTTGATTTACATTTGCACAGCCGCTTGCAGATCCCAGTGGCCACAGTTCGCAATTCCCGGCCAATGGGAGCTGTGGGAAGCGGCGCGGGCTGTAGGTTGCCCACCACTGCTTTATACTATTCTCACATCTTTGTTTGCCAGGCCTCTTTCACCGGGTCAAACCAGTCTGTGAGATTTCCCCTGGGGTCCAGACTTCTCCAGACTTGTCCTGCCCATGGATTTGCATTGATTACCCTCTTGCACCTTTCCAGTGATTTCACAACCTGCAGGGAACCCTGTTTCCTCCCAGAACACAATCCCTAGCCCACGGAGATACCGATCATTCTCACAAAGCTCATTCAATAGGCTTTGGCTTTTAAAGGCCAACATGTAATGGGTTCCAGGAGTGCTTTGGGGCCGGTGTCTGTGTCATTAGTGCTGGAGATCTGTGTCCATCCTTGTCGTGATGCCAGCCATTTCCAACTGGGGAAGGGCTGTGAGGCTCCGTCTCCGTGGCCCGGTCCCAGGTAAGGGGCTGGTAATTTGTGTGTTGGTATGTTGCAGAAGACTATCATAGGCTAAGCTGGCAGGAAGGGCCTCACTCCGCGTCTGTTTGTAGAAAAGCTGCTATCACACACCATTTACATCCACTGAGTCGGCTGTTGGGTCTTAGAGAAGGGTTATCAGAAGTTCTACTGATTTCAGAGCAGGAGCTGCTATATCCGCCATAATGCCAAAATGAGCAAGGCGTTTAAATGTGTTTGGATTCTTCCTGATAAGCTTCCAGAGCTTTAGTTTGCCAGCCCTTGCCAGACTGCTGGCTGAATCACACCCAGGCAGTATGTGTGCTGCTGGCAGCATTCTGCATCATTGTTGGCCAAGTTCAGCTGCTATGGTGTGGGCTGGTATAAACCTGGCTTTATCTTTCACACCAGTACGAAACCCAAAGTTTCATACCAAAGTTGTTTCCAACTTGTGAATAGAGTGTGCACAGAGGACTCCAACAGGAGTGTCAGGAGCCCACACCACTACCGAGGGTATTCTTGTGAAGCATGTGCCACATGAAGTAGAAGTCAAGTATCTGCTTCTTCGTGTGATGAGAATAGATCTTCTTGATCTACAACTCCATCTGAGGTGACCATGTGAGCAACTGAGGCCATCCTTGAATCTGTTTCTGATTTGAGCCAAGTAAATGATCTGCCGTATTGCACCATGAATCTGACAAAAATATGTTACCAGATGTGCTTTATTCTTGGAGTTTCCAATGAATGTACTCCTCTGTGTTGGGACAGGTGCTTTGGGATCATGGATTTTGACCTCATTGCTTTGTGAGGATTGCCTTTGTGCATGTTCAAAAGCTTTAATTGCACCTTTGTTTCTTCTCCTGGCTGTCCAGACATCACTGGCAATTTTTTTACTCAAATGTTAATGTAACTGCTCTGAATGCAGCACTCTGTCAAGTGCACAACTCCCCACAAACAGACTAATCTAGCTAGTAATATTCTGAGGAATATCATGAATATAAAGTAAAAACAATAATGGCCTCCAAATGGATCCCGTCAGAACACCAGAAGAAATGTGGAATGAGAGCCAGGATTCAAACCAGCTGTGGCCTGGAGACACCAGCACTGCTGAGCCATATGATAATGTCATTGGCAAGGTAGCTGGGAGAGATTTTCAGAAGCTTTCAGTGCTGGCCTAATTCTGCCCCCTTTGCAGCAGAGAAGCCCAGCCCATGGCTTACACAAATTCAGCAGCTCCATGCACTGATGACAAGAAGCCCAGGTAAATGTTTGGCTGAACTGGGAGTCGAAGGGACAGCAGAAGCTGAACCCAGTGACAGAGCGAAAGAGAGACAAGTGCATTTCTCATCCAATCCCAGCCCTGACATAGAGGCACAGCCCATAAACCTCCCAATAATCCCTTTCACGCAGCTGAGCCCTCCTCACTCCCCCGCCCTCAGATACCTGCACATAGCCACCCAATTCCAGTGCCCCCGTGAACGCGCGCACATGTGTCTGAGACACAAATGCAACTCGTATGCCTGTATGGGGGGGGCAGATCCCCAAATATACCCAACATGCATGCACACACACCCGCTACAAACCTTCCCCCACATACCTGGCAAACCCCTGCCATAGCACACGCTTGTACCTTCGACACACATCCCTCCCCACAAGCACACACACAGTGTGTCAAACTCACCCGGAGCCTCAGAACCTGTCATGGGATCTTGGTTGCATTTCTTGTGTGACCATGCAGATGCCGTGAGGGCTAATGCTAGAACGTGCCTTTAGTCGCCCCGCCCTGTCACACGATCCAGTCCACACTAGAGACAGACAGTTTTAACAGTGTAGTTTGAGGACTTGGTTGATTTCAAGTTCCAAAGATGCCAATCCCCTGATCCTGAGAGAAGGAAACATATGGGCCTGAGGTCTAGCATAGAGCAAGGGGAAGGTGAGTGGCCAGGGGAAGGAGCTGTTCTCCGGCAGCTATCTCTGGTCTGGCAGGATGCTGCAGCCACGGGGACACTGGCAGCATACACCTGTTTATCTGATGTGGCTGGGTTCTTTTTCTGCAGCTTCGATATAGTCCAGGCTTCACCCCCTATTGGCTCTATCGATGTATGTTCCAGAATCCAGCACTGGCTGTGCTGCACTGGCGGGATCTCCTTGGGCCCATGGTTCTTGGCACTAAACCTGAGCCCTGGCTTTCCTAGTGGGGATACAGTTCCTGGGCATTTCTCTCCTGAAGTGCATTGTCATTCTGAAATTCCTCTTCGCTCTGAGTCGCTTCACTACGCAGAGGAAGCATTGCGATTCGTTAGTTGTATTGGGTAGGGGCTAGTGCCCTCTATCTGAGTTCAGGCCTCCCTTGTGCTGGGTGCTGTATACCCAGTATTCCATATGGCACCACCTTGAGGCCGCAGTACAAAAGCCCAGTTCCACACCTGGGTCACCATGTCCCAGAGCAGTCTCTGAATATGGCTGCCTCCATTTGAGGGGCCCCATTGGGTCACGGGGGTGATGAACCCCAGGGGGCGAGCTGCCCAGGTGTGATCTGTTGTGCTTTTCACTAGGGCGGCTTGGTGATTTCTATGTGACTGACTAAGTCTGCAGTCACGCCCCATCCACAGGCCCCACAGGGAGGGTGAGCTCCAAGGCAGGTGAGCTCTGAGCCATCAGACTGCATCTCCTGACAGGCTGGGCCAAGTCCATCAATCCACTGGTGCAGCTTTTCACCCTCAGAAGAGGCTGGCCTTCAGAGCACTGCATTCTGGGTACTTCCTTTCTTGGGCCTCCTTTCATAAATTGTCCTTGCGCGCACTGTCAGTGATGAGATCACAGGATGGGTGAGGGGCACCTTGAAAGAGAGAAGGCCATCCAGTTGCCTCAGAGGAATGCCACCTTATTTGTGAAGTGCCTCCCAACCATAGGTCCCTTCCCTCTGGCCCACTGGCCTCATCAGGGCAAAGACCCAGAAGCATGTGAAATCAGATCCTGACAGCAGCGTGTTGCATTGTTCCGAGAGACAGGGTCGCAGCCCCTGTTCCCAGACAGAGGTGGGTTCAAGGCAGAAAATAGGTGTGGATTGCAAACCCCCTGTGTTCAGCGGGGTCTGGATCAGGGAGGTTGAGCTAGCCCGGAGATAGGGTCCAGATCCAGACCCAGCTTGGGACAGAGACCAGCCCTTCAGTTTGGAGGTACTAGGCTGTGGCTTGGGTCCAGGCCCACCTGTACATGGTCACAGCTGGAGCCTGCCTAAGCTCGGGAGGGGCTAGTGTGATCTGCGGCTCCACACCACCAAGGCAAAGGCCTGTTCCTCCACTCATCGGTCCTTGCCCTCTTCTGAGATAGTCACCAAGGGTGCCACCAGGAGCCAGGTTTGGACGCACGCACCAGTTCACTAGCAGCTGAACCCCGGCTTCCATTCACAGAGGCTCCCGAGCCGCAATTGGCTCCCACCAGCCCAGCTCAGATGTGCAGCACTGACTATCCCACTGCGAGTTCCCTGAGCCCACCAGCCCCAGGGAAATTCCTCCCTGATTACACCTGTCAAGTGCCTTGCACTTTGCCCTCATGGTGCTCAGGCTGGCTGTCACTCCAGGGCTGGAGGATCTTCCTCTGATGTTCAGGGGGCACAGCAGCAGGACTCTGACAGCGCGGCAGCTCCCGCTCGTGCCAAAGATGCCCTGCAGCCCTGGCTCGTGTGACTTCCCTGACACTGACACCCTGGCTGCAAGCTGTGACATGCCCGGAGCAGTGATAGATGCTCGGCAGGACCGTGTTCCCTTGATGTGCCCTCTTCGCTTGCTGGTACCAGGAGCAGCTGTGTGGTCAGTCACAAGGATGTGCTATTGATATACCCCTGGCTGAGCTCGCGGGCAGCCTTGTGTGGAGCAAGGGTGGGCCCGAGAGCGGGGAGGCCCTGCCATGGCTGGTTGCAAGGGTGGCCACACCACCAGCTGGGAGGTATGTAAGTGATTTCTCCAGCCTAATACACACATGCCACTACCAGCAAAGGAGAATTACGCTGCCGTCGGCGTTCTAGCACGATCCTGCTCCCACTGAAATCAAGGGGCCATTGGCGTAAGCGACAGCAGGCTCTGGCCTTGTTTTTCACTCCCACTGAAGTCGACAGGAGCTCAGAACGTCTCAGTGGCCATGTCATTGGAACGTGTCAGTGGTTTGGAAACACAGCGGATAGCCCCGCTGCTAGCCGCTAGGAGTCACACACAGACCCAGCCAGCCTGCGCGCCCTCCATGCAGACATGACCACACCTTCCTGGGCTGCGCTCCGAGAGCCTCGTTCCAGCCCCGTGCTGACCGAGCCAGCCAGCCACGCCCACCTAGGGAGAAGTTGTGCCAACGGCACCTGTGCCACTGACCTCAGCAGGGCAGGATTTCATTCTGCAGGGCTCAGGCTGCTCTACACGCTGCGGGGAACATTTCCCACCCCTGCAGCTAACCCTGGCAGGAGCACTGGTGTAGATCAGCGGCTGGCATTGGAACCGCTATGTCAGCTAACCCTGCCAAGCCTAGACAACACAGCGTGGCCATCAGTCGCCTGTTTCCACTAGCCACTTCCATTTTGGCTGTCACTGGCATGGCCACAACAGCGGCAGCAAGAGTGGGACATTCTAAGGAGCTTAGCTAGGCAGGGCCTGTGCTGTAGCACCATTGGCATCAACTGGAGCAGCATCAACTTACCCCAGCTGCAGATCGGGCCCATTCCCTTCAGTGGTGTCACACAAGCCTGACTCTCATGTACACAGCTCCAGCACTGGGCTTAAATTGGGAGAACACGGCACCGAGAGCTATGTAGTGGGACCGTAGTGTAAATGAGAACAAGGCATGGCTCTTCAGTAAGGCACCAGCGACTCGGGCCCTGTGCCTGGCTGACTCCCGGCAGTATGGTTTGAAGGAACACGCTGAAAGCGGAGCACTCGGATTTTCCCATTAGCAGAAATGTTGTAAATTCATAAATTACAGCTGGTCCCTGCCTTCAGGTGACTGGCACTTTGTAAAGCAGATGGGTTTGCTGTGGAGATTTCACACATGGAAATGTGGCTTTTGAATCGCTCTTCAAAAAGAAACACACGCTGTCTTCTCCTGCAGCTGTCTCTGGGGTGGAACACAGCAGCACACAGTATGATTAGACAAGGCCACGGTGTCTATTTGAAATGATAGGGAGATTTTAAGGAAGCAGAATATAATTATCCAAATTTAACTAGTGACCAGCACTGCGAGGCTGAAATCTCAGCTCTCAGGCAAAGTGCCATCCGAGCTTTAGTGATCGCAAGCAGTCAGGTTCTGGCCCTCTGGAAAGACACATCCTCCTGCCCACCAGGTCTGCAATGTTGCATTGGCTTGGTAGTAATAAGCTGTAGGATTTGTACAGCTTCTGTTTCAAACACTATGATTTGCAGTTATGATCAAACAAGGCAGGCAGCTGGTTTAACAGAGCCATTGATTTTTCTGTCTGCCAGATAACTGTGATTCAATAGCCATTATTGTCTTCCGAAAACTAGTTGGGAGCTGGGTTCATTGCAAACAAAGGAGTTAACAAGCTGTAAAACAAGCAATAAACCATTGCTAAAGACATCAGGAAAAGAGATCGCTTGTGAGTCAGTGGGAGAATAATTCTCTTTAGCAACTGGATGTCTGTCCCTGCCAACGGTTACAGTCCATTGGCGGGTTTGTCTGGAATGCTGAACACCCCCAAAGCTAGAACCAGAACTACAGGCACTGATCTAGTTGGCGAGAGCAAACGGGACAAATTCCCACTTTTGCCAAAAAAGCCGGATGGCCGGGACAGGCTTTAAAAAAGGGATTGTCCGGGCCAAGATGGGACATATGGTCACCCTAAGTTCTGATGATGTTCTCAGAATCATGGCCTGGATTTCAGCATCGACCTCGGGCTTTGTGCCGCTGAGGCAACACAGGAGAATTCAATGCCACTGATCCACTGCTTGCTGCAAGTTGGGATTTTTCAAGAGCTCTTCATTCTACTGCCCTGCTTTGTGTTATCAAGCCTGGCTGCAGAACAGCTGTGTGAATGGGTAGCAGCGTGGGGGGGCGGGGCACTTGAAGACACTGGCCTAGTTAGACAGAGCAGCTCTTGGAGAACTGGATGTAGGACACAGCTGAAATATTGGATACTGGTCCCGCAGGCTGTTCCCCAGGAGGAGACAACGCGTCACCTAGGGCCATTTTCAAGGGGATTTAAACCCACATCCCTAGGGAAACAGAGCCTTGTTTGATGATTTGCTGTCTCAGTTTGCCTTTGGGCCAGGAGGCTGAAGGCTTAGGGGCTGCTTCTGGGCCAGTATTGCCAACGCTCATGAGTCTCATGGTAATTATTGTTTTCCTTAAAGCCCCAACTCCTGGAGTCAAGTGGAAATGTGATGATTTCAGCCTTCATTCTTAAAGAAAAAGTAAGTTTCTAGCCCTCGGGGCTGTGGAGAAAGCTTTCAAATGTGACCCCAGTGCACCCTAAAGGCTCCCAAAGCAGAAGGCAAAGAGAAAGTACCTATTGTGTTTACATGATCTCATGATTTGAAAGCCAATCTCGTGATTTTGGGCGACCCTGGCTCATGATTTTTGAACGTTTGGGGTAGGCAATACTGCAGGGCTCAATCCCTGCTGGCAGCACAGTGCAGCGGGAAGGAGGGTCCTGCACCTTCGGGGGTGCCAGCTTGGAGAGGAGTTTTTAAACCACGTCCCCTCCAGTTCCGCAGTGCCCATCTGTAGAGGAGGGGGACCTAACCCCAGCAGCCTGGCTCAGCAGGGCTGGGTTTGCCTCCAGTGGCACTGTGTGGCCAGTGTGGCAGTCAGCCCTTTGCAGTGGGAGCCAGGACACCTGGAGCCAGCACTGCAACAACAAGCCTGCCCTAAAGCACCCATGCCCTCCAGACAGTACATCAGCACTTAATGTTTAACACTCCGAGTGCTGGCAGCAGCTATAGAAATCAAGGGCTGTGCCATTGTCCCCTTTTCTGTCATGTCACAGCAGATGGTGCATTTCCTTGTCGCCGTTGGAAGGCGTTCTAGGCATCAGGCTTGTCTCCAGCTAAGGATTCATTGCTCTGCCTGGGTCAGCGAAGTTAACTCGCTCGCTCCAGAGAGCAGCACACCCAGGAACTAGCTCTGTGAGACATTAGTCGTGTAAAAATGGGAGAAGGGACTGGAAAGCAGTGCTGGCTGGAAAGCAGAATCCAGCAACCTCTTACTGCTCTGTTCATGGTTTTCGGGGGGTGGAGATATCTCCTAGCCAGCGCCATCTCCACTGTACCTAATGCTCATCTTATACCCCTAGAGCATGCCAGCTCCTATTCCCAATGCCCAGCGCTATAATCAGTCAGTGCCCTAGCAGTGTCCTGGCCCAGACCTCTGTGTTCATTGCCCACCCAATGTCCTATACACACACGCCAAATCCTCGGCTAAGAAGACAATAGAAAGCTTCAAATTTATGCTCAGTAAGAACACATTCCTTTGCATGTTCTGCCAAAGATACTAGAACAATGAGCAGGACTTTGCAGTACATTGAAAAGGTTCCATTTGGTAAACACATTCCTTCTGCGGCTGTTATTCAAACAAGGTACTTATAAAAAAGACTCATAACAGCCAGCCGAAAATCGACTCACACCCAGTAAATGCACCAGCACCAGACGGCAGTGTGGAACTGTTTATTAACAGACAAGAGAATTGGCATACACAGCTACAGTGCAAGTCTAAATATTTAATACAGTTATAATCTTGTATGTACAGAAAGAGAATGATAATTAACTAAGCAGCCCTGTGTAATAATTGATAAGGCTGTTATTTTGGCTCAGGCGACTTTTGCTTTTCTTTTTATAACTATGCTCTTCCTTTTTGCTTTAATGTTTTAAAACCCCGGATTCACAATATAGAATAGCAAAGACACTGACCCCAGGAAACCACCTCCTAGCCATGCAGGGCCCTGGGAGGACATTTCATTTGATTTTAGAATGCAAGGAATTTTGAAGGACAAAAACCAACGCTGAAAGAAATGATACAATTTAGTTCAAACGTAAGTTGGGAATCACCCCATTTCAGTCAGTTGGGGGGAGGGGGGCTCCTCCGGCAGCATTTGGGGGGCTGCAGTACTTTCATAGGCAGTAGAAGTGCATGGGGGTTTACATTCGACATGCTGTTGAGTTGTATCCTCACCAGTCTGCTAGCAGACTCAGGGCAGGATCATTCTGATGGGGGCATGCCACAGAGGGCCTCATGTCCTCTCAGCTCCACAGAGGGGCCCACGCTTCAGAAACAGATCTCCCAGAAACTCCACGCTGATAGTTGGCTTCCCCCCGCCCCCAGGACTAGCTGCTATTCTGCTTCCCTTACAGGCTCCAAACTCCAAGCCTAGCCGGAGGGAAGAGGCTGAGAGCCAATATCTGCCTTGTGGAGCCAAGAGCAGAATTTTGCCTTTTGGACTCAATCCTGCTTGTGCTGAGCTCCCTCAACTCCCCTTGACGTCCCAGAGAACCAAGGATGCTCAGGAGGTCACAGAATCGGTACAAGCAGTGCCTGGAGAGAGGAAGAGACTCCGGCAGCACGCAAATCAGAACTGCTCCAGTTAGCGGAGGACTATGCTAAACAACCCAGGACTTTGGCTGGAGTGGGTACTAGCCAGACACAAAAATCCTGCCAACAGCCCTAGTATCTGCCTGCCACGTTTAATAATATGGAAGCTGATGTGTGTTACTCATTGCCCTTCATTCATGCTTCCCAGGGCTATTCTAGCTTTCCCACTTCTGTTCCATCTGGAACGATTAGGGCTCGTAGCTAAGCAGAGGGCGGGTGTAGAAATAGCAGCACTTACAATGCTGCTTAGGGAGCTGTTGCACCAAGGCGGTCTGTCACTTGGAGTTCGCCAAACTCGATGGCCAGGCTAGCTCTGCAGCACCAGGGGCTAGTGGGGTCATGCAAGGGAGGTGCCGCAGGGATTGAGTGCAAGGGAACGAGCTGTGCTCATGCTGTCACGACATACACGCGGGGCTATTGTTCACACCCATCCGGCTTACAGGAGGCTGCAGCAGGACAGCTGGATTTGCTTTGCAAGGAACCTCACCTAAGTGACACCTTAGGCCACTGGCCTGCCCTGAGCTGCTCAGGAGTGGCTGGATCCCAGGATTTGCTTAGGGCGTTAGGGGGCGCTGCGGCAGAGCTCAGGACAAAGCCAGTCCTGCCATGTCAGGTCTACCTACAGCTGGGAGTTCCTCTGTTCGCCTCAGCCCACCCGGAGCCTGGCCTGGCCTCCCCTGGCTGCTGGCTGGGAACAGGCAGTGTTAAGACTGCAGTAGCCAGGGCAAGACAGACGGGGTGTGAATCTCAGCACTGAGCCAGCCAGCAGGCGTCTCTGTGTCAACTTTGGGAGGAGGGAGACATGCAAGAGGCAGTGGGGAAGAGCAGGGAGGGTGGCAGGATCGCTGCAGTGGGGGAGAGTGTTACTTCCTGTAAGGAGAAAATTTTTTTAACCCAGTAGCACGCCTGAACCACTGCCCACAGCTGGAATCCAAATTGTTATGCTTATTCCTAGAAGCAGCCGTAAGGCCTTCATAGCTGTCTTAGCATCACTAACAAACCAGGAGGGGAGGGAGACGGGAGTGACCATGAGGAGTAAACCAAATGTGACCCTGTGCCCTCCTGACTTGAGCTTTTTGCCAAAGCATGTGGTTTGCAAGATGGAAAGTCTGGGGATCATTAACTATTGCTCTGTGAAATGCATCCGGTTAACTGATGGGAAAGCACGGCTGGAAAACTCCACACTTAGCATCTGCTCAGCAGTTTTTTGGTGAATGGGCTGTTTATTACAAGCAATTTAGATATAAAAAGAGGAAGAAATCTGGGCTCAGTGGACACTTGAACCACCGCTCAAATTTCCCTTGCAGCCAGAAGGCTGGCCACTGGATAGCTAAGCCACTCAAGACCTCCTCAAGACTCTGGGGGTAATTTGGGGTGGTCTGCTAACTGGTTGCAGGCATGTGTAAGTGCTGGAGACAAAACAAAGTAGAAGCTTTGAGTGAAAACATTTTTGTTTGCCTGCTTGCCTCAACTATCGGCCAGATGGCCGTTTCTCCATTGATTTATTGCCTGCCACTGTCTTACAACAAGTAAAGTTACCAAGAGCTTTGGGTTCAGCAAAACCCCGGGTAACACTCCCAGGCGTAACATCGGGCGATGGGTACAAACAGCCTCTGAATGCTGCCAGGCTAAACCTTACGAGTCAAATTCTCTGGGGGGTGACACTCCCTGAAAGCCGGCTCCTCTGGTGGCAGTGGCATTATATGAGCTAAGAATTGGGCTCTGCATAGCGACAACCCCATGAAGGCTGTCCTGCCCCCAGTTTATAACACCACCCCAGTTCGCACTTCTGCACAGTGCCTTTCTCTGTGGCAATGCCTTTGGGTTCTTTATTCCCTGGTTTTCTCAGTGCGTTGACACTTGCCAATGGCGTTTGTTTCTCTAATCAGTTTGTTATTAATTCTAATGATGCACTAGCACATTGCTGGACCCCTGGGCTCCCAGCACTGCTGGGGCACTTTTAAACCTGAACCTAGGATCATTTGCATTGGACTCTTTGATGACATACTGTGGATATTATCATTTTATAAGCATTAGATTCTTTCTGTTTCTGGCAGACCCTACATTTTGATGCTCAGTCAGTGTCCCAAGAACACCAGGATGTACACTCAACCTTGAATGCCCTATTCCATTAAGCCGCCCTAGGTTGGATTCCTTCCTTTGGTGTAGAAGTTGACCCTTTGAAATGAACACAAAATTTAAATGTGTATTGAGCGAGAGGGGAGAATGGCTGTTCACATCACACAGAATAAAGGCAATCGTGGGAATTCCAGCCTGTGGTGTGGATCACTGGGATTTTACCCCAGGAAATTCCATTGTTCAGAAAGGGAGCAGACTTTCTGTGCTCTGCGTCTTCTTGGCTAGAGCAGAGTATTTTATGGGGCACTTGCTATAAAATAGGGAATGAGGAAATTCTATCTATGACCAGCTCAGTATGGCTCCTGCTAGCCCAGCCAGATGGAGGGACTCAGCAGTGTCGGGCCACAAGGCCCCTGGTTTAAGTCTTACCCCGAGTCATTTGTAGGACTATTGCCCAGAGGGTGTTTGATGCTGGCTGGGAGGTGCAGGGGTGACTGGCACAGCTCCATGATACAGACACAACAAATGCAATTGTAACCACAAGCTTGTCCTGTACCTCAGATCTGGAGTGTCTTACCTTTCGCTGGTAGATTGCTAAGGTGATTAAAGCAACGAATAAGGGAGATGAACCAATGCCCCCTGTGCCACGTGCTTTATGAAAGAAACAAAGGGACTGATCCAGCATCCTTTATAGCAATAGTTTTGCCATTGAATGCAATGGAAGCTGGATTGGGCCTTATGAAAACAAGGCAGAACTCCCCGTGAAAACACTAGAAGGCTGCCAGGCTCAGGCCTGACAGTGTATTATGCATCCCACACCCAAGGGGTGTCTGCATGTGCCGCAGGAGAGCATTAATGCTGCACTGGAATAGCAGGTGTCCCTCTGTTCACACCTGCCCATGGGCAAGAGTGCATGGCTAAAGACTGGATCGCTCACACGCTGACAGCAGGGGAAGTGGCCCTGGCAGGTTAGATACACCAGGCATTTTTCTTTCTCTCAACAGCAGCTATTCTTTTGGTTGTACAAGAACTTAAGAGCATAACCAGAAACACCAGGCTGGGGGTATTCTTACAGCCAGGCCTCCTGCCTATAGAATCATAGAATCTCAGGGTTGGAAGGGACCTCAGGAGGTCATCTAGTCCAACCCCCTGCTCAAAGCAGGACCAAACCCAATTAGATCATCCCAGCCAGGGCTTTGTCAAGCCTGACCTTAAAAACCTATGAAGTGTATCACCAGCTGGACATGCCACACCTAGGGCTGGAGTCCCCACGGCTTTGTGTGATGGCCACCACCTGAGAGTCTGAACCACGGACCTGCAGGAGCTGGAGCTTAAAGCCAAGACTCTGTAATTGGAGGCTGTCACAATTCATAGAGTGTTGCCGGCCTGTGATATACAGGCAGGCAGACTAGATGACTTGGGGACCCCTTCTGGCCTTAAACTCTATGACCCTGGGAGGAACCTGGAACCCACTGAGGGGAACCTGGAACCCACACTCACCTGTGGGCTACGTATGCTCCTTGTGCTGTCACTTGCACCTGTGCACCGTGGATGTAGAATGCCACCTCTGGTGGGTGTGAGAGGAGAATGCTGGGTTGGTAGCGTTTGGCACCCACGTTCTGCACATGTGGATAACTGCAATGAGGTGTGAAATGTCTCTACCCCTGGGGAGCAGTGTGGTCTGAGCTGGCACCTAGGGAGATTTCGCATTCACACCAAGGGATCTGCCAGAAGATTCATCAACTAATTCTACTGCTGGTAGGCTTCTCGCCATGGTAATGTCTATTTAAATCGCTCTGACCTGACATCACGCAGTAGGGTGAGCGTAGGTGGCTGGGTTTCGTCTTCAGACATTTACAGGATCATGAGACTGGACGTGCAGGAAAATACTTCCTAGCTAGCAGTTGTGATAGGAGACAGATTGCCAGCCTGGGAGGCTGATGTCCTCCACGCAGCCCCATGTCTAGTGATAATGTGGCTGGGGCAGTGAAAGATGCCAAACACATCACCTTGCTAAGGCCCATTCGGTTGTTGGCTGCTCTGCGGGGACAGCCAGCGGGGAGGCTGACCAGTGCCCATCATGCTGTGGGGGTACTTACACACACAGGTTGTTCTGGGGACATGGACACATGTCTTGATAGGAACTACAGTGAGGACATCCAACTCCACTCTACAGAATCAGGCCAGTGCCGGTGGTTAGTGCAACTGCTCTAAGACTAAGATGAGTCCACCGCCAGCCAGAGCCTTAAAGAGGCCATGCTGGGGACGGGAGGGCTGAAATTAGAGCTGGCAGGCATGGGTGCACACTCTGCCAGCCCTCTGCTCTCCCTGACTACTGTATTGCTGTGCATAGGCAGGGAGAGTGGCGCACATGGCTTGTCTCGAGGTGTTGTGGGACCTTTGCAGAGATTTGGATCCAGCCATCCCGCATTGATCCCCAGAGGATCTGTGTATGGCCTAGGTCCACTGACCCCTCTTAGAGCACAGAAGATCCCACCCTTTCCCCACACTGCCATCCCCCAAAGGGCCCGTAGTGCAGTGGCTGGACACAGCTCAATCCAGAGTCCCTCAGTGCCTTGCCATGAATTCAACACCAGGTGAGTGCCAGAGAACAATAAACGTCCCTTGTCCTCCATTCCCTGTTTCCCCCAGTGCGGATCAGGCTCAGCACTGCCGTCTCTGCAGCGCTCCCAGCCCCACGGCTCAGGCCAACACGAGTTTTGCCCCCTGCATGTCATCACACGACACTGGATTTCAGGCCAGCTTGACATCAAGTATCTTGGTAGCCACTTCTTTATCCACTCGCATGGACATGGTCGTGCTCCCCTCCCCATCATTTTTCGAAGATGGTACATTCAGGGGCGGAGCATCATAGCTGGAAAGGCTGATTGGCTGGCAGCATGTGACATCACTGTGGAAAGTCACATTGTGAGGGGAGAGGGATAAAATACTCCCAAGAAGGACAGCCTGGTGCAGCCGGGAAATGCCTGCAGCATGGCGGGAGCAGACAGGACTGTACAAGTGACAAGAGAGGGGAGGCTGCAGACACACTGGGGAGGGAGAGCCAGGGGTCTGGGAGTGAGAATTCCTCGTCCGTCCGCACGCCGGCTGCTTTTCGGAGAGAGCAGCAGAGGATCAGTTATTGTTCACAATCCACCAGGAGGCTGGGAAAGCAAATGGGGAAAGAGCGTGAGCCACAAAGTGCTAAAGGGGGAACTCATATATTGTTTAGTGCACAGGGGAAAGACAGGGAGAGGTGGGTTCTACCCCAGAGACTGTCCCATGGCACTGGGCAGTCGACTGACTCTGTCTGGGCCTCAGTTCCCCTTCTGTAGAATGGGTATAATATCCAGGGATTCATTCACTAAGTGCTTTGAGAGCCTCAGGCACTCAGTGCGGGGTAAGTTGGCTGTGGGGCAGGTGGGAGCCCCTCTGCTCACTCACCCCAGGACAAACTGCCCCCAGGCTCGCAGCCATGGGAATCTCATACTTCTCCCTGCCCTGGCACAGCACCTAGGCCACAAGCTGCCCTGAGGTTTCACGCTGGCTAAATGGCACAGAAGTCACTGCGAGTTTTGCCTGTGTAAGGATGTGAGGATCAAGCCCAGCAGGATTTCCAACCCTCTGTGTTGTTCCCCCACCCCACTAAACAAGGCAGAAATACTGGGACTAAATGTACTTACTACCTTGAGCCAGAGTTCAGCACCAGCTCTGAGCCCCGCCCAGCACAGGGGGCTCTTCAGTTCATTTTGCCTGGCTGTGTCACCTTGATACACGGACAGGGCCCCTTTTAGCTCAGTGACAGCCCCTCCCTGCCAAGAACAGGAGATGTGCAAAAGGCAACTTCTGCCTCCAGAGCAGCGCTGGGTGCCCCCAGCAGAGCCAGGCTGCTGAGCCCCACTAGGAGAGGGCACCTGCTGCCATCTGGCAATTCTGGCAATGGCCCTGCTAGACGTTAGCTTCATGTTTTGCTGCTGACTCTTGCTAAGACAGCTCCTAAACACCGCTCAGCTGTGCCTTCCCCATAGGTCAGCAGGACACACTGTGCAATGCAGCCGCACTCCGAATACCAGCCCTTCACAGGGGAGACAGCTGGGAGACAGGGGATGCATCAGCAGGACTGGAGCAAGGAGGAGGAACATGACAATGGGGTAGAGAATATAATCCAGATTAGCCACATGCTGAGCTCAGATTGCGGTGGGGCTCTGGGGCAATGGTGGATCTGGGCTGGTTTTTGTTTAACTGTCCCTGCTTAAGGCTGGTTGAGGTTCTCCCTCAGTGCCCTTGCAATCAGGGAGACCACGTGTTTCCAGAAGGCCTGAGACCTGGGCTCCCTGCTAAATCTGCATTAAGGTGCTTTACAATGAAATTTAGGCACAAATCTGAGCGCTTGCCCCTCTGTTGACCTGCCTTGTGCTCCTCACACAGAACTGGGGCAGGAAAATGTGACCACAATTTCTGTCCATAAATGGGAATGAGGCCTGAACTACCCATTAGGGACACATCTTGGAATAGAGGGCAGGGGCCAGGCTGGGATTTCAGGATTAACAAAACGATGCAGCAATTTAAGACAAGAGCCAGGTTGCTGGCAGAAGGGATTTCACACATGCTTAGAGATTTGTGACCCAGGAAAGGCTGATGGGTCCATCGGAAACTGACCAAAAATACACCAGAGATGAAGGCAAACAGCATCGCAGCATGTAGCTTGCTTATCGCTTTTTGTAATAGTAACAGCTATTAATAAATCATACGCATCACTGTGGTAGCTCTTTACACATTCATAGCTCTTTACAAGCCTTAACTAATTCATTAATCCTGCTTGTCTTTCTCTCTCGCTCGCCTGCTTCCTTACAGTTTACAGAATAAATGTTGCAAGAACTGGAGTGTTAGCCTCAATGTTCTGGCCAAATTCCTATTTGAACAGTTACATTCTGTCTCCCTAAATGCCTTTTGCAGCTAAATTTACATCCTAACTTCCTGTTCTTAACTGTTGGGTAGTGTTGCTCTGTGCTGTTAAACAGCTACTGCGTTCCGCCGCAGAGCTGGCTGCATTGCAGTGGTGGGTGAATGGATTCCTACAGTACTATATGGGTGTATGCAGTATATAATGACTTCAGTGGGCATTATTCCTGAGTAAAGGCGGCAGGATGGAATCCATAGTTTGCCATTCCCATTAGTGGCTCATCTCAATATGGTTGGGCTGAAGAGTATCCCACCTGGGAAGAGCATGGTGGTCACGAGCTCTGGAGACTCCAGCAAGTCGATGATGGCCCACTGGAACATTTTGCTGCCGTTGGACTGCAAGTGACTGCAAAGCAATATGGAGAGTTAGGAAAATGTCAAAGCCAGTATGATTGTGTCAGAGCCAGCCTGCACATTGCTATACAGGGGTGGGGCAGAGCTTTTGTGTGCGTGTGCAAGAGAGGAAGAGTGTGCGTGGACACTTTCCACCCCTGTGCACACCCACAAGAGGACCAGGGTAGGGAGTAGTCCTTGCACTCCCCAGAGCAGAATGGTCTGTCTCGAATGTGCTGATGGTGGTCAGCACATCATTCACAATGCCAATGTCCCCTTGTGGTCATTTGATCCTGCTGCCCTGTGCAGATAGGTGTAAATAACTAGACAGGTCAAAGCAGGGAGGCAGTAGCCACTGGCAGGTGCAGGAAGAAGTGAAAAAGGATGAGCATCCTGAATAGAAATCCCGTCTTGTTTCTTTCACAAGAATTGCACTTGGATGCAGCCTTCCTCAGCCTGGACACCTTCAGCAATGAATTGCAATTAGCCTCAAACCTTCTCCACGAAGTCACGTCCTGCCAGAACTCATAGAGAATGAAGCAGGCCTCGCTCGTCAGCTTGCGGGAAGACACGCTGCAGGGACAATAATGAATGCTCTCAGTACATCAGCTTCTGGGATAAATGGGGCCATGCTGGGCAGCCAGCCTGGCTCCTGAGCCTTGGTGATTTATCTGCAGTGACTCACTGATGGGTTTTTTGTCTTGTATAGAAAAATAATATTCTTGTGAGCATCTTAAAGAGCAGCAGTAGCATATAAATAAATACACAACTTTGCTGCAGCCCCATTAAAGGCGATCGGCATGGATAGCGTTGCATTCTCCAGGGGCCATGAACACAGGTACTTTACGTTCATAGCCCTTTCCACCCAAGCAATGGGGAGTACTTTGCAAGCAATAGACTGATGTGCACAGATGTGCAAAGAACCAGCACCTTTCAGCCTTCCATTGAGCAGTGCCAGCCCAACATGCTGGGGCATCACAGCTAGAGCAGGGCAGGAACTGGGTTTCCCATCCTACAGACATTTTCAAGATACTTGGATAAAAAGTCAAAATCTTGAAAATTGTCACAAATTGAAAATCAGGGGAAAAAAAGTCAGTTTGGGTTCATGGAAATGTGTCAATGATTTCAAAATGTTTTATTTCACTTTTGATCTTTTTGTTTAAAAAAATTTTTTTTACTGTAATTATCTTAACATTTGAAAGAAAAAGTTGTTTTGAATGGGAAACCGGTAATTTTTCATTTTGAAAATGTCAAAAAGGGACGTTTCAATTCTTTCCAAACTTTTTTTTTCAAAAATGTTTTGAGTCAAGAGCTGAACACATTGATGCAGGGAACTGGAACGGAAGGATTAACAACACTTAGCACATATATAACACTTTACATGGTCAAAGCACTGTACGGACACATTAACTCATTCATCCTCACAGTTATTGGTCCCATTTTACAGAGCAAGAAAGTGAGGCAGAAAGCTGGAGGGAGGTGTTCAAGGTCACACCATAAGAGAGTAGCACAGTCAAGATGAGACCCCAGGCCACACTGTTTGCTCACCCCACGCTCATACCTCTAAACTACACCAGCTTCCAGAACGCTAAGTGCCTGACATTTTCACACTGGGGGGGGGGGGGGGGGGCGGAAGAGAGCACATACAGATTGTAAAATGCCTAAAGGAGAATTTCCCATTCAACTGTAATGTAATTCTTTGGATTAGGAGAGGAACATAGACACAATCCTCCCAACTCACACCCTGAGGAGCAAAGGTAACAATTACTGCAATCAAAAGAACAAACCAAACAGCAGAATCCAAGACAGTGCAATTAACTCTGAGCTGTGCTGGAGCGCATCACAGCTGTTGTGTTTGCAGAGTTACTCACTCACTGGGCCCTCGGAAGGCACTTTGTGAAAGGCATCAGAGAAACTTTACTTCTAGACTAAACTAACTAGAGCGGCTCACCATTTTTCACGTGGCCAGCCTTCCTGCAGAAAAACACGGTTTCATTGAAATCAATCATTTTTGTGGGGAAATGACAATTTTGATGAGAAATTACAACATTCCTCCACAGCAAATCCCATACGTTTTGTTTAAATCGAAAATCCAAAGTGACATTTTAAATTGACACAAAATGAAAATTTTCTATTTCCAACCAGTTCGAAACTTCCTGCAGAAAAACCGACATCTTTCAGCTAACCCACATTTTGAGACTTGCCACAGACGCCCCGGGGAGCCTCGGGCAGAATCAGACACTGCCCCCAGCTCTGGGTCATTGCTGCCTTGTTTTTAGAATTCAGCCCTTTTGCACTGCTGGGGTGAGGGACATGCCTTTGGTTTACACAGAGGCCTTCAGTCTCAAGGGCTCTCAGCCAGATACCTTTCACCAGCACTACTGTCCGTTTAAAGCCAAAGAGGAATGGTGGACACAGTACTGAAATGTGATTGATGTACCCCACCTGACCCTTCCTCCCTTTATCTCTCAGCTCATGCTATGCCATTGTAACATACCACGGTCGCTTACAGCCACACACCACAGCCATGATCAAAGCTAGGACTTTCAGCACCAAAATCACAGACCTCCTTAGCTAGGAGTAAGTAGCAGGCTGTTATAGCTGTTGGGAGCACCCACTCGAGGGAGATGTGGTGACACACGCTAAGAGTACGTTTACAGTGCAATCGGAGGAGTTGCTGCAGCTCATGTGGGCATTCCTGTGCCAGCTTTAATCTAGCTAGGGCAGCTAAAAATAGCAGTGAAGACAGCGACATGGACCCTGGCATAGGCTGTACAACCGTGCACAGAGCGCGGGGGACGTACTCACATTGCTAGCCCATGCTAGGATCTGGCTACCACATCTTTGCTGCTGTTCTGAGTCGCGCTAGCTAGATTAAATCTAGCACAGGTAGGCGTACCCAAGCGGCAGTCACATCTCGGACTCAAGAGTGGTGGAAGCGCCCTGAAAGTGTGGGGGCCACAGGTGCCTGAACTGAGGCCTGGCCCCCACGCCTCCTCTTCCCCCGAGGCCCTGCCCCCCATCCGCTCCTCTCTGCCCCCACTTTTAAAGTGGGAGGGCCATGGCTCCCTGGCCTCCCCGTTATGGAGCCCCTGCTCTGACTGCCAAGTAGACAAACCCTTGGCCAGATGTTATGCCAGTATAACACTCCATCCTTCCACAGCTCCTGCCAGCTGAGGCTCTCAAAGATATTTGCAAATACTAAGAGTCCTGTGGCACCTTATAGACTCTTTGTCGCTTCTACAGATCCAGACTAACACTGCTACCCCCTGATACTTGAAAATACTAGTGATCAGACTCCCAGGTCTCATGATTCTCAGCTCCCTGCTATGACCACCAGGCCACGCTACCCATCATGCCCATAGCTCCCCAGTCATACCTCTGTGGTATGGTCAATGAATTCATCACCTATATACTGCACTCCACAAAAGACACTTCTTTCAGCTCTGGCACTAAGAGCCAGATTTTCAAAGTTATTGAGGTGCCTAAATGGGATTTTCAAAGGTGCTTAAGCAGTTTCGATGCCTAGGCCCAGGTCTGCAAAGGTATTTAGGTGCCTAACGTCTGTTGACTTCAATGACAATGCAATGCCTCCCTTCCTTAGATGTTTTGTTAATCGCACCGGTGCTGATCAGCAGCTTTAGGTACCTAAACCCCTTTGAAAATTTGGCCCCAATTCCCCAATGGGAGCAGCTGTGGGGGGCACCTCCTTCCTTGCTTGGCAAAAGGGAAGAATTTACCCAGTTTCTTCTTTCAAGGGAAAAAGAGAATTACAATATTGGGAGGAGGGGACTGGGTATCAAGACTCCTGGGTCTTTTTCAGCTCTGCCACTGACTTGTGGGGTAAGATTTTGGTCAAGTTACTTAGCTTCTCTGACTCCAGTCTGCAAGAGGAATAATAATAATTCACAGCAATAACAGTAATATTTCCCTATATGACACACGTATCTAGCGTTGTAGCATTTCCCTACTTCTCAGCAGTGTTGCGAGGCTGGAGGAGTTAACGTCTGCATGGCATCTCTGCAGTGCTGTACAGGTGCTAACCGTGATTATTTCGAGCACTTCCTTCATGTGTTGTGCAATTCCTGAACGCTTGTACATTTCGGGTGTAAGGAGTGAAGTATTGTGATAAACGACATTAGGGACACCCGTATTTCCTCCAGCCAACTGTCTGACTCCACAGCTGCTCAGGAGACTTACTGTAAGCAGCAGCTCTGTCCGGCTGTGACCTCTGTGTAGGATTGGAGTGCCTGGTGGAATCCCTCTAAGCCGCTCTCTGTCACCGACAGCTGTCTCTGAGCCACCAGGATGTGCTGCAGGGAGAGAGGGCACAGTTAGGACTCCAGGTCACACCGGCAGGGCCTTGCTAGAGGCAAAGGTGCCGACTCGTTGGGAGGGTCAGTACTCTTCCTCCAGGAGCTCGCTGAGGCTGCCCTTCATTCCCTCTGCTTTCCCCTGCCCACCATGCTGCATGGTGGCTCATTAGGCCAGGGCCTCTCGAGTCATGTAATGAACACGTGGCGGGTGCTGAATATGTCCGAGAGGCGCCGTCTCCTCTGTTAACTGAACAGTAATGAACTACCAAGGCTGCAACTGCAGAACTGCAACAGGCCATCCCGGGAACAAGGAGGTGTAATGCGTACCCTGCCTGATCCACAGGGAGTGGGACGACTATTGCCTCTCCCGGTCGCCACAAGGCTAGAGGCGTGGTGAATTAGTGCACTCTGCAGCCACCTGGTCACATCCCCTCTGGTCAGCTCCACTGGCCCCCTGCACCCTCTCCCTGGTACAAGAGAGGACATGGCTGCTATACCTCCAGGGTCATAGTGACTTTCCACCGCAGGAACCCTTCCATCTGGGTTTTAAATGGCTTGCTCCCGCATGGATTTGGCCCAGTGTCTCATGGGACTCACATGCAGAACATTCTCTTTGAGCCCACAGGCTTCCTTTGGACTCATTCAGGTGCGGCCCTTTCTTCACACGCAGACCCGTGGACGGAAACACACTCTCCTCAGAGGAACCATTTAGCGGATGGAACTTATGCCCTAGTCTGCCCACCGTTCTCGTTCCCTTTCCTGCCAATCTGGGGTGCGAGACATGGAACAATGACTCCAGCTTCAGAACAAAGCCAGGGGCTCTCCCTGGTGAGTTCAACCGGGAATGTGCGTGTCTGTCTGCACTCAGGCAGGTGTGCACATCCATGTGTCAATGCAGGGACGGGAGGCTGGTACCCATCTGCACCCGTGCATGAGTGGATGTGGATGTGATGTTGCACTCCATAATTATTTATGGAAATATGCTTATGAATGTGTATATGACATAACTGGAATATGTTTTATGCTACATATGCCATGTAACATATCTCTGCAAAGGTTATGATCTACTGAATATATTCATCTTATTTGTATGCATGTGTCATTGTTGTATTACAAGTTATGAATATTGGCTGTATACTTGTTTGATTTTAAGAAGCCTTAGTAAGGCATTTGAGCAGCTTCTTTAGAAAGGAATTTGCAAGTTAAGTGCCCAATCAAGAAACACTTAACGGACAATGGATCTTGGAAGGCTCCAATCCACATAAGAAGTCTACTTGAGGACTTTCAAGGTAGCATGTGATCCATGGCTGCTACTTGTAAGTTCTGAGTCATGCACGGACATGTGATTTGCCCATGTGATTCCAAAACTCCATCTTGTAGCTGGGATTCTACACAGAGGGAGGGAGGAGTGTCCACCCACAAGAGAAAGTCTATTTAAACCCCTGAGACATCCCTCCATTTTGTCTTCAGCTGGCTCAAGAGATAGCCTCTCCACCCCCAAAGGATACCTGAAAGAAACTGGAACAAAGGACAGTAACCACAGGGGATGTGAGTGATTGCTGGACCCAGACTAGAAGGAGACTAGTCTGTAAAAGAAGCTTACTGGAACACCTCTGAGGGTGAGGTTTTATCTGTATTCAGTTTTCTTACTGTATTAGGCATAGACTCATAGACTCATAGACTCATAGACTCATAGACTTTAAGGTCAGAAGGGACCATTATGATCATCTAGTCTGACCTCCTGCACAATGCAGGCCACAGAATCTCACCCACCCACTCCTGGAATAATTCTCTCACCTATGTCTCAGCTATTGAAGTCCTCAAATCATGGTTTAAAGACTTCAAGATGCAGAGAATCCTCCGGTAAGTGACCCGTGCCCCATGCTGCAGAGGAAGGCAAAAAACCTCCAGGGCCTCTGCCAATCTACCCTGGAGGAAAATTCCTTCCCGACCCCAAATATGGCGATCAGCTGAACCCCGAGCATGTGGGAAAGACTCACCAGCCAGACACCCAGGAAAAAGTTCTCTGTAGTAACTTCTAACATCCCATCATTGACCATTGGTCCTATTTACCACTGATGGCAATTAATTGACCCTTGACTAAGATCATGTTATCCCATCAAACCATCCCCTCCATAAACGTATCTAGCTTAATCTTGAAGCCAGTTAGGTCTTTTGCCCCCACTGCTTCCCTTGGAAGGCTGTTCCAGAACTTCACTCCTCTGATGGTTAGAAACCTTCGTCTAATTTCAAGTCTAAACTTCCTGATGGCCAGTTTATATCCATTTGTTCTTGTGTCCACATTGGTACTGGGCTGAAATAATTCCTCTCCCTCCCTGGTATTTATCCCTCTGATATATTTAAAGAGAGCAATCATATCTCCCCTCAGCCTTCTTTTGGTTAGGGTAAACAAACCAAGCTCCTTGAGTCTCCTTTCATACGGCAGGTTTTCCATTCCTCGGATCATCCTAGTGGCCCTTCTTTGTACCTGTTCCAGTTTGAATTCATCCTTCTTAAACATGGGAGACCAGAACTGCACACAGTATTCCAAATGAGGTCTTACCAATGCCTTGTATAACGGTACTAACACCTCCTTATCTCTACTAGAAATACCTCGCCTAATGCATCCCAAGACCGCATTAGCTTTTTTCACGGCCACATCACATTGGCGACTCATAGTCATCCTGTGATCAACCAGGACTCCGAGGTCCTTCTCCTCTTCCGTTACTTCCAACTGATGCGTCCCCAGCTTATAACTAAAATTCTTGTTATTAATCCCTAAATGCATAACCTTACACTTCTCACTATTAAATTTCATCCTATTACTATTACTCCAGTTTACAAGGTCATCCAGATCTTCCTGTAGGATATCCCGATCCTTTTCTGAATTGGCAATACCTCCCAACTTTGTGTCATCTGCAAACTTTATTAGCACACTCCCACTTTTGGTGCCGAGGTCAGTAATAAAAAGATTAAATAAAATTGGTCCCAAAACTGAACCTTGAGGAACTCCACTAGTAACCTCCCTCCAACCTGACAGTTCACCTTTCAGTATGACCCGCTGTAGTCTCCCCTTTAACCAGTTCCTTATCCACCTCTCAATTTTCATATTGATCCCCATCTTTTCCAATTTAACCAATAATTCCTCATGTGGTACTGTATCAAATGCCTTACTGAAATCGAGGTAGATTAGATCCACTGCGTTTCCTTTATCTAAAAAATCTGTTACTTTCTCAAAGAAGGAGATCAAGTTGGTTTGGCACGATCTACCTTTTGTAAAACCATGTTGTAATTTGTCCCAATTGCCATTGCCCTCAAGGTCCTTAACTACTTTCTCCTTCAAAATTTTTTCCAAGACCTTGCATACTACAGATGTCAAACTAACAGGCCTGTAGTTACCCGGGTCACTTTTTTTCCCTTTCTTAAAAATAGGAACTATATTAGCTATTCTCCAGTCAAACGGTACAACCCCTGTTTGCTAGTTGTAAGACTAGCATGTTATATTTTATTTTGCTTGGTAATTCACTTTGTTCTGTCTGTTACTACTTGGAACTACTTAAATCCTACTATTTGTATTTAATAAAATCACTTTTTACTTATTAATTAACCCAGAGTATGTGTTAATACCTGGGGGGCGGGCAAACAGCTGTGCATATCTCTCTGTCAGTGCTATAGAGGGCGAACAATTTATGAGTTTACTCTGTATAAGCTTTATACAGGGTAAATCAGATTTATTTGGGGTTTGGACCCCATTGGGAGTTGGGCATCTGAGTGTTAGAGACAGGAACACTTCTTAAAGTGCTTTCAGTTAAGCCTGCAGTTTGTGGGATGTGGTTCAGACCTGAATCTGTGTTTGTAACTGGCAAGTGTGTTTGGCACAACCAGGCAGGACTCTGGAGTCCCAAGCTGGCAGAGAAAGCAGTGGCAGAAGTAGTCTTGGCACATCAGTTGGCAGTTCCCAAGGGGTTTTCTGTGATCCAACCCGTCACAGTGGGTGTGAGACACAGAGAGAGAATCTCTGTGTCTCTGTGCTAGCAATCAATGGAAAGCAGCAGGCCTAGAACTTACAGCGTTTCTCCCTTTGCAAACAACTTCTTCTTTTAGAGGTTCCAGCCTTGGGCTCTGCATTTGTAGAAAAGCAAAATCATTACTAATATGAGAATTCAATTACAGAGGAAAACAAGGGTGGGGCCAGGGCCAGCCTTGGCGCCGGGCGGTGGCCCAGGGCAGCCTGCCAAAGAGAGCGCTGTGCGCAGGGTTTGCCTGAGTCCCACCTGACCTTCCAAAAGTCAGCGGGGCTGATGGAGGAGGCAGGCCGGCAGCAGCATCTGGAGAGGGTGGAGGGAGCCGAGCTGCAGGGGGGCAGTGGCATGACCAGCCAGGTGACTCCTCCGAAGCAGGGGTGCCCCTCCATGGGGCCTTCAAGAGAGTCCCCACTAGACATTAACCCACTGGCCAAACCAACTTGGGACTTGACAGAGCAGTGATATGGGGACTTGAAGAACAAGGGGCACCTCAGCAGAGCTCTGCAGGGAAGGTCGAGCGGTGAGTAGGCGGGGGGCCAGTGGGTCAGGACTGAGCTGTCCCAGACCTGAAAGAACAAGGGGTGCTCAGGTCAGGAGTGGGTCCATTAGCAGAGCTGAGAGGGGGCCCAGACCCAGCACAGCAGGGAGCTGCAGGTCAGGACTGAGGCGAGTCAGAGGTGATGCTGCACTGGCTGAGGTGCAAGGGTCCAGACCCACACTTGGACAGGGCAGCGGGGTGGGGTTGAGCTGTATTACCATATGCGGAACAAGTCTCCCCTCTGCCCACACACCTTGCACTCCAGTTTGTCAATGAGCTGCTGTAGCCTGTTAATCTGAGCTGCCCACTGGCTGTCAGCTTCGACACAAACCCCTAGACGGAATATTGACAGGGAGATGCCATTGTTAGCCAGGTTCACATAGGGATGGCTCAGTTCACCCACACCTGGGCTGTCTGCCCCAGCTCTTTATCCTGAGTAGGTCCTCTGGCAGTAGGCACAACAGACTGAGAAAGTGGTGAACCTTTATTGCTGCTTTTTAGCATTTATGGATCAGATTTATTTGGCATTTATTGGCTCTGGAAGGCAGACAATATTTTACTCTCTTTCTGTCTAAATAATACACCCTTCCTTGAGACTGCAGGCAACGTCTGCAATGTCTGAATTTCACTGCTAGTGGGATGGGAACCCTCTGGATTTCTTGTGATTTATGCGACTACGATGAGCCGATCTGGTCCCATTGATGTTAATGCCAAAGTACCAGCTGGGGTTCAGCTAAGCAAAGCATCCAGAGGTGCAGGTGCTGATCTGAACTATCTCCAGGGACTGCTTGATGGATGGTGTTGGGTGTACATGGGGACAGGAGGGGAGCAGGGAGGCTGTGGGGTGGTATGGATTTGGGGGGGCAGGCAGGGCTTAGAATCATATGGATGAACTTCTGAACGTTTGGATCTAAACTGGACCCAAACTCTGATCCTTACGCCGAAGGAGACTGAGAAGCTCCAACTAAGTACAGATAGGATGGTCCCCAGAACATCAGCACTGGTGTCCTTCCTGGCAGCAGGACAGCATACAGAACAATAACCTGATCTGACTTCCTCCAGAATGTTGGTTCAGATATTTCCCCATCCATCAAGCTATGCCAAATCACAGAAAGACACACGAGGCTTCCTTGAACTCGAGCATTATAAATCATACCCCGTCAGGAACCAGACTCAGAGCCGGTGTTCACACTCTGCCATGTCTCATTGCAACCTACACCACCACTGTCCAAAGGCAGCAAGGTCCCAAGAGACAGGCGGCACAGTGGCAACGGCTTCTCCCTCATCCGTCTAGCCCTGCCAATACCTGTAGTAAGCATCCCGGAATAGGGATCCGTTGGAGACAAGCAGACGGTCTTCTGAGCTCTGCGCCCGCATCTCCTGCCAGATCTCGGGCCAATGAAGACTTCAGATTTCTTCAAGTCTTTCCTAAAAACAAAAAGGATGTACTCAGCGCAGCCCGCTGGCTACATCCTTCCCTGTGGCTGCCATCCCTGGCTTCCCCATGGGAATGGGGTGTGATGGCACCACACAGAGGCGGGGAAACCAGCGAGACAGTCATGTTTTCACTAATAGAGATCTATTGGAGGCCTGATCCTGACTGTTAGATGAAACCAGAAGGAAGAAACCAAGACCTTCTGGCCGAGCAGAAAGAGCTCAGGTTCTACACGTTGGCATGTGTGCTGCCCAAACTCTCAGACATGGCAGATTGGCACAGTTGCACCCACTCCTGGGCCTGCACATGAATGCTTAAATGACCACAGAAAACCAGCTACTATTGTCCAGCTCGGTCACCCAGGAGCATCTCAGACCTGATCCGGAGCAGTGCTGACTGAGAACTCAAGCCCCACGCACACCTTACTAGGTGCTTCTTCAAACAAACTCCCATTCAAGTCAGCCAGTGGCTGGACTGGAGCAGGCGGACTGAGCAGCACCCCTACCAGGGACTGGCTGGCCCAGAGTGGGCAGGCTGGGCAGCACCTGTGCTAGGGACCAGGTGAACTCAAGCAGTTGGGGCAGGCAGTGCCTGGGGTTTTTTTCAGTGGCCTGCACAACTCTCAGGGTATAGCTACATTGCACACTCCTTACAGTGGCATGTAGAGGGCAGACACTGCCCGCCCCCTTAACCCAGGAATAAATAGCAGTGTAGATAGTGAGTAGAGTACAGACATGCCACAACCTTTGGCTATGTACTTTACATGGCTCTCTGCACGCCCAAGTAGCACCTCTCCCCATCCCATCTACACTGCTATTTTAGCAACGTAGCACCCTGCTGCCTCCCCTTGCCAGAGCCCTTTCCAGATGCAGTGAAAGACTCCAGCAGCAGGGAAAAGCTCCCGCAGCTTCCTGCAGCATGGAAAAGCTCCATCAGTGGGGAAAGGCTCTGGAAGTGGGGGCAGGCAGCAGTGGGGAAAGGTTCCAGCAGCTCCCTGTGCTGGGCAAAGGCTCTGGCAGTGGGCAAAGGCTCCGGCAGTGGGGAAAGGCTCTGGCAGCAACTTGGGGTGGGGGAAGGCTCTGGCAGTGGGGAAAGGCTCCGGCAGCAGGGAGAAGGCAATGGGGGAAAGCAGCTCCCTGCTGCTGGAGCCTTTCCCCACTGCCTCCCCCGGCCAGAGCCTTTCCCGGCCACGTGCAGCTGCAAAGCGCAGTGTGGACTCAGCCTGCTCTTCACTGCAGTGTGTAGCTACACATACACTACACACCACCACCAGTGACGTGCAGGGTAGACCGCCTCAGAGTAAGACCCAAAGGAGCGTGTCAGAAGAACAGGGATCCAATCCAGAGAGCACAGTAAGAGCATGTCCAAGTGCCTCCAGCCTCTGGCCCTCGCTGGAGCTGTGTTTCCTCAGCTCTCTAGCAATGGGCCTGTTTGCTGGTAACTAAGGGGACAAAGTGGGTCACCAGGCTCAGGAACGAAGCCAACGAGGAGCAGAACATGCAGCATCACGTGAGAACGAGAGTTCCCCTAACTCTGCCTGCACCAATCACTCGGGTGGCAGGTCAGCTGTGTTAATATGCAGTCACTGGGGTGATGAGGGGGAGGCGGGGTTGTTTTGTAGCATTAACACCCTGCTTCAAGGTGGGCTCTCTTGGGAGGCCATTAGCCAAAGCCAAGTTGGGAACCAAGCACAAAAGGATGGGTCCCAAACGCACAGCTCACCATGGGCCACGCTCCCTGCCTCCCATCTGTGCCGATACAGGCTGCCCCACGCCAGCCACCCCGGCATTACCTCTCCCACCCAGCCTGCTCTTCGATCGTGTCCGAGGCGCACTCCAGCGAGGCCTGCAGGGTCTGCAGCTGGGTCCTGGTCTCCCGTAGCAGGAAGCGGGTCACAAACTGCTCCATCTTGGAGGAACTCTCGTACTCCTGTGGGAAAGGAGAGAGAGGGAACGTCACACCTGCTGCCGGATCGTGGATACTCCAGAACTCTCGCCTGGGCTGCAGGCAGCCTCCTCTCCTGCAATGTCCCAAGCCTGTCTCCCTCCCACCCAGCGCCTCACTGGGACTTGGCAGAAGCAGCTGCTGAAGAGTCCGTCCCAGATTTTATACGCAACCCAGAGCCACATGGGGAGATCAGTTAGTTCTATACAATAATGGTACTGCCACTGTGGCCCCTTCCATCCAAAGAGCACCAGGTACTGGACAAGTATTCAGAGCCCCTCCCAAGCCCCCAGGCAGGGAGGTTAATGCACTCCCACTTATCAGGTGGGGAAACTGAGGCATAAACAGAGAGTGTTCATGCTTGGGGCAGGTGAATACATATATAGAAATGCTTCAGACTTTAATACTGGGTTGGTTTTGCATTTCTGTGAAGACCTTAGAGCCTTGAGATAAGTGCTGGGAACATCACAATCTAGAAATGCCTTGTCCAAAGTCTCTGAGAAGGTCAGTGGCAGAGCCTGGGACAAGAACCTAGGAATCTCAGCTCCACATCCTCTGCCCCAACACTCACTTGTACAGCTTCTTATACCCCGCAGAGCTGGATATAGGCAAGGCAGTTGGTAGCTCTTCACCTCCCCATTGAGCTGTGGAGTATTAAACGCTAGAAATGATCGCGGGACGTGGGGTGTGGGTGGGCAATTTAAAACAGAAACCAGATTAAAGGGAAACCACAGCTGGCCTCCTCTTGTCAGGCACAGTCAGCTCCAAATTGCAAGGAAGCTAATGGCATTTTCACAGGTCAAACCTCTTCAGGAGTTCTCATTTCCAGGCTCTCAAAAGCGCTGGATATTGAATGCACTGCTTTGGGGAATGCCACAGAAAATATTATTCGGAAATAGACGTTTAAATACTGGCCTACCCCTCTGCATCCACCATTTGGGAGTATCCGGTGACCTGGGGGCAGTTTTGCACCCTCAAGATGTGTGGATTGAGCTACTGTCATTCAGAGGTCTACCTACCTACCTGGCACATGGTCACAACTGAGATAGACAGCTACATAACATCAGAGTGGTGGGGCAGCACTTCCCACCTGAAGCTCTAAGCCTTTTTGAATCATCACATTGTTTTCTCAGCTGAGAGATCAAAACCAAAGATCAGGGCTCAAGTAGGAAGTGACAGGTTACCTTTTGCCTGCAGCTAGAGCAGCTGGTGCTGTGATCCTATCAACTAACTAGCACTGGGACATGGCCTATACTTGGATGGGCGACCTGCAAGGGACACTGGGTACTTCAAGTAGTGATGCTGGCAGTTCACTAGGAGTGTTCTGCCTTCTCAGTCCATTCTGCGCATGGCAGTAGGGGGCTGCTAGGGATGCTAAAGGTTTTCCCGATCACTGGTAGTTACTAAAGATTCCATGTCAATTTTTGCAAGAGCAGGGATGTTAAACTAGCATCCTGGCCACTTTGCCTTCCTAAAATTCATCCATGTGCTTCACTGGATCCGGGACTGGTTTCTACTTTCTATCCCAAAGCAGTGTGGCACTTTGTGTTCTGCTGTGTTCCAACCAGAGGTGGTGGCTGCATTGCACATAGGTGATCCCTGAGTATATGACCCATCTCTAAAATAAAGGGCCAGATCCACTTCACTTATGCCCACAAAACAATACTTTAGTCTGCCGTCTGAACTGTCTTTAATGAGACCACTCAGCAAAACTACGCAATACGAGTGACTCATACTGGGTCAGCTCATTAGCAGGCGGGGATGAGGGAAGGAATGAGCTGCATGTGGCACAAAATGATTTGAGGGTCTCCTTAGCATCATTCAGATCCACCCAGTGCAATCTGCTCCCAGCGCTCCATGCCTTGAGGAGTTCACACAAAGACACACACAGAGCTTGGCCTCTTTCTCTCAATGCCAGGGAAGGGTATCCAGGGGATAGGCAGCAGGACAATGGGACCCAATGGGCCAGGCAGCCTCAGAGACACCTCATCCATTGTAAAGTCACATCTATGCCCACGGCTGACATCACAGAAGCTCCTTGACTTCTGACACAACTGGCTCAGTAGGGGCAGTACCAGCTGGCTCAGAAGGAATCACAAGATGGGCAATTACAACTCCAAAAAGAAGGTGAAAAAAGCAAAGCAAGAGAAGAAGGAGAAGTGCCCAGATCTGGAGAAGGAAAAGGAGAAAGGGCGACTTGTTATCTATCTGAAAAAGAACAAGTCCACTGTAAGTGCCAGCCGGTGACTCGCCCCAGCTACAGGGTCATCCACACTAACGCTCTCCGACAGCTTCACACCCCACCTGACCACGCCCCTCTTCCCACACAACATGCACAGTCACTCCCCACACACATGACTCCCTGCACAACTGCCACAGACAGACTCACGCCAGGCTCCACCCCCCTAACACTATCACCGCGTTCCATCTCTCCTGCAGAGCGACCAGAAAGAGGCTGAGGTCTGTGCGACATAGATCAGCCACTGCTGTGTGGACTTGTGTCATAACCAGGTTTCAAAACTAGAATAACCGTCCCTGGGCTAAGGCCCTTCTCTAGCTTTAGATTTTTGCTGGCCCAGGGACGACTTTCTTTTTGGGGTAGGGTGCATTACGCTGGTGGGTCGAGTAGGGGTTTGTACATTTTGATACTGTTCACCGCATTGTACAGTGCCCAGGAATGCTAGTGACAAGGACCATCATGAGTTCCTAATTGACAATATATTTGTATTAATCCTTCTTGAATAAGTGGAATTGAAGCGCCTAGGCCAGCCACTGTCTCTCACTCTTGGGGAAACAGGAAATCAAAACCTTGGGCATGGGGACTGGGGAACGGTCCCTGCAAATGCATCAATAACCCAAGGAAAGTCCCCAAATACCACCACCCACTTCACCTAATGAGATCTTGGAATTTCCCATCAGCCAACTGGCAAACACCCTGCCCCTGGGGTGACTGTGAAGGGACCAGTGACGACAGGAAGGCACTTTCTGGGAAGTAGCTCCAGTGTAGCTTTATTCTGAGGAACCATCAGCAGCGTCACTGACCACGTCTGCTCTCCAGGAGCGCCTGGCCGAGGCTGGTGAACTGAAAGGAGAGGTCCTGAGTGCCAGGGGAGCAGCACAGGCCAATGTGACAGAAAGTGTTGTTTGTTTAATTTATTCTACAGATCAAAGCAGTGCTGCTGCCTCCTCTTGGGAAGCTGTCCCACAGCCCAAAGACCCTCTCTCTGATCACCCTCCCTCCTGGTAGCAAAGTTAACATCTTTGGCAGATCGGAGCCAGGCAGCAAGAGGGGAGAGGTTCCCCGACCACCACAACCATTCCCCTCATCAGCACGATTGGGAGCAGGAGATGGGGATATCCAGAAGATGAGGCGGATCCTGACCCTGTTTTTTTTGGTGGAGTCTGACAAGGCCGAGGAAGGGGATTCCCTGGACTCCAAGAACGGGGTGAGGTTCTGGTACACTGTACACCCAGGCGCTGGGAGTGGATGGCCCAGGCTGTGAGCAGCCCAAGGAGCGTTGCTGTCTCCAGCAACACTATAGCGCACGCTGGAACCAAGGAACCCATGGAAGGGGGAAAATAAACCAACCCGAGCATCTCAAATGACTGGCTGTGTTTAGTATGTGTTCGGGGGCACGGGAGGAAGGCAAGAAATATTAGAGCCTTACACTAAGGATCTGGCACCAATGACCCCACCTGCAGTTCTTGGCTGGAGAGAGGGCCTCCAGGAGACAGTGCAGGAGGTGGGGCAGGGGTTGTGAGGTGAGAAAGAAATTGGCTTTGCAAAGTGAGTGCTGCCGAACTAGTCCTGGAGACAGAGCTCCCTTCACAGCCTTTCAGGGGTTCCGAGAGGTGAATTGACCATTGAGAAGGATGGCGGGTGAAAAGGCAAAATGCTTGGGAAGAAATTCCCATTGTATAAAGAGGGGACAGGAGCCTCCACTCTATCAGCTGAGAACCAAGAAGGTGTGGGTTCCTGGCTTTCCTGGTGGAGTGGGAAGTGCAGGGCCAAATGCTTCCATAAGCGACCCTCTGGAATACTGACCTACAGGGACGTCCATTCTGCATTGAGAGATGCTGTAGAGCACTGTTAACAAGAGAAACTGGGGCTAAGAAAATGCTGGCACTTGGTCAACACAGCGGACTGGAAATCAGTCAGAGATCAGGAGTTACAGTGTATATAGCAAGACGGGAGGCTTAGTGTTCCTATAATGTCCCTCTGTTGTGACTCACAGAAAGCAACAAAAGCATTGCTGAACCATTTTACATTGGCTTTTATTAGAAACTCATGCTAGAAAGTGCTTTCCTGTCTGCTAACAAACTTTGCTCTCTCTCCTTGTCAATCTGTGTTGCTAGTCACGCTCTGGAGTGGAGTTATATAATTGTGCAGTGAAGTCACACTGCGTGAACCAGGAGACAGCCCCAGCGGAAAGAGCTTTTTGCAGAGAGTAAAAGAAATGTGAATGTTGCCACCCTCTTTCTCCCCGGGCTCTGGATCAGAGATCTTTAACTTCAGGAAGGAGAGACCCACAAAGCAGGTTTTTGGTGAATAAGAAAGCCACATCCCACAAACTGGTAGAATCACAGAATAATAGAAATGTAGGGCTGGAAGGGGCCTCAAGAAGTCATCAAATTCAGGCCCCTGCGCTGAGGCAGGACCAAGTAAATCTAGAGCAGGGATCTCAAACTCAAATCACCATGAGGGCCACATGAGAACTAGTAAATTGGCCCGAGGGCCGCATCACTGAAACCTTTTCATACAATGATACAAATGTATAGTCAAAAATGAAAAAAAATTAAGAGTAATATAGTATTTTATTAAAAGTCAGTGTATTAACTTTTTAAAAACTGTAATACAAAGAGGGGTTTTAATAAAATATAAACAGTCAGTAATGTTTGGAGCGTGGCTGCCAGTGGAGTCAACACCTATGGCGGGCCGCAGGAAATAACTCCGCGGGCCGCATGTGGCCTGCGGGCCGCGTGTTTGAGACACCTGATCTAGACCATCTCTGTCAGGTGTTTGTCCAACTTGCTCTTAAAAAGCTCCAGTGATGGGGATTCCACAACCTCCCTTGGAAGCCTGTTCCAGAGCTTAACGGCCCTTAAAGTTAGAAAGTTTTTCCTAATATCTCACCTAAATCTCCCTTGTTGCAGATTAAGCCCATCATTTCCTGTCCTACCTTGTGTGAACACGGAGAACAATTGATCATGGTCCTCTTTATAACAGCCCTTAACATATTTGAAGACTGTCATCTGGTCCCCCTCAGTCTTCTTTTCTGAAGACTAAACATACCAAGGTTTTTAAACTTTCCTTATCGGTCAGGTTTTCTAAACCTTTGATTATTTTTGTTGCTCTACTCTGGACTCTCTCCAATTTGTCCACATCTTTCCTTAAGTGAGGTGCTCAGAATTGGACACAGAACTCCAGTTAAGGCCTCAGCAGTGCCAAGCAGAGCAGGGAAATTACATGTGACTTGCATACAGCAGTTTTGTTAATACACCCCAGAATGATTTTTTGCCTTTTTGCAGCTACATCACATTGTTGATACATATTCAATTTGCGATCTACTATAACCCCCAGGTCCTTTTCATCAGTACGGCCACCTAGCCATTTATTCCCCATTTTGTAGTTGTGCATTTGATTTTTTTTATTCCTAAGAGTAGTACTTTGCACTTTTCTTTAGTGAATTTCATCGTATTGAATTCAGATCAGTTCTCTAATTTTTCAGGCTCCTCGTGAATTCTAATTCTGTCCTCCAAGTGCTTCAACCCCTTCTAGCTTGGTGTCCTCCACAAACTTTATAAGCACACTCTCCACTCCATTATCCAAGTCATTAATGAAAATATTGAATAGTACCGGACTCAAGACTGACCCATGTGGAACCCCACTAGATATGCCTTCACAGTTTGACAGCAAATCATTGATTACTCTTTGAGTGCAATCATTCAACTCCTCCTTTCCACTGCACGGATCCGACGAAGTGGGTATTCACCCACGAAAGCTTATGCTCCAATACATCTGTTAGTCTATAAGGTGCCACAGGACTTTTTGTCACTTCTACAGATCCAGACTAACACAGCTACCCCTCTGATACTCAACGCCCCATAGTAATTTAATCTATTCCGCATTTCCCTAGTTTCCTTATGAGAGTCTCATGTGGGACTGTGTCAAAAGCCTGACTAAAATCAAGATATATCACATCTACCGCTTCTCCTCTAGCCATCCACTAGGCCAGTAACCCTGCCAAAGCAGTAAATTAGGTTGGCTTGGCATGATTTGTTCTTGTCAAATCCATGTTGACTATTCCTTATAACCTTATTATCCTCAAGATCTTATAAACCAATTGTTTAATCATTTGTTCCAATTTTTCCCAGGTATCAAAATTAGTCTGACTGGCCTATAATTCCCCAGGGTCCTCTTTGTTCTCTTTTTAAAGATATGTACTATGTTTGCTCCTCTTTAATCTTCTGGGACCTCAGCCTTCCTCCAGGAGTTCTCAAAGATAATTATTCACGATTCTGAGATTACTTCATCTTAAGCACCAAAGATTAATTTGAATACTTCTAGCATTTAAATATTCTTTAACCTGGTCGTTCCCTATTTTGGCTTATGTTTTGTTCCTGCAGAAGTGTTTGCTCTGTGTAGATAAGTCTCCATGGGCTGAGTCCTACACTCCTTACTCGGGGCATGACTTTGCCAGATACTGTGCTCTGCTGCGGTGGTGCTAAGTACCAACTCTTACTGAAGACAACAGGAGCTGAGGGTGTGCAACACTTTGCAGGATTTGTCTCCAAATTAATATGCAGACAAAGCTCAGGTAAAGACAGAGAAAAGAAAACCAGATTTGGCCCCATCTGCCCTCTCCATTTCCCCACCTCTAGGTGATGGACTCGGAATAGAATTATAAATGGATACCATCAATACCATTCAGCTAATGGCCTTATCCTACTGGGACTGAGCTGTATGTGGTGCTTAGCAAGAGATCTAGAACATAGAAAAAAGAAACAAGAAACAAACCTTGCCAGGTTCTCAGCAGTGTCATCCCTACCTGGGGAAAGTGCTGCATAGGTCTGATGGCCATGAGGAGTCAGGGCTTTGGTATTGCAATGCATTCTACTGGCATCACCAGTTCCAAAACACACACACACACACACACACACACACACACACGTTTATGAGGTCGTGGGAGCTAACAATCCCTTCCTAGGAACAGAAGCCACATGGGGTAGGGGAAGATTCCAGAACTCCCAGGACAGCGTCCCCTCACTGGAACCCCTCCTCCCTCACCAGCAGTTCCAGGCCACACCTGGGAACCCTAATCTTAGGCCAGCTCCAAGAGAATCGAGGGGTCAGAGGGAAGGGGAGATGAACACATGGAAATCATCAGGTGAGGGTGTCGTATCATAGACTCATAGACTTTAAGGTCAGAAGGGACCATTATGATCATCTAGTCTGACCTCCTGCACAATGCAGGCCACAAAATCTCACCCACCCACTCCTGGAATAATCCTCTCACCTATGTCTCAGCTATTGAAGTCCTCAAATCATGGTTTAAAGACTTCAAGATGCAGAGAATCCTCCAGCAAATGACCCGTGCCCCATGCTGCAGAGGAAGGCGAAAAACCTCCAGGGCCTCTGCCGATCTACCCTGGAGGAAAATTCCTTCCCGACCCCAAATATGGCGATCAGCTGAACCCTGAGCATGTGGGCAAGACTCACCAGCCAGACACCCAGGAAAAAGTTCTCTGTAGTAACTTCTAACATCCCATCATTGACCATTGGTCCTATTTACCACTGATGGCAATTAATTGACCTTTGACTAAGATCATGTTATCCCATCAGACCATCCCCTCCATAAACTTATCTAGTTTAATCTTGAAGCCAGATAGGTCTTTTGCCCCCACTGCTTCCCTTGGAAGGCTGTTCCAGAACTTCACTCCTCTGATGGTTAGAAACCTTCGTCTAATTTCAAGTCTAAACTTCCTGATGACCAGTTTATATCCATTTGTTCTTGTGTCCACATTGGGACTGAGCTGAAATAATTCCTCTCCCTCCCTGGTATTTATCCCTCTGATATATTTAAAGAGAGCAATCATATCTCCCCTCAGCCTTCTTTTGGTTAAGGTAAACAAACCAAGCTCCTTGAGTCTCCTTTCATACGACAGGTTTTCCATTCCTCGGATCATCCTAGTGGCCCTTCTTTGTACCGGTTCCAGTTTGAATTCATCCTTCTTAAACATGGGAGACCAGAACTGCACACAGTATTCCAAATGAGGTCTCACCAATGCCTTGTATAACGGTACTAACACCTCCTTATCTCTACTAGAAATACCTCGCCTAATGCATCCCAAGACCGCATTAGCTTTTTTCACAGCCACATCACATTGGCGACTCATAGTCATCCTATGATCAACCAGGACTCCGAGGTCCTTCTCCTCTTCCATTACTTCCAACTGATGTGTCCCCAGCTTATAACTAAAATTCTTGTTATTAATCCCTAAATGCATAACCTTACACTTCTCACTATTAAATGTCATCCTATTACTATTACTCCAGTTTACAAGGTCATCCAGATCTTCCTGTAGGATATCCTGATCCTTTTCTGAATTGGCAATACCTCCCAACTTTGTGTCATCCGCAAACTTTATTAGCACACTCCCACTTTTGGTGCCGAGGTCAGTAATAAATAGATTAAATAAAATTGGTCCCAAAACTGAACCTTGAGGAACTCCACTAGTAACCTCCCTCCAACCTGACAGTTCACCTTTCAGTATGACCCGCTGTAGTCTCCCCTTTAACCAGTTCCTTATCCACCTCCCAATTTTCATATTGATCCACATCTTTTCCAATTTTACCAATAATTCCTCATGTGGTACTGTATCAAATGCCTTACTGAAATCAAGGTAGATTAGATCCACTGTGTTTCCTTTATCTAAAAAATCTGTTACTTTCTCAAAGAAGGAGATCAGGTTGGTTTGGCACGATCTACCTTTTGTAAAACCATGTTGTAATTTGTCCCAATTGCCATTGACCTCAAGGTCCTTAACTACTTTCTCCTTCAAAAATTTTTCCAAGACCTTGCATACTACAGATGTCAAACTAACAGGCCTGTAGTTACCCGGGTCACTTTTCCCCCCCTTTTTAAAAATAGGAACTATATTAGCTATCCTCCAGTCAAATGGTACAACCCCTGAGTTTAGAGATTCATTAAAAATTTGTGCTAATGGGCTTGCAATTTCATGTGCCAATTCCTTTAATATTCTTGGATGAAGATTATCTGGGCTGCCCGATTTACTCCCATTAAGCTGTTCGAGTTTGGCTTCTACCTCAGATATCGTAATACCTACCCCCACATCCTTATTTCCATTTGTCATGCTGCCACTATATAGCCCTAAGCTCCACATTAGCCTCATTAAAGACTGAGGCAAAGTATTTGTTTAGATAATGGGCCATGCCTAGATTATCCTTAACCTCCACTCCATCCAGAGTGTTTAGTGGTCCCACTTCTTCTTTCATTGTTTTCTTCCAATTTATATGGCTATAAAACCTTTTACTATTGGTTTTAATTCCCTTTGCAAGGTCCAATTCTACATGACTTTTAGCCTGTCTCACCTTATCCCTACATGCTCTGACCTCAATAAGGTAGGTTTCTTTGCTGATCCCTCCCATCTTCCACTCCTTGTATGCTTTCTGTTTTTCCTTAATCACCTCTCTGAGATGCTTGCTCATCCACCTTGGTCTAAAACCCCTGCCTATGAATTGTTTCCCCTTTCTTGGGATACAGGCTTCTGATAGCTTCTGCAACTTTAACCTGAAATAATCCCAGGCCTCCTCCGCCTTTAGATCCATAAGTTCTTTAGTCCAATCCACTTCCCTAACTAATTTCCTTAATTTATTAAAGTTAGCCCTTTTGAAATCAAAAACCCTAGTCTCAGATTTATTTTTGTTTATCCTTCCATTTAGTCTGAACTGAATTAGCTCATGATCACTCGAGCCAAGGTTGTCCCCTACAACCATTTCTTCAATGAGGTCCTCACTACTCACCAAAACCAAATCTAAAATGGCATTCCCCCTTGTTGGTTCAGCAAGTACTTGATGAAGGAATTCATCAGCTATCACATCTAGAGGGATGGAATTCAACAACACATGAACATTTCTTTGCCAAGTATCAAGCTGCCCAGGGGAGCTCTCAGCAATGCCATGCTGAGGCCACCGCTGCTATCAACCCATTCAGCTGGGGGCAGTGTAGGGTGGGGAAAGAGAAAGGAGAAACAAGTGAGAAGAGGATGGCATGGAGGAGACTGCAGAACATCAGATTTAACTATATGATCGTGTTAGATAAGGTAACCCTAAATGGTGCACATCAAGGTCTTCCGGAAAGGGCTGGGCAGAGAAATGGCATTCCATTTCGATGGAGAATTTCATTATTGTTTTGTTTCAATGGGGAATGAAAATCAAAAACTTCAAAGTGCTTCACAAAGGGGAATGGAGCTTCAGCGGTGGGGCAGTCCACCTGGCCAGCTGCCCAGGACCCTGGATCCCTGACACCAAGGCAGTCTGTCTGCATGGCTGTCCCAGAGCCATGGACCCTGGGAGCCTACAGCTTCCAGGCTTTGGACCCCCACCACCTGCCTGGTGGGCTGCTGAGGAGCTGGGCAGGTGAGCTGACAGGACAGTAGCAAAGTTTGTGATGGATCCTGCCAGGTTTCCAGAGGAATTTCATCAAAATCAAACTGTTTCCTCAAAATGTTTTGATCTCAACAATCTGCAAAATCTGATGAAAAACATGTAGTTGGAATTTTTCCAACCAGCTCTACTCCCTACATCGCCAGAATCCCCTTTGCTGGGCCCATATCCTGGGTAGTTCTGCACTATTTAACGTGGCCCAATGTGGGGGGACAGACATTTTTAGGAAAGTCTCCCAACAGTAGTAAGTGACCTCGTATCAGTGTGTGCCATGGACAGCCCTAGGCCAGGGAGGGTGTTATACTCTCATTTCTCAGAGGTTAGCACCGTATGGTGGAGAAGATCACTCCATTCCAATCCCCAATTTTTAGCTGCTCACAATTTTCCTTAAACATTTTCTTTGGGAGCGAAATTTCACACCATAGCCCAAAGCTGGGGGCTTTGTTTTTTAATTTGAATAAAATCATGGAATATCAGTGTTGGAAGGGACCTTAGGAGGTCATCTAGTCTAACCCCCTGCTCAAAGCAGGACCAATCCTCAATTTTTGCCCCAGATCCCTAAATGGCCCCCTCAAGGATTGAACTCACAACCCTGGGTTTAGCAGGCCAATGCTCAAACCACTGAGCTATCCCTCCCCCCAAATCCATTCAGTTTTTTCTGAGGTGCGTGTAAGGGGGGTAGGGATGGGAAGGCTCTATGACCATTTGATAGGCTAAGACAAGTGATAAAGGCCTGAACACTGCTACCTCTAACGGATCCACCGCCCTCACTGAGGAACGTGCGAGTTTGCCAGGTTTGCACAGTTTTGACTTGGAAAGAACAGTAGAAACTGTCACACCGAGCACACACAGGATGTCATTTTTAGCACCTATTAAAGATCGCCCTTACCAATATGCATGCAGGTATCAGTTGATGAGGTGTGAAATGCAGCTTGCAGGGAGAATCAGCACAAGGTCTAAGCACTACTTAAGACTTTAGGGGAAGTGATACATAGCATAGCATAGACCCTCTGTTCATAGCACAGACCCTCTGAGTTGTGATGTATTCTTAGGCAAATACATTGGCAATAACTTTTAGAGGGCTGTAGAACCTGATTTTCTAGCCCTTGGTAGGCAAGCATCAGTGCATCTCTGGCCTCGTGCTCACTCTGTGTATTCATGGCTGCATGCATGGTGCACGTTCTGCTTGGTACTCGCACAAGGCTAGACGGTTATCAGACCACATTGGCACACACACTGGGATCTGCCACTTCCATGCGACCGTGCTAAGACAGAAATGCCCTACGACCCATCTTGGGTAGGAAAACCAGCCCCATGCTGTAGATAGTGCACTACAGCCCGAGATTTTAAGTTAATGTGGTTGGGCATCCGAATCCCCTAGGCAGCTTTGAAAAATCTCAGCCTAGGAGCACCAAAGCTGCAGTTTGGATTGCCATTCTTCCGGGTCATTCCTTTGGGCTCTTCGAGCACTGTTCCATTGTGATGGGAGGCTGTTTCGATGCAACGTGTTGCTGAGTTGAAGTAACAGCATGATTGTGTTTACGTGACAAGGCATGAGGAGCTGGCCAAAAGTGTCCAACCAGACCAACTCCAGAAGGAGGCAACTCCATGGCACATCCAAGTCACTGCTGCTGAGGAACCCCCAGCTTATGGGCATGTCCTGACTCTTGATCATTGTGTTTCTCAGATGTAATCCTGCATTAACGATGGGTTTGTGTTTAACTGGTAATCTGATTAGACACTGCATTATAGATAATCCGTTTGCTTTGTTGCAGGATGAGGCAAGCTTTCCAGTTCCCTTCTTCCCTCTAATCCCTGACTGCACATCTCCCCCATCCTGACGTCAGAGGTGGATAAAGCTCACACAGTTTGGTGGTGCATTTAACGCTATGGGAAAGGTCGCGGTTGTCATCGACAATGGTAGTTGCTTCACTCGGGCCGGCTTTGCTGGAGAGGACAAGCCAAAGTCTGTGCTGAAGACCACGTGCATGCCTCCCACCTGCCCAGCTGTGGTGCGGGAGACCCCATGCCATCTCACCGCCACTGGCTGTGGGACAGGTGGTGCCAGGGCATCCAAAACCCACACACTCAGGCACGGCATCATTACTGACTGGGAAGCCATGGAAAATCTGTGGAGCCACCTTTTCTTCTGCGGGCTGAGACTGTCCCCTGAGGAGCGCCCACTGCTCATGACTGACTCTCCCTCCTGCCCCACAACCAATCGGGAGAAGGTGGCCGAGGTGTTCTTCGAGGCCTTTGGTGTTCCAGCCTTGCATGTGGCTAACACAGGCCTCCTCTCCCTCTGCTCCTGTGGCAGGGTCACTGGCCTGGCTGTGGAGGCTGGGGCTGGGGTGTCCCATGTCACTTCCATCTGTGCTGGGCAGATCTGGAGGGAAGCTACCTATCGCCTGGATGTGGCTGGGTTTTTCCTTTCCAAGCACATGCATACCCTGCTGCTGAAGAGCTCCAATGATCCACAGCTGCTATGTGCCTTACAGAAGACAACGGTGACCCAGCTAAAGAAGCAGTACTGCTACGTGTCCATGGACTATGAAGGAGACCTCCAAGACAAAGCTCACCAGTTCCCAGTGCGTTTTAAGACCCCTGATGGGCACTGGATAACTCTGGATAAGGAGCGGTTCTGCTGTCCAGAGCCACTCTTCCAGCCAAAACTGCTAGACCAAAACTCTCCAGGCATTCACCTTTTGGCTTTCCAAAGCCTCCAGAAGGTGCCAGATGAGTGCAAGGGGGACATTATTGGTAACACTGTGTTATCAGGGGGCTCATCAATGTTTCCTGGCTTCCCTGAGAGGATGTGCTCAGAGCTGGATGCCTTGTTATATGGCAAAGGCTACCGGATTAAGATTCTGGCTGCCCCAAAGAGGAGTATAGCAGTCTGGGCTGGAGGTTCCATGGCAGCCTCGCTTAAATCCTTCCGGCATATGTGGATGAGAAAGGGCGAGTACCAGGAGTATGGGGCAGCATATGTGCACAAGAAGTTCAACTAGTTTCTAATAAATAACCACTGTTTTGGCTGTCTGCCCAAAATGATATAATTCTGTCTATACAATTAAAGCCAAGGCAGGAATGCAAAGGTCTCTGTAACAAAGAAAAGCAACGCATCTGGTATCCCAGTTTCCTGTCGTCTCTCCAGGGGCAGAGTTAAGGTTGTCATTATCTGAGTGTATATTCGTGCATTGTTTGGGAAATACCACCTTGCTCCTGGATTTCCCAAGTTTCTGTTTCTGGGGCTGTCCACACACAAACTGGAACCAAAGTAATTAAACTGCTTTTAATTCACACCTATGATTATTTCAATGGAAGTCTAAGAGTGGCCACACACAATCTGAAACAAGCGTGGCTATATATAGGCTTATACCAAAATAACTGAAGCTGGCATGAATTAACACTGATTTAATTATTTTGGTTCCAGTTTGTGTATATACAACACTAAAACTCTAAGACTGTGCCTTGCAGGGACACAAAACACCGAACACTGATGTGTTGCTGCAACTTTAACTTCACCTTAAAGTTTTGTTGAAGAATTTCCTTAGCTTTTTAAAAGTCCCTGAATTTCACTAGAAAGGATCTTTGTCCTGCAGATTGTAGAAGGAATCCCCAGTCGAGCTGTCCTTATGAATGCCAGGAAGAGAAACACCCCATTTGTCTACTATATAGAAAGCATTCTTTCCCCATGTTGCCATAGCAAGATTCCTAATACAAAGTTAATAATAGCTGGCTGTATTTTAAAGAATCCTTATTGAGGTTGCAGGAACAAACCATCCCGATGTGTAGAAAGAAAAGTAAATATGGCAGGCGACCAGCTTGGCTTAACAGTGAAATCCTTGCTCGTCTTAAACACAAAAAAGCAGCTTACAAGAAGTGGAAGATTGGACAAATGACCAGGGAGGAGTATATAAATATGTTCAGGCATGCAGGAGTGAAATTAGGAAGGCCAAATCACACTTGGAGTTGCAGCTAGCCGGAGATGTTAGGAGTAACAAGAAGGGTTTCTTCAGGTATGTGAGCAACAAGAAGAAAGTCAAGGAAAGTGTGGGCCCCTTGCTGAATAAGGGAGGGAACCTAGTGACAGAGGATGTGGAGAAAGCTAGTGTACTCAATGCTTTTTTTGCCTCTGTCTTCACAGACAAGGTCAGCTCCCAGGCGGCTGCACTCCGCAGCACGCTATGGGGAGGAGGTGACCAGCCCTCTGTGGAGAAAGAAGTAGTTCGGGACTATTTAGAAAAGCTGGACGAACACAAGTCCATGGGGCCGGATGCACTGCATCCGAGGGTGCTAAAGGAGTTGGCCGATGAGATTGCAGAGCCATTGGCCATTATCTTTGACAAATCATGGCAATCAGGGGAGGTCCCGGATGACTGGAAAAAAGCTAATGTAGTGCCCATCTTTAAAAAAGGGAAGAAGGAAGATCCGGGGAACTACAGGCCAGTCAGTCTCACCTCAGTCCCTGGAAAAATCATGGAACAGGTCCTCAAGGAATCAATTCTGAACCACTTAAAGGAGGGGAAAGTGATTAGGAACAGTCAGCATGGATTCACCAAGGGTAAGTCATGCCTGACTAACCTAATTGCCTTCTATGATGAGATAACTGGCTCTGTGGATGAGGGGAAAGCAGTGGATGTGCTATTTCTTGACTTTAGCAAAGCTTTTGATACAGTCTCCCACAGTGTTCTTGCCAGCAAGTTAAGGAAGTATGGGCTGGATGAATGGACGGTAAGGTGGATAGAAAACTGGCTGGATGGTCGTGCTCAACGGGTAGTGATCAATGGCTCCATGTCTAGTTGGCAGCCGGTATCAAGTGGAGTGCCCCAAGGGTTGGTGCTGGGGCCGGTTTTGTTCAATATCTTCATCAACGATCTGGAGGATGGTGTGGACTGCACCCTTAGCAAGTTTGCAGATGACACTAAACTGGGAGGAGTGGTTGATACGCTGGAGGGTAGGGACAGGATACAGAGGGACCTAGACAAATTAGAGGATTGGGCCAAAAGAAATCTGATGAGGTTCAACAAGGACAAGTGCAGAGTCCTGCACTTAGGACGGAAGAATCCCATGCACTGCTACAGACTAGGGACCGAATGGCTGGGCAGCAGTTCTGCAGAAAAGGACCTAGGGGTTACGGTGGACGAAAAGCTGAATATGAGTCAACAGTGTGCCCTTGTTGCCAAGAAGGCTAATGGCATTTTGGGTTGTATAAGTAGGGGCATTTCCAGCAGATCGAGGGACGTGATCATTCCCCTCTATTCGGCACTGGTGAGGCCTCATTTGGAGTACTGTGTCCAGTTTTGGGCCCCACACTACAAGAAGGATGTGGATTAATTGGAAAGAGTCCAACGGAGGGCAACAAAAATGATTAGGGGGCTGGAGCACATGACTTATGAGGAGAGGCTGAGGGAACTGGGATTGTTTAGCCTGCAGAAGAGAAGAATGGGGGGGATTTGATAGCTGCTTTCAACTACCTGAAAGGGGGTTCCCAAGAGGATGGATCTAGACTGTTCTCAGTGGTAGAAGATGACAGAACAAGGAGTAATGGTCTCAAGTTGCAGAGGGGGAGGTTTAGGTTGGATATTAGGAAAAACTTTTTCACTAGTAGGGTGGTGAAGCACTGGAATGGGTTACCTAGGGAGGTGGTGGAATCTCCTTCCTTGGAGGTTTTTAAGGTCAGGCTTGACAAAGCCCTGGCTGGGATGATTTAGTTGGGGTTGGTCCTGCTTTGAGCAGGGGGTTGGACTAGATGACCTCCTGAGGTCCCTTCCAACCCTGAGATTCTATGATTCTATGATTCTAATTCTGGTTTTGACATTAAATCAGGTAAACTATGGTGGTGGACATCAGATCTCAGCTAGGGGAGGCTAGTTAGCTAAGTTTCTCTCTCTCTTTCTCTCTCATTTTGTTATAAAGTGACAAAAATTAAGAGACCCTTTCAGTTCTGAACACTGCTATTTTTACCTTGGACCCAGACCCAACCTGTCAGTTTTGAGGCTCGGGCAATTTTTGGTTTTGGATTTTAGGGACTTGGTGCATAATTGGCCTAATTCTGGAAACTCAAGACCCAGTTCTCTGCATTGCTCCCCTGAAGTTAATGGAGTTATGCCAGCATTCTCGGCTGACTCTAAGTTTGCCACTTTAGCTCTAGAGAGGCTGCTGCCTAGCAATACTCTGAGAAAGGGAAATATTACCACTGAATCCATAAGCAGAGTTTTCTTTGCTGATACTTCTTGCTGGGGGAACAGTGCAATGGGGTTGTGTATCTCAGAAGTGGTTTAGGGATGGCCTCAAACTTAATTCAAATCTGCAGAATGAAATGTATTCCCAGTACAACTATCCCCTCTACAGACTTTAACGCCACTCCAGATCTTCATAGCCAGGGATCAAGTCTCAGGGTCACACTCAGGGGCAAGTCTTGAAGTCACTGAATACTCACTTCAAAACTACATCTTGGTGACCTCACAGTAGGCGTTTGGTGGCTTTTACAACTGGCCTATTAGTCGGAGGCATATCTCCCAAGAGGGGGGAGGCAGCAGAATTACCCTGACCACTCTCCCAAGGAAGAGTGGCTGTTACCGTGAGGAAGCCCCAGCATGAGAAATTATATCTCGAGAAAGACAATCAGAATGCCAAAGCAAGGGTAGGAGGGAAAGTTCTGGAGAAGGAGCCAGTGTGATTCAAACACTGTTTTACAAGAAGAAATTTGTAAGTATCCACTGAGGACATACCCTAGTTACTGGAGTGTCATCATTTGGTTATTCACTGTTATTACTTTTCATTGTTTGCCAGTTTGCAGGGTGCTTTACGGATACAAAACCAAAGTCCCTGTGCCAAGGAGTTTACAACCATTAGCAAGAGGGATTAGCGGGCTAACCAAACACAAAAAGGATGAGAGGAAAACACACATAACAGTCACTTGCCATAGACACAACACACCCTGCAAACTCAACATGCATACACTACATACTCTGCTGCCACAGCAGGGGAAAACAGTACACAACATTTGGATTTGTCTACTAAGGTCCTTGGACTTTCCATTGGCCTCTGAGGGATACATTGACCCTGGCTGTACACCTGCTTAGCCCTGATACCAGTAAGGGAGAAGTAATGGGAAAATTTGTTACTTTACAGACCAGCTCTGTGCATCCCAGCTCAAATCCCCCACTGGACTGTGCCACCCCCCGGTGACGGCCATACACCAGGGATGGGAAATCCTCAGCTGGCAGACAATCCGGGCTTGCCACCAGCACCAGCCTCAGCCCTCTGGTGTGAAAGGAGAGCAGACAAGGAGAAGGCGAAGCAGAGGTGTCACAACATAAGGAAGACCATGGGCTCAGTCTTGCTTCTGGTGGTCATGGTTTTTGAACTGGATGAGGGGTGTTTCCTGGACCCCCTGATGGAGGGGGTCCCTTTCTGGTACAGGCTGCACTCCCTGCTCCTTGGAGAGGAGCAATTTGGCTACAATCCACGGCGGAAGCAATGTCACCACTGATGGGGCTCAGGAGGAAGGAAAATGAGCATCTCAAATGACTGTGGCTAAAACAGAATCTATTATTTTCTGACTTACTCCTGGGAGGTAGAATTGACTCTCTTTCTGTAGAAGAGATATCCAGTGCCCAAGCATTCTATTGGTGTCTACACAATAAACTCAGATAATACAGAGCGGTCTTTCCCTTTGCAATTCTTTCATGATCAGTAATATCATCTGGGAGGCAAAACACGGGCCGAGATCAGAAGGGCAATATTTCAAATGGTGTCACACACTTCTCATGCCCCTTCCCATGCCTCCAAACATTTGCAATGGAACACAGTGAATGAGTAAACAGATATGTGATGGTTTGTCAAAGTTATGTAAAACGAAATGCCTGTTTGTGTGTGTGAAGGCAGTTTTGTAGGGGTGTTCCCGCTGTCCCTGGACACGATTATCTGGGCTAGAATACTGCCTGTTGAACCCATTATCCCGAGACCACCATCTCCCAGCATTCTGCAGAAGGTCTTAAGTCTAAACCACACATTGCGGGCCTGATTTTGAAACAATTTAGGGATGCAGTTTTATACACAAAAAACACAGACCCAGTTGTGTGCTTAATTTGCATGCAAAATGACTGCAATTGCACAAGCAAGTAAGGGCATCTTCCTGTAGCTAATCAGAAGTATTTGCATGTGTGATTACCCACATTCTGCATCTGATCTCCTGTAAATTAATATTCTGGGCTTGCACACACCTGAACATGATCAGGCCAATCACCTCACTGTGATGCCAAGAAGAGCAGACAGAGCTGCGGTTTCAGGGAGCAGTTCAAATAACATTTTCACAATGCATTGAAGGTTTTCTTCAGACCAAGTTATTTAGCTGTGCAATTCTTTTTCTATAATATCCCTTTAGAGGAGCTGAACGATTCTCCCCCAGGGCTGCCTTTGCCAGCATGCTCCTTTCCAGGGGTCTCTGCACCATCATCAATGTAATTCTTTCATTAACCTTTGAATCCCTCCCCATGGGGTTACTCTCTCACTGGCCCCATTTGCTGTCCTCCCTTCATGGTTCACCCCTCGCCCCACAGCTCCTCCATTTCCTTTGTTGCCTCGACCGTTCCTCTGCCCATTCCCCATCACCCCTCTCTTCACCGACCCCTGGCTGCAGGAATTGGTCTCCCCTCAGTCTCCTCACTCCAGGCAGCAGTTTTCTATCCCAGCAGACTGTCCCACACAACCTCTATAAGCTGCAAGGCCAGTTCTGTAACACTTACATTGGGCAGCACTTACTTTGAGGGGGCTGCTTATGACAGGCTAGGTCTACACTTAAAACTTATATTGGCATAGCAATGTCGGACAGGGGTGTATATAAACCACACCCCAGCAGACACAGCTATGCCAACAAACCCCGCAGTGTAGACACAGCTATGTCAATGGAGCAGTGCTTCTGTCAGCATAGGCAATGTCTTTCCGGGAGCTGGTGTTCCTACACCATCCAAAAAGCTCCTTCTGTCAGTGCGCACTGCATGTACACGGAGCCCCTGGTCTTCCTTATGTTGTGTATGCTTAAGCCCCTTTGCTTTCAGTTTAAACCGATTTTTACCAAAAAATTCCTGGGTTTTACAAATAATATTATTCAGGTTTTTTCTGATTTTCACCCTACTTTAGTATCATTCAAATTAGAGCCGCCAAGCGATTAAAAAATTTAATTGAGATTGTGTGATTAATCGTGCTGTTAAACAATAACAGAATACCATTTATTTAAATATTTTCGGATGCTTACTACATTTTCAAATATATTGATTTCAATTACAACACAGAATACAAAGTGTACAGTGCTCACTTTATAATTATTTTTGATCACAAATATTTGCACTGTAAAAAAAGAAATAGTATTTTTCAATTCACTTAGTACAAGTACTGTAAGGCTATCTCTTTATCATAGAAGTGGAACTTACAAATGTAGAATTATGTACAAAAAATAACTGCATTCAAAAATAAAACAATGTAAAACTTTAGAGCCTACAAATCCACTCAGTCCTATTTCTTGTTCAGCCAATCGCTCAGCAAACAAGTTTGTTTACATTTGCAGGAGGTAATGTTGCCCGCTTCTTGTTCACAATGCCACCTGAAAGTGAGAACAGGCATTTGCATGGCACTGTTGTAGCCGGCGTTGCAAGGTATTTACGTGCCAGATGCAGTAAAGATTCATATGTCCCTTTGTGCTTCAATCACCATTCCAGGGCACATTCTTCCATGCTGATGATGGGTTCTGCTTGATAATGATCCAAAGCAGTGCAGACCAATGCATGTTGATTTTCATCATCTGAGTCCGATGCCACTAGCAGAAGGTTGATTTTCTTTTTTGGTGGTTCAGGTTCTGTAGTTTACACATCAGAGTGTTGCTCTTTTAAGACTTCTGAAAGCATGCTCCACACCTAGTCCCTCTCAGATTTTGGAAGGCACTTCAGATTCTTAAAGCTTCGGTCAAGTGCTGTATCTATCTTTAGAAATCTCATATTGGTACCTTCTTTGCATTTTGTCAAATCTGCAGTGAAAGTGTTCTTAAAACGAACAAGTGCTGGATCATCATCCAAGACTGCTATAACATGAAATATTATATGCAGAACGCAGGTAAAACAGAGCAGGAGACATACAATTCTCCCCTAAGGACTTCAGTCACAAATTTAATTAACATTATTTTTTTAATTAGCATCATCAGCATGGAAGCATGTCCTCTGGAATGGTGGCCAAAGCATGAAGGAGCATATGAATGTTTAGCATACCTGGCATGTAGATACCTTGCAAGGCTGGCTACAAAAGTGCCATGCAAACACCTGTTCTCACTTTCTGGTTACATTGTAAATAAGAAGCAGGCAGCATTATCTCCCATAAATGTAAACAAACTTGTTTGTGTTAGAAAGTGGCTGAACAAGAAGTAGGACTGAGTGGACTTGTAGGCTCTAAAGTTTTACATTGTTTTGTTTTTGAGTGCAGTTATGTAACAACAAAAAATCTACATTTGTAAGTTGCACTTTCATGATAAAGAGATTTCACTACAGTACTTGTATGAGGTGAATTGAAAAATACTATTTCTTTTGTTTATCATTTTTACTGTGCAAATATTTGTAATAAAAATAATATAAAGTGAGCACTTACACTTCGTATTTTGTGTTGTAATTGACATTAATATATTTGAAAATGTAGAAAAACATCCAAAAATAAATATATTTCAATTGGTATTCTGTTCTTTAATAGTGCGATTAATTGCGATTACTTTTTTTGAGTTAATTGCATGAGTTAACTGCAATTAATCAACAGCTCTAATTCAAAAATACAAAAAATAACTTGGTTTATTAGGAAAATACAATATTTTGCATGAAGCTATATCTATTACGATAATACATCAGTCTGTGTGTATGTACAAAGCTGCCTGTTGAAGTAAGGCTGTGTATTAGTCTAGAAGATACACACAATAAACAAACAGGCACGCAGGCAAGCTCTGAAGTGCGTGCGCATCTGAACATACTGATGATCTCACTCCCACCACATTTCAAGCGGTTAGCAGATAACGGGTTAAAGATCTGACATACTAAAATGGGAAGAAAACAAAGATCTGTATCTGATCCATTTCAGAGCACAAGGAAGTATTCAAAAGTTTTAAAACAACAACAAAAACAGGAGAAAAGGATGAAGTTGACTGTATGCGCTGCTAATAGTGTGGCCCAATTATTAAATGCAAATATTTATAGGCTAATAACAGTAAACTGTTTATTCAAATGAAAAGTTTTATCAGGAGATTAGAGATATATTGTTCTCTTAAACTCAGAGGTGGCATTGTGTTTTGAGTTCTGTTTTAGTTCTGCAGCAAACCACATTGATGAACGGAACTCAAAGCATTAATCTACTGAATACTTTTTCTTAGTCCTTCCATCCGTCCACCAAAATAAACCCGGGTATTTACCCAGAAAAATTATTAATAGCTTTTTGCACTGATTTTCATCTGTTTTTGTTGTTGTGGTAATAAACACTGATAAATTCCCAGGAAGAATTAAATAAAAAGACCTGAAAACAAAGTGCCCTATGTATGCTGCAGTGCTTCAGTGTAGACATTTACAACAGTGAGTGGAGAAGTTCTCTCGTGGCTTTGGGTAATCAACCTCCACGAAAGGTGGTAGCTAGATCAATGGAAGAATTCTGTCGACTTAGTGGTGTCTATCCCAGGGCTTAGGTCTGGGTCGGCTTAATTACATGGCACAGAGTGTGAAATTTTTTGTAGTCCTGAGCAATGTAGTTCAGCTAACGTACATTTGTAGTGTAGACCAGCCCTGCGTAGTGTAGATATAGCCTGAAGAAGTGCTACTCAAGTGGAGTAAGGGTAACAGACCTGAGCCCATATACTATTGCTGTGGTAGCACTGGAAAGGGAGAAGAAGAGCTCATTCCATGGGCAGCTGGAGTGCATGCATGCGAGAGAGAAGAACATAAGTGAACTCAATAACTTTTGCTTTTTCCCTAGTATCCTATCTGCAGTGAGTCACTGAGCTCCTTTCTGAGTCACTTCTAATTTCCAGTCTATTCAAACTTTCCAGGCTCAAATCAAATTACAGCCAGAAGATCTGCTGTGTTCAAACACTGCTCAACCAGAACAAGGAGGGAGAAGAACATCATGAAATGGCTAACCCCTTCAAATCGCAGGCTCCCCGCTCGGCGTGAACTCTGGGTCACTCAGACTGAAGGAGAAATGAATCACCGAAAATATCAGAAGCCTGTCAGACTTTGCCCCTTGCTGGGTGTTGTGAATTTGCTCTCCAGAGCGCGTGTCCAAAACATCAGAGGGGTAGCCATGTTAGTCCGTATCCACAAAAACAACAAGGAGTCCAGTGGCTTTCATGGGTAAAAAACCCGCTTCCCACAATATTGTCAAAGTTGAATGTTTCCCATTCCTATTGCATCTCACTCTGACCCATGGAGAAGTTGAGAGCGCCATAATTTTGTAAGCCCTGAAAGAAAGCACTTGAATTTAACCCTGTCAATGCTCGCATTTCCAAGAGTGATAGCGAAACGTCTGTGTGGGAGGAAGGGGGCGAGTGTTGTATATATTGAGGATCCAGGCTCACTCAAGCCTAACACTTGAGGGCTTATTCAGTCCTGCTCCTTGGGGCTGTAGATATGGGAGAATCCACACCTAGGCTTTTATACACATCCACATGTTTGTGAACAGTTCACGTGTCAGACAAGCCTGCACAGGAATATCACAATAGACCAATGGTCTCTCGAGTCCAGGAGCCAGGACTAGGAGGCAATGCGGACCAATGGATAGAGTTCTAACCTCAGCCCTGCTACCGACTTGTTGCAAGACCTTGGGCAAGGTACTGCCCATTTCCTGTACTTCAGTTCCCCCAAATTAAAATGAGTGAATGTCCACAATGTGAATAAAGGTTGCTAAATCGATGATGTTTCATTTTGCTATACCTGGATTCCACTGGGCTAACAGCCACCTTCCAGCTGGCACGGAATTCTTCTTTCCAAAGAGACTGGCACTTCCATCCCCTCTTCTGCTCTAGCTGAGGAGAAGCTGCAGTTACCTCAGAGCAGGGAGGTTTAGGGATGATTACCTAGTCTCCTGCTGTTGCTACAGCTGCTCTTCACTGGGAATGAACAGATGGCCTTCCTGAGCCCCCATAGTTACCAGTGCTCCCTGGAAGTGCCTGCCACCATGTGCTGAGGTGAAAAGGAAGGGACCTTTGGCCAGACAAACTCTTAGTGAAACTCCACATACAGGGTGAAATTCACTCCCTGTGCAGTGGGTTAGCATAAGGCTCACCCACCATTTTAGAGCAACTTGAGCCCCGTGACGGCTCTCACTTGTACTGGGGGCTGAAATGGCCTCCAACGTCCCTTAGGACTGGGGGATGGCAAGGACGGCATAAAGTCAGCTGTGCTCCCCTCACTGGGGTCCTGATCTTAGCTCCAGTGATTGTTCCCAACAGCTCTGGAGAGGAAGGAGGGCCCAGATGTTAGGGTGTTGGCTTAGAACTGAGAAGATCCAGATTCAATTTCCTGCTTTGCCACGGATTTCCTATCTGACCTTGGGCACGTCACTCAGCCTCGCTGTACAGAAGGGGAACTGAGGCACAATGGGATTAACAGCACTGCCCTGGCCCTATGGGAATGTCTACACTGCACCTGGAAGTGAGGCTCCCAGCCTGGGTCCACAGACTTGTGTAGGTGGGGCTGATCCTAGTGTGCTAAAGAGAGCTGTGTAGTCGCTGGAGCTCAGGCTCTCAGGCATCCCCCTCAGGCTCGAGAGCCCAAGCCACGACTACACAGCCATTTTAACGTGCCTTGTGTATCTGTACTGGGAGGCTCGCTCCCAGAGGCAGTGCAGGTGCGCCCACAGGGGTGTTGTGGGGATAAATACATGACAGCCTGTGAAGTGCTTTGCGATCTACTGATGAGAAATCCTATAGAAGAAGTGGGGATTATTAACTAACATGCAGCTAATTGTACTATTGCAAGGGTGAATTCTGAAAAGCTTGACATGCCCCATCTTTGCTTCCACACCCAGTCCCCACCTTACAATAGTGCCAGGATACAACAGCACTCACGCATGGGGTTGCAATGCTGCCCGCTCCAATTTGGCCTGGCTGCTCCTCTGTCATGAGCACCCTCCAGTTGAGAACCCCCGTACCAATGAATTACCCTTATGATAGGCAGATCCCCTCCTTTGGGGTGTCATACGACTGTCACAAAGCCTAGCTCTGCAGCAATAATCAGCAACATTCATTTCTCGAGTAGCTAGCAGATGCAACTCCCGTTGCACAGCCTGGACACAGTGTCTCACAGAAGAGAAGAGGGGTTTATGATTTAACTGCATCATTGGGAACGCTCGCCCAAATCCGCTGGGAAATGTTTCTGTCAGGAGACAGAAACCCTAGAGGACACGACCATTAATTGAGCCAGTGTCCCCATGGCTTCAAATGTTCAGAAGTGCCAGGCCAGAGCCAGCTCTCCTCTCAAACCTGAGAGGGAGGGGACAGCAGCTGTTAATATAGCTTGCCTCTACCAACTGGGAGAGCACTTGGTAGAGGCAACGTTGTTGCAGGTGTACTTTCTTCTGTGTTTTAAATGAAACTCCTCATTTACCTGCCAGGCCATGAATAAGCACTTTCTAGAGAAGCAACTAAATGGGCCCCGGCCTTGGCTGCCTGGACAGGTCTCAGCTGTAGGTCAGCTCTCCACAAAGCCATTCAGGTGGTGACAGGAGCTCAGTGTGGGCTAGCCAGGAACTTCCCACGTGCCTGGAGGTGGGCCAGAAGCAGGAAGGCTGGAGTCCGGTTCAGACTGAGCTCCCCTAGCATGTGGGGTGTTATTTGGAGTCCCGGGTCAGGGAGAACACCCAGGTACACACCCAGCCACCAGGCAGCTGAACATCAGGCAGAGAGTCTCAACCCAGGCTGGCTAAACCAAGAGCAAGACAGCACAGCAACAAATACAAACCACTTAACCATGCAAAGGGGTTGCTCTGCATGGAGGCTGAGATTGCACGTGCCACTTGAGCCATCGGGATGTCCAGATCCCGTTCAAATGAATCCAACCCCCGAGGCCACTTCGAAAATCTCTGGCATGGTTTTAGTATGGCAGCACCCAGGCCTATGCTCTCTGTGTCTCCAGTACTCGGCGTGTCTGATTATGAGTGGGGGCGGACGGGGGGCAGCAAGAGGGAGCTTTCCATCCTCTGATGAAACCATAGTTCCTCAGTGTTCCCCACCAACTCCCCCACTTCTCCTCCTTGGCTGGTGTGGCGAGAGCTCCCCCTGCTGTTTCAATCTCCTTTTGCCCCGGCTGTAAGGAAATCCAAATAAAGAGACTATTACAAAGGGATCAGGGTCTCAGTTTGGGGGGAACCCAAATGTGGGTTTGGGATTTCTGGAGAGATTCCATCTGTGCACAGTCTCATTCTCTCTAGCTAAGGCTTTTGGCACTGAAATCACTGCCAACATCATTCTTTTGTATTCGCTTGATTTGCACAAACTCAGACACTCTCTTCTGTTTACTGCAAAAGCCGTCTGGAACTAATTACCCATGGACCCTCCCTAGATTCACTGAGGAGGAAAGGTACAGAATGCTAATTTGTTGGCTCCTGATGTAGCCTTTCCAAGGGGCCCATTATTCATCCACTACAGTGATTCGCTACAAGCAAGTATAGAAGAAACAGGTGTTCATAAATTATTTGAAAACAGGGCAACGTAAAGCAGTAAATAAAACAAAAGATGTCTAGGTTTTAATCTGTCCGAAAGCACTTTACAAAGAGGACCAGCATCATTATCCCCAGTTTACAAATGGGGAAACTGAGGCACAGAGGCGCAAAGGGACTTGCCCAGAAAGCCAGTGGCAGGAGGAGGAATAGCTGAGCTTTCCAGAGTCCCAGTCCAGAGGCACTAGATAATAAGGCTGCCCTTTCTTAGCCTGCTTTTCAGCCAGCGAACAGGTCTGATCACCAGTTCTGCTTACATCGAGGCGCAGCCATGGCAGGTAGACAGGAGGGGGGCCAGAAAACAAGATTTATATTTTGGGGAAAATTTCAAGGTTTCAACATTTGTTTCCATTCCAGTGCAGAACAAAACTCAGACCTTACAGATTTCTCATGAAAAACCAGGGAGCACCCATCGCAGAGCAGCCAATAGCCCAGTGGCCAGGGCACTCATCTGGCCTTGACTGATTTGGAGCAGGGACCTGAGCCTCGGTCCCCACATCCCAGGTGAGTGTCCTGATCACCAGCTCTGCAGTTAGAGCTGTTCCACTTGGATAAACAACTAAGAGACGGACTCCACGGCCCAGTGGTTGGGACACGCACTGTGTGGGAGAGCCTGGTTCAAGTCACTGCTCCCGAGCAGGGATATGATCCTGAGTCTGTCACAACCCACTGGGCTATTCTGGGGCATGGATCCCTTTCTCTCATCCCCCTGCCTGTCAAAGCTGGTTAATAAGTATTGTCCTCCACACACTGGTCCATGGTGGAGTTCCCCACCAAGCCTACAAGGGAGCCTTCCGCTCTCTGGGTGAAATTCACCTCTCCCTGCAAACAGGCCTTGTGCTGGGAGTTGGGGTGTCTTAATTCACAACTCCCCCAACCTGCAGGCAAGCCCATAGAGTCATAGAATATCAGGGTTGGAAGGGACCTTAGGAGGTCATCTAGTCCAACCCCCTGCTCAAAGCAGGACCAATCCCCAATTTTTGCCCCAGATCCCTAAATGGCCCCCTCAAGGATTGAACTCACAACCCTGGGTTTAGCAGGCCAATGCTCAAACCACTGAGCTATCCCTCCTCCCTCATGCCTCGAAGGTGCTGGGGGTTCCCAGCAGCAGCACAGATCTGATGGCCCCTTACTTGACCTACTCCCGGGGCACTCTCCAAACCAGCCTGTTGTGAGCCAATGCAAGGTGTATGGTCGCTGCCAAGTTGCCCCTTGCCAGACAGCCTCTCTGCCAGAGGCCACCCTGAGATGGGTCAGGACTAAAAGTAAAGGCAAATCTCTGGGATTTGTAAACAAAACTGAAAATGGCCCCTGCTTCGGGCTTTATCCTGGTTTGTCCAGAACACTCAGCCAGTCTCTGCAGTGCACAGCTACTTGGCAGAGGCAGCAGCTTCGAAATTTCTACAAAGAAACAATTGCAAGAGCCAACCAAAGAACAGAGAATTTGTTTGCCCAGAATTCTGGAGACTCCCAAAGGCCCAATCTGCTTCCTTCTAGATCTTGCCCTGGAAAGTTACACAATCCTTTTCTTTCCCACCATGCTTGTCCCTTGTCATGGCTGCTATGGGGAGCTACATTTTCCAGCCTCCTTTTCCCTCTAGGTTCTGAGAGCCAGCGTCCCCCTCACTTTCTGGGCTGTGGCAGAGGGTTGGGGTGTGGGAGTGGGTGAGGGCTACGGCTGGGGGTGCGGGCTCTGGGGATGAGGGGTTTAGGGTGCAGGAGAGGGCTCTGGGCTGGAGCCAAGGGGTTTGGAGTGTGGAAGTGGGCTCAGGGCTGGGGCAGGGGGTTGGGGTGTGGGAGGGGATGTGTGGTGCGGGCTCCGGAAGGGAGTTTGGGTGTGGGAGGGGGCTCAAGGGTGGGGTAGATGGTTGGGGTGCAGGAGAGGGTGAGGTGTGCAGGCTCTGGGATGGAGTTAGGGTGTGGGAAGGTGTTCGGGGTGCGGGCTCTAGCAGGGTGGTGCTTGCCTCAGGCAGCTCCAAGTCGGTGGCACAGTGGGGCTAAGGCAGGCTCCCTGCCTGCCCTGGCTCTGTGCAGCTCCCAGAAGTGGCCAGCATGTCCGGCCCCTAGGCAGAGGCATGGTCAGGCAGCTCTGCGCAGTGCACGCTGCCCATGCTCACAGGCACTGCCCCCACAGCTCCCATTGGCCGTGGAAGCCGGCGCTGGGGATGGGGGCAGCACGTGGAGCTTCCCTGATCACCTCTACGTCTAGCACCTGGACATGGTGGCTGCTTCCAGGAGCTGTGCAGAGGCAAGGCAGACAGGGAGCCTGCCTTAGCCCCGCTGCACCGCCCACTGGACTTTTAATGGCCCGGTCAGCAATGCTGACCAGAGCCGCCAGGGTCCCTTTTCGACCAAGCGTTCTGGTCGAAAACTGGACGCCTGGCAACCCCTAAAAAGCACGGGAACCTTTATGAGCTGCAGCCTTGTTCCCCTGAGACCACGTCCACCCTTCCACTGACCGCACACTCTGTCCCACTGGTGTTTTTAGAGGCACACCTGGAGTTGGGTAGTGACTCAGGAGGGTTCTCCTCACAGGCCCCTTACAAGTCCACATTCAGTACTCCCCAGGGGCTTACATGGTGCAGGGGGCCTTGTGCAAGCTCTCTGCACTGAGGCCAATCCCACTCAGGAGAGCAAGAAGGAGGGCTGGTGACTTAGGATGGTTACACTCAGAGGTGAAAGTAAGCCGGTACATCCTGGTATGGTGTACCGGCAAGAAAGGCCCCGCCCCTTCTGGTTGAGGCCCAGCCCCCTGCTCAGGACTCCGGAGTACTGGTAAGTCCTTTAAGTTACTTTCACCCCTGGTTACACTCCTTCATTAGGAGAGTGTAGACCGTTAACGCACCCATGCAAAGCCTTGTGAAATTGTGAGACATGGCCACACTGTGGTAGAGTAGATGGACGTGTTCCTCTGCAAAGGGAAGTTCTTGCATCAATCACCTAGCTCCTGAGGTCTGTCAGCTGGCTCTAAGCCCCAGTGTGCACTGAAGGCTGCGTTTGCTGCTGTTATGCACAGAAGCACCAGGGATGTGGCTCTCCCGCTTACCAGAGGACGACAGTCTGTTTGCACAGATTTGTCTCAAATAATTAGCCACCCTAAAGAGGAAAACATAAGCAACCCAGCTCTACAGACAGAAAATTAGTCTCCGGGGTAATACATTAATAAACTCTAATTACACCACCTTCCATTTCCAGGACACCCTTTCCCCTTCCCAGGAAAGCACAGCTCTATCTTCCCACCACTGGGACATCTCTGAGAATCAGCTGCACTCTGTGTTATCGCAAGGCACTGGCAGCGAGGCACGGATAAAACCCGTCCATTTGCTTGGGCGCAAAGATGAGTGAAGGGGTTTTTACTCACAGGAATGTGTGTGGAAAGCAAAAGCACTGCAAACACTGGAGCAAAAATAAACATGTCACAAGAATTTGCACTGGCCGTGCTCCCCCAGTCATTTAGAAAGCTCGGAGAGGGGGGAGGACGAATGAATGAGGTTGATGCCGAAAAGCAGCGGTAACTGAAGTTAAGTGACTTGCCAAAGATCAAACAGCAAATAAGTTTCAAAGCTAGGACAAGAACCAGGCCTTTTTAGAAGAGAGGCCTATGCCTGTCCCAGAACCCCAGTGCTGCCCAATGAAGCCAGGCGCTGATTCTGTGCCTTCATTTTTATTTCTATAATAATGACTTCATGGAAGGTAGGAATCTAAATCTCTTTGAGGATCTGGGCCCATGGGCTTTGAACGTAGACAGCATTTTTGCATCCCCAGATCTCAAAATGCTTCGCTGAGGTGGGTAAGCATGAGAACCTCAGTTTTCCAAACAAGGACACTGAGGTCAAGAGAGGTTCAGTGATGTGACCAAGGTCATGCAGCAAGTAAATGGCAGAGCCAGGATGTGAAGTGGTCCCCACATAAAAACCTTGCTGTCTCTCAAATTTTCTACCTGTAAAATGGGCTTCATGACACTGCTTTACACTTGCTCAGAGCCTTCCCCACCATAGACCTTAATGAATAGTAGAAAAGGAGGCAAGTCTGAGTAATCCCATTCCAGTGCACCAAATGCATGCTGTGGACAGACAGCAGTCTGTGATCTAATAGCTAAGACATGGTCTAGCACAGGGGTCTCAAACGCAAATTACCACGAGGGCCGCATGAGGACTAGTGCATTGGCCCGAGGGCCGCATCACTGACCCCGCCCCCTCGCTGCCCCTGGCCCCGCCCCCACTCCACCCCTTCCATTAGGCCCCGCCTTTTCTCCGCCTCCTCCCCTGTGTGCTCCTCCCTCCTCCCCTTCTTGCTCCTCCCTCCTCCCTCCCAGAAACCGCGAAGCTCTTCCCATGAGGCCTGCGGAGCTCTTCCCTGCGGCTCACTGGGCTCCCCGCGCCTCCCCATTTAAAAAAAAATTTTTAAACCCCCAGGCAGTTCCCACCACCAGAACAGCTGTCTGGCGGCAGGAACTGCCTAGGGGTAAAAAAAAAAAGGGGGGGGGGCGCAGGGAGCCCGGCGGGCCGCAGGGAAGAGCCCGGCAGGCCACGTGTTTGAGACCCCTGGTCTAGCATATCAGAGAACTGGGATTCATTCCCAGCTCTGCACCCCATCTCCTCTGTGACCTTGGGCAAGTCCCTTATTCTCTCTGTGTGTCACTTACCCCATAGGTTATACAGGAGCAATTTGCTTGCCAGCTCGGGGAGTGCTATGAAGTATCATTAAATAAAGTTTGGGAAGTGCAAGAAATTATGAAAGTCACTGGAAGACAGGAGGAGAGAATTCTGCATTTATTGGCTCCAAGCACCTTCCTGTAGGCAAAGAGCATCATGGTGGAGAATATGGGAACAGGAAGAGATCTTCTGTTTCTCTGAAATAGCTAGAAAGTGGCCCTTCAGGAGACTAGGCTGTGTATTGCTCAGCTAAGTTAGCGCCGCACACAAGTGTAACGCAGCCTTCTTTAGGTGTGCCACTAAATTGCTTAGCAAAGAAACCTACTGCCCATGCCCTGTATGGTGATTTTCAATCACAGGTAACTAGCAAATTAACCCCAATTCCCTCCAGAACAAAGCCTTGCACTGCTCCTGCAGGATGGCTATATCCCTGCCAAATTGGAATTTAAAATCCCCAGCCATGTTTACTTTAGGGCTGTCCAAAACAAACAAAAAAATAGGGATGAACACATATTTTTTTAATATCAGGAAAACGATTTCTTCTTTATTCTCTAATTCCAAGACACTTGGGCTGGTTTTGCTTAACTTCCACCACCAGCCCCCAAAATTCCCTTGGGACAGAGACCAAGTCTGGAAAACTTCAGCCCAGAAATCAAAAAATTCGAAAGTTATGGATGAATGAAAACAGGAGGCTTGGATGGAAACAATTCTGGGGTCTTAACTCTGATGGACTTTGGCCAACACTCTGTGATAAGTAATAATCTCAATTACTTTCCATGGGAGCCGGGCCCCTTGGAAAATGCCAGCCTGAGTGAAGAGGGAACGTGATTAAGACACAGGTAGGAAAGAGGCAACAGGGAAAATTTTCAAAAGTGTCTAAGTGACTTAGGAGCCTAAGTCTTACTGAAAATCACTGGTACTTAGGCTCCTGAGTCACCTACATGCTTTTGAAAATCCCTGATGTTTTTAGAGTTAGTTATTTATGTGTTGACTAATTTATTCTAATGGCTTAGCCTATGGGCACATCGCATTAATAAGAAACCAGACTTCATCCCCTGCTGTCTACTTTGGTTATGGATAGTAAACACTAAACTGACCCTTCTTACTCACATATGTAGCCCCATTCAAGTCACTGTGACAATTACCATGAATAAAACAAGCAGGAGTTAGCTCTGAGCTACCTCCCTGATCCAACTCCCTAGGGGAAAAAACCCTCCAACATTGTCTCATATCATATGTCTAGCATTGATCCTGGAACTACATTCAATTTCCTCACACTGAAATCTAGCATTTCAGCCTTGCCTTCTTGCTTCTGTTACCCACAGAAATGTCAGTGGATTGCATAGAACGCTGGGAGAGAATTTGCTCAAGCCAAAAGAGCTGAGTAAGAGGCGATAAAGAAAAGTGACAAGTTCATTTAAGAAAATGAGTGGCTCAAGGTGCCTGCTGAACAGGCGCATATAGCCATCTTTAACTTCCCAGTGGCCTTTATCATAATTAAACCAGTGACTGTTAAATGAATGAATAGATCATGTGGGTGCCACACTGTGAAGGAGGCGGTAATTGCACTGTCCTTTGTAGAAACACCTGAATACTCAAAGAATTAACTCATTACAAAAAACATTGTCCGGTGATACTTTCATCTTGCCCTGTACCTGTGTCTAATAAACCTTTATGCACAGACCATGCTGAGAACAGACTTTATCCTGGGGGGGGAAAAAGCCATATAGGATGGGACATATTTCTGTCTTTTGCTTCCTTTTTAATGAGGCTATTGAATGGAGGTGATGGTGACATCTGAAATATGCCAATTTTATTTACTGTGTCGGAGACCTAAATAACCAGAGAATTATGGGAATTGGAACCCCTCTTTTCCTATTTTCTTGACAAACAACTAATTCATTCCTCCCCAGTCTTGTTCTTGAGAATTGCCAAACCATTTTTGCTGAAACTTTCCAAAAGAATTCAGCCTGAGGCAAACACCCAACATGGAAAATTTAGGTTGAATGGTTAAAGTCTGGCCAACTTGTATGCAACTGAAAAGGGGGTTTTATAATGGGAAGCATTAGGCATCATTAACTCTAGGCATTGCTGCATCATGTGCCACCTATAATTGATGTGTCTGCAGTCACAGCACTGAGGATAAAAATTACAAGGACCCCTTGTCCTCATGGCACCAGCTCATCGCCTGCTGGGAGCAGGAAAGAATTTGCCCTGCCCCTTTATGGTGTAGTACTTTTTCACCATAGGAGGGCAACAGGAACAAGTGGGTCTCAGCCCTCCTCCTTCACTTTCATCAGCCTCTTCTCCTTTTCCTTGACTTGCCATGTCTCTCTGTCCCAGCTAGTGCAGAAGGGGAGCTTGTGGTACTACCCATTGAGCCATCCTCCCTTCCACCCCAATGGAAACAAACTCAGGACTTTGCCTGACACCGATTGTGAATGATTCTCTCTCCCCATAGAGCTGAAGCAAATGGCTGAGGTGACAGCCCCACGGTGTAATCGCCTGCTGTTCACATGTTCTTCTGATTCCGATTGCCTTGTTTATGCCAGTGAGTGGGTAGCAGGTGTCAGAATCTTTTCATGCGCAGCCATATCCTGTATGCAGGGCTTCTATGAATGCAGGGATTTGCATATTTCTGGCTCTTGCTTCCTTTTTAATGAGGATATTGAAGGGAGCAATGCATGGCAGATGGAGCTGAGGTCTGGAATTCTGTGCAGTCAGGCCATGTACTGCCTTGAATAGTTTTATTTCTGAGCAATCACTTTAAAGTTAACCATTTCATAGAATCATAGAATATCAGGGTTAGAAGGGACCTTAGGAGGTCATCTAGTTCAATCCCCTGCTCAAAGCAGGACCAATCCCCAATTTTTGCCCCAGATCCCTAAATGGCCCCCTCAAGGATTGAACTCACAACCCTGGGTTTAGCAGGCCAATGCTCAAACCACTGAGCTATGCCTCCCCCCTAATGGCAGGGAGTGTTGTCTGGTGGTTAAAGCACACAACTGGGAGCCAGGACTCCTGGGAGCCAGGACTCCTGGGAGCCAGGACTCCTGGGTTCCATTCCTGACATTGTCACTGTGTGATAGTGGGCAAGTCACTTAGGGCCTGATTTTCCAAAATGTACCCTAAATCTGGATGACTCAGTTTTGGGCATAAAACTCAATGTCCCTGGAGCCTGATTTTCGATGGGGATGAACACCCGCAACACCAACCCTCCTTGGCTGGCAGATCTGGCCAGTAGCCCTGCTCCCCTAGCTCCTACACTTTCGTGCAATGGAAGAATTAAAACCAATAGTAAAAGGTTTTATAGCCATATAAATAGGAAGAAAACAAAGAAAGAAGAAGTGGGACCGCTAAACACTGAGGATGGAGTGGAGGTTAAGGATAATCTAGGCATGGCCCAATATCTAAACAAATACTTTGCCTCAGTCTTTAATGAGGCTAATGAGGAGCTTAGGAATAGTGGCAGCATGACAAATGGGAATAAGGATGTGGGGGTAGATATTACCATATCCGAGGTAGAAGCCAAACTTGAACAGCTTAATGAGAGTAAATCAGGCGGCCTAGATAATCTTCATCCAAGAATATTAAAGGAACTGGCACATGAAATTGCAATCCCATTAGCAAAATTTTTTAATGAATCTCTAAACTCAGGGGTTGTACCACTTGACTGGAGAATAGCTAATATAGTTCCTATTTTTAAGAAAGGGAAAAAAGGTAACCCGGGTAACTACAGGCCTGTTAGTTTGACATCTGTAGTATGCAAGGTCTTGGAAAAAATTTTGAAGGAGAAAGTAGTTAAGGACCTCGAGGTCAATGGCAATTGGGACAAATTACAACATGGTTTTACAAAAGGTAGATTGTGCCAAACCAACTTGATCTCCTTCTTTGAGAAAGTAACGGATTTTTTAGATAAAGGAAACGCAGTGGATCTAATCTACCTCGATTTCAGTAAGGCATTTGATACAGTACCACATGAGGAATTATCGGTTAAATTGGAAAAGATGTGGATCAATATGAAAATTGAGAGGTGGATAAGTAGCTGGTTAAAGGGGAGACTACAGCGGGTCATACTGAAAGGTGAACTGTCAGGTTGGAGGGAGATTACTAGTGGAGTTCCTCAAGGTTCAGTTCTGGGACCAATTTTATTTAATCTTTTTATTACTGACCTCGGCACCAAAAGTGGGAGTGTGCTAATAAAGTTTGCGGATGACACAAAGTTGGGAGGTATTGCCAATTCAGAAAAGGATCGGGATATCCTACAGGAAGATCTGGATGACCTTGTAAACTGGAGTAATAGTAATAGGATGAAATTTAATAGTGAGAAGTGTAAGGTTATGCATTTAGGGATTAATAACAAGAATTTTAGTTATAAGCTGGGGACGCATCAGTTGGAAGTAACGGAAGAGGAGAAGGACCTCGGAGTCCTGGTTGATCACAGGATGACTATGAGTCGCCAATGTGATGTGGTCGTGAAAAAAGCTAATGTGGTCTTGGGATGCATTAGGCGAGGTATTTCTAGTAGAGATAAGGAGGTGTTAGTACCATTATACAAGGCATTGGTGAGACCTCATTTGGAATACTGTGTGCAGTTCTGGTCTCCCATGTTTAAGAAGGATGAATTCAAACTGGAACAGGTACAAAGAAGGGCCACTAGGATGATCCGAGGAATGGAAAACCTGTCGTATGAAAGGAGACTCAAGGAGCTTGGTTTGTTTACCTTAACCAAAAGAAGGCTGAGGGGAGATATGATTACTCTCTTTAAATATATCAGAGGGATAAATACCAGGGAGGGAGAGGAATTATTTCAGCTCAGTACCAATGTGGACTCAAGAACAAATGGATATAAACTGGCCATCAGGAAGTTTAGACTTGAAATTAGATGAAGGTTTCTAACCATCAGAGGAGTGAAGTTCTGGAACAGCCTTCCAAGGGAAGCAGTGGGGGCAAAAGACCTATCTGGCTTCAAGATTAAACTAGATAAGTTTATGGAGGGGATGGTTTGATGGGATAACATGATCTTAGTCAAAGGTCAATTAATTGCCATCAGTGGTAAATAGGACCAATGGTCAATGATGGGATGTTAGAAGTTACTACAGAGAACTTTTTCCTGGGTGTCTGGCTGGTGAGTCTTGCCCACATGCTCGGGGTTCAGCTGATCACCATATTTGGGGTCAGGAAGGAATTTTCCTCCAGGGTAGATTGGCAGAGGCCCTGGAGGTTTTTTGCCTTCCTCTGCAGCATGGGGCACGGGTCACTTACCGGAGGATTCTCTGCATCTTGAAGTCTTTAAACCATGATTTGAGGATTTCAATAGCTGAGACATAGGTGAGAGGATTATTCCAGGAGTGGGTGGGTGAGATTCTGTGGCCTGCATTGTGCAGGAGGTCAGACTAGAAGATCATAATGGTCCCTTCTGATCTTAAAGTCCATGAGTCTATGAGTCTATAAGAAACCTTATATGAAGCATAACGACTTGGAAACAGACACACACACACACAGACACACACACACGCCAAGTCTGAACTGCTTGATTTGAAACGGAAAGAAAGATCCCTGGGAATTCCATCCCACCCTGCAGCTGTGAATGGAATAAGCCCCTGAGCACAGACTCAAGCCATTTTACACACTTAAGATACAAAACAGGGCCACCGATTCCCAGGGAATGTTCTCATCCATTATTCACAGAAGCTTTCTCACAGCTGTATTGAACATGGAATGCTCTCTGCTGCAGACACTCTGCCATATAACACACAAATCCAATGAATTTAGCCTCTTCTTCTGTTTGTAGATTGTCCTGAGCACTTTGTTATTTTCTCAAACCGAGTTGTTATCTCTGGATATTTTCTGGGAATCGGGGTTGAATCTGCCCCTCATTCCATTCAATACTCAAGCTGTGTTGGTTAGTTTTGAATGGACTCAGACTTCAGGTCACATGGTGTTGTCCCTACTCCCAGTGGACAAGGTAACTCTCAGAGTCAGATTTCAAGTGTGGAGATTTATGTTAACAAGTTTGAAATTCTTTCTGCATTTTTTCCTACTATTCACTCAAAATTCCCTGCTTCTCTAAACGTTCCTGCCAGCAAACTGGCTGCTTAGGGCAGCCTGTTAAAGATATTTAGGTGCCTAAAAATGCAGATAGGCACTAGTGGGATTCTCCAAAGCACCTAAATTCCATTAGGCATCTGTAGGCACCTAAATACCTTTAACAATCAGCCCCTGGTCTCTCTGTAGAAAGCGAACATATAAAGATCATGCACTTGGATGAAGCATATTAATTTTAAAACTGGAACAAATACCTGTGACCATTCCTGGATAGTACCTTCTCCAGCTCTACCTATGATAACACCTTGACTAACAGTATATCCTTTCCACAAGCAGTGAGACAGCCACAGGCATGCATATGGTGTGATTCCCTCTGTCAAGCCAGCCTTGTTCCTACTGGGGTGACAGCAGAGCAGCAGCACCATGAGATTATTACTCACATTGGTTGAATATGAGGGGTTTATTATGGCTGCAACTCTTAGGCAATCTACAGGATTCTATCATTCCACAGTGATATCCCACCAGCCGGAGAGCCAGGTGATACACACAGCCATCTACATTGCAAGCGATAGCAACTCAGGCCACTGCAAGCTACAGACATGGAGACTATCCGTGCCTCCTAATGACTAGCACAGGAGTTGCTTTCCCAGAGGAACTCAAATAAAGAGCACATGTGATGGCAACTGTCCTGAAAGAGCCAGGGAACGCAGGTGGGCTCGGCAGGTTAGGGGCACCGAGAATGGAGGGAAAACATTAACAAGGAAAGCATGTGAACATAGAACAGGGTCAAGAAAGGCATTGGAGGGATGATTCATTGTCATGTACATGATGGGGCAGAGCTGGGCGTGAGGGAAAGGTTGGAGTCCTAACTAGGGTTAGTACCAGACCAGCTTTGTCAGATTATTTTTAGTTCCTGTCCTGTCTCTTGCGGATAATGAGCTTCTGCCTTCCCCCATAGATACCCGCAGGAAGGGTACAAACCTAGCTCAAGAATTACTGCCCATTGTCCCTGGCCACCCCAAGGCTAGTTAGTGGGAAGGCAGAGCTCCTCTTAGGAGATGCAGTGGGCTGGAAATGCTTAGTGTCTAGTGTGTGTTCACTAGCAGGTGCACACATGCCCTGGTTTCATACAAAAGCACACACACACACGTTGCTGCCTGTCCCTGCTGCAGAAACACTCAAGAATAAAAATCCAAACAAGTCTCCTCAGACCCCACAAGCCATTAGCTAAATGCATGCAAGGGCCTGCCCTGCCTCTGTGCTTTCCAAACCCATGCAGGGCATGTTGCTGTGACTTTTAAAAGCCGCTGTTTTTTCTTACCAGGATCCCATGCTGCCCGCATGTTGGGGCAGGGAGCATGTTTTGCTGCGTCCATCCAGCCCATGTGCTACAGTCAGTTCAGCACTGCAATAGCCTGTTTTTCACATTGTGACAAGGCTGCAGCCTCCTCGGACATCCTGCTTGGTCCTGTGCTGTACACCCCCCCACCCCACACACACACACACCCCAATCAGAATTCCATGGGGACAACAGAGATAGAACTCAGAGCTCTCTGCTCCAAACACACAACTCCTATCACTCGGGCTCAGTTAGAATCTGCATGGACTGCTAGCAGTATAGGGCTTATGACATACAGCTGAAGAGTTTCAGTTCCATCCACTAGTGGACAGTGGCGCACATACACACTAGCCGGTTAATTACATTATCATTAACACACTCATGCAAGGACTGACATTCCCATCAAGGAGTATTAAGCAAGAATCTGAGTGCATGGAAACACTCATTACAAAGACTCAGGTTTCACTGCGGCAATGTATTCTCTCTACCCCACACTGTGGGTCCCGGATTTTGTAAGGCCCCATCCTTACCAGTTTGGTTTTATCCATGGCAGCCAGGACAGCAGTGTTCAGTGCTTCCAGAGCAGAAAGCACATGTCTGTATTCTCCCAGGTGTTCCGAGAAATAATCTGGAGTGGGACAAAAGATCAAGGTTAGATTTCAAAGCAATTTTGTCAAGGCCTGTCTCCATTCTGCTATTTCCTAGGAAACCTGCTGCTGGGATGTTATTTTGTTCTGTGCCCTCACCTGGAATGGCACCTGAGGCTCATTTTCTACACAGCAGGCATTTGCAGTACCAGACATAATGAAACGAGGTCAAATTCTGCTCTCTGCTAACTCATGTTAATCACATTGAAATCAGTGCAATGACTCCAGATGGACACCCATGGAATAGAGCAAAACACCCTTTCCTTCCCAGGGATCAAAATGTCCCACCCACGGGAAAACCCCAGGCTTTCCAATTTGCAGAGTTCCTGCAATATCATCCTGTCACAACTGGATGAGATGCACAAATAGGAACGGCCAGACTGGCTCAGACCTGAGGTCCATCTAGCCCAGCATCCTGTCTCTGCCAGTGACTAGTGCCAGATGCTGTAAAGCAAGAAACGTGGGCAATTCTGAAACAAATCTCCCTGGACTAATTCATTTAGAGGTACCAAGGTGGTGGCCCTACTTACCACACAACTTCTCCGTCTCTAAGTTGCTGCAAGAAACAGAAAAACAAACTCTTGTTAGAGGATGGGTCGGGTCTCAAGAGAAACAGCTGCTGCAAATGGCCAACTGAGAGCTGCTGACGTGAGGCCCTAATGAACTCTCTAGTTCACATACTGCTTATCAGCATGTTTATAAAAGCTCTATTTAAAAAATAGATGAGTTACACAAATGTTCAGCAGGGGCCTGATTCTGAGAGAGGTTTGGCACCTGCTGCTCCCAGCTACCTCCAAGGCAGCAGCAGGGGCTCAGTAGCCATGGATCAGGCTGCAGTGGGTTAACTTTGTCCTGGTTTTCTATGCAAGCCAATAATTCTGGTTCTCAGGGTGAAATTTTGAATGGTAACCAGGAGGGTGGCGGGTTCAAAGGGTCAGGTTCTAACCTCTTCCACGGCAATGGGGTGTCACAGGCTTTGTTTCAAGAGAGCAGGGGCTCACCAATAAGAGCAAAGCACTGCTGAGAATTTATTTTTAAAGCAAGATCATGCGGGGGCCATGTCACATTCAAAAGTGCCCTTCCAGAGCCATCAGCAAATGAGCTCAGGCCCCTTCCTGTGTGATGGAGGCAACATTCATCTTGACTAGCCACTAGTGGAAAACCAGCCTACTGCCGTAGATACATGGATGAGAACCTTAACCCTGACACAGGGAATCACAGCGGGAGAAGCTGGTTTCTGGGCATGTGTCTTATCCAGGCGTGGAAACACAGACCTGCATGGAAACTTGAGCATGACCTGTGGTCCCCGTATTGGAACAGAGCTGCAGGATGGGGGGGACAGAATGGGGGAGTGTCAAGGTGCAGGGTGAGCTGTGCTTTTGACCTCTTCTAGTCCCTCTCAAGTCCACACCTCGGGTCACATGCCCTATTCCTGCACCTCTCTCTGGGTGGAACACTATGATCCAACCACTCCGGGACTGGATTGCTGGGCTGCAGCACCCGCTTCCCAATCGTGTGAACACGACAGGCCCACCTGGGTTTGGCGCCTGTATGTCCTTTTCATCCAGGGACCTGTGACCAGCGAGCCAAATAAAGTGACTCCAGTACTGCTCCTTCAAGACAAAGCAGTATTCGTTCACCCACTGGTACATGGCACTCACAGCAAAGGATATCATAGGGTTAGAGAGGTCATCCACTCTAACCACCTACACAGTAAATGTCTATACACCTATTTCCCTTTTCCTAACCCACAAGCTTTCCTTGCAAGCCTTTAAGTTCCATTCAGCCCAGTTACCCCCATCTCTGGGATGTGAGATGCAGCATCTGCTCCGTGTCTCTCTGAAGACATCTATACTACACACTAGGGGAGTGACTCCCCCACTCACGCACACACGCTCTTACTAGCAGCATAGCCATGGTAGGGTTACGCCGACAGACTCTGGTTGGTGGCCAGAATCAAACCTGGGAACCTCTGCAGCTTAACACGTGAGCCTCAAGACACATCTCTCTTAGCCAAGGCTGTAGCAGGCTCATTACTCTCTAGCTGGTCTAGCTGCCACTAGAGGGGGACAGCACACCATACCAAACAGGCAGGGGTTACAGTAGCACAGTTCAGTGGAGGCAGGGCTGAGCTGTGCTGAGTACAAACCTGCCTGAATCACACCCTAGTGTGTAGTGTAGACATAGCCTGTAAAAGACTCACCTCCATCTGCGCTGCTGGCCCCTCCCTGCCCCTTCCTTTGTGTCTCTCAGGTTTTAATATCCTCTTTGACCCTGTGTTCAGCCTGGGAGGAATACACTTTGCTAGCCTAGCTGGAGCCAGGCGGGGGGTATTCCCCAATTAACAGCTTCCCCACTGTTTCCCCAAGGGCCCTTGGCATGTGTCTTCTCTTTGCCATTCCCTGCTGGTTTCCCCCTGACCACCTCCTTTGATTTCACCCTGTGCAGCAGGCAGGGTGAGATCATGCAGTGCACGGAGGTACACACAGCGTTTATAACAAAATCTTACCACTAGTTAACTCTTTGCCCATGGGGAGACAGGAGCTCATGGCCAGCCTGGGTCCCCCCATTCTGGCCCCTTCATCTCCCAGGCAGATATTGCCTCCTCTATCCCCCTCCCACTCCGTCCTCCACAGAGGATTCATGCTGGCAGTGCACTAGCAGGGAAGCATTGAGAGCAGAGGGGTGACAGTCAACCCACTGCCTGCCCTCAGTACCAGTGATAAAGGGAGGAGTCACTGGAGAGGAAAATTCTGCTCGGTCCTGCATGCATGAAAGAGTCAGTAGTTGGAGCTGGAATAGGGGAATGTTGCAGGGAATCCAAGGCAACCACTGGTATGTTCTTATTTTCAAGATTGCAAATAAATAAAACTAAGGCAAGAGCTTCTGTCCCCAGCTAGGCCTTGTCCAGACCACAGCGGAGTGGGAGGGCAGACCCCATAGTTTGTAAGAGACAGCTGTAAAGAGGATCTAGAACTTGTGGGAAAGGTTCTAAAGTGGTATTGTGCACTTGTGTGTTTGCACATGTGTGTGTGTGTCTGTGTCTGAGTTGCAGGGAAAGAAAAGCACCTCCTTTCTCTGCTGTCCATAAATGAATGTCTTCTTTGTCCTATTTTGAATCTAGAGTAAATTTATGCTAAGAGGCCTCTCCAGACCAAACCAACGGAAGTGCAAAGCTGAGTGAAATGCTCCATAAAAAAAAATTAGATTAGTGGAAATAATGAGACAGACTGGTTGGTTACATTTTCTGAGAATTAATTTCATGTCAGAATTCCTCTGCTGATTGCTGACTTAAGTGGTTTGTTTAAAGCGAGAGACAGGCGGTAATATTGCCATCAGATTGCTTTTAGGAGCTACCGTTGTGAGGCTAAACAAATAGAATAATAACACTTTACTTTCTCCATCTCGTAGTGTAGGATATTTTCCAAAGGATCCCAAAGTACTTTGCAAACTATTATATGAGGGCTGGTAGCATCACTTGTTATTAAGAATGCCCAACACTACTCATTATAAGACCCTGATTTCAGCTGCATATAACTTTGCCAAATTTTAACCATTTGGGCTGAACTATGTTGGGAAATTTCAGCTAAAATGATTCAGCTTTTTCTGAGAACAAGGCTAGGGAAAAATGCAGCTATTCTGGGGATTGGGTGAAGCCTTGTTGAAGCTAGTGGATGTAACGGCTGCCCTTCATTAAGGGCAAAAATAAAAAGCAATTGAGCTCCTTTCTGGAATAAACAGCTGAAACAGCAGCATCTCTTTCCAAAACACAGGCCACATGCAAGGCTGGAGTAGGAGCCAAATCATGCAATCTGAGGAGGTTTTCCCTGGGGTCTGAATGCAAATGCAGGGGCTGGGTATAGAAATACTACAGAAAGATACAGAGAAGGCAGAAAAAAGATGAGGACAATCAGAGACAGACTTGTAGCATGACCCTGAGGAAAAGTTAAAAGAGAAATCTTTTGGGCAGAGTGCTGCCTGGAGAGAGGCTTGGAACTGTGAGCAAAGAAACTGTCTCCTGCTGTTTGATTCCCACTGTGCTCAGGGAATTAGGACTTTATGTACATTCTTTGTAAATAAACACAACTGCATCAAAGAAACACTTGACTCCATCAATTTCTCCTCTGAATGGAAGCAACCTGTAAGATCCTGAATTCTGGTTAACAACTCCAGTCAAAAGGGGTAACAATATGTTGTTTTGCACATGTTAACAAGTTCTGGTGACATTTTCTTTGAGGAGCTCTAATGCCCCCATGCTTTGGAGCAGGGACTTGAAATTTGACAGGGGCGTGGCCTTTGTATGAGAGATGTTTCTCCTGCCATCCCTGTCTGTAAAAAATTCTAAATATGACCAACGTATATGCCTTTAAAAAACTGCAGTTTGCACATGCCTAGAGATTTCATTGCTTTTAGCAGCTAAAACCCCATATTGGGCATGCTGAATAGGACTTTCCCTGCAACTGCAGTTTGAGGCTGCTGTGGGCCATGCTGGGTTCCGGGCCCAGGCTCCTAAACTCAGAGCAGGAAGCTTGTCTCTCCTGTATCGGAGGAATAACCGTGTCAGTCTGTATCCACAAAAACAATGAGGAGTCCGGTGGCATCTTAAAGACTAACAGATTTATTTGAGCATAAGCTTTTGTGGGTAAAAAACCCACTTTTTCAGATGCATGGAGTGAAAATTACAGGTGCAGGCATAAATATACTGACACATGAAGAGAAGGGAGTTACCTTACGAGTGGAGAACCAGCGCTGACAGAGCCAATTTGATCGGGGTGAATCTGGTCCACTCCCAATAATTGATGAGGAGGCGTCAATACCAAGAGAGGGAAAATTGCTTTTGTAGTGCGCCATCCATTCCCAGTCCCTATTCAAGCTCAAAATAATGGTATTAAATTTGCAAAGGAATTGTAGCTCTGCAGTTTCTCTTTGAAGTCTGTTTTTGAAGTTATTTTATTGAAGGGTGGCTACTTTTAAATCTGTTATAGAATGTCCAGGAAGACTGAAGTGTTCTCCTACTGGCTTTTCTATGTTACTATTCCTGATGTCTGATTTGTGTCCATTTATTCTTTTGCGTAGACACTGTCTGGTTTGGCCAATGTACATGGCAGAGGGGCATTGCTGGCACATGATGGCATATATCACATTGGTAGATGTGCAGGTGAATGTGCAGGCAGTAGCGTAGGCAGGTCCGGAGCACAGGGGGAGCGGCGCTATAAAAAGGCTCCAGGTCCTCCCAGAGGTGAAAGAAAGCCGGTCCGGTCTGGTCTGGCATACCGGCAAGAGCCAGTACGCCGTGCCGGACCGTACCAGCTTCCCCGGTGGTGATTTAAAGGGCCCGGGGCTCCAGTCGCTGCGGGGAGCCCCAGGCCCTTTAAAGTACCACCGGAGCTCTGGCAGCGGGGCTCGGGCGGCACTTTAAAAGGTCCGCGGTTCCCCGCAGTGGCAGGAGCCACGCTGCCGGAGCTGGGCTTGGGCGGCGCTTTAAAAGGCCCATGGCTCCTGCAGCTGCAGGGAGCCGCGGGGCCTTTAAAGCGCCGCCAGAGCTCTGGCAGCGGGGCTGGGGCGGGGATTTAGAAGGCCCGCAGCTCCCCGCAGTGGCAGGAGCCCCGGGCCTTTTAAAGCACTGCCCGAGCCTGGCTCCGGCAGCGGGGCTCGGGCGGCACCACTTCTGCTCGCAGGGGGAGCGGCTGCTCCCCCTGCTCCCCCCCGGCTACACTACTGTGTGCAGGTGAATGAGCCCTTGAGTCAGAGATGGTGAAAGTAGGCTTCCAGATCACCGCATGTCAGGGTTCCCTCCCCACTCTAAACTCTAGGGTAAAGACGTGGGGACCCACATTCAGAGCCCCTAAGCTTATTTTTACCAGCTTAGGTTAAACCCCCCAAGGTACAAAATTCCCTGCACCCCAAGAAACGCTTCTCGCTGCCACCATCAAATGTCTAACAGGAATCCAGGAAAGGAATCACTTGAACTTCCCTCCCCCCCAAAATACCCCCTCAAGCCGTACACCCCCTTTCCTGGGGAAGCTTGAGAACAATCTCCCAACCAATTGGTTACACAGTGATCTAAAAACCCACCCCCTGGGTTTTAACACCATAGAAAACAGTCAGCTTCTTAAAAGAAGGATTTTATTAAAAATAAAGAAGGTAAAATCATCTCTGTAAAATCAGGATGGTAACTATTTCACAGGGCACTATATTTCCAAACTCAGAGAGATTTCCCCCTCTGGTCAAAACCTTAACGTTACAGAAAACCATGAATAACCCCCCCACACACACCCTTTGCCCTTTCTAACACAGGGGATACACCAAGCAAAAATAAACAGAAATCTATATGCTATGCTATCTAAACTTACTTCAGAAAAGGGAGGTTTGATTTTCTGTAGGTTCCTTCTGTCTTCCAAGATCACCCTCTCTCAGACAAAGACACCCACTAAAACCTTCCCCCCTCCCAAAGTTTGAAAGTATCTTGTCCCCTTATTGGTCAGATGCCAGCCAGGTCAGGTGTCAGTCTGGCTACCTGCATTTCTTAACCCTTTACTGGAAAGAGGATTTTATAGCACTGCATCAGACCCTCTCCCCCTTCCCTTCATATTTATGACACCGCAGAACTGTATTACATTCACCAGGCTGTATGTGTGGTTGAATAGATTAACAATATTGTTGGGTGAGTTAAGGGTACCACTGTTGTAGCCCCCTGTAGCATGTAGGAGTTTAGATAGTTTACTGTCCTTTTTCCTCTGTAGAGAAGTAAAGTGTGCATTGTAAATGGCTTGTCTCATGGTACAGTTCTGCGGTGACCTGGAAGCCTACTTTTGCCGTCGCCTACTCAAGGAATATTTCCAACACACCGCTGAACAGTGCACTAACCCACAGGAACCCTCCTACGAACACTACAAGAAGAAGAATTTTGCGTAGACTCCTCCTGACGGTCAAAATGACAGACTGGACTTCTACACAGAGTGCTTCCACGATGTGCACAGGCTGAAATTGTGAACAAACAGCATCACTTGCCCACAACCTCAGCCGTACAGAACACAATGCCATCCACAGCCTCAGAAACAACTCTGATGTTATAATCAAAGGGGCTGACAAAGGAGGTGCTGTAGTCATAATGAACAGGTTGGATTATGAACAGGAGGCTGCCAGGCAACTCTCTAACACCACATTTTACAGGCCACTATCCTTCGATCCCACTGAGGAGTACCAAAATAAACTACACCATTTGCTCAAGAAACTCCCTGCTATAGCACAGGAACAAATCTACACAGATACACCCCTTGAGCCCCAACCAGGGGTATTCTATCTGCTATCCAAGATCCATAAACCTGGAAACCCTGGACGCCCCATCATCTCAGGCATTGGTACTCTTACAGCAGGATTATCTGGCTATTTGGACTCTCTCCTCAGACCCTATGCTCCCAGCACTCCTAGCTATCTTCAAGATACCACTGACTTCTTGAGGAAACTGCAATGCATTGGTGATCTTCCTGAAAACACCATCCGGACCACCATGGATGTAGAAGCTCTTTACACCAATATTCCACAGGAGGATGGACTACAAGCTGTCAGGAACAGTATCCCTGATGAGGTCACGGCACACCTGGTGGCTGAACTTTGTGACTTTGTCACCCACAACCATTTCAGATTTGGGGACAACTTATACCTTCAAGTCAGCGGCACTGCTATGGATACCTGCATGGTCCCACAGTATGCCAAAATTTTTAAGGCTGACTTAGAATAACACTCAGGGTGACCCTAGGGCGCCAGGATTTGTGGGGGTGGCATTTAGCCGCCCTCGGCAGCATTTCGGCGGCGGCGACTCCTGGCGGAGATTCGGCGGCAATAAATGCGGCCGCCGATATGCCACCGAGAACGTAGCTTCAGAGGAGCTGCTGGCACCGGCGGAGGTGAGCTGCTGCCGCGGGGGGATGGGGAGCCTCCGCGGGGGATGGGGAGCTGCCGAGGGCGGGGGGCTGGCCGCTGCAGGGAGAGTGGGGAGCTGCCGCCGATGCGGGGCTGGCTGCCGCGGGGGGTGGGGGGGGCTCAGGGCTGGTGCAAGGAAGTTTCACCTAGGGCACGAAACTTCCTTGCACCGGCCCTGATAACGCTTCCTCAGCTCTCGTCCCCTAGCGTCCCTCCTCCACTTGCGCTACATTGATGACATCTTCATCATATGGACCGATGGGAAGGAGGCCCTTGAAGAATTCCACCTGGATTTCAACAATTTCCACCCTATCAACCTCAGCCTGGACCAGTCCACACAAGAGATCCACTTCTTGGACACGAAAGTGCAAATAAGTGATGGGCACAAAAACACCATCCTATACTGGAAACCTACTGACCACTATACTTACCTACATGCATCCAGCTTCCATCCAGGACACATCACATGATCCATTGTCTACAGCCAAGCCCTAAGACACAACTGAATTTGCTCCAATCCCTCGGATAGAGACAAACACCTCCTCAGGAGGAGGGATAGCTCAGTGGTTTGAGCATTGGCCTGCTAAACCCAGGGTTGTGAGTACAATCCTTGAGGGAGCCATTTAGGGATCTGGGGTAAAAATTGGGGATTGGTCCTGCTTTGAGCAGCGGGTTAGACTAGATGACCTCCTAAGGTCCCTTCCAACCCTGATACTCTATGAAGATCTTTATCAAGCAATCTTAAAACTACAGTACCCACCTGGAGAAGTGAGGAAACACTGACAGAGTGAGACAGGTACCCAGAAGTCACCTACTATAGGACAGGCCCAACAAGGAAAATAACAGAACACTACCAGCCATCACATACAGCCCCCAACTAAAACCTCTCCAGCACATCATCAATGATTTTAGGGGGGAGGGATAGCTCAGTGGTTTGAGCACTGGCCTGCTAAACCCAGGGTTGTGAGTTCAATCCTTGAGAGGGGCCATTTAGGGATCTGGGGCAAAAATTGGGGATTGGTCCTGCTTTGAGCAGGGGGTTGGACTAGATGACCTCCTAAAGTCCCTTCCAACCCTGATATTCTATGATTTACAACCTATCCTGGAAAATGATCCCTCACTCTCACAGACCTTGGGAGGCAGGCCAGTTCTCGCTTACAGACAGCCCCCCAACCTGAAGCAAATACTCACCAGCAACTACACATTACACCATAGAAACACTAACCCAGGAATCAATTCCTGTAACAAACCCCGTTCCCTACTCTGTTCCCATATTTACTCTAGCGACACCATCAGAGGACCGAGCCACACCATCAGGGGCTCATTCACCTGCCCATCTACTAATGTGATATATGCCATCATGTGCCAGCAATGCCCCTCTGCCATGTACTTTGGCCAAACAGAACAGTCTCTACGTAAAAGAATAAATGGACACAAATCAGACATCAGGAATAGTAACATAGAAAAGCCAGTAGGAGAACACTTCAATCTTCCTGGGCATTTTATAACAGATTTAAAAGTAGCCATACTTGAACAAAAAACCTTCAGAAACAGTCTTCAAAGAGAAACTGCAGATCTACAATTCATTTGCAAATTTAACACCATTAATTTGGGCTTGAATAGGGACTGGGAGTGGCTGGCTCACTACAAAAGCAATTTTCCCTCTCTTGGTATTGACGCCTCCTCATCAATTATTGGGAGTGGACCACATCCACCCTGATGGAATTTGCCTTGTCAATGCTGGTTCTCCACTTGTAAGGTAACTCCCTTCTCTACATGTGTCAGTATAATAATGCCTACATCTGTAATTTTCACTCCATGCATCTGAAGAAGTGGGTTTTTTTACCCATGAAAGCTTATGCTCAAATAAATCTGTTAGTCTTTAAGGTGCCACCAGACTCCTCATTGTTTTTGTCTCTCCTGTGCCCTCAATGAGACACATTGTGAGGCCCTACTTCTGCTATCAGTTACTGGCTAATGACCCACATGGGTTTCAAAGTAATGCGATATGAGGGAATTTCTGGGCTTTTGGGAGCTTTCCTTTGCAACATTAATTGAGCCCCCATTGTGCACATGCACTATGATACAGTCTTTAATCACATGAGCAGTGAACAGCAGAGAAGCAAACAGGAGGAGTTTGCCTGGGGTCCGTCTGAGCGGAGGTAGCTGAGTGCTGCCTTAGGGGGACTGCGCTGGTGAGTATCTGAGTGTCTGTTGAGGGGACAGTTTGGCAGTTTGACCGTGTGCTTGATTGTTTGATTGCCTGTTTGAACAGTGTGAATTGGGAGTGCTTTGTTCCAGCTGGGCCTGACTCTTATAAAAAGACAGTCAGCTGCGAACCAGCTGAGCAGCGAACAGGAGGAGTTTGCCTGGAGTGAGCCTACCGCGGCATCTCTCCTGTAAGTTTCCCTGAGTAGCTTCTGCCACAAGTGAGGAAACTCTTAGAAGGAAGAGACTATGGATGCTGAGCGATCCACTGTTGTGACCTGCACAGGATGTGCCATGTTTGTCTTTCTTCCACAGGATAGAAGTGACTTTGTTTGTACAAAGTGCAAGCTGATCTCCATATTGGAGGAGAAGATTCAAGGTCTGGAGAAACGAGTATCAACCCTGTGTTCCATAAAAGAAAATGAGGCGTTCCTGGATAGACGTCAGGGTAGGCTTCAGCAGGCACAGTGTTCTGAAGATTCAGAGCAGGCTACGCAGCGGGGACAGAAGGCCAGCGAGGATAATTGGTGGCATGTGACCTCCAGAAGAGGAAAGAGTACGAGACAAGTCCCTGTACCAGAAACGCCGATTCAGATGAGCAACCGTTTTCATGTTCTCTCCACAGGTACTAGTGCAGAGAGTGGAGTGAATGATACATCTGAGGGAACAGAGCAGAAGGAGACTCCACCGATTGGAAGGCATGAGATGCACAGTCCTAGGGATGGGGGTTCCACGACCACCACTCCCAAGAGGAGAAGGAGGGTGGTGGTGGTCGGGGACTCTCTTCTCAAGGGGACTGAGTCATCTATCTGCCGCCCTGACCGGGAAAACCGAGAGGTGTGCTGCTTGCCAGGGGCTAGGATTCGTGATGTGACGGAGAGACTGCTGAGACTCATCAAGCCCTCAGATCGCTACCCCTTCCTGCTTCTCCACGTGGGCACCAATGATACTGCCAAGAATGACCTTGAGCGTATCACTGCAGACTACGTGGCTCTGGGAAGAAGGATAAAGGAGTTTGAGGCGCAAGTGGTGTTCTCGTCTATCCTCCCTGTGGCAGGAAAAGGCCGGGGTAGAGACTGTCGAATCGTGGAAGTCAACGAATGGCTATGCAGATGGTGTCGGAGAGAAGGGTTTGGATTCTTTGACCATGGGGTGGTGTTCCAAGAAGGAGTGCTAGGCAGAGATGGGCTCCACCTGACGAAGAGAGGGAACAGCATCTTTGGAAGCAGGCTGGCTAACCTAGTGAGGAGGGCTTTAAACTAGGTTCACCAGGGGAAGGAGACCAAAGCTCCGAGGTAAGTGGGGAAGTGGGATACCGGGAGGAAGCACAAGTAGGTGAGTGCAAGAGGGGAGGGCTCCTGCCCCATACTGGGACAGCAGGACGATCGGTGAGTTATCTTAAATGCCAATACACAAATACAAGAAGCCTGGGGAACAAGCAGGGAGAACTGGAAGTCCCGGCACAGTGAAGGAATTATAATGTAATTGGAATAACAGAGACTTGGTGGGATAACTCATATGATTGGAGTACTGTCATGGATGGATATAAACTGTTCAGGAAGGATAGGCAGGGCAGAAAAGGTGGGGGAGTTGCGTTGTATCTAAGAGAGCAGTATGACTGCTCAGAGCTCCAGTATGAAACTGCAGAAAAACCTGAGAGTCTCTGGATTAAATTTAGAAGTGTGAGCAGCAAGGGTAATGTTGTGGTGGGAGTCTGCTACAGACCACCAGATCAGGGGGATGAGGTGGACGAGGCTTTCTTCCAGCAACTAACAGAAGTTACTAGATCACAGGCCCTGGTTTTCATGGGTGACTTTAATCACCCCGATATCTGCTGGGAGAGCAATACAGCGGTGCACAAAACAATCTAGGAAGTTTTTGGAAAGTGTAGGGAACAATTTTCTGGTGCAAGTGCTGGAGGAACCAACTAGGGGAAAAGCTCTTCTTGACCTGCTGCTCACAAACAGGGAAGAAATAGTAGAGGAAGCAATAGTGGATGGGAACCTGGGAGGCAGTGACCATGAGATGGTAGAGTTCAGGATCCTGACACAAGGAAGAAAGGCGAGCAGTAGAACAGAGACCCTGGACTTCAGAAAAGCAGACTTTGACTCCCTCAGGGAACTGATGGGCAAGGTCCCCTGGGAGAATAACATGAGGGGGAAAGGAGTCGAGGAAAGCTGGCTGTATTATTTAAAGAATCCTTATTGAGGTTGCAGGAACAAACCATCCCGATGTGTAGAAAGAAAAGTAAATATGGCAGGCGACCAGCTTGGCTTAACAGTGAAATCCTTGCTCGTCTTAAACACAAAAAAGCAGCTTACAAGAAGTGGAAGATTGGACAAATGACTAGGGAGGAGTATAAAAATATTGTTCAGGCATGCAGGAGTGAAATTAGGAAGGCCAAATCACACTTGGAGTTGCAGCTAGCCGGAGATGTTAGGAGTAACAAGAAGGGTTTCTTCAGGTATGTGAGCAACAAGAGGAAAGTCAAGGAAAGTGTGGGCCCCTTGCTGAATGAGGGAGGGAACCTAGTGACAGAGGATGTGGAGAAAGCTAGTGTACTCAATGCTTTTTTTGCCTCTGTCTTCACAGACAAGGTCAGCTCCCAGGCGGCTGCACTCCGCAGCACGGTATGGGGAGGAGGTGACCAGCCCTCTGTGGAGAAAGAAGTAGTTCGGGACTATTTAGAAAAGCTGGATGAGCACAAGTCCATGGGGCCGGATGCACTGCATCCGAGGGTGCTAAAGGAGTTGGCCGATGTGATTGTAGAGCCATTGGCCATTATCTTTGACAAATCATGGCAATCGGGGGAGGTCCCGGATGACTGGAAAAAAGCTAATGTAGTGCCAAGCTTTAAAAAAGGGAAGAAGGAAGATCCAGGGAACTATAGGCCAGTCAGTCTCACCTCAGTCCCTGGAAAAATCATGGAACAGGTCCTCAAGGAATCAATTCTGAACCACTTAAAGGAGAGGGAAAGTGATCAGGAACAGTCAGCATGGATTCACCAAGGGCAAGTTATGCCTGACTAACCTAATTGCCTTCTATGATGAGATAACTGGCTCTGTGGATGAGGGGAAAGCAGTGGATGTGCTATTTCGTGACTTTAGCAAAGCTTTTGATACAGTCTCCCACAGTGTTCTTGCCAGCAAGTTAAAGAAGTATGGGCTGGATGAATGGACGGTAAGGTGGATAGAAAACTGGCTGGATGGTCACGCTCAACGGGTAGTGATCAATGGCTCCATGTCTAGTTGGCAGCCGGTATCAAGTGGAGTGCCCCAAGGGTCGGTGCTGGGGCCGGTTTTGTTCAATATCTTCATCAACGATCTGGAGGATGGTGTGGACTGCACCCTTAGCAAGTTTGCAGATGACACTAAACTGGGAGGAGTGGTTGATACGCTGGAGGGTAGGGATAGGATACAGAGGGACCTAGACAAATTAGAGGATTGGGCCAGAAGAAATCTGATGAGGTTCAACAAGGACAAGTGCAGAGTCCTGCACTTAGGACGGAAGAATCCCATGCACTGCTACAGACTAGGGACCGAATGGCTGGGCAGTGGTTCTGCAGAAAAGGACCTATGGGTTACAGAGGACAAAAAGCTGAATATGAGTCAACAGTGTGCCCTTGTTGCCAAGAAGGCTAACGGCATTTTGGGCTGTATAAGTAGGGGCATTTCCAGCAGATCGAGGGACGTGATTATTCCCCTCTATTCGGCACTGGTGAGGCCTCATTTGGAGTACTGTGTCCAGTTTTGGGCCCCACGCTACAAGAAGGATGTGGATAAATTGGAAAGAGTCCAACGGAGGGCAACAAAAATGATTAGGGGGCTGGAGCACATGACTTATGAGGAAAGGCTGAGGGAACTGGGATTGTTTAGCCTGCAGAAGAGAAGAATGAGGGGGGATTTGATAGCTGCTTTCAACTACCTGAAAGGGGGTTCCAAAGAGGATGGATCTAGACTGTTCTCAGTGGTAGAAGATGACAGAACAAGAAGTAATGGTCTCAAGTTACAGAGGGGGAGGTTTAGGTTGGATATTAGGAAAAACTTTTTCACTAGTAGGGTGGTGAAGCACTGGAATGGGTTACCTAGGGAGGTGGTGGAATCTCCTTCTTTAGAGGTTTTTAAGGTCAGGCTTGACAAAGCCCTGGCTGGGATGATTTAGTTGGGATTGGTCCTGCTTTGAGCAGGGGGTTGGACTAGATGACCTCCTGAGGTCCCTTCCAACCCTGAGATTCTATGATTCTATGACTCTATGATCACATAATATTTTTTCCACTGGACCCCTGCCTCAGTCCGTGTATCAGGGCTGTGCAGCAAAGAAGGCTGTTGTCTGTAAGATCCCTGTCTCGTTTGTTACAGAAGTTAGAAGATCTGTACGTGCATGAGGCAGGGGGTGACAGGAAGAGAAAGGAAGGTCTCATGTTCAAAGCAGATGAATGCTATCCTGGAGAACTAGATTCTATCACTGTCTCTACTACAGAGTTCCTGTGTGATGCTATTCATACCACTTAAACCCAAGTTTTCAGAAGCAGGCACTAACTGTGTTTTCCTCGTTTTCTGGGGGCTGCACTTGAGTTCCTGGGGTCTGATTGGCAGAAGTCCTGAGCACTTACAGCTGCAACTGACGCCAATGGGAGCTGTGCTTTGAATGGATAACGTGCTCTATAATGCTAAGGACTCTGAAAAATCAGATCCTACCAGTATCAAATCAGGCACCCAACATTAGTGAACACTTTTGACTTTCATCTCTGTGCCTCAAACCCCCACCTGTAAAATGGGGATACCATCCCCTCACCGCACAGGGGTGGTGTGAAAATAAATGTATTAGTGTTTGTGAAGCACTCCGATACTGTCGTGATGAGCACCACAGAAAATTCCATGAGGAAATTAATAATTCTGTCTTCAAAGCAAGGTTTGCACAGTATGCAGTAAATAAGGGACAGGGCCACACACTGAACAATGAAAAAACAAAATATTGAATAGCTGCTCAGTGAATGCTGTCCGTTCTGTGCACTGAATGATGCAGCAGTCCTGTGGAAAAAATAGCATGTGGCCATGTAATTAAAGACTGTATCATAATGCATATACACAGGGGGGCAAACTAAGGTTGCATAGGCAGCCTGAATTCTGGCATTTCCTAAGTTTTGAGTGCTTGTCTTTGCAATTTTAGTAATGTTCTTTAAACATAATATTTTTGAGTTTACCTCTATATCTATGATTGTGATCTATCAGTCTGTCTTTAATAATTTCACCCATTATTAAAATACAACCACTTCAAGGGGGAAAAGTTAGAATAGTGCATGGCACCACCATGCAATAAGTGTCCAATCACCGGAGTCTGCAGTGTGCACAGGGCATACTGTCAGGACCAGGATGTGGGTGGTCTGACTTGATGGTCAGAACAGGGATGGTCATGCCTAGTGGTCAGAGCCAGAGTCCAAGCCAGGAGTCAGAGTCACAATCAGGAACCAAGCTGGGGGTCAGAGCTAGAATCAGGGACCAGGAATCAAGCAAAAGTCAGGTCCAGTGCAGCATCCAGTCAGGAAGTCTCTCAGCTTCCTAAAACAACTACCTGTGCCTCCTTCTGGCTTAAATAGTATGGTTGGGCCAATCAATGGAGCCAGTCATTGTCCCCAGTCAGGATCCTAGTGGGCGACGGTTCTGGGTGGGTATTGATCATCATAGCAGATATGTCTAAATGTTTTGCACCTGTTGTTATGGCAAGATCTGGTGCCACTTTGAGTTGGTGTATCTCGGTTTGTGGGGAGCTTGCTTCTGATGATGAGTTCGTCAAGTCTGGGGGTTGTTTGAAGGCCAGAATTGGGGTTCATGAAAGATTTCTTTCAAGATGTGGTCCTCATCGAGTATGGATTGTAATTGTTTAGTGATACTCCATATGGGTTTGTGTGGGGTGGTAGGTGACAAGTAGGGTTATGCCATCAGAGGGTTTTTTTCCTTATTGAAGCAGGTTCTCTCAGGGTATTTGGGTGACCCATTCCATGATGAGATTTACTTTTCTGGTGGAATGTCCCTGTTTGGTGAAAGCAGTTTTAAGAGTCTAGGATATATACCTTAATACATTCTCCTCAGAGCATATTCTGTGGTATCTGAGTGCCTGGCTGTAGATAACAGATTTCTTGGTGTGTTTGGGGTAGTAACTGGATCTGTGAAGGTTAGTGTGATGATCTGTGGGTTTATAGTTGTCTGTAGGGTTCCACTGTCGAAGCTCATGGTGGTGTCCAGGAAGTTGATGCTGGTGTGGAAGAGTTCTAGCAAGAATCTGATGGAGTGATGGGTCGTGGTTGAAGTTGTGCTGGAAATCCATTAGGGAGTTTTGACTATGAAAATATCATCAAGGTATATCATTGGTTTTGTGATGCATTTTTCCAGAAATTCTTCCTCAAGGTGGCCCATGAACAGGTTGGTTTATTGGGGAGCCATCCTAGAACTCATGGCTGTTCCCAGGATTAAACTGACCTGTGTTAGTGCACAGTACTTATAAAGCAGTATTGTGTAGAGTGATGCTGGGGTTGTGAGCTCATGGAGCACTAGCCTTTTTTTTTCTTTTTTCTTTTTTTGCTTAGGGAAGTTGTGGGAGCTCCTTCACTGGAAGTTCTCAAAAGGAGGCTGGATAGGTTAGACACAACAAATCCTGCATCTTGGCAGGATGGTAGACTAGATGATCCTATTCTCACCCTATCTTGCTATGATTCTTTGAATATAAAATAGTTATGGGTGAGGATGAAATGGGAAAGTTCAGTGATGCATTTGGGATGAATATCTGAGCATTGTCCATTGTCTTGTAAATATTTGAGGCAGACAGCAATGCCATCATTGGGATAGATGGTCATGTATAGAGAGGTGACATCCATGGTGGCAAGGATGGTGTTCTGAGGCAGGTTGTTAACATTGCAAAGTTTCTGGAGGAAGTCAGTTATGTCCTGGAGGAAGCTGGCTCTTTCTGTGGTGAGTGGTTTGAGGATGGTTTCTATGAGTCCCAATATTCATTGAGTAAGTGCCGGGCCAGATATGATGGGTCAGCCTGGGTTCCCTTGTTTGTGTATCTGGGAAGCACATAGAAGGTCCCTGGTGTGGGGGAGGAGGTTATAGAGTTTCTCTTGGTGTTGTCTAGGGAAGGATTTGATGATATCCTTAAATTTCTGGGTGGATTGTGGTGTTGGGTCTTCTTTGAGTTTTTTATATTAGGTAGTGTCAGAGAGTTGTCATAGAATCATAGAATATCAGGGTTGGAAGGGACCTTAGGAGGTCATCTAGTCTAACCCCCTGCTCAAAGCAGGACCAATCCCCAATTTTTGCCCCAGATCCCTAAATGGCCCCCTCAAGGATTGAACTCACAACCCTGGGTTTAGCAGGCCAATGCTCAAACCACTGAGCTATCCCCCCATGTTGGTTGGCGGGCCGTTAATGTAGTCATCCTAGTTGAGGACTGTGGTGGCACCCCTTTTTTCTGCTGGTTTGATCACTGTCTGGTGGCTGGATTTCAGGGGCTGTATGCCTGTCTTCTCAACGGTGGGGAGATTGCGGTGGATGTGATGTTTGTTAAGGATTTCACACTCATTTTTTTTCTGAAGCAATCAATGTAATGATGAAGTGTGTGGTTTTGTCTGCTGTGAGGTGTCCAGTCAGGTGATTTTTTGTATGACTATTGGTGGGGATGTGGTAGCTGTGGATGGTGCTGTTATTGTTGTGAAAGAATTCTTTAAGGCAGAGTCAGCAAAATAATTCTTCTAGTCCCCCACACATTAGCATGGTATCAGGACTTGTGGTGGGTCAGAAGTTAAGTCCCTTGGAGAGTACAGATAATTCAGCTCTGGTTAGGAGTAGTTTTGAATAATTGATGATGTTGGGTGTCATGTGTAAGCTCAAAAGCTTGTCTCCTTCACCAACAGGAGTTGGCCCAACAAAAGATATTACCTCACCAACCTTGACTCTCTAATATCCTGGGACCAATACGGCTGCAACCACACTGCAAACAAAACTGATACCTTTCCAAATTTCTCGTGAAAAATCAGGGAGCACCAATAGCCCAGTGGACTCATCTGGCATGTGCGAGACCCAGATTGAAGTCCCCACCTTGCCTGATTTGCAGCAGAGATCTGAGCCTCAGTCCCCACACCCCAGGTGAGTGCCCTGATCACCAGCTCTGCTGCTGGAGCCCTTCCACTTGGGATAAACAATTAAATGTTCAGTAGGCAAGAGACAGACTCCACAGCCCCAGGGTTAGAACTCACACCTGGATGGGGCAAGCATGATTCAAGTCACTGCTCCAGAGCAGGGATATGATCCTGAGTCTACCACAACCCAGTGGAGTGCAACAGCCACTGGGCTATTGTGGGGCATGGCTCCCCATCTCTCGTCCCCCTGCCTGTCAGAGCTGGTGAATCAGTATTGTCCTACACACAATGGTCCATGGTGGGGTTCCCCACCAGGCCTACTAGGGATCCTAACACTCGCTGGGTGAAATTCACCTCTCCCTGCATACAGACCTTTGTGAAGGGAGCTAACTGGGGGTTGGGGTGTGTGAATCCCCCGCAGGCAGGCCCAGCCTTCTCACGCCCTGGGAAGAGAGTTCCAAGCAGAAGCACAGACCCAATAGCCCCTTGCCTGGCTTGCCCCCAGGTCTCTCTCCAAACCAGCGTGTTCTGAGCCACCATGTGGTGAGCAGTAGCTGCCCCTTCCCAGACAACCTATTTGCCAGAAGCCATCCTGAGATGGGTCAGGACAAAAAATCAAGGCAAACTGAAGACTGGAGCGGACCTCAATAGGCCATCTAGTTCAGTCCCCTGTACTGAGGCAGGACTAAGTATTATCTAGACCATCCCTGATAGGAGTTTGTCTAACCTGTTCTTAAAAACCTCTAATACCAGGGATTCCACAACCTCTCTAGGATATTTGTTCCAGTGCTTAGTTACCCTTACAGTTAGGAAGTGTTTCCTACCGTCTAACCCAAGTCTTATTTGCTGCAATTTAAGCCCATTATTTCTTGTCTTGTCCTCAGTGGATAAGGAGAAAAATGTATCACCCTCCTCTTTATGACAACCTTTTACGTACTTGGAGATTGTTATCATGTCCCTCCTCAGACTTCTCTTCTCTCGACTAAACAACCCCATTTTTTTCATTTTTCCTCAGAGGTCATGTTTTCTAGAACTTTGATCACTTTTGTTGCCCTCCTCTGGATTTTCTCCAGTTTGTCCACAACCTTCCCGAGGTGTGGTGCCCAGAATTGGATGCCGTACTCCAGTTGTGGCCTTATCAGTGCTGAGTAAAGTGGAAGAATTACTTCTCATATCCTGCTTATAACACACCAGCTAATACATCCCAGAATGATGTTTGGGTTTGGTTTTTTTTTGCAAAGATATTACATTGTTGATTCATATTTAGCTTGTGATCCACTATAACCTTCAGATCACTTTCCGTAGTACTCCTTCCAAGGCAGTCAGTTCCCATTTTCTATGTGTGCAATTGATTATTCCTTCCCAAATCAAATCCCAGTCAAGGATTCACCACATTGAATGGTTTTAGTCATCAACCTCTAGTACAAAGAAAAGGTCGCTGCCATCTAATGCTGTTGAGTGATGCCCATGAAATGAGCTGGTTGGTCTCAGTCCAGTGTCTATTGGACTGGAGTTTCCATCACAAAAAGCCACTGTCACCACCATAGGTGCTGGAACTAGGAGTGTTGGGGGGGTGTTGCCAAACCCCCTGACTTGAAGTGGTTTCCATCATACATGGGGTTTACAGTTGTGTTCAATGGCTCTCAGCACTCCCACTACAAAAATTGCTCCAACGCCACCGGTCACCACTGATATTTATTAGCCCCCCTTTTTGGCTTCTCAGCAAAGGTCCAGGATTATGAATAATGCTGGCAACTTCCAAAAACGTAACAAACATTAATTAATAATTGAAACACTGAATAATTTAACACTGAGCCAAACCCGGAGAAGAGTCATGCAGCTAAATCACGGCTCATCACTTTTAAGAATTTCAAAACGGAAAGCGTATTTCCATTCCAGTGTGCTCCTTCTATCTGGCATTCCTGGATTTCCATGCCTGTTCCTCTTTCCCTTAGGGACCAGAAGCCAAAGTTCCTTGTGCACATACCTGCCTCATCAATGTTGCCACTTCTGCTGTGTAAATAGGCTTAGTTGATCTGTGCTCTCTGGCTCTGGAGCAGCACTATTCCAATATAATCACAAAAGCCGGGTTCCAGGTAGGGTTAGAATGTCAGGGTTATAGATTGTATGGAATGAATTAAATGAATTATGAAAACATCTCAACAACTGGGGTGGAGATGGCTGGGGGAGGGGGATCTGATAATCTTCAAATATGTAAAAAGTCATTAGAAAGGGGATGATGATCAATTGTTCTCCATGTCCACACAAGGTAGGATAAGAAGCAATAGGCTTAATCTGAAGCAAGGGAGATTGAGGTGAGATATTAGGAAAAACGTTCAAGGGGAGCTAAGCTCTGGAATAGGTTACCAAGGGGGGCTGTGGAATCCCTGTCATTGGAGGTTTTTGAAAGCAGGTTCATAGAATCATAGAATCTCAGGGTTGGAAGGGACCTCAGGAGGTCATCTAGTCCAACCCCCTGCTCAAAGCAGGACCAACCCCAACTAAATCATCCCAGCCAGGGCTTTGTCAAGCCTGACCTTAAAAACCTCTAAAGAAGGAGATTCCACCACCTCCCTAGGTAACCCATTCCAGTGCTTCACCACCCTACTAGTGAAAAAGTTTTTCCTAATATCCAACCTAAACCTCCCCCTCTGTAACTTGAGACCATTACTTCTTGTTCTGTCATCTTCTACCACTGAGAACAGTCTAGATCCATCCTCTTTGGAACCCCCTTTCAGGTAGTTGAAAGCAGCTATCAAATCCCCCCTCATTCTTCTCTTCTGCAGGCTAAACAATCCCAGTTCCCTCAGCCTTTCCTCATAAGTCATGTGCTCCAGCCCCCTAATCATTTTTGTTGCCCTCCGTTGGACTCTTTCCAATTTATCCACATCCTTCTTGTAGCGTGGGGCCCAAAACTGGACACAGTACTCCAAATGAGGCCTCACCAGTGCCGAATAGAGGGGAATAATCACGTCCCTCGATCTGCTGGAAATGCCCCTACTTATACAGCCCAAAATGCCGTTAGCCTTCTTGGCAACAAGGGCACACTGTTGACTCATATTCAGCTTTTTGTCCTCTGTAACCCATAGGTCCTTTTCTGCAGAACCACTGCCCAGCCATTCGGTCCCTAGTCTGTAGCAGTGCATGGGATTCTTCCGTCCTAAGTGCAGGACTCTGCACTTGTCCTTGTTGAACCTCATCAGATTTCTTCTGGCCCAATCCTCTAATTTGTCTAGGTCCCTCTGTATCCTATCCCTACCCTCCAGCGTATCAACCACTCCTCCCAGTTTAGTGTCATCTGCAAACTTGCTAAGGGTGCAGTCCACACCATCCTCCAGATCGTTGATGAAGATATTGAACAAAACCGGCCCCAGCACCGACCCTTGGGGCACTCCACTTGATACCGGCTGCCAACTAGACATGGAGCCATTGATCACTACCCGTTGAGCGTGACCATCCAGCCAGTTTTCTATCCACCTTACCGTCCATTCATCCAGCCCATACTTCTTTAACTTGCTGGCAAGAACACTGTGGGAGACTGTATCAAAAGCTTTGCTAAAGTCACGAAATAGCACATCCACTGCTTTCCCCTCATCCACAGAGCCAGTTATCTCATCATAGAAGGCAATTAGGTTAGTCAGGCATGACTTGCCCTTGGTGAATCCATGCTGACTGTTCCTGATCACTTTCCCTCTCCTTTAAGTGGTTCAGAATTGATTCCTTGAGGACCTGTTCCATGATTTTTCCAGGGACTGAGGTGAGACTGACTGGCCTATAGTTCCCTGGATCTTCCTTCTTCCCTTTTTTAAAGCTTGGCACTACATTAGCTTTTTTCCAGTCATCCGGGACCTCCCCCGATTGCCATGATTTGTCAAAGATAATGGCCAATGGCTCTACAATCACATCGGCCAACTCCTTTAGCACCCTCGGATGCAGTGCATCCGGCCCCATGGACTTGTGCTCATCCAGCTTTTCTAAATAGTCCCGAACTACTTCTTTCTCCACAGAGGGCTGGTCACCTCCTCCCCATACCGTGCTGCGGAGTGCAGCCGCCTGGGAGCTGACCTTGTCTGTGAAGACAGAGGCAAAAAAAGCATTGAGTACACTAGCTTTCTCCACATCCTCTGTCACTAGGTTCCCTCCCTCATTCAGCAAGGGGCCCACACTTTCCTTGACTTTCTTCTTGTTGCTCACATACCTGAAGAAACCCTTCTTGTTACTCCTAACAGCTCCGGCTAGCTGCAACTCCAAGTGTGATTTGGCCTTCCTAATTTCACTCCTGCATGCCTGAACAATATTTTTATACTCCTCCCTAGTCATTTGTCCAATCTTCCACTTCTTGTAAGCTGCTTTTTTGTGTTTAAGACGAGCAAGGATTTCACTGTTAAGCCAAGCTGGTCGCCTGCCATATTTACTTTTCTTTCTACACATCGGGATGGTTTGTTCCTGCAACCTCAATAAGGATTCTTTAAAATACAGCCAGCTTTTCTCGACTCCTTTCCCCCTCATGTTATTCTCCCAGGGGACCTTGCCCATCAGTTCCCTGAGGGAGTCAAAGTCTGCTTTTCTGAAGTCCAGGGTCTCTGTTCTACTGCTCGCCTTTCTTCCTTGTGTCAGGATCCTGAATTCTACCATCTCATGGTCACTGCCTCCCAGGTTCCCATCCACTATTGCTTCCTCTACTATTTCTTCCCTGTTTGTGAGCAGCAGGTCAAGAAGAGCTTTTCCCCTAGTTGGTTCCTCCAGCACTTGCACCAGAAAATTGTTCCCTACACTTTCTAAAAACTTCCTAGATTGTTTTGTGCACCGCTGTATTGCTCTCCCAGCAGATATCGGGGTGATTAAAGTCACCCATGAAAACCAGGGCCTGTGATCTAGTAACTTCTGTTAGTTGCTGGAAGAAAGCCTAGTCCACCTCATCCCCCTGGTCTGGTGGTCTGTAGCAGACTCCCACCATGACAGGTTGGACAAACACCTGTCAGCGGGATGGTCTAGATTTACTTGGTCCTACCTCAGTGCGAGAGGCTGGACTAGATGACCTCCTGGGGTCCCTTCCAGCCATACATTACTATGATTCTATATGGAAAATACTTGCAATAATTTAAAGGCATCATAGGTCCAATGTTGGAGCTTTCAAAAGGGTGCTGCAAACACAGACTTCTTTGCCTACAGCATGTGTCCTGACCACAGAACCCAGTCCATGTTCATTGTTCTTCCAGAAGACCGCCTGGAATAATGACAATCTAGACCGTGGGCGTTGGGATTCTCCTCTTTCACTCCCACCCCTTGCCTAACTCAGAAAGCAGATCCATGCCCCACATCTAGGAGCCTTATCCAGGGCTCTTTAGCAAGTGCCTCCACACTTCTACAGGGCTGTACTTTGACTATTCATGAATGACTAATTAGCCCTAATTAGCCCAGAGCTGTCATTATTACACCATTGGGATTTTGTCAGAAAACACCTGGAAATTATCCAGGGCAAGAAAATGTCAATCAGCCACAGCAAAGCGGATGGGAAGTTTTTCATAACTGCATCCAACTTTAAAGTTGGAGACCTTTGCCTAACATTAGAGACCCATAATCTCTTATGAGACATCTTCTAGGACTTCATTGCTTTCTAGAGGTGTGAGTGCAAGACAGAGAGAGAGAAAATGTCCTATAATGTGTCTCTCTGTATAACCAGGAACTCAAGCTGATTTCTAACCTCATTTCTCCAAAAGGTGTAAGAGCCAGGTTTCCTCTAGAAGTCCCAGTCTCTCCTCCCAAATCTCCCTCAATATTTCCTGTCTCACAAGATGAAAAAGAAGCCACCACTTGGCAGTTTATATTAGACTTCTGTCCTGTCACAGTGACCTGGCAGCTATCTCTTGCAGAAGGGAGAATTTGATGCACCTTCATTTTTAAAAAATCCCTGCCTGGCCCAATCCAGAAAGATACATGGCCTTTATTGAACCAGCCTGGATGGATAGCATCACTCGTAGCAAACTAATAATAATGCGATGTACCAACGTGCTGTCCAAGGGGCTTGGTGAAATTAATGCCAGGAAGCTAAACCCATAATCTCATTCAAAACACACCGAGGCTGTGGAGAAATCTCCAGAGCATTAACAGCAGGCATCAGAAAACCTCCAAGGATCCAGAAGCTCAGTTCCACAGATGGAAAATCCCTGTTAGATCAACCAGTTCCCCTCCCCCCACCCCCCAGGGCCCATCATGCAGGACGGTGCCCCACTGCATGCTTAGTAGTGTTTTATCAAGTCTGGTTTGAAAAGTCACTGCAGAGGGGACTCCTGCTGCCGTCTCCCTTTACCTACCTCCCGTCCCCCAGCATGCACGCCACTCAACGCGAGATGCAGAGTCTGACTGATGGGTTTCCATCTGATTGCTGTTCTAGGATACATGAGTGGTAGGGTCCTCAGCCTTTTTCCTAGTGAACTCATCCCAAACCCCCATTCACAGCAGATCCCCACTGGCTCCCTCCATGGCAGCCTCAGCAGAGTAGCCCAGGCGTGAATGGGCCAGAGAGGCTGAGCTCCCCTCCGACTTCATGGCTCCTGCCCAGCGGAGCTGAGGCACGTCAGCAGGTCTGCACGGGAAGCTTGCCTTGCTGCTGTCCAGGCCATGCCTGTTCTGGCATAGTCCCCACCAGCATGGACCTGCTCTCCTACCCCTCCTCCCTGCAGCGTTATCACTCCGCTCCCTCTCCAGGCTAAGCTCCCCAGTGATCTCCCAGCCCCCATCCCACAGGGGGCAGAGTGTTTGAATGTCCCATTGAACTGAATTTATCCTCCAGCTGCTTCCCCGGGCCATGCTCACGCCCACCCAGCAAACCTCATGCACAGTATCCTCACCCATGTGCCATGCTCACACTCACCCAGTGTGAGGGATCTCAGGCCTTGAACGTGGCCCATGGGTTCCCAGGCAGCACGCAGACTCCAGCCACCACCCAGCAGCTCACCAGAACCGTGGAGTGGGGGCCAACAAAGCTCTAGTTTACAAAGGACCCCGCCCACGAAACTCCTGATTAGTGGGGAGATGTCCAGCCCTACTGATTGGCTGGGAAACTCTTGTTAAACCAGAAAGAGGCACAGGAAGTTGTCTCAGCATCCTGTGTTTCTGGCTGGCTGCTACTATGAACCTTGCCTACTTTCCTGACTCCTGAACCCTGCCTCGTGCCTCCCGCCTGTTCCTGGTTCCTGTCCTCATCCCAGACTCCCAGTTCCTGCTTTCCTGCCTTGCTCTTGGTCCCTGCTCCTACACCCTACCACTGACACTGTCTTTGGCTCTGACCTTTGGCTTGGCACCTGACTCTGATCCCGGCTCTGGTTCCAGGCTTCTGACTCTGACGGTCTGACCACTCATGCTCTGGTCCCTACACCCACCAGCATCACCATGCCAGACTCATGCAGCAACCTGTCCCATGCTCCCAGCCACCCAACTTTAATCCCATGCTGTGTCACCCACCCAGGAGCAACTCCACACCACATCCCCTCCACTTAGCAGCAACCCCAATGCCATGGTCACATCCATTCAGCGGCATCTCTAAACCAGCCTCTCCAGCCTCAGTACAACTTAAATGAGCCCCAGGGCAGCTTGTCCCTGTTCCATTCTGTACTCTATCCAAGGCACCAAGCTCTCAGAGAAGACGAGCACCCTGGGATGGCAGGCTAGAATGGTTCTCAATATAAGTCGTGAGAACCATTTCCAGCATGTCTGGAGTCCTGCCCACCTCAGCAGAAGACCCTGTGCAAGGTGCCTCTCTCTCCTGGCGCTCCATCTACTCTAGCACTGAGTGCATTCGCGGCCAGGTGGCTTATGGACAGGCTGGGCATTTGGGAGAGAGCCACCCTCTCTGACTGTGCGGCCATCGGTCGCATTTGCCGGGATGAAATAGGCAGAGATGGGGGTTTCCATGCTGAGAGGAGAAATGAAGGTGAACTGGAGCACAGTTTGCAACACAAAGACACTGCAACGTGCCCTTTCCCAGGTCACAAGCACAGGGCTGGGGCTCAAGCGCACTCAGTGCCCTGGCTGCTCACCTAGCTGCGGGCCGTGTTTACAGGTGGCACTGTTGGTTTGGAAAGCCCTCCTTGAGCCTCATCCCAATGGCTATCTGCACTCAGACACTGCGCACCCCTTAGCGGCATCCCCATTATGCCTAGTATCAGAGGGGTAGCCGTGTTAGTCTGGATCTGTAGAAGCGTCAAAGAGTCCTGTGGCACCTTATAGACTAACAGATGTATTGGAGCATAAGCTTTCGTGGGTGCATTCAACGAAGTGGGTATTCACCCACGAAAGCTTATGCTCCAACATGTCTGTTAATCTATAAGGTGCCACAGGACTCTTTGTTGCTCCCATTATGCCTGTGATCAGCAGGTGAACAGGCCTGTGCTGAACAATTCTTTGCCTGCCATGGGAGGGGCCATGGCCCTCACTCCCCATGAAATCCATGTCAGACTTCGCAGAGTTTTATAATCAGGCGGATTCCTCCTTTAGTACCTTCCCCCTTATTCACACAACCCTGCCCCTATTTAATTAGCTGATTAAAGAGCTTGGTGGCTACTGAGCATTGCCTGAATTTCACTGTGGAGCCAGCTGGGAAGGTGGGCTTGGGAGCCAATACCTTTTATGGAACAAACAATATGGAAAGTCCTGGTCTCCAGCCCACATGGAGCCCTGCTGTCTGCTGAGAACGCAGCCACCAGCTGTCTTCATCCCCTATCCCACCTGCATCTTCAAAGCATGAGGTCACACTGTTGCCTGGTGACCTGAAATTGTGCAATTATCATGTATGGATAGAATCAAATAAATGTCAGGCGGGAAGGGCCCTCGAGGGGTCTTCTAATCCAGCCCCCTGTGCTAAGGCAGGATAAAGTCTACCTAGCCCATCCCTGACAGCAGTGTCACCACAGGGTGGAGACAAGGGTATGTCTACACTGCAATGAAAGACCCATGGCACAACCACAGCTGACCCAGGGTGTCTGACTCGGGTTCATGGGGCTCAGGCTGGGAGGCTAAAAGCTGCAGCATAGATATTTGAGCTCAAACTCAGGCTCTGAAACCCCATGAGAGGGGAGGGAGTGAGAGCCTGGGCTCCAGCCTGAGCCCAAATGTCTACACTGCAATTTCTAGCCCCGCGAGCCCAAGTCAGTTGACCCGGGCTCTGAGACTCAGTGCTGCGTTTTTTTTATTGCAGTGTAGACGTACCCACAGTGCCATCCCTCCACAGCACCATGTTCTAATCTTGTGCTGCCCTAAATGAATTCTGGAGACTTGCATTGTTCTGCAAGCAGCTGTGGGTGAACCCAGTGAAAATCAGGACTTCTTCATCCTTTTGAGGCTGGGCACATCAGCTTAACTGAGAAACTTTTGCAATAGAGCTAGTCAGAACTTTCCTGTGGAGTTTTCCCACCAAAACACAGACTTTTGCTGAACTTGAATCTCTTTTTTTGGTGAGAAAATGTCCATTCTGACTAAAAAAATATGATTTTCCTGCAGGAAATTTCCAAATACAAATTTGTGTTTGAAATCAACATTTTGAAATGAAACAATTCTTTTCCCCCATTCTGTTTCAATTTAAAATGTCATTTTGAGTTTTTGGTTTAAACAAACCTAAACAAAATGATATTTTAAGTAAACATGTTGATTTGAAACAAATTTTCATTCAGTTTGAGCTTAAAATGAGATTTTGTTTCAGTTTAGTCAAAATTTAACATTTTCATTTTGAATCCATTTGAAAGGTCTCATGGGAAAACAGAAATATTCCAACCAAAAGATTTCAAAGATTTGTCATTTGAAATTTCCCACAGGAAATATTTTGATTTTCCAACCAGCTGTCTATTTATCAGAGCCAGAGTGAAGTCTCCAGAAAAAGACAAGGTGGAACATGCTATGAGTTTTATTCCTTCAGATCTAATCTTCCTATTCTAGCTAGCTAAATTCTTATGTTGCTCTCATCACCAGGCGCCCCAGATACAAAGGAGGAAGAAAGAGTGACAAAGGGGAGAGAGACCGCAAATAAGAGAGAGAGTACAATGGGAGCTGCACAGAAGAAGAGAAAAATAATGCATGAGGGATCTAAAATATTCATTTCTCAGATGTCAGTCCTGTTCAGGGCTGGCTCCAGGCACCAGCTTTCCAAGCTGGTGCTTGGGGCGGCATCGAGAATGGGGCAGCAGTCCGCGTCCCGCGGCAGCAATTCAGCGGCAGGTCTGCTCTTCCTGCCGCCGAATTGCCTCCGTGGGACGTGGACTGCCACCCCATTCTCACCTGCCGCCGTGGCAATGGGGCGGCAGGTCCGCCGCTCTTCCCTTGCTGCCGCGGACTCGTGGCCCCGGCCACGATGCAAGCAGACGTAGCGGGGCCCCACCCCCGATGCAGGCAGGCATCGGGGGCAGGGCCCCGCTACATCTGCCTGCGTTGGGGGCGAGGCCGCGGCCACTGCTTGGGGCAGCAAAATTGTGAGAGCCACTCCTGGTCCTGTTACCTAAGGGAGTAGAAGAGATCTGGCAGTGAGATAGGTGTTTATGGTAGAAGATGTGCAGGGATCATTCCATTATCCAGCAAAATTCCGTGTTGTGTATAAATATCTTCATCATCATCTCTCCTTGAACCAAGCTGCCAATGAAAATGTAACCTGCATGCTTTGGACCAAAGCCAGAGGGAGGAGAAGCTGTCTTCTCCAGTCCCACTGCCACATACTAGTAATACTTTCCATTCTGGAGTGACGGTGAGGGCTTCTGGGATCGGAGACCTCCTGGAACATTGTGCTGAGAAGTGACATGATATAAAGGAAGACTGAAATACATTTATAGCTGAAACTGCTTATGCTGTACTTAAAGTGGAACATCATTGATAGTGAGGCCGAGTGGATTAAAGACCCACATGGCTTCAATTAGGGACAGGTGTGAAGTCTACATATGGAGAGTTTGTGATTTGGGGAAACTTTTGATCCAGTTTTTAGGTTTGTGAACTAGTTTTATTTGAGGAATCACAGAAATGGACTGGAAGAGACTTGAGAGGTCATAAAGCCCAGCCCGTTGCACTGAGGCAGGACCAAGTAAACCTTGACCATCCCTTACAGATGTTCGTCTCATCTGTTCTTAATCTTTCCCCCCTCTCGTCTATCCTAACCTCTGGGTCTCTGCCAGTGCCCATCACCAGAGAATCAGAGTGCCTGTAAGACACATGAAACCCTGCTGTGCTGCCCCAGAGTCACAGGGTTAGACTTTGGCCTGCAGTTCCACCCAAAAGGATGAGTCTGTTTACAAATCAACATGTTTTTTTCTTGCTGTAGGTCAGCCTGTTTCTCCAGGCCTGATCCAAAAAAGCCCAGTGAGGTCACTGGAGAGATCCCACAGCTTTCAAGGAGTTTGGGATCAGGCCCTATATGACAGAAACTCATTTGGCACAAGCATGATCCTATACATACTATATCAACTGCATTTCTTCTTTTCATTTGAATAGTCTCTGTGCTGCTTTATCTCCCAGTCTCTCTGGATTTGTTTTCACTCTCTCTGCCCCAAATCCCATCTGTTTGCTTTGTTAGGTATTTTCTCTCAGCTCCCTTTCTGCACAGTCTTACCCAGCGGGGTGGGAACCCAATGCTGATCAGTCAAACTTACAAAACCACAATTTTCAAGTGGGTTCAAATTCAGGCAAATCAAAGCTGGCCCCACCTGGGCAGCAATGTAAAAAGTGAGTCTCCGAGCACAGACCGAGGGTGGGGAAAGAAATTTTCATGCAGAGCAAAGTCCTTTGACTCAGCCTTTGCACCATCCCCCAGCATTTGTCCCCGTCTTATTTATACCATTCACTTGGCTAATGAGATGGTGTAATATCCACATCCTCTGCTTGTGTAAGAGCAGGAGCTGAGAAGAGTGCAGGGCAGCAATGACCTAGATATGATCACACTTTGGAGAGACAGTCTGCCACAGATTATTAAAAGTGTCTCCTCGTTCTGCTCTGACTGCTTTGCAGGCGTAAATGCATTCCCAAGGTGCATGCATATTAAAATCAGAACTCATATTATCACCTGCCATCTGAGGAGCTCAAATGTGCTTTGCAAACATGAATTGATTAGAGTTTGAGGCAGAACCTGAAGTGACCTATGAGCCGCTCTCACTGCCTGGAGTGTGGGTGATGGGTCTTAATGAGCATGCCCTTGGTAGGAACTCAGGGGGTATCCCCATCACAGCATATCCCATCAGCCTGCTGTGGATCTGAGCCGACTGCTGGAGAGACTTGGCCTGCTTTAGGCAATGGGAAGTCACAAGGGAAGCAGAAGGGGTGATTGGTGCCAGTGAAAATGTTTCCCATAATTGAGCTGTCTCACTGAATGCAAATAATCCAATCACTCCCCACTCCCTCAGGCTATTTCCCATGCAGTGCTGATTAGAGAGAGGGAGTGCGGCTGGACAGGTGATGCTTTGGGAGTCAAATCAGCGGAGGATGTTCTCTGGGAATCATTTAACCTCTCTGCGCCTGCCCTGCGAATGAAAAGGGTGAGAGAGAGTTTTGGGCACACAGCTGTACCCAGGCGCATCTATGGCATGTGCACCAGGGTGCTGCACCTTATCCGACCAACCCTGCTTCTTTCTCAGTAACATGACGGACCACGCTCTTGTGAGTTTTGGCTCAGAATAGCTGTCTTCAAAGAACCAGGCTCCTTGTCTCACAGTCATTCTTGGAAAAGCTATTCAAGGGCAATCACGTCCTCTGGCTTTTCCTGGGAAATCAGCAGTCTGCCTGCTCTCAGTCCACTCAGTGGGAATACACTTGCTTGCACAGGTACAATCCCTCTACCTCCTTTTCCCTGGAAGGCCTTTGTGCCATTTGGCAAGCCCCAGAAGCCAGTGAGCCAGCATGTGACACCTCCAGTGTGTGTTTGTCTCTGTACTCCATCTCCGGAGGCAACGGCTTGTTAAGCCAGTGGCAGGAGCCATGCCCCCTCGGCACCGAGCAGATACACAAATACGTTACGATTTAACAAAACTCTCCTGTGTCCTTGCGCTTCTTCAAAGATTTTTCAAATGCTCAATGGCCCTGTCAGTGATTCATGGGGATGAATGTGCTTCAGACCTCATCACTCCCTCTGAAATTCATGTTTAGTGAGTCGCTCCCCACTCGCTCTCATCCCCCTTGATTCATAGCGTGTCACTTTCACTCCAACTTCTCTTTCCCACATTACTGCCCCCGCCACTCTCACTTTCCATTTTCCGGGGCTTTCCCATTGCAGTTTAGTCTTTCACTTCAAATAATCAAAGCCCATATTTCTTTCCAGGTCTGGAGTAGTTTATACTGAGCAGCAGAGTGAGAGCACTTGAGAGTGAGAGTGCTGCTCACCCAGAAACATGAGCAAATAATAAAATCAGAGTAAAATAAACAGACCTTCATCCCAATTCTAAGTGCAATCCACAGCTCACAGAACAGCACTTCTAGATACATGCAGATGCACTGAACCAGTGGTTCTCAACCAGGGGTACACGTACTGCTGGGGGTACACAGAGGTCTTCCAGGGGGTACATCAACTCATCTAGATATTTGCCAAGTTTTACAACAGGCTACATAAAAAGCACTAGCAAAGTCGGTACAAACTAAAATTTCATACAATGATTTGTTTATACTGCTCTCTATACTATACACTGAAATGTAAGTACAATATTTATATTCCAATTGATTTATTTTATAGTTATATGGTAAAAATGAGAAAGTCAGCACTTTTTCAGTAATAGTGAGCTGGGACACTTCTGTATTTTTACGTCAGATTTTGTAAGCAGGTTGTTTCTAAGTGAGGTGAAACTGGGGGTACACAAGACAAATCAGACTCCTGAAAGGGGTACAGTAGTCTGGAAAGGTTGAGAGTCACTGCCGTAGACTGTAGAGCCATATCCCATCTAGAAAGGGGCGCCAAAGTAGCAGCAGCAAGAGGACTGCACTGCACAAGTCACACAGGCAACGCAACGCATTTCTCCCGCCAGTCCATAGTTCAGACGCACACGTGTACATTCCGGCAGGGGGCTCAGAATAGCAGCAGCACCAGCAGGGAGATGGCTCCACTAACCAGCTAGTCCACACTTCTGTGGTAGTAGGATCAGGCCTTTAATAAGCACATGCACATCCCAGGGCAAGTTACAGCACCCCCCGAATAAACGGTTGACCTAGAGTCGCCACAAGTGCCGAGTTAAGGGAAAGTCTAGTCTCTTTGGCTAACAACAGAACCGATCCTGCCCAAAGCTTGACGGGCTGCCAGCAGGATATTTTTGTGAATTGATAAATAATTCAGCCTCATAAAATCCTGCACAGCCTGGGGCCAGTAAGTTGCTTTGTTAGGTGAGTAAAATATCTTTAGTTTTTTCATTATTTTCACTCACTGAAAAGCAGGCGAGTAGGTTTTGTGCCTGAGCCGGGACCTGTTCAAGAGAATTTTGCTTGTCTGGTAAAAATGAATGTAACGACATAGTGAAACCGCTGTTGGGGACCCCCCCACACCTGGTTATGAACGGCCCCCCTACCTGAAAGTCTCCCTGAGCACTTTACATGGATAAATTATTGGAACAAAGTGACCATCTCTCCAGCGGGACCAGAGGTTGCCCAGAATTGATCCTAGATGCAGCAGCACACTATCCTGCCCCATGCTGGACCTTCATGCCCATAAGTGCCACTCTGAGATCAGTAAAGGACACAGGATATTTCATCATCAGGTCACCAGTCCAAATCCAGCTCAGGAGCAGTGAGTGAAAGTTGTTGCCATCTGACGGCTGTTCTGTGCCCACTGTGAAATGAGCTGGTGCCTGGTGGGCCCAGTCCAGCCCCTAAAAGCCAGGCGTGCAACAGCCCAGAAACCTGCATCAGAAGAGGCCGTCTCAAGAGCGTGACTGCACGCTGACTGAACTACGCCTTATCCCTGGTGTTGGGCTAAATTACTCACCACCATGGCGAAGTTCCTCCCACTTCATGGGACCCTAGAGCCCCGGCTCCAGCCTGAGCCCGAACATCTACAATGCAATGAAACAGCTTCTTAGCCTGAGCCCTGCAAACCAAGTCAGCGGATGTGGGCCAACCGCACGTGTTCAGCTGCACTGTAGACGTACCCATAGTCACTTCTCACTCCACTTAACTATAGTTCTTTATTTCGACAAGCGTTTTCCTACCCTCTCACTCTCCTACCCCTCCCCCTGCTCCTCTCTCACTCACTTTCCCCAAATCCTCTCAGTCTAGCCACTCCCTCCTTGTATCTCTATTGCCTTCCAAGCACCTGCTGCTGCATCCCCTGCTGCTCCCTGCTACGCCAAGCGCTCCTGCTTTCCCTCTCCCCCAGCCATACCTTCCCCTGCCACCAGCCCCACTGCCAAGTGCCCTCACCTTCCCCAGCAAGGCAGAGCAAAAGGAGGCACATATATAAAACACATACAGTGAAACATGTCCGGAGGCCCCCACATGATGCGTCACTTCAGCAGACCACCGGGATGGTTTGGCACCAGCCCCCCATGCACAGACCATGCCCAAGTCACACAGCACAAGTCCACAGCTTTCTGATGGCCCGAGGTGCGGTGCCAGTGTGGTGCGGGCACAGAACTCTACAGTGTATAGGGTTGGGGAGTGTCTTTAAATTTAAGTGTCTGGGTAACTATTTAAGATAATAAGATGGCATATTATTCCCTTAAAGGAATAATGGATTTAATATATTTGTACTGTGTCCAGGAGAGGACTGGGCAGTGCAGGACATACATGTCTGGGGGAAGATCTGGGACTGGAGATGTGTTGGGGTCTCCCTGCAGTCTAACCCAGGCTGGTGAGAGCCATGGTGTAGCTGGCAGGCTGCAGTTACACACAGACACTCAGGGTGTGACCTGCATGCTGTTTGTGAGTGGCCCAGGTGGGAGCTACTTCAGCAAGGCATTATGAGGCACCCAAGGTTGCAGGGCAGGGGTGATACAGCCCCCTGCTGGTCTGGACTGTGCCCTGGTATGTCACACTATAATCTCCTTTGCTGCAGATTCAGCCCCAATGGACCTAGCGAACAATTGATCACTGTCCTCTTTATAACAGCTCTTAACATATTTGAAGACTATCAGGTCCCTCCTCAGCAGTCTTTTCTCACGCCTAAAAATGCCCCGTTTTCTTAACCTTTCCTCATCAGTCAGGTTTTCTAAACCTTTTTGTTCCTCTCCTTTGAACTCTCTGCAATTTGTCCATCTCTTTCCTAAAGTGTGGCACCCATTATTGGATACAGTACTCCAGCGAAGGTCTCACCAGTGCCAAGGAGAACAGGACAGTTGCCTCCTGTGTCTTACATACAACACTCCTGTTAATACACATCAGAATGATATTAGCCTTTTTTGCAGCTGAATCACATTGTTGACTTATACTCAATTTGTGATCCACTATAGCTCCCAGATCCCTTTCAGCTGTACTGCCACTCCTAGCTAGTTATTGCACACTCTGTGGCTGTGATTTTTCCTTTCTACGAGCAGTGCTTTGCATTTCTCTTTAGTGAATTTCATCTTCTTGATTTCAGACCAATTCTCCAATTTGTCAAGCTTGTTTTGAATTCTAATCCTGTCTTCCAAAATTCTTGCTACCCCTTCCATCTTCCATATTTTCCACTCCATTATCCAAATCATCGATGAAAATATTGAATAGTACGGGACCCAAGACAGACCCTAGCAGGACCCCACTAGATAACCCCCTGCCCCCGTTTGACAGCAAACCAGATTCGGCACCCTGAAACTCCTCCCATGCCCCAACCCCCTGCCCCGAGCCCACCCCTGCACCCAAACTCCCTCCCTCTTAGTTAACCGGAATTTCTAATTTACTGGCACCCCCCATTCCTCTAACAAGCCAGATAACAAAGCTTTTACTGTATATCGTGTCAACTGCCTCCCCTCATCCACTAGGCCAGTAGCCCTGTCAAAGAAGTTAATTGGGTTGGTTTGGCATGATTTGTCCCTGACAAATCCATGCTGGCTATTCCTTATAACCCAATTATCCTCTAGGTGCCTACAAACTGATTGTTTAATTATTTGTGCCAGTGTCTTTCCAGGCATCAAAGTTAGGCTGACTGGTTTATAATTCCTCTTTCTTCCCCGTTTGAAAGACAAGTCCTATGTTTGCCCTTCTCCAGGTCTCTGGGACCTGACCCGTGCTCCATGTAGAAGATAATCACTAATGGGCTGATGCTCTGCTCTGCCATGGGCTTTCTGTGTGAGGTTGGGCACATCAGTCAGTCTCTCTGCACTTGAGTTCCCCATCTGCATCAGGGAGATAACAGCCACGCACAGCCTCACAGTGAGGTGTGAGGACATTAGCGATCGTGAGGTGCTCAGATATGTGGCAGTGAGAGGGTCATATAACGAACATAGAGAGATCTTCTTCTTCTGATCTTTTATTCCTTACCAATAAAATCAGTGTTCATTTAAACCAGGGGTGGCCAGCCTGAGCCTAAGAAGGAGCCAGAATTTACCAATGTACATTGCCAAAGAGCCACAGTAATACGTCAACAGCCCCCCCATCAGCAACCCCCCTTCCACTCCCAGCACCTCCCACCCACCGGCAGCCCCACTGATCAGCGCCTCCCCCTCCCTCCCCACACCTCCTGATCAGCTGTTTTGTGGGGTGCAGGACATTCGGGGCGGGAAGGGGAAGGAGCGAAGGCATGGCAGGCTCAGGGGAGGGAATGGGAAGGGGTGGAGTGGGGACAGGGCCTGTGGCAGAGCCAGGGGTTGAGCAGTGAGCACCCCCCGGCACACTGGAAAGTTGGCGCCTGTAGCTCCAGCCCCGGGGTTGGTGCCTATACAAGGAGCCGCATATTAACTTCTGAAGAGCCGCATGTGGCTCCGGAGCCCCAGGTTGGCCACCCCTGATTTAAACTCTCGTGGCAAACTTCATTATGGTCAGCCATTTAAAACTCTCTTCATCCACTGGGCTGGCTCTGCAGTGCCTCACACCTGTGCTAAGTGGGTGTCAAACACCACCCGATCAGACTGCAAGCTACATAGCATGCAGAGGGCATTGTCTTTGCAGCCTGTCAATTGTGCAAGATGGCATAAGCAGGTGGAACACCCCTTACTGTTTGCTTGGATAGCCGCCGGTAAATAAGTGGGATCCATCCTTTCGCCTGAAGATCTCACTGACAACTTGCTGATTCCGCACCTGGGGAGTGTCAGGGAGACTGATTCAAATGCGAGAGCCCAGACCAAGCCACCATCCCTATAGTTATTTCTACTCTCTGAGCTCTGACAGTTCAACACGTTCCAGATCCAAGTATCCGCACCAGAACAGGAACCATTTCACAAGTCATCCTGCCTGAGTGGTTCAGCCATGTTGCGTCTGAGCAAGGACGCAGCTTGCGTGCTGGTTGCTCACTTTAAGGTTCACAGTCTCACCTCCAAGACAAACTGGTCTAATGCAAAAGCTGTCCTTTCCACCTGAAACCTGGCTAAGGGGAGAAAAGTCTGCTGGAGATGACAGAGCAGAGAATCAGCAATCAGGCACCTGACAACGGAATCCCCCTTGGAGCTCACAAGTCCGTGCAGCTGCTAGGCAAAGATTTGAACAGACTCAAATCTCTGGTAACACAAACACGGTGGTGACAGCAGTCACGGCTCATGCTAAACCCTGTATTCCATATGCTGGAGACCCTGCAGAATGATGGAAATGGAAAGACAGCAGGTGCCCTGATCTTGCTACTACCATAACCCAGGGGGTGGCGGTGGAGAGGTAGGTTGTCTTCCTCTGCAGCCCGGGGCACGATCAGTTGTAGGTTTAAACTAGCGTAAACGGTGGATTCTCAGTAACTTGAAATCTTTAGTACAGGAGTGGGTGAGTGAGGTTCTGTGGCCTGCGATGTGCAGGAGGTTAGACTAGATGATCACCATGGTCCCTTCTGACCTTAGAGTCTATAATGCGGTTAAGGCAAAAGAGACCTAGGTTTAGTTCCTGCCTTTGCAACAGACTTGGAGTTAGCTGCCTACATACCTTTGAGGATCTGGCCTTCATCTTTCTGTGCCTCAGTTCCCTGTCTTACTTCAGGGAAAACTGCGTTAACTCAACAGGGCGGGGGAAAGTAATTCATGTTTGTGAGCTATTGAGATACCATGACAATGAAAGCGTTGGAAAGAGACGACAGATTTTCTGGTCTCTCTGCCCAGCAGTCTGAGACTCTGCTTGCATGTGCTAAGGATCTACTCAATCAGAGAGTCCGGCTGCTCCCAGATGGTGTAGAAAGCCTAGGGCCAAATTCCTCCCTGGTGCAACTCCATTCATTTAAATGGATATATGCCAGGGATAAAATTGGCCTCCATCATTTTAAAAAGTGCAATTTGTCCTTACTCTGGTTCAAACATTAAATACAACATTTCCATGCCATCTGGCTGTACGTTGAGTAGAACGATACACCAGGGCAGGCTTTGATCTCCGTAACAGTGGAATTCTGGAGTAACTCTCCTGTTCCTCTCTCCCCAGCCTATAGAAATCAGAATTCGGCTCATTATTTTCATTGAAAGTAGCCTCAATTTTCAGTCACTCTAAATCCCATCTGAAGGCCCCTTTATGCTGACAGGGTGAGGTAAAGAAGCCTTTGTGTAAATGAGAATTGAGGTCCCAGGTGTCATTAACGCCACATAATTGTCATTGTTTTGATCTCACTGCATGCTTCTATCTCGGCTCTAATATGGTTTTACAGTGCTGCATATTTCTGAAACAGATTTTTAAACTGCAAACCAATGTAGCATGATTTTAAATGGATGTTGCTTGGAATGAATTCACATAAATCTGATAGTGATTGTCCCCAAATGTCTGACTCTGCAGCCACATTCATATCTGGTATTCAATGAATTTTAATATCTGACAATTCCAAGATGTGGATTTATCTCATGCCTAATATTTATTGCAGAGGTTTATTTGCACCAATCTCCAAATGTCACCCTATCCACAAACAATGGAGTTTTAAATCCTGCTTCACATCCTCTTATCTAGGACAGTATAGTACTTACTCTGAATGATGCCTGTCAATTCCACTGAACAGCTCCCACAGCTCCTCTGAGCTTAAAATCCCATCAGCAAAATAGTTCTTAAACTCTTCAAATGACAGCTTGCCATCATCTGCATGTAAATAAAAGGAGAGGAATAATTATACAGCTGCAAAGAGAAGTGAATGTAAAGTCTGTACTAGAAGAGTGGGCTGACTGGGAGTGTTCTGGATGGTCACAGACATTTCAATAGAACCATATTCCATCAAAGTACATGGGGCTATCAAAATAGAAATATTTGATGAAATCAAGTCGATTTCCCCAGAATTTTGTTTTGGAAGAGAAGCAAGGAAAAAGAGCCCCAACACTGTCAAAACATCCCAGTGACATTTGGGAAAAGAAACATTTTGATTTTGCATTTTGAAAGAACTTTTCATTTCCCATTTGTTTACATTATAAGACAAACACATTTTTAAAGTTGAATTTTGTCAAAACAAAACTTCTGAAGTGAAGTAAAACAAAAATTGGGGGTGGGGGACTTTTCCTTCAGAGTGTTTCGAAATGTTCAGTTATCACCATATACTAAACCCACCAACCCAAATGAGACCAAAGCATTAAGCCCCCCGTTCTCTCTCCAGTTCAGAATGAAGTCAGATTTTGCAATCCTTCACCAAGCAGAACTTCTGTTCTCCGCACAGCTCTAATAATAAATAATAATAACAACACTTAGTCCTTCTAGAGCTCGTTCCAGGTGAGGCCCTCAAAACATACTGCAAGCATGCATTAATTAAGCCTCACAAAATGCCTGTTGTTCTATTATCGCCCCATTTTAAGAAAGGAAAATCTAAGGACCAAATCCTTGACACAGATCTGCTGGGCTAGTGATAGTCTCCCAAAGGAAGCTGCTGAAGCCCCATCACTGGGGGCATTTCAAACTAAGCTTGACAGCAAACTAGTGAAGATTTTCAAAAGGGACTGGTGATTATGCATGTCTGTCTTTAGCAGTCCAATGCGAGGCACCTTAAAGGGGCCTGCTTTTCAGAGGACAAGGGCTGAGCATATCAGTTGTCTCACAGTGGGTTCCTAAGAACTGAGATTCCCCAAATCACTTGCCACAGGTGAAAATCTTGGGCTAACCAAACCAAAGGGAATAACCCAGCTCAGAAAGAGAAATTAGGAGGAGGGCTTAACAGGCCTTTGGCCTCTGAATTCTACACCTTGATTCCCCTCTCACTCATACCACTAAAGCAGCAGTAATGCTAAAGAATCCAGTGGGGTTAGACCTCTGTGACACTGGTGTAAGCGAGTGGCAATTCAGATGAAGAAATAGAGATATGGAAGTTACCATGAGTCAGTGGAAGTGCCAGGAACAGAACCCAGGTGTCCTGATCCCCAGATCCCTGCTCTACCTACTAGTGGTCACATCTTGAGTGAGCCAGCATATTATTATCCAAACTGGTGTTTAAGAAGGATGCCAGGGCTAACACCCAACTCTTGCAAAAAGTGTCATGGGACGCATCAGGCATACAAGAGACTTATCCTCTAACTTGGTGTATAACAGTGGAAAAGAATAGGGTGACCAGATGTCCTGATTTTATAGGGAGAGTCCCGATTTTGGGGGCTTTGTCTTATATAGGCACCTATTACCACCCACTCCCTGTCCCAATTTTTTACACTTGCTGTCTGGCCACCCTAGGAAAAGAGTAAAATACGGTTCTCCCCCTTCTGTGCCAGCAAACGCAGCAACCAGATGCTGCTTGGCAAGTGACCAGAGAAAGGAAACAGACAGGAATTCAGTTGTGGGTGCAGGGGATCAGAGCCCACAGCTCCCCTTTGACTGTGGCTCTGAGCCATTTGGCTGCTATTGCTACAAAATGCATTTGTAAGGCAAGGTCTCCTTTCCCCGCCTTGTCAGAGCCACTCGGCAGAGCGATTCCCAGGAGGACCCTTGACACTGCATGGGTCATCTCTTAAATACAGACATATTCCCATCAGAGTCCAGCCGGCATAGCCAGCAGCTTCCAGCTGTTGGGGGTGGGGTGGGTGTGATACTGCACCCCGTATTTGTCATAGTAATATTATTATAATATGGTTAGGACATAATTATGATGCATTTTGTACAAGATAAGTCAAGTGAGGTGTCATTGGAAAAGTTATGATTGGCTGAATATGATTATCCTATTTGTATGCATGTATCATTTTTGTATCTGAAGTTATAAATACTGACTATGTATCTGTATTTCAGATGTAGTTAAACCTGGGTTATGCCCACTACACAAGATGTTTTCAGTCTAGATAGCTGGTTGGGTGGGGCCTATTCAGGGCAATGAGCCATTAGGGAAAACAATAGGCCTTAGGAGAATCTTATCCCCCACCTGGTGAGCCTTCCTGAGAACTCTCCAGACAGCCTGTAAGTAATGGCTGCTATGACTCTACAAGGACATGTGACCAGGCCACATGATTCTGGATTTCATCTTGTGATGTCAGTATTTTTCCACAAACCAGTCTGGGAACCAAGTTTTGAAACAAAGGATTCCCGCCATATGCTAAAGCTATATAAGGCAGGGAGTGACATCATCTGTTGTTTTTCACTCCCCACACAAGAAGACTCCTTGAAATACCTAAGGACAAAAAACTGAACTGGGGGAAGTGCTGGACCTAAGCTAAAGGGATTTCTAGCCTGTCTATGAAGGTCTTGAAAAACCCAAGCTGTAAAGCTAATGCAGCTTGTGCCTTAAGAATCTACAAGTCTGCTTGTACCATCAGTTAGGGTGAGAATCTGCTATTCATATCCAACCTATCTAGTATATTAAGCTTAGTTTGCATTTTTGTTTATTTGCTAGGTAATTTGCTTGTATTTGTTTGCTATCACTTTAAAATCTATTGTTTGTAGTTAATAAATTTATTTTATGTTTTAATCTAAACCAGTGAGTTTGAAGTGAAGCGTGTGCGAATCTTAGCTCAGAAAGGCTGTTGCATATTCCTCTCCACATTGAGGGGGAGGAAAACTGGATAATAAATTCATACTGGTCGGGGTTTTGACCAGGGCAGGACGGTACCACTCTGGGGTACTAGGCTGGAAAGCTCGGGTTATTTTGGGTGTAGCTTCTCTATTATTGGTTCACATGCAGTGGCTGGTCAGAGAGCCTGCATGTAACTGCAGCTGGGTGTGTCACTGCCTGTGTGAATGCTGGTGAAAGTGTAAGACAGGGAGCATGTCTGCTGCTTGTAGCAGCAGCACAGTGTGAGAGGGAGCCCAGGCTGGTGGGTCAGAGGGCTCAACGGTACCCCAGTTCCAAGTGGTGCCCCGGGGGGACCAGTCACAGTGGGTTCCCTTTGTTGAATGGCTGCTTGCTGCTCTCTGGCTCTGGGGCAAATCTTATGCATTGCCGAGCTGGCAGAACAGTAACAGGTTGGGCTATGTGGTTTGTCATGTTCTATTTTCCCCCAGAGCAGATGGGCAATGACCTGGGGGGGGGGGGGGGGGAGGGGGTTTCACCTTCCCTGCAGCAGGTCACTTGCCAGGATTATCTGGGTAGATCTCACTTAATCATCTCCCTGCCACTGCAGGCGCCTTGGGCACTGGGACACCTCTGCCTCTCCTGTTCTCTGCCTGGGGCACAGAACAGTCCAGTCTCCTGTGGGTGTCATTTACTTTGGTCTCATTTCAGTTGTTGGGTTTAGTGCGTAGGTGCTGGGTACCGTTGGTGACCTATGATATACAGGAGGTCAGACTGGATGGTCTATTGGTCCCTTCTGGCCTTAAACTCAATGACTATTAGCCAGTACAGGAGGACTTGCTAGAAGATTACTCCTCTCAAACTGTTTTTTCATCCATGGGTCCAGCACAATATTTCAAGGCCAATTTTTTTTCTGTCAGGCACATTTACTGCAGGGTCTAGAACTAGGGAAAACAAGGGATGGGCACCTCCCTCCACCCTGGGTCCTGTGGGACTGGCAAGGACTTCACTGGAAAGGGACCTGTTGGTCCTAAAGGCTAACCAGGTAGCTGTGTGGCTGTGGTCTGAATATATGAGTTTTTCCAGTAGCAGCTGAGTCATACAGTGGACCCAGTCCCACTGAAGTCCCATAACAGCCAAAGTCAATGCACTGCAGGAAGCAGAACTCTTCTTTTTGCCCTGTTGTTTGCCTTCAGTCTGATAGGTGCTGGTGGGTGTAGGGAGGAACTAGATCTGGCACAAGTGAGCTGAGGATGAGGCCCATAATGTGCATGTGTTGAAGTGTGCTTTGATTTCATTTTGCTAGCCCTGGCCAATTGGAGGCCAGACGCCAGCTCTGGGCTACATGGGCGTCTGTTCTTGCTTTCGCATAGGTTGTGAATTTGCTTTCAGCTTGGGCCAGGGAGGATGCAACAACAGCCAAATTCAAATGAAACCGGAAACAGCGTCATCAAATGAGCGTCGGGTTCCAGGGAAAGAGCAAAGGCCTGCCCTGATAGAGAGGTCAGCCTGGATAACAGAAACGAGCACAGGTACGGGTACTGAAGGCAGGGGTTAGCACTGATTGTCAGCTTATAGACAGGGGTTAGCCATCTCTCCTATTCCTCTGTTGCAACAAACCCCGATGCCTAGGGCTCGCGGTATAGTACTGGGCTCACGAGCTGGGACAATTTTAATGAGAGATTACACAAAGTTCTGTGTGAGATTGGAAGGGCCTGAATTACAAAACATCAGGAGAGCCAGGGTGCCCTGAAAATGTGATCGCATTCGTGTACACCTGGAATATGAAGGGCATTATAGACAGAACCGTACGAATTCTGCTTCATTGGGCTCTCAGCCCAAGAGCACCTTATTTCATTTTAAATCTGCAGAAAGGAAGCTGTTTTTGGTGGCAGTTGATTATTTGCTGGGTTCACACAATTAGTAAAACAAGGTTGCCCTGTGTTATTCTGGAGAAGTTCTGTAAATACATTGCTACCCCCAGAAAAGGCAGTCAGACAGAGACCCTCATACAGCTGGGGCACAAACCAATCACAGGGCTAGGAGGAAACTTCCCATAGGAGCAAGTTATTCCGTAATTGTCCAGGAGGGGAGCTATTGCACAGGCCACTGTCAAAGACATCTACAGAGCAGGTGGGCCCCTGGTCTAATCTGGACGGGCAATTCTTGTGCTCCATTTCTTTATCTCCCTAAAGGTTTTCCCAGAGGCAGCAGGGGAAAGAGGATGGGAAGGTTCAGAGCTGTTTTCCTCATAGCCGATGAGATGTTTTTCTTTTCTTTGTCACTTTATTGGCAGACACTTCCGTAGGGAAAGAACTAAATCTACTTTCCTACAGGCAGCTTGGGAACAGGGATAGGATACTGTGTCCTGAGTACTCACCGTTCTTGTCGGCTCGTCGAAAAACCTGAAAAGAAAAACACAGAGCATGTTGTAACAACACTGGGGATAGAGGGTATCGTCTTTTCATTCCTGCGTGAGACAGAAAAGCACCAATCCCTACTGCAGAGCAAATGAGAACACTCAATTCGCAGACCCCTAACTAGGCGCTAATCTACTCAAATTACTAGGAGTAAGGCTACACAGCAGTGGCAAGGGCTGTGGCTCAGACTGGCCACCTGAGTATGTGCCAGGGGCTGGTCAGGATTGTACTCTGGGTGGCTAACTCAAGCCACAGCCCAGGCCACTGCAGCCAGCCACACAGCTATTTTTGGAACATCAGCTGGAGCAGGGCTAGCATGTGTCTGCCTGCCCCACAGGGAAGCAGCCTCCCTGCTGCTGTATAGACACATCCTTGGAGTGTTAATTACCACTGTGGGATGGGTTTGCTCAGAGGAGATTTTCCTTTGCAAACTATTCAAGCTGTTTCTCTCCTCCAATCTACAGAGCCTGAGGATGCCTGTCTATAATTTAGCAAACTCCAGCATATGCACAGAGCATCTTATTGTTTCTCTGCTCACTTTAGAGTAGCGAGCATGGAGGGATCCAAACTAGAAAAGACCAGATTGCAGCATGTGGCCTGCAACATGCAACAAGCATGTGACTATGGTTGTTACTTCAAAGTCTTCAATGTTTCAGCGCCTTTAAACAAAATAATTACCATGACACCTAACTCATAGAGAGGGCTTTTCCCCCAGTAGATCTGAAAGTGTTTTACAAAGGAAGTCGGTATCATTGTGCCCATTTTACAGAGGGGGAAACTGAGGCACAGAGCAGTGATTCACCCATGGTCACTCAGCCAGCAGTGGAGCCAGGAGGAGAACCCAGGTCTATTGAGGCCCATTCTGGTCCAGTGCACTCTCCACCAGGCCACACTTGCTTAAAAAGACAATAGCATTAAGCACTTAGTGCAGCACCTCCTGCATTTCACCCATCAGAAAAATCCCTGAGTAACAGCACTAAGGAAATGGGACTTCCCTTCCCTTCCCTTTATGATCTTCCTTAACAGCAGCCCGCCCAGCAGCACAACTCCTCCCCCTCTGGTGAGGGCAGAGCAGTAGCTGATTCTGTGACCACTACAACATGCATTTAAGAGTCATCCTGGGTATGATGAAGGAGCTGGCTACAGAAAGTCAGTTTTCTGGCTAAAGTAATTCTGGATAATGGGGTAATCTGTTTCTTTGTTTCACGTCTGATACAATTTGTACTGATTTCTTTTGAGTCTGATGAAAGAATATGGATAATACTAGGCAGGAGGTGGAAAAGAAATTATCCCTTGCTTTGACCTGCCACCCACACACCTCAAAAGCAGATGAGCTGAGTTACTGTTAAGGGGATCTCCCCCCACGCTTCATTCCTCTGGTATTGGCTGGTAATCAGTACACACTTGGCTGACTTCAGATGAATGTAGGAGGTTACACTCTATCCTGTTCATTTGTAAGTCATGCCAAAGATGCTTCAGTGTTATAATGTGCCGGGCTGTGAGTGCTCACAGCTGTATCGTGTTCGAGAGGTTATATCTGATCAAAGCTTGTGTGACTTTTAGTCACATTATAATGAAAACATAAAAAAGGAAATAACCTTACACTGAGAGGCAGTCACTTCACATCCTGTGCTCCTCGGTAACAAAACAGTGTTAGAAGTCCTGCCCAAACGGAGCAGAACTATGATCCATTCCATGTGATAGCCCACCTTGGGCCATACACAACAGATCAATGGCCCATTCTATCTACTAGCCAACCTTGGGCTACACCAGAGCAGACCAAGTACCCATTCCATTGGCTATCCCGCCTTGAGCCACACCAGACCAGAGCAAGGACCCATTCTGTTGGCTATCCCGCCTTGGGCCACACCAGAGCAGACCAATGGTCTATCGAATCCACTACTCTGTGTCCACCAGTGGTCAGTTCCTGGCGCTCCAGAGGAAGATATAAAACCCACATAGCTCCCTCAGTTGGGCAATACCAGCCACTGGGGAATCGTTTGCCATGTGCTATCTAACTAATCTTCCCCACCACCACTTCCTGCAGCACAATCCCTGGGTGTTTCCTAACGCTGTCCTCCTCATCTGATGGAACCCCATTACAAGGGGGCTGCTAGTCTGAAGCTAGTCAAAGACAACTGAAAGTCAAACGTGGGGAGACTAAAATCTGTAGATTTGTCCTGGAGGTTACTGAAGCCTCACAAAATACTGTCAAGCACAATAGAGAGCAGGGAGGTAAGGTATAAAAACAGCTTGCTTAACTGGTGAAAGGGGTTATTCAAATCGAACAGCGATAAGTCTGAAAATGGAAATCCAGCTTCAGCGCAGCCAGTAGAAAGAAGTGTAAACTAGACTGTAAGTTCCTTGGGGCAGGGAACATCTTTTTATTCAATGTGTGCACAGGACCTAGCACAATGGGGTCCTGGTCAAGGCTGGGCCTGCGAGATGCTACCACAGTCCAAATAACTAGCAATGGACTGGGGACTCTCATGGCTTTATGGTAAGTGTGAGTTGGGGGTCTGTGTGTGTTGTGCTGGGAGAATTGTGTTGATTTGTGCGCAGCTTGTGTTATGCTATGAGATTCGTGCTGATTTGTGCAGGTGCAAATCAGGGGTGTGTGACATGAGGGATGCTGTGTTTGTGGTATTGTGTGCTGGTTATGTTGCTGTGTGAGTGGTTTTGAGGAACTGTGGCAGCTCGCCCATCTGTGCAGTCTCTCATACAACCAATGATGCTGTGGTGTAAGAGTGGTGATTGAGTGACTTACCTCTGATACCATCATGGTCTAGAACTCTTGGCATGGCAGAGACACATACCTTGATGTTGCATGGATATAACGTGTAAATAGGGTGACCAGATGTCCCGATTTTATAGGGACAGTCCCGATTTTGGGGTCTTTTTCTTATATAGGGTCCTATTACCCCCCACCCCATCCCGATTTTTCACACTTGCTGTCTGGTCACCCTACGTGTAAAGTCAACATGGCTGAGAACTTCAAATTGGACAGTAACAGACCCCGAAGCCCAGTGATGAGGGAACCCGGTGATACTTGGAACAAAAAGAGCTCTCAGCCATGCTGGTAACTGCTTCCACCACTTCACACTGACTCAGCCATTCCAGGCTTTGGAGCAACACACAGTGAGAAGCCCAGAATCTCATTGTAGAGACAATAATAATACTGAACAATGGCAGGTGCAAAGTCAAAGGGAAAGTAGGAACCGGGCTAAGAGGGAAAGTGAAATAAGTTTTCAAAAGCACCTAAAGTCACGTTGAAAGTCAATAGGTCTCGTGCTTCTAGTCACTAAGGTGCTTTTGCAAATCTCACCCTCTGATATAAAAACAAATAGCAAGAAACCCATCAAGTACCTCAGAAACAGGAGGCCTATGAAAGAATCAGGGGTTCGGCTGGGCCAACATAAGGTGAAAGAAGCAAATAAGGTCACTTCAGAGAAGATAAATGATTTCTTTGCATTGCTTTTTCCCACCCAGGACATTGGGAGTATACCTACCCCAGACCTACTTGTTTCTGGTAGTTGGTAGAGACAGAGGAGGTGGTGCTGAAACGAACTGATACACTGAAGAGCAGCATGTCCCCAGGAACGGATGGTATCGTCCATGAGCTCAGACAGTACACAAGAATAAGCAGCTGAGCTGCTAACAAAAATGTAGAAACACAGAACTGCAAGGCTGACAGGGACCTCAAGAGGTCATCTAGTCCAGACTCCTGTGCTGAGGCAGGACCAAATAAACTCAGATCTTCCCTGACAGGTGTTTGTCCAACCTGTTCTTAAAAACCTCCAGTGATGGGGATTCCACAGCCTCCCTAGGCAGCCTTAACTATCCTTATAGTCAGAAAGTTCTTCCTATTATCTAACCTAATTCTCCCTTGCTGCAGATTTAACCCATTACTTCTTGTCCTACTGTCAGTGGACATGGAGAACAACTGATTCCTGCCCTCATTATAACAGCCCTGTAAAGGGGAACACTCACCAGCAGCATCACATAGTGGGCAGGTTGAGGTGTGACATTCCCTTTTCTCACTGTATCTCTGCCGCATGGAGGTCTGTCATTTTAGTGACTCAGCCCTCTGGCTGGGTCACATATTCAAGGCCACCCCTTTTGGGGTACGTAGAGTCCAATGACGCAGATATCTTCAGAAGTCAGTAAGGAGTTTCAGGGCTTCCTCCCTCGGGTTGTGAGTCTTAGGGCCTGGACCCCTTGCACCTTTAGGATCTTCCCCACTTAGCTTCTCAGCTGAGGGATAGACTTCTGTTGTACCCTCCTTAGGAGCTGGTAGGGGAGTCCAAGCACACCCTCTCCACCGGGCACCGATCCAGGGCCCAATGGTAGGCAGCTAAGACCTGCACCTTGGGGTTCTACATAGCTGCTTCCCTGGATCACTTCTGACCAGTGTCCCCTCTTCCCACAGGGAAAAATACAGAATTGATCACAAAATTAAAGTTCCTGACATTCAAAAGTCCCCAATCCCTTCTTTGTAGGCTTGGTTAGGTCAGTATCTCCAAGCCTCAGGCACCATGAGCTTGTGTGGTGCTCCTCCCCCAGGGCTCAGAGCACAGGGCTGCTCCCTTCCCCCGCGTGCCTGCTTCTCAGGTGCTCTGCCTTCCTTTTTAAACTCCGTCTCCAACATGTGCAGGCTTTCCAGGAGTGGCCCCGCAGGGTCATCAGGGCCCAGAGCTGCTCCTTAACTCCTTCTTCTCCAGTGTGGGGTTTGTACACCCCAGCCCAACCTCTCAACATATTTGGAGATTATCCAGTCCCCTCTCAACACTAAACATGTCCAGTGTTTTTAACCTTTTCCCGTCGTCAGGTTTTCTAAACCTCTTATCAGTTTTGAGGCTCTCCTCTGGCTCTCTCCAGTTTGTCCACCTCTTTCTCAAAGTGTGGTGCCCAGAACTGGACTCAGTACTCCAGCTGAGGCCTCACCAGTGCTGAGTAAATGGAACAATTATCTGTGTCTTACATATGACACCCCTGTTAATACAGCCAAAAATAACATTTGCCTTTTGAGCAGCTGCATCACTTTGTTCATTCATATTCAACTTGTGATCCACTATAACCCCCAGATGCTTTTCACTACTACTATCACCTAGCCAGTTATTCTCCATTTTCTATCTGTGCATTTGATTTTTCCTTCCTAAGTGTAGTATTTTGCACTTCTCTTTAGTGAATTTCATCTTGTTGATTTCAGACTAATTCTCCAATTTATTAAAGTAATTTTGAATTCTAATCCTGCCCTCCAAAGGGCTTGCAACCCCTCCCAGATTGATGTTATCCACAAACTTTATAAGCATACTTTCCATGCAATTACTCAAATCATTAATGAAAATATTGACTAGCATTGGACCCACGGGCATATAATTACAGGATCCCACGAGATACATTTCCCCCACCCCCCCGCACTGCCTCCCCCACCGCCAGTTTGACAGCAAACCATTGATAATCACTCTCTATGTTTTTTCAGCGAGTTGGGCACCCACTTTATAGTAATTACAGTTAGACCACATTTCCCTACTTTGCTTATCAGAATATCACGCCTTACTAAAATCAAGATATATCATATTCCCTCCCCCACCCCTGCCCCTTCACTAGACCAGTAACTCTGTCAAAGAAAGAAATTAGATTGGTTAGGCATGATTTGTTCTTGACAAATCTGTGTTGGATATTACTTACCACCCCAGTCATCCTCTAGGTTTAAACAATCAATTTGTAAAATAATTTGCTCCAGTATCTGTCCAGGAATCAAAGTTAGGCTGACCAGTCTATAATTTCCTGAGTTCTCTTTGTTCCTATTTTGAAAGACAGGTACTATATTTGTCCTCCAGTCTTCTGGGACCTCACCCATCCTCCATGAGTTCTCAAATATAATTGCTTCAGCTAGTTTCTTCAGTACCCTAGGGTGAATGTCATCAGTCCCTGATTACTTGAACATTTATCTAAGTATTGTTTAATCTGTTCTTTCCTGTCCATATTTATTGTGTTAAGCATCTGGTCACCATTAACCTTTTTATGGAAGACTGAAGCAAAATAGGCATTAAACATCTTAGCCTTCTTGATGTAATCCATTATTAGCTCTCCTTCCCTGCTAAATAGTGGCCCTATACTTTACAGGCGAGTCGCATCTTAGGCGCATTTAACATGCGCGAATTCAGCTTTGCGCGGTCAGCAAAAACAGCAAAAAAAAAGAAAAATAACCATTTTAAAATGGCATCGGTTCTGCAGGCAATTCTGTCCGCCATTCAACTCAATGGCGTTTCACTATACGCGGTTTTTCGCTTTACGCGCTAACCGCGGAACGGAACCCCCGCATAAGATGAGACTTGCCTGTATTTCATCTCTCTCTTGATCCTAATGTATGTATAGATGAATACCAGGCCCGCTGACAGCAATTCCGGGCCCCAGGGCAGAACAGGCAATGGGCCCCGACACATGCACAAGCTGCGCCCGCGTGACATTTGGGTGGTGCTGCGCCTGCGCTGGCTGGTGCCCAGTGAGCTGCCAGCTGCACTGTTGGGTGTGCTCTTCTGGCATGGACAGGGCTTCCACGTGACCGCCCGGTAGGGCTGACAACTGTCTAATCACGCAAACCCCCAAACCCTTGCCATGCCCCCTGCTCCACCCCTTCCCTGAGACCACGCCCCTGTACTGCCCCTTCTCTGAGGCCCCACTCCCTGCTCGCTCCATCCCCCCTCCCTCCTTCGCTCGCTCTCCCCCACCCTCACTCACTTTCACCAGGCTGGGGCAGGGGGTTGGGGTGCAGGAGGGGGTGCAGGGTGCAGGCTCTAGGAGGGAGTTTGGGTGTGGGAGGGGGTGCAGGGTGCAGGCTCTGGGAGGGAGATTAGGAGCGGGAGGGGATGCGGGCTCTGGGAGGGAGTTTGGGTGTGGGCTCTGGGTTGGGGCAGGGGGTTGGGGTACGGGAGGGGGTCAAGGGGTCGGCGCTTACATCGGGTGGTTCCTAAAAGTGACTGGCACACCCCTCAGGTAACAGCTCCAAGGCGGGAGACCCAGGGGGTCTCTGTGTGCCACTGCCTGCATGCACCGCCCCCGCAGCTCCCATTGGCTACAGTTCCTGGCCAATGGGAGCTGTGGAGTTGGCATTCAGGGCGGGGGCAGCACGAGGAGACCCCCTCCTCAGGAGCTGCAGGGACGTGCCGGCCGCGTCCAGGAGCGGCGTGGAGCAAGGGCATGCAGGAAGCCTCCCTTAGCCCCACTGCACTGCCACCAGCTGTGGCCGGAGGCTCCCAGACCCTTTTAAATCCCCTTTGCCGCCCTCCCCCACCCCCACCCCGCCTCCCCCATTGGTGGGCCTGTATAGAATCCCTTCTCATTGCTTTTTATGTCCCTTGCTAGGTATAATTCATTTTGTGACTTAGCCTCTCTCATTTTTTCCCTGTAAGGGTCCAGGGCATGGGCAGTGTGACCTGGCAGTCACATCTGGGCTAGGATCTTCCCACCAGGGATGGTAGTTGTCAAGCAGGAGTTGGAGGAATCACAAGAGGCCAGGGTCAGAGTTCAGAGGTAGTACCAGGCTGGAATCTGGAGGCAAGACTCAGAGTCACAGTCCAGAGATCAGGACACCAAGCAAAGTCTGGCACTGCAGCAAGCCAAAGATGCACAGACATCTTCCTGGGCCAACCCCTGGGATTAAATAGGGCCCTTGGCAAATCAGAGGGCCAGAGGGCACCGTCACTCTGAGCCTCTTGGGCAGTACCTCCTGCATCAGCTACTATCCACAATACTCCCTAGCTGGACTTTTCCATGGCTTCCTGGTAGCACTGTTGGAGCATCAGCTCTCCCAATTTTGCAGATGGGGGTTCTAGTCCCTAGATTGTTACAGTCCCTACTTGTGCTATTCCTTTTGTACTCGTCTTTAGCAATTTGTCTATGTTTCTACTTCCTGTAGGATTCCATTTTTGATTGTTAGGTCATTAAAGAGCTCCTGATGCAGCCACAGTGGCCTCTTACTATTCTTCCTATCTTTCCTTCACACTGGGATGGTTTACTATTGCACCTTTACTATTGTCTCTTTGAGAAACTGCCAGTGCTCCTGAACTCCTTTTTCCCTTAGATTGTCTTTAAGAACATCAAAACAGCCATAACGGGTCAGACCAATGGTTCATCTAGCCCAGTATTCTGTCTTCTGACCGTGGCCAATGCCACTACATGCACTGCTTCATGGCACTGCTTCGTGACTGGATAGACATCTGTCTTAGATGGTTTAGATTAAACCAATCCTGCATCTTGGCAGGGGGTTGGACTAGATGACCCTTGCTGTCCCTTCTAACTCTATTATTCTATGATTCTAAGTGCTTCAGGGGGAATGAACAGAACAGGCAATCACTGAGAGATCCATCCAGTCATCCATTCCCAGCTTCTGGCAATCAGAGGCTAGGGACATGCATGGGGTTGTGTCCCTGACAATCTTGGCTAATAGCCATTGAAGGAGCTATCCTCCATGAACATATCTAATTATTTTTTGAACCCCATTATAATTTAGGCTTTCACAACATCCCCTGGCAAAGAGTTCCACAGGTTGACTGTGTGTTGGATGAAGTAGTACTTCCTTTTGTTTGTCTTAAACCTGCTGCTTATTAATTTCATTGGGTGCCCTTGGTTCTTGTGTTATGGGAAGGGGTAAATAACACTTCCTTATTCACTTTCTCTACACAATTCATGATTTTATAGACCTCTATCATATCCCCCCTTAGTTGTCTCTTTTCCAAGTTGAAAAGTCCCAGTCTTTTTAATCTCTCCTCATACAGACTGTTCCATATCCTTAGTCATTTTTGTTGCCCTTTTCTGTACCTTTTCCAATTCTAATATATCTTTTTAAGATGGGATGACCAGATGAATGCACGCAGCATTCAAGGTGTGGGCGTACCATGGATTTATATAGTGGCAGTATGATTTTTTTTCTCTTTCTTCTCTTTGATTCTGATCTGTCAGCTCAACAGCAACAATGGGGCCAAATTAAATCTTTCCACCACTTTCTATCTTGTACCAGCTTCACAGCTTCATTCTTCTTTAAACCTTTTGGTTCTATGTCATTCTTCACCAGGTCTATCCAATACATCCTCTGTCTTCCTCTATTTCTAGTTCCTTGCACTCTAGCATGTGTTGCCACAGATGGTCCGTTCCTGACATATGTCCAAACCATCTCAGCCTCTTTCCTGAATCTTCTGTAACAGCAGTATTTCTCGGAGTTTGCTACAATTTGCTTTTTCGGTGTCTATTATCTGTTGGTCTATGCGACTTCTTGTTAAAACCAGGTACAGTATCAAAAGATTGGAGGCTAGCCAAGTATTGTCCCTATGTTCTAAAACAGTTCTAGGAATGAACCTGGGAACTAGAAGCCAGTTATGAGTAGGAGGTGTGCTGGTCCCTTTCATACCCACCATTCTCTCTGTTGTTTGCATCCGTGCATGAACTAGGCCTCTGCATCTGAATGCCCAGATTTTGTGGCTGTAACTCAGGTACCAGACAGAACATTTAGATGTCACAAGCCAAATTCTTTGCTGGCGTAAATGGGTGAAGAGCTCCATTGGAGTCAGAATTTAGCCCTTTGAAATGTTTTTTCACTTCTATAAATTCTCCTTCTTTTGGGACAAACACTGAATTTCTGTGAAAGTTTCCTGCTTCCGTATGCATTCCTGCCTCTCCATACTAACGTCCTGTAGGAACCTCTGCAGCCTGTCCCCTAAGAAGCCCTTTGTCCCGTGGCTGGGGAGAGGGGTTTTATTATGCTGGTCACATTCCCAAACCCCTGGCTTTTACTCCCTCCTCATCATGCTTCCCCCTTAGCGAGTATGCAGAGCAAGCAGCTAATGCCTCAGCAAAAAGATACTGTTTGCAGCAGAATATGTACCTCTTCTCCCCATCTTGTGCTGCCGCAGGGATATAAACCAGCCCAGATCCTGCCAGTGTTAGGTAATAGGTACCTATGGGATACAGGCTTTGAGTCAGGCCAGGCTGTTCAGCTCTGTGCTCTCTCAGAGCCCACTAGGACTGGCTGATGCACTTTGGAGCTTTCCAGCCTACCACTCAATAGGGAAACCTGCATTTTCCTTCACCGGGGATTTATCTGGGTTTTAGAGCAAAGCCCTGCCCAGGTGGGGGATGGAGGTGTTCTCTCTACTTTGCTTTCTTGAGTGTTGATCTTTTCTGATTTTGCATTCATGGTCTCAGGGACGATAGAATCACAAAGGCAATAAGCAAATGCAAGGGCCAGACCTGGGTGTCCCTGGGCATGGAACCCGTACTGATGTTAACGGGAGTTCTGGGCACGGATGGCTTGCAGGACTGGGTGCGCACTCAGGTGAACAAAGAAGGCACCATCTTGTTCTGCACCTACTGAGTTCCCAGGGTGGGTGGGCGCAAGCCCACCCATGTCTGAAGGCCCCTCCCTCAGCATAAGGGGCTACTGAGCCAAGAATTCAAATGAATTTGGGGGACAACAAATGATAAACCAGAGACAGGAGTGAGGGTTACAGGTTCAAAATCAGGGATCCTGAGGGGGACACTGAGCAGAGAACTCCGAACTGCGCCCATGGCTCCTCAAAGGTGTCTAGGGAGCCAGCAGATGCAGCAGTGCTGGAACAATTTGTACAGTGGGGGTTCTGAGAGCCATTGAACCAAACTGTAAACTCTGTATATGATGGAAACCACTTCAAGCCAGGAGGTGCTACAGCGCCCCCAGTTCCAGCACCTATGAGTGGACGCGGCCAAGAGGAACTCTGCCCGGATACGAGAACCAAGGGAGGAATGGAAATAGTCCCACAGTCGCAGAGCACCTCGCTGTCCAGCAGCCTCCTCCTGGTTTTATAGACGGCCACCTTGGCCAGCACCAGGAGGAGATTGACGAGTGGGGCCACAGACGGGGTGAGCGTAGATCAGGAGGTGCAGGGAAAAGTGCAACCAAAACCTGAGGAGAAGGTTCTGGAGGAGCCGGCAAAGGGGCTGCAGCCTGGCACATTTCAAGTAGACGTGTGCCAGGGTCTCCCTGATGCCACCGAAGAGGCAGGTGTCAGGGAGGGGCGTGAACCATGTCAGGTACATGCCCGTGCTCACGGCTCCATGAAGGAGCTGCCAGCCGATATCCCTGGTGGGCCGTGGGACCAGGGTGGAATATAGACTAGCCCACTGGGGTTCCTCACCCTCCAGGGGTGGTAGAAGGTCCCACCACTTGGTGTCATGGTGGGACACGAGGGTGAGGAAATGGAATGTGTGGCGCACAAAGGTGTACATCTGTTCCCCAGGCACGATTCAGAAACGAGCCGGCTGCAAGTCACACCGCCAGCTCAGGTTATGCAAAGTAACGAGTGGGGTTCCGCAAGGGTCTGTTTTGGGACCGGCTCTGTTCAATATCTTCATCAACGACTTGGATATTGGCATAGAAAGTACGCTTATTAAGTTTGCAGATGATACCAAACTGGGAGGGATTGCAACTGCTTTGGAGGATAGGGTCATAATTCAAAATGATCTGGACAAATTGGAGAAATGGTCAGAGGTAAACAGGATGAAGTTTAATAAGGACAAATGCAAAGTGCTCCACTTAGGTAGGAACAATCCGTTTCACACATACAGAATGGGAGGAGACTGTCTAGGAAGGAGTACGGCAGAAAGGGATCTAGGGGTTATAGTGGACCACAAGCTAAATATGAGTCAACAGTGTGATGCTGTTGCAAAAAAAGCAAACTTGATTCTGGGCTGCATTAACAGGTGTGTTGTGAGCAAGACACGAGAAGTCATTCTTCCGCTCTACTCTACGCTGGTTAGGCCTCAACTGGAGTATTGTGTCCAGTTCTGGGCACCGCATTTCAAGAAAGATGTGGAGAAATTGGAGAGGGTCCAGAGAAGGGCAACAAGAATGATTAAGGGTCTAGAGAACATGACCTATGAAGGAAAGCTGAAGGAATTGGGTTTGTTTAGTTTGGAAAAGAGAAGACTGAGAGGGGACATGATAGCAGTCTTCAGGTATCTAAAAGGGTGTCATAAGGAGGAGGGAGAAAATTTGTTCATCTTAGCCTCTGAGGATAGAACAAGAAGCAATGGGCTTAAACTGCAGCAAGGGAGGTTTAGGTTGGACATTAGGAAAAAGTTCCTAACTGTCCGGGTGGTTAAACACTGGAATAAACTGCCCAGGGAGGTTGTGGAATCTCCATCTCTGGAGATATTTAAGAGTAGGTTAGATAAATGTCTATCGGGGATGGTCTAGACAGTAATTGGTCCTGCCATGAGGGCAGGGGGCTGGACTCGATGACCTCTCGAGGTCCCTTCCAGCCCTAGAATCTATGAAAAGGAGGCCGGGGGGCTCATGTGGTAAGGGGCCTATAACAAGGTCTATAAAGCCAGGGGTGAGGGGTGGGCAGGGAGCACCCTCCTGCAAGACCCACTCAAGGAAGGCCCAAGAGGTGAGCAGTAAGGCTGCCCTCACCTCCTGGAGTAGGTGCCAGGGAGTATGCGCTGACTGAGCACCAGGGGATCCACCCTGTCCCCCCAGTCGTAGTCCAGGAGGTCTCCGATTCTGGTGGTTCCTGCCTCTTGTGCACCAAGGGGGACTCCACCACCTGCACAGCGAGCTGGGGGTTGTGTAGCAGGGGCTCTGCGAGGAGATCTCATGCGGCAGGGAGGGATAGCTCAATGGTTTGAGCATTGGCCTGCTAAACCCAGGGTTGTGAGTTCAATCCTTGAGGGGGCCATTTAGGGATCTGAGGTAAAAATTGGGGATTGGTCCTGCTTTGAGCAGGGGATTGGACTAGATGACCTCCTAAGGTCCCTTCCAACCCTGATATTCTATGATTCTATGATCTGCCCCCTTGGCGGCCATCATGGACCTTGTCAAAGACCAGCTTCCATGTCCAGAGGAGGTCCTGGTAGAAGACCGGCAGCTCAGAGAGGTCTCACAGAAGACCCCCCCTGCCTGTCATATCGAAGCCCTCGGAGGCGGCGGAGGAAGGCATATGCCAATGTGCTCCATGCCGGACTACCTTCAAAATAAAGGAGTCTCTGCAGGGTCTGAAGGTGGAAGACATGGACCTGGCCGCAAAGGCTGAGCAGGCCCTGTCCCCGCTCCTCCACGGGAAGACTCAAAACCCCTGAAGAGACCCAATGCAGTCCTGGCCCAAAGAACTCCAGAGCTAACCTCTGAAGCCAGGCCAGGATCCCCGGGACTTGGCTCAAGGTGTTGAGCCAGTGCCAGAGCATGGACAGAACCAGCTGGTTGAGCACCAGCACCCTCCCACCTTGTTCTGCAGGCACAGCAGCTGGGCAATATAGGTTCCTGGACTGGGGGGTGGGGGCACACCTAAGTGCTGCAGTGACTCTGCAGGGGGCCCCTTTCCCCGAGTTAGTACCACGTCTATGCCTCAGGAGAGGGCCCAGGGGCGCTGTGCTGCAGGAGGTGCTGTCACTCTGATGGCACAGAATGGCAACTCAGAGCTCATCTTGTTAATGGAGAGCTGTGGCTCTTGTCACAGAAGTGGGGTGTCAGCTGCCGTGTCCCAGCCATGGTCCAGTTTAGGTAATCACAGTCTGCCTGTGTTAACCCCCCCCTGTTGTTTGACTTGGAGACAATCATCTTCTTGCCTTCCAAGCTTAGCCTGCTTTGCTCCGCTGCTTTTTGATGTTAAACATTTACCACACTCCAGCCCAGGGGAGCTAGGGTGACCAGATGTCCCAATTTTATAGGGACAATCCCGATATTTGGGGCTTTTTATTATATAGGTGCCTATTACCCCCCACCCCCATCCCGATTTTTCACACTTTCTATCTGGTCACCCTAAGAGGAGCTGCAAGGCAGCAACTGGTGAAGCAATACCAATCAGGTTCCCTGGAGAGCCTTTGATATGGAAGATACTATAGAACTGTAAGTAACAAATCATCCCTTTATTAAATCAGAGGCACAGGACAAGTAAAGTGAGCTCTCACTCCAAACCAAAAGCTACAAACTGATCAGCATCAGCCTGAAAACTAGCTTCATTTAAGACCAAATACAACAGAAAAGCCCTCTGAACTTCCGCAGTGCTGGCTTGTACAGCCCCCCCATCCCCCACCCCAAACCTTTCAGTTAGTCTCCAGCCTCAGACACAAGCACCTTTAGGAAGCTTCACTCGGCTGTATGTGATGGAGCCAGGCATACTACATTGTCGCCTCCAGAGTCTGCATTGGCTTCCAGCTTGCTGACACTGCAAGGTGTATGCCTGCTGTTGGTTTTGTTCTGCAGTGCCCTCTGCAGTTAGGGCAGATGATATGCAGTCTCTCTCACTATTCAGGCTGGTGAGAGTTGACTTAGAATCATAGAATCATAGAATCTCAGGGTTGGAAGGGACCTCAGGAGGTCATCTAGTCCAACCCCCTGCTCAAAGCAGGACCAACCCCAATTAGATCATCCCAGCCAGGGCTTTGTCAAGCCTGACCTTAAAAACCTCTAAGGAAGGAGATTCCACCACCTCCCTAGGTAACCCGTTCCAGTGCTTCACCACCCTACTAGTGAAAAAGTTTTTCCTAATATCCAACCTAAACCTCCCCCTCTGCAACTTGAGACCATTACTCCTTGTTCTGTCATCTTCTACCACTGAGAACAGTCTATATCCATCCTCTTTGGAACCCCCTTTTAGGTAGTTGAAAACAGCTATCAAATCCCCCCTCATTCTTCTCTTCTGCAGGCTAAACAATCCCAGTTCCCTCAGCCTCTCCTCATAAGTCATGTGCTCCAGCCCCCTAATCATTTTTGTGCCCTCCGTTGGACCCTTTCCAATTTATCCACATCCTTCTTGTAGCGTGGGGCCCAAAACTGGACACAGTACTCCAAATGAGGCCTCACCAGTGCCGAATAGAGGGGAATAATCACGTCCCTCGATCTGCTGGAAATGCCCCGACTTATACAGCCCAAAATGCCGTTAGCCTTCTTGGCAACAAGGGCACACTGTTGACTCATATTCAGCTTTTCGTCCACCGTAACCCCTAGGTCCTTTTCTGCAGAACTGCTGCCCAGCCATTCGGTCCCTAGTCTGTAGCAGTGCATGGGATTCTTCCGTCCTAAGTGCAGGACTCTGCACTTGTCCTTGTTGAACCTCATCAGATTCCTTTTGGCCCAATCCTCTAATTTGTCTAGGTCCCTCTGTATCCTGTCCCTACCCTCCAGTGTATCAACCACTCCTCCCAGTTTAGTGTCATCTGCAAACTTGCTAAGGGTGCAGTCCACACCATCCTCCAGATCGTTGATGAAGATATTGAACAAAACCGGCCCCAGCACCGACCCTTGGGGCACTCCACTTGATACCGGCTGCCAACTAGACATGGAGCCATTGATCACTACCCGTTGAGCACGACCATCCAGCCAGTTTTCTATCCACCTTACCGTCCAGTTTTCTATCCAACACTTACCTGGAAGCAGTGTTGTCTAGTGGCTAGAGCACCAGCCTTGCACTCAGGAGAGTGGGGATCTCCTCCTAGCTCTGCTGCTGGGTTACTTTGAGCAAATCGCATTCCTTGGTGATGCCTCAGTTTCCCTATCTGTAAAATGGCAATGATGATCTTACGCTCCTTTGTAGAGCACTTTGAGATCTACTGAAGGAAAGTGCTATTATTATGAGCAGTAAGAATAGTACTGTTTTAATGAATCTTCCAATTATTATTTATTAGTATTAGTCAATATGTACCTTGTGGTAGTGCCCAAAATACCCAGGCGGGATCAGGGCCCCATTGTGCTGGGTGCTGGACACCCACAGGACTAAGTCAGTCCCTACCCCGGAGGGCCCATGATCTAGAGGATGTGAGAGTCTGGGGGCAACACACAGGACATTCTCATCGGGGGCTCGCTGAGGTCAGAAATTCAGACCAGCTAGTTTGGCAAAGGCTAAATCTGCCGCTCTCCGCCCTTTACTAGCCATCCCCTGTTCAGAGCAATTTTGCAGCCATGCCGATGTCTGTGATTAAGGAATGAGCATAAAGCTTCAGCGCATCTCCTGGAGTTCCCTGTGCTCTTTCCTGCGTGCTGGGAAAGACAGAACTACAGGACACTTTCCCTGCATGACCTGTGTTACTGAATCTTGAGCTGCGTGGGAGTCAATAAAAGGGAGGCTTTTAATGCTGGGAATCATGGATTGAAGGGGGACCAAGAGGATGGCACAAATGCAGCTAACAATCTTCACAGCCACGTTTGATCTTTACAAAGCATCTCCTCTTTTCGTGCTAACTCCTCTGATCCATCCGCTCTGGAGAGCCCTAGGTTTGGCCTTAGCAGCTCTGAGGTACAGAGCCGGGGGGGTGGTATTAAAGAGGGGTGCGGGGACTTGTGACCCACAAACCATTTCCCTCCCTGAGTAAATGTTTGGGCTTTATTTACTGCAGTCACAAAGGATACAACACAAGCCTGTTCTCTGGAGTGAAAACAAACTCTCCTCTGGATGCCAAAGCCGCAGAGTGGGAGCGGTGTGCACCCAGCAACTGCTGCATCTTGCATTTGCAGCTTCCATTCTGCTGAGCTCAGCACATGGAGTTATTACACACACGCGCGCACGTTTAATTACATATGCTTTTCAGGAGCAAGGCTCTGTGCCTTCCCATGTCAGCTATCCTAACCAATTGGTGCTAATCAACGAGCATTCCCAGCCTCTCCCTGAGCTCCCCGCCCAGCCCCCCACATTCCCAGCCTCTCCCTGAGCTCCTCCCCCAGCCCCCCACATTCCCAGCCTCTCCCTGAGCTCCCCGCCCAGCCCCCCACATTCCCAGCCTCTCTCACAACTCCCCACCCAGCCCCCCACATTCCCAGCCTCTCCTTGAGCTCCCAACCCAGCCCCCACATTCCCAGCCTCTCTCACAACTCCCCACCAAGCCCCCCACATTCCCAGCCTCTCCCAGAGCTCCCCACCCAGCCCCCCACATTCCCAGCCTCTCCTTGAGCTCCCCGCCCAGCCCCCCACATTTCCAGTCTCTCCCTGAGCTCCCTGTCCAACCCCCCACATTCCCAGCCTATCCCTGAGCTCCCTGCCCAGCCCCCCACATTCCCAGCCTCTCCCAGAGCTCCTCTCACAGTTCCCCACATTCCCAGCCTCTCCCAGAGCTCCTCTCACAGTTCCCCACATTCCCAGCCTCTCCCTGAGCTCCCCACCCAACCCCCCACATTCCCAGCCTCTTCCAGAGCTCCCCGCCCAGCCCCCCACATTCCCAGCCTCTCCCAGAGCTCCCCGTCCAGCCCCCTGCATTCCCAGCCTCTCCAAGCTCCCCACCCAGCCCCCCACATTACCAGCCTCTCCCAGAGCTTCTCACCCAGCCCCTCACATTCCCAGCCTCTCCCAGAGCTCCCTGCCGAGCCACCCACATTCCCAGCCTCTCCCAGAGCTTCTCACCCAGCCCCCAAATCCTGGCCTCCCCCAGAGTGCACCCTGCAATCCAGGGTGCTCTCCATGCTCCCTGCCTACCCTGCTCCAAATCCCATCCTCTCCCAGACTGCCCCTGAAATCCCAGCTTCAGGTGGAAGAAGCTGTGAGAGAGGATTGTGTGCTGTGGGCCAAGGGAACATTCTGCTTGTTCCCTCCAGGTCTCTGGGCCAATGTGGATGCAGCCCCGGGCCAGGCGTTCAGGCTGCTCTAACCACCATCAGTACCGGATCTAGCTTTACACCTGTCCATTGCCTCTCCCACACCATCTCCAGCTTGTGCTCTCCTCAACCCTCTTTCTCCGCACAGAGGGGAACAAAGTGGCTCTTTAAAAGCCCTGTTCCTGCACCTGCCCCTTGCCCCCCTGCTGCTCTCCACCCCCTACAGGGAGAGCTCCCACAAGACTCCAGGGGAGCCCTCCACACCCCCCAGGGAAGCTCTCAGCTCTCCCTTTGCGGTGGCCCAATGGTTTACCTCACCTGTTGTCCAGTGCACACCTCACAGGGGAGTTAACCCGTGAGCTCTGGGCATAGGGTGCTTTCCTGGGTGGTGGGAAACCCCGGCTCAAAGCCCCGCTCTGGCACGGACCCGCAATGGATTCTTTCAATTCACAGAACATGCAAAACAAATGTCAGAACTGGATTCGCCCCAAACCAAATAAGGTTTTACAAAACTGCTGCCCATCCCCAAAATCAGTGATTGACCCAACGCTAGTGATGCTGCTCGGCGAGTGTGGGCTGGCGCTGCCATAGGAGAGCTCCTGGCTATCATTACCTGGGAAAGGCCCTTCCTGCCTTGAGAACTTGGCAGCATCTGCCCCACGTCAGCTGTTTTTGCCCCTCTCATTTCTCTCTTGGCTTCTTGCTGATTTTTTTTAATGCTGAACTCCCTCCTCCACCTCTTTCCCATGGGTGCACCAGCGTAACTGCCTAGACAACTGTACCCAGTCTGGTGGCACCACCTAACAAACTGCTGGCATCACCTTACCAATTGCTGTTTGTCCTTTGTATTCACAGCCTGCTGCCCTCTTATTAAATAGACATTGGCTTGGCAACTGCCTTCTCTTCTGATTTGCATCCCTTCAGGGAGCGAGACTAGGCTAGGCGCCTGTGTGCAAAGAGCCAGGGCTTGCAGAGATGCATCCTGATCACACTGCAGACTGTTCTGTGTCCGCAGACCTTTGAGATGGGAAGTATGCTTACAGGAAAAAAGCCTTAGACTGCAACAGGCATCAAACAAAGAAACCCTTCTCTAGACATTTCTCTAGAAGCCTATGAAATGGCTCTAAACCCCCACAGAACTCAGAGAATGAAATCCTTTCCATGGTTTTTTTTTAACCATTCCATAGAATTCCAGAGCAGGGGTAGATTTCTTTTCTCAATTCTGTAAGGTGATGCAAAATAGCTATAGAAAATTGAACCCTTGCTCCAGGTGGTTTTGTTGGTCCTCCAGAAGGGGAATGTGGCCTATTGGTTACATGAGAGGACTGGGTGCTAGGACTCCTAGGCTCTGCTACTGACTCACTGTGAGATCTGGACCAAGTCACCTCACCTTTCTGTGGTTCCATTTCTCTGTCTGTCAAGCACAGCTGGTAAACCCTATGTACAGCACCTCCCAGGGTGCTACGGTAGGTTTGCAGGATGCCTGGAGACACTCCCAGTGTACAAGAGCTGTATGTGCAAAGTTTAATGAACTAGAGCTAGATCTGGGCCCTAACAAGCTCTAAGCGGGAAGGCTGGTCTTGTGGTTAGGATACCAGCCTACAACTTAGTACAATTACTGGCTGTGCTACTGACCCTCTCCATGTTCTTGGGCTCGTCACTTAATCGCTCTGCACCTCAGTTTCCCCCTTCTGTAAAGTGAGGATGTATTTCCTTATCACAGGGGTGCTGTGATGATAAACTCATTCATGTTTGTGGGGCACTCGGCCCCTGTGGCGTGGGAGGTACAAGAGTCCCCAGACAGATAACTCTGCACCTGAAATTAGGGGAAGGTCAAGTCCAGATCCAAAAGCTCTAACTGGTCCCTGACTCTACAATGAGTCAAACCTCCCCCCAGCATCCAAACACTGCAAGATTTGATCTGTCTGGTTCAGGCCCATCCAGAGCCAGCGCGCCCACTAGGCGACCCTAGGCGGTCGCCTAGGCTGCCAGCATTTGGGGGGCGGAGACTCCCGCGAGAAGGCAGGTTCCCCATAGCTGCTGCCCCTGCCTCCGGCTGAGGTGAGTTCCCAGGGGCGGGAGGCTGGCCGCCGCGGGGGGTGCTGGTGGTGCGGGGGGCGCTGGTGGGGGGCCGCTGGCGGGCGGGGCGAGGGAAGCCGAGCCCGCCGCGGCTCGCCAGGGAGCAGAGCCCCACCCTCCCGCCGCCGGCCTCGGGGAGCCGAGCCCCGCGCCCCCGCCGCGGGGAGCCCACAGGGGGGCGGGGCGCGGGGAGCCAAGCCTAGAGCCCCCGCCGCGGGCCACTGTGGCGCGAGGAGCCGGGCCGGCGGGGAGCCGAGGCCAACGCCCCGGCCGCAGGGCGCCCAGCCGAGCCCGCCGCGGGGAGCAGAGCCGAGCCCCCCCCCCGCGGGCCGCAGTGGGGGGAGGGGAGGGAGCAGAGTCCAGCCCCGCCTCAGCCCGGCGGGCAGCGCCGGGAGCCGAGCCCGCTGTGGCCCGGTGGGGAGCCGAGCCCAGCCCCCCCGCTGCAGACCGCGGTGGGGCGTGGGGAGCCAGGCCGGCGGGCAGCAGAGCCCAGCCCAGCCCCCCCCACGGGGGAGGGGGCGTGGGTAGCTGGGCCGGCGGGTAGCTGATCCCAGCGCCTGGCCGCGAGGAGCCCAGCCGAGCCCGCCGGGGGGGGGGGGGGGGGGAGGAGAGACCAGCCCCCGCCGCCGCCGCAGGTGTATGTGGAGGCTCCTAGGGCGCCAAACTGCCTTGCACCGGCCCTGGGCCCATCTCTTTTATTGCCCCTGATCTCAGCACCTATTTTATTACATGTACATGTATCAGTTCTCTTCCACCTTTCAGCCACTAACCAGACCTGTTCCCCATCACCACCACCACAACCCCTGGAACTCACCCCAAGGGCGCCTGTGCCTAGGAAGCCTTGAAATGAGACCTAAGTTATGCATGTCCCTTGTGCAGACCCTGAACACTGGGGTGAAAGTTACGTTGGAAACAGGGAGGCTCTCCCATAGTCTTGCTGCTGCATTTACAATGATCCTGTCCTGCTCAGAACAGCTTCCAGTAGTTAGGGGAGGAAAGAAGGAGTTTGCCTTTGGTGAAGCTACAAGGTCTCCTGCTTTGTACAGCATTTTTGAATTCACATCACGCCAGAGACCATCTATGAGGTTAGGGCTAATCTGTGAGTATCTGAGTCCCTAGAGAGCCCTGACAGGATTCAGAGCTCAGAGACAAGTGCCTATTTCCGATCTCCATATACTCCATGGATGTAAAACAGTACAGCTCCATTAAAGTCAATGGTGCAACGCCAATCTACACCAGCTGCAAATACAGCCCCTCCCTTTAAATCCATCCATCCCTGCTGACCTGGGGGATGATACAACAGGCGGACAAACCTCTTTTGCCTGTTTCCCCTTCTTTACCACTTCCCAAAAAGAAAAATCAAGCAACAGCTTAAGAACCTCTGGAAGCAGCGATCCCGAGGCCTCTCGGGATGTTACATGGGGCCTGTGCTTGCTAGGCATTCTACCCATGTATTGGTCAATAAAAACAATTAAATGCTGTCTCTCCTGGTTACCTGGCTGACAGCTGATAATTCTGTTAGAGTGTGGGCTGGGTGTGAGAAGCAAACCCAGCCCCTCCATGTGAGGCATGAGGCCTTCGTTGCTGTGAGCCATTGCAGGGATGAAATCTGACAGGTGAAATGATAACCTGCCATCCTACCACAGCTAGATTCCTTGAGAACAAAGCACACTAATAATAGGAACCCTAATTAGTGCTGTCTTGATGTCTTCAAATGGCCTAGAGAATGGCAATTGCAATCCTCTCCACGCAGCCCAAATTAGCCCCTGGCTAGGCAGTTAGCGAGTGGGTTTTTTCCATTTTGTAAGGTTCTATTTTAAGTGCTGTGGGAGGGACCACATTGTTAAAGGAAGTTACTTTTTAAAATTAAATTCCTGAAGCAGGTATATTTTTCCCCTTTAAAAATAATTGTTTGGTTTGAATACTCAGCCTGTGCCGCCTTTCCTCATGCAAATTGGTGCCCTCACTTCATGTATGAGTGAGAGATGCTCACCTCAGTAAGACTTGCAGGACTGGGCCCTAGCTGAGACCCAGGAAAAGACCTGGTGCCATGGGAGCTGCACTTCGTTTGCAGGGCTGGTAATGACCTCAGCTCCTGGGCTCTGAGTAATATCACATATGACACACAACACGGTGGGAAGCACTACTGGGCTTCTGTTTGCCCATCTGTAGAATGGGTATAAGAGGTCATGTGACGTGTCAAAGGTCACAGCGTGTCAAGGGAAGAGCGGGAATAGAACCCCAACCCCCCAGATTTGTCGCATGGCTGTACAAACCTGATGGCTCACCACAGTGACTCTGGATCAGTGTTTCCCATCATTAGTCTGTTATGTCACAGCCAGAGACAGATTAAGGTTTCGTGGAGCCCTGGGCTGGAGCAAGTGGGGGGGCCCTTCGAACTCCTTCCACCTGCAGTCCCGCCCCCATTCCGTCCCTTCTGCTTGTGGTCCCACCCACAACACCATCCTGTTCTGCACCTTACCCTCTAGACCCGCCCTGTTTCATCCACGGTCCACCCCATTACGCCCCCCCCTGCAGCCCCCACAACCTGTTTCCTTCTTTCTCCCTCGCCACACTGTGGCCCCAAGACCAGAGAAGCTCTGTCCCCCCACCATGGCCCCGGGGCCGCAGCAGGGAGTGAGTGAGAGCTCCCCCAGCCCTGAGGCTGCGGCAGGGAGCTAGAGCTCATCCAGTCCAGCGGCTGCAGCTGGGGTCCGCATGCTGACGCTTGCCCCACCTACCCACCCAGCACTCCTGCCAGGGAGTGGGGTCAGGGTGTCAGGGCCCCTCAATTGGCCGGGGCTCCTGGGCACCTGCCACTGGTCCCGTCCCAGCCCCAGTCTCCATTCAGTCAGTCCTAACCACTCAATAATGCAGGAGCAGTGCTCACAGCTGCTCCAAATACTCCATCACTCGGGGGTTGGTAAGTGCAGGGTGGAGATGGACCTGTGTTTTTCTCACTTGGTTGTGGCTGAGTCTTTAGTTGTATGCAGAAGGAAATAATGTTCTCATGTGCACATTTTCTTCTAGTGATGTAATCCTCCCCAGAGGCTCCCTGGGGTACTGGGACAGGGTCGCCTAAGGACAGAGCACTGGGGAACGAAATGGCTGTCCTGGACTCATGCTGACAGTGGGAGATGGGCTAGGTGGGACCTCTGAGGGCCTTCCCATCTGTAACTTCTCTGGTTCTCTGGAGGCATTTTTTAATCATTCCAATTGGCTCCTCACATGGGAGGACCTGTAGATGCACAATGATTTTTATTGTTACAAACCTCTGGCCACCCTTGTCAGTGAGCAGCATAGAGCGACCGCTCCAAACTTCAGTGTCACTCCTCCAGCATGTTCTATGGCACCAGAGCTAAAGGAGGGTCTCCGCCAGGTGTGAGCAGTGTGGGACTCAGGACACACAGCCAGGCAGTTATTGTCCCACCCAGCACAGGGCAGTAATTTACACACACACACCAGCCCGTATCAGTAAGATTACACACCCATGTACCCAGTACAAGCAATAGTTATTAATTTATATTTTACAAGGTGCCTGCCCTAGATGACCATTCCCCATGTTTCAAATCCATGGATGAGCACATTGGAGAAACACCACAACCACCTCTCTGATCTATTCTGGGACCTGTCAAAAGGCTAGACCTGCCCTGTAGCACACCACACTGGCCAAGCATGGCTCTGTAGCACCCTTCTTCAGCTTAGCCTCTCCAGGGCTTCTTAAATAAATGCCACTAGTCCAGAGTCCTTAACACATTCCCCCTCTGGGCTTAATTTATTTATATAGAAATCAAACCAAACTCAGTCCTGGAGCTTCTCCCCTTCACCCCCGAGAGGATCCTCCTCTCCCCTCGGCCACCCACCTGCAGTATTTTTCCCCTGGGAAGGCTTATTGTGTTGGGCAAATGTTGTCTGCTCAATTCCCAACACTCCTCATATATTTGTCCAGTATTCCTATGTGTGCTATTTCTCTTGACTTCCTTTGACAAAATGTCAGATCTAACATTTTCATTCTTAAATTGACAGGTGTTTCTCCAGTAGCTCCCTGCATCACATGCAGTGGTGTCATAAGAAATGCACGCCCTGCAATTCATAGTGCTTGAGCTTGAATTGACTAACTTTTTCAACTCCACTCCAGACACAGAACTAAAAGCTTGACACCCATAGTTTATGGCTGACCTTATTGATGCTCTATATAGCATCCTCAGTTCCTTCGTATCTGCTCCCCAATTAATCCCAGAAATAGCTCTAAGTATCCTACCTTTACATTTCTTGTAATACTTTCTGTATGCCCCTTCCAAGTTCATTATTGGATAGTACACCCAGAAATTTTAAAACTGTTGACTAGTGCGCCTGTCCTCCACAAAGATATCAGTTACACTCCTCCCTAATCAGTCTTCTAGTGAAGATCATTCCCTTTGTTTGAAGTGATTGAACATTTAAATCCCCAAAGCAGCTCCCCATCCTGAGACCTCCCTGTGTGCTTCATTGATTCTCTCCCAAGCCACTTTAATTCTGTTTAACTCACATCACACAATCATCCACAAAGTGACCCCTGTTCATCTGGGGGGGAGCCCCAGCTTGCTCTTCCTCCTTCCCTCTTGGTGCGGCCCAGGTGCTCTCCCTTAAGCCTAAGTAGGCAGCAGGTAATCCGTCTCATTAGTTTGTCTTCTGGTTGCAAAGTAGGCCAGGGAGAAGCACCAGGCAGGTGCTACAGTGATTTTCTCTGAAGGGTCAGGAAAGTTACTAACCTGGCACCGTCTTGCTCAAGTGAACTGCTCCCCATGTGCTCTCAGACTCAAGTGATCTCATGAATTAGTGAGGAAAGGAGGTTTTTAGTGCCTTCTGTTTCCTTCCTGCCCTGGGACAGCGAGCTGGATTCTAGTCGCGCTTTCACATTATCAGCAGAATTTCATTGAATGCAGAACCATTATCATTAACGACAACGCATGACGTCCGAGAGAACTCGGCTTGATTCTCAGATCCCAGGGCTGGCAGTCACAACAGCCTCTTTTCAACTTGTAAACTGGGGCGATTTCACACGGAGTCATGGTAATGAAGCGCTAGAATGCAGAAAAGTCTCCCAGGCACTGGAGATGTTGAGAGGTGGAAATATACTGTAATAAAAACACTGTACTTCAAACTCAATCAGTTCCTTTATCCAAAGATCGGAAAGCGCTTTCCAAAAATAAATAAAATTATCCTTGATACCAATCTGTACGTCATATGCTTCGGTGCTGTCCATACTCAGGGGCAGTGGCGGTGGGAAGAGACGTTCCCAACTCCCCACACTTTAAGAAAGGGAGAGAACAGAGTTGCGAGCACACAGCTCCTCTCCCCTCCCCCTATGGTGAGTTCATAGGTGCAAAACTTCTGGCAAGGATTCACAAGGCCAGGAAATGATCTTTACGTTGGGTGCAATCTTCCAAAGTGCCCAAGTGCCTTAGGAAAGTCACTTCTAGGGGCTACTAAGGAGCTGTGGAAAATCCCACCCATTGTGCAGAACACTGGGCATTCAAGACACTAGAATTCAAAAGCAGTGAGGAAAACAGGCTGCTGCCTTAGGCCATGGCTACACTTGCAGATGTACAGCGCTGTGAGTTAAACCCGTCTTCGCACAGCTGAGTAGGGAAAGCGCTGCAGCCTGTCCACACTGGCAGCTGCCAGCGCACTAATGTGGCTACATTGGCGGCACTTGCAGCGGCTTTGGGAGCGGTGCATTATGGGCAGGTATCCCACAGAACACCTCTTCCCATTCTGGCGCTGTGGGTTGTGGGAAGGGGGCGTGGGTTATGGTGCATTCTGGGTCCTGTCCCAACACCCTGTGATGCATCGCTTCACATCCCAGCAATCCCTGTGTTTCCGGCCACATTTGGCGCCATCTTTCAACGGTTTCTTTGTAGGTTTCTCTGTGCTCCGTTTCGGTCAGCGGGAAATGGACCCCGACCTGTTGAGAAAAATACTGACGAGTCTCGCCAGCACGTCACGTTTGGCAGTCGAGCTCTTCCTTAAGATCCACAGTGACAGCAAGGAGTCCGACGATGACGATGAAATCGACTCGCGTAACGCGTATGACACGAACTTGCTTGTGGCATTCACGGATATGCTGTGCACCATGGAACGCCGCTTTTGGGCTCGGGAAACCAGCACAGAGTGGTGGGATCACATTGTCATGCAAGTCTGGGATGACGAGCAGTGGGTGCAGAACTTTCGGATGAGAAAAGCTACTTTCGTGGGACTGTGTGAGGAGCTCGCCCCCGCCCTGAGGCGCAAGGACATGAGATTGAGAGCTGCCCTGACGGTGGAGAAGCGGGTGGCTATTGTAATCTGGAAGCTTGCAACTCCAGACTGCAATCGATCGGTAGTGAACCAGTTTGGAGTGGGAAAGTCGACCGTTGGAATCGTGCTGATGCAAGTTTGCAAGGCCATTAATCGCATCCTGCTCAGAAGAACCGTGACTCCAGGTAACGTGCAGGACATTGTGGCTGGCTTTGAACAAATGGGTTTTCCTAACTGCGGAGGGGCGATAAATGGGATGCATATTCCTATTCTGGCACCACCCCACCTAGCATCCAAGTACATTAATCGGAAGGGGTATTTCTCCATGGTTCTCCAGGCGCTTGTGGATCGCTGGGGGCGTTTCATTGACATCAACGCAGGCTGGCCCGGAAAGGTGCATGACGCACGCATCTTTCGGAACACTGCCCTGTTCCGGAAGATGCAGTCCGGGACTTTTTTCCCAGACCGGAAGATCACGGTAGGGGAAATTGAAATGCCCACTGTGATCCTTGGAGACCCCGCGTACCCTTTAATGCCGTGGCTCATGAAAACCTACACAGGGAGCCTTGACACCAGCAAGGAATGGTTCAACTACAGGCTGAGCCGATGCCGAATGACTGTGGAGTGTGCTTTTGGCCATTTGAAGGGCCGCTGGCGATCTCTGTATGGGAAGCTGGACTTGGCCGAACACAGCATCCCCGCAGTTATATCCGCGTGCTGTACCTTCCATAATATTTGTGAAGGGAAGGGTGAAATGTTCACTCAGGCGTGGACCTCAGAGGTTCAACACCTGGAGGCTGAATTTGCACTGCCAGAGAACAGGGCTATTAGAGGGGCCCAGCGTGGGGCTGCAAGGATTAGAGATGCCTTGAGGGAGCAATTTGAGGCTGAAAACCACCAGTAATGTCTGCTGCCCTGCACGGCCCTGAAGTGAAGTGGTTCCAATATTATTAGTAATCTGTCTTTGCTAAGCTGATTTGTGTTTGCTCAGCTGACTTGCGTTGCCTGTTTCTTTCCTGGGCTAAGGTATCTTTTACCTTATGCAATAATAAAGACTGTTTTCACATCCAAAGAATCCATTTATTAAAGAGAAAATACATGTATTAAAAAGAAACACATCACAACTGCCTGAGAGACAGAAAGGGCAAGGGGGTGGTGGGTGGTGTGGGGAACGGTTCAATCACAGGTTATGCTATGTCCTGCTTTCATACTCGGGCTTCCTGTCTGGAGTGCTGTGCAGTGAGTGCTGCACTTCAGGATGTCTATAATTCGGGATGGGAGTTGAGTGCAGTGGGTAAGGGTCATAGTTTCCAGGGCTGGCTGGTGAAGCTACAGGTGTTGGGGGCAGCTGGTGTGGGCGATAAGAACCTGGATGTTGGGTGAAGTGGGCAGGTGGTGACATGGGGGCAGAAGGCAAAGAGTTTTGGGATAATGGCTGCAGGAGGGGGCGGCCGCGGTACTGCTCCGCCTGCATGGCGACAAGCGCCTGGATAGAGTCCGCTTGGTGCACCATGATACTAATCAGTTCCTTTGTGCTTTCGTGCCAGAGCTGCATGCTTTGTCGCCGGTGCAAAGCGTTTTCCTAGCGGAGCCTGCTTTCGCTCTCCCTCCACTCCCGAGCCTTTTGATTCTCTTTAAGAGACTGGTTCATAACTTCCTGCAGCATGTCTTCTTTCGTTCTTCTAGGCCTCTTCCTGAGCCTTTGGAGTCTCTCAGCTGGTGATAAGAAGGACAGCGGAGATCTCAAGGTTGCATCTTGAAGGCAAAATGCAACATTTAACAGAGGCATCATTGTTTTATGCCAGACAGAGCAATGATTCCCCCACACTTAAGGAGGGCACACACAGTCTCCAAAACAGCACCCTTTCCCCATCCCAAACAGAGCGCACAGAACCCACGGGAGCCCCAAAATGGTGAGTAAGCACAGGGTAAAGGGGGACTGATTGTTTCACGGCTGTACTGTCCGGCGGGTTTCTGTGCCTTGGGGAGAGCCAACAGCTGCAGGGGGAACCTACACTGAACACTGTCCCCACATTTTCCACAGGAGTTCGTCCTGGAAGATATCTCGCTGCTGAGGGTGACCTGGGAAGCCAGGGAGGGTCTTCTACTGCAATGCGGCTTCCGCCCTGGCCCATATGCAGCTTGCCTGTGTGCAGCAATGGTCCCCCCGCCCCTCGCGGCACAGTGGCGTGGACACGTTACCCTGACTGGGACAAGGACCATGGCGGCTCTCCCAAATAAACCTGCGCAAGCGCATTGCCCACGTTCTGGCTGAGACTTTCGAAGAGATTACAGTGGCCGATTTCCACGATGTGAAAGAACACATCAATGCGCTCTTCCGCATCTAGCCATGCATGCAGCCCAAACCCTCCTTGCCCAAGGACCCTGCACCGACAAAACTCCTTCCCGAAAATAAAAGCTGCTTACCGCGAACCTGCTCTTCTCTTTCTCCTCCAACGCGTACCAGCCACTGCGACTGGCTCCCTTCCTCCTGGCTCGAGAAGAGCTCCTGGCTGCATGCCCCCAGGGAGTCAGGGGTGTCTCCCCCAGCCACAGCACCCTCGCTCCTGCTTTCTTCAACCCCCTCCTCCTCCTCTTCCTCTGCCTCCTCCTCCTCCTCCTCCCACTCTCCCGTGTCCACGGTGGTGCTCGGAATGGAGGTGGGGTCACCCCCAAGTATCGTGTCCAGCTCTTTGTAGAATCGGCAGGTTGTGGGGGGAGCACCTGAGCAGCTGTTTGCCTCGCGGGCTTTGCGGTACGCACTCCGCAGCTCCTTCACTTTTATCCTGCACTGCATTGCGTCCCGGTCATGGCCCCTTTCTATCATGACCCTTGATATCTGGCCGAAAGTATCGAAATTCCTCCGGCTGGATCGCAGCTGGGACTGGACAGTTTCCTCCCCCCAAACAGCGATGAGGTCCAGCAACTCGGTATTGTGCCATACTGGGGCTCATCTGGCACATGGAGGCATGGTTACCTGGAAAGATGCGCTGAGAGCACTCCATGCCTGGCTGAGCAAACAGGAAGGGGATATTTAAAATTCCAAGGGAATTTAAAGGGCAGGACTGGCGGTTGGTCACCTGAGGCCAGGGCAGTAGAGTTCTAATTGATTACCAGAGTGGCTAGAACAGGCATTGTGGGATACTTCCGAATACTTCTGGAGGCCAATAAGAGCGCATTGGGTGGCCACACTGGAGCCGCAGCGCACCAGCGGCAGCGCAACAAATGTTATTCCTCTCGGGGAGGTGGAGTACCTGCAGCGCTGTACGTGCCTTGCAAGTGTAGACGGTTAGTGAGTTACAGCGCTGCAGGCAGTTTTATTGCGCTGTAACTCGTGAGTGTAGCCAAGGCCTTAATGAATCTCCCTGTTGATGATGGGGCAGAACATGCTGAGGGAAGGGTCGTCTGGGAAAATTACAGAAAAGGGGAACGGGGAAAAGATTAGGAAAAAAACTCCCTGGCCGTCCTCTATGGACATCCCAACTGCTATTGCTGTGCACGATTCGAGTGGGGCGTCTCTGCCACAGCACCAGCTGGAAGGTTCTGCTGTCTCAGCATAAATATGCCAAACACTTCAAAGCTTACGGCCGGGAGAGAAAGGCTTTCTTCTGTCTTTTGGAGGCTATTAGCAAAAGCCGAGCCTCCAGCACAGAGCCACCTTTCACCTCTTTCCTGAGAAGATTTGGATTTCTCTGAACTACAAAGGGAATCCCAGGACTGTCTGAAGACTGACCTCAAGGTGTCGCGATGATCAAGAACAGTGATTCTGTAAAAAGAAAAGGTTACTCACCTTTGTAACCGGTGTTCTTCGAGATGTGTTGCTCATATCTATTCCAGTTAGGTGTGTGCGCGCGCGCGCGTGCACGGACGTCGGAAACTTTTACCCTAGCAGCTACCTGTCGGGCCGGCTGGGGAGCCCCCTGGAGTGGCGCCGAAACGGCGCTCTATATAGTACCCTGCCGGCCCAACCCCACTCCAGTTCCTTCTTGCCGGCTACTCCGACAGTGGGGAAGGTGGGGGGGAATGGAATAGATATGAGCAACACATCTCGAAGAACACCGGTTACAAAGGTGAGTAACCTTTTCTTCTTCTTCGAGTGGTTGCTCATATCTATTCCAGTTAGGTGAATCCCAAGCCTTACCTTGGAGGCGGGTTCGGAGTTACGGTAAAGCAGCTTGAAGGATAGCCCTACCAAAGGCAGCATCATCACGGGAATGATGAGTGATGGCGTAGTGCGATGTAAAGGTGTGCACCGATGCCCAGGTTGCGGCCCTGCAGATCTCCTGAAGGGGGATGTTGGCCAGGAAAGCCGCCGAGGAAGCTTGCGCTCTCGTTGAGTGGGCTGTGACCGCTGGCGTAGGCACCCTCGCCAGGTCGTAGCAGGCACGGATGCAGGCTGTAATCCATGATGATATGCGCTGCGAAGAGACCGGAGCGCCTTTCATACGTTCCGCGAGAGCGACGAACAGCTGGGATGTCTTACGGAACGGCCTTGTGCGTTCTATGTAGAAGGCGAGTGCTCTCCTGACATCCAACGAATGTAGCCGTTGCTCTTTAGAGTTGGCATGCGGCTTAGGAAAGAAGACAGGTAGGAAAATGTCCTGTGACATGTGGAAGGGCGAGACCACCTTTGGAAGGAAGGACGGATGAGGTCGAAGCTGGACCTTGTCCTTATGAAAGATGGTATACGGGGGGTCACACAGGAGAGCCTTCAACTCGGATACCCTTCTGGCTGAAGTGATAGCCACGAGAAAAGCGACCTTCCACGATAGATAGAGGAGGGAGCAGGAGGCCATTGGCTCGAATGGAGGGCCTGTAAGTCGAGAGAGGACGAGATTGAGGTCCCATGCAGGAACAGGTGACCTCATTGAGGGGTGAACCTTTTCCAAGCCCTTGAGGAAACGACGCACCATGGGGTGCGTGAATATTGAGCGGCCCTCTGTTCCTGCATGGAAAGCCGAGATGGCAGCAAGATGGACCTTCAGGGATCCAAGTGCAAGGTGGCTGTCCTTGAGATGTAACACGTAATCCAGAATAGATGGCACGGGGGCAAGGTGTGGAGATAACCGCTGTTGGGTGCACCAAACAGAGAACCTCTTCCACTTTGCCTCGTATGTGAGTCTTGTAGAGGGCTTGCGGCTCTCAAGGAGTACTCGTCTAACTGGATCTGAGCAAGCCATCTCTGACCGGTTCAGCCATGAATTCTCCATGCTGTCAAATGCAGGCATTGGATATCTGGATGGAGAAGACGACCGTGATCTTGGGAGATGAGATCGTGGCTGATTGGGAGAGGAATGGGGGGCTGTATTGACAGGTCCATCTGGATCGGGTACCAGCACTGCCGCGCCCAGGCAGGGGCTACCAGGATGACGTCCGCCTTGTCCCTGCGAATCTTGAGAATGACTTTGTGGATCAGCGGGAAAGGCGGGAACGCATAGAGCAGGTGACGTGACCACGAGATCGTGAATGCGTCCGCAAGGGAGCCCAAGCCGTGTCCTCTGCAGGAGCAGAAGCTCGGGCACTTCCGGTTGGTTCGAGAGGCGAACAGGTCGAACTGGGGAAAGCCCCAGGTGCGGAAGATTAAATGGATCACGTTCGGGCGTATGGACCATTCGTGGACCAGGAAGCGTCTGCTCAGCTGGTCTGCCAGGACATTCTGGACTCCAGGCAGGTAAGACGCCTGGAGAGAGACGGAGTGGGCCAAGCAGAGGTCCCACAGGAGAAGGGCTTCGCAGCACAGTGGTGATGACCGAGCCCCGCCCTGCTTGTTCAGGTAGAACATGGCTGTTGTATTGTCCGTAAGAACCTCCACGCAGCGGTCCTGTAGGTGAGGCAGGAAAGCTTGGCACGCCAGACGAATTGCCCTGAGCTCTTTGATGTTGATGTGGAGATCGAGCTCGTGCTGTTGCCACATGCCCTGCGTTGTTAGCTGTCCGAGATGTGCGCCCCAACCCAGCGCTGACGCATCTGTCACTAGAGTTAGCGAGGGGAGGAGAGGTTGAAAAGGGACTCCTTCGCGTAATGTCAGTGGGTCCAGCCACCACAACAGGGAGTCCAACGTGTGAGCTGGAACTGTGACGACCATGTCCAAGCTGTCTTGGTTGGGTCGGTAGACAGAAGCCAGCCACGCCTGCAGTGGGCGAAGTCGTAAGCGGGCATGCTGGACCACGTACGTGCAGGACGCCATGTGGCCCAGCAACTGAAGACATTGCCTTGCGGTCGTGGTTGGAAACCGGCGGAGTGAAGTGATCAAGTCCACAATGACGAGGCGACGAGCCTCTGGGAGGAACGCCCGAGCTCTGGTTGCATCGAGGACTGCTCCGATGAACTGGATGGACTGAGTCGGTTCCAGCACTGACTTGCTGGTGTTTACGATGATACCAAGGTAAGAGAAGGTGTCCATGACCATCTGCACGTGTGCTTGCACCTGTTGACGGGACCGGCCTCGCACTAGCCAGTCGTCGAAGTACGGGAACACGTGAACGTGGTGGCGGCGGAGAAACGCGGCTACTACTGCCATGCATTTCGTGAAGACACGGGGAGCCGTACACAGGCCGAAAGGGAGCACTGTGAACTGGTAGTGTGTCTTGCAGACGATGAACCGGAGGAAGCGTCTGTGAGCCGGTGTGATGGAGATATGGAAATATGCATCTTTCATATCAAGGGCGGCATACCAGTCCCCGGGGTCCAGAGAGGGGATGATGGTGGCCAGGGAGACCATACGGAACTTCAGGTTGACGCTGTATTTGTTGAGGTTCCTCAGGTCCAGAATGGGTCGTAGACCCCCCTTGGCCTTGGGGACAAGGAAGTAGTGGGAGTAGAAACCCTTTCCCCTGAATTTGTGAGGCACCTCCTCCACAGCTCCTAGTTCGAGGAGCGCTAGTACCTCTCGATAGAGGAGTTGCTCGTGAGAAGGGTCCCTGAAGAGGGATGGAGAGGGGGGGTGGGAAGGAGGGGTAGAGTGGAAGTGGATAGAATATCCCGCCTCTACCGTCCGTAGGACCCACCGGTCTGATGTAATACGGGACCAGGCATGGTAGAATCGGGACAGACGATCCAAAAAGGGTAGAGAGGTTGGACTGTGCGGAAAAGGTAGGCCGTCCTCGAAGGTCCCATCAAAATGGACGCTTAGCGCCCTGCGATGGTTTTTGTTGGCCTCTGTTTTGTCCCTGGGGAGGGCGGGTAGGCTTGCGGCGAGTAAAACTGGTTCTCCGTCGGGAGAAGTCCTGTCGTGGTCGAGAGGGGAAGGAGCGCTGTTGGAATGGTTGGGGTTTGAATGGCTTCCTGAGCGTAACCACGGTGTGCATCCCCAAGGACTTAATGGTGTTTCTTGTGTCCTTGAGGTTATGCAACCAGGAGTCAGTCAGATCGGCAAACAGTCCCTTGCCATCAAAGGGGAGGTCCTGGATAGTGTTCTGGACCTCCGCTGGCAGACCTGATGACTGAAGCCACGCGCTCCTTCGCATGGAAATGCCCGTTGCCAGCGTACGGGCTGCCGCATCAGCCGAGTCCAGGGCGCCCTGTAGGGAGGTACGGGCCACCAACTTGCCCTCGTCAGCCATGGCCTTGAGTTCCGTTTTGGACTCCGGTGTAAGTTGGTCCTCAAACTTCATTACTGTTGACCAGGCGTTGTGGGCATACCTGCTAAGGATTGCTAGTTGGTTGGCGATCCTTAGGGAAAGTCCCGCCGTGGAATATACCTTCCTACCAAAGAGGTCCAGGCGCTTGGAGTCTTTGGATTTAGGAGCTGGACCCTGTTGCCCGTGCCTCTCCTTCGCGTTAACAGCGTCCACTACGAGGGAACAAGGCGCAGGGTGGGTGAAGAGATACTCAAACCCCTTGTTTGGAACAAAGTATTTTCTCTCTACCCCTCTAGGTGTTGGGGGGATAGAGGAAGGGGTTTGCCAGAGTGCCGTAGCATTGCCACGGATGGTTTTATTCATCGGCAAAGCAACTCTGGAGGGACCCTCTGGCTTCAGAATTTCGTCCACCATAGGGTCGTCCTTCTCCTCCACCACCTCCTCTATGGACAGGTTCATGCTAAGAGCCACCCTCCGGAGCAGCTCTTGCAGCACCTTAAAATCCATAGGCGGAGGCGCGGATGATGATGTTCCCGCCACGGCTTCATCAGGTGAGGAGGAAGAGGTTGTGAGAGGGAGGGGAGGTTCAGGTAGGTCGTCCCGCTCAAGGGTGGAAGGATCCTGCTGGGGCGGGGAAGGTGCCGCCCTTTGCACCGGGGTTGGGTCGCCGGATGCAGCCTCCTCCACAGGTGGACGGGTGATCGTTGCCACTGGAGGGTGGGTACGCACCACCAGATAGGGAGGCAGAGGTGCACCTTGGGCCTCGTGGTATGCCCAGGGTGTCCAGAACGGCCATTGGGGTTGCCAGGCAGCCGGCAGGTCTCGCACTGGAGCCACTGGGGTTGCCTCAGGCGTCTTCGACGGCCTGGCCGAATTGGCCGACGATGGGTCGCGAGATGGCCAAGGTGGGGCGGTGCGTGATATTGGGTGGTCCCTCGAAGGTCTAAAGCGTGAGGAGTGTGAATCACGCGACCTTGATCGGGACCGTGAGCGCTACTGCACCCTCTCGTCACGGTACCGTGGAGATTCGCGGCGCCGTGGTGGAGTTCGGCGTCGTGGGGAGGTGTCACGGCGCGGAGTGTCCCGGTGCCGTGGGGAGGTGTCCCGGCGCGGAGTGTCCCGGTGCCGTGGGGACGCGTCTCAGCGCGGAGTGACCCGGTGCCGTGGGGACGCGTCTCGGCGCGGAGTGACCCGGTGCCGTGGGGACGCGTCTCGGCGCGGAGTGTCCCGGTGCCGTGGGGACGCGTCTCGGCGCGGCGAGACTCGGTGTCGTGGAGACGCTGGGCGGCGTGGTGTCACGTCTCGGCGCAGCGGGTCCCAGTACCTCGGTGAAAACTCGCGGTGTCATGGGGACACGTGGCGACGCGGGGAGTCCCGGTGCCGTGGAGAGACGGATCGGCGTCGTTCGGGCTGGCGATGCGGGGAGTCCCGGCGCCGTGAAGAGTCCCGGTGCCGTGGGGATTCTGACCGGCGCGGCAAGTCTCGATGCCGGGATGGGAGCTCACGTTGTGGTGAAGCTCGGCGTCGAGGAGATGTTTCTCGACGCGGTGAATCCCTACGGTGCGGCAACTCTTGACGTCTGGATTGGCTCCGGCGTGGTGTCTCCGCTGAGGATCTAGCCCGAGATGGAGAGCGGCGTCGGGAAGGCGTCGCGCTTATCCTGGACACTGAGCGGGACCATGATCTGGCAGACGAGGAAGACCTCGAGCGTGAGCGGCTCCGAGGTTCCGGGCTGCGAGACCCGCGCCGCGAGTCAGACCGGCGTTGTGAGTCGGACCGATACACCATACGGTGCTGGGACTCCGAATGGCGCCGGGACTCAGAGCAGCGTGTAGGAGGCTGCAGCTGAGCTGACGGTCCGAGGAGCATCGGCTTGCCTCTGGAGATGACCGGGGGCCGTGCCTGGATTGGTGCCGGCACGGGAGACGCCGTCATCTCGATCAAGCCCCTCGCAGCCTCGAAAGTGTCCGGCGTCGAGGGCGCGATCACGACATCAGGGCATGGGGGTGTCTGCGGGCGCGGGCTGACGCTCCTATGTTCCAGCACAGCGGGGCAGGGTGGTGCCGCAACGGTGTGTGGAGGCTTGGTAAGTGCCTTGCGTCCCAAAGGAGAAAGGGAGCGGTGCCGAGGACGGCCCAGTCGACGCCGCTGGAGGCGCGCTGCGCACCGAGGCGCTGGAGCCCGCACCTTGAGAGGGGCAGAGTTGCTCCATGAGCAACTGTTTGAGGCGGATTTCTCTCTCCTTCCTGGTGCGGGGCTTGAAGGACTTACACAGCTTGCATTTGTCCGCTGTGTGGGACTCACCCAGACACCGAAGACAGGAGTCGTGGGGGTCCCCGGTGGGCATGGGCCTGTTACAGGATCCACACGACTTGAACCCCTGAGAAGGCATGCCCTATGCCCGGAGGGCTCGGGAGGAGCCCGCGAACAGTAGAAAAAACTACTACTACTAAGTACTACAACTATAACTACACTAATTACTATAACAATGAAAACTATTTACACTAAATACAATGAAAACACGGATAGCTAGGGAGTAGTGGAGCACTTGCGAACAAGAGACCACTGTTCCAACGACCGTCACGGGTGGTAAGAAGGAACTGGAGGGGGGTCAGGCCGGCAGGGTACTATATAGAGCGCCGTTTCGGCGCCACTCCAGGGGGCTCCCCAGCCGGCCCGACGGGTAGCTGCTAGGGTAAAAGTTTCCGACGTCCGTGCACGCGTGCGCGCGCACACCTAACTGGAATAGATATGAGCAACCACTCGAAGAAGAATGGCTCATTCCTGTGCTCCCCTGCGGCTTCTGAGGCTGATCTGCTCAGGCTATTGGCAAAGAGTGCAGCCAGCACATCTGGGCCAGGGGCCTCCCTGTACAGAAGAGCTCAGCTCCCACAGAGGGTACAAAATTAGTGCACTGATTTTCCAAAAAGCCGAGCGGTAGAGGGCTGAACTCTTTTGGAAATCTGGCTCCAGCTCCGAGTGCAGAGCTCCTGCAAGTCTGGTCAGGGGTCTTGTAAAAACCTGGCCCATGGTTTGTAAAGGTTAAGTGTCTTGGAAACCTCGGGGATCTGTGAAAGCCAGGTCTATCCACATCAGTGTCACAGGGTGGGATCTCTCTTTAAGGGCAGTGAGCTAGACACCATCTGCGACTAATCAGCTGCCTCCCAAGTGATGGGTCGTACCTGGGATAGTCTGCAAGCCATCTGGGTCCAGATCCTCAAAGATATTGAGGTGCCTAAATCAGACAGAACAGGGACTTGATCCCGAGTCTCCCACAGCCCAGCTGGGTACCCTAATCACTGGGCTACTGGCTATTGTAGTGTACAGGGCTGACTCTGGCTTTTAGCGCCGCCGAAGAAAAAAAAAGGGCAGAGTGGAATGTGCCACCCTAAGATTGGCCTTATAATGTGCCGCCCCAAGCATGTGCTTCCTAGGCTGGTGCCTAGAGCCAGCCCTGGTAGCGTGAGGGGCTCTCCATTTGCAAAAAATGTCACAAGGTCTCGGTTTCATCCCGATGTGGAATAAAAACATTCTGAGTCCTCACAATGTTCCATGAACTGGAATTCTTGGTTTCCAGCCAGCCCTATAGGGGAGTGCCCAGCCTGGATTCCTTGCACTGGGGCAGCTCGGCAGGGTTCAGAAAAGGGTTAGATGTTCATGGGGACAATGAGACCATTCCAAGTGACATCTGATAGGACACAAGGAACTCTCCTTCCCTCAATCCCCAGTGTAGAGCGTGGCCATTCACACTGGGGACAGCAGCCCCTGCTCCTGCCTAGTCATCCTAGAGCTGTCTAAGGGTAGGTCTATGCTGCACCTGGGAGCATGGTTCCCAGCTCAGGTAGACACGGGCCAGCTCTGCTCGAGCTAGTGCACTAAAAATAGTAGTGTAGCTGCCTGCGTACAAGCCCACCTGGACCTCGTGGCTACATGCCATCTATCCATGCTGGGAATCATGCTCCCATCTGCAGAGCGGGCATACCCTAAAAGGGGCATTGTGACACTAGGACAATGGACTTGCCTCTGTCTCTCTCTGCACTAGAGGGCAGAGACTGGGTCTGGAGGAGGAACCACTCTGCAAGGTGTAGAAGGTGTAAAAGGGGCAGAGGGATAACTCAGCGGGACAGAGGGATCGCTCAGTGAGCATTGGCCTGCTAAACCCAGGGTTGTGAGTTCAATCCTTGAGGGGGCCACTTAGGGATCTGGAGCAAAAATTGGGGATTGGTCCTGCTTTGAGCAGGGGGTTGGACTAGATGACCTCCTAAGGTCCCTTCCAACCCTGATATTCTATGATTCTATGATAAGGGTGGCAGGGGGCTTGCTTGGCTGACTCAGTCAGATCCTCTGGAGGGCTCCGGCTGCTGCACAGCCTCTCGTCCACCCTTCCCAGGGTACGGGTCAGAATCCGGCCCTTAGGAGCGGGTTGTGAGGACGCATTCATGTGAGACTCTGCTGGGGCCAGGGGACAGAATGGAAACCTAGCCACGCAGACTCGGGAATGACTCTAGCCTTTCTGCCATGGGTGCACTCTGCCTGCACAATACCTCTGGGTTACAGGCTGGCGCAGGACCCCAGGGTACATCAGCCTTAGCAGCCCAGAGACCCGCCAGGATCATGTTAAACAGGCCTGCTGCCTGTTTGAGTTCCTCGAGCTCACCATGCCACGCTGGAACGAACTCCAATAGCCCACCCACAAACATGGAAATTTAGATCCAGTTTAAACAATAAACCCCCTCTTTATTTCCCTGTCCCTTGGCAGACCCCCCTCCTTCTCCAGCCTCCCTTGCTATTGCATGGCGCCACCTACTGTCAGCTCCCCCTACCAGCACTCAGCCGGCATCCTCTCCAGTGCTAGGAGTGGCTTGCTTTCTTCCCCCACACCAATCCCAGAATCGCTAGCCTTTAAACTCCTGGCTGGATGCACGGATGACCTGGGCTTCCTGGGGGCGCGGAGCCACCATGCTGCCAGCTTTGAGACAGCATGTCCTCAGCTGAGCTCCTGGACGGTTTGTCCTTGCCTTTTGTGTTGGACGTAACTGGCGCATTTTTAAAATACCTTCAGTTAGGTGCAGGGGGGAGGGGAGGGAGCAAACAGGGATGCCTGGATTCATGTCACTCCCCGAGACCCCTATGGCATCAAGCAGCTTCCTCCAGGCGGCTCCTGACTAGAATAAACCAAGCAAACAGGAGAGGGTAGACTGCAAGCCCCTCAGGGTAGAAGCTATAGCTACCTACACAGCTGTTCGACTGCCTGGCGGGAGGAGACCCCGCTCCACAGTGGGACTTCTGGGCACCCCCCGGAATGTGCTATTAAAGACCAGCAGCAGGCCCGCACTAACTATGAGCTCTGGCTGTTCCTGAGCTGGCTGGATAAATCCTGCTGACAGTCTGATCCTCTGCACGGCTGGCAGCTTTCCCAGGACACCTGCTTCCTCCTGGCCATGCCAGGCCTCTGGACCCAGGAGCACACAGCCTGGGGAGCAGCCAGTCTGACCCTTATTATGTATGTAACTAAGAATCTAAGGTGGGTGCAGTGGGGTGAGCTGGCAGGGGATGAGCCAGTGGTGGATGGGGAGGAGACAGCAGGGGGTGGGGGGAGCCAGCAGGGGATGGGGGGAGCCAGAGGAGGGGTGAGCCAGCAGTGGATGGGGGGAGACAGCAGGGGGTGGGGGGAGCTAGCGGGGAATGGTGTGAGCCAGAGGAGGGGTGAGCCAGCAGTGGATGGGGGGAGACAGCAGGGGGTGGGGGGAGCTAGCGGGGAATGGTGTGAGCCAGAGGAGGGGTGAGCCAGCAGTGGATGGGGGGAGACAGCAGGGGGTGGGGGGAGCTAGCGGGGAATGGTGTGAGCCAGAGGAGGGGTGAGCCAGCAGTGGATGGGGGGAGCCAGCAGGGGGTAGGGGGAGCCAGCGGGGGATGGGGTGAGCCAGAGGAGGGGTGAGCCAGCGATGGACGGGGGGGAGACAGCAGGGGGTAGGGGGAGCCAGCGGGGGATGGGGTGAGCCAGAGGAGGGGTGAGCCAGTGGTGGATGGGGGGAGACAGCAGGGGGTGGGGTGAGCTGGCGGGCAATGGGTGGCAAGCTGACAGGGAGGAGCTGTCAGGAGGCTCTGGTGTCTAGCGTTCTGCATGTCTGCCAAGGCCATTCGATGGATGAACGTCGGCGGGGAAAGCCGGTGGGGAAGGCTATTTTGGCGCTTTGTGCGGCCTGCGTGTCTCAGCTGGTGGATAATGACTGGTGCGGTAGGGGGTGTCTCATCCACTCCCTGTTTTTGACCCTTCTTTTCATGTCTGCCCGCTCTTCTCCTCGCTCCTTTCTTCTCTCACCCTCACTCTTTAGAACCTTTACAGGGAAAATGCAGAGGAGCCAGCCTAGCATGCGCGGCACAAGCCCTGCGCTCTCTCCCTGGTGTCTAGGAATCCAATACCCTGGTGTGGCTTTCAGGCCTCTGATGCTTCAGCCCCCGTCCCTCCCTCCCTCCACTGGCAGCCCCCTTGTCTGCCCACCCCTCTGCCCTGGGGTCTCACTTCTCTAACGGACACCATCAGGCTCACAGCAAAGGAGGAGCCTGCCAGATACACTGCAGGCTGCCAGTCGCTTGCTGAGGTGGCAAACAGTTCCTCGCAGGGCCCCACTGTGCTAGAGCCATGAACTGCAGACCTGGCCAAGGCTCTGGGCAGGCCAAAGCAGCCAGAGCCTTCTGTTGGCACCTTTCCAAAATCCTCTCTGCTTTCTCTGACCTCCACCTCCGTTCTCCCCCAGCACGGCAGCCTATGGGAAGGAACGCCAGGTGTGCCTATTGTCAGTGGCACCTGAGCTTAGCCTGCCCTCCAGACCTCAAGGAGCCTGCCCCAGGGAAATGATACGAATTGTCACTCACGCAGGATGGAGCTCAGGGTGTCACTTCAAGGACGGACAGAGGGAGACGCCCTTTCGTCCAGAGGTAATAAAGGGGGGCTCTTTATTTTCAATCTTCTGAAATCACGGAGACTGATATGTCCAGTAGCTAAGAGCAAGTGAGTGGGAGGCAGGACTTCTGTGTGTGTGTGTGCGTGTGTGTGTGTGAGAGAAAACTGTATTGATTTCAAAGATGTTGGGAAGCCTTGGAGACTAATGGCCTCTGTTTAAACCTGGTATAGTCCGCAGTGGAACAGATTTCCACATGCTGCCTTTCCATGGGCCTCAGTCCTGACCTGAAGGAACTAATCTATGGCTGATAGGACAGTTCCTTCTCTATGGACCCATTCAGTCCTTGGCATCTCTGCTGAGACTGCATGCAAAGAGGGTGTTAATTAGCATCAGCTGGAGTGGTCAGGGGTTGTAACACAGAGAGGCAGAGACTACGATTTCTGGGTCCAACTCCTGGTAAAACTAATGACTCCTGGCTGTCCTGGGCTAAACCAGGGTGTCCTTGGGCAAGTCATTTAAGGATCCATGTTCAAAGGCCATTCTCCACATGCACATGCATGCAACCACACTTGGCAGGTGCAGAGACCTCCTATGTGCATTGCCAATCACTAGTCTAAGACCTCTGAGGGCACAGGTGTGTGGATCTGCACTACAGGGGTCAGCCAACTGAAAGCATGTGCACACGGGTTAGAATTTTTAAAGCATGCATCTGCTTGCATGTGGACATGTGGGAACAAACAAGCAGAGACCCTTTATAAACATACCCCATAAAATCCCTGTGCATCACTTTCCCCATCTGTAAAACAGGGGTAATTACAGTTACACTTAGCTACCCAGCACCATCATGTGTCTCAATGTACCCCGCAGACAGGATGTGATGCTCATTTAACTGATGTTTGTAAAGTGCTTGAAGGCGCACGATGAGAGGTGCCTCTAGACTAGCAGTGTATTAACACACACCTCTCATGTGTAACGCACTCTTGCGAATCATTCCAGATGCGGACATGTATTGATCTGCGAGGCTGGCGTGGGCCTGTGGCAGTTGAGGAGACATGGAAGGAAGTAGGCTGTTGCTCACAGCCAAGCTCAGTGAAGCTGTTTGGAAGCTGTCCAGGTACTTAGTGCTGAAAGTGGAAGTGTTAAAATTCTCCCACCTGACTCTGGGCCTAACTTATGAGCAGAGAAACCAAACAGAAGGTCCAAGGGAAGCTGTGAGAACAAGGGCAGCCATTGGATGCTTCTAGGATTGCTGGTTACAAGATTTGTGCCTCGGGTGTTAATTGTGCTAATGGTACTCTGATGAACTGGTTTGGTAATAAAGCAGCTGCCCTGAGGATTTCTACTAGCATTCAGCATTCATCAGCCAGACCATTCTTTTCAAGTGGGGCTCTACCTGCTCCATCCAGCTGACTCGACAATCCTACAGACTGAAATCCTCCAATGACAGAATAGGTCCACACGCCTCACACCCCCCAACCATGAGCTGAAAGGGCTAGGGGCAGAGAGGTCTTTCTTTTGCAAAATGCATCCTTAGCCTCCCCAATGAAACTGCCAATTAGTATCAGTTTGGGCATCTTTTGCCATTTGAATGCCCATGTCTGCTGAGAACTGGACTGTCTTGCAAACTCATAGCACCTAAGCTCTTAAGAAGACATGAAAAGCGAGTTACTATGCTCACCCGGTTGGACAGGAGCTGGATCTAGAGGCAAGAAGTTCTTTGTCACATTATCACTTCCCTGAGTCCAGTTCCCCCTTTATTCCAGCCAGAGCCAGGTCAGAGATGTGGCTCCAGCTTAGGTTAGGTTTCTGTACAATCTTCCCTTATTGGCAGCTCAGCTAGAAATGCCACACTGCAGGAACTCCGGATCGTCCGATAGGGCAGGAACGTACGCGAGGCGCAGAATAAGTTGGAAAGCAATGGGCCAAGCTACTGCACCAGCACTGGCTGAGATCTCTCACTCTGATTCTAATCACGCCAGCCTTCTCTGGGAAAACAGGTTGTTCTGAAACAAACACAGAACAGTGCTCTGCCCTGATGCCCATGAAGGGGTCCGGGGGTGACCCACCCATCTCTCAGCTGCTTTAGAGATGAGGTGAAGGGGAAGCCACAGAAAGGGCTGAAAGCTGCAAAACAAGGTGACTGGTGCTTGGATCACCTGTACTGGGGGAGTGCAGCTCCTGCTCCTTAAGAGGATGCTCTGTGCACTCTCTCTAGGTAAAGCCCCCATTACTGGAGTAGTTGAGTGCCTCACAGTCCCCAATAGATCTATCCTCACAACACCACGTGAGGTAGGGCAGGGGTATTATCCCTATTATACGGAGGGGAAACTGAGGCACAGAGACTAAGTGATTTACCTAAGATCACACAGGCAGTCTGTGGCAGAGCTGGGAATTGAACCTAGGTCTTGGCTAGAGCCCTAAGCACTGGAACCTCCTTCCTCTCCAAGTCACTGCAATGGGGGAGAGGGCATCCATGACCCCCTCCTTCTGCCGATCCCTTCTGGTGTAGTTAACGCTTTGAAGTCCTGTATTTAGGGGAGTGCAAGGACTGCAAATGGGCCCGCCCCTGCCTGGGAGAAACAAGGGGGAAGCCATCACCTGCACAGGCACCAGGCACAACCTGGCCAATATTTAGCAAGTGCTAATGCAAACCACAGCAAAATGGACGGAGAAGTGAAAAATACACTCCCAGGTGGGGAGCTATTGAGTGCTCGCTGCTGGGAAGCAGTGAGCAGAGAGGAATGGAACTCCCATGGCTTCCCCCTGCAAACATACAACTGCCTTGGGATGGTCCTGGGTTATGCCTCAGACATTTCCCTCACCCCTCCCTGTGACCGTCCCCAGGACAGGAACTGCAAACACAGGATCCCACAGCTGTAAAGTCAGGGGCTGCTTACCAGCTGTGCAGCCTCGTCCCTGATTTTCTCATCCCGTTCTCATCTCGCTCTAGGGCCCGATTCCACCACCCTTACTCAGGGTGCAGAGCCACTCACTACACAAGTAGCCCCACCGAAGCTGATGGTTGGCATAGCAAGCTGCCACTCAGCGTGGACAGGTGTGGCAGGATCTTACCTGCAGTGACCATGTCTTTGAGATGAGCAGCCAGGCATGCTCAGGCTGGGCCTCTCCATAGGCACCCTGGTGCTGGGCAGCAATTGCTGCTCCTGGCCCCTCTGACTCCTGACAAGCCAAATGCTGTGAAACGACCACATTCGGCAGCGCAGCCCAGGAAGCAGAGCAGCCATGCAAGGATGGGGAGTTCTGTGGAGGTTCTTCTCCCAGGAGTTTGGGGGGAGGGGAGGAGCCAAAGGAGAAGGGCACAGAGAGAGTGGGGCTGCAGCCTGCACAGACCCACTGGCCACAAACCCCCAATGGGGTTTAAATCCGCATCTGGCACCCTGCCTGTGGGTGGAGGGAGGATGGCATCCCCCATGCAACCCAAGTTTACTTGTGCGTTGCACAGGAACTGCGGATTTCACCCTAAAATCTGGCCAGATGCTCTTGGTCTAGCAAAAGGGTACCCAGACTTCAGTCTCGGAGGCCCACCTAAATTGCTTCCCTCAGAGAATCATAGAATATCAGGGTTGGAAGGGACCTTAGGAGGTCATCTAGTCCAACCCCCTGCTCAAAGCAGGACCAATCCCCAATTTTTGCCCCAGATCCCTAAATGGCCCCCTCAAGGATTGAACTCACAACCCTGGGTTTAGCAGGCCAATGCTCAAACCACTGAGCTATCCCTCCCCCCATGAGACTACGCTTCCCAGCATGCAATGCTCCATCTTGAGATGAGCACCCTTGCTACCGAGATCAAGATTGAGCACTGCATGCTGGGCTCTGCATGTCCATTACAGGACCTCTGTTTTAAAGAGAGCCATGGGTGGTATTCTAGAAGTTGCTGGGCCACACCTGGTCTTTGAGGTGGCTGTCAGACACCCCTACCTGAGCAAATAGGATTGATTTCAACTGGTTCATGACATGTTTTGAATAGGGGGTGTAATTCCACCAGATAAAACAGACAGCATGTCAATATTTTAGCAGGTAGATTAGAGAAGCACTAATGGGTGTCAAGCTTTTAAACAGTTGCACTTGACAATTCTCACAATATTATCATGAGCCTCACACTATTTGGTGCTTTCCTTAAAGTCCCAGCTTCTGGAGTCATATGACTACATGAGACTCTCAGCTCTTTTTAAAGTGAGTTTCTTGCCCACGTGGTTGCAGAGAAAAGCTTGAAAACATGATTCCTAACTGATCTGAAACCAGAATACAAACTAAAAACCACCCAATATTTATTATCATTATTTACATATGATATTTGGAGGCCTGACGTGATTATTTTTAAACACTTGGGACTGGCAGGACTGCTGCCTACTGCACTCTGCCACTTTATTTCTCTCTGAAATAGGGCCAGATTTTCAAAGTTAAGCATGGACGGTTACATACAGGTATTTGCATATGCTAACTCATGTGATTCTATAAGGGCTCTTACACTGTGCCCATCTCAAGGGTACCTGAGCATCTACCTCCCACGTGTGTCACCTGACATGAGAAGTGTGCAGCTGCAAACACCCAACATTGCAAATCAACTGCAAAGGCTGGACTTTGCAAAGAAGCCTTGGGAATTGGGCACTCAGCTCCTGCTGACCTGGGATTTGGGCACTCAACTCTCTTAGGGTCCATTGCAAATCCAAGCCCAAATGTCTACTCCACTCTTAGCCAGAAACTTAGCTGCTCCTGTCACAACAGACATACTGACACTGCTCCCAGTGTAATAACACATCCTCAGCCCTGTCTATCCTCAGTTTAGAATTTTCAAAGCAAAATCTTGCAGATTTATTGATTGATGCAAACAGGAACAGTTTATTTGGTCAGACGTCACTGGTTCTGGCTGAGCCATGCTGATAAACTGTGCTCCAGCCCCGGCAGTGCTCCAAGGACCTGCAAGTCATGCTCCTCCTGTTGGACTCTGTCCCTGGTGGTTACCTTGGCTATTAATTGTTCTAATGCCTCAGGGAAGGGCCGAAGCTTCGATTTCATTTCCATCTGTCAGCATCAAACCCTCCCCCTAGCTACTGGGCCACCCCACCGCCAGCTTGATTTCAGTCCGAGGAAGGGACCTCACTTGCTCGGAAAGGGGAGGAGGAGAAGGTGGCCTCTGCCTGAAACAGGAGTGACCAGCACTTTGACAGCCAGGCAACGAGCCGGAAGCTGAAATGCTGCATCTTTGAGAATGAAAAAATCAATCCACACCCATAACCAGGGCTGGTACTTCAGTTACATCTTCCAGCTCGATGTCTCTTATTGGTGACTCAGTTGCACAAAGCCCAGAGGGTGACCCTGTAGCCACAGACAAAGGGCAGCAGGAGGCCACATTCTAAGAGTCAGCTGGACACATTTGACTCTGGAGGTACCCATCAGACCCTCTGGAGGAGACAGTGCCTTGGGCAGCGGTTTCCACAGCTCCGAGCTACTGTCTAAGTAGGAAGCAGTTCCACAGCATACGCAATTCAAGAGAAAGGACTGAGGAAGAAGATCCATGAGCCAAAAGAAACAAGAGCCAATTAGCCGTTTGTTCCTAAAGGCTTTCACTCTTGTGAGCAAGAGACTGAACTGGCAGAGCCTGGGTGTGAGGGTATGGAGACCTCTCACAATGAGCCAGAGGCACCAACAGATGCATCTGGCTTCATAAACATTTCATACAATTCACTTTTGTACAATTAGCCACAGGGGTTTCCGTTAATGTCTCTCTGATGCTCTGCTCCCCTGAGTGTATCAAGCACAATGGGCTGTTTGCTTTGAATGTCAAGATGAAAGCTATCAACAGAAAGTTCTCCTCTGCACCTACAGCTGCAGGAAGCCCGGGCAGCTGTTCTTAGCCAGTCCTAGCATTGGAGGGCTGGACGCCTTAAGTCAGATCATTACTTCAAAGCTGCTTTTAACTCTAAAATTTTCTAAGCCAGAAGCAGTGAACACAATCATCAGGCAATATCCACAACTGCAGTAAATACAACACATTAAAAGCAAAGACACTTTCAAATGTTTCCCAGCTGGCAGTCATCTTTGGAGCTGGACTAGAAAACCCTTCATCACCCACATTAAGTGAGTGACTGCTGGCTACAATAAACCTTTATTAACATAGATTTCCCTGCTGAGATTTTAAACCATGCTCTGGTAACTTTTACCGCCGGAGCAGCTGTAGGTTTAGTTACATGACATAATTCAGTTAGGGGCTTCCAAACTGGTCATGAAAATTGATCAGCCCAAAAACCGAAATCTGCTTCCCTCCTCCCGCCTCCCCAGGCTACTGATTGAAAAAGAAACACGTACTATGTTACTTGCACGACAATGAAGAGAAACAAAACCGTCAAAGCTTGCCCCCAAATGGAGGAGTTAGTGGCATTTTGCAAAGTTGGGGAATGAAACAGGCGTGTGTATTGTTAGGGAACAATGCTAGGAACTGCACATTGTTCCGTAGGAAAAAGCAAGGATTTTCCCATTCTTTCCCAATCCAAACGATGGCACTGCACATTATGGACAAATTTTCAACCCCGGACACCTAGACCATGGATGCAAAACGTGGGGATGCCAGGATACAATTCTCTGTCCTTTGTACTCACACTCCTGTTCTGCCCACATCAATGCCTGCTTGTGCCCCTGAAGGAAGATTCTGCAGGTGCCCCTTGGTCACAGGTAGTTGACGGTGCGCATCATGGTGGGTGTGTGCGGGCAGACACAGACATACACACACGGGTCACAGCAGCTAAAACAGCATCTTTCCCCGCAGGGTTCTGCAGTGGTGCAACCCATTACGGTGCATTCTACCTGCCCTGTGGGACCCAGCCAGCTCCCAGCCCAGCCCAGCCCAGCCCAGCGCACGCAGCCAGCCAGCCGCCGGCTCCGGCTAGCCTGGCCGAGCCCCCTGGAACTGGGAGCCGCGGGAAGGGACCGTTACGCTGCTTGCCCGCTCGCCCCGCTCCACGCACAGCGGGAACGCGCCCCGCGCCTACTTACATCGTGGAAGAGGGAGAGCCCCTGGCCGCGGGGCTGCGGGGGCCGCGCGGCGCTGGGGCTGGGGGCGGGCTTGGCAGACAGCAGGCACATTGCCAGCATCTCCACACAGGCCAGCATCTCCTCCAGCCGGTCCAGCGAGGGCGGGAGGCTGCGATGTCCCCTTCGGCAGGAAGGCGCCCGGGAGTCTCCGGCGGCTGGCCCCGGGGCTGCTGCGCTGGAGCTGGGCTCAGCAACTCCCTCGCGCTCCGGCCGCTGCAGCCTCCAAAGGGCAACTTTCCCCGCCCGCCTCCAAGCCTGCCTGATTGGCCGCGAGCGGGGATCGGTCACGCCAAGCAGCTGCTTCGCGGGGCGCCGCTACATACTCCGCGCCGCGGCGCGCCGTTCTCCGCTCGCAGGGAGCCCCTGACTGCGGGCTTCTGCCGGCTCCCCGCGGAACCGCTGCCTTCAGCGGGGAGCCCGCCCTTCCCCGAGGTGCCGCGGGGGTGGCCCCAGCGTCAGAGGGGCTAGCCACGGAGCAGGCCCCTGCTAGCCCTTAGCAGGGGCACTGAACACCGCGCCTGGGGGTGCGGGAACAGAAAACAACCGACAGGGCAGCAAGCTGTCCCGGTAAGCCCAGGACCCCCGCCCCTATGGTCAAACATAGACTCATAGACTTTAAGGTCAGAAGGGACCATTATGATCATCTAGTCTGACCTCCTGCACAATGCAGGCCACAGAATCTCACCCACCCACTCCTGCAATAATCCTCTCACCTATGTCTCAGCTATTGAAGTCCTCAAATCATGGTTTAAAGACTTCAAGATGCAGAGAATCCTCCGGTAAGTGACCCGTGCCCCATGCCGCAGAGGAAGGCAAAAAACCTCCAGGGCCTCTGCCAATCTACCCTGGAGGAAAATTCCTTCCCGACCCCAAATATGGTGATCAGCTGAGCCCCGAGCATGTGGGCAAGACTCACCAGCCAGACACCCAGGAAAAAGTTCTCTGTAGTAACTTCTAACATCCCATCATTGACCATTGGTCCTATTTACCACTGATGGCAATTAATTGACCTTTGACTAAGATCATGTTATCCCATCAAACCATCCCCTCCATAAATGTATCTAGCTTAATCTTGAAGCCAGTTAGGTCTTTTGCCCCCACTGCTTCCCTTGGAAGGCTGTTCCAGAACTTCACTCCTCTGATGGTTAGAAACCTTCGTCTAATTTCAAGTCTAAACTTCCTGATGGCCAGTTTATATCCATTTGTTCTTGAGTCCACATTGGTACTGAGCTGAAATAATTCCTCTCCCTCCCTGGTATTTATCCCTCTGATATATTTAAAGAGAGCAATCATATCTCCCCTCGGCCTTCTTTTGGTTAAGGTAAACAAACCAAGCTCCTTGAGTCTCCTTTCATACGACAGGTTTTCCATTCCTCGGATCATCCTAGTGGCCCTTCTTTGTACCTGTTCCAGTTTGAATTCATCCTTCTTAAACATGGGAGACCAGAACTGCACACAGTATTCCAAATGAGGTCTTACCAATGCCTTGTATAACGGTACTAACACCTCCTTATCTCTACTAGAAATACCTCGCCTAATGCATCCCAAGACCGCATTAGCTTTTTTCACGGCCACATCACATTGGCGACTCATAGTCATCCTGTGATCAACCAGGACTCCGAGGTCCTTCTCCTCTTCCGTTACTTCCAACTGATGCGTCCCCAGCTTATAACTAAAATTCTTGTTATTAATCCCTAAATGCATAACCTTACACTTCTCACTATTAAATGTCATCCTATTACTATTACTCCAGTTTACAAGGTCATCCAGATCTTCCTGTAGGATATCCTGATCCTTTTCTGAATTGGTAATACCTCCCAACTTTGTGTCATCTGCAAACTTTATTAGCACACTCCCACTTTTGGTGCCGAGGTCAGTAATAAAAAGATTAAATAAAATTGGTCCCAAAACTGAACCTTGAGGAACTCCACTAGTAACCTCCCTCCAACCTGACAGTTCACCTTTCAGTATGACCCGCTGTAGTCTCCCCTTTAACCAGTTCCTTATCCACCTCTCAATTTTCATATTGATCCCCATCTTTTCCAATTTAACCGATAATTCCTCATGTGGTACTGTATCAAATGCCTTACTGAAATCGAGGTAGATTAGATCCACTGCGTTTCCTTTATCTAAAAAATCCGTTACTTTCTCAAAGAAGGAGATCAAGTTGGTTTGGCACAATCTACCTTTTGTAAAACCATGTTGTAATTTGTCCCAATTGCCATTGACCTCAAGGTCCTTAACTACTTTCTCCTTCAAAAAATTTTCCAAGACCTTGCATACTACAGATGTCAAACTAACAGGCCTGTAGTTACCCGGGTCACTTTTTTTCCCTTTCTTAAAAATAGGAACTATATTAGCTATTCTCCAGTTATACGGTACAACCCCTGAGTTTAGAGATTCATTAAAAATGTTTGCTAATGGGCTTGCAATTTCATGTGCCAGTTCCTTTAATATTCGTGGATGAAGATTATCTGGGCCGCCTGATTTACTCTCATTAAGCTGTTCAAGTTTGGCTTCTACCTCGGATATGGTAATATCTACCCCCACATCCTTATTCCCATTTGTCATGCTGCCACTATTCCTAAGCTCCTCATTAGCCTCATTAAAGACTGAGGCAAAGTATTTGTTTAGATATTGAGCCATGCCTAGATTATCCTTAACCTCCACTCCATCCTCAGTGTTTAGCGGTCCCACTTCTTCTTTCTTTGTTTTCTTCCTATTTATATGGCTATAAAACCTTTTACTATTGGTTTTAATTCCCTTTGCAAGGTCCAATTCTACATGCCTTTTAGCCTGTCTCACTTTATCCCTACATGCTCTGACCTCAATAAGGTAGGTTTCTTTGCTGATCCCTCCCATCTTCCACTCCTTGTATGCTTTCTGTTTTTTCTTAATCACCTCTCTGAGATGCTTGCTCATCCACCTTGGTCTAAAACCCCTGCCTATGAATTGTTTCCCCTTTCTTGGGATACAGGCTTCTGATAGCTTCTGCAACTTTAACTTGAAATAATCCCAGGCCTCCTCCGCCTTTAGGTCCATAAATTCTTTAGTCCAATCCACTTCCCTAACTAATTTCCTTAATTTATTAAAGTTAGCCCTTTTGAAATCAAAAACCCTAGTCTCAGATTTATTTTTGTTTATCCTTCCATTTAGTTTGAACTGAATTAGCTCATGATCACTCGAGCCAAGGTTGTCCCCTACAACCATTTCTTCAATGAGGTCCTCACTACTCACCAAAACCAAATCTAAAATGGCATCCCCCCTTGTTGGTTCAACAACTACCTGATGAAGGAATTCATCAGCTATCACATCTAGGAAAATCTGAGCCCTATTATTATTACTAGCACTTGTTCTCCAATCTATATCTGGGAAGTTGAAGTCTCCCATGATCACACAGTTCCCATTAGTATTTACTTCCTTAAAAACATTAAAGAGGTCTCTATCCATATCCAAATTAGATCCCGGTGGTCTATAGCACACCCCAAGCACTATCCCAGGGGAGGCTCTAGTAGTTTTCTTCCCCAATGTGATTTTTGCCCAGACAGAAGCAGAGAAACCGTTTGCAGAGTAAACACCGGCCCCAGGGCGATCACAAGTAACTGGGCAAGAGCGGCGCAGTGGGGGTTGGAGGGGCAGTGCAGCAGGACCCCAAATCTTGTATTAAATACCTGAAACATCTAAGGCCAGATGCAACCAACTTCTGTGGCTTCTGCAAAAGACCTGCGCCTGGGACCTGCCATCTCTCCTTTGGCCCCTTTGCTGGAACGATCCTAAATTCCTCCTAAGGGTGCCTCTACAGCAGGCCTGCACAACTCGTAAAGCAGCGAGGGCCATATTACTCCAAAGAAAACAGCTGAGGGCCGAAACCCCCCGGCCCCGCGGAAACACCCCCCCATGCCACCCGGCCCCATGGAAACAACCGCCCCCAGCGCTGCCCGCCCCGCAGAAACAACCCCTCCTTCCCCAGCGCTGGGGTGTGGAAGCCTGTAGAGGGGGAAAGAAACAGCACGCATAGGGTGACCCTGGCCTCTTACCGTCTGCTGCTGCCCCCACCCCTTGCCGCTGGCTCACCCTCACTCCCCGGCCTGCCACTGGCCTCTTCACCACCCCTCCCGGCCGGCCAGCCGGCCGTTGGCTTGCCCCACCCCGCCACTTGCCTACTCACCCCTCCTCCACAGGCTGCAAGTGAGCCCACCTACTCACACCCCCCCCCACGGGCCGCACAGTGAGCCCACGCGGGCCGCATGTGGCCCCTGGGACGCATGTTGTGCAGGCCTGCTCTACAGTATGAAATTATTTCGAAAATATTCTATTCGAATTTTCGGAAGCGATTTTATACATTCGGTCTTGCGTGTCCCCACTAAAGCGCGTGAATTCAGCGGAGTGAGCCACAGTACCGAGGCTAGCATCGAATGTCGGAGCAGTGCACTGTGGGTAGCTATCTCACAGTTTCCGCAGTTCCCGCCGCAGTCCCCGCCACGCATTGTGATGGTTGACTCTGCATGGTCGCCTGTGATGGTGGACTGTGCTGATGGTCACCTGTGCTGATGAGCTTGCCACGGTGGTCAAACAGGAAATGAAATTCAAAAGTTCCTGGGGCTTTTACAGCCTACCTGGCTAGTGCATTGGAGTTGACAGTGTTGTCCAGAGCGGTCACAAGGGAGCGTTCTGGGATAGCTCCAGGAGGCCAATAACATCAAATTGCGTCCACAGTACCTGTAACCCGGAACTGCGATCTCGATTTTAGCGCTACTCCACTTGTTGAGGTGGAGTATAGAAACCAGATTAAAGAGCCCTTTAAATAAAAAAAAAAACGGTTTGGTTGTGTGGACAGAATCAGTTTTATTTTGAATTAACTCAGCTAATTCCGAAATAACCGCGTTCTGTAGACCAGGCCTAAGACATGGGCACTAGGCCGTTTTTATAAAAGGGTGTGGATTTGGCAGCTATGGACTTGGACTTGTTTCAAAGAATCCTTCACTTTGTTTCACTAAACATAGAAAAAAGCCTGCCCAGACTGAGGGCTCCAAAGGGCAGCCTAACCTGCAGCCAGAGAGCCCCCTGCACCAGCCCCCCTTCAGCAGCAAAACCAAGCCTCTAAGTAGAGCTCCAAAATACAACCAAGTTTGAGAGAAATGTGAGGTGGAAATAAACCAACACATTCCAAAGAGCAGTGTTAAAATGCCAAACAATTGGCAAATAGGAAAATTAACAGACTGTTAGTGCAAACCTTAGGAAACCCCCTCAGCCTTCACTCTGCCTCATCATTTGTGCTTCTCCTCCCCCTCACAGGGGCAGAGCCCCACAAGTCTCCACCTAGCTTGTATAAATTATTACACACCAAAAAAATTAACTACTTTAAAAGAACGTTATTAAGGTTGCAAAGTCAAGTACACAAAAGGTAGGAAATTCCAGAACTAAGATTTTCCTGTGCAACGTTAATAAAGCCCCCTTATGTGTATACATTATGAGCCAGTCTCGGTCCCAAGTTATATTTTTACACACTCCCACTACTCACTATGTTGTTATATCTTCATTGTTCAGTGTGTAAGCCAAGGCCTTATTTACTGCACACTGTTCAAACCCTGCTCTGAAGACAGTTATTAATTTCCACATGGGCTTTTCTATGAGCTCATCACTATAGTATCTGAGACCTGGATCTACAAGGCGCTGAGATATTGCGATGCTGAGCATGGCAACACCTAGATGTTAGGCCCCTAGAAAATCACAGGAACATCACTGCGACCCACAGAGCCTGAGTTAGGCACCAAGGCTCCCTATACAATGAATGGGGAGAGACGCCTTAGAACGCCACCCACAAAAGCCAGGGAGCCACCTCAGCTAGCAAACGGGAGATGCCAACGCCAGGGGTGAGGTGTAAATCCTGCTCCTCTCTTGGAGTTTGGCACCTAAGTCAGGGCTGCAGGGAGGGGCTGATCTCTGCTAGTGATCCACAGCCGGGAGCCCCTCCCTCACCCTCCCCTGGAGGCAGGCAGCTCAGGTACCTGTCACTTGTTGGGAGAATAAGTTTGGCACCTGCCTCACTCCACACAAAACAGCAGCAGTTGCAGGCAGGTCCCAGTGGACAGCGCACTCACTGGGGATGTGGTAGACCCAGGCTCTATTCCCCCCCATAGCCTGAGGGTGAGAAAGGATTTGAAGAGGGATCTTCCACCTCTCAAGGTAGTGCTCTAGCCAGGGAGCAGCGGGATAGTCCGATGCATGTCTCTCCTGGTGATGCTGTACCACTAGGGATCAAAAAATGAAAGTTAGTTGGCCAGGGTGAGAAACTGAGAAAGAATACAGCTGTATCAGGATGGTTGCAATCTTTTTGGGACTGGACCCTTCTTAGGGAGAGATCCTGTGCCTCCATTTTGCTCAAGGAGGAGACCACGACTCTGCTGCTCCAAGACTGAGTCTCCGACGGGCCCATCTGCACTCCTAGCTCAGACTTCCTATCCCTGGCCCCAACCCATGTCTGCCATGGGCCTCAGTGGATGTTCAGTACCTTTATAACAGCCCTTCTCTAACTGGTGTAGACACTTTGCCCCGTCCCCCTCGCTCAGGCCTCCAGCACTTCCCCCTGAAGGGAGCTGGCAGGGAAGAAGGGCCAACGCTTACTCCCTCACTGGTAATGTACCCAGAGTTGTCCAAATTCCCAGTAACCAGTGTCTGTCCCTCCCTTCTCAGGGTACCCAGGGGGCCATTTCACAGCAGGGCTGCAGCTGTGATCGCCCCCTCATGGGACTCCTCCCTTGAGTTTTGTGCCCCTTCTTTTTCATGGTGCTGTTCTCATAGACTCATAGACTTTAAGGTCAGAAGGGACCATTATGATCATCTAGTCTGACCTCCTGCACAATGCAGGCCACAGAATCTCACCCACCCGCTCCTGGAATAATCCTCTCACCTATGTCTCAGCTATTGAAGTCCTCAAATCATGGTTTAAAGACTTCAAGATGCAGAGAATCCTCCGGTAAGTGACCCGTGCCCCATGCTGCAGAGGAAGGCAAAAAACCTACAGGGCCTCTGCCAATCTACCCTGGAGGAAAATTCCTTCCCGACCCCAAATATGGCGATCAGCTGAACCCCGAGCATGTGGGCAAGACTCACCAGCCAGACACCCAGGAAAAAGTTCTCTGTAGTAACTTCTAACATCCCATCATTGACCATTGGTCCTATTTACCACTGATGGCAATTAATTGACCTTTGACTAAGATCATGTTATCCCATCAAACCACTCCCCCTCCTCTCTCTGCTGCTAGAACAGCCACTGCGCTGACGACTCCTGCTCTCTCCCACCTGCTCCCAGCACCACGGGCCTTCTCCTCTCTTGATCCCAAAGATTGGCACCTGCTGGTGACAATGCTCTAGCCTTAAGGTCTGGGGTCTCTCAGAGTCAGGGCTCCTCAGCTGTATTGCCAGCTCTGCCACTGACTCTCTGGGTCACTCTCGTGCCCTGGTTACAAATAACTAAAGATAAAAGATAACTCCGATTTTATCTGACCAAACCACAGCCAAATATATTGTCCACATTTCAGACCTCAGGAGACAAGCTGTCATGTGCGCAGGGCCGGCCCTACCTTTTTGGCCGCCCCAAGCAAAAAAAAAAAAAACACCCCACAAGCGCCGCCTGCCGCCAACGCCGGCCAAAACACCCCCCCACCCAACAACGCCATCCCCCAAAACGCCGGGGGGGGCGCGGCATGCCCGCCGCCCCGCTCCCCCTGCTGGTGGGGAGCGCGGAACGCATGCCGCCCCGCTGCTCCAGCCGTCGGGGAGCGGAGCATGCCTGCCACCCCGCTGCCCCTGCCGGGGCGCCGGCGGGAGCGTGGCACCGTGCACGCCAGCGGCCCCACTCCCCCGGCAGGGGCGCCAGAGGAAGATTGGGAAATTTAAAAAAAACAAACAAAAACCTTGAGTGCCGCCCCCCTCCAGGTGCCACCCCAAGCACGTACTTGGTAGGCTGGTGCCTGGAGCCGGCCCTGCATGTGCGGCAGGCAGAGAACAGGAGAGACCATGGTGTCCCCAATGCCTGAGACCCCTGCAGTGGCAGGCAGCTGATTAGGTGGGATATGCCCAGATGGTCCCAGCAGGTGATTCCTGCTCCATGCTGCAGAGGAAGAAGAAAAAACCCAAGATCTCTTCCAATCTGACCTGGAGGGAAATTCCTTTCCAACCCCAAATCTGGCGATCAGTTTGGCCCTGAATATGTGAGCAAGACTCACCAGCTAAGCGCCTGGGAAAAGAAGATTCACTGTACCACCTCAGAGCTTTGGGTCAGCTTCTCCAGTGTCCTTCCTTCAGCTGTGGCTAACGCCTGATGCTTCAGAGCAGGGGTGGGCAAAATATGGCCAGCGGCCTGATCTGGCCTGTCTAACATTTCTGTCTGGCCTGCCAGGGTCTTTGGCTGCCCCCTCGCAATCTCTGGGCTGCTAAAAGTCCTGCCATGCAGCGGCGCACTCAGGCAGGCTGCCTGCCTGCCTGCCATGGCCCCATGTCGCTCCCAGAAGTGGCCAGCTGCTGCTGGCATGTCTCTGCGTGCCCCTGGCGGAAGGGGAGGCGGCTCCACGCGCTGCCCCCACCCCCAGCACTGTCCTCACGGCTCCCATTGGCCAGAAACCAGCCAATGGGAGCAGTACTTGCAGGCGCAGGCAGCGCACAGAGACCTGATGCCCCCCTGACCTTAAGGGGCACGCAGAGACATGCCAGCAGCAGCCAGCCACAGCCGCTTCCGGGAGTGGGTGGGGCCACAGCATTCAGGCAGCCTGCCTGAGCCCTGCTGTGCCACCATCAGGGAGCTGCCTGTGGTAAGCACCTTCCAGCCAGAGACTGCACCTCACACCCCCTCCCACACCCCAACCCCCTGCCGCAGGTCAGAACCCCCTTCTGCACCCAAACTCCCTCCCAGAGCCCACACCCCCTCCATTAATATAGTAGAAATGTGCGGTATGTGATGACTTACCAAAATTCATGGAGTGGCCCCTCTGCGAAAATTATTGCCCACCCCTTCTTCAGAGAAAGGTGAAAAAAAACCATAATACATCTGGCCAACTTGCATCAGGAGGCAAAAACTTCCTTCCTGACCCCTGCAGGTGACTGGTGGAAGCCTTGAAGCATGAGATTGATTATAGTCATTGTCTTAATGCAGAGTTGCAAGTGTAATGAGCATGTTGAAGGGAAAACATAGCTTCCTGTTCTCTCCACAGCCAAGAAGGGAGGGAACTTGGCAAGTAGAAGTAGAAGTGGTCTGCATGACACTGAGTCAGGGTGCAGGTCAGGGATGGGGTTAGTGTCAGACATGGGGTTTGTGCTGTGCGCTGACACAACACAACTCCGACATGTTCCCACCCCAAACAGCTCACAGAATGAATAAGGCAAGAGATACGTGCAGGAAAATCCCATTGGATCGAATCAGCATTGTGTGAGAACAAACCACGCTCACTGCACTGTTCACAGGGGCTCTGCTGGGCTTGGCTGATGGGCTCTCTAACCTCTCTCTTTCTCTCTCTTCTCCCACTCTCTGTCTGCATGAACTAAGGCTGCTGGGGCACTGTTTGATCTGTGGAAACAAAACACACAATTATAACGAGAGTGTCCAGCCCCTCCGGGCACTGACTGGGTCTCCCCGTCATCACTGGAGAGACAGCAATGGCCAGGTGGTGCCATCTCGAGTGGGCTATCCCAGAGCTACCATGCCCACCTGCGCACCCTGTTAGGACTACTCCTGCCCAGGGACATCCCTGCACTTTGGCTGAACTCTCTCCTCAAGCCAAAAGGGCGAGCTCACCAGTCCAACAAACTCGATCCGGATTCAGGCCTTGTCTTTCCATTTGCACCCTGTCTTCTCTTTTCACAACCAGGAGTTTGCCAAAGTCATGGGGTGGATTCAGGAAGTCCCCACTGGATCATCTTATTATTCTTCGCCTGCTCCCCATACCCCTCCCCCGAGGCCCTGCCCCAGGCTCAAGGATCCAGGAAAAGCGGCTTCGGCTTGGTTGTCGGGCGGAGCCTCGGGAGGCGGAGAGGCCAAGGCGGAGAGGTGAGCTGGACGCGGTGGGGCTGGCGGGGAGCTGCCGGTGGGTGAGCACCCACCAATTTTTCCCCGTGGGTGCTCCAGCCCCGGAGCACCAATGGAGTCGGCGCCTACGCCTGTAAGCCACCCTATTTGTCTACCAGGCTGACCCACTCCATAAATCAGAGCCACCTCAGGGCTGCTCTAAATAACATCAGCTATGTAGGAAACCAGGAGGCTAAAGGACACCATGACCACACACCCCTTTCCCGTGGCCACACCCCCTGCACCAGAGGCCAGGAAATGGAGTGGGTTAGGAGGTGCTATGGTCAAGTATGGCTGGAAATCTATCTCTGCAGCAGCTGATATGGGGGTTCTGCTGCAGCTCAGAACCAATATGGCATCTTGGGTTGTATTATTCTCTTAGCTGCTTTCAGGAGCCTATACAGAGTCAGGGACAGAAAGGGAACTAAGATCTGGCCCTGGGTCCTCAGCTTTGGCTAATGTTTGCAGTTGTGTATTGTCATATATCAATGCCAACGAATCAGAATGCCATTTCCTTCTAAATGAACAAGAAACCTGATGAGAGTAAAGCAAGCAGTCTGCCATGCCATCCCTAAGGCGGTTCTGTCTCTCCCCCACATCACTGCAGAGTTTCTGCCTAGAAACTCCAGCTCCCCTCTATCCGCCTAGTTTCCTGCTATAGATTTAAGCAAACAGTGCACACATTCTCCCAGCTAGCACATATACCATTTTCAATACTAATTCAGAAGAATCCATGGCTAAAACCCACGGTTAGCAATAGTTTGATTTCTAAGGGTATGTCCATACTGCAATTAAAGGTGTTAGTGCAGCTCAGGTGAATACACCCATGCTAGCTTTACCTGCGCTAGCATTACTGAAAAAAAACGGTGTAGATGTAACGGCACAGGCTTCAGTATGGGCTGTACAAACGCACCAGGCCCCTGGGTATATGCATGTGTTGCTAGCCCATGCTGCTGTGTCTACACTGTTATATTTAGCAATGCTAGTGCGGGTGCATCTACCCATGCTACAATCTCACCTTGGAGTGCAGTGTAGACATACCCTGAGTATAAACAGGAATTCAAGGCTCTGTCTCAGAGCTCCTTGTATTGTTAATGGACAGGCTCACCAGTGGATTTTCATGCTTTATTATCAAGCATGCTCTCATTTGTTTAACTGGAGAGGTAAAAACCCACTGGAAGGACTTAATCAGCCCCAAGAGTTTAATTCAAGTACAAAGCCATTGAAACTGGACAATGATTTATGACCAAACATGTCTAAGCTAATACTAGTCTAAGCCACCCCACCTTTGTTGTTACATGCCCCAAATTAGACCAGCAAAGATTTATATAACCCACACTGGCCCCATCTGGATTTTCACACAACTTTTTATCTGTGTGGTGTCTCCGTCTTACGTACAGTACACAATTCCACTGGAGAGTGAGCAAAGCGCTGCTCTCTTGACGCGTTACTCTGTGAGCAAGGAGCATGTTGAATTGAAATGTCAAGGTTTTAATCAAGATGATTGGCAGTGACATACCTGCATGATTGTGCCTGGTGGGAAATGTAATCATGGCTGGCTGAGTTGTGGCTGCTGCTGCTGTTGTCATAACAAAACCAATGCTTTAAGCTGAAAGGAGCAGAAAGCAGCTGCACAGCAGAGAAAGAATGGCCAGAGTCAATCCGTGCAGCTACTTAACTTTCCCAGGGGTAGCCTGAGGTGCAGTTGTAACACATGGCGATGTTCATTGGAGAGGCGTGAGGCCTGAAACCAGCTCGCAGGAGATCAAAGGTCTTGACCTACAATTCCTTTGGCTCCAGCATGTCCTGATTCCTCCCTCTTTGGCTCTCCACTTTTACGCACTCCGTGAGTTTTTACAGGATGGACTTCCCAACCTCTGACCCCTAGTACTGCCTGGCTCGCTATTTCTCTCCCATTCTTGCTCCTAGGAGGGTGCGCATGTTGCTATTTCAATATCCACCAGAACTCACATGCAGGGAACACCACCCACCTTGAATATGTTCCTCGTCCCAGTCCTGGGGTTTGTTGGATTCACAACAGCTGTTCCAGTTTTACCATTAGGAAGGTCTCCCCAGGCCACAGAGCAATGAGGGGAAAGCTCCAGCATGGTCCATTCCATACGCCTCTTGTGCTGCAGCCTCCTAGACGTTCAGTTCCCTCTGCCTCCTTCTCTCAAGATCTACTGCCTGGGAACAGAGGAATCTTCCCTCCCCATGACACTTTTCCCAGCATGCACTGGGATCAGGGGGGAATTCCCCAGCTCCTTCTTGTTTTAAAGGCACAATACACACTAAGCCAGATGCATCTCTGGTGAAGCTGCATGGACCCCAAGCAGAGATACAACACAACCCTCACTGACTCTCCTGAGTTTGCTTAGTAGATTGTTCTCTTGGGGAGACAGCTGGACCCTAACCAAGTGGACAAGGCTGAAGTCTCCGTTCGTTCGCAGAGCCTCTCTCGCGCCGTCACTGTTTAGTTTCGTCCATGGAACAATGATTGGGGCTGAGGTGCAACTGTGGATAGGAAATATAATGATGTTGGCGACAAAGGCTCTGCCATTGCCACCTTCACTCCAGAGATGTGGCACACGCCCAAAGCCAGGCTCCCGAGTGCATGGTCTTGTGTTTGCATCCAACATGCTGGCTGAGGGCTGTGTGTGCCTGCTGAGGGACTGCCAGCCAGATCAGGCTGAGGTCTCACTTGGTGCTCAAGGAACCTGTCAGGGCTCTTGGGTTTGTTTCCTCAGCCTGTGCTCATGTTACCCCAACAGAGCCAACTACTGGCTGGATCCTGCCTGCCTTCATCCACCTCACACTCCTTTCAAAGGAATCCGGCCCACTGCATGCCCGGCCCTAGACCAAAGGGCAGAGCCAAAGGGAGTGGAGTCTGAGCAGCCCTTGCTAAGGAGGGAGCTTATGCCTGATTAGATGCATGCAAACGAGCACCTTTCCCTTGTCCCCCTCTCCCACTGATCCCAGAAGCATTGGGTAACATTTCAGTCCCATTCTATGAAGCTTAGATGGGGACTGATTCACCCCCCATATAAGGAAATTAGCAGGTGTAGCAGGAAGATCTGATGATCAGCTGGCCTAGTGTTCAGGGTGTGGCCTTATAGTTTCTGCTGGCTTAGTCATGCCAGAAGGGGCCCCGGCTGCAGCCTCAATCACCCTGCATGCCCCGATCGCTCCCCAGAGGTTCTGTCACTATGGGGGTGCAAGATAAGGAGACCCAGCCACCCCACCCCCACTCCAGGGCCCCAGGGGTCTATCAAAGATCCAGCCCAGTTATTGAGCTACCCCAAATTATGTTTTCCTCTGGGTCACTTCCTATCAGCCTGCAGCTCCTTAGCGTGGGACACAGTCACTGGCTCAGCAGAGTCCTCCTCATCTGTCGGTGTCCTGGTCAATCAATCATATGCAGGGCTTTCAGCTCCGGGAGGGACCCAAGTCCCCACTGCTAGAGCAGCCTTCACAAAGCTGCTGCCCCTCTTGACACAGCTGGCAACATCAGCCTTGCTTCCCAGCGCCACATGCAGCTCATTTCCCCTTTTCCAGGGCAACCACTGGTCTTTTAAACTGTTCCGCCACTGGGACCATGGGGCAGGGCTTCCCTAGCCCAGTACGGCTCCACTCCCAGTCCTGGTTCAGTGTGGGGCCTGTAGACTGTATCACAGTGCAGCAATGGGTCAGGTTCTGCTTTCAGCTAATGATGGGTGTGAAGGCAGCCAGGCTGCACAGGTGAAATGGAGAACAGAATTTGACCCAATATTTTTAACTCACTGTGTGTAGCCTGGGCCTAAAATAATGGAGCAGAGTACTCAGCAGGGTGTGTTGAAGGGGCAGGGGGTATCTTGTGGGACAGCCAGAACTGGGAACCAGGATAAGTGCATTCTAATCCCAGCCCTGCTGCTGGGTGCTGGTGAGTAAGCTGCTTAATTTCCCATGCCTTGGTTTCAGCATCTGTAAAGGAGGATGGGAGATGACACTCACCTCTGTAAAGCACACTGGATTGGACTTCATCCAACCATTTGGATGAAGCATGTTATTCTGTTTCTCGAGCTGAGAGGGGACATTTTCCCTGCCCCTAGAAACAGAACAATTGTTTCTGTTGCCAGCGAGTGATGTGGAGCTGTCTATCAGTAAGGGAAGAAGGACTGGGTGGGTGCAAACAGTGGTGGTTCCCCAGGGCAGGCAGAGAGGGCAGTACATACCCTGCCTTTAATCACATTTTTGGTCTCACTAATTCAGCTGCAAGGCTGGGAAGAATAATCCTCTGCACTGCAGGAATTAGTGAGTGAAATCTCTGACCTGTGATCTGCAGGAGGTCAGATGAGAGGATCACAGTGGTCCCTTCTAGCCTTAACATCTATGACTCAGATATGCTATGATTTTTATCTGCTGCTAGGGACCAAACTGTCCCCCTCCTTTCCAGTATGCAAAATAGTTAACAATGTTGGCATTTAAATTGCCATAATTCCACTTCAGAGTCAACAGCACATTGAAACAAACTGGGAAAGTTCACATCTCTGAGAGTTATTGTTTCAGGCTGTCTGCAGACTCAGGCAGATATCACTGTATCAGTTTATACTCAGTTTGCATTTTCAAGGTTATTTTTGCAACCATAAGCGCTAGAGCAGGGATTGGCAACCTTTGGCATGCGGCCCGCCAGGGTAAGCCCCCTGGTAGGCCGGGCCGGTTTGTTTACTTACCGCGTCCGCCGCTCTGGACGATCGCGGCTCCCACTGGCCACAGTTTGCTGTCCCAGGCCAATGGGGGCTGCGGGAAGCAGCATGGGCCAAGGGATGTGCTGGCTGCCGCTTCCCGCAGCCCCCATTGGGCTGGAGCAGCAAACCACGGCCAGTGGGAGCCGCGATCAGCCGAACCCGCGGATGCGGCAAGTAAACAAACCGGCCCAGCCCACCAGAAGGCTTCCCCTGGCGGGCCGCATGCCAAAGGTTGCCAATCCCTGAGCAAGAGACTTAAAATTTATTTACTTTTCAATTGTGTTTATTGAAAGCTTCGGCTCTGGCAGCAGCCAGAAAAATTCCCATTTCAAAGAGCCACTGTGAATTAATACAGTTCCAACCAGGCCTGCGGCTGTAAACTAACTCTGCAAGCACCTCCCTGTGTGCAGTTTGCTTATTCGCTTTCAGATATTTCCAGCCCCCACTGATTACAAGGTATTTTGGTGACTGCAGTGAGATCATTGGTGTTGATTGCAGCTTAGGAATTTGCCTCCCTTGGGCCTGAGTTTGGGTACCCAGCTGTCATCCAGCTGCAGGCCGATCCCATAGGCATGACAACGGTGTGGCAGATAACTGATATGCATTTCCAGTCTCAAAGGATCTCAGGTGGGCAACTTGGGGTGAGGGATAGCTCAGTGGTTTGAGCATTGGCCTGCTAAACCCAGGGTTGTGAAGTCAATCCTTGAGGGGGCCACTTAAGGATCTGGGGCAAAAATCTGTCAGGGGACAGTACTTGGTCCTGCTAGTGAAGGCAGGGGACTGGACTTGATGACCTTTCAAGGTTGTTCCAGTTCTAGGAGATTGGCATATCTCCATTTATATTTTTTATAACCAGACCTACATTAAGCCTGTGGAAAAAATCAAGAGGAGTTTAGAACAGAGGGGTTAGCAGCGATGAAGAGACCAGCTCGCACTCTGTCCGCCCGGATATACTGATCACCACTGCGCAGGAGGTGTGGCCAGGGCATTCCTTCAGTGGCATCATGAGTGCCAACTTATGCCTAATGGCCCAGTGTGTAACAGGCACTCACGCGCATACAGCACCCTTCCTCCTACAGGAGCCAGGAGCTAATTCCAACGTTCGCCAATGGATTTTAACACGTTACACCAAGAATTATTGTGCCCAGCCCCAAGGCACTGCTCTCCCTCCGGCTCCTCATCTGCAGGGACAGAGGAGGAGATGTTAGCACCACGCTGGGTGTAGAAAGATAGAGAATACCTGGCCCCTGCTCTCGCTGCTACTCCTAGCAGGTGGTAAAGAGGAGCCAGCCTCACCATCATGCTCCTCTCAGGGAGTCGACACTGGGGCTACACACAGCTCCCAGGGGCTGTCTGCCCTGGGGTCACAGACTCCATCTTGAAACTATGTACAACCATTGTGTGTGTCTGTGAGTGAAAGACACCGCTTCACCCCAAAGGGGTGCCACTGTGTTCCCCACCACTCTGCACCCTCACATGTGGGGCGTTGGGTGGCCCCAAGAGAGAACTGGGGTCATCACCATTCTCCACCTCCACTGGGCCAGACACTGCATCTAGGATGGCTGGTGATGTGTGATGCCAGTTCCCCTCTGCCACTTCAGAGCTTCACTCCATCCCCATGTGCCCTGATCTTAGTGCAGGGGGAGCTCCAGCATCCAGCGGGAGCATCCTTGTGTCTCATGGAGCTTGGGAACGCTTTCCCTGTGCATCCCCCTCTTATTCACTCACGGGACCATCGGATTTGGTATCTGGCCCTCACGGATTTAACTGCCTTCTCCATCAGTCGCTGAGCTGGAGAGAACTTCCCACTATTAGGGGTGCTGCTATGCAGTTTGAGAAGTGGGTGGCTCCGGACCATGGGTGGCTCTGGACATGGGTGGCTCTGGACCAGCCACTGCAGACATCAGCAAGATACTTTAAGTGATGCTGATAGGTTTTCCCACTGATCCATTTGCCTGGGAGAAGCTAGGGCTCAAGCCATTGTGTTTGATACTCCATTGTGTGGGGTTCCCCCTAGCCCCCACCCTGCCATACACACCAAACTTCTGCACACGTGTGCTGGGTGTCAGGTACGAGTTCGTCACCTCACTGGGAAGCATTCCCTCTGGATGGCTGAGCACAGCCTTCATTGCCAGGCCATTTGCTGGACTATCGGTGAGCATAGTCTCACTGTACTAATTCAGCATGACAAGGTTTGTTCCTAGAAACTCCCACTATCCCCCAGGCCATCAGTGGCTGTTCAGAGGGACATCTCTGAGTTGCCTGGCAATGACTCACAGTCGGATACAAGTTTCTCGGTGATGTGCCGCTAGCACTCAACAACACTAACATGCTGTGTGGATCACGCAGCTCCAGCGTGGCCTTGCTCCATCTGTGTCAATAGGGCAAGCTCAGGCCCGCGTGAGTCCGTGTAGCTCCACAGAAGCTGGCCCATTAGTCTGTGTGCAGACTCTGGAATAGCCAGCCAGCCCCGCAGGCAGCCAGTCCGTCACTACAGGAGAGGGGGACACAGACAGGCTGTAGTGATAGAGGATTCCCTCATTAGACATTCAGGGAGCCTGACAGGCATATACATTCTTCTATGAAAACATACAAGGCAGAGGTTGTGCAGGTGTAATGAACTGGTGGCCACCTGAATACAGGTCCCATGCTTGTTAGCAGGGACAGATAGGGAACCCAGGCACAGCACGATTAAGTGATTTGGTCACAATCATATGAGAAGTCTCCGGTAGAGGGAACAAAATTCAAGTCTTCTAAGCCCCCCACCTAGCACCTAAGGCACTGGACCAGCCTGCCTCTCCACCCACCTGTGCTGTGCTCTTACGCATACAGAAGGTAAATTTGCTTGGTTCTAATTTTTATTTGGCTGTTTTGAAGTTTAATCAGCTCAAAGGAAGGGTTTGATTACCTGAGCACCACCGGCCATGGGCTTCTTGCAGACCCATTGATGTGGCCAGCTGGGAGCATAACCTCAGTTCCAAAGCAACCCACATGCTGTCCCCACCACCACTCCACAGCTGAATGGAGAGCGAGAGTGCTCTGTCACAAAAGGGTCCTTGTCCCTTGCCTTGCCTCCAGGGCTAAAAATATACACAGCTGAGAGCAACTAGGAAAACAGCAGAGCTGGGGCCTTCCTGTAGCCAGGCTTTTCAAGTAGCGAAATAGCCACATGACCGAGCTGAGAGCACTGAAAACAATCTACGGGCTAAAGCAGGGGTAGGCAACCTATGGCACGCGTGCCAAAGGCGGCACGCGAGCTGATTTTCAGTGACACCCACATGGCCTGGGTCCTGGCCACTGGTCTGGGGGGCTCTGCATTTTAATTTAATTTTAAATTAAGCTTCTTAAACATTTTTAAAACCTTATTTACTTTATAATATATAACTAAATTATTGTTGTATGTAGACTCATAGAAAGAGACCTTCTAAAAACTTTAAAATGTATTACTGGCACGCGAAACCTTAAATTAGAGTGAATAAATGAAGACTCGGCACACCACTTCTGAAAGGTTGCCAACCCCTGGGCTAGAGTGTGCCATGAAGAGAGAATGGTAAATGTGGTAAGAAAAACTTGACCTTTCTGAATAAGCAACCAGACCCCTAGCCTCTGGGAATCAAGGGAGCAAAGGGAGCTGGAGCAGGGACCTCAGAGCAGGGTATTCAGGCCCTTCTAAGTGGGTTTTGTGCTGGAATTTCCAAGAGAAAGAGATGTTTTTGGGCTGCTTTTTTATTTTTCTTTCAAATGATTTTCCATGAGCAAGAAACATACTTTGATTAATGAAACTTTGATGCAGAGCACGAACTCTAGAGCAGTCACCATCTGTAGCAGCTCTCCAAAAGTGCTGTTTATTTACAGCAAAAGCCTGGGAGCTGGGCACAAGCCGAGGAAACGGAGAAAGTCTGGCTAGCAGGTAAGGACCAGGTGATCTGGGCTCTGTCACTGACTAACTGTGTGACTCAAACTCCTTGTGCCTCTGCTTCCCCAGCTGTAAAATGGGGACCATACTTCCCTGGCTCATGGCAGAGGGGCTGGGAGACTTAATTCTCTATTGTTCACAAAGTGTCCTGCACGTTTCTAGCACCTTCTACCTGTGGATCTGAGTGTTGTTATAAGAGGGAGTAGCCTCAGATGGAAGAAGCATTGTCCCTTGAATTCCAATGTGTTTGCAGAGTTTCACTGGATTTAGCCACCTCATTGTCATGTGTTGTATCTCACACAACGCACAGTCAACCCTTGTGGAACTCCTTGTCAGGGGATGTTGTGAAGGCCAAGACTATAACTGGGCTCAAAAAAGAATTAGATAGGTTCATAGAGGATAGCCAAGATGGTCAAGGACACATTATACTCTGGGTGTTGTTAAGCCTCTGATTGCCAGATGCTGCAACTGGGTAACAAAGGATGGATCACTCAATAACTGCCTTGTTTTGGTCATTCCTTCTGAAGCACCTGGCATCGGCCACTGTCAGAAGACAAGATACTGGGCTAGATGGACCTTTGGTCTGACCTAGTCTGTCCATTTTTGTGTCCTTATATAGATATAGATTGGGAGGGAGGGATAGCTCAGTGGTTTGCACATTGGCCTGCTAAACCCAGGGTTTTGAGTTCACTCCTTGAGGGGGCCATTTAGGAATCTGGGGCAAAAATTGGGGATTAGTCCTGCTTTGAGCAAGGGGTTGGACTAGATGACCTCCTAAGGTCCCTTCCCACCCTAATATTCTATGATTTTGAGAACCATAAATTAATACCCTAAGGGATGCATTTTCAACAACAGCCTCTGCAATTTGGGGCCCTTACTCATTTGTGGACGCAAGTTTCGGAACACAGACATAGGTTCCAGTCCTGCAATTGCGAGGGCACAGGTGGGTGGTTGTACCAGGTACTCACCCAGAACCCTATTGACTTCAGTGCAACTTTGCACAGCTCCAGCCATCTGCCTCAGTTGCAGGACTGGAGCCATTGGCAGGAAATGTCATCAGCACCCCCATCTCATGTGGGTCCCTGTAAATTCTATCCTGTGGGCTCACAGCTAGTTGACCCCAATTGTCTGCTCCTGCAGACATGCAGCTGCCAAGATTGAAGCGTGGTTTGAGACCCTCTGAAAATGTGGCAGGGATTCCAGTGGAGAGGGGAGCTGCAAACAGGAGCTGGGTGCACTCCATAGCAGCTCTGCCAACAGATGCTGAATCAGCACATCACCTGGGCTTTCTAGCCATTCACAAGCCTTGCCCCACCAGCAGCACACAGTTCAGGCGCTGGGCTGGTCACTCCCAGGCGCCCCAGTACCATAGGGGCTGCTAGTGCCTTGCCCTACTGCAGCTTACATCTTGAGGGCCCCACTATCAGCCTTGGCTTAATGGAACCCAGGGCAGATCTAACCCATTATGTACTGACAGACTCAGCATGCAGCCCTGGACACTGCTGTTGCCAGGCAGCACCTGGCAGACTAAAGAGCCAGGAAGCAGGACCAGCTCTGAGTGAGGTTTTGAGAATAATCCTAACCTGTGATGGGGAGCGTTTACCACAAACGAAGCAGGGATTCACACCCTGTGAAGACAATTCTGGGAGTTCAGTGACGTGCTGGGACTGCTAAACACTGAGGATGGAGTGGAGGTTAAAGATAATCTAGGCATGGCCCAATATCTAAACAAATAGTTTGCCTCAGTCTTTAATGAGGCTAATGAAGAGCTCAGGGATAATGGCAGGATGACAAATGGGAATGAGGATATGGAGGTAGATATTACCACATCCGAGGTAGAAGCCAAACTTGAACAGCTTAATGGGACTAAATCTTCATCTAAGAATATTAAAGGAACTGGCACATGAAATTGCAAGCCCATTAGCAAGAATTTTTAATGAATCTGTAAACTCAGGGGTTGTACCGTATAACTGGAGAATTGCTAACATATTTCCTATTTTTAAGAAAAGGAAAAAAAGTGATCTGGGTAACTAAAGGCTTGCTAGTTTGACATCTGTAGTATGCAAGGTCTTGGAAAAAATTCTGACGGAGAAAGTAGTTAAGGACATTGAGGTCAATGGTAATTGGGACAAAATACAACATGGTTTTACAAAAGGTAGATCATGCCAAACCAACCTGATCTCCTTCTTTGAGAAGGTAACCGAATTTTTTAGAAAAAGGAAACACAGTGGATCTAATTTACCTTGATTTCAGTAAGGCATTTGATACAGTTCCACATGGGGAATTATTAGTTAAATTGGAAAAGATGGGGATCAATAAAAAAATTGAAAGGTGCATAAGGAACTGGTTAAAGGGGAGACTACAACAGGTTATACTGAAAGGTGAAATGTCAGGCTGGAGGGAGGTTACTAGTGAAGCTCCTCAGGGATCGGTTTTGGGACCAATCTTATTTAATCTTTTTATTACTGACCTCGGCACAAAAAGTGGGAGTGTGCTAATAAAGTCTGCGGATGACACAAAGCTGGGAGGTATTGCCAATACAGAGAAGGACCGGGATATCATACAGGAAGATCTGGATGACCTTGTAAACTGGAGTAATAGTAATAGGATGAAATTTAATAGTGAAAAGTGCAAGGTCATGCATTTAGGGATTAATAACAAGAATTTTTGTTATAAACTGGGGATGCATCAGTTGGAAGTAATAGAGGAGGAGAAGGACCTCAGAGTATTCGTTGATCATAGGATGACTATGAGTTGCCAATGTGATATGGCCATGAAAAAAGCTAATGCGGTCTTGGGATGCATTAGGCGAGGTATTTCCAGTAGAGATAAGGAGGTGTTAGGACCCTACCATTATACAAGGCACTGGTGAGACCTCATCTGGAATACTGTGTACAGTTCTGGTCTCCCATGTTTAAGAAGGATGAATTCAAACTGGAACAGGTACAGAGAAGGGCTACTAGGATGATCCAAGGAATGGAAAACTTGTCTTATGAAAGGAGACTCAAAGAGCTTGGGTTGTTTAGCCTAACCAAAAGAAGGCTGAGGGGAGATATGATTGCTCTCTATAAATATATCAGAGGGATAAATACCAGGGAGGGAGAGGAATTATTTAAGCTCAGTAACAATGTGGACACAAAAACAAATGGATATAAACTGGCCATCAGGAAGTTTAGACTTGAAGTTAGACGAAGGTTTCTAACTATCGGAGGAGTGAAGTTCTGGAACAGCCTTCCAAGGGAAGTAGTGGGGGCAAAAGACATATCTGGCTTCAAGACGAAGCTTGATAAGTTTCTGGAGGGGATGGTATGATGGGATAGCCTAATTTTGGCAATTAATTGATCTTTGACTATTAGCAGTAAATATGCCCAATGGCCTGTGATGGGATGTTAGATAGGGTGGGATCTGAGTTACTGCAGAGAATTCTTTCCTGGGTGTCTAGCTGGTGAGTCTTGCCCACATGCTCAGGGTTTAGCTGATCGCCATATTTGGGGTTGGGAAGGAATTTTCCTCCAGGGCAGATTGGCAGAGGCCCTGGGGGGTTTTCGCCTTTCTCTGTAATGTGGGGCACAGGTCACTTGCTGGAGGATTCTCTGGATGATTCTCTGCACTTTGAAGTTTTTAAACCATGACTTGAGGACTTCAATAGCTCAGACATAGGTTAGGGGTTTATTACAGGAGTGGGTGGGTGAGATTCTGTGGCTTGTGTTGTGCAGGTCAGACTAGATGATCATAATGGTCCCTTCTGACCTTAAAGTCTATGAGTCTATAAGACCCAGAAACACAGTGACTGAGTTCCAAGCCAACTGACTAGTTAGGCTGATTACTCTTCTCCATGGACCTTTAGATACCAACTCACTTTGACCAGCTTATTTGCTTTACCAGCATGTATTCTATTCTATTCAGGTTCTTATCCTGCCCATAGTAACTGAGCATCTTCCAGTCATGCATTAAGCCCTCTCCAGGCCAATATATTTGTACATATTAACTCCATTTTCTTTTAAGGGAATAATATGCCCACTTATTATTTAGTAGAGTACCCAGGCACTCCATCTTAAACGCACTGGATTACATAAAACAGTAAAACAAGTTTATGAACTACAAAGAGAGATTTTAAGTGAGTGCAAGTAATGAAGCATAAAAGTTAGAAATGGTTACAAGAAATATAAAGATAAAATGTTTACTAGAGCCTAACTTAACAAAGTTCCTCACCACGTGCCCCAGCAGACTACTGACCAAACTCTCAGGTCAAGACCGCTCACCAACAGAAGTTGGTCCAGTAAAAGTTATTACCTCATCCACATTGTCTCACCAACACCACTGATCATTCTCATTCACACTTAGCACCCTTACCAGGTAGGGGAGCAGGCTTCTGGGATATGAATGGTGCCCAGTACACCTGTATCAGAACAGCCAACTATCACTGCTGCATTATAACCAGAGAACAGGCACTCTCTCCACTCCAGATCCAGAGAAAGGGACAAGGACAGAAGCATACATGAATAAATGATACTCCCACTTAGAGACATATCCATGAATAAATGATGGTGCACTTCACCTCCTTTACTTATTTTTTAAAGATACATTTATTTTCAAAATCTGAAATATTTATGCCTATCCCAGCAGATAAAAATGCTAAAGGTAACACAGACAGCACTGCCTGGGTCTAGGCAGAGGATACAGAAATGCTGACCTGCCATGAGCTCTTCAGATGACTATGGATATACTGGCCCAGCTCCCGAGTTCAGATATGCCAGTCTAAATCTGGCGTAACCTCTGAAGATATTGTGGATTTACAGCATTGAAACTGGGACCAGACTCTGGCTCATTTAGTGTATAACAAAGACTACTCATTCATAGTGTCTTTTAGAAGACATTTTTAGCTCAGAATTCTCACTGAAATGGAGAGTGAGGGTGTGATGTTACACTCCATATTCTTTATGGAAATATGCTTATGACATGGATATGACATAACTACGATGTACTTTATGCAAGATGGGTCTATCATTGAAAAGGTTATAATTTACTGAATGTGTTTATCCAATTTGTATGCATGTATCATGTTTGTATCTGAAGCTGGGATTATTGACCGTGTCTCTGTATTTCAAATGTGCTATGTTGGATGAGGCCAAACAATGTTAGTGGCTTATTGAAGAAATGCACACAAGCATAAGGATTACCCCAGGAACTGGGTGCATAGGGTGACCAGATGTCCTGATTTTATAGAGACAGTCCTGATTTTGGGGTCTTTTTCTTATATAGGCTCCTCTTACCCCCCACCCCCATCCTGATTTTTCACATTTGCTGTCTGGTCACCCTCTGTGTGCAATAGAAACCTCTCAGAGATAGCTCTACACACAATGAGAACTGTTTGACCCAGGCCACAGCAAAAAAGCTTTCCAGCAAGTGTGGGGAAGATATAAAAGAGGGACAATGACAACATGAGGGGGCCTCACTCTCCCTACAACAACACACTTGGAAACACCTAAGGAGCAAAGACTGAACTGTGGGAAGCAATGGTCCCAGGCTGGAAGGATTTGTAGAAAGAAAGTAAGAAAACCTGGGAAAGCCAAGGCAACTTGTGCCTTGAGAATCTTCCAGCCTATTTATCACTCTGAGTGAGAATTTGCTAATTTGTATCCTACCTATCTAGTGTGTTAAGCTCAGTTTGTGGTTTTTGTTTATTTACTAAGGTAATCTGCTTTGTTCTGTTTGCTATCTCTTTAACTAATTAAAATCTACCTTTTGTAGTAAATAAACTTATTTTGTTTATTATTAAACCTAGTTTATGTAATTTCTAACTGGGGGGGGCAAGAAGTCGTGCACATCTCTCTTCACATTGAGGAAGAGGGTGGATTTTTATGAGCTTGCGCTGTGCAGATTTTTCTATACAGTGCAAGACAGTATTATTTTTGGGTTTATTTCCCAAAAGGGGTGTGCACGTGAGTGCTGGGGGAGTCTGTGGCTGCAGCTGGGTGTGGCCCTACCTGTGTGTGTGTGTGCGGCAAGAGGCCAGAGAGCCTAAGTCAGCAAAACAGGGAGTGGGAACCCAGGCTGGTGGATCAGGAGAGGCTCAGTGAAATCCCAGGACATCAGGTGGCATCCCAGAATGGGGGGGGGTCCAACCTGTCACAGAGGAATTAAAAAAGAGACCTATCTATATTTGCAAAAATACAGAGGAGTGTTTAGGAAAAAGATCTCCAAGCAATGCTGAAGTCCCGAGCCCTGTCAGGCGCACCCCAGCTTTAGAATTTCTGAAGATTGTCGTATGTGGCTTGGAGGGTCAGTAAGTTTGCCTACCCCTGGTGTAAGGGATTTCAAAAATGAAAGCTACAGTCTTGTTCAAAATATTAATTGCCTGCTCAATGCCAGACTTAAAAACTAGTTTACAGAATAGAGCTGGGAGAATAATGGATTTGTTTGGTGTGCTGGCAATGCCAAAAGAATAAGAAAAATGTTAGTTTTGGATCCAGCCAAAAAGTAATTTTTAAAAAATGTCAGCTAATCGAAAAAGTCAAAAAAATTTCAAGTTGGGTCAAAACAAAACATTTCTTTTAATACACTCATAGAAGCGTAGGACTGGAAATGACCTCAATATGTCATCTAGTCCAGTCCCCTGCACTCAAGGCAGGACTACGTAATAATTAAACCATTCCTGACAGATGTTTGTCTAACCCGGGGGTGGCCAACCTGTGGCTCCGGAGCCACATGCGGCTCTTCAGAAGTTAATATGCGGCTCCTTGTATAGGCACCGACTCCGGGGCTGGAGCTACAGGCACCAACATTCCAATGTGCCGGCCGGGGAGTGCTCACTGCTCAACCCCTGGCTCTGCCACAGGCCCTGTCCCCATTTCACCCCTTCCTTCCCCCTCCCCTGAGCCTGCCATGTCCTCTCTCCTCCCCCTCCCCCTGAGAGCCTCCTGCATGCCACAAAACAGTTGATCAGGAGGTGCAGGGAGGGAGGGGGAGGCACTGCTCTGTACCACCGCCTCACAAAATGCAGCAAAACACCTGGAGTTTGTTGCTCTGGATTTAATAAAATTAATGAGCATTACCACTGTGAAGACCTGGTGCAGTATCTTTTGCAAGTGCTTCTCAGTGTAAAAAGCAGTGTGTCCAAATAGCATGAGGTGCAATGGCTTTTATTTTTTGCACAACACCAGAATGCTTTCTGGTCATTGTTGCTGTCAGGGTTCCCTCCCCACTCTAAACTCTAGGGTGAAGATGTGGGGACCCGCATTCAGAGCCCCAAGCTTATTTTTACCAGCTTAGGTTAAATCCCCCAAGGTACAAAATTCCCTGCACCCTGAGAAATACTTCTTTCGCTGCCACCATCAAGTATCTAACAGGAATCCAGGAAAGGAATCACTTCAACTTCCCTCCCCCGCAAAATACCCCCTCAAGCCGTACACCTCCTTTCCTGGGGAAGCTTGAGAACAATCTCCCAACCAATTGGTTACACAGTGATCTAAAAACCCACCCCCTGGGTTTTAACACCATAGAAAACAGTCAGCTTCTTAAAAGAAGGATTTTATTAAAAATAAAGAAGGTAAAATCATCTCTGTAAAATCAGGATGGTAACTATTTTACAGGGCACTATATTTCCAAACTCAGAGAGAATTCCCCCTCTGGACAAAACCTTAAAATTACAGAAAACCATGAATAACCCCCCCCCCCCTTTTGCCCCTTCTAACACAGGGAATACACCAAGCCGAAATTAAACAGAAATCTATGCGCTATGCTATCTAAACTTACTTCAGAAAAGGGAGGTTTGATTTTCTGCAGGTTCCTTCTGTCTTCCAAGATCACCTCTCTCAGCCCTGGTCTACACTACGAGTTTAGGTCGAATTTATTAGCGTTATTTCGATTGATCCGTGCACCCGTCCACACGACGAAGCCCTTAACATCGACTTCTAGGGCTCTTAAAATCGATCTCACCACTCCACCCCCAACGAGGGGATTAGCGCTTTAATCGATATTGCCGAATCGATGTAGGCTAGTGAGGACGCAATTCGACAGTATTGGCCTCCTGGATCTATCCCACAGTGCAACATTTGACCGCTCTGGACAGCAGTCTGAGCTCCAATGCTCCGCCCAGGTAGACAGGAAAAGCCCCGCGAACTTTTGAATTTCATTTCCTGTTTGGCCAGCGTGGTGAGCTGCAGGTGAGCGCAGATCTCATCAGCAGAGGTGACCATGATGGAGTCCCAGAACCGAAGACGAGCTCCAGCATGGACCGATGGTGAAGTACGCGATCTGATCGCTGTATGGGGAGACGAAACCGTGCTAGCAGAGCTACGGTCCAAAAGAAGAAACGCCAATACATATGCCAAAGTCTCCAAGGGCATGCAGGACAGAGGCTACAACAGGGACGCGCAACAGTGCCGTGTGAAAATTAAGGAGCTCAGGCAAGCCTACCAAAAAACCAGAGATGCAAACAAACGCTCTGGGTCAGAGCCCCAGACATGCCGCTTCTATGATGAGCTGCATGCCATTCTAGGAGGTGCAGCCAGCACTGACCCACCCATGTGGTATGACTCCGTATGTGGATCATCAGAAACCACAGAGGAGCATGATGATGATAATGATGCTGAAAATAGCGCCCAGACACAGCAAGGAAGTGGAGAAGCCCTTTTCCCCGACAGCCAGGAACTCTTTGTCACCCTGGAGCCAGCACCCTACGAACCCACCCAAGGCGTCCTCGATGCAGGAGAAGGGACCTCTGGTGCCTCTGGTGAGTGTTCCTCTGTTAATTAATACATGTTTTATAAGCAAGCATGTTTAATGATCAATTCGCGGCCAGTACAGCTACAGCTACTGGAAAACTCTGTTAACATGTTCGGGGATGGAGCAGAAATCCTCTGGGGACATCTCCAGAAAGATCTCCTGGATGTACTCCCAAAGCCTGTGCAAAAGGTTTCTGGGGAGGGCAGCCTTATCCTGTGCTCCGTGGTAACACACTCTACCACGCCAGGCCAGTAGCACGTAGTCTGGAATCATTGCTTTGCAAAGCATGGCGGCGTATGGTCCCGGTGTTTGCTGGCATTCAAGCAACATCCGTTCTTTATCTGTCTGTGTTATCCTCAGAAGAGTGATATCATTCATGGTCACCTGGTTGAAATAGGGGAATTTTATTAAGGGGGTATTCAGAGGGGCTCCGTCCCTGCTGGGCTGTTTGCCTGTGGCTGAACGGAAATCTTCCCCGCTGTGACCCACGCGGTGGGGGGAGGGGGAACAGCGAACATCTTGGATGTGTGTCTGTGTGTGTGTGGGGGTGTCGATTAGGTTCGCGCTGCACGTTAACCCGAAAACCGCCGCCCCTCCCTTTTCAATTGCCAACCAGTTTTAAATTGCCAGCCCAAAGGTTGTTTGTTATGGGAAATGAGGGGGTTGCTGTTTGAAAACATTCCCACATGTTATGAAGGTTAAAGAAGCCCATAGACTGTGGCTTACCATGGCTGCCTGCAAGCCGAATTCTGTTGCCCGCCGGACCTGCTTGTGTGATCTCTCACACCAAACCGGCAGACCCTCAATATAACAGGCAAAGTGCAACCTTGGGCCAAATGCATATGTGATATGTAATGTTTGGAGCATTGTTCTCTAATATGTGTCTTTTAAACTACTCCTCTCCCGTTTGTTTCCTCCCGCAGCTGCAAATGTTTCAACGCCACCCCTTTCATCACCGTCCCAGAGGCTAGCGAAGATTAGAAGTAAAAAAAAAGGAATCGAGACGATATGTTCTCAGAACTCATGGAATCCTCCCACACTGAAGCTGCCCAGCAGAATGCGTGGAGGCAGACACTGTCGGAGTCCAGGAAGGCAGAATTTGATCGTGCGGACAGGTGGCGTGCTGAAGAGAATGACTGGCGGGATGAAGAGAGTAGGTGGCGTCAGCGTGCAGAGAGAAGGCAGGATGCAATTCTGAGGCTACTGGAGGATCAAACGGAAATCCTCCGGCTTATGGCTGAGGAAAGGCGTAGGGTTCAGGAAAGGCCGCCTGAGCCCAGACCGCCGCTACAGCCCCTGTGCAACCAACAGCCCTCCTTCCCGAGTCCCATAACCTCATCCCCGAGACGCCCAAGAACGCATTTGGGCGGCCTCCGTGCACCCAACCACTCAAGTCAAGAGAACAGTCCAAGCAAGAAAGGGCTGGCATTCAATAAGTTTTAAAGTGCTGTGTGTCCTTGTCCTTCCCTCATCCCCTCCTCCACCACCCATCCTGGTGCTTCCCTTCCTCCACCAGCTATCCCGGGAGACTGTGGCAGTTAGCCCCATAGTTCCCCCTCTTTGTTTTACGAATTAATAAAGAATGCATGACTTTTAAGCAACAATGACTTTATTTCCTCTGCGAGCGGTGATCGAGGGGGGGAGGGCAGGGCGGTTTGGGTAAAGGGAAGTAGAGTGAATGAAGGGGCGGGGCTTTTCATTACAGGGGAAAAACAGAACTTTCACACAGCATCCTGGCCATTCATGAAACTGGTTTTCAAAGCTTCCCTGATGCGCAACGCACCCTGCTGTACTCTTGTAATAGCCCTGGTGTCTGGCTGCGCATAACCAGTGGCCAGGCGATTTGCCTCAACCTCCCACCCCGCCATAAACGTCTCCCCCTTACTCTCACAGATATTGTGGAGCGCACAGCAAGCAGTAATAATAATGGGAATATTGTTTTCGCTGAGATCTAACCTAGTCAATAAACTTCACCAGCGAGCTTTTAAACGACCAAATGCACATTCCACCACCATTCTGCACTTGCTCAGCCTATAGTTGAAAAGGTCCTGACTACTGTCCAGGCTACCTGTGTATGGCTTCATGAGCCATGGCATTAAGGGGTAGGCTGGGTCCCCAAGGATAACTATAGGCATCTCAACATCCCCAACGGTTATTTTCTGGTCTGGGAAGAAAGTCCCTTGCTGCAGCAGCCGAAACAGACCAGAGTTCCTGAAGATGCGAGCGTCATGTACCTTTCCCAGCCATCCCACGTTGATGTTGGTGAAACGTCCCTTGTGATCCACCAGTGCTTGCAGCACTATTGAAAAGTAACCCTTTCGGTTTATGTACTCGCTGCCTTGGTGGTCCGGTGCCAAGATAGGGATATGGGTTCCGTCTATCGCCCCTCCACAGTTCGGGAACCCCATTGCTGCAAAGCCATCCAGTATGAGCTGCACATTTCCCAGACTCACAACCCTTGGTACCAGCAGCTTGGTGATCGCCCTGGCTACTTCCATCACAACAGCCCCCACTGTAGATTTTCCCACTCCGAATTGATTCGCGACTGACCGGTAGCTGTCTGGCGTTGCAAGCTTCCACAGGGCTATCGCCAGTCGCTTCTGTACTGTGAGGGCTGCTCTCATCTTGGTGTTCTGGCGCTTCAGGGCAGGGGAAAGCAACTCACAAAGTTCCATGAAAGTGCCCTTACGCATGCGAAAGTTTCGCAGCCACTGGGATTCATCCCAGACCTGCAGCACTATGTGGTCCCACCAGTCTGTGCTTGTTTCCCGGGCCCAGAATCGGTGTTCCACTGTATCAACAAGCCCCATTAACACCATGATGTCCACCTTGCGGGGGGGCCTTTTTTGAGAGAGGTCTGTGTCCATGTCCTCATCACTGTCCTCAGGGCACTGCTGTCGCCTCCTCGCCTGCTGTAGCTGTAGCAGCTCCTGGTTCTCGTTCTGCATATACTCCTGGACAATGCGCGTGGTGTTCATAACGGCGAGAACAGCCGCGGTGATCTGATCGTGCTCCATGCTTTCCCTGGTATGCTGTTTGCAGGACAGCAGAGTGGCAGCAGAAGCAGCGGGTGGATAACAATGGAGTCAGCAATATGGCGCCCATATGAAAAAAGGCGTGAAAGGATTTTTTGCTCCCCCCTCAGGTGCTTTCACAGAGGGAGGGGGGAGCAAGGGTTAGGCTCATTTCCTTCTAGCTGTAGATGGTACAATATGCGGTGAGCAAGGAGGCGCCTTCCCTTCTAGCAGCAGATGGTACAATATGCTTGATATCCATCATCAGCTCCTGGCCCCCTCAAGGATTGAACTCACAACCCCGGGTTTAGCAGGCCAACGCTCAGAACGCTGAGCTATCCCTCTACCCGTATTATAGTGTGACTGAATCCCCACTAGACCTAATGTCCAGGCGTACGCTGGAGATGTACGGTAATTGTGAGCTGAGCAGGCTTCCGTAGCAAACACGGAAACCCCGGAAAAAAGGCGCGAAAAATATTGCTTTCACGGAGGGAGGGAGGGAGGGAGGGATGACATGTACCCAGAACCACCAGCGACAATGTTTTCTGCCCCATCAGGCTTTGGGATCGCAACCCAGAATTCCAATGGGCGGCGGAGACTGCGGGAACTGTGGGATAGCTACCCGCAATGCAATGCTCCGAAAGTCGATGCTAGCCCCGCTACTGTGGACACAGTCAATCGACCTCATGGTCTTAACGCTCTTTAGTGGGGACACACACAATCGATTCCATAAATTCGGGTTTTAAAATATCGACTTCTATAAATTCGACCTAATTCTGTAGTATACACACTAAAACCTTCCCCCCTCCCAAAGTTTGAAAGTATCTTGTCCCCTTATTGGTCAGATGCCAGCCAGGTCAGGTGTCAGTCTGGCTACCTGCATTTCTTAACCCTTTACTGGAAAGAGGATTTTATAGCACTCCATCAGACCCTCTCCCCCTTCCCTTCATTTTTATGACAGTTGCAGCTCCATCAGTGCAGACCCCAATGCAATTAGTCCAGCTGATTTCTGCTGAAATCATAAAATCATCTAACAGCTTGAAAATGTCGTCAGACTTTGTTGTTGTCTTCAGCTATTTGCAAAACAAAAAGTCTTCCTTTATTTCCTTATTCCGCACATACCGAACATAGACAAATAAATAGGACATTTTCGAAATGTCTGTGGATTCATCTAGTTGTATAGCAAAATCATTGTCACACAGCTGATCAATACACTGAGAAACTATGTCTTCTGACATAGATATGATCCATCATTTGATGTGGGTATTTTTGTCAGTAGCTTGGCCTTCTCCTCTCCAAACACTTCCTTTGTTATTTCAATAACACATGGCATTATCAAAATCTCAGCAATCGTATGGGATTTTTTTATTTTAGCAATTTTCTGCACCACTATGTAAGATGACCTTAAAAGCTTCTTATCTGCTGTAGTTGTGGATTTCATTACTGCTTTAATACCAAGCCATTCCTTGGCCTTTCTCTCTCTCTCAGAAAAAAGAATGGTGCTTATCCTTATAGATGTCTTGCTTTGTAATTAAATGTCTCTGTAATTGGAGGGTTTCAAACATGCATTGGACAGTACTTATGCACTAATTACACACTGCGGTTGAGGTATATCTCCACTTCCAGAACAAATAAAACCAAAATTCAAATAGCAGTCTTCGTATTTCCTAAAGGTTGCAAGGTTAATAATGGCTTTATGTTTCTTACTCACATCACTTCTTCAGTGTTCTTCAGCCCTTAGAGTGGTTGAACTTATTGAAGGAAGTTCAGTATCATTGCTCAGTGGGTTTTGTTGTGTTGAAGCAGATGGTCAAATTAAAAATGTATCCATAGCTGATATTTATTTATGCTTACAAAATTTCCCCCTGTGCTGTGTAACTTGTCCTGGTCCTGTTGAAATAGCTTCTTTACACCCCGTAGACGGAGCTAGGTAACCTGCAAGGCTGGTGTCAGACTCACTGGGACGAGGGCAGAAACCAAGAAATGAGCCCTCGCATGCAAAGCCTCTTGCGCAGAGCCAGAGCTGGGTCAGAAGGTGTTGAGGCTGACCTACAGGCTTGGTGATCCCCACCCCAGGGGCTGACCCAGAAGTCTGAGCCCCACCTTCCAAGGATGAAGCCGGGGGATGGCTTCAGCCCACAACGGCACCAGGGCTCTGGGATGCAGCCCCCGGCTCCTGCTTAGCACTGTGGCTTCCTGCTTTAGCCCCACAATGTCACTGGGTCTCGTGGCTCCAGGATTCAGTCCTGGCTCCAAGCATTAGACCTGCAGGGGCACTCAGACTCCCAGCTTCTGCCCCTCCGCAGCACCAGCACTCGGGGCTTCAGTCCGCAGCTCTTGGCTTCAGCCCCATGGCAGCACCAAGGCTTGGGGCTTCAGCCCACAGCAGCACTGAGCTCAGGGCTTAAGACTGGTGCTCAGTGCTTCAGCCCCACAGAGGCGGAACCGGGACTCAGGGCTTTAGTCCGGGACTCAGGGTTGCAGCTCTGCAACTTCCAGCTTCAGCCCCGCAACAGCACCAGGGCTGGGGGCTTCAGCCTCGCGGCTCCCAGTTTTAGCCCTGAGGAGGGCGTTGGGGCACCAGGCTTCAGCTGCAGGGCCCTGCGGACCCCATGAAAGGGCTTGTGGATCCCCACGGGGCCACAGACCCCTGGCTGAGAACCACTGATCTAGACCACATTTCTCTAGTTTACTTGAATCTGTCATGTGCAAGTGTTAAAAGCCTTACTGAAAATCAAGATATATCATGTCTACAGCTTCTCCCTATGAACTAGGCCAGTAACCCTGTCAAAGAAAGAAATTAGATTGGTTTGGTGTGATTTATTCTTGACAAATAACATGTTGACAAGTCCATGTTGGCTATTCCTCATACTCCTGTTATCCGCTAAGTGCTTACAAATTAATTGTTTAATCATTTCTGGTATCTTTCCAGGTATTGAAGTTAGGCTGACTGATTGGTCAATAATTCCTCAAATCCGCTTTGTTCTCTTTTTCAGAGGTAAATACAATCCAGTCCATTTTCAGTCTTCTAGGACCTCACTCAACCACCAGGAGTTCTCAAAGATAGTTGCCAATTGCTTCAGCTGGTTCCTTAAGTACCCTAGAGTGAGTTTCAACAGGTCCTGTTGACTTGAATACACCTAAATTATATAAATATTCTTTAATCTGTTCTTTCGCAATTCTGGCTTGTGTTCCTTCCCCCTTGTGGTTAAGATTGCGTTAAGCATCTGATCACAATTTACCCTTTTAGTGAAGACTGAAGCAAAATAGGAATTATAAAGCTCAGCCTTCTTGATGTCATCTGTTATTAGCTCTCCTGTTCTTCGTCTTTCTGTTGCTCCTAATGTATTTATAGAACCTCTTCTTATTCGCTTTTATGTCCTTGGCTAGGTGTAACTGACCAAATTCTCAGGTCAGGACCGCTCACCAACATAAAACAGATTGTTATCAATGGGAGTGCTTCCACTGACCTGAACTGGAGAGAGTTAGGCCATTGGGAGCAGGCCATTGAAACAGGCCAATGACCGATTTAACCCAGTGTCATGTCTCCAATAGTGGCCATTTCTGGATGTTTGGGAGGGAATATGAAGCCACCTTCATTGCACACATGTTTGTACAATACTCTAGTACAGAGGAAATCTGTTACTGCACCAGGTGATCACCCGATGCCCTACAGTATGAAGAGTGACAAAGAGTCCTGTAGCACCTTATAGACTAAGGGTACGTCTACACTACGAAATTAGATCAGAATTATAGACGTCGATATTTTAAAACCTGATTTTATGGAATCGATTGTGTGTGTCCCCGCTAAAGACCATTAAGGCCATTAAGTCAGTGGACTGCATCCACAGTATCGAGGCTAGCGTCGACTTTCGGAGCGTTGCATTGCGGGTAGCTATCCCACAGTTCCCGCAGTCTCCGCCGCCCATTGGAATTCTGGGTTGCGAACCCAATGCCTGCTGGGGCAGAAAACATTATCGCTGGTGGTTCTGGGTACATGTCGTCAGACCATCCCCTATCCCTCCCTCCCTCCATGAAAGCAACCTTTTTCGCACCTTTTTTTTCCAGGGTTTCCCGTACAAACTCCATACCACAGCAAGCATGGAGCCCACTCAGCTCACAATCACAGTACGTCTCCAGCGTGCGCCTGGACATTAACTGGGAGTGACTCAGTTCATTCTCTTGTTTACATTTTGTCTAGTGGGGATTCAGTCCCCCTGTAACACAAGCAAAGGGATAGCTCAGTGGTTGTGAGTTCAAGCCTTGAGGGGTCCATTCTGCCTGAGGCTGGTAGTCGTGGGACTACACAGCAGAAGCTCCTTGCCTTCTGACAGCAGATGGTACAATATGACTAGTAACTGTCATTGTTGTCCCCTGGCTGGTCTTTGGTGTGGTTGGCTGGGGGTGCCTGGATGTAAATAGGAGTGACTCTGGTCATTCTCTTTTTTATATTTTGTTTAATGGAGATTCAGTACTGCCTGGAACACTGGCAGAGAGATAGCACAGTGGTTTGAGCATTGGCCTGCTAAACCCGGGGTTGTGAGTTCAATCCTAGAGGGGACCAGGAAATGATGACAGCTAGCAATTGTACTGTACCGTCTGCTGCTGAGCACCCAGGAGATGATGACAGCTAGCACTGTTACTGTACTGTTTGCTGCCAGCCTACCCCTTGCTCCCCCCTCCCTCCGTGAAAGCAACTGAGAGGGGTGCAAAAAATCCTTTTGCGCCTTTTTCCGTGCGGGCGCCATATTGCTGTCACCATTGTGATCCACCCGCCACTTTCACCACCACTCTGCTCTCCTGCAGTCGCCATACCAGGGAAAGCATGGAGCCCGCTCAGATCACCGCAGCTGTTATCGCCATTATAAACACTATGCGTATATGGAGAACGAGAACCAGAACCTGCAACAGCAGGCAAGGAGGCGATGGCAGCACAGTGAGGACAGTGACAAGAACATGGACACAGACCTCTCTCAAAGAAGGCCCCCCCCGCAAGGTGAACATCATGGTGATAATGGAGCTGGTTCATGCCGTGGAACGCCGATTCTGGGCCCGGGAAACAAGCACAGACTGGTGGGACCGCCCAGTGTTGCAGGTCTGGGACGATTACCAATGGCTGCGAAACTTTCATGGAACTTTGTGACTTGCTTTCCCCTACCCTGAAGCACCAGAATACCAAGCTGAGAGCAGCCTTCACAGTTGAGAAGCGAGTGGTGATAGCCCTGTGGAAGCTTGCAAGGCCAGACAGCTACCGGTCAGTCGGGAATCAATTTGGAGTGGGCAAATCTACTGTGGGGGCTGCTGTGATGCAAGTAGCAAATGCAATCACTGAGCTGCTGCTACCAAGGGTAGTGACTCTGGGAAATGTGCATGTCATAGTGGATCGCTTTGCAGCAATGGGGTTCCCGAACTGTGGTGGGGCGATAGACGGAACCCATATCCCTATCTTGGCACCGGACCACCAAGGCAGCGAGTACATAAACCGAAAGGGTTACTTTTCAATAGTGCTGCAAGCACTGGTGGCTCACAAGGGACATTTCACCAACATCAACGTGGGAAGGCCGAGAAAGGTACATGACACTCGCATCTTCAGGAACTCTGGTCTGTTTCAGCTGCTGCAGCAAGGGACTTTCTTCCCAGACCAGAAAATAACTGTTGGGGATGTTGAAATGCCTATAATTATCGTGGGGGACCCAGCCTACCCCTTAATGCCCTGGCTCATGAAGCCATACACAGGTAGCCTGGACAGTAGTCAGGAGCTGTTCAACTATAGACTGAGCAAGTGCAGAATGGTGGTGGAACGTGCATTTGGACGTTTAAAAATGTGCTGGTGCAGTTTATTGACTAGGTTAGACCTCAGCGAAACTAATATTCACATTGTTATTACTGCTTGCTGTGTGCTCCACAATATCTGTGAGAGTAAGGGGGAGACGTTTATGGCGGGGTGGGAGGTTGAGGCAAATCACCTGGCCACTGATTACGCACAGCCACACACCAGGGCGATTAGAAGAGTGCAGGAGGGTGCGTTACGCATCAGGGAAGCTTTGAAAACCAGTTTCATGAATGGCTAGGATACGGTGTGAAAGTTCTGTTTGTTTCTCCTTAATGAAAACCCCCGCCCCTTGGTTCACTCTACTTCCCTGTAAGCTAACCACCCTCTCCTCCTCCCCCCTCCTCGGTCACCGCATGCAGAGGCAATAAAGTCATTGTTGCTTAAAAGTCATGCATTCTTTATTAATTCATCACACAAATAGGGGGATAACTGCAAAGGTAGCCCAGGATGGGTGGTGGAGGAGGGGAGCACTCGGGATGGGTGGTGGTGGAGGGGATGAGGGAAGGACAACGACACACTGCACTTTAAAACTTATTGAATGTCAGCCTTCTGTTGCTTGGACAGTCCTCTTGGCTTGAGTGGTTGAGTGCACGGAGGCCCCCCCAACACGTTCTTGGGCGTCTGGGTGATGAGGCTATGGGACTCGGGGAGGAGGGCTGTTGGTTACACAGGGGCTGTAGCGGCAGTCTGTGCTCAGGCAGCCTTTCCTTAAGAGGGGAGGGATAGCTCAGTGGTTTGAGCATTGGCCTGCTAAATCCAGGGTTATGAGCTCAATCCTTGAGGGGGCCATTTAGGGATCTGGGGCAAAAATCTGTCAGGGGACAGTACTGGGTCCTGCTAGTGAAGGCAAGGAATTGGACTTGATGACCTTTCAAGGTCCTTCCAGTTCTATGAGATAGGCATATCTCCATATATATTCCTGCACCTCAACCATATGCCAGAGCATATCCGTTTGATCCTACAGTAGCCTCAGAATTGCATCCTGCCTTCTGTCAGCAAGCTGACGCCACCTACTCTCTCCAGCCCACCACTTACTCTCTTCTACCTGCCACTCATTGTCTTCAGCAACCTGTCCTCACGATCAAATTGTGCCTTTCTGGACTCTAACATTGTCTGCCTCCATGCATTCTGCTGGGACTTTTCAGTGTGGGAGGACTGCATGAGCTCTGAGAACATATCGTCTCGATTCCTTTTTTTTTTTACTTCTAATCTTCGCTAGCCTCTGGGACGGTGATGAAAGGGGGAGCGTTGAAACATTTGCAGCTGCAGGAGGAAAAAAACGGGAGAGGAGTAGTTAAAAAGACACATATTAGAGAACAATGCTCCTAACATTACATAGCACATGTGCATTCGGTCCAAGGTCGCACTTTGTCTGTTATATTGAGGGTCTGCCAGTTTGGTGTGAGAGATCACACAAGCAGGGCCAGCGGGCAACAGAATTCGGCTTGCAGGCAGCCATGGTAAGCCAGTCTATTGGCTTCTATAACCTTCATAACATGTGGGAATGGTTTCAAACAGCAACCCCCTCATTTCCCATAACAAACAGCCGTTGGGTTGGCCATTTAACATGGGTTGGCAATTGAAAAGGGAGGGGCAGTGGTTTTCGGGTTAATGTGCAGCACGAACCTAATCAACCCCCCCACACACACATCCAATTCTCTTGGATGATCACTGCTCCCCCTCCCCCCACCATGTGGCTAACAGCGGGGAAGATTTCAGTTCAGCCACAGGCAAACAGCCCAATGCAATGATTTCAGACTACGTGCTACTGGCCTGGCGTGGTAAAGTGTCCTACCACGGAGCACGGAATAAGGCTGCCCTCCCCAGAAAGCTTTTGCAAAGGCTTTGGGAGTACATCCAGGAGAGCTTTCTGGAGATGTCCCTGGAGGATTTCCGCTCCATCCCCGGACATGTTAACAAACTTTTCCAGTAGCTGTAGCAGTACTGACCGCAAATTAATCATTAAACACGCTTGCTTCTAAAACATGTATTATATTTACAAAAGTACACTCACTAGAGGTCCCTTCTCCGCCTTCAAGGTCTGGGAGCACACCTTAGGTGGGTTCGTAGGGTACTGGCTTCAGGGTGACAAACAGTTCCTGGTTGTCGGGTAAAACGGCTTCTCAGCGCACAGCAAGGAAGCGATCTTCAGCATCATTATCATCATCTTCCTCGTCCCGAAAATGCTCCTCACTGCTTTGTGATACTCCATTTATGGAGTCAAAGCACATGGGTGGGTTAGTGTGGGCAGCACCCCCTAGAATGGCATGCAGCTCATCATAGAAGCGGCATGTCTGGGGCTCTGACCCAGAGCAGCCGTTTGCCTCTCTGGTTCTTTGGTAGGCTTGCCTGAGCTCCTTAATTTTAACACGGCACTGTTGCGTGTCCCTGTTGTAGCCTCTGTCCTTCATGCCCTTGGAGACTTTGGCATACGTATTGGCATTTCGTCTTTTGGACCGTAGTTCTGCTAGCACGGATTCGTCTCCCCATACAGCGATAAGATCCTGTACCTCACGTTCAGTCCATGCTGGAGCTCTTCTTCGGTTCTGGGACTCCATCATGGTCACCTCTGCTGATGAGATCTGCACTTACCTGCAGCTTGCCATGCTGGCTAAACAGGAAATGAAATTCAAAAGTTCGCGGGGCTTTTCCTGTCTACCTGGACAGAGCATCCGAGCTCAGACTGCTGTCCAGAGCGGTCAAATGGTGCACTGTGGGATAGCTCCCGGAGGCCAATACCATCGAATTGCGTTCACACTAACCCTAATTCGACATGGCCATATCAATTTTAGCGCTAATCCCTCGTGGGGGGTGGAGTAGAGAAATCGATTTTAAGAGTCCTACAAGTCGATGTAAATAGCTTTGTCGTGTGGACGGGTGCATGGATCAATCGATCTAACGCTGATAAATTCGACATAAACTCGTAGTGTAGACCAGGGCCAACAGATATATTGGAGCATAAGCTTTCATGGGCGAAGACCCACTTCGTCTGATGAAGTGAGTCTTCACCCACGAAAGCTTATGCTCCAATATATCTGTTAGTCTATAAGGTGCTACAGGACTCTTTGTCACTCTTGCAGATCCAGACTGACATAGCTACCCCTCTGATAATTGACAGTATGAAGAGTGAAAGTTTTATGTATTTTATCCTAACTAATGTCACTCACTCTTCATAGGAATGTTTCATTTTGACTTTTTTAAAAAAAAAACAAATGGTTTGACTCATTGGGCTCAAAATAACTTTTCGTTCAAAAAAATTCTGAATTTTATTTTGAAAATCAAAAGTGTTTAAAAATGGTCAAGATCGAAATGAAACCCTTAAGATTTGACCCCTAAAGATTTTTTTTCAGTTTTTCAGAATTGCCAGTGAACTGAAAAATCTGTTGTTTGCACAGCTCTGCACCACTGTCACCGGGGCTACCCGGCAGCATCAACCCTCCTCCGTTCTGCCCTGGGGCTGGTGGAGGAGCCGCCTGGCCCCAGCAGGAGATGCGGGACAGGGTTTTGTGCTCCCTCGCTAGGGTGGCCATATTTCTTAACGTAAAAATGGGACGGCCCGGGGCTCACCTGAACAGCCACAGCCCTCCCTCGCACACAGGGCTCACCAGAGCCACTCTCCCCACACCGCTGGGACTGAGCTGGAGCCCCGTCCTGCCCACAGCTGAGGCTGGGGGTGGGGCTGACCTCCCGAGCTCCGCACAGGAGGCGGGGGTGTGTGTGGCCAGCTCTGAAGACAGCGCTGCCTGCCAGCAGCAAATTTCTCCGCTCTCCTGCTGGTGGAGCTCTCCTGCTGTGTGACCCCACTCCATGGCCAGCCAACATCATTGGGTTGGGCTTGGGCCATGCCCCCTCCCTGCCCCTTTGGGGTGTCCTGCACTCAAGGGAATGCAAGGACTGCCACTGTGGGGGCCTTGAGGACAAGGCTTCCTGTGCCCCCCCGGTGCATCCTGCCTAGGCGTCTGTAACACTTGTCCATGGCCCTGATCTGTCATTGACCTGTTTCAATGGCCTGCTCCCAATGGCCCAATTCTCTCCAGTTCATGTCAATGGAAGCACTCCCATTGATAACAATCTGATTCAGATCAGGCCTTGCATTTCCAAACATGACTTCACAAGGATATTCCTTAAGGACAGGTTACAACTCGCAGATGTGATACCACTGGCCCTCAGCTTGCCCAAGGCATCGCTGCTGTCAAGCAACAGACTGACAGCAAGACATTAGCTCACATCCCAGTGGCACAGGTATAAGGCATTGCTGCCTAGAGGACAATATATCACAGATCCTTCTGTTTTCGGCTGGCTGGCCTGGCTGCTGCTGGGAGGGTACTTGAACAGTTTCTTTAAATCTGGAGATGAGAGGCTAGGCTGGAGAAGGCTCTGCAGTGAAATCATAGAATATCAGGGTTGGAAGGGACCTTAGGAGGTCATCTAGTCCAACCCCCTGCTCAAAGCAGGACCAATCCCCAATTTTTGCCCCCTGATCCCTAAATGGCCCCCTCAAGGATTGAACTCACAACCCTGGGTTTAGCAGGCCAATGCTCAAACCACTGAGCTATCCCTCCCCCTGATGGCCCAATTCTCTTCAGTTCATGAAATAGAGCAGCTTTAGGGATAATGTCATTTCTCTTACTGTAATAAAGTTCTTTGTTCCATGGCTGATGAGAGTGGCTCTTCTGGTGACTATTAACCCTTGGCACAAGGCACAGGCTAGCCTTCCAGCCATCAAGGAGAGTTCTAGTCTGGGTGGCTCTCAGCTCTGGGCTCGGGTCCTAACAAATAGAGCAGCAGAAAACGGGGGGGGGGCTTGTTAACCAGCACTACTGAGTTACCCTGAGGCCATTCCATCCCCTCAGTGCCAGTCAGCCCAAACACACAGAGCTTTAGCCACAAGTACCACAACATTCCAAACATGGCATCCATAGAGCGGTCGACATTTTTTGGCTGGCACATTTTGTCCAAAGAAAAATGCCTTTTCAACCCAACCAAACAACTGCATGGAAAATGTTCAATACAGTCAAACATTTCCAACTTTACAAACAAAAACAGGAAATGACAAACAAAGTAGCAATTTTTTTTTAGCAAAACCAAAACTTTTTTACTGAAATCTGTTTTTTTGAACCCCGATGCGTTCAGTTTAAGGCTTTTCTGTTGACAAAACAAAACACAGCATGGGAAATTTAGATTTTTTAAAAACAATTTCCCTGTAAAAATTAACTAAAATTTTCCAATCAGCTCGAACAAAAAAATCTGTATTACCTACCCTCCTCCACCACTACCATCAGACAGGACTTAATAAATCGGTATTAGGTCAAAGGTGCTTTGACCATATAAAATGCTGTGTATTGTTATTACTGTTCTCCCTGTCTACAAGGATCTTCCAATAGCCTCATCTCAGGCTTAACCCAGGCTCCTGCATACTTGGTCCAGCCTCCAATAAAGTCCAGTGTAAGCTTCTTTATAACATATCCCTCATTATAGCACCCAGAATGTGTCTCCTCATATCATAAAAAGGGGCCACTTTTCAGCCCTTCTCTCAATAGCTACTGTCCCTTTGAAATGAACAGGTAGTGTTCATCTGAATTGCTGTTTGCCAAGTAAAAATAACATCCAGTAATAGTGCATAGGACTGAATAGAAAGAGAATTCAGGGTCATACTACTGTGGCTTAATAGTTCCTCTTTCTGTGACCCACCTGTGAGCAGTTACAGCTCTGGTGTTGTCATTCATTGCTTATATCTGGGCAGCTATGTAGTGAAGGATTTGTCACTGTTTCAAATAGATGGGATAGATCCCAAACCCTTATAGAGGAATATTCTGCACCCTGTCAATATGCAGGCTGCAGAGTGTCATAACAGCCACCTAGCATTGCCCCTTCGCTCTCACACACGCAAACATATTGAAAGGAAATCCTGAAAACCGGAGAGTTTGTAAATGGAATTGGCTCTCTGTGCAGGTCTTACATGTGAAGATGGGAAGGATCAAACCTGCGTTACTGAATTGGCCATGTTAGGGGGCATTTAAGGTTAGCTGTAGTCAACAGTTCTTTTTAACAGACTTTAGTGAAGAATCTTGTCAAAGAGTGTAACAGGCCGCACCCAATGACTGGACTGCTGCTATTAACTGCATTGTAATGGTGGCCTAGGGACGGAAATGAGCACCGTACAAAGATGTGGACTGCAGCCATGCAACTTAGAGCTGTGCTCTCAGCACTTCTTGCCAGTGAACAGGAGTAGGGCCATGGAAGGAGGAGGGTTGGTGTTCATGGGGTTGGTGTTTGTTCACGTAGAGTTCATCTCCTAGGAGCAGGTTTGAAACGTTACTCCAAGTGTTTGAGGCAATGTGGAAGTTACAGCGGGAGGGTCAGTTCCAAGCGGGGCCAGTAGGGGAGCTGTCAATGGGGTTCCTGCCTGGCAGACCAGCAGTGCTGCTACGAGGGAGTGAGGCATAGTTCCCACCCCTCTCTCAGAGATCAGGGCCTAAGTCCAGGCTGCAGGCAGGCACCTAGTTCTGCTTGTGATTCCCAGCTGGGGCGCCTTTTGAGCATTCAGCCCTCACTGTACAGTTTCAATGAAAGTAGACATTCTCTGTAATCACATGACTCCAGAATCCAGGGCTGGAAGAAAAGCACCAAATATCATGAGACTTGCAAGAGCTGGCAACTCTGGGGCGAGCTAGTGGGGATTTTACCAATGGGCACGTGACATCTGCCTGCAAGAACCCTGCTGCTGGGGGAACTGACTCGGCCACAAATACACACAGGGAACAAACTCACACACAGTTAGAATGAGCAATGGCACCAGCTTGGCCTTGCTCACAGCGAGGTCCTCCACTATCGCTGGCTTCTGGCTGAAGCCAAGAGCCCAACAATGCTCCCGGCTGTGCTGAGAACCCACTTTGTCTGAGCACCTACACAAGGGCGGGACACTTAGCTGAACGGCACTGTGGGTAAACCCTTACCCCAGTAAAGTCAATGGGAGTTTCACAGCTGCCTTCAAAGGGGGCAGGATTTCACCCTATGACTCTAGCCCTTCTAGTAGGCAGGAGACTGATGGGAGGGGTCATGGAAATATTGCTGGTGTGCAGTGCTAAGCACTAGTGTTAGGATGATACCATCAGAAGGCATCCTTCCCTTGTTGTCATCCATCTTTCTTTGAGCAAGTGGCTTAAAAAAAACCCCTCCATGCCTCAATTTCCCTCTTTGTAAAACGGGGATTACACTTCCATTCCTCAGGTCTCAATTCAGCAATGTACTGAAGCACCTGCCTAATTCCCTTAAGTACCTGCCTGAACTGGGGCCCTTGGGTAGTGCCGAGGCTTACATCATGAATGGCTGCAGGGTGCTCTCATGCTGTTGGCATGGCTGCCACAGACACGTCCGTAACAAAAGGATCTCAGAGTTTTCTTTCCTATTTCCTTTTGTACAGAAAATTCTTGCAGGTTGTTTAGCTCCAGCAGACTGAGCAGGACCAGGTTTTATAGAGCTGTCAAGATGGAAAAAGAACAGGCAAAAGAACAGTAGATCTAAAACAAACAAACGAGTCTATAAGTTCTATGAACAAGTGGGGCTGTTTTAATGTGGTTTGAAACACACAACTCCAATTCAAGCTTTAGAAAACACCCTGTGATCGATTTAGAACAAAATATTATCCACCCGAAAAGGAGACTTGATTCCGTTTATTATTGACATCAGCACTGCTGCATCACCTCTCAAGTGCAGGGAACTCAATTGTAAAACTTCTATTGGAGCTAACACAAAAATAGATCAACAGTCAGCTAAATTCTTCCTGTCAGCTAAATTCTCCCTGGCAGCTTGAGTGTTTAATTTATAGAAGGGGCTTGAGGGGAAAGCCACTCTCTCCTACAAGCTGTGTTTATAACAATACAAGTTACTTGTTCTCCCTAAAAGTCTTTACATGAATCATTGTATGACCAGTGTCCTGTTCTCACTGCAGTGGGAGGGACACAAATTTTTAAATAAAGCTCCCACCTGTACGCTAGGAATAGTCAGTATTTGCATACACTTTAATGACATATACTGATCAACCTCAAATGCAATGTCATGTGCATACAGCACCTAATTTTACCATAAATTGACAATGTTACCCACTTTTCCCATGAAAGTATATATGCAACATTATTCTCAAAAATCAGCAATATGTACATTACCAAAAAACTCTACTGTCAGTTGATGTGTGTTAACTGATGATATTCCCCACTGAAAAGTTTCACTTAAAAACATACTTAAATAGTAAAATCAAAATAACAAAAATATATTGTGTTGTGATGAAAGATGCATTTCTTTGTACTTCATAGATTGTGCTGAGATTTTATCTGGCAGTGTAAAGTTTCTGATGCTCTTAACTATTTGTTTCCTTTCTTTTAAGTGCTTGGCTTTTGTAAATGATGTGACAGGTATGCATTCTTGTCACAACACCCTTCATAAATTTGTAAAACAATTTATTTTGGGGTGTGGGGAGGGAGTATGAAAATTGTAGTACCAAATTCTTTGTCCTTAAAGTTACATTGATGAAGGCTGCAGAGTCTAGCCAGTGGAGTAATCCTTATTTGGGTTTCTAATTGTCATGAGTTCAAATCCCCTTCAAGCTGTCTGGCGGAGGTTTTTTTGTTTTTGTTTTTTTCCCCTCCTGGTCCATGTAAAGTATTTGATCAAATTCTTTATTCATGAACCACATGTTACTGGCCCCTGGTTTTCTCTTCCAAAGAAGATCACACATCCTCATACACTATTTTCTTCTTTTCATATCAGATTTCCTGTTCCCACCGGAGAATTCAGAGAGACAGTGTGTGTGCTTGCAAAAGCTCAACAAAATCCTGTTACCCAAGGGATACAGAAGGGTGCATTTGGAAGAATTCCAAGTCCTGTGAGTGCTGTTACTGGCTTTGGACTGTAGTTCTCTCTCCTTCTAACTGGGCTATTTGGGTGATCCTTGTTAGCACCCAAATACATTCACCAGGAGATTTAATTTCTGCAAAGTGTGCATCCCCTCTCTCTCTCTCAATATTTTTCTCTCTCTAGAAATCTGGTTTCAAATGTGAATTTTACATTGTAAATTTCCATCGCAAAGGACCCCAAGGCACTTCGCAGATGCTATCCATAAAACATTGCTGAAATGCAGCTACAATAAAAGGTTTTCCAAGCCCAATGTGCCTGGTACAGAAAGTGCACCCTAAGGGTACGTCTATACTACAGAATTAGGTCGAATTTATAGAAGTCGATATTTTAAAACCCGAATTTATGGAATCGATTGTGTGTGTCCCCACTAAAGAGCGTTAAGACCATGAGGTCGATTGACTGTGTCCACAGTAGCGGGGCTAGCATCGACTTTCGGAGCATTGCATTGCGGGTAGCTATCCCACAGTTCCCGCAGTCTCCGCCGCCCATTGGGATTCTGGGTTGCGATCCCAAAGCCTGATGGGGCAGAAAACATTGTCGCTGGTGGTTCTGGGTACATGTCATCCCTCCCTCCGTGAAAGCAATATTTTTCGCGCCTTTTTTCCGGGGTTTCCGTGTTTGCTATGGAAGCCTGCTCAGCTCACAATTACCGTACATCTCCAGCGTACGCCTGGACATTAGGTCTAGTGGGGATTCAGTCACACTATAATACGGGCAGAGGGATAGCTCAGCGTTCTGAGCGTTGGCCCGCTAAACCCGGGGTTGTGAGTTCAATCCTTGAGGGGGCCATTCTGCCTGAGGCTGGTAGTCGCGGGACTACACAGCAGGAGCTCCTTGCCTTCTAGCTGCAGATGGTGCAATATGCCATAAATGGTCGTGGTCGCGGGACCACACAGCAGAAGCTCCTTTCCTTCTCGCAGCAGATTGTACAATATGATTGGTATTCGTGTGCTCCTGGCCGGCGGCCTATGGTGTGGCTGGCCGGGGGCGCTTGGACATAAATGGGAGTGACCAGAGTGACTCTGGTCATTCTCTTTTTTACATTTTGTTTAAGGGAGATTCAGTACTGCCTGGAACACGGGCGGAGGGATAGCTCAGCGGTCTGAGCGTTGGCCCGCTAAACCCGGGGTTGCGAGTTCAATCCTTGAGGGGGCCAGGAGCTGATGATGGATATCAAGCATATTGTACCATCTGCTGCTAGAAGGGAAGGCGCCTCCTTGCTCACCGCATATTGTACCATCTGCAGCTAGAAGGAAATGAGCCTAACCCTTGCTCCCCCCTCCCTCCGTGAAAGCAACTGAGGGGGGAGCAAAAAATCCTTTTGATGGGACTCCATCATGGTCACCTCTGCTGATGAGATCTGCGCTCACCTGCAGCTCACCACGCTGGCCAAACAGGAAATGAAATTCAAAAGTTCGCGGGGCTTTTCCTGTCTACCTGGGCGGAGCATTGGAGCTCAGACTGCTGTCCAGAGCGGTCAAATGTTGCACTGTGGGATAGATCCAGGAGGCCAATACTGTCGAATTGCGTCCTCACTAGCCTACATCGATTCGGCAATATCGATTTAAGCGCTAATCCCCTCGTTGGGGGTGGAGTGGCGAGATCGATTTTAAGAGCCCTAGAAGTCGATGTTAAGGGCTTCGTCGTGTGGACGGGTGCACGGATCAATCGAAATAACGCTAATAAATTCGACCTAAACTCGTAGTGTAGACCAGGGCTAAGTGTGCAAAGAGAGGTCAGGGCACTCTCTTAATGTGATCTGGGTTCACAAGCACAGCATGCACCATTATCCTGTATTGACTGTGAAATGCACCCAATGCCAATCAAACAGGAGCATGAGTCAATCCTTTGTCTAGATTCCTTTCTTGTGCTCCAAAACAATAGTAATTTCTGTTGATAGGTAAGAAGGGAATCAAGCAACCAGAGGCTTTAGAGAGGCTAACAAAGTCACTGCAGGACCAGCACCGGGCCCAAGTGTTCAGCTGCCCATAGCACCCCAGCAAGGGGGCAGTATGGAGCAAAAGAGGAAGTTACTTCTCATTAACAAGCACTGTGTATAAAGCAGCTCCCAGGGAAAACAGATGGCTCATTGTTAATAGGCCACAACGCCTCTCACCATGCGCTAACTGGTTCAAATCCAGCCCTGCATGGCTGTTAAACTCTCTGGTGGCCATTATAAAATGTGTTGATGTCTCAGTCCAGGGGATAAATCTTTGCATTACAAAAATACACCCATCCTACGTGGCCCCTGTGCCATATATTGCAATGCCATGCAGTATCCTTGGGAACCATTGTGTTACATGGAGGAACGGTTTATGTAGGACTGTGTACTTCTCCATGGGGGAGGATTATCACAGCTTCTCCAAGAGCTAAACACCATGTGGGGTGCTTACACATGAGATTACGAACACTTCCAGAGAGGCATTACGCCTGGGTAGTTCACATATACTAGTTCAAACTGGGTTTTTCAGATACCAACAGTCGTCCAAAAAAAAAAAGGGGGGGGGCACCTCTGGGTAGAAAAACGCTGAGTTTAAAGTGGGCCTTCTTTCAGCTCCAGCAAACAGACATGAACTTTTGTCCAAGGGGCCCCAATCCTGCCAAAGGATTGAAAGCAGTTTGGCCTACGAGGGCTCCCTAGACTGATGTTGACTCCTGGTATGTTTAGTGTGTGCTTAAATCTGTTTATGTTTTCATATGTTTTCTCTGTGAGGCTTTTACCTTATGGATAAAGGTGCTTGCTTAGAAAGAGCTGGATGGTCCCTTGTAACTGCGAGTGATACACTGTGCCTAGCTCTAGGAGAGAAAGCAACATGCAAGCACTGACTGTTAGGGACACTGGCTTGCTGGGGATATCACCATGTAAGGCAGGCAGCTGGGCAGCCTTAAACACCCCCAGTCAAAAGGGAGTGAGACAAGAGTCTCTGCCCAGAAACAGGTGATGGCAGGAGTCCTGAGACCTGATCAAGCACTCCTGGACACGGGGATCCAGGTGCAGCTACCCAGAAACTGCCAGCCCCCTTGTTAGTAACCCCAGCAGAAAGGCCAAGATGATGGAGGTGGTCTCTGCAGGTAGGACTAAAGCAGATTGAGGGAAGTGTGTGCACTGCTTGGATAGCTGCTGGACCTCGTTACTCAGGGCTGCCAGGCTGGCATCTTCCACCAGCACTAGACTCATTAAAAGAGAATAATCTCCATTCCAAGCAGCCCATCTCCATTTTATCCAGCACATCAGCTGCACATGACAGAGCCCAGCCAGTTTGCTTGGGGCCCAGATGTAATTAAAACAAGTGATAAAATAGGATTCAAGCAACTTACTCTGAAGAGCCAAGTTACCTCCCAGTATGAGAAGATAACTCCTTATAAGTAACTGAATAAGAGGCTGGGAGCAGGCAGCAAAGGCAAGAGGAGAAGAAAAAGACTGAATTTTGCCCTGGGTTTTCCAAGCAAGAATCTTAGCTAGGGTGGAACATCTCATGCTGTTTCTAATGAGAAGGGTTTTCTCTTTACCACATGTCATTAACTCTGGGCTCACTGCTGTTTCCCTCCCTCCTCCTGTCTTCTCCCACCTTCTTCTTCTCAGGAAAGGAGTTACATTCACCAATGTGTGATCAGGCATGGCATTGCTCTAACTCAGTGTTGGAGGGACAATTCTGCACTGAACAAGGCTTATAGGAAAGGTCATGTCTTCAAAAAGCAGGATAGACCCATCATGACTTGGAGGAAGTTTGAAATGAGGTGGGCTCCATTGCTTTAACACAAAGTGTTTCCTCTCACTTCAGCTCCTAGAGTCAGCATTTCTATTGTCAACTATGTAATAAGCAATGCAGGGCTTGAGTGGGCAGGAGAGGACTATGGGTCTGAAATAAGCGCTGCGCCTTGGAATGAAGAACAACTGAGTGGCTGTGGCACAGACATCCCTTGGTGCCAACCGGCAAAATGTTCATTGTTCTTTGCCATCTCAGTTCCAGTGCCCAGCTCCCCCTGTGCTGCCCAGCCCTGGACTGGAGCTTGTGCAATCACTCTGTGGGGATGGCACAAGCAGTGTCTAATCAGCACTAGGAGCTGTGAGGGGCATTGGTGCAGGTGCAGAGGGGCCCCATGCAACTTAGAAGGCCCGGGAGGCTCAAAAGCTTGTATGGTTATTAAGGCAGCAGGTTTGTCATGGAATGAAAACAAAAGTCATGGATAGCATTATGTCCCCTGCTTTGTCTGTGACTTTTTTCTATGTCCGTGACAGGAGTCGCTCCTCCCTGTCAGGTTCAGATGGAGGCCACCATAGCAGTCTGTCTCTCACTCTGGTCCTCTAGGTCGGTAGAGTAACAGTCTATAGCCTTTTGGCTGGGCAGACGGCCATTAACAGTCCACAGCTGCTGGCCCTCTGGACACAGCAGCTCAGTAAGCAGTCTGTAGTTTCAGCCTAGGCTGGAGCAGACAGCCATTACTGTCTAGAGCCCTGGCACTCTGGGCAGTGCAAGGAGCAGTCTTTAGCCCACACCTCCTGGCTAGGACAGACTACAGTGACTGTCAGGGTTCCCTCCCCACTCTGAACTCTGGGGTACAGATGTGGGGACCCACATGAAAGACTCCCTAAGCTTATATTCCATCAACTTAGGTTAAAACTTCCCCAAGGCACAAATTCCTTTCTTTGTCCTTGGACGGTATTGCTGCCACCACCAAGTGATTTAAACAAACATTCAGGGAGGGGCCACTTGGAGCCCTATCCCCCCCCCACCAAATATCCCCCCCAAGTCCCTTTACCCCCTTTCCTGGGGAGGCTTGAGAATACTAACCAATTGGTTACAAAGTGAGCACAGATCAAACCCTGATTTTCAGGATACTGAAAATCAATCAGGTTCTTAAAAGAAGAATTTTATTAAAGTAGTAAAAGAATAACATCTGCAAAATCAGGATGGAAGATAACTTTACAGGGTAATAAAAAGATTTAGAACACAGAGGATTTCCCTCTAGGCTCAACTTCAAAGTTACAAAAACAGGAATAAACCTCCCTCTTAGCATAGGGAAAATTCACAAGCTAAAACAAGATAAACGCCTTTCCTTGCATTACTTACAATTTTTGTAATCTTAGGTGATCGTTTCAGGTATGTTTCTAGATGTGTTTTTCCTGCCCTGGTCTCTCTGTCCCAGAGAGAACCACACAAAGAGCACCAACAAAACCTCCCGCCAAAGATTTGAAAGTATCTTCTTTCCCCATTGGTCCTTCTGGTCAGGTGCCAATAGGTTAATTGAACTGATTAACCCCTTATAGGTAAGTGATTCTGTACCTCTGTCCAGGAGGGATTTTATATTATTGCATACATAAAAGTTGTTACCGTTCCCTTTATATTTATGACAGTGACAGTCTAGGGCTGTGACCCACTGGGTGGAGCAGGGCTACAAGCTACAGCCTTCAGGCTGGAACTGACAGCAAACACAGTAGGGCCCACAGCCTTCTGGTTTAGGCAGAGCAGGGAGCTGGCTTTAGCCTAAGCCTCCTGGCTAAGGCAGCCAGAAAAGTCTGGGGTCTCACAGCCTTCTGGGTAGGGCAAGTCAAGAACACAGCACAGGCCTTCTGGCCAAGGGGAAGTAGGCCACCACCCCAGGTGTAGGGTTGGCAGCAGGGGAAGGGAGACCCAGGCCCACACTACTTCACCAGGTCTCAGCCCAGGGGGCCAACAGTGGCAGATGGTTTCACCACTGGGTCAGCAGGGATCCCACCAAAACACACTGACCCGGTCTCCAAGTAATGTCTAGTTTCCCTGGGGTACTTCCTTCCACCGTCTGGGTATAGGGTTTCATGGTCCAAGGGTCCTCCGTCTCCTCAGGGGACATGGCTGATGGCAGTTCTGGTACCTCCTCTCCACTGTCTGTCTCCTCTGGGGGCAGGGCGCTGCACAGCACAGTTTGGGCTGCAGACATCACCACCTTCCCTAGCTGCCACCCAAATGAGCTAAACGCCCTGCCTTTTATACTGTCTGTCCCATCCCCTTGCTTCCAGCACAGGCGGGTAGGGCTTGGCTCCACCCACTAGAGGGGCATATAGTGGTTCCTCCCTGTGAGGTTCAGAGAGAGGCCACTCCGCCCCACTAAGGTGACTCACCTGCCAGGATTAGGGTTGCAGTGCTAGGTGGGGCAGGATGTTGCTGTGAATGGTGCTGCATGGGAGAAGGCCCACAATAAAAACCCTTTGTGTTCCTCCAACTCCATGGAGCATGCTCAGTAAGGATGGAATCTTCAGGGAGTTTAGCTGTTAATCCCCAGCAAGTCTCTGCTGAGCATCTTCCAAAGGCATACAACTTGGCCAGACTTGGGCAGATTTTCACAGGGACAGCAAAAGGCACATCCCTGACACAAAGGCTACCTCCCTGCCAAATTTCAAGTCCCTGCTCCAAAGCCAGGCAGCACTACAGCTATTCAACAAAAAGGTCACCCACATTTTTTAAGCACAGGTAAAGCAGCATGTTTTTCCCTAACCTCATTCTTGGAAACAGCAGAACCATTTTTGCCAAAATTTTCCCAAAAAATTCAGGCTAAGGCAGACACCCAGCATGGAAGAATCATTCTAGTAAGTATCTGCATCCAGTGAGCACCGTATAAATAAGCTCTCTACTGACTGTATGTGCCAACACTGTGCCATAGGAATGCCATAACACTGTGGGGGTTTGTCCCAGATTCAGATGATCTGCCCTTGTCTCCAACTGCGCACTGTGCTATCCCAGAAGTGCTCTCTGCTGCTCTAGCAGAACCTCCCTATCATGCACCCAGCATAAATCAACACTAAAAATGTTCATCTCTCCCCCACCACGCAAAGGTTTAATAGCAGAGGCTGGAGTGAGATCTCCTGTGCCCCGAGCTTTACAAACTACAGTACATTTATTAGCTGACTAAGATACAGCCATAAATAATTAAACCAAAGCAACAGGGGAGATTATAAATAAGCAAAGTGCGCCCCTTTGTGATGTACTCGCCTTGCTTTTTCATTGTGTGCATTCATTCATGAGGAGACTGCACTCCTCAGCAGAGTTCTGCTTACCTAGGTGCTTACACTACCCATATTGCCAGAGGATCTAGCGCCTCACAGAACTGATCCTCACAGCACACCTATGAGGCTCAGAAGTGTTACTATGCCCACTTCACTAATGGGGAAACTGAGGCTCATGGGGCTAGTGACTCACCTATGAGTCTGGTAGACAGGGAAAGAAGATGCCCTCCCGCATCCCAGACTACTGCCTTAACCTTCAGGCCACCCTTGCTCTTTGCTGCATCTGACTCCTGGTTCCCAGTAAATCTCAGTGGCTTTTAGTGCAATCATTTACTGTGTTCTTTCTCCTGCAGCCTTTGTTTATGCAGAGCACAGGTGTTTTGAGCAATAAGTCATAGAAAATTGCTCTTTGCCTTCAGTGCCTGAAGCCCCGTGGACAAAGCAGGAGCGTTTCCCAAGCTGATGTCTTTTTTTCCTGTTTCCATTTTTACCACAATTGGTGAGCCCCAGAACGATTCTTGTAAAGTACTGTTTAGTCCTGACCTTGGGAAACAGTGCAGGTCATCTTAACAAATGCAATGCCATATTTGGCAGATTCAGCAGGTTCTCGGATCTCTTCTCACTGAGGCTCCAATGGAACTATTCAATTTGTACCTGGATGCAAAGATTTAGATTTTAAAAGAGCCATTATTGCATCACACCAGTGGCTGAAAGTTGTTGGGGGCGGGAGGGGGGGAGAAGATGTGATCTTTGACAAACCAGCATCCTGCAGACTTGCATGAAGAGTAAAGGCTTAACCCTCCCCCTGCCTAGGGCTCCAGCATGCAGCCCAGCTTACCTTTCTTGGGGGAAACCAGCCCTGCACCTACCCTGAGCCTGTCATAGAAACAAAGGTGTGGGGGAAGTAACTTATGACTCCCCTCTTCTGGGGCCAATGTGCCCCCCCCCCTTGCCAGTTAGAGCATCTATGAGGCTGCCCTGACTTGTGCCTGTCTGCAACAGCCCCCCTAAGGGCATGTAATGGGGTGGCACCCACCTCTCACAAGCACCCCCTGGTTGAGTGCATGTGCCTGCAAGCCCTCAGTTCCAGGTAAACCCTGTCAGTGGTTTCTCAGGCAGGCTCTCAGGAACTCAGCCCTCCAGCCAAGTCACACACACAGTCTAAACATGAAACAGACCAGACCCCTTCCAGGGTTTATGATCCACCAGGAGCCTATCCTAGTAACCCCCTGTTGGTATCTCTGTAGCTATCCCCAGACTCAGTCTTTAAATAGCCCCAGTTCTGGTATGCAGCCATACCCCCAGGGCTTCTGCCCTGAGACACTGTCTTCCTGCAGCTCTCCCTGGACTCAGTCCTTACTCAGACCCAGCAGCTAGCCAGGAGCTCCTTCTTGCTCCCCCAGTCCATGCCAGTAACAGATCTGCCCATGGGCCAGCCATCCAGCCAGGAACCCTGTTCTCACTCCCCAAGCTGTAGGCAAGCAGAAACTAGGTGACTTTAGCCCTGCTGCTTCTTTGATGTGAGTCTGCTGGGTCCTGATTGGCTGCTCTCTGCAGCCTCTCTGATTGCCTGCTTCCCCACAACCACTCTAGGCCACCTGGAGGACTTCTCTTCTGCTCCTCTCTGGGATGGGATGTGGTAGAGCCCTGAGGCCTCCAGCAGGGGGCCTCTGGGCCTAGTCCACCCTATCACAGGGCCACTGTGTTTTTGGGAAAAGCCAAGGCATATGAGCCCCCCAGCCTCCACAGGCATAACTGTGCTGGGGGCTGCTACTGGGGGGCTGTGTCTGTGCCAGATGGGGAGTCTTCCTGCACTAGGAGCACCCTGGGATGGGGTGGGGATCTAAGTTCCCTCTAAGCTGTGTGGTCATGCAGCAAGCTATAAAGGTCCACGCAGGCACACAGCTACAGGGGCTTGGAGAGGAGAGAGGTATGGGGTGGGCAGGAAGGGGAGTAAGTTGGGGCGTGCAGGGCTGCCGCTGGGAGAGGCTCCTCAGCCTGGAGCTGCTGCCGGCAGGGAGAGGCACCTCTCCCCAAGAGCTGCTGGTGGTATAGTGACCAGGGCCGGTGCAAGGAAGTTTCGCGCCCTAGGCGAAACTTCCTTGCACCTGCCCTGTGCACTTGCCCCCAGCTAACCCCGCCCCCCCCCCAGCCATTCTCCCTCCCCACGGCGCCTCCCCCCACCACCCACGGCAGCCTCCCCCTGCCCGCAGCACCCCCCAGCTCCCGGCTCAGCCACGGAGCTGGGAGGGCAGGCGGCAGCCGTGGCCAGCCGCCCCCCGGCTCCTGGGCCCTAGACGACCGCCTAGGGTCGCCTAGTGGGCACGCTGGCCCTGATAGTGGCACAAACTGCAACTGGAACATTTCCCCACCAGTAGCAGTTACTGCCATGTAAGGATGGCCTTCTTTGCTTACCCAGCAGAATTTGGTACCCTAGTGGTCCAGGGGTAGCAAATTCTGAGGGATGGGGGTTCCGGAGCTGCTGCTGGCGGGGAGAGGTGCATCTCCCCCTTCCCCAACCCTAGGGCTGCTGCAGTGAGAGAGCACTGTAGGGAGTCCTCTCTCCACACCGTAGCCCTGAGGCATCCTGCACCCCAAACCCCTCATCCACAGACCCGCATCCCCAGCCAGAGCCCTCACTTTCCTGCACCCCAAGCTCAACCCTCTGCCCTAGCCCTGAACCCCCTCCTGCACCCCAAGCCCTTCATCCCCAGCCCCACCCCAGAGCCCACACCGCAGCCAGAGCCCTCATCCCCCTGCACCCCAACCCTCTGCCACAGCCCTGAGTCCCCTCCCACACGCTGAACTCCTCAGGCCCACCCCTGCCACACATCACCTTCATATTGGTGCATATAACAAAATTCATTGCGCACATGGATGTAAAAAATTAGAGGGAACATTGGTGGGGATAGCGCCTCTGGCTGCTTTGGGATGACTTAGTGCCCGCCCAGCCAGCTGAAGAGGTCTGAACATACCAACAGCATTCCCAGTACTGCACTTATGGCACGCCAGCCACTGTAAGCTCGGGGGGGAAGAGGAATATGACCAGAATATGCTGGGAAACAGTTTTCCAAGGAAATGTTGCTTCTGCCAGTAATGAGTCTGAGGCCAGAGTCACCAGCTGAATCAGAGCATGGGAACTAGAGCTCAGAGCCCTCTGCTCCCAGGGCGTTGGCTCGAGGCTCCTAGCACCAAGCGGAACCACAGAAAATCTCCATAACAGCCCCAAACCTTGGCCTGAGTTTAGGGTCTTTCAAGGGCATCTGGGCCTGGCTTCCAGTGAAACAGACTCAATGCTCCTTGCACAGAGATTCATCAGGAGCAGGCTGCTAGCTGCCTCCTGCCTCTGGGATCTTCAAGGGGTGCCTGGCTGGCCCACTTCCCTCACCCACCCCATATCTTTGGGGTGAGGGACGCAGCATAAGAATGGCCATACTGGGTTGGACCAAAGGTCCATCTAACCCAGTATCCTGTCTTTCGACAGTGGCCAATACCAGGTGCTCCAGAGGGAATGAGCAGAACAGGTAATCATGAAGTGATCCATCCCCTGTCGCCCATTCCCAGCTTCTGGCAAACAGAGGCTAGGGACATCATCCCTGCCCATCCTGGCTAACAGCGATTGATCAACTTATCCTCCATGAACTTATCTAGTTCTTTTTTTTAACCCTTTTATAGTTTTGGCCTTCACAACATCCTCTGGCAAAGAGTTCCACAGGTTGACTGTGCGTTGTGTGAAAATATACTTCCTTTTGTTTTAAACCTGCTGCCTATTAATTTCATTGGGTAACCCCTAGTTCTTGTGTTCTGAGAAGGAGTAAATAACACTTTCAAATAGGCTCATTGCTCCAAATGCCCAAGGCATTTTTAGGAGAGCAGCCAGCCTGCCCACCACTGACACAGCAGCAGCTGGGAAGGAAATGCAACTGCTGGTGGCTGTTCTCCTTTGTTTCAGCCTGAGAGCTGGTGCACTCCAGTCTGCACAGTGCAGAGATCTGGGGATCGCCACTTGAGGAGAACCAGTCATGGCCCCGTGGCCGACTCACAGAGCCAGGGCAGCCCCATGCACCTGGAATATATGGTTAGGTGCTTCCCTGGGGCAGGAGGTGGTTTCAGCAGCTGGAAGGGGGCAGAAAGTCACTTGCTGTGGGTGGGTGTAGGAAGGAAGGGCAGGGCGGGGTATGCCTTGCTGGGGAAGCTGGAGGACTCAGCAGCTGGGCAGGGGTGCAGGAGGGTTGTCAGATGGGAGGGGTGCTGAGGCAAGGAGGTGTGTGAGAGGGTTCTTGGCTGGGAGGTGGAACAGGCCAGGTTGCTGCTGGGAAGGGCAGGTTAGGGGCATTGCAGGGCTGGGGTGGGGTTGGGGCTATGGCAAGAGCATTAAGCAGGTTGGGAGTGCTGCTCCGAGGAATGGAAGGGTTACGCTTTGCTGAGACTCAGCCAGCTGAAGAGCTTGGAAAGTGTTTTCTTTTTAAAAAGCTTCACCTGACGCAAGCGTTTGCCCCTGCTGCTAAGTGTGTGGAGTAGAGCAGGCTCTGACTGCTGGCGGGAAGCAGGATCTCAGTGCTACCCTGGCTGCTGGCTGGCGCAGGCTGGCCCTGTGGGAGCCTCGGCGGCTTTGCTGGAGCAGTGGCACAGAGCTAATCACAAAAGCAGAGATCATTTCACCTCCTTGTTCCCACAAAGCCCTTGGTTTGCTCTTTCCCTGCCCGCGGAAGCCCACGAGGCTGAGCGGCATCAAGAACTTGGGCTCAGCCATTGAACCTGCTGTTTGCAAGGCTGGGGAACACCAAGGCCATCATGGAGCCACTTCTCCACCTCCACCCCAGGGGATGAACAGGGTCCCTGCAGCTCCCTGGCCACAGCTGCTGGTTTGAACGTCCGCAGATGCCTGCTAGTTCTGCAAGGAGGGCTGGTGAGCCATGGCACTCCCCATCGCGTGCGACTGACGCTGCTGGCTGCAGCCACACCTGCCACCTGCTGACACGCGCTGGGTAAAGGGAGGCCAGAGGCACAAGTTGTCCCGATCAAGGAAGGGGCAGGTGGGCCTCGGTGTCAGGGACCTGCCCTCGTTCTAATGAGCTACCTCCTGCAATGCCAGTGGGGGTGGAGGGGGGAGCCACTCAGACAGGTGACTCCTTTGCCCTAGGAAGAATAAATGAATTCCCTGGGCTCCACTCCCCTCCCGGCTGCAATTCATTCTCTCCTTTTGGGGAACGTACAGCTCCTGAACTGACAGCCCTACAGGCAGAGGTGCCCTGTCTGTGCCCACGGCAGGGCCTACACAGCCAGCAAGGCCTTGCCAATGTGATCCTGCCCCATGGTGGCAGGTAGAGAAGGCAGTGCAGTCATCATACTCCATTCTGTCCATGGCCATTCTGCTCAGCTGCCAACAGGGGGTCGATTAGCTCCAGCTGTTGGGGTGGAGGGGGGAGGTAATGATGTGCCCACTAGGAACTGGATGGAGGCTGACATATCAACCCAACAGCCATCCTAGGATCATAGAGCTGGAGGGCTGGAAGGGACCTCGAGACAAGAAGTCAGGAGGAGTCTAAGCCATGGAGCTGTTATAGTGCAATACTCAGGGGTCTTGCTCAGCCAAACGATCTAGCTTTACACTTGGAAACGCAATTCAGCCTTACAAGTAGCAAGGCATTTAGCTGATGTGGTGGCAGGAAGTTGGGCTACCAGCTAGAGGATGATCCTGTCAAGAATCTAAACTAGGACACAGAGACATGGGCTCCATTTCCTGCTTGGCCGCAGAGTTCTGGTGTGACCTGGCTTAAGTCACTGCCTGGCCCTGGCCCAATCTTTGAAATGAGGGAAATGGCACATCAACAATGCCGTGTGCGACCCTCTAGTGTGCATAAATATTTGACTCTGCAGGGTGGTGCCAGGGCTGGAAGTGCAGAAGCAACATTCACAGTCCGGTGGGGCAGGGACCCGTCTGTGTGTTGCATTCGAGTGACCCCCTGTACCTGACCCAGGAGTGGCATGGAACTTGACAGCCTCTGGGAGAAGTCACCCCTAGGCCCCTGTAACCAGAGGGAGGTTTGCTGTCATCTGGAGCTTTTGAGCATAAGGAAAGGTGAGCAAGGGAAGGAAATGATGCTTAGCACAGTCTGAGGGGGCTCAGAAGGCAGAGATCCAATGTATTACTATTCTCTCCTCTGGGTTTTCTAGCCCTTTATCCTCCCCAGTTTCCCCAGAAGAATAGTGCAGAGTAAACATGCACCTCTGAACTATTCGGGACTGCATGCTCCCTAGGTGCCAGCGTAGATATGCTCAGACAGACCAGAGCTCCTTGGAGTTTGCAATGATGTGACTAATTGAGCTTGCCACAGGACATACAGGAGACCTTGTCACTTGGACTCATTTAGGAGATAAAGCTCCCTCAGTGACATTCAAACAGTGGCTTGAACAGATTGTTTTCTTTGCTGGTTGAAAAGAGGACAGAGCTGGGACTACACTTCAGCCTTGTTCCTCTGCTTCCTTGGCTTCCCAAGTGCTAATCAAAGCCTAGATTGGAATCTTGGTGAGCAGTTCCAGCAGCAGCCATGCAGAGAGCATCAGTCTCTAGCTCTGACGAGTACTGGAGTGAAGGGAAAGGTCCTTCCTTTTGAGCACTTGCGACCTTGGCATCAGTGCACACAGCTTGGAGCAGAGCTGGCATGCACTCTGCCTTTCTGTTGCCTCTTGGCCCATCTCACAAGCTAGGTGAGTGTGCAGGCGCACTTCAGTAGCGTAGCCAGGTCTTGAGCACAGGGGGAGCGGCGCTTTAAAAAGGCGCCTCCCCGCTCCCCCTGTACTCATCCAGCGGTGCTTTAAAGGGCCCGGGGCTCCAGCCGCTGCAGAGCCCCGGGCCCTTTAAAGCGCCGCCGCCGGAGCTCCGGCAGCAGGGCTCCGGCGGCGCTTTAAAAGGCCCGTGGTTCCCGGCAGCGGCAGGAGCCGCGGGCCTTTTAAAGCGGCCCCCCCCAGCCCGGCTCCGGCAGCGGGGCTGGTGGGGGGGGGCTCTTTAAAAGGCCTGTGGCTCCCCGCAGCGGCAGGAGCCACAGGCCTTTTAACCCCTCCCCAGCCCGGCTTCAGCAGCGGGGCTGGCGGGGGGGGGGGGGGCTCTTTAAAAGGCGCGAGGCTTGGGCGGTGCCTTAGCACCGCTTTTCCTCACAGGTTGAGCGGCCGCTCCCCCTGCTCTCCCCCTGGCTATGCTACTGGCGCACTTCCAATTCACGAGTATGGAGCGGTTGCTGTTACAGTCAGCATTTACCAATAGATGCCCCTAAGTTGTTTCCTATCCTCAGTCCAGAGAAAAACTGTGCTATCTTAAACACCTCTGCATGGTAATTGTTAGTAAAAGCTGGTGATTTTATGATGACCATACTCCTAATTACCCCCTCTAATGTCAATGAGATGTGCTATTCTTATTCCCTTCCTGTGCTAAACGATTGCACAGTTTTGCTGTGCACTCTTAAACAGTCACTTGGGCTTCCTCCCTAGAAATGGCTGCATTCCAGAGTGGAGGGGAAGCATCTTCCGTGTCTACAGAACCAGCTCTTCAGCCAGTGTAAATAGGCCTAGGTCTGTGGACTTCAGTGGAGCTGTGCTGATTGGCATGAGGGAAGGGTTTGGGCCAAGGCTGGGAAGTGCTTTGGGTTCCTTTGAGATATGCAGCACCCATCCCTGTAGTGGAGTTTAGATCTGAACCCTCTGAGTGGCCTGTTGAGACCCAGAACCTCCCTTCATTCAGCCTGAAAGCTTTGTCTGCCCCTGTCGACACTGCAGCATCTTGAAGCTCTGTTTCCTGGTTCACTGGGAGTCCGGATGGCCTGGGGTTTATAGCTGCTTGTCAGCTTCCAGTGGAACCTGCTCCAGCCAGATGAATCAGAAGTGACAACGTGTCCTGCAGCTCCCCAGCCTGAATTTTGGCAAGGATCCCGCTGTCTGCGTTAATTAACAGAACAGGTCTGCGACTACAGCAGAGGTTTGCTTGATTACCTTGTTTAAGCAGAAATGAAATAATTGCTCCGTGCACTTGTAATCAGAGCTTCCCCCATTCCCAAGCTCATCCTCTATGTGCTGAAGGATGCATAAAAGGTGTCACTCGGCGCCTGGGCAGAGCTCGAGTTTTACAGCCGTGGGGACTGGATGGCTCAGGGGATTGGCAGGTGGGAACACAGCCTATTAACCTGTATCTCCTGATCAGACTTGGCACTTGAACTGTTCAGCAGTGTACAGACTTAATTAATTTCCCCAACACCTGCATTGCTCATCTCTTGAAGGCCCGGAGAGCTTATGTTTAACAAGTTCCTTATTTTTACTTCAACATTACTGAGCACAGCAACCAGAGCCTGCAGCCAACCTAGCCTGCTCTGCCCCCTGCAGTCCAGCACCTGCCTTCCAAAAATGGAGCATGACCTTTTATGCCTGCAGCTACATCCCATCTGCTCACACATCAACAGCAGCTGCTCCACACAAGGCCCTTAGACGGTCTCAGCGTAAGTATCATAATCATCGTGATGGTTTTAGAAATGGAGAACCAGATAAGGGCACCTGCATGAGATGTATCAGTCCCATGCGTGTTCGATTCCTGCTTCCCTGGTCACTTTCCTAGTCTGTGGTGCTCCTCAGACCGGTCTGTCTGAATGCAGTGCAACAGTGCTGCCATCTAAATGCTGCTCAATAGCCCACCTGGAATGAGCTGATGGGCCTCAGTCCAGTTCCCAGTGGACAAGTGTCCACATCACAAAGACCACCATCACAACTGGCACTAACTTGAACCCCAGTTTGCAGCCTCAGCAGAGAAGCCAAGAACAGGTTAAGTCCTAGGCAGGGCACCTAAATATGGTCCTTTGGGAGCACTGCTGATGCACCTTGGCATGCATGGCAGGGCAGAGTGGCAACATCTCCCATTGTTCTCACCTAGACTGTCCCTGTAGTTAGATCGAGGACGTTGTTTTCCAGGGCTGTCAATCTGGCTCCTTTCACCAGGCTACTGTTCTCTTTAAATGAGAATAAATAAATGATGACACTCAGCAGCCCGCCAAAGCTCAGCGCTAGGTGATCAGACAGTGAGCAGGCGCTGTCTGCAGAGGAGCATTGGAGGTGGAATTTAAATGAATTTCTAACTACAACAGTTTGAAGCATAAAGCTTTCTACCAAAGGTAAAATTCAGACTCTGACCCTTTTAAAAGCATGAGACTCAAGTCTTTTAATGCAAAGATGAACTAACTAGTCCCCGTGGCTCTCTTCCTGGTGGGGCAGAGACCCTGCCTTTGCATGGTCCCTGTCAGACCAGACTGAAAGGCAGCAAAGCAAGCCCAGGGGTGGCTCAGCCCTTGCTAAAATGTGGTGGTTTAGGTCCTCAGTAATACTTTCATGTGCCCTTTTACTTATAGGTTACAGGTTCAAATCTGACTCAGATGAGTAGTAACCACCAGGGCCAGCTCCAGGCACTAGCCCACCAAGCATGTGCTTGGGGCGGCACCTGGAGAGGGGCAGTACTTAGGGGTTTGTTTTTTTTAATTAAAAAAAAACAATCTTTGCAGCTGGCGCCCCGGCCAGGGGAGCAGGGTGGCGGGCAAGCCGCTCTCCCCCCGGTGCTCTGGCTGGGAGGAGAGTGGGGCCACGGGCAAGCCGCTCTCCCCCCGGAGCTCCGGCCGGGAGGTGAGCGGGGCCACGGGCATGCCGCCCTCCCTCTGGCCGGGGTGCGCTGGCCGGGAGGAGAGTGGGCCCAAGGGCAAGCCGCCCTCCTCCCGGCGCTCCGGCCAGCCGAGAGGAGAGCGGGCCGCGGGCATGCCACGCTCCCCGCTGGCACCCTGGCCAGGGGAGCGGGGCGGCTGGCGGCTTTTTTGCCTAGGGCGGCAAAAAAGCCAGAGCCGGCCCTGGTAACCACCATCTGGGGACTTGGTGGTATCTTCTACAAACTGAGTTGGTGGATGCAGTTCTGATGTGAAAAGTTTAAGAAGGATGTCGATAAATTCGAGCAGGTTCAGAGAAAAGCCATGAGAATGATCATCTAAAGGATTAGAAAACATGCCTCATAGTGCGAGAGTCAGGGAGCTCAATCTATTTAGTTTAACAAAGAGAAGGTTAGGGGGTGACTTGAACAGTCTTTAAATACCCACACGAGGAATAGAAATGTTGTAACCCTTCTGCCAGTCAGAGTCGGCAGCAACAAGGGCCGGGTTCCGTATCTAGGGGTTCCATTCCAATAACACAATGCAAAACCGGCTCGAGCCCCCACCCAGTGACCTGGGACAAATATATATCACCCCCCCTGGGCGCCTCTAAGAGGCAGTACTTCCCCTCTCGCAAGCACAGAGTCTGAGTGTAGAAAAACCGTTTAATGACAGAGAGAAACAATGCGGCCTTTTGTTGGGGAAACACCACATCTAGGATTTGTAAACCAAACTGTGAGCAACGACCCACCCCAGCAAATTGGCCATGTCCTTTCCCTTTGGTTCTTGAGTCCAGCAACCCCAAAAATCACCCAAAGTCCCAAAAGTCCAACAACCCAAAAGTCCAGACCCAGAGTTCAAAAGTTCATCTGCGGAGTGTTACACCCCCTCCAGTCTGGGTAGAAATGGGGAGGGGAGAGGGAAGGGACACCTTACGTGGCTTGAAGCTGACTACCCCGTCCCTTTGTAGGGCTTCGCTTGGCTCCGCTCCGCCAGCAATCCCATGAGTCACTCTGGCTGTCCCGCCAACTGCTCCACTCCGTCAGCAGCTCTGCTCCACCAGCCGCTCAGCCCTATATCTTCCAGCTCCCCCACTACTTAACACAGTGCTCAGTGATTTCAGCTCTTAACAATTTCAGCTTTTTAGTGATTTCAGCTTGTAGTTAGGGGAGCCTTCACGCTCATTTGCATACTTAGCCCAGAGTGATTCTAACTCAGCAGCCTACCATTAGACTCCTAAGGAACTCAAAATTAGTTCTGATAGTCCACAGTGGAAAAAGAGAGAAAAGAAGATGTAATTGACATTTACGGCCCTCAGAAGAGGCTCATACCACCAGATAGAAATATCTGTCCCCAGTTTCTCTCAATTCACTGGGTTTTGGAATCCATGTCCCTCACCTAGCAAGTGCTGCTTAGCTAAGGGCGAGTCCCTTCATCATAACAAAAGCCCACTGTCCTTGATTCACATAATCAGGGTAACAACACTTTATTCTTCCTGCCCCATTAACAGAGAAACTGGGGCTCCCACAGCAGTCAAAGTGACCATTCGGGCAAGCGGTCCATCATGCTTTGCAGGGTGGGTGTGTCCATGCAAACAAGATTAGCCCCTGACATCCCTTTCCACAACTCACCACCAGATGTCAGGGTAGAGCTCATCCTGACTCTGCTTACATGTGATAACAGAGAACTCTTCAGCCTAGCAGAGAAATGTGTAACAAGCTCCAATGGCTGGAAGTTGAAACTAGAAACATTCAGGACAAAAATAAGGTGCAAATATTTAACAGTGAGGATAATTAATCATTGGAACCACTTACCAAGGATCATGGTGGATTGCCCATCATAGTAAACGTTTAATCCGGATCTGATGTTTTTCTAGTTCAAACGGGAATTAATTCAGGGATGCCGTATGGTCTCCACTATACAGAAGGTCTGACCAGATGATCACAGCGATCCCTTCTGGCCTTCGACGCTAGGGGTCCCCCCAGATAGCAGCCACATCACAGTGCTCCTCGGGGCAAACCCTTCCCATCAGGACAGAGGAGTGTGGGTGGGGTTCCTGTTCTGTGTGTTAAATGAGGGCTCCAGGGTTGCCCCTCCCCCGCTCTCCTGAACAGGCAGTAACCTTCCCTTTCTTTTTGCTAGTGTAGCCCTTCTCCTGTCTCTGCATGGCTTCCGGCTTGTTACTATTTAAATAGGCTGATAAATATTTCACACTGAACTCTGTTATATAAGCCTCCTGGTAATGCTCTGGGATTTACATCTAATTGGAGCTCTAATTTTTAGCCTGCTGTATAAGGCCATTACACAGCCCTGCAGCCTCGCGAGGGCTCTGCTAGGTTCAGAGACACAAGCACTCTCCAAAGGGCCACGTGAGCAAGTCTGGGCAGCGGGGTGAGTCCCTGCCCTGTCCGCTGGTGTGAGACTGTGGTGCTGCAGGGAGAAAAATGGCTGGAAGTAATTCAGTGATTTTGGATCCACCGGGCGGCGCGGGGGTGGGGGTGGGGAGAGGGGGGGATCAGGTTCTTCAGAACACCTCTGGACATCCCATCAGCAACACATGCAGGAGCCACGGATGGATAGGGAATTCCACGGAGATGCCCCAGATTTCATGACTGCCTCCCTGCTTCTTGCGGCAAGGGAGAGAGGTGGGGACCAGGGGCAGAGGCAGGATGTCTTAGTGGTTAGAAGACATGACAGGTGAATGAAGAGTGGTCTCAAAACTCCCATCTCTGGGGGAGCTGGGCTAAATTCTGAAAAGAGAGATTACCCAGCCCTCCCCTTGCAAGAGTGCCTTCCACTCTGCAGGACCCCGAAGCATCTACAGACTCTATGAATAGGACCACTTCTGTTACTGAAATGCAGCCACCTCAGGGGTGGAAATGCCGTAGCTATTCTATACACACAACAGAAAGGACCAGAATCTCAGCTGTTGTAAATCACTGTTGCTCCATTGACCTCAATGGTGCTCTGCAGAGTCTCACCTTGCTGAGGATCTGGCCCTAGATTTTTAGGTAAGGAAAAGGAGAGAAGCTTTTCCAATCAGTTCAGGGTGATAAAGAGCCACTATGTTAATAGCCAGGTTAGAACTTGGTCAGGCCACTGGGATCAAGTCCCCATCCCAGCAAAAGAGTCTATGGGGTTAGAAACAACCCCAAGTTGTTAGCGTTGCATTGTTCATACGCAAGGAGCTGTCCTGTATTTTTCAGTCTGAACGACTTCAGTGTTAGAGTAAGAGAAAGTGTTAGTCTCCAAGAGGGAGAGAGCAAAGTGTCTGTGTCTCCTCTGTAACATACTGCATCTACTCTGCCTCTCAAAATGGCAGCTGTCCCTACAGAGAGCAGTACACAGAGCACAAATTAATGACAATCACATACACCATCAGCAGGGCCCCAGTTTCATCTTCCATCTCCGAAAGAGTGATGGCTCCTCCATAAGTTTCCCCAGGCGCCCCTCTGGTGTAACTGAGTGGCCCTGTATGTGCGATGCTGCCTTCTAGAAAGGACAAGTTTGACTTGCAGGGAAGATAAAAGATATACTATTGCTTCTAGCAAAAGGCAGGCTTCCAGTCAAAGAAGCCTCTTGTTTGGAGCAAAAGGGCCTGTCTTTGAATGAACAGGTGTGTGTGGTTTTTACTCACTACAGTCATTGAGTCGGCAGCACAGGAAATTACACTAGAAAACTAGCTCAGCGTTGATTCTGTGGGCTGAGACTTGGCAATGCCTCACTGCAGTGCCTCGGCTTTGCATTTAGAGGACTCCCTTTGAAACACAGACCAAGCCCAACCTTGCCTAGCTTACGAGAGCTTCTAAGATCACAGTCAGTGTGGAATGGCTGCAGGTGCTGGCAGCACCCTCCATTCTGCTTCATAACACCGCCAGCCTTCCAAGCTCTCTTCCCTGGGCTACACCAGCCCCGTCTGAGCCTTGCAGTTTAACAGTAGGAGCACCCCAGTCCCCGAAAGAATCCTTTCCCAGGCAGTTCCATGAAGGCGACTGCATCCCAGTGGCTGGAGTAGCCTCTCCAGCCTGCCCCCATGAGGACTCCAGGCAGCAATGGATCCTCTGCTCTTTCCCCTCTCCCTACCCTGCCAGGCCCTGCACAAGTCTTGTGCACCTTCTGCCCAGCCTTGCCAATCCTGCTCCTCCCCCTGCACAGCCTAACTGCTCTGGGGACCCTCCACAGCTGCACAGTCAGGGGCAGGATTTGCCCCTTAATTTCTTGATGGAGCATAATGACAGCCCAGTGCACCCTGGTGGTGTCCTCATGGGTAGAGGTGTAGCCCAGTGCCCACAAAAGGCATCTGTGTGGGCTGCTGCCTGGTCCCAAGGGGCCTTGGCACCCAGAAGCTCAGAGAGGAAACTCCTGAAGCAGGAGGAGTCTCAGAAACTCCTGTGCTAGAGTCCTGCTGCCCCCTCCCCAGCTAGCCCAGCTAGTGGACCCCCAACAGCAGGCCCAGGAGTGGAGATGTGCTGGCTGAGTGCAGCTCACACGTAGACATGCCATAGAACCATAGAGTCGGAAGGGACTGCAAGGGTCATCTTGTCTAACCCCCAGGGACACCGGGGTGCTGCCATCTCTCAGACAGCTGGAGGATGGTGTCCCACCTGGGGGATACACTAGTTCTTCCCAGTCTAAAGTAAAGGGAGAAGGCATAGCAGGATTCCACGTTAAATGATGATCCATGGTCCAGGGTATAAATTCAGGGCTTGATACTCCCCTCAATCCAGAGCCCCTTTCGTCGGGATGTCCGGGGGAGTGTGCACAGAGATCCAGGGGAGAGCGCAGCCTGGCTGTACATTTCCGTTTCAATGAAATGGCATTTTCAGCAGAAAAAAGTTTCATAGACAATTTTCCAGCCAGCTGTGCTCTAAAGCAACCATTGTAAAGCTGGCTTCTCAAAGCCCTCCTCTGCTTTGCGTCTTGTTAGGAAACGTTTTCTTCCTGCCTGGCGTACTCAGCACTGCAGGGCTGCGCCAGCCTGCAACCATAGGCACCAACTCCATGAGTACTCCGGGGCTGGAGCACCCACGGGGAAAAATTAGTGGGTGCTCTGCAGAGCCGTAACTAGGAATTTCTGCGCCCGAGGCAGAAATTCCTAGGGGCTTACCCTCCGCCGAATTGCCGCCGAAGCCGCAGCACCGGCAGACCTCCCGCAGGCAAGCGGAAGCGGCTTCGGTGGCAATTCGGCGGAGGGGGCCTTCTGCACACAGACCGGTGGACCTCCCGCAGGTAAGCGGAAGCGGCTTCGGCGGCAGTTCGGCTGAGGGTATTTTTAGCAGCCGCCAAAGCTGCTTCCGCTTACCTGCGGGAGGTCCACCGGTCTGTGTGCAGAAGGCCCCCTCCGCCGAATTGCCACCAAAGCCACGGCACCGGCGGACCTCCCACAGGTAAGCGGAAGCGGCTTCGGCGGCAGGGTATTATTAGCAGCACTCTTTAAAAGGCCCATGGCTCCCCACAGTGGCAGGAGCCGCAGGCCTTTTAAAGCGCCACCCCAGCGAGGCTCAGGCGGCGCGTTAGCACCGCTTTTCCTCACAGGGGGAGCGGCCGCTCCCCCTGCTCTTCCCCCTGGCTATGCTACTGGGCCCAGGTGCCGACCCATGTTAGTGACAGGACTCTAACTTGTCCACAGAGATCGGCTCTGCAAAATGAGGGTATTCCGGTAGCACCTAGGGACCTCCACTGGGCTCGGCGCCCCATTGTGCTACATGCTGCAGAAAGACATGGAAACAGTCCCTGCGCTAATGAGCTCACTATGGCAAGAGACAAGAAACAGAGGTGCAATGATCCCTACGATCACACAGCAGTCTGCTTTAGACCCCAACCCCATCTCCCCTGCCCAGGACCCTACCCACTAGACCATGCAGCTGCTCCTACATAGCAGTATAGTGGTTTGGGTCCTATGTAATCAGGACTAGTTCCACACTCTTTATTTCCCCCCTCTCATTATTAATGGAAAAAAGCTAATCTAAGAAAGTGTTCCAGGGATCTTTATCTCGAGCCTTGCATTAGCCATCTCTAGCTGTATGTTGCCAAGGGACCCTGATTAGCCACTGCCAGCTTTCAGACAGCACAGATTTCTAGCTCCCCAAAGCCAGGCTCTGGAAGGGGCTTTCACCCTCTGCGAATGGATAGGAAAAAGAATATAGATTAGATCACAGCATGAGCCCAAATGTAATTAAAAGTGAGAGAGGGCTAATCTCAGCGTGGGGGGTGACTCCACAGACTTCAGGGAGTTTACTCCAGGGATGCGTTTGGCCCCAAAGGCATTCTAGAAATACATGTAAAAGTTGGGCAGAGCTGGGGTCTTTCTAACGGGCACAGGCGTAACTGGGCTGCGTTTCCTTTGAGGTCTAAGTGGTTTCTGCTCTCAAGCAGCTGAGTTCTAATCAGAGCATTTATCACCACCTCCTACTGAAGGTTCCCAGTGCTAGCCCCTGTGGCGTGCATGGCTATCGCTGCGGGTCATTCCCATTAAAGGCCTGATGCAAACCCATGGAAGGCAGCAGGAGGACACCCGATCCCTACATCAGGAGCTTGAGCAGACCCTGTGTTATCATGATCAATAAGTGATAGCTACATGGGATGCCAGAACAGCCCCCTAGACCCCACCTTGGGCAGCAGCTCAGGCCTGGAGCTTCAGTTGAAGGGGAGACTCCCCTAACACACCCAGCTAGCGGCACGCTGCTGCAGATGGAAGAAGGGGAATATCTCCTTGGGACCCCTCTAGACATCAACTGTTGCCCCCAAGCATGAGATTTCTGGTTGCCCTTATCTCTTAGCATGTGAAACGACAGGCAGGATCAGTCATCCAGTCATTTCTTCACTAGCAGGGCCAGTGCAGCTAATGCCTGGTGATCCGCCTCACTCAGGGCTGGTATCAGTGTGTCATGGTTAGTGCTGACGATGGTGTCAGGTGGCGTGCAGTGCCTGCTGACTTGGATCCATGGCTCCAAGGCCAGAAGGGACCATGTGACCATCTAGTCTGACCCCCTGTAGAACAAAGGCCAGAGACCTGCCCCAGATAGTCCCTAAAGTTTTTAGAACAACATCCCATCTTGAGTTAAAAATGGCCAGCACTGGTGAATCCCCCAAGCCCTTTGGTGCCTTGGTCCAATGGAGGAGCGATAGCAGCTCGAGCTTGCACCCCAGAGGATCGGTGACCTTGCTCTGGGGGGAAGCATGGTCCAGTAGTTAAGATGCTTGCTGGGAAGCCACAAGACCTGTGTAAAATTCCTTGCTTTGCTACTGGCTTCCTCTTGCCTTAGGCAGGTCTCTCGGTGGGGCTAGGCTCACAAAGGGGACATAAGCACAGCAAAGCCTCACTTCTAGGCGTCCTGCTGCCCAGTGGGATTCACAGCCAGAGCTAGGTACCCAGCTGGAGAGCATTAGGTGCGTAAGAATGGGATTCACAAAGACTGCCTAAGGTAGTGGATAAGAAAAGCCAAGGAGAGGGGTGTGGCTCTGTCTGATTCGGAGCAGCGTCATAGGAGGGAGATGGGCCGCAGCCCCACAAGTAACAAGATCTGCTCACCTCCCCAGGTGGGAAAATTATTGTAGTCACATGACCGGAAAGATATGTGTCTCCCTTAGCCAGGCCTGGGGTACGCAGAAGAGTGAGGGTGCCAGGCTGGACAGATGCTGGGGAAGCCGCAGCGGGATGCAGAATGCAAAAGGCTCCTGCAGGGAAGACCTGATGCACCAGGAAGTTGCCCCAGCTGGGAAGGGCTCGGAGTGGCCTGCTAAAGTAGGGGATTGATTTGAACTGTGCAGACTTTATTTTGGGACCTTAAGTTATGTTCTGAGCTTTCATGTTAATCGACCCGGATGCTACAGAGGGCCGTTTAAACAGGGAACGGGAAGTCCTGGTGAGGGGAAACTGCGGGCAGGCTACTGCGGTGCAGAGCCACAGCAGGCCATGAGGGAGCGCTCAGGAGGCAGTGACCTGGTTACACTCAAGGACTTGAACCCAGGTTTCCATCCCCCCAGATAGCAGGCCATTCGACGGATTTTAAGCTGGACCATCCTGTTTATGTGTGGTTTGTCCCCGACCCGGTACTGATATCAAACCGGACATGGTTTTGTCCTGTATCATGCACGGAGGATGCTGTTTTGGAGACCATGCGGCTCCACCCCCACCAGCATGGGCGGGGTCATGCAGGAGTGGGTAGGGACAACCAAGGGGAGGTTGTCCTGTATTCTGGAGGTGCGTCCATGGCCACCCTACTCCAGAAAAGTTCCAGAACCACTGGGCTATTGGCTAGAATAAGCTGGGGTATGGCAGGGTCTCTCAGTCTCTCCTCTGATGCTGTTTGACTTCTGTCTCAGTGCTCCGAGGCAGAGAGGCCAGAGCATATGGCTCAGGATTGGCTTGCACATTTGTGGGCAGGAATACCTTGACATCCCTGGCTGCCTGTGAAAGGGGGGATACTGTGGCAGGCAGGAAAAGGCCTCAGCCCAGATGGCAGGTTAGGCGGAAGCCTTCACGTTGTAAGGCCCCAAATCTGTCACCTTCAAGAAGCAAAGCTCCTGTTCTTACACACACACTACTGATCAAGAACGAGCTGATTGCAGCAGATAGACGCCATTAATGCAGACCAGACAGCAGCGCTGAGAAATCCCAGTGCAAGCTCTGCTGACACGCATGCTCGTATCGAGTACTGAGGTCCAGCCTTTGATCACCTCATTGCACGTCCATTGCCTACATCTGGGGCTGAGCATCAGTCCTGGGAGACAGGGATCCCACACGCTGCTCATTTAGCGAGGACAGCAGGCCGTGCAACGAGGCTGTGCCAAATATCAAAAGGCAACGATTCACGATGGCTGCTCATTAGCCACAGCTTGCGCAGGAGAGCTGAAGAAGTACTGCCAACTCTCGAGATTTTAGCATGAGTCTCGTGCTCTTTTCATTACAGCCTCAGCTCCAGGAGTCAGGAGTCATGTGATTATGTGAGAATCTCAGCTCTCATCTAAAAAACAAAACATGTTTCTAGCCCTCGTGGCTGAAGGGAAAAGGCCACACAACATGACCCCTAAAGGCTCACAAGACCCCCATATTTTTTTTTAAGTCTCATGATTTGGGGGATTGGCACTGGCGATAGTAAATTCCAGCCCACAGACTAGTGGGACCCCTGGAGCTAAGTAATAATCACTTGAGGTTTCTCGGGTCATTTCTCTCCTCTCCCTTTTCTCTTTGCTATAGTATTCTTTACTGACTAGATTTCAGACACACTGCAGTGCTTCATAACAGAGGCAGGCCCAAACTCCTCTTCTGAACTTCCACAAACTTTGGGGGCAGTGGGGAGCGGTCTAGACTCCGAATACACGTCTAGATTATGTGGCTGGCTCCTTCCTTCCAGCATATCAAACCAAACCCCTGGATCTGAGCACCCCTGAAATGTAGGGGGATTAAATCCCAGATCATGCTTCAGGCCGCTTGCAGTTCACGAGCATCAAGCAAATCAGTCGTAACTGCCTCCCACCCAGACCTCCTTATCCTCCTCAGTGCATGATGCAAACCGCCCAGATTCATGAGTCTGTAAGAGAAACAACCTTGCTGTTTGATTGAGTAGCAAAAGGAAGGCAGGCTTGGCCATTCCATTGCCTAGAAGCAGGGCTCACCTTGTGTTGGATGCCTCTCACAATTACTCCATTTTTGCCTCTGTTACCTCGAGCCTTCTCTCTGGTCCGGTGCTCCTTGTAACAAGCGGCTCGCAGCCAGCATCGGACATACCTGATGTATCCTGCGGTTTCTAGGGACATCGAGTCTCTCTGTGTCTCCCTTCATGCTACTGACCATTTTGTTTCTGTGACTTCTCCTATCAGGGCTTCACAGATGCCAGTCCAGGTTTATCCCACAGCTGCCTTGTCCACTTTGCCCAGGAGGGGGCAGTGTGCAAATGAATCCCAAACGCTCAGGCTGACGTGACCATCCGCCCCAGCCTCTGCTCCCACGGCAGTCAGTCGATGGGAGTCAATGGGGGCTGAGTCAGGCCAGAGTAGAAGGCTATGGAACCCCCCTCCTTAACGACCAAGGCCAGGCAGACTAGACTGGCCACTTCTGCACAGCAATCACACAGCTTTCCCCTAGCAACGAGCAAAAGAAAGGCTCTTGTGGCTCCTTTCAATAGCTTATTGCAGGGAAGAACCAGTCAAGTGGACGGCACAAAGCCCAGCCAGAGGGAGCGATCCTGCATTAGTGTCTACCAGATGGACTGTCAGACCTAAGAGGACTTTTCTATCCTCACGAGTCTATGAGCTACTAGTTAACAGCTCCCTCTGGCTTCCATGCAGCATGTGGCCAAGACTCCCTCAGAGCCACCTCAATATTCATTGCGCTAGGCGGGGCTGGTCCATGCACTGCCAGACAAGTCACTAGGGCCATCACCCCCATCCTTCCAAAAGTGCCATGGGGTCTTTAATGGCCGCGAGTGCCCAGAACCTCCAGTTCCGGTCTCCTCAGAAATAGGGCCCCTTCCACAGCACAGCACCCTCTAGTGTTAGGCTGGGGCATTGTGTCTGCACAGGAGTGAAAGGGAGAGTGCCTGTAACTCAGTCACCATTGTCTTGGGAAACTGTAGAAATGTAACAGGCTTCTATTGGAATCACTCTTCAGTCCTGTGTGGTACAACAGAGAATTCCAGCCTTGCCAAGGGTTTTTGAAGCATCCGCTATCCAGCTCTAGTGACCAGCTCAGAGGGTAGCACTGCTGAGTGACTAGGGCAGGGACTGGGTGTCAGGAGACCTTGCTTCTATTCCCCGCTGGAGACCCTGGACAAGTCGCTTTTCCCTCCCTGCATCCTATGTCTGTCGTGTCTAGTTAGATGTGAAGGTCTCTGGGGCAGGGCTGTCTCTTATTGTAGGTATGGGCTCCAGCACACACCAGCCTAACACAGGAGCCAGTCTAGGGCAACAGGCAACAACTGAGCAGCTGCCATTTGAATTCATTCCACAATGAAGCAACCAAGTTAAAAGCCAGGGCCTGCTTCAGTGGGCAGAAAGCCTCTTGTTTTACCGACGCTACACCACCATCCCCGCCAGATCTTCAGCACTTTACAATTAATAGGCTATTGAGAGCGAAGGCCGGGGGCATTAAAAACAAAAGAGGTGATGCTGAGTGATGAACAGCTTTAGGATGTGGTTAAAATAAATGTGCTGCCTTTAGCAGAAGACAAGTGGTCAGCTGAATCATTTAGAGAGGCCACAAGGATGGTCCTGAGTTCACAGGGAATTGCAAATGCCATTTAACTGTTGTGATTTACTTTTCCAACAATCCCGACCCATATAGACCCTGGCATATTGGCTTGGCTTTGCGCTGGGCTGCCCCCTGCTGGTACTGCATCCACTCTGCAGGGTTTATTTTCCCTCGCAGTCCACA